>JAOTQM010000013.1:6276500-7691000 GCA_026939265.1 Oreonectes daqikongensis
TGTATATGCAAGATACTAAAAAGAGAAAAAACAAAAAATTGATGGACTTGTTGTCTGTTAGTTTTGTCCGTAACTGATCTTTAAAACTTCACATGTGCATAAACCTTTGCAGTTTCGTATTGCTAAACGTAGTGCAATCAGGTCACAGCGACCTGCCATCTGAGTTTTTGATCAGTTGTGTGCTACAGGAAACTAATCATAGTGAAATTACATCCTGACACAGGTGGTAAATAACACATGCCAATATGTCAGCATTTGCATATTGAAACACTGCTTTTTACAGAGGCCTGTCAAGATCCTCAAACATCAATTCAACTGCTTCATAATGTTGCACCTGTGAACTGCTCAAAGTCTTCCTCCAATCACTCTTGATCATCCTTGACAAAGGAAGCATCTGACCTCGAGCGGTATACTGAATAAACTCTCATTCATAGGAATGATAATATATCAAATGATTTTATTATCGCTTTAAAATATCTCATCAGCATATCTCATGTTAACACTGGTTTGCAATGTATGTCACATTAAGTAAGATTGTAGACAACTCTATAAATTCAGGGAAAAAATCATAACAACCGTTGAAATTTAAGTCAGAAATTCTCTAAGTGCATTTTTTTTCAAATGAACTGACAAAACTGGCTTGAGAATATTCTTCTCGTATAGCAATACTGATTGCGCTATTTACCATAGCAATGCTTTATTTCTCTCAGAGATTTTTACTATTGTTAGAATTTCTTGTGTTTGAAATGTTTTAGGGCATTTATGGTTTCATGTAGTGTATGCATAATAATGAAATTCTGGTTATGATGAATTTGACACTGATTTTTTTATGTATTATTTTTTTGTACAAAATATTTGTGACATTTGATGTCTTTCTGTGGTTTCCTATTTCTTTTGTTCCTTCAAAAATATCTCTTCCTAATGAGAAGGCTACAAAAGCTTGCTGTACTTTTGGCTCCTGTGACTTTAACTTTTATGTCTATGGCACATTAGTTTTGGAGCACTGTCCAAAAGAAAATCATACAAAACCTGTGACCATCAAATCATAAACGTGTGTGGTTGGTCCAAAAAGCATGCATTAACACCCGTATAAGAACATACAGTACTTGTTTTTGAAAATACATAAAATATCTACCTCTCCGGTCATTTTCAGTTCTCTTGAAGATGACAATATTAAGCGTATATTGGAAACAGAGGAATGTTCTTTCTTCAGGTTGGAGATTCCATTCTGTTGAGATCGTGCAGTCAGTTCGTCAACACGAACAATCATAAATAATTTGACCTCCAATACATAGTTTATCACTGATCACAATGGTTTCACAACGGTTGGACAGACCATCTCATGAAATGGTTTTGTACCTGCAGCAGCAGTTTAACACCCAGACCTTCTTAAAGGCCACTATAGGATATGCTAAACGAACAAAACATGTTGAAGACATGACGCCATGCGAAAGACAGCTTGACCAGTAGTGAGAGCAGCAGTTCATGGGATCCTAACAAGGGACTTTTTAGTAACTTAGTAGAATTTGCTGTGTGGGATTAATGTTCATGAAGAAACTGTAGTACCAAGAATGTCAAACTAGTGCTGAGGTTAAGCTGAGTCTTTGGTTTGCTTTAGTGTTGCTAGCGTGGCATCCCACTGTCAAACTAGTCAGTCATGGCAAGCATTTCCCTGCTGAACATATCTTGGCTTTTAATGATGGGGAATCTTTAGCGTGATCTTTTTATTGAGAATCAAAAAAGACTGTTGGTCAAGATGACTCCTTGTCTGTTGCCATGGTGATGAAGCGTCTTTATCTGGCAGTTGTCCTTACAAATGCCACACAACTGGTCAGGTGACATTTCGTTTGTGGTGATGTCCGGGTCAGACCTCTGCACGACGTCTGCTCCAAAAGTCATTCGTTGCTACAAATAAGCTTCAAAACTATGCTCAGAAGCTTCGATTTAATAAAGTTTGAATACTAACACTGACACTAAAGAGTTTTTCTAAAGTTTTTTATGCACAAAACCCTTCACATCCCACTTATCGATCCAGTCCAATGAGCAGTCGACTCTCTTCTTCCTTCTGACTCTCGTTCTTAAGGTTGGCAAAGACCTTTGTGAAGTAATGCGGGTCAGAGTTAAGCTGAAGCATCTTGCTACTCATGCGGTTGATGATAGCCAAGCTGCGATTCCAGAAGGCGTCTTTGTCTGTCTCTACCAGAAAGGGCTTGAGCGGGTAGGAAATCTCATTCCCCATGTAGGAATAAGACAGGTAGAGGCAAGTGAGGAGCTCAGCCTGCAGCTCGCGCTCG
This sequence comes from Oreonectes daqikongensis, assembly GCA_026939265.1. Lineage (NCBI taxonomy): Eukaryota > Metazoa > Chordata > Actinopteri > Cypriniformes > Nemacheilidae > Oreonectes > Oreonectes daqikongensis. The sequence continues at coordinate 6,278,795 of JAOTQM010000013.1, forward strand.
CTGGACACCTCCGATGAAATGACCTCACGGCAGAGCATGTAGAGGAAGACCACGTTAGCTGGGGTGATAAAGCCCTGGTCCTGCCAACCCTGCAGCAGCAGTGACCGGTCCACGCTACGCAACCACAACACAGGGTCAGCGGGGGAGAGGCGCTTCAGTCGGTAGCAGCGTCGGCACAGGAACTCACCCAGGCTCCTTAGAAGCTCGCTGGTGGAGGCCTGCACGATCACTCTTTTGGGTGTGCCTGCATTGGTGGCCTGGCCTACAGATCCAGTGATTGAGGTCCTTTTTGCAGTGGAGGCCACATTGGCAGTGGTCTTAGATGTGGGTATGGAGCTCACCGCTGGTTCCTGGGTGAAGCTGGAAAGATTGGCACAGGACTGGGACTTCTTCAGGTTTTGGCTGTTGAGGGTTCCCACACTTTCTTCATCTTGACTGTCAACAGAGGTCAACTTTTTAGAGCCCTTTCTCTTGGCCGAAGCCGCCACGATGCGCTTCCATGGCAGGACATTAATGAGGGACTGCCGTTTCAAGCCCTTGTCCTTGGCGTTTTTGCTGTTCTGCACAGCTGTATAATGTGCCAGAGGGGGTGGTATTTCATCAAAGAGGCCAGCCTTACGGTAGCTTGGGGAGACTGAGAGGACAGTTCCCATGATGCCTTTATGATAAGAAGATCTGTAGATGTGAAATATACCCCTAATAAGAAAAAATATTAGTAAAAAAATGTTTCCTAACTGAGCAACACACGAGTTTCATGAAACCACCCTCACCATTTCAACACAGCATACATACGTCTGCTGATGAACATGTGCATAAAGAATCACAATTTATCAACACAACCTTTTCTTGTGTTAAAAATTGAATACAACCTATACAGATGTGTCGTAAATGTCTGATACAAATTAAGGGATTTTCTTAAACCGCTGGTATGCGATTCAGCATTAAAGCAGACCATGCGAAAGCATCCATCTTAGCTACAAAATGGATGTCGAGAATGTAAACACATTCGTTGTCTTTTCATTTTAATTATTGTGAAAACCCATCAACGTGAGGAGATAACGGAATTGCATTATTGATATTCATTTCATATCGCTCATAAAGCCACAAATCTCTCAAATATTGACTGGGTTGAGTTGGGCAAATGAGAACATGAGCACGCTTCAGTCAAAATAAGCTGTTGTAAATAAAGATATCGCCGTTATTTTTAACCAAGTCAAGCTCGTCGGTTGTTTTGAATTTGGAAATGTAATACAAGTGGGGTTTTATATTGTATAACCTTGGTAAAAGCAAATAGGCTATGTTTTTGAATTTAAAATAGGCTATTATTTGATTTAAACAGCATGGACTATATAAAGAATATGTGGATTACTTACCAATAAATCTGTCTTCCGTGCTGTGATAAATGTCTATATAAAAAGTGCTGATAAATACAGGAATATCCGTCGAATAACGCGGCAATAATCTCGCTTCCTCGCGCCGTGAAACCAACGTGCTCGTCGTTGTCCAAGGTGCTGAAAATGGAACGTCAGTGATGAAATGATGCTTCTACGTAAAGGCGGCGATGCAGTCAATGGGTGTTCAGGATTCTCCGGTTGTTAAGGTTACTTCCCAGATGCAAATCACGTCTTCCTTCATAAACCTTCCCCTCGATGCGTGGCAATATGGCAATTCTTTTTTCTTCCTCGCGCTACACCATCACAATAAATTTTCGCGTCTGTTTCACATCTGCCAGTGATCCCCTTGTGCAGACGAATGGCTAAAACGCTAAGCTAGAATATTCGAAAATCGCACGTGTAAAACTAAAGTCCAGAGAAGAATTGCGTTAATGTTTCTAAATGACAGCTGCGAGGGAAAAAACAGGAGCTGGCAGCTGGGTGGGAACTTGACAGTGGCTAAGCACCATGTAGACTAGTCAACTGGTCATGGTGCTGCCCGTCAAGTGTGCTCTGAAATACCCCTGGTCACATCAGCATTTATAATATCCCTTCAGTAGCTTAAACACTATGGTAAATATTCAACTTTAAACGAGCCGTCTTTTCACATTACCTTCATTAAATCTTTAATCAAGATTCACAGTAACGAAACTACAACAATATCATCAACAACGACTCACTTAAACCCTTATGTTTGCAGTTATAAACCCTATAGTGGCGCAGAGACATGAATGGGCAACCACACCCCCTTTTGATCGCTTTCCTCACACGCACGCACGCACACACACGCGCGCGATCTATAATGTTTATCCAATCATCATGTAGTAGATCGTTTCATTAAAAAGGGGCGTGAGTGATCAAGAGTCATTTGCACCCTTTTAAGTTAATACGTTTTAAGTTTTACTGTGTTCAAGTCATTGATGAAAAGGCAGGCACGTTAGAAAATAAAAACGTAAATTCTAATGCTTTCTATTACAAAATGTGGTGTGTTTCTATTGGTTTCCTTCCTCCAGATAACATTTCTTCAAAAGAACCTAACATAGTAGATACCTAGCGGTCAAACGTTTTGGGACACTACTCACTTATGTGTTCATATTTTTACAGGTTTTAGAATAATAATAAACTCATCAAAATGATGAAATATAACAAAGGGAACTATGAGAATTATGTTGTAATTAAAAAATAAATAAAAACATGTTAGATTTTATATGTTTTCATGTAATTTTATCAAGCAGCTTCTTGAGGTATCACCCTGAGATGCTTATTAAACAATATTAAAGGAGTTTTTATAGTTTTGTCATGAAAAAACATTTGTTTGGAAAATTATATTTTTTGTCTACTAAACTGATTTTCAGATATTTAAGCAACCACCTCAGATCAAAAGTTTTTTTTAATAATGAGAAAAATCTCATTATACTTTTAAGGTATAAAAACGTTTGACCGCTAGTGTAGCCTACACAAAAAACGTTTTCATTAAAACCAGTACAATTCCCATTATAACCTTTAAAACGTTAAATTTCCGTAAATCAGAATAGCTAGCTTATATATGATTTACATGACTTCTAGCTAAACATCTTCAAAACCCCGTTATCTTTCCTTGATGCACAAGCCTTTTGAAGTGAGTCACGCTGATGTCGCCTCCGCGAACTCAATCTCCCGGCATGCCTCAGCGGCGCTTCCGGTAGCGTATTCAATGATGATTGTTATGTGAATCAGGCAATTGGTGAATTGGTAAGATGGCGGCTGCGGCGGTAGAGTTTCAGAGAGCACAGTCGCTGCTCAGTACGGATCGGAATGCGTCTATTGACATTTTACATGCTATCGGTAAGCGCGTCCCGTCCCGCTTGCTTTCAATGCGCGTTTATGATTACAGAGGACAGAGCTTTGGTTTGAACCTCAGCTTTATTTCCTTCATTGTGATTTGTACATCAGCAGCTAAATGTGTTAGCCGGTGTCATGCTGCTGACTCACTGTGACAGGCGTGAGAAAGCATTTAGCTGCATTCATGCTCAACACTCATGCTAACTTTACATACGAGTTGTCAGTCAGTATCGCAAGATATTGTTTTATTGCGGGGAGCTTTTGCTTGTAAGATCAAGCAAATTCAAGTAAACTGGCTCCCGTAGAATGAGTTAGCCAATCAGCTAGCTTCATTTTCAATGAGCGAGATTATTTCTTGAAGTAAATAATGACCAAACATGTTTAAAAAACGGGGAAAAAATAGCTTAGTTATGTGATTGATTGTGACGTGTTTGTGTCTGTCTTTTATAATAAATCATATTAGGACAATATCTGACGTGTTTCTGAATGACGTTTGTAGTAACGTTAACTACCAAAACTTTGAATGACAACTGATGGCTAGCTGTCCAAACTACCTATGCTAATAATAGGAGCTTCGTATAAAATATTTTGTCTTCTGATGAATTTTGTTTTCTTTTAACATACTGTTAATTTGACATACAGCCAACTAATGTCAAGAAAAGCGTTGTGAAAGATTTCGACTGAATTGTGTCAGACAGTAGTCATTGAAACATGACTGGCTGGTTATGTATAATCAGGGTAACTTGTAAGTCATTGTACATTAAATGCAGTAAAATTACTGTGTCAGGACGTTTTGGCGTGTAGTTTGATATGTGTGCATTTGGCATGGATAATTTGATACCAGACCAAGCCATATTTTGACTGTCAGCTTGAGTTGAAGAAAATCTGAAGATCAATGAATCGTAACCTATTTGAGTTCAAGGCCTCCCCATTTTCCACACCTGTAGTAATTTTTTTTATTCATAATAAAACCACAATAACCATAGTTCACCCATAGCATTTGTAGTAAAACGATGGTAATACAAATGGAAATCAATTTGCCAACAACATGCTTACCTCATTTTTACTATAATGAAACTATTATGGCTTGCCTTTAGAGCATGGCGCTAGCAATGCCATGGTCGTGGGTTTGATCCCAGGGATTGCACAAATTCTGAAAAAATGTATAGTATAATGCAATGTAAGTCGCTTTGGATAAAAGCATCTGTCAAATGCCTAAATGTAATGTAATGTAACTATAGTCATATAGTAATGTCATATAGGGCTGTATTTAATATTTATTAATCAAATTTGCCACTTTCATTCCACACCCACAGTCAAACGAGACATCCAAGATGATGATGAAGAAGCTGTGCGTGTCAAAGAACAGAGCATCTTGGAACTGGGCAGACTGCTGGCCAAGACTGGACAAGCTGCTGGTAAAGATCTTCAACTATTTAATTCTTGAAAATTAGAACCCTTAGAATTTTTGTTCTGCTAAACACAAAAGAGGATATTAGGGAAAATGTCAGTAACCAAACAGATCTTATCCCCCATTGACTCCCATAGTATTTATTTTCCCTGGGAATGAGATCTGTTTGGTTACTTTAATTCTTCCAAATATCTTTCTTTGTGTTCATCAGAACAAAGACATTTAAATTATGACAGAATTTCATTTTTGGGTGAACTGTCCCGTTAAACATTGTTTTAAATTAAACATTATGGCTGAAGGTCACTGTTGCATTGTGAGTTCCTTTTGCCCTCTATTTCATCTACATTCCACTTTTACATAGAGTTGGGAGGTCTGCTGAAGTATGTCCGACCGTTCCTGAACTCCATCAGCAAAGCAAAGGCGGCCCGGCTTGTACGTTCCCTGCTTGATATGTTCTTGGACATGGAGGCAGCTACTGGTCAAGAGGTGGAATTATGTCTGGAGTGTATTGAGTGGGCCAAAACGGAAAAGAGGACTTTTCTACGACAGGCCCTGGAGGTGAGCCCACAGCATTGTAGGTTAGATAGAAGCTTCATTAGTGCTGCTTGATGTCTAGGAGTCAGAATGTCATAGAGAAAGAATGGACTGTTTTGTCTTTGGCCACTAAGCAACCACCTATAACACCCTACCTGTTAAGCAGAGACCACGCAATCTTAGCCATAAAATAAATTAAGTTATTTAGTTCATTAAAAGCATACCTAATATTTTATTGAACAACAGGTTTTGTGGCATTTGTGAGTCATACTGTTATTGATCCAGATGCTTGCTCTGTGATTTCTCATCACTGTTGCTTAAATCTTATAGGCCCGTCTGGTCTCTTTGTATTTTGACACCAAACGGTACCAAGAGGCTCTGCAGCTCGGTAAGTCTTGTGGAGAAAATTTTTGTTGTTGACTCTTTTATGCTCTTAAGCATTATTTAAGGTCTATAACCACTGCCTCCCTCCGCCATGTGTCTTGTTTTTCAGGCTCTCAGCTCCTGCAAGAATTGAAGAAGATGGATGACAAAGCTCTGCTGGTGGAGCTGCAGCTGTTGGAGAGCAAGACGTATCACGCATTAAGCAACTTGCCCAAGGCCAGAGCAGCTCTTACCTCTGCCAGGACGACAGCAAACGCCATCTACTGCCCTCCAAAGCTGCAGGCTGCTCTAGACATGCAGTCAGGTACGCGTTTATGACATTTCGTTCTTCTGCAGGACCTATAGTGTTGCAGATAATCCAAGAATATTTATGGTTTAATAAACAGCTATGTGGAGAATTGTTGATTTCTCAGCAAACTTTGACAGAAATAGGTCCTGACAGCAGTTTGAAGGAATAGTTTAAACAAATTCTTTCAGCATTTACTCATCCTTATGTTTACATTTATGTATTGTTGTGTAATTTTGACGGCATTATTGTTTTTCCTCTCCGAAACGCATAAAGAAATGTTAGACAGAATGTGTGAACAGCTTAGAAGTGGCTGCTTATTTATATTGCCAAGCTCAAAAAGGGACACTAGTAGTATCACATGACGATTTAGACAGATTGTCTTTTGGTTCTTGTCCAAGTTCCAATAAATGAAGTACCTTTCGTTTGTGGATTATTTTATTCTTAGTTGTTTCCAAACATAAGCATTTTCTCTTGCATGTTAAAATAGACATTACAATAACAATATATTGTTGTTAAAAAATGGTCTGTCATACTTCTAAAGCCTGCTCTGTCTGTACATGCATGTTAAATGTTTTTGCCTGATATGTCAGACTGAACACCTCTCTCTCTTTCCCCTGCAGGCATTATTCACGCCGCTGAGGAAAAGGACTGGAAAACGCCGTATTCGTATTTCTATGAGGCTTTCGAGGGCTACGACTCTATTGACAGTCCCCGTGCCATCACTGCACTCAAGTATATGCTGCTCTGCAAGATCATGCTTAACTTGTGAGTCCTCGCTGTGTTTACTGCCTGAAGCACTTATATATATATATATATATATATTGAGCATTTTACGATAAACAAGTTGAATTTGAAAAGAATAGATTGTGTGTGCACTTAATTAATTTAATTAGTTAATTTTTAGTTTGTTTTTTATGCCAGTGAATTCCTGAGGTATATGGTTTCACTATGTTTGACATTGCAGGCCAGAGGATGTGCAGGCCCTGATCAGTGGCAAACTTGCCCTCAGATATGCGGGCAGACAGGTAGATGTCATTTGTTGTGCTGAATTATGTTCATTTAGTCCTTATTTTTTGTTGTTTAACTAAACAGGCATTTTTTTCTATAAAATCAGTAAAATAATATTCATGCAGAAATGTAGTTGAGACAATAAAACCTTATTTTAAATAATAATTGAGATCAGTCCAAATCAGGTCTGTTATTTTATCTGTCTGGTCTGTTTATGGATTATGTTTCTGGATTGACTTTCCTAGTGTTCAGTCATTTTGTTTTTATTCATATCTTTAAATCTGTCTGTGATGAACTTGTTTTTGCCCTGTCTTTCTCTTTCTGTAGACAGATGCACTTAAATCTGTGGCCCAGGCCAGCAAGAACAGATCACTCGCAGACTTTGAGAAGGTTAGTCATATGTCCTGACCTTAAAGGTCAAAATGATCTCAGTCCACCTGTTTTCACAGTTATGTTAATGTGCTTCTCTACATTATTTAGGCTTTAACAGAATATAAAGCTGAGCTACGGGATGACCCCATCATCAGCACCCATCTGGCAAAACTCTATGATAATCTGTTGGAACAAAACCTTATCAGGGTCATCGAGCCCTTCTCTAGAGTGCAGGTAATGTCCTGCTTGATTTTGTAAACTTTAACATGCATCGATTTATGCCTGATGTGAGTTACTCACCAATATGTTTCTCATTTACCGACAGATTGAACACATCTCTGAGCTGATAAAGCTCCCAAAGGTACGAATTTTTACACTTGGTTCTGCAAAAGATAGATTTTTTTCCAATTAAAATTTGTCTGTTATCTGTAATTTGTTGGCTGTTGTTTTAAGCGTCCTCTAAAATAGCATTTTTTTGCATTATCACCTCAGGCGGATGTTGAAAGGAAGCTGTCACAGATGATTTTAGACCAGAAATTTCATGGTATGATTTCACTCGATAAGCATGCTTGAGCTTGATATACAACTATTCAATACATTGACTGTAACAAGCATTTTTTTGTTTAGGCGGTCCTGCTTTGTTTTTTGTCTGATGAATAATGTTACTTTGAGAGAAATCTGTTTATACTCTATTCACAGGAATTCTTGACCAAGGGGAGGGTGTCCTGATTGTATTTGATGAGCTTCCAGTAGACAAAGCATATGAAGCCGCCCTTGAAACAATTCAGAACATGAGCAAAGTAGTGGACTCGCTCTACAACAAAGCCAAGAAATTGACATAGGTGTGTCTATTTTAATATGTTCTTAATGCCCTAAACAGGTTAAGAATCCTCACTGCTAGGACTGAGCGGTAAGAAGATATGCAAAATAGCCTTTTGCATCCCCGAATCACAATTTTTTTTCAATTTGCTGAATCGGACCTCTTTGTTTTTCGCAGGTTGAGCATTGAACCCTGCAGCTGAGAGCATGGCCAGTGTAGGAGAATTCGGTGGAATGGGAGCGATGTAGACATCAAGTAAAAAAAGGTCTAACACCTCAAAAACCGACTGGTTCCTGTTGTCCTTTCTGGCTTTCACGTGGACATTTTTTACCACCTTCCTCAATGGACAAACAACTATTACTACGGGATCACCTTTATTATTCTAATTTTTTTTCTGGTAATGCATTTCTTTGTATCATGGCTGTGCCTAATCAGCCATCAGGGAATCTTCAAAAAAATAAAAACTCCCCTGCATTGTAACTGTTTGAAATGTATGTACATAGATCTCTTATAGAGCAAAGCTGATTTGGCCAATCGAAGGGCCACTGTTTTGAGTTGTAGACTCCTTGCATACCCGATCAAACGGTTTAAGGCCTAAGCCCACTCCCCCCAAGGAAGCCCCGGCCTACCTCTCAGTTGAGACCGCTTACTTGGACTTTGTAATGCAGAGAAATTCTGGAAAGATACTGTTGTTAGGATGGGGACACGAGTGGTTTTCATTCTCTGGCCCTTGCATTCCTGCCCTTCCTCTTTGTACATAACGTTGCCAAGCGCCTCTATCTGGCCTGTCATGCTGTTGCCCTTTTTTATAAAGCAAAAAACATAATAAAGTCACCAAGAGAACATGACTGATGAAGTGCTTTTGTACAACATGTTTATGGAATTGCTGTGAAGTTTAATATAGTTCTTATATACTTAAAGTGGGTAAAAATGATAAGCTCATTAGGCATATCTAGAAGTGAGCTATTATAGGCTTTCACTCATAGTGTCTAGTCATGGTGATGTATTTAGCATCCATAACATCCTGCTATTGACACAACTAATGGTTTGAGGTGGGGTTTTCCCACTAATGGCAGATGGGGTGGGGTTCAGGTACATTTACATTTATTCATATGGCAGACGCTCTATCCAAAGTGACTAGGAGAGCATAAAATAAGGCAATCACAAATCGATCTTTTTTTCTCACATTAGTTCTCTTTTTAAAATAAAGGATCATTAATTATTAAATGAGACTAAGAAGGGCGCACACCACATGGGTGGTTTTGAAAAGTGAATTTTGCTAAGGATTCAGGGTTGCCAGAACCAGCCCAAATGGCCTATTAAAACTATGCCTAGTCCACATACCAAAACCTCAAAATATGTCACTATACCCAAACACATTTTACATATAGGCTACATTACACACATTTCGTTTCTAAAATTCCTATATAGTAGTAATCATAAAAGTGTACAATACTTTTAGTAGTTATGCTGCGTTCTTCTTGTTCTGTTTAAAGTGTTTTAACACCTATTTCTCTCAAAAAATGATGTAAGTGCATAAATGCTGACACCTATGTGTTACACGGGCCCGTGCACGAGTAAACCAATAGCTAATGTCTGTATTCGTTAAATGTAATTAAATCGTTGCATTAATACAAAAGGACATTATTTTTGTAGTGTTGCAACATTCAACATACTATACACTTACTTAAAGCTGATGTATAATCGACGCACTTAACAGAGACATTGCGGGGGATAGTTTCAGGCGCGACACCTGTGAGTGAAGTGCGCAAACTGCGCATGCGCCGGTCTCGCCTGTGTTGCTGTTCACTGCTCTAGTGCTGCTTTAGCACTGCTGCGTGTGGAGCTCCTCTGAGTAGCATCACCTAACGCAAAGATGGCGACCCGGGTAAGATATGCTTCGACTAAACTGACGAATAAACTACGATATTAATAATTATCATGTTATATGATATAAGAAATACTATTTTACCACAAACTAAGATAAGCTTCGTCTTGTCATTTTACAAAAACGCAGCCATTTGAAGGTGGCACCACAATATTTTCAGTCAGTTGTGACCACAGATGTACAACAGGACTACTCGTTGCTTTTTTGATGATGCTAATGTATACTGGATGCACGGGAGGCAGATTAACATTTGTTGTCTAGCAAGCTAACGTTATTTGTATGGACTGGTGATATTTAGCCAGTTATTTTATCTAATAGAGATATTGTATCACAGGACACCGTGATCCAATGCATTGCGTGATCGTGCAGGGGATTTAACCTTGACATGGCTCGCTTAATGCTCACAAAAACGCATCACATTCGCTCGGTGTCTTAAGATAGGCTTGCGATGTACGATTAATGTAGGGCCTATTTACAAATATCGACGAAAACATATTTTTTTGTGTGCGCACAGGCAGCCGATGTACAGCGTGTGTTGAAGAATAGAGCGCGTTCGCGGTGGATTGTTGTCGAAATAGAAAAGCTTTATTAATAGCAAATGTCATCACTATTGCAGTCATAACATCAGAATTTATACTGATCGAATATATAGATGGAAATAATGATGTATTGTTTAAGTCCATGTTTAAATTGTTATATATTTTGTAAAAGGAGCAGGGGTGCGTATAGGGGGGTGAAAGGTAGGAGGATTCGGGCCCACGACTCAGAATGCTGTTGCAAAACAGCCCCGGAATGGGGCTCAGACTACAATTTTACGAGGGGGCCCAGAAAATTATGTAATTTTTCCCAGTTTTTATTACCCTCGTTCTTGGTTGGTCCTTAAGGATTTGGCTTGATTGCCAAAGCATGTAATGAAAGTTCTTCACTATTGCAATACATCAATTAATGGAGACTCATTTGTTTCATTTCCCTCAACAGGATTGTGACAGGGGTGTCACAATATACTGATATTGTAAATAACCCGGATATTAAAAAACATGATTATTGAATGGATATTGTTTTAATTCTACACATATCTTAATCAGGGTTTTTCCTGGCTAAAAATAAGGTGCATCTGGTGCCACCCTTGTGTGGTACACCCAAGCAGGCGTACTGTACCTTTAAGTGGCTTAACCAAACACTTTACATATTAAACCATAAAAATGAGATGAAAATGACTATTATTAAGTTATATAAAACATTAGGGGAGAGCAGGGCAGTAACGCGGGGTTAACTGTAACACGGATGTTTTTCATAGTTACACGGGGTCGACCGAGTTGTGTTGACAGGTCTTTTTCTCTTATTGCAAGATATCTGTAAATCAGTGAATTTTGGGGAATTTTTGAAAAGTTTTGATGTGTTTTCATGGAGATATTGTACAAAGTGTGCCCGGCAGCATGAAAGTAAATTTCTTTATGATATGTGTTTTTCAATAGTTAGATTTTCTAAGGCAGTGCTAAAGGATAAAGATGCCTTTGTCATTGTGTGTCTCTGTGAGCTAAACAGAGAATGTTATTAGTTGTCCATTAAGTGTGGCCATCTCTCTAGTTAACAAATAAAGGGCACAGGAATTCATGTGATGTACAGTATGTGATGTACGACAGACAATATGTTTCCTGACATTGATTGAAATCCTGTGATGTCTGATGGGGCATGTATGTAAGATTGATGGTTTCATTGTTTGGCTTGGTGCACACTGCTAATTTGGAAATGGCATTTAAAGTAATCTTCTAATTATGCTTTTGTCAGACGCTTTTATACAAAACAACTAGAATGTATTCAAGATATGCTTTTTTATCACTGCGTGTGTTCTCTGGCAATCGAACCTACAACTGTTGTACTGATAAAGCAGTGAGATATAGGAATGCTTGGTTAGCCAATAGCATAAGGCAAATTCATTAAGCTTGTTTACTTAATTTTAATAAAAGCATGATTTTGCTTCTTTCTGCAGTCAGCCTCCATCTTCATTATGTAATTATTTCACATCAGGTCGTTTCACAGATCATAATGCATGTCACTTGAGACACAAAACTCATCAGAAAAGATTTTCAGTTCGCTCTCTGCCATGAAAATGTTTTCAATTAAGATCTCCCTCTGGGGTGATTAAGGACAAATGAGAAAAATTGATTTCTTAAAAACATTTTGTTGAAATTGCAAGTCATGTTACAGCAGTGACATGAAATTTGCCAGGTTTTAGCTTAGCTGAGCTGTGAAAGGTTGGCTAACTGGAATTATTTTTGCTTACTACATTATCAGGTGTGGTTGACTAATCTAAATGAGATTGACTTATTTTCTCAATATAGTGTAATGTGTGGGGTCTGATGTTTTTTTTTGAATATTATTTCTATATTTATCATTTTTGCATACCAAAAAATACCATGTTTGTCCTTCCTTACATCATCCTTATTGTCATGCAGTAGAAGTAAAATCCATATATTAAAATTAATTCTAGATTTTTGTACCTGTTAAAGTTACATTGTATTTTATGTTTTTTTTTATTCTGTTATCTTTTTCATTGTATAGCTCATAAAATTGTCATGTAACATGAGGCAGTTATAAACCAATAATGCTTAATCATATGTGGAGGTGGAAAAAGTCATTTGCTTATTACACAAGCTGTTGTATTAAGTCCTGTAACACTTAATCCCCAAAGCAGTCTGGTGTTACTTCTCGACAGTATTGAAATTCTTTGTGTATTACTCCAATGGCACAACCTCATTAAATACGGGGAGCAGAGCTGCTTGAAATAGATTTTTAATGGGAAATGAAATCACAAGCAGCATTTGGCATTTATTTTTGCACCAAATTAGTATGTTTAGAAATATACTGCAATTAATTTGGGGCTAGACCTTGGTGTTGTTTTATATCAGAAAGTTTCTAACATGATGTTACATTTCAATTTAAAGGGACATATATGTGACCCTGCACAACAAAACCAGTCTTACACTGAGTCTACACCGGACGTTACATCATCTGAAAGTGTAAATAAGCTTTCCATTGATGTATAGTTTAATATAGGATAGGACAATATTTGGCCTATTTAAAAATCTGGAATCTGAGGGTGCAAAAAAAGCAAAATATTGAGAAAATGGCCTTAAAGTTGTCAAATTAAATCCTTAGTATAACATATTACTCACAAAAGGAAATTTGCAAAATATCTTCATGGAACTTGATATTCACTTAATATCCTAATGATTTTGACCCATACATTGTATTTTTGGCTAATACAAATGTTCTTGTGCTCCTTAAGATCCAGGGTCACATATGTCAGGAGATTTCAATAGGGCATATCAATTTTTCTTTCTTATTTAAGCCTTTATGACTCTTATATTTCCACAAAAATTATGGCTTGTTTGCATTTGAAATTTACTTCATATACTTCATTTAGGTTCCTTCATGTTGTTCCAAACCTGTATGACTTTCTTTTGTCTATTAAACATTAAATGAGATGTAAAGCAGATTCACGTTTATCAAAATATCTTACAATGTATTTACAGATCCTTCATCAGTTTATGTGTTCCCTCGGTATAACTGCCGGATTGCTCTTTGTTAACTGAATTATGGAGGCCTGTAGTGTTAACCTTTGCACTCCAAATCAAACACAGACTCTTGAAAACTCTATCGATATGCAATATTTTTGATGGTTTTTGCTGTTATTCTGTTGGCAAATCCTCAATCTCACAATATTTTCAAATAAAAAAGTTGAAGGGACCAATAATGTCAGTAAAACATCTAGCCTACTGTAGAAATAATGTTTATTTCTCAGTGTAGGCTGAGTAATGGTTTTAAAACAAAACAACATTTTCTAAGCTGAATCCGTTCTGTTTACATTGAAGTGTTGTTCTTTTGTTTCAGTGATGTCTTATCAGTTGTTGTGTTGCAGTCTACAGCTGCTTTCTCTCTGTACAGCTCATTCTGGACTCATTCTGTTCTCTACCTCAAATACCCCGATGGGAAGGCCTGGTGCTTACTGCCTTGCTTTTGTTCTCCTTGTTTTATTTTTGTGCTTTTGTATGTGTAACAGCAAACAAAAGAGGAAACAATACAGCTAAAACACTCTAGACAATTGTTGCTTATCAGACCTGTTTGTCTTTTATATTGTTGCTGACTCACCCGATAATATTTTGGCTAGATTCTGCTTGCCAATCAGATTTTGGATATTAGCTATTCCCTGCTTTTATGTTATATGGTATTTCTGTTGCAATAAAACATGATGCATGTAACCCTGGAGGTGATTATTAGAAAAATAATTCATTTTAATTGACAGTTCAGTGATAATTGTAATGCTTCTAATGTTTGACAGAAATCGGCTCACAGTAAAAACCTTCCATTTCACTGTTTTGTTCAATGGGATTTGCTATTTTAACTCCATCATGTGGTAAAGTTTTAATTTATATTACAGGTAAAGTGTGTCGTTTTTGTAATGCTAATTTAATAGCGAATATCATGTGGTTCATTATAATGACACAGTTTTCCCCAAACAATGATGTTATGTCAGTCTGGTCAGGATGCTCAAATATACAGAGCAATGTGTTTGCACTTTTTAAGGGTACCAGCCTTCGAATGGCTAGTTTTCTCTGTTTGGGATGTTTTAACCCTGAAAACAATTACACAAATCATCTTTGTTCTTTAAAATTAGTTGACAGATCATCGTGTCTTTCGTATGCAAGGCAAACTCAGCTGATACCTCTTGGCATCATTCTCTCCCTCCTCCTGCAGATGATGCAAGCGGCCCGATGCCCGACAGATGAGCTGTCACTGACTAACTGTGCTGTAGTGAATGAGAAAGACCTGCAGTCTGGACAGTGAGTATCCACCTCCACAGACCCTCACAGATTCATGGTTAGACACAGAAATGACACTTAAAGTTACCAAATTTAAGTTTAAAAGTTTAAAAGGTATTGAATTAAAAGGTAGGGGCAAAAATGTCCCTGTGCCACCCCACCTTATTAAAAAGTTAGTGCTGAGCTTAAGTTATGTAGATCATGTCAACGCTTGTGTGCCTGTAGTTCAGACAATATATTTGCAGTTTTATCATGTGATGAGTGATACTGCACACGGTCAGTAATCCTGCAGCAGAACTGATGATTTTTCTTAAGGGTTGTACTGTGCGGGTGGGTGTGTGTTTATGTGTGTCTGTGTGGGTGTGTGTAATGCTGATTCAGTCTAGACATTAACTCAGAATGACAGAGTCTGCCGCAGTCCTGCTGATGTCTCATGTCCGAGGGTGTCACAACATGAAGTGTGGTGTGTGTGTATGTGTGGGCTTGTCTCAATGCGTATTGATGTGTGTTGTATGTTAATATAAATTTATAATATGTGGTCTGACACATTATGTATTACACGATCACTGCACTGCCACGTTAAAATGGTGTTTTATTGCTATTATCAGAAACGAACGCTATTGTTAATCAGACTGTAATCCCATGCACTAATCTCAGATTAACTGATCTCAGGATTGGTGCACTTGGAAATGTGGGTGGTTCTTGAATAGAGAGCTGTTAATGTACTGTAATGTACACTGATCAGGCATAACATTATGACCACCTTCCTTATATTGTGTTGGTCCCACATTTGCAGCCCCATACGCAACAAACTGTGATGCACTGTGTATTCTGACACCTTTCTATCAGAACCAGCATTAACTTCTTCACTAGTTTGAGCTTCAGTAGCTCGTCTGTTGGATTGGACCACACAGGTCAGCATTTGCTCCCCACATGCATCACTGAGCCTTGGCCGTCCATGACCCTGTTGCTGGTTCACCACTGTTCCTTCCTTGGACCACTTTTGATAGATACTAACCATTGCACACTGAGAACATCCACAAGAGCTGCAGTTTTGGAGATGTTCTGACCTCGTCGTCAATTTGGCCCTTGTCAAACTCGCTTTAATCCTTTGGGACACTTGAGCGATCTCTGAAAACGGGCAGAGTACTAAAACAAACTTGTAGCCAATCAGCGTGTCCGCATATTGACGGAGGGAAGGAAGTGAATGCTGGCATTGCACAGCATATTTGAGAGCGGAGCAGGAAGAGGCGTGTTTCTGTTGCGTAGTAGTGCGTTTTGTTGTCAATTTCAAATAACAACAGCCGTTTTCTGAGATCGCTTAGCCCGCCTTTAAGATTGTTTAAAAGCATCTCAGGGTGAGACCTCAAAAAGCTGCTTGATAAAATTAAATGAAAAAAATTCTGCATATTCTAGTCAAAAGCGACTACACAGAAGACGATAAAATGTGTTTTAATTTATTTTCATTTTTTTAATTACAACATAATTCCCATAGTTCCCTTTGTTTTATTTCATGAGCTTAATATTATTCTAAAATGTGGAAAAAATATGAACACGTAAGAGAGTAAGTGTCCCAAAACTTTTAGATTAGATTAGATTAGATTAGATTAGATTCAACTTTATTGTCATTACACATGTACAAGTACAAGGCAACGAAATGCAGTTTAGGTCTAACCAGAAGTGCAATAGCAGCAAGTGCAGGATATACAGTGGTTGCATAAATTACATAAATAAATATTACAGAAGTAATTTACAGATGGAAATGTACTATGACCATGATTTACAGATGTCTCTAACTATAGACAGAAATTAACAGATGGATATATACTATGAACATAATATACAGATGTCTATTACTATAAACAGAGATTTACAGATGGATATGTATTATGAACATAATGTACAGATGTCTATTACTATAAACAGAGATTTACAGATGGATATGTATTATGAACATAATGTACAGATGTCTATTACTATAAACAGAAATTTACAGATGGATATGTATTATGAACATAATGTACAGATGTCTATTACTATAAACAGAAATTTACAGATGGATATATACTATGAACATAATATACAGATGGTTATTACTATAAACAGAGATTTACAGGTGGATGTATACAATAAGTTAGGCTATGGTGAGCAGCAGTGCGATGAATATAGAGTAGTGCAAATAAATTATGGACAGAAGCTATCTAAGTAACAGTGCAGTGGAAGAAGTTATTGCATATTTCAGTTAAAGTGTAGGAGTGCAAGATGCATAGTAAACAGTCGGTATTGTAAATGAACAGTTGGCAGTGCAAATGAGCAGTCTGGTAGTGCAAATGAACATAAATGTTATGTATAGACAGTCCATTAGTGCAAATAACAAGTGATTAGTGCAAATAACAAGTGACCGCTAGTGTGTATATACACACCTTTATCCAGTTGTCATTTCATGATTTTCAAGCATTGTTAATAGAGGCCTAATATTGTCTGCATCTTTCTCCAGGCATGTGACTGTGAGGACAACACCAGCCCACAAGTTTGTGTTCACAGTGAAGTGTCACCACTCTGTGGTTCCTGGAACAGTCGCTTTCAGTTTGCCACAGGTGCAGAACTACCGCCAACATCCTTTTATTTGTATCACAAAAATGAATGCTAGAGGGGCAGAGACAAAAGTTACAGCCCACAGAACAACACACAATTTAATAACACACAGCTTCACCAGAAAGCTTTGTTGGTAAACAGCATATTTTGCTATTTTCATGTATTTATTATCTTTCTTAACTCTTTTATTCAGAGGAAATGGGCAGGCCTGTCCATTGGACAAGAAATAGAGGGTATGTTCTCCTGGAGCTGCTTCTTGCAACATTTCATTTTTAGATTATTATATTAGCCTTGTCAGTGATAGACATTTTCTCATCATTACAGTGGCCAACTACAACTTTGACAAATCCAAGCAGTGCATTGGTGCCGTGACTATTGAGATAGACTTCCTGCAGAAGAAGAGCACTGACTCCAGTCCATACGACTCTGACAAAATGGCTGCTGAGTTCATCCAGCATTTCAACAATCAGGGCTTTAGTGTGGGACAGCAGGTTAGAGTGACTCCACAAAATATAACAAGTGAAATAAATGTAAATGTGATGTTTTATTGTAAATGTTTGTCCTTGTTATATCTGCCGTAGCTGGTCTTCAGTTTCGTTGACAAGCTCTTTGGCCTGGTTATAAAGGACATTGAGGCTATGGACCCCAGCATACTGAAGGGGGAACCAGCGTCTGGCAAAAAGCAAAAGGTACTTGTGTTTTCAGGAAAAAGGAAATAGTACTAATAGTAATAGAAATCATAATTTCATCACAATCATTTCAATTGTAAATATGATTATGCAAATAATCGAATATTATCTGTTTTCACAGATTGAGATTGGTCTGTTGGTTGGAAACAGTCAGGTGATCTTTGAAAAGTCTGAGAGCTCGTCTCTCACCCTAGTTGGTGAGTTTCATATGGTTTTAAAGAGGATTTCTATGTAACAGCCCAGTAACTGGATTTCTATGTAACTAAAGCCCAGTCATGACTATTTTCCTATGAATCTTGTTCTTTATCCGTTCACTAACCAGGCAAGGCCAAGACCAAAGAGGCACGTCAGACCATCATTAACCCTGACTGGAACTTTGAGAAAATGGGCATTGGTGGTTTGGACAAGGAGTTCTCAGATATCTTCCGTAGGGCCTTCGCTTCTCGAGTCTTCCCTCCTGACATTGTGGAGCAAATGGGTAAGCTTAGGTTTTACTTATAAAATATCAGCACTATGGTAATGCTTAATGGTTCTTAAAGATTGTTAGTTGAGATATGTTATGATGTACACATTTCTTATCAAATATATATATATGCAGTTAAAGTTGACTCCTCTGCTCCGCAGGTTGCAAGCACGTGAAAGGCATTCTGCTATTTGGTCCTCCTGGCTGTGGTAAAACACTGATGGCCAGGCAGATCGGTAAGATGCTGAATGCCAGAGAACCAAAGATAGTCAACGGTCCAGAGATCCTCAACAAGTATGTGGGTGAATCTGAAGCCAACATTAGGAAGCTGTTTGCAGATGCTGAGGAAGAACAGAAAAGGGTGAGATGATAAACCAGTCTCAAAAATATTAACAGCCTATATACAACACTACAGCCTACTAATACTATATTGTACTGTACTGTCCTGTCCTGTTTATTTACATTTATACGTTTTGACATATGCTTTACAGTGACTTACAGTGCATTCAAGCTGTAGTATACATTTTTCATCGGCATGTATTGTACAGTATTTGTCTTTTACAACTTTTACAGAGTCATTGTACTGTGTACCATACTATATTGTGTTTGTGCTACACCACACCACACTGCACTATACACTAATTGTGCTATGCTATACTATGCAATGCTATACTATACTGTACTGTACTGTACTGTACTGTACTATACAGTGCCATACCATACCGTACCATGCTACACTATACTGTACTATACAATATTGTACTATACAGCACTATATTGTATTGCACTTTACTATACTATACTATTCAACACTAATTACATTATATCTTTATCTTATATTCATTTTGCCATATCTCAAGATTATTCTCTTTTGTTCTCTGCAGTTGGGTGCTAACAGTGGTCTGCACATCATTATCTTTGATGAACTGGATGCTATCTGTAAGCAGCGTGGTACAGGTGCCAGCAGTACAGGTGTGCATGACACTGTGGTCAACCAGCTCTTGTCAAAGATCGATGGAGTGGAGCAGCTCAACAACATTCTCGTCATAGGTGAATAACTGCAGAAGTTACATTTGGTCCGTTTAAAAAAATTAAAGATATAAATACAACAATTTGACGTGATGCACATTGGTCATGAGCTTATGAGGCCTTTGGCTGTTATATCTTAGGTTGTCTGTATTTTTGGATCTCTGATTTTACAATGCTGTGCACTTTTCTTTGTCTAAAAGGCATGACTAACAGGCCTGATCTGATAGATGAAGCTCTGATGAGACCTGGCCGATTTGAAGTGAAGATGGAGATAGGTAGGATTTTAGCTTTGTTCAGCAGGAGATTTGTAGGACTCTCTCACTGTTAAATGTCACCTGTCTGCATCTCTGTCCAGTGGTGGAAAGAATACTAAATATTAGTACTTTCTTTAAATACAAGGACTGTTACATTGCTGAAATTGTACTCAATTAGTTGGTACAAATGCTGGTGTTAAAAAAGTAATTGAGTAAAAGTAAACATTGCTCTTCCCAAAAACTACTCATAATAATTTGTTAATAATTATTAATATTTAGGTTTGCCGGATGAGAAGGGCCGTGTTCAGATCCTGAACATTCACACTGCTAAGATGAAAGAGTTTAACCTCCTCTGTACTGATGTGGATGTTAAAGAGCTGGCTGCTGAGACCAAGAACTACAGTGGAGCTGAACTGGAGGGTCTGGTTAGAGCCGCCCAATCCACTGCCATGAACCGCCACATTAAGGTAAATGAGTGCTGAGGCGTCGTTGTCTCTACATCTGTTCTTTTTCAGAGACTTATTTTTACATTTCATTTACATTTACGCATTTGGCAGACGCTTTTATCCAAAGCGACTTACATTGCGTTATACATTTGTTTCTGAGTATGTGCAATCCCTGGAATCGAACCTATGACCTTGGCATTGCTAGCGCCATGCTCTAACCACTGAGCTACAGGAAAGCAAACCTTTTTATTGTACCTTATTTGAAAGATCTACACTAAAGGTGTTCAAATCAAGTTTTAAGAGGTCCGATTTTAAATTTTGTTTCCCAGCAAATGTCCATTAACTGGTGATCTTTTGTCCCGCTTTGAACTGAAGGATTTTATGTATGTCTTTCTGATATGTCACTCTGTGACCTGATGTAATTACCCTAAATGTCTGATGTGTTACATTGTGCCTGTGCCCCACTCGTAGTTTTCATATGTAATCAACGTCTGACATTACTACAAGGTACAAGGTGTGAACCAAATGACTGATGGCTCTTCTATCTGTCCATTGGAAGGTCTCCAGTAGGAGGTCCTAATTGTATCCATTTGTTACCAAGTATAAAGTCTGGTCACACAGACAGTACCTTGGGTTAAGATCTTGAAGACGGCCATGCTACGCGAGTATCTTCAGTAAACTCTTTTCCCCTGAACATTGATCCAGCTTTTCTTTTAAGTATTAGAAGCATTCTAATACTTTGGCGAGCCACCCAACGACCCAAATTCAAGGAAATCTAACAGAACCATCTGTTTCAGGCCACATCCACTGTAGAGGTGGACATGGAGAGAGCAGAGAAGCTCCAGGTCACTCGAACAGACTTCATGGCGTCTTTGAATAATGACATTAAACCTGTAAGTGTACATTTGAAATATTCTGTCTAAGTGATATCAGAGATTCTTTTTTCAAACTTGTGAGTGATTTCATGTCATTTCGTCTCTTGTTAGGCTTTTGGCACCAACCAGGAAGACTATTCCTGTTATATAATGAATGGCATCATTAAGTGGGGCGATCCGGTCACCCGAGTGCTGGAGGATGGAGAGCTGCTGGTACAGCAGACCAAAAACAGTGATCGCACACCACTGGTGTCTATGCTTCTTGAGGGTTTGTTTTCAACATAACTGTTATCTTACTTAACAGTTTAAAATAGAATTCATACTTAGGCCTGGTCTTGACATTTCCTTTGTGTCTTAGGACCTCCTCACAGTGGCAAAACAGCCCTGGCTGCTAAGATCTCAGAGGACTCACAGTTTCCATTTATTAAGATCTGCTCTCCGGACAAGATGATTGGCCACTCGGAGATCTCCAAATGCCAGGCCATCAAGAAGGTTTGTGACAGTAAATTTAAATATATTATCGATGTTATGGATGTTTCATGCATATAGTTTCTACAATGGATGTTATTCCCGCTCAGGTCTTCGATGATGCCTACAAGTCTCAGCTCAGCTGTGTTGTGGTTGATGACATTGAACGTCTATTAGGTTAAAACTTTCTCCTTATTCATAATTGATGAAAAAATGTTTCATGGAATAAATGAAACACCATTAATACATTTTGTGTGGTAAAACAGATTATGTGCCAATTGGCCCCCGCTTCTCCAACCTGGTCCTTCAGGCTCTGTTGGTTTTGCTGAAGAAACCTCCACCTCACGTAAGTTCTCGTGCTGCGAATGGAGTACGAATTTTGTAAATAAAAAAGTGCATTTAACTTATTTTAGATTGTGAGATTATGAAAATAACATGTCCTCTCTTCCTCTAAAGGGTCGAAAGCTGCTGATCATTGGTACCACCAGCCGCAAAGACGTCCTGCAGGAGATGGAGATGCTGGATGCGTTCAGCACCACCATCCACGTGCAGAACATCTCTTCTGGGGATAACCTGGTTGAAGCTCTAGAGGTGAGATACTGTACGTCTGGGGTGAGGTTACAATAATAAGTCGCACATTCAGGAGCACAGGACTAAAATCTGCCACTTTGCAGGAAAGATTATGTTTTATTCTCTTTTAGTAGTGTCCAGCAGAGGGTGCTGTTTAATCACACTTCATGTTGCACACTTCCTCAGACATTTACAGACACAAAAGGTTCCCTTATTAATCTTGTTATTTTGTGTTCATTTCAAGCTCCTGGGCAGCTTCACGGATGCTGAGAGAACCACCATTGCCCAGCATGTGAAGGGAAAAAGAGTGTGGATTGGCATTAAGAAGCTACTCATGCTTATTGAGATGTCTCTGCAGGTAAGATGTAATGAACAATACTATTCACATAATCCCACTGGACATAGAGATTAAGTCTATAAATACTGTTTATGCCATGGGTTAGTCAAACCCACTGAAAAATGTAGAATGAATAAAATATTTCATAAATATACATTTTTCGAAATTTAGATTTTTACATCACATGAAAGCTGAATATACAAGCGTTCTATTGATGTATGGTTTGTTAGGATAGGACAATATTTAGCCATGATATAACTATTTAAAACTCTGGAATCTGAGGGTGCAAAAAATCAAAACATTGAGAAAATCATCTTTAAAGTTGTCTATCAGAGGTGCTGTAGCAGGCCGCTGCTAAGAAGAAACAGGTTTGTTTTAACGTTCTTTATTGGCTTACGGCTGTAATGACATTGTGTAGACTATACGAACCTGAAAGCTGAAATTCTGCGCTTTAGATACCAAACTTGAGTGTGTAATTCCCAAAGAGCAGCAGCAGCGAGTGAAGTTTATAGACGTGTTTCCGGCCATTTTTGTTTGCGATTTTGCTGCATCCACTCACTAAAATAAAGTCTTGATATATTTACGGTAGGAAATTTACAAAATATCTTCATAGAACATTTACTTAATATCCTAATGTTTTTGCCATAAAAGAAAACTCGATAATTTTGACCCATACAATGTATTTTTGGCTTTTACTAAAAATGTTCTCGTGCTACTTAAGAATTTATACAATATTAAAATAATCATTCATAATTATTACAGATGCCGTTTTCATGACCTCACAATCAAGAGACTTATATATTTTTACATGACTAATGGGACTAATGGGACTCTCCTGGTTAAATAAAGGTTAAATAAAAAATTAAGTAAACTGTAAATAAAATAAAATTGAATTCAATGAAAAACTGAAAAGTTTTCACATTCCTATAAAGTGATCTAAAACATTGATCGAGTTGAAAGATCACGTTAAGTTTTATGCATGTCATGTGTACTCGTTTTTATTTCTGCTAAAACTTTGCTTCAACTACAAGCAATCAGTAAATGGCATTGGCACAGGAAATCTTTCCATCATCACCCTTCATTTTTCAAGTGCAGCTGCAGTAATCTCTTAATGCTGTGAGGTGTGGAGCAGCAATTTAATGAGCCTGAGCGCCTCTCCGACATGCATCTTTAAAAGAGAAAGATCTAAATCATTCATTCATGTCATTTTTATATGCTTTGTGTAGTCGCTTCACGTGTTGTCTCGCACAGATAAAAAACACGACACATCTAAAGTCTGTCAGTCTCATGAGTATCTTATGACAGAGCTGCATAGAGAATCAGATGAAAAGAGTCTATTTATAGAATCTGCTGTTTACTCTCCTCTCTCTAGATGGATCAAGCATACAGAGTCAGCAAGTTCCTTTCTCTGCTTAAAGAAGAGGGAGCGTGAGTACTTGCCATTGCTTTATGTTTGTCACTGTGATGCATTTAAAAATTGACTTCCGAAATTGAGATCAAAAACCTGGTGTGGTGTTCTGATGTTACGCCTGTTTTCTATTTTAATGCTAATTGACAGGCTGGATGAAAACAATCACATCCGAATTTAACATGAGCATGAAGTATGATGGTAAGGGTGTTACAGTAGAGGAGTGTTCTGTCCGAATAGTGGCTTTGAATTTCCTTTATCCTCAGTTTTACTCTTTACATGTACATTTTTTCTCATCTTTTACATACCCTTTTGTCATTCCAAACCAGTAACTTTCTTTCTTCTGCAGAACACAAAATAATGTTGATGACCAAACAATGTTAGCCCCTACTGTATGGATGTAAAACCACTGATTTCTTAAAATATCTTGTTTTGTGTTGCAAAGAAAGTCATAGGGGTTTGGAATGACATGAGGGTGCATAAATGATGACAGAATTTGTATTTTTGGGTGAACTGTCTCTTTATGATAGTGGGAACCTGGAAACTAATCCTGTAGCAACTCCACCTGCCAGAACCTGTCTGTCTGTTTATGTGTTTATATCTCTGCTTTGAATATTAATATGAAAGACAAAATGTAGACTGTTACTTTACTGTATCTATCATTCAATTCTAAAAAGAAAGATATTGATGTATTTGGAACAGCAGAGTCAGTCTTAGATAAACAGTCAAGAAGGGCAATTATTTATTTCCAGATGGCAGCCATCAAAGTCACTGTGTGCCAGAGTTTGTCTGTAAATTTGGACTCTCTCCAAACATCAAACGTCAGAGGTTAGAGCTGCACAGGTGATAGAACCAAGGTTGAATGAACAGAAAGCAAAATCACCCAAGTACACACCCAACACCATCTTACTCTCCACCTTCCTCTGCAGAGACCGTGGTTTCTTCGAGTAACACAAGACAGAAGACGACCGCTGTCCTCTGCATGTTCCCTTGGCAACTACGAGCAAACTCATCATCCCCACAATATTGATAAACTGACGGAGATCGCAGAACAATCCTGTCGTCTCCGCTCATATCCAACCACAATATCAAATATTGTCTTGTGCTTTGTGAAATATTTCTGTATGCTGTTTGTTTACAAATATGTTTAAATCAAGTTTATCTTGAAACCATGAAGATGTAAAAAAAGTCTGATAAAAAAACATGTACATATGTTGCTATATGCAGAACATACATATATAACTATATACACAGTAGGGCATATAATGAAACATCTAAGTAGGATGTAAGAAAGCTGTTAGTATGTATACAGTGAAAATGAGCTGTGCTGTCTGTAGTGTGTTTACTCAGAACCCTACCTTTGTGATTGTGTTGTGGTAACACAAGAAAACAACATATAGATCACAGTGTTATATTTATGATTTTATACAGTACATAGTTTAACATGCATTAGTTCTGTTTTTTATTTGTTTCGATTTTGAATCTTGGTTATGGTGTCAGAGCTGGTAATACAAACATATATCTATATATGTGTGTATATAATATATGTTTGTGTGTAAACACCGTTTGAGATCCTAGCAGTTTGTGAAGAACCTTGAATATAATATGAGAGATCAGTTCCACAGTCGATTGATAGTGTGTGTGTGTGTGTGTGTGTGTGTGTGTGTGTGTGTGTGTGTGTGTGTGTGTGTGTGTGTGTGTGTGTGTGTGTGTATGTGTGTCTAGAAGCGCTCTCCACACAGGGGCAAGCTTTACTCATCTAATTTCTGGGAGTGTATTTTTTCTGTGTATAATGTGTGTAGTTATTGTTTTTGAATGTATTATTTTTGAAATTGTTGCTTTCTGTATTGATTTTTTTTGCCTGCCCATTAATGAACTTGTTTTCTCAATGGTTTCTGTGACTAGTGTTTGATGTCCAGATCTCTGTGATCTCTTATGGCTATTGGAGATGTACAACCAGATGCAAAATTGTGTTACTGCAATAATAAAAAAACAACAACAACATAGTCTCTTGTTTTCTGGTGTGGTGAAGAACTTTTTTAGTGTACGAGTATAACTACCACAACAGCATTTACAACATTTATTCACCCTAATATCACTTAAGACCTATATTTGACTCTTGCTTCTGTGGAACTAATAATTCCAATAATTTTTGTTATCAATGTTCTTCAAAATAACTTATTTTGTGTTCAGCAGAAGAAAGTCATACAGGTTTAGAATGACATGAGGATAAGTAAATGATAACAGAATGTTTATTTTTGGCACCCATTCACTTGCATTGGTTCTGTGTCCATACAATTGAAGTGAATGGGTGCCGTTGCTGTTTGGCTACCAACTTTCTTCAAAATATCTTTTGTGTTTTGCGGTAAAAAGACAGATATACAGGTTTGAAATGACAAGAGAGTGAAACAATGACAACATTTTCATTTTTGGGTGAACTGTCCCTTTAACTTCAAGCACAGTTGAATCCAGATGGTGGCAGCAAAGTCCAGGTATACCATGTGAAATGCCCCAAAATGTGCCCCAATTCATTTCTTTGGTTTTGTTTTATTATTTAACATTGCAATTTTCATCAGACTGTAATCTATTATTAAAAGCATCGTCTATAACACAGCTTTAATCTGGAATTTACACAGATCGAAGATCATTTATCCATATTGTTCTATAGCAGTTACTATTTACATTACATTTGGCAGACACTTTTATCCAAAGCGACTTACATTGCATGATACTATACATTGTTTCTGGATATTTGCAATCCCTGGGATCGAACCCATGACATTGGCGTTGCTAGCGCCATAACCACTGAGCTACAGGAAAGCTATAGGCCATACTGCTGGTGTAAATATTGACATACTTTATTGTTAACCGCATGTAAACCCTGTGTAATTCAAGACTAAGAGTTGAGATTAGGCATTAAATGTTAAGCATGCAAAAGCAGGACCGCACATGCACAGGCCGGGATCTGCAGGGTGAATTATTACATGAATCTTACCAGAAATGCGTGCCTTTCAACAGCATCTGTATTGTTAAGGGAAATAAAAGAGCTGTAATGAAGAAATAAATCCAAGCTTTCACAGAGATGAGCTTTGACAAATAAGAACATGAGGTACCAGGACTGGCTGATTATGTGAGAAAGAACTGGTCTCAAAAGCATTGCATGTCTAATGTAGCAGAAAGAACAAGCATTTTAAGGACACGCTATTGTACAGTGCAAACAAGTTACTAGGGGGAATGAAATATTCCATTTTTAGTTATCTACATTCAAGAGATTTAATTTGCAAGTGAGGTGGAAAGTGTCTTGAACAGTCGTCCTTGGTTTTATATTTACTCCAGTATACAAATACCGTGCTGATCAGTTCAAGTACAAATGTTGGTCTAATCATTTTAAATCCCGGCATATCTAAACAAAGCAGCTACTTTTAACATATTAGTGCATATTAGTTCTCACATTGAAATGTAATAATGGAGAAATTTCTGTTTTCATTTTGGACTGGTCTCACTGTAAGGAAAGTGAGGATTGTGTAACCATATACAGTTCTTTGCACATATGATATCATATGTTAAAGAAAATGTTTGCAAACTTTTCTTACAAGCAAATGAAAATACTGCTGGCAAGTTGAACACGCACGCACGCACGCACGCACGCACGCACACACACACACACACACAGCTCTTCAGAAGTGATTTCTGAGTCTAAAAGACTTTCATGTGTCTCTGCTTTGCCCTTGAGGGATGACTTTGATATGGGATCAGCTGGAATAGGATTTTACATGGTTATTATGACAGCGGTCCCCCCATGTCTCTGGTCCTCTTCTTCTGCATAATCCTCACATGGTCTACTTCAGTCTTCATTTTCCTGCTGGTGGGAAGCCTACAGAAACATGGGGAATGTTGTCTTCAATCAGCTAGATCACTAGCAAGTCTGATCAGATTTATGCATTTCAATGTAAGTGCATTGGTAAGATGTGAAAATGAGAAAGATTTAATAAGATATTGCAAATTGAATATCTAATGCTGTTTTGGACATGTGTTAGGAGTGCACCTCACATTGTTGTTGACATAATCTACTTGACAACAGACTTAAAAAATTAACACTCACAGTGTATACATAATAAACACTTTGAGAGTGTGGAATATATATATATATATATATATACACTGTGAGTGTTAATCTGCTCCTTTTTTACTGTGTGGGATTAAACATAGTACATCACTGTAAGGAATACTAGTGCTAATGATATTTTGGGGATGTATGTTGTCCATGAGGCAAGGTGCCAGTGTCATAGATGTCATTTTGTTTTTAATTCCAGTATGCTGTTCTGCTGAACAAGTGCCCAAGCAGAAAATTGTGTTATGGATCATTGCACTGAAAAATGAGTGCCTGTCTTGTTTTAACTACAAGTATAAACGTCTGTTACCATCTTTAAAACACAAGTGCAGATCATTACATAAATAGGCAGGTAACTGACAAATGACATTAATGGTACATACAGATGAATATATTAGGATAATAATTTTTAGTTTACCTAAATTTGTTCTGTGTTTTTCATTTTTTGATACAACAGCTATTTGTCCACGTAAAAATACTGTAGTACACAATAGTATTTACTATTAGTAAACTGCAGTAATAATTTTACGTTATTATAGTATACTACAGTGTTACTACAGTTGATCAATTTACTACAAGGATACAACCATTTTGTATAGTAAATAAAGTGTTCAGGTTAATCAGACTTTTATTTTAACATGGCACTGTGTTATAGAAATACGTTTCTTATTAGATTAGATTAGATTAGATTCAACTTTATTGTCATTACACATGTACAAGTACAAGGCAACGAAATGCAGTTTAGGTCTAACCAGAAGTGCAATAGCAGCAAGTGCAGGATATACAGTTGTGCATAAATTACATAAATAAATATTACAGAAGTAATTTACAGATGGAAATGTACTATGACTATGATTTACAGATGTCTCTAACTATAGACAGAAATTAACAGATGGATATATACTATGAACATAATGTACAGATGTCTATTACTATAAACAGAGATTTACAGATGGATATGTATTATGAACATAATGTACAGATGGCTATTACTATAAACAGAAATGTACAGGTGGATGTATACAATAAGTTAGGCTATGGTGAGCAGCAGTGCGATGGATATAGAGTAGTGCAAATAAATTATGGACAGAAGCTATCTAAGTAACAGTGCAGTGGAAGAAGTTATTGCATATTTCAGTTAAAGTGTAGGAGTGCAAGATGCATAGTAACTTATGGGATATAATTTAATATAGCAATGCAAAAAACTATACGTTTCAAATGTCTACATTACTCCTCAGTTTCCCAGGTGCCTCAGTGCAAAGGCTGCTGGATATCCAAAAACTATTATGCTTTCTTAGCGATATAGTTAGGAAAAGCAGGAGAGAGTGTGAGGTGCTGCTGAGCAGTGGCGGTCCCTTTCTGTGAATAAGGAACAAACCAACACCCTATAACCGGATTCATTTATAACTCTGTGGCTCTATACAGCGAGCTTGAAAATGAAAGCCTAGTCCGCTGACTCACTGTAAGTGCAAGTCAATCGGGTGTGAAAGACACTGTCTCTAAAGATTCATTAAAGCCTATAGGTTTAAAATAAAGCCTATACAATAGCAGATTTACCATAAGACTCAATTACAAAAGTGAAAGTGTGATAGAGTCAAATATGCTCTGCTTTGTTGACCTACAGCCTATTGTCATGCATGGCATTTAAAAATATAAAGGAAAACTATTTATTGGCTTTCCAGTTTCTTGGAAGGTAAGTATGTAAGATGTTTCATGCTGCATTTTCTATACATGTTAATGTAACAAGAATAAAAGTATAATCCAATTTCTAGTGTTTGGAATATAATAAATAGTTGTGCATACATTTTCCTACAAGCTATAATAAACAGTGTGTTAAAGCACACTGAGGAGCTCAGTTCTTGTAAGTGGCAAATGTTTAGTGTGGACACTGTGACAAGAGAACAGTTACACATCCTTCGAATAGGCGAGGCAGAACACCGTTCCAAAACCACAAGCAATTTGTATTACAAACTGCATCACTAGGCCGTCTCTCCATGAGCGGGTCTCCTTTATCTGCACCCTCTTTCTTTGGTGTGGATTTAAATGGAGGTAATACCATTGCGTGTAAGCTCACCTGGGCCAACCCGGATGTTTATGTCAGAATGTATATTTAGCTTAATTTAAATCACTCAGTGACTGACATAAAGAACAAGCCCCAGGCAAAGATGTCACGGCAAATGTAAAGCCACATCGCTTTTCTCAGTGTTCAATTCCTCTTTGTTAAGTCTTGCTAAAAGTCCTCTGGCAAAACTGGCATGTGCAAGTACGGTATGTGCTTTTGATGTTGCAAACAATCATCATTATGTTCCAAAACATCTGTCATCTTTTGGTATATTAATAAGCGCATTGTACACTCATATATTTACACAGAGAAAGACTTTTCATCAAAATAAATAAAACATCTCAATGTAAAGATAATTGCTTTAATGCTTAATATTATTATTACTAAATGCTGTTTGTCTAAGCTATGCTTAACCTGTAAGTAGCTCCTTGTGATGTCATAATTTGCTGTTAGATGTTCACAGAAAACTTTTTTCATAAGGATCTGTAAACATTGACAACCACTTGTTCTCATCCAGAAGTGTCACAGGGTAATATATCACAGACATGGTAAAAGGGTTTAAGCTGTTGCAAACCTGTAGAGAGCAGCATTTGATATAGTCAGATACTTCTATACCATCAGCTCGTCCTTACCGTAAAAAGGGGTGGAGCGACTATAGTAATGCTCGTGCATTTTCCTGTAGTGCTAGCCGAAACATAATCGCTGTACACTTTCGCACATAGACAAACAAATTATGTACCAACTTCCTCTAAGTAGATATCTTTTAAATACATCGTTTTAGCGGGGTGCAGTAGGCTATAGCAGTATTTATCCGTTACGTGCATTGCGTTAAGCTAATCCGGAATACGCGCTGAAGACCCTTCGTAAAGGAGCCGGGCTGGACTTCAGTGTTACTCATTTCGGCATTTGGAGCAGTTTGTCTTTCTTCAAAAGGAGGGGGTGAGTAATTTTCCCTGGTCAGCTGTCGTGTCGAGCTTCTCACTTCAGAAGTGTCTACTTATGGTGCGCGTAAAAGCGCAGAGCCGTAAAACATCTGCGAGGTCGTAGAGCTCATGATCAGGCGCTTTCGTGTGTGTGTAGGGCTCTGCGCTTTGCCCGCACCATTACCGAACGCCTCTAAACTGAAGTCAAAAGTAAACGTGCTACTTACCAAGCTCGCGTTTAGCGTAAACAGACCTGTCAACTTTGTTTTCATGGATGTGGCTTGAATACAACCATTAAAAAGTGTACTGTAAATTACACTCGCGAGGATTGGCGCTGGCGAGAGTGCTTCACCGCCCCTGTGTGACAACTAGAAACATTTACACAGGTCATTTAGGTACACGTTTAATGTCCTGTCTTGGGTTTTGTGAATGATAACGTAAATGTACGTTTTGGCAGTGGATTCTTGTAGTATCAACCAATTCATCCCGTTACATGATTGTTTCAAACTTATCATGTAAAGATAAATATACGAAAACTGCCACGAACGCGGACGGAACTCAAAACTGCATCATAATGTTTGTGTGTTGAATTAATAATTAGTTGTCAGAATATTTGCACAGAATTGAATAAGATGAGAGCCGCTGCCGTTCATGAAGGGCTGAATAATTCAGTGTATGTGTACAACGCGGACGCGCGCGTCCTTAAAGCACCTCGATGGGAACGTATGTGATAAACAGTCTGTCAACTCAAGTCATCTTCACTTTCCGTTTCATACACCGACCGTGGAGCTTTATTTTCAAATAGTGTAATGTACAAAAGGGACTGTTGGCCCGTTTCCGTGCCCTGCGTATGTAGCTGAATTGCTGCCGTGGAGGTAAAACAGCTCGAGAGGAAGGAAAAGGAGTTTAGTTGCATAACAAGCGCGCACAGCTGACTTCCCGATCTGCGTTCGCGATATGCTGACGTCAGAGGGGCCGTCACGGGAGCGCGCAGGTCGTATGAGGGAAAGCTCGCCTCGTGCACTATACTTTCCGAACATAATGTACCCTGAATGTACACACGAGCCTGTGCGTTCCTGCCTAGCGTTACAGTGCCGCCAGTTAAAGTCTTTTAGGCTTACGATACCAAAATAGCGTGCTGGAATAGGGTTAACGACAGTGTTCTATTTTCAGCAGGCATTTCTTTACATGTTGAACAAATGCAACAGCAACAAAGTTACATTTTATGTGATGTGTAACAGACAGAAATGATCACATGGTTTCTAATGGAGAGTGAATGTTCTATACACATTTACATTAGTACTTTTGTGCCTTGCATGTGATCAGGAATGAGTCGCGGTGCTATTTTTTAGCCAGCCTATAGATTTGTCTGCACATGTTTCAGGACCAAAAGTACAGCATTGACACACCTCACGGCCCTCTCACATTTCACAGGACTATATTCGTACATACAAGTTTAACAACAATAAAGAATGTAAACAAATATCTGCTATATCCATTCTACTATTCTTAGCATGATAGGTTTGAGTTACTTACAGCACATATTAGAGTCAGAGTGACTCCATTTATTGTTTCAGTAGGGTTGTGTGAGGATAGAATTTGGGATGTTGGGATTTGTTCTTTAGCAGGGCTAAAGGCCTTTTATAGTGCCTGCTGTCATATATCTTAGTCTTTTCTGATATCTTGTTTTGGGACGCAAATGTCTACTGAGCTTAAAACTAAAAAAGATTCAATTAGGAATAAAGGTATATAGTTCATACCTGTCATTAAATTTAAACTTATTTGCTTTGATTCTTCTATACCATTTTGGATCTTGTATAAGTTCTGTATAGCGATGATAAAGACCCAGACACTGTCACTCACCACTGAGTAATTTTTGTAGACCAAACAACAGGATTCCTGTGTCACTACTAATTAGACTGTAATTGATCTCACTGACAGATGGATATGGTCCCATGGTTACTGTAATGATGACCAGAGTTATCCAGCGATTCATCTTTGTGGTCACTTACATTGTTGTAAATGCAGCCATTTAATGTTTTAAAACCTGTCTTTAGATCTGTTCTGATTGTAATATAATAACGTAACTTTCCAAACTCAATTTGATCCTCCTCAGTCCGAAAACAGTTTATTAAACTAAGCTTCAAACATGACACAATCACACATTATTTTCAACAAGGTCCCTGGTCATGTCAGTCTGACCTTCACAGTTGGTGTGGAACATATCCACACAGATTGTTCCTGTCATAATGTAACGCAGACTTGCAAGAGGCTGTTATAAAAGAATGGGCCAGGTAAAATCTGCAGAAAAATATGTTCATTTTCAAGAGGGATTGGGGTGACTTTTACTGAAAGGGTAGCAAATAAATCAGACGTATAATGACAAATAAAGTTAGTGTGGCTCTCTCATATTTAAATACTCAAATAAAACAGTGTTTGTTCATTTAATCCCGGGACACACAAATTCCACTATCAAATGATTAAGGTTATCATTTACAAAGTCTTTAGTTTAAAATTACCTAGGCTCAGCTACAGTAGGTTGTAATTCAGCATGTCATTTTAAGCCTGCCATGTTTGTTTGAAATGTGAAAGCTGCACATCGGGTCTTGTAGTTCTCTTAAGCCATTCATAAATCAACATCATGGTTACAGTAAGGCACTAGAAGTAAACAGGACATATTTATCTAGGTGGGTGAATTTATTCTAATCTGTTACAGTGGAGTTTGCTCCCTCTCTGGGATCTTTGCATGTAAATATTGACTGTATATTTACACAGACAAGGTCAGCAAGCATTTTTTTTCACTGCAAACACTCCTGCCCTTGTAGCTACTGTACTTGCCATGCATTTTAATGTTTGTCTTGCCCCTTGTACGTCCATTACTGTATAATACCATACAGTAACCGTGATGTGTGCTTTTTTAACTGAAGCATAAGTGTAATGTTATTTTGTGTGGTTTTTAAACTTGTGCCTCAATTGATAGAGCCAAACTAGTATTGGAGTTTGTGTCATGCAGGGGCTGGTTTTAACCACGGTTCATGAGAGAGTTTCTTAATGTAGTGCAGGCTCAGAAGCTTACGGCAGTCTGGCTGGTTTGCATGTCTGCACTGTTAGAAAATGTACAGTTTTAATGCAGTCTTTAAGCTGTATTAGAAAATTGTGTGTAATGTTGTTAGTATGGATTTTGCCATAATTATACATAGTTTTGACTGGCTGAACTCACTTCTACACTGGCTGAGGAGAGTAATATTATGTTCCCTGCAGGGAAGTGTCAGAACTATTATAAAAATAAAGACTATAAGACAATAAGGACGATAAGGCAAATGAGGGGCACGTACAATAACAAGCCCTAGCGCTTTTTACCATCTTATAAAACAAGGTCAAAACATTTGAACAGTTTTATGAGCACATTTATGAGAACTTTATGATGACGAATTATAATGTGGATTATAGTCCCTGCAGATTATTTCTGATACCAAGCAAAAGAAATAACAAGTAAATGACATTAGCTGGCAAGTTAAAAGTATATCTAGTCAGTATTATTTTGGGCTACCAGCAGAAGAATTGTTTATAGGCTAAACTTAAATGCGCCAAAGTTACCCATTCAACAAATTGTTCGTTTAATAAAATTAATATACAATATAATGTAACAAATTGTTTATGTAATACAATTTTTATACAATAAAATATTAATATAATCGAATATAATAGTTATACTGTTAGCCACTACTCTTAAAAAAATGAAGCTTGGACCAACTTAAAAAAATTACTTCAATTTGTTACAAGCTATTTTATTAGTTATTCTCAAATATTATTTTTGGCTTGGTTCAAATTAAAATTGATCAATTTCATCAAACCACCATTATTGTGATCAGTGTTTGCTTTGGTTGGGCTCTTGATCCCTGACTTCGGTTAAATTAAATCTCTTTATCCTTAAGTGTTTGCAGTAGTGTTTCAACAAGAACACTTGAGCATTAACAAGAAAAAAGAGGTGATTTAAGGTTTGTTTTTAATGATGTATTTAATCTGTTGGTAAAGATTGTAAGTGACACTAAATAATGTAGAAGCTGATATATCATGACTAATATGAATGTTCTGGATCCCAAATGCAAAGCAACCACTGTATATCCTGCACTTGCTGCTATTGCACTTCTGGTTAGACCTAAACTGCATTTCGTTGCCTTGTACTTGTACATGTGTAATGACAATAACGTTGAATCTAATCTAATCTAATCTAATCTAATACTGTGACACAAAAGAAAGACAGATTTACAGACACACTTAGACATCAATACTCATCATACAATCCTCAACAATGGTGACAATCATCAAACTAATTCACTGATTCTTTATGTCTAATTGAGTCAGAAATTAAGAATTTCTTTTTATGAGTATTTAATATTAGTTTACATTGAGTTTTAGAACCTGTATATGTATATGTATATTTCACACTGTATATGATACAAATATGATCACACAATATTCACACATTAGTATCAAACTCCTGAGCAATTATTACAATAACCACATTCAATGATTAAAGTCTCCAATCACCTGATCCCAATGGATCTTAGTTTTCATTGCCTCAACAAATGTATTTTAACACTGTCACAACAGACAATAAAAGCTTGACATCAAACCACAAGAGTCAAGAGCCCAACTAAAGCAAACACTGATCACAATAATGGTGGTTTGTTGAAATATATATTTTTCTATTTGAACCAAGTCAAAAATATTATTTGAGAAAAACTAATAAAATAGCTTGTAACAAATTGAAGTCATTTTTTTAAGTTGTCCACAGTTTCATTTTTTCAGTGTAGCCAGACCGATCAACAAACACAGACCGGAAGTTAACTTTGGACCAGTTGCGTGCATCTGCGTGATGAAACTGTCTATAGCATCCTGACTTAAAAGATGAACGAGATTTCATTAGCTCTGATAAATAACATTATAATCTTTAATTTACCTTTAAACAAACAAGATTTATGTCTGCTTTCACAATCTTCTATTCATTAATGCTCTACTCTTTAGAATTTCATTTGTTTTCATCTGATCGCATTCACTTCTGTGCAGTCTGTGTATGTTAGTAAAGCAGGTGCCAGTTTGACTGTTTCACTGAAGGAGGTAAAGATGAACCATGATTCAAACTGAGAGATACATTATCATATCATAAATATGTGCCAGATATATATATATATGTTTGTTTTCACACCTTGTGTATGTTGTAAATATATGGCTGGCTGTGATTATTGGTTGTTAAGTTTAGGTTTATTGT
This sequence comes from Oreonectes daqikongensis, assembly GCA_026939265.1. Lineage (NCBI taxonomy): Eukaryota > Metazoa > Chordata > Actinopteri > Cypriniformes > Nemacheilidae > Oreonectes > Oreonectes daqikongensis. Next base: position 6,315,080 of record JAOTQM010000013.1, read on the forward strand.
ATTTGATTTTAAAGAGTTCAGTCCGTAGAGCTCTAAAGTTTTTTTTATGAATGCTTCCTAAACAAATTTCCAGATGGAGTGTGAACAGATTGAGTGATGAACGTTAGCAATGGAATTGGCTTCTCGATTCCCATGGATTTTTGTTAGCCACTGCAGGGTTTATCTAAGTTCCTGTTCCAGGATACTGGAAGTTGATGTTTTCAGACCAGCCTTATCCTGACAAAGTAAAAGAAGAAAAGCTCTGTTAAGTTTTTATCTTTAACACTAATGCCATTTGCCTTTAAAATTTGTAATTGCTTTCTTGTTGACGTTTTGACATTAGAGTTTATTCAGCGTAATAGTTACAAACTCCAACTTTCTAAGCTTAAACTTTGCTGGCATGTAAGACCCACTTTCCCAACCTGATCAAACCCCGATGGACACAAGTCCTGCCCTACATTTTTGCTTGTTCAGCATCCTGTTTCAGAAATATTTCACATTTCTGAAGTAAAAATGGGTTGCAAACAATGTACCTCAGTGACCCTTGTAAAATGTTAATACTGTATTGTTTACTGTACTGTATTGTTGGTTAGTTAATGACTGCTAATGGTATACAGCATACACTATAAGTACAACACTGTTTGGAAAAGTTAAAACTATACATATAACATATATATTGTGGCTGGCAATGATCCACAGATTTACTAAACCGAGAATTAACAAACACTCATGGTTCAGGAATAGCCTTCCCAGCCCACCCCCACTGAACAGCAGAACAACACATAACAACAGCATGTGCTATATAATAATATGTGTCTGATAAGTTGTGTTGGGACGGTGGACTCCTGGAACTCTCCGTTTCTGGCGGAAAACGCTCTCAGGTATGATTAAAACATATGCCTGATATAGAGAAATATATCATATGTCTTGGCTGCACGGTGTGAAAGCCGCAGATGGTGTCGGTGTCAGTCAGATCTGTGCGGCTGCACTACATGACCTAATTCTGCTTGTTTACTTCATATCCATTTCCTTATGCAATATACATTTAATACACTTCAGAGCTTGTGCTATCGAATGCTTTTCCCAGAATGCTTCTCGAAGGAATTCGATTCTCCTGGTATGTTTAATGCACGTGTGCCTCTGTGTACCGTGACCGTATGAGGTGTCAGTGGCCCGACTGTTTAAAGTAGCAGCTTGTGTAAATGGCACAGGTGCAGTGGAACTGTCCCCAGGGTCAAACCGCTTCCCCCTGCATCTGCCAACCGCAGCCCCAAAGAGACTTATTGTGCCGTACAGTGAAAATGTAAAGAATCAGTACACTAGTAAAACAAATGTGCTTTAAAGTAAAGCATTAGTTACCAACAGTGACATCACTAGTGGAGATGAGGATTCAAAGAAAGGCAGTGAGTCTTTTTTAATGCATCAATCACAGAGAGGAAACTGCTTCACATGCCACTGGTGTATGTGTATGAATGAGGAAGAGCCAGAAAGATCCTTTACATATCTGCAGAGTGATTCATGCGTTTGTCAGTCTGTCATCTTCTCTGTTTCTCATCTGAAGAATGCGTGTTTGTGATGTGTGCCAAGCTGGCAACATACCTTTGACACTTTTGATGTTGCCACACCTTGAACGACACAAAAATGAATGCATGGAGATCTGATTCATCTACACCTCCTGTAGCTCAGATCCAAACACATGATGTCTATCTCAGGATAACCCATTAAAGTCCACTGGTGACAAAAGTTCAGTCATCTTTTGTCTGAAAGTCAGTTGGTTGACCGTGGTGCTAACATAGCATAACACTTTGATTCCAGCATGCACTCAAACTGATTTAATGTATAGGCTATAGCTTGAATGCACTGCTTTGGATAAAAGTGAATAAATGACCTCTAAAGCTTTCATCTGCCACAATAATAAGTGCTGTGTTTGAATTAACTTGCAAATTAAAAATTGCCTTGAAGTTTTGTTTTTCTTTGTAAAGCTGTACGAACCAATGCAAACCAGTGTGCCAGTTAAAACTCGCTATCTCAAAGAAGCGCTACAGTAACTTTTCATACATTCATGTCATTCTATACATCAATATTCTGTTGAAAGAGGTCAAATATATCATGCACTATTAAACTTGAAATGAAATGCGCTTCATTAAAAATAGAAAACCAATAAAACATTTGAATGTTACATGGAAAATATTTAAGAAAACACCTCAGATCAAAAGGTTTTTTTTAATAATAAGAAAAATGTCACTTAAGTGCCTCAAAACATTTGACTGCTAGTGTATGTGATATGGATGTAACAAAAAAGGATGTGTTTTTAAGAGACAGCATACTTTGCAGGATTTCTGTAAATTAAAATGCGCAAACCAGAAGCAATAATACCCAACAAATGGAGAAGGGATGCCTCTTTATAAACCATCAAATAGTTACTATATTTTATGTTATGAATGTTACTATGGAAAACTATGCTTTAAAAACTTTTTAGTTGGTTTATGAGAAACAGCATCTATTTATGTGTCCCTGTAGAGATTTGTAGCAGCGCCTCTATTGACTTAAAGATTGAACATATTGGCTGTGCTTTAAAGTCTACTGCATTCTCCTCAGGATTTCTTGGCAAACCCCAGCTAACTCTTAATCTACTGCTTACCCTGCTGGTACACAAACTTTCAGTTTAAAACTTGTTTTCTGTACATTTGGGAAGGATTAGTGGCTGTTGTGAAAGTGAATACAAAATCAAACATTGGGGTTTTGTTGCATTATCACCACAATCTGATTCATCTTCATTCATTTTGCTGGAGGGAAAGTAGACATACCACTGGAGATCAAGGCTACGTTGGTCCTTCACGCCGCATGACGGTCACCTTACGTGGGCCATTATGTCGTTGTGTGACAGACGGGAATATTGACCCAGACTCTTTATTTGATTTGGGTATGAAATGTCTCGGAAAGAATAGAAATTGAGTGTATGATTAAATTGAATTTTTAAGGTCAACATACTGTAGCTGGTATTTGGTAATTAAATGTTTTTTTTACACTTGCGATGTAATGAAATTCAGATTAAATACAGTTATGACAGCTGTGTGTTAGTTACACGCATTTAGTGGTAATATTATGACCTCACCTTATATTTCTGTATTTAAAGTGCAACATTACAGATTTTTACAGTGATACAATGCAAAACTCGTTCTTGGGTGGATTTTGACAGCTGCCTGGTTGTCGCTGTGTGTTTTGGTCTTTAACTGTCATGTCTTTTATTTTCAATAATGAAGTATTTTGTTGATGTCATGTGACTCCCATGGTCTTTGTAGTTCTGTTAATGTTTCCCCACCTGAATCGTTTCTTGTTTCTCATGAATAGTTTTGTGTTTATATATATCCCTCGTGTTTTCATTGTCTATGTTTGTCTACCTGCTGTTAGGTGACTGGTGAGTCAAGTCGGGTGAGGTCAAGTTAGGCCAAGTCTAGTCTTGTCTTGCTATAAATAAACTGGGATTCTATTAAAATGTATAAAGATAAGAGAGTGCAGGCCTTTGCATATTAAGCAATCTTAAAGTAACTTTCTTACATAATACGACCGGAGGCCTGGATAGTTTCGCAGTAAATGCCCGAAGCACCTGCCAGAAGTTCATTTCGTCTTTTCCCTCTTCTTAATTAATCACAATGTGGTGTCAGAAATAAATCAGTTTTGGCCTGTCACATCGCATCCTCACAAACTGATTCACTGCTCGGACTTTTTAGACGCAATTGCTATCGACAGAACAGAATGGAAAGGTGATGGAGCGATGGAGCTCTGACAGACAGTGCATTTTCATTTAGCAGTCATGACCTCAACTGTCATGTAAACCTGGACAAAAAAGCCAGTCTTAAGGGCCAATTTTTTGAAAATGAGATTTACATCATCTGAAAGCTGAATATAAAAGATTTCCATTGATGTATGGTTTGTTAGGATAGGACAATATTTGGCCGAGATATAATTATTTAAAACTCTGAAATCTGAGGGTTCAAAAAAATAATCGCCATGTAAATTAGAGGCGGTGTAGCAGGCTGTTGCTAAGAAGAAACAGGTTTGTTTTAACGCTCTCTATTGGCTTACTGTTGTAATGATGTTGTGGAGAATATATGAACCTGAAAGCTGAAATTCTAAGCTTTACATAGATATCAAACTTGAGTTGGTAATTCCCAAAGAGCGACAGCAGTGAGTGAAGTTTGTAGATGTGTTTCCAGCCATTTTTGTTAACAACTTTGCTGCATCCACACAAAAATAAAATTTTTAAATATTTACAGCAGGAAATTTACAAAATATCTTCATGGAACATAATCTTTATTTAATATCCAAATGATTTTTGTCATAAAAGAAAAATCTATAATTTTGACCCATACAATGTATTTTTGGCTATTACTGTTGCCGTGTTACTTAAGACTGGTTTTGATATCCAGGATCACAAATATTGCAGCTATTCACTTGCTGAGGGTCAAATCAGGGAACAGTTTCCAGGGCAACAAGAAGCTGATTGTTCGAGAGTTTTTGTAGAGTTTTGAGATATTCGTTTGAAGTTTGAATGTGATCGCACACCTTGTACAACCTCATATACAGTTATAAAGTCAAACCATAACCTTTAATTTAAGAAAAAATACATTTCACTTTTAGTTTACCATTTAAGGTTCTGCAAGATCCAAAACCTTTTACAGAGTCCAAAAATGGTAAATGTCAGCAAAGCACAAATGATCCACTTTAAGCTTCACTCTGACTTTCGAGATATGTTAAATCAAGGCAGAAATGTCACCATGTAATGTTATACTCTGAGAGCTGACTATTACATTTAATAGGCACAAAGACGTTTTTTTTTAATAATGCTAACAGTCAATTTGGAATTTTAAATGTTTTAAGAATAATATATGTTTTCCTCAGGTTGATCATTGAAAGTTACTTTCGGTGTTTTCCATTGCTTTTTATTGTGTCACTCACCATTTAAATATAGGTCTTTTTGTATAATTATATATATTTTAAATAGAATTTTCCAATATGGTTTGCATGTACATTCAGTATAATGTACAGCTTCATGGCAGGTTTATGTTTTGTGCAGGATGTGATGGGGTGAAAACAGAGCTTTTAAGCATAAAATCATAAAAATAGAAATAAAAAACAGACATTACATTTATAATTAAAGGATTTAGCAGATGGTATTACCTAACAAGATTTACAGTAAAATAAGTGTCTCACATATGAGACTGCAATGGTAAACAGATGGCAATTATGCTTTCTGCTACATGTCCTGGTGTAACACCTTGAAACATTCATCCAGTTTAAAGAGAAACTCAACACTTTAGATTCAGTTCTAATTTTTTTTAAAACCTTCATCAGGTTAGTTTTAGTTAATCTCATCGTAGAGCCACCATAACATATAGCACATAAGTGGATTAGTCTGGTCACGTGCACATGCTCAGTTTCGGGGAATTCCCTGCACTGTAGTTCCTCAAAGAATGTCTGGGACAAGTTTTGCTTCTCAAATCTTGTAAATGCACATTATGATCTTTTCTTACTACCAGTCGTTTTTGAGGTGTCTTTAAGGATTCAGTTTTAACCAGACAGGAAGCAAAACCACTCCGCAAAAACGGTGCCTACAACTGTCGTGTATGTTTTTCTGCTATTGTCTTTCCAGTGTTATAAGCCAGTGTTCCCACCACTCTCTAATTTATGTTTTTTTTTTGTTGCCTGTATAATGCCACGTATTTTTAAACAGGACCTAAAGATAGCTTTACATTTCATACCAAGCCTGTGTGAGTCTTGGCTTCACCACATAATCCTTTAGATTCCATCTGCTGTTGGACCACCAACAACATTGAGAACATATATAGGGCTGATATGAAAGAGATCAAAGTAAAAGCATCATTTTGGATGTTCAGAGAGTTAGAAACATATATGTTGAGATAATAGCCAGTCAGCACTACTCAATGCAATATTGACACACACTCTTATGATGTGTAGAATAACTTGCAAAGCAGGCTTGAATAAATACAAGCACATGGCAACTTATATGTTTCTTTTTAGTGCCTATACTGTATAAACAATGCACAGAAATGTGAGTGTAAATATGGATTATATTAGTAGTATATTCATTGATTCATTAAGAGAGCGATCACTCTATATTTGCTTTTTATCAGTCAACAAAGAGCTAGACAACCCATCCTTATACTCCAAACAGGAACACACACTGCACCGGTTACACCAGAATATTTGCATAGTATACATTCTCTATACTATAGGAGCTGTAAAGTCAGGACCTATGCCAATTTATCCAACAGCACTTAAACGGGTACCAGAACTTACATGCAATACCAATAAATATTCTTTACAAAATGTTGACCCCCTAACTACTATTAAATGCCTTTGTGAGTTAGTGCCGGCTATTAACATGTTCACCTGATACACAAGGGTTATTTTAATAAGTGTTAAACAGACAATAAGAGCTATATAAATGACACATCCATTACAACAAACTGGTTTTCCAAGTCTGCAACATAACCAGGCATTCAAGTACAAAGGTAAACATTGGCGGAAATAAATTGAGTATGTGAAGTATGTTTATATATAGAAATATTTTGGTACAGAAGAATGGAATAGTTCAAAATGTACTTTACTCACCTGTACACAAAAAATACATGTATTTTACTCATCTGTATGACACAACATATGCCAAAAAAAAGTCTTCTCACAAACCTATCATAATATTACCCAGATTGTGTTCAACTAAAGAAAATCACATATCTAGAATGTCAGGAGTGTGTTATTTTTACATCACCTTATCAAGAACAGGCCTAAAGGCTTTAATGTATCTTGAAGAGCCGAAAGACTTTGTTCATTAAAATGAACTGACAGGTCATTCGCTTGCGTTGTTTCAAAACATTAGTGACAAATTTGTGACAAATGATTTTTGACATGATTTTGTTATTTTTGCTAACAATCTGACCAGATGAACATGAACTGCACACACTGCATATTTTACACTAATACTGTGCTGTTTGGGTTTTTATTATTTAATACTAGACATAGGATGCTGTTATTCTTTTCTGGTTTAATGTTTCTGCTAGGTTAATGTCATTGAAAATGAAAGAGAGACAAAAAGCAGAGCTAGTGGTCTAGTTGCTCAAGGAGGAAATGAGAAAAAGAGGCCAGTTTTGTTTTTTCAAATCCAGTCAAATTCTTGGCAGCCGATGAGGCTACCTCAGCCAAAATGACTTATAGCCATATGGGCTGTGTGCATGTGCTGTATACAAATGGATGTCCTCTGTACTGTGTCCTTTAAAGTCTTAAAGGAACAGTTCACATAAAAATGCGTCACCTGCTAGTCAAGTTATTGAACAAAACTTTTGAATGGGACAGAAAGCTTGTTATATAACATGGTTAAGAATATTATTTATTATTACACGCCACTCTGGATTACTTGATTCTGATTGGCCGATCACTACATTCCAGATAACAACCGCTTAAAACTAATGGTGCACATGGATGCTGCAAATCATTTTGACAGGTACAGTTTAATATTACACAAAAAATAAAAATGTCCTTTAATAACATACATGACATTATATTTGCAAATGATTTAAACCAAATTGCGTGTTCCTGGCGTTTGAACGTCGTGTCTTACCTGTACATTATCCCTTACATTTAAAGCTAAACATATAACATTAGATTTTTGTTATTAGAGCTATAAAATCTATAAAATGCATCCCGTAAACTAGCTTGACACATGAATCACACCTGGTGATATCACACCCATTGACTATCAAACTGTTTGGCATTTTCAGTATTTTTTGCACGCGATTTCTCTGAGCACCATGTGAGTCAGACAGAACCTCCTCTGAATGAGAGGATGTAGCCTTTATCACACATGTGAGAAGCTAAAGTGTGACATGCAGGTGATAATGCGTGTCAGGGTAGAGATAGACAGCTAGAATTCAAGGAAGAAAGGAAGGTGTAGCGTGTCGTGACACAACAGGCGGCCTTCGAGATGATTTTGTAACCCGTGTGATGTCTTCATTTTGGCTACTCAAATAACCTCAAACAAGTCATTCTGCATTATACTGTTGTATATCTGCAGCACGGTTTAAACATTAAACACCAGAGAGAAAACTACAGTCTTCTCAGTCAGCTGTGTTCATTTCATTTGATGGATTTACAACAGGCGTTACTATGTGGCTATGCTGTACAATTTTATTTGAAGCAAAAATAACTATATAAAGTTACTAATATAAGACTGATGTAAGATGATGGTCATTTCGCACACACAGTCCACTTTTCGTATTAATAAACAGAATTTCTTTATTTAAGTTTAGAAGGATGGTCCTTGTTTTTGCTTGTGTTCGAAGTTGACTAGTCCTACTGTAACATCCTAGAAAAACCTAAGGTGGATTAAGTTGGCACGACTGCCAAAAATGTAAGGACTGAAGCTCAGCCATTAGGGGATAACCCAGTTCAGCCTTTCTATAATTAGCCCATGGCCGAGTGGTTACCGTGGTAACAGCAGAGTTAGTGACCTTGCACAATAAAGCTATATCAGTTACTGAGCTTGGTTATGGAAAAATAACACACAGACGCAGGAGATGTACATTTATTAGTTTACCCCTGTTTTCACTCCTAATGAAACTTGGGGGCAGGAGTTCAGATTGGATGATATCACGTGCATGCACACCACCATGTGTTGAATCAGTGTCACAGCTGTTTAAAGATGCAGTGCCCTCAGCCCCTAGAGATGGAGAGATGCTGTGTATGTAGTTCATATGATGGGATGAATTCAGTTTCTTGAGCCTCAAATACTGTAGATATAAATGACAATTCTGTCATCATTACTTATTCTCTTTCATACCTGTATGACTTTCTTTCTTCTGCAAAACACAAAAGAAGATATTTTGTAGAATGTTGTTTACTGGTGCCCGTTCACTTGGTTTTGTGTCCATACGATGGACTGTTTGGTTACCAACATTCTTCAAAATATCTTCTCTTGTGTTCTTGAGAAAAATGAAAGTCATACGGGTTTTGAAATGACTATGTAAATGATGACAGATTTTTCATTATTGGGTGAACTATCCCTTTAATAATGCATTTGTGATTCCAACTTCTCATTTTGTCTGTAACAGGTATAAAGTCGTGTTGTTTGGCCCAGAGTCTTGTGACCATGTCCAGTGGCGGCTGACTGATATTAATCCTGTGTATGCTGATCAGAGCGAGGGTCTGTTCTACCTCAGTCTCATGTGATTTGATGCTGGATGGAATTAATGTGAATGGAACACAAAGAGCAGGACCTTAACCTGCCAGAGGGAGACGAGACACGGTGAGTTATTCTGCATGCTTGTTTTCCAATGAGCCATGTACGAAATTATAGCCCTTGGTGGCAGAGCAATGTTACAATTTTAAGCCCAAAAATGAATTGAAATGTAAAAAATGTGTTCACCCTAAAAACCTGCATGACTTTCGTTAATCTGTGCAACACAAAAGAAGATATTTTGAGAAACGTCTCTGTGGTTTGTGTCCATGCAGAGGTCAAGAGGGGCCAATTTTGGTTGCTTGCCAACGTTCTTCAAAATATCTTTTTTTGTGTTCTACAGAAGAAAGGATGTCATACAATATATACGGTGGCCCAAACTTAACTTCTGGTACACATTCACAAAGAATAGAGTCCCTGCAGATTATTTCTGTTAACAAGCAAAATAAATAACAAGTAAATGACATTAGCTGGCAAGTTAAAAGTATGTCTAGTCAGTATTATTTTGGTTTACCAGTAGAAGAAGCGTAACTTAAATGTGCCAAAGTTACACGACCCATTTAACAAATTGTATATTTAATAAAATTGTTTAGTTTTTACAATTAATATACAATAAAATATTAATATAAATTAGTATTAATTAAATAAAGTTTAAATAGTTATGTTGTAATAATAGTAATAATATTATTAGCCACTAGCCAGACCGATCAACAAACACAGACAGGAAGTTAACTTTGGGCCAGGTGCGTGCGTCCGATGAAACCGTCTATATAGTCATGATGAAAGAATTTTTGGGTGAGCTTTTCCTTTAAAATACACCCATTATCTTTTTGATAGACACTCAGCTAGACAAGCCTGAAAAATGTACCATTTGACCTGAAAAAATAAAGTCAGTATCAATAAAACACTCAGGTCGAGCAAAAATATCAAAAATGGAATCACAAAAAATTGAACCATTTGAAGTCTAAACACATTGTCCAATTGTCAAAAAAGAATAAATTCTCAGAAGTGTCTAACATTACTTAATGTGTTTGTAATTAGAAGTGCTTGATGATTGGTCCAAGCGTGTGAAGTGTTTTGGGACAACTGTTAACAGCAAACATTGGATTATGAGAAGGATGAATAGAGAGTGAGATTATTGTGCGAGAGAGAGAGAGATACAGAAGCCAGATGGGGCCACTGTGGAGCAAGGGACAATTCAGGACACTGAATTATGATGACAGTCGGTGGATTGTCTGTAAGCAGCATGTGTCATTGAGGCGCTGTGTGTGTGTGTGTGTGTGTGTGTGTGTGTGTGTGTGTGGAGCACACAAGCACGTGTCTCTCTGTGTGTCGCCTCATGGTCGCTCCCTCCCTCTCCCGAATTACTGAGTGCACACAACCGCACACAGTTTCAGGCCCCTATGGGTAAATTCTGCGGGATTATTACACAGCTAGAGAAGCTTCAGACTGTAAGATAGAGTCGCCCCTTGCCCCGCTTCTATTTCTATTCAGCACTATAATTTAATAAGCATTAGCGAACATATAAAAGCGTTTATTCACTGCGGGCACGCACACGCATCTCTCCGCTCGCTCTGCTCAATAGCATGTGCCGGGAGGAAGTGCAACTGTGACGTATTAATGTGGACTTTGCTTTGATGTGTCATCGGGGCACGTGTATCCTTAACCACATGTTTCGAGGGTAGAATTTGATATTTTGGGCATGAAGAATGTAGCAAATTATATAATATATTATAATTGTTTTATTTATTATAATAATTTTAACAGCAGCCTGAGTTTTAGAAAATGATTTGCATGTTTTTCATGCTTTTACATAAATATGTACACAAACAGTAAAGTACTTTTTAATGCTTTTGCGGGGTGCTTCTCTATAAACAAATGGGCAGATTCATAAAAATATTGATCTGCAATCTGTTTATTGAATTAAAGCACTGAGTACGCCGTTCGTTCGGCTCTAGCGCAAGTGATGATTTATGCATGAATGTTTTAATATTCTACAAACTCTGAGCATTAAAGCTAAGAGATAATACACCACATCTGACAGCACTGTAGCCTGCGATTTTCATTGATGAGTCCATATGTCCCTAAAGCAGGAAGCATAGGGTCCTTTGCTTCATCGTGTAAGATTTTGTCAGTGGAAAACAGAGATTGAAGAGGAAGATGAAAGCTGTGGGTTAGGGATGAAGGAGAGGTGGAGCTCACAGAACACCCGTGACACATGGCCCTCTGATGCACAGGAGTGTGTGTGTGTGTGTGTGTGTGTGTGTGTGTGTGTGTGAGAGGGAGAGAGGGATGGGGTGGGTGAGAGAAGTTGCATCCTACCCACAGTCCCTGTTACTGCAGATTGCTTACAGCTTGGCAGGAGGAGGGAGACGGCAATCATGCACATTTTACAGCCCCATTATGTCAACAGGTTTGAATGTCTTTTATTTTTCTGGTCATCGTCTGTGTTAGTCTTTGTTCGCATCTGTTAATGTATAAGCAGATTGTCAATAGGACTTTGGGATGTATAATCCAGGAGATCTGTCTGTGGTTTGAACTGCAAATACTCAAAATGTGTGCAATGTTTACATGCAAAAATGCATTTGCTTTTGCATTTGTCATCATGTTGTGGTCTTTAAACTCAGTAGGTTTTTTCTGACATCACATTGTCTTATGAAATGTGCATGCGACAGTAGCTGATCTTCACAGATTCCTTATTACCATGAGTGTCTATAAGGTTATACGGGTGTTTTGTGCAGTGTGTATGGCTCATACAGTCTTTGCCTCACTTGAACTGGACTGTGCACGAGTTCAGGGGGTGTGTCATTGTTTTACTTGCTGTGCATTGCCAAACAAGATGTTCGCTGTTACTGGCTAGCCTACATGCCGGGATATTTGACATACTTGACAAGTGTTACTTGTGTATTTTATTGTCATGAGAGCCATCACACGAAACACATCTGCGGTTGATCTATTGCTGTTCTTTTGGTTTTACAAGTTGATGCAACACTCTTGAGAGTAACTTATGGAGGTCAGCTAAGGTGAAAAATAATTTTCAAACAGTGCCACCGCATGGTGAAATATATCATCTTTTAATGAAAAAGCATGCAGAAAATGAAAATGTCTTCTCACTAGCCACTCACTAGCAAAGAGCAAATAATGATTCATTGCTGTAAATACAGAATATTCCCTATTCATTTAGAAAAAAACTATGAAGTATGGGTGATCAATTATGAAAATCGTAAATCATAATCATGATTATTTTGGACAATAGGTCACGATTATTTAACACAATTACTCATTGACTTTGGATTTAGTCTTCTAAACACTGTATTTAACAGCAAACAAATAAAAAAATATAAAAGTAATACATAAAATTCAATTCCATAAAAATAAATTCGATCGTATGTGTTGTGCCACAACGTAATGAAAACTCTTTAACATTTTGGTAAACTACATTCAACATATCTGACTTTGGGTTGTTAATAGGACAGCTTTACCATTTACAGTTTATATATAATCTAAACTATATTCTGAAACTTTCTTCAGGTGGCCAAATGGAGTGAAGAGAAAAAGAAAGAACAGTCAATGCTCTATAAAGAGCACGTCTGGTAAGTGTATCCAGTGGCATTGCTGTCTAAACAGCCCATTTAAACTAAAGGGGCACATATTTAAGATTTAATACTTATGATTATGATAGGGACAATGTTTATCTAAAATGCTGAGCGAGAAATCACACATTTAGTTTGTGACATTTATTTCAAACATTTGTTTCCCCACCCTCATGTTGCTTTCCATGCAACACAAGAGTAGTTCTTCTGAAAATGTCAAAACCACTCTTTTCATAGTGTATTGAAAGTGCATGATGATCACAGGCTTTTGAATTCAGCTGCAGTTTTTCTGGCTTTATTAAAGAAAATGGTTCAGGATTTGAACTCAGTTCCCCTTGCATGCTAAATAAAAAACTACCACTAGACTTATTACAAGCAGTGTTTCCTTTGGTCATGTCTTATCAAGCCCTGTGCACAGGGTGCCAGAACTGCTGCTGGTTCCCCCTCAAGACTAACTCAAAATGGGTTCATAAAGCTCTATGTAATGTGCCCTATGAAGGTTTTGTTGCGTATAATATGACAGAGGAAATGTTTTTCTGTCTTTCCATTTAATCATGCGTGTTACTGGATGCAGGGGTGTTTTCTCTGGGTTGCAGAGGTGGTCCAATGTTGGTTTGTGTCTGTGTGTTATGCTGTAACAGCCCATTTTCCTTCTCCTCTAGTGAAGAACATCACTGTTCCAGGGTATGTTCCCAGCTATCTGGAAAAGGATGAGCCATGCGTGGTGTGTGGTGACAAAGCCACCGGCTACCATTACCGCTGCATCACATGTGAGGGCTGCAAGGTGAGATTCTCATTATTGTTGTGGCACTCTGTCTTGTTCTAGTACTACTATTGAATTGTAAGTAGCATCAGTTTAATAACTTCTTTAGTGAGTGCTTTTAAAAACAAAAGCCTTAGTAGAAAAATAATCTGTTTCTTGCTCAAATTTGCATTTTCAAAATAAGAGTCCCTGGCAGACGACATCGGCAATGTTACACAAGGTTATTGGAAGGTCTGTTCAAGTCCACATACGTGTTAGAGACATTTAGAAATTGCTGCCATTTTTCTCCAGGGTTTCTTCAGGAGAACTATACAGAAGAATCTTCACCCATCGTATTCCTGTAAGTATGACGGCTGCTGCATCATCGACAAAATCACCCGCAACCAGTGCCAGCTGTGTCGCTTTAAGAAGTGCATCTCCGAGGGCATGGCCATGGACTGTAAGTCCACACACACACATTTGTGACCCAGTCTGTAAAAAAGCAGCTGACGTTATTTTTTTGTGATTTACTGATAAAATCATTCTTCATAAGGTAAAGAACATTCTGTGATATAACCTTGATAACTTTAATATTGGTCGAGTACAGTCATGTCAAAATTTAAAATCATTGTAAAATGAATCTCAGAATAAGATTTTGAGACGTTAGCTTGGATCTTACAGACTGGGTCACATTTTTACAGTCATTAATGTGCATTAAAGTGCAAGGCTTAGTGTAGTCTTAAAGGAATAGTTCACCTAAAATGGAATAATGAAAGTTCATGCTCTATGTTGCCAAAATGTTCTTGCATTGGTCATTAAGATACAGCGTACAGGTTTGGAATTGCATTAAGAAGAGTACAAAATGACAGATATCTATATATTGGTGAACTATATCTTTAAGTCTTCAGGCAATGTTTCATGTCTGCATTAATTTAGCATCAGCTGATTTCTATCTTAATAAACAAAACAGTCAAAACACCCTTTTTATTTATGTTTATATTTATCTTGTCTTGCCTGTCATTTACTGTTTTCAGTACTGAAATATAAAGTGATTAAATGAGTGATTCATGTCGTTGGCAGTGGTGCTGGATGACTCGAAACGTGTGGCCAAGAGGCATCTGATTGAGAAGAACCGGGAGCGGAGGAAGAAGGAGGAGATTGTGAAGACTCTGCACAATCGGCCCGAGCCTACGGTCTCAGAGTGGGAGCTGATCCGCATGGTGACAGAGGCTCATCACCACACCAATGCCCAGGGCCCGCACTGGAAACAAAAACGCAAGTTTCTGGTAAGAGGCCTGCTTGTGCATTGTACAGATGGTTGGATTATCTCTCAGCACAAAGTTAGATCTCAAAGAGTATCTGGATTTCATCTGGTTCTTTCCTCATTATCCCTTTTGCCTTGGCAACGATCGTCACGCTGGCCTGCTGTGTATAATTCCTTCATCATGGCAATTGTGTTGAATGTCACGGGTCAGAACACAAGTTGCTAAGCAACCGGATGATGTATTAGACAGTGTTGATGCTGCTGAGAGCTTTGATGAAGTGGAGACTGAATGGAACTCTTAAATAAAAACATGTTTACACGTGTACACGCTGTTGCCCTTTACACCTTCATCCACTGGTGTCACTGTTGAATCATGTTACTGGCGACTAGATCAATGTGTTGGTAGATGAATGGATATTTTTTATATTTTTGTTATACTATTTATTTATTGGACTTTAAAAACAATAAGGGAGAAAATTAACATACAGACATCAAACATCAAAAGGAATGTCTATCTGACATTCACATATTTTTTTTTTAATGAAAGCAAAGGTTTTATCTACAAAGTCAAATAAAATGCAAAAACGTTGAGGTTCAAATAGATCAAAACTGCTCAAAATTCCAAGGCAACAATTTGTCAGATGTTTTGTTTTTTATTTTTTATAATTGTCTGTTCCTTAGCCAGAGGACATTGGACAGTCTCCAGCCCCCACATCAGACAACGACAAAGTCGACCTGGAGGCTTTTAGTGAGTTTACCAAGATCATCACCCCTGCCATCACAAGAGTTGTGGATTTTGCCAAAAAACTTCCCATGTTCTCTGAGGTAATGACTGTAAAATGAGTACATTTTTAAAGTGGCTCAAAACACGAAATAAGGTCTATTTCAGGATTTTTATTAAATACACTTTTGCATAAACATCAACTTTCTGAATCACAATTACACGTATGTACTCCAAATTCACTGTGAGCATTTCCTTCGGTCTCACATCTTGTTTGTTAGCACATCTGAGTAATGACTTAATTAAAACATCACTGTTGGGACGGGACGTTCCTCTTTTTTGTACTGCTTGTAGTTGTTACTCGAATGTCACTGTAACTGTTCCTGCGATCACAGAATCATCAAGAACAGTCACTTGCTGTCTTGTTACTTTCACACTTCCCTCCCCCCTATAGCAAAGGAGAGATTTCAATCTCAGGACACCCAGAATCTCATGATGTCTGTACAGGCAAATCTGTAAATGTCAAAAGCATCAGATGATCTGCGAAAGCACAACAACCCTTTGTGTTTGCCTGTGTGTTTCATTGACGTTTGTTCGTGCACAGCTGCCTTGTGAAGACCAGATCATCCTGCTGAAAGGCTGCTGTATGGAGATCATGTCGCTGCGTGCCGCCGTGAGGTATGACCCTGAGAGCGAGACCCTGACCCTGAGCGGGGAGATGGCCGTGAGTCGAGAGCAGCTGAAGAACGGGGGGCTAGGTGTGGTGTCTGATGCCATCTTTGACTTGGGGAAGAGCCTGTCGCAATTCAACCTGGATGACTCGGAGGTGGCGCTGCTGCAGGCTGTACTGCTCATGAGCTCAGGTGAGGTGAAGGGAGGAGCTGTAGACATATGTGGGTTTCTATGAGCTATTAAAAAATGACAATTAACAAAATTGTAATTTGCTTAGTCACTCTTTTGTCATTCATAATGTGTAAATGATTATAAATACAATAATAAATAATATAAAAAATAATAAAGAGATTCCTGAAGATTTTTTTTATACAATGAAAACAAAAAAAATTTCATTTTCTTTGCACAGATCGCGCAGGACTGACGTGTGTGGAGAAGATCGAGAAGTGCCAGGAGATGTACCTGTTGGCGTTCGAGCACTACATCAACTATCGCAAGCACAACATCTCACACTTCTGGCCCAAGCTGCTGATGAAAGTCACCAACCTGCGAATGATCGGAGCCTGTCACGCCAGTCGCTTCCTGCACATGAAGGTGGAATGTCCCACAGAACTCTTCCCCCCACTCTTCCTGGAGGTCTTCGAAGATCAGGAGGTGTGATCAAGAACCACAGGGGGTGAGGGGTGTGCAACGGGGCAAACCGTGAATATGTTCATAACAGAAGCACTTGTTTTCCACATATGCCGATTTGGGACATATGTTTTTTTATTTGCACCATTTGCTTCATCCTGGACACGTTTTTCAACTTTTGACCCCACAGTTACTTGCCATTCAGATTCCTCCCGCCGTCAGAAAAAAGCTAGCATGCATCAACCTACCTCTCATACCAACATACCTCCCAACTTCTGAAGGAGTTTATTTTAGAAGCGTGACAAAGAGACCCGGGACCACACAGGTTCCTCACTGAGGGGTCTTTGCATCTCAATAGCTATTTCATAACCTGTTTTCCAAGCTAGAAGAAACAAGAACATTTTTGGGGAATAGCTTTACAAAAAACAAATAACACAATAGTATTTTGGCATTCATGTTCCTCTTTGCACGCATGAAATATCTCCTTTGTAAACAGAACTACTTGTGCGCACACATACACTCTGTACATACATTAATGTTGTGTGAACCTGTCTGGGTTTGAACCGTCTCATACCTCATATACACCAGCATACAGACATACATGTAGCAACATGTACATATATGTATGCATGCTTATAAGTCTACCTACCAGTTCTCTCATACCTTCATACCTACCTGCATACAAAACCAGTGTACTTGGATTGTTTCTTAAGCTGAAAATGTTGTGACCTCATCTTCTCTATTCTGTTTTTTTACTTTCCGCTGTTAACTGAGGTTTAAATATTACCCATGAAAATCTATTCATCTTAACATTTTTAAATGGCGTTCAGAATTCAGGGTGGTCAAACATCCAAAGATGATTAGGAATTTTAAAGATGACAATGAAAGCGGAAGTGTTCCTTATCACTTTTCACTTTAAGGGTTGGAAGAATGTATTTGTGTAGTAGGGTACAATAAGGCTAACAAACACAAATCTAAAGAATTACTTAAAGGTAATTCTTTAGATTTTGTTGTCTTGTATGTAATATTTAGGAGAATCTATTGATAGAAATGCAATATAATATACATAACTACGTCTTCAGATATGTATAAAGAGCTTACATAATGAACCGTTATGTTTTTATTACCTTAGAATGAGTTGTTTTAATCTACATACATCGTTACAAGAAATTTGGCATAAACAGACAAAATGCTGTACAGAGCGCGTGTCATAAATATGTTATCTCCTTCTGCACAGAAGTGAAAACATGACGACATTTTTGTCCTGTGTCAGCCACCATAGTGCTTCGGAAGGGAGTGAGAGGTGGAGTGAGACGTTGGTTGCAATTCTCAACCTCACCGTTAGATGCCGCTAAAATCGCCACATTGCTCCTTAAAGCAAATGATGTACTGATTCAATAATTTTTGTCAACCTTACAAGTATTTTAGTATTCCGGTCAGGTATTAAATGTTGCAGTCTGTAGTTTTTGATGGATAAAAATAAAAAACATTGTTTTTGAGCAAGTACCTAAAAAAGTGTTTAAAACTGTGTCGCAACACACAACAGTTAAATTCTAAAAAATGATTATTCGGTTAAGCTATCAAGTACAAAAAAATCTGGGCGTCAGAAAAACGTCAAATAAACATTTTTGTAAAGTAAAATTACGTTTTCACGTTATTTTACACCAAACTTGTAAATGTGCAGTTTATTCCTGTAATTTATAAAACATTTTACTGCGTTTCCAAAATACATGAAAATTCTACATGCAGTTTAATGTTTTAAACAGAAATGAGGATGGGAGGCAAAAGTTACAGATTGCAGCTTTAAGAACTGTATTTGATGTATTATATTAAATATGCAATGTTCGTGTATTTCTATTTAACAAATGGATCATTGTGAGGGGAACAAACAGTGTAGTGCCACTTTACACATCCTTCAACAAAATATTTCCTTCTATTTACAGAAAACAATTCATTTGCCTTGTTGTACCCTACATCTTCGCTGTTTTTGAAAGTGGAGAGCTTCTAGTCAGGATGAACCTGAAATAAATCTCACATACCTCTACATGTCTGTAAACAGACTCTACCTCACCCCTCATCTCTGCATTACAGCTTAAAATGCACATGACACTCACCTGCTCTTACATACACATTTCTGCTTAAACCTTTACGTAAGCATATGCACATTAACACTACAATGTCACATAAGCGTATGTCCTGCTCGCCATACTTCTCTTTCACTTCTATGATTTGGGACCAAGTGTCAGTCTTGCTCCCTTGTTTATGAATTTCACTGTGCAGTAACTGAACAGATTTTGCTTTAAAGAACCTCTGGACACGCAGCACAGGATGATGGAACCACATTTCAGCCCACATGGCACATTTCTACAGTCCCTTTGCCTCCAAATCCGACTTATTAATGTGCACTCCCGTCTGTCAGCCCACCTCTCTGAAGCAACCTTACACTCAAAGCCATACGTGAAAAACTTGACACAATCTCAGCCGGACCCCAAAGCACCTCTAAATTCCTGCTCAGTTATTCTGGTTCAAACGCATAACAGCCTTTTTGACCGATACTGTGTCAGTCTGATGATAGAACAAGCTCCAGGAACATGACTCCATGTGACGTGGCCTGTATTAAATCTGCTGAGAGTGACGCAGAGGAGCACGAGGACAAACTCACTTTGACTAGCCAATCAGGCTTGGAGCTCCCATGAGATCCCAAGCCCAGCACCTGACTCAGGCACAATCCACCAGCACTGTCCACAGTCTCTACTGCACCAGCAAGGGTCATCTGAGCCCTGCCCAGTGCCCACAGATCCTGTTATTATAACAGGGAATCAGGAAGCCATCTTTTCTGGACACAAGCTTGGTTTATAGCACTTTTATTACAAGAGGATACACTCCTTCACATTGAGCTAAATCACTTTATTGTGTGACTCTTAAAGAGGTAATATACAAGATTTCAGTGTACTTCTTTCCCAGTCCAAATAGAAATGTCATTTCAGTAAAAAAAGGAGATTTCATGGATAACAGATGTAGAAAGGGTATATCGTGCACTCAACAGCCCTCTGAAACACTCACAGGCACCAATAATCTCTAGCTGCCTCTGGATTCAATAAATCTCTTTTCAAGTACATGTCCACAATCTGGGATATACAGCGGTAAATCATATCTGAGGTCCAAACGTTGTGTAAATGTGTGGGTAAGAACTGCCATTCCATTATGAAAGCTATCCTGTCCTATTTTCTGAGGAATGTAAAAAATTAAAGAACACACTTTCTCTGCGAGAAACACTGCTTTACTGAGAAAGTCATGCGTTTTTTATGCTGTGTGGACATTCATTTTGCGGACGGAGACCTGCTTCTGGATGTATTGGACTGTGAATTTTCATTGAATGGATTGTGACAGTAAAGAAGAGCAATTGTTCAAACAGAGTCTAAACAAAGTTCATTTCATACACTGTGCATTTTTTTGTAATTGTGTTTCAATATAAACTGTATTTGTGGGTTTGTAAATGCTCAGTGTGGACAGCCAATGTGCTTCTTGTTGTTTTCGGATCGCTTTTACACATCCGAGTAGTATTTATGCTGCCTGTCTGTCATATCGATATGCTTTCGCAGTGATCAGTAGATTTCATTCATTGGATCGAGAACAAAAACTTCATTTAGAGCCACACTAATGTCTACATGTCAATATTAAACATAAATCAGCAGTTCTCACACTTCCAGTATCTTTGGCCAATTACAATATACAGACTGCCATGATGTGAAGTTGCCTTCAGCGATAAGATTGGAATGAACGTAGATGTGGAACGAAAGCTCTGACCTGATTTGCTTTTTAGAATCACAAAATACAAGTAAGCCAAAAATCATTAAAAATTATCGATTTTATGCCAAAAATTAATTAGGATATTAATTAAAAATCATGTTCCATGAAGATATTTTGTACATTTCCTAGCATAAATATATCCTATTTATATAAGGACTTCATTTGGACAACTTTAAAGGCGATTTTTTCAATGTTTTGATTTTTTATTATTCCAGAGTTTCAAATATCGTCCTATACTAACAAATCCATCAATGGAAAGCTTATTACTTAGCTTTCAGATTATGTAATAAAACAATTTTGAAATATTGACCCTCAACACTTGAGGTTTTGTTGTCCAGGGTCACTTATGTGCAGCAAATCTGTATAAAGATTTCTGAAGACAAGTCTTTGAAAAGCTGAACTAACACGACCAATACCTCAAGTCTGACTCCATCTCAGGAGCACACCCTTATACACTTTTATTACATTTTAACCCACAACAGGACCTCACACTCTTAAAGGGATTGCTGTTTCATCTGGACTTTTTTTGGTGAGACACACCAAAACAAGGAGAATTTAAGCTTAATGTGAATGATGATGACATTATGTCCAACACAGTTATACAGGAAAACAAAAGATCGTATTGACATTGCCTCTTCTCTAGAGTCTGTAGTGCACCATCTAGTGAAGCAAAATTGCTGGTAAATCATTTTTGTATATTATCCCATTTTATTGTCATTCCAACCTGTGACAGGCCTTTGTTACCATGAGTTTGGTTTTTCACAATGCCTCGAGTATAAAGACAAACGGATCGGTTTTTCTTTTTTTGGGGGTTAACAAGATCAGCTCATTTTTAAACAGATGGTCTTTTGACATAAAGGCCTTTATTAAGATGCTTCTTTGCAGGAATGCTGTCAGGTAAAATGTGGAATAATAAAAATGATATTTTTTGCTATACAATCAAACGATGTATTTCCAAAGTCAATCAGAGGAAGCAGGAAAGAATATAGGAATGGTTCAGGTATGTGTGCTACTTTTCACTTCAGTAAATGTTTAATAAATGTTTGTTGTGAAGACCTCTTGTCTTTAATTCTGCTGTCATGTCATAGTTTATACAGGAATTCTTCCACCTGTTATATTTATAAATATGTATTTAAATAATGAAATCAAAATTAGGTCTTAAACTAGGTATTTAAAAGAATACACCTCTGATAAATCATACATTTAGCAGAGGTCAGGAGAAGCAAAAAAACAACAATTAGTAAATGTCCTTTTAAGACATATATAATATATCAAATAAATCATGTCAAGTCATCTTAAAGCTACTACTCATCCAGTCTTCCTTCGTCTTTTAAACTGTTGTTTAGCTCACAGAGCTGAAGTAGAAATCCATCATTGGGTCCAATTTCCCGGTTTTCTCTCACTGTGCCCAAAGCCTCATGTACAGTCATCCTGTGATGCAGCATCAGATACGCAATGACCAGTGCAGCTGAACGACTGTAACCCTTCTGACAGTGAACATACACCTTACCTGTAAAAACAATAGAAACACATGGCCATGTCAACAGTTTCATTCTGACACATTTTTAATTGTAAATAAACAAATACAAACACATGACATTACGCTGAAATGTGTCATTCCATGTAAATATATTCATAAAGGAAATATTAGCAAATCATGCAGTGTATTAGAAGTTTGTGACTGAGTGTGAGTGGTGTCGTTGTATTTTGCATCTAGGACATAATACATTATGCTCTTTAAGCAGAATGTGTAAAATAATATTTAATAATAATATGAATAAATTATTTAAAAAATACGAACCTTCTGACAAAGCACTTTTAATGAAAAAAGAAGCTTCTTCGAAATATCTGCTGAGGTCAAAATCATCATCGTCAATGGCTGGTACTCCATGATAGATGATCCCTGATCCCGAATAAAACTCTGCACTAGTGTTCACGTGCATGAGTGACTCTCCTTCCGCTGCATTCAGGATGTGCGTCACTCCCAGATGCTGCAGACGGCTTATATTTCTGACCACAGACCTTAATATACCAGATATGCAGTAGGTTGGGGGAAACTGCTGGAGTATTTCTGGTAATTGACGTTACATTATCTAACTTACTCATCTCCCAGCAGTATTCCGGGATAGACTTCATTGAAATTTTGGGATGGTGTGCTGAAGTCTCCGTTGTCATCTGTCAGCAGATCGATGAGCTGTTTAACTGACGCACTATAGTCTGCCATATTAAAAGATTTGCGAATGTATATTATCTCGATTGCGACTAACGTTACTGGCGAGGGTCTCAAGGTCGTTATTTTAAATGTTTTTGCGCGGGCTCGTTTTTCCAGGCTGTTTATGCTGCAGCGAGGATGGGAATCGATTTATGGATTCCGAGGCATTGGGAGTCGACTCTGTCACAGGGAGTCGGATCTTCTTTAAAGGGATAGTTAACCAAAAAATAGAAATTCTGTTGTAATTCACCCCATGTTGTTAAAAATCTGTAAAGCATGTTACTATATGATTAAAACGAGAGAGAGAGAGAGAGAGATATTTGAAGTCAATAGGGTCCCAAATTGTTTGGTCACAACAAGTAGCCTACATGCATGTTTACTACAGTAGTTTAGTTGTGTGTGATAAAAAAACGTGTGTGCTTCTTTTCACTTTAATAAATGTTTAATGTATTTTGTCTGTTGTCTGTTGTAAAGACCTCTTGTCTTTTAAGTGCTTTGTAATTTCTGCTGCCATCTGTCATTAAACAGAAACCTCTCGCCTCTTATTTATTATGCGTATGAATATTCATTTAAATGTGATTTAAATAATCAAAATTCAGTCTGCACTGCATCAGAAATAAAGAGCAACAATGTATTATAATATCATGTTATTTTTTTACATATACAAACAGAATACTAATTTCACGTTCTATTCTACATGCGGATGGACTGCTAATATTTGTAATATCTTTACATTTTCTAATGCATTTCCTGAGACCCAGCACCAATCTTCTTAGCAAAACATGATGCCAAGTAAATAAATGTACATGATAAAAAAGTTCCTTTCCTATATTTTTGATATTTGCTTGGATAATACACAGATGTTGATGATAAAGACAACAATGAACTCAAACTACTACTCGTCCAGTCTTCCTTCATTCTTCAACCTGCTGTTAAGCTCACAAAGCTGACGTAGAAATCCATCATTGGGTCCAATTTCCCGTTTTTCTCTCACTGTGCCCAAAGCCTCATGTACAGTCATCCTGTGATGCAGCATCAGATACGCAATGACCAGTGCAGCTGAACGACTGTAACCCTTCTGACAGTGAACATACACCTTACCTGTAAAAACAATAGAAACACATGGCCATGTTAAAGGGAAATGTACTGCCATAGTAGGGAAAATATATACTATGTGAGTCAATGGGGGATGAGATCTGTTTGGTTACTGACATTCTTCCAAATATCTTCTTTTGTGTTTAGCAGAAGAAAGAAATGTAACTTAAGGGTGAGTAAATGATGACAGAATTTTCATTTTTTGGCTGGAGTGTCCCTATAACACCTTACCTTTATTATCTTACCTTTATAAAATTATCATCCTAATTTATTTAACTAGTGCTTTTAGCAAATAAATTATCATTGATATATGCCATCCCATCTGAACATATTCATTAGAACAGAAGTTGAACCAGGTGCAGTTGAGATCTTCAAAATGGGCACACGCAATGCATTTCTTATTATATCTAGTGCATAATACTAGTATGCTCTTAAAAACAGTGGCACTGAATTGCATTAGAAATTAAGACAGGAAGTAGGAGAAAATCTAAAATATTATATTATATTCCTACCTTTTATTGACAAAACCCTTTCAATAAAACCAGAAGCCTCTTCGAAATATCTGCTGAGGTCAAAATGGTCCGTGTCAAAAGCTGGTACACCATGATAGATGATCCCTGATCCCGAATAAAACTCTGCACTAGTGTTCACGTGCATGTCTGACTCTCCTTCCGCCGCATTCAGGATGTGCGTCACTCCCAGCTGCTGCAGACGGCTTATATTTCTGACGATAAACCTGTCGGGACGCAGATGTAATGTAATAGTCTAATAATCTTATTTAGGCTATATGCCCGTTTCCTCTACTGTCTCATTGAATGTGGGACTACGTCCTGCTCACATGAGGTAAAAATAGGCTGTGTTTAGGCTATTTAGAAACTGCTCGTGGTTATTAGCAACAACATACGTTTTATACACTCTTGTTTTATTTACTAGGCCTACATAGATAAGGGAAACTTTTTAGAGATTATAGTTTTGTCAAGAACTTAAAGGCCGTATGATTGAACTTACTGGTCTCCCAGCAGTATTCCGGGGTAGACTTCGTTTAAGTTTTTGGAGGGCATGTGGAAGTCTCCGTTTTCATCTGTCAGTAGATCGTTGAGTTGTTGAACTGACACTTCGTAGTCGGTCATGTCGAAATCAACATCAATTCTCTCTCGAGCAGCAGGGATGTGTGACGTGATTTGCATGCTTTGTTGAGGAACTTTCTTTAATCCAGTCTCATCGTCATTGGTCGTCTGTATTGTGTCGAATAATAAACGATGGTCTGAGTCTGGTTTAAGACTTTACTAATGCTACACACGTCTGTTTTTAGGCCTAAAGTGCGCACACTAGTGTCAAACTAAAGCTACGACTCACGTGTTCTATTATCGAGACACTAGGTGGCGCCAGACAATCTTACAATGAACTGCCTTCGAACCGCATGAACAACTGGAAAGTTTTTAAAGGTCTTAAGATGTATGACGGTTAATTATATACAACACCTCATTAATTATAATATCAATAAAGTCAACTACTTGATTCACGAGGTGTTAAAAAGCGTGCCTAAATCCGTTTACTTTTATTCAAGTGGAATGTGAGTCTATTGTTCGTAATCCTGATGTTGACAGCTGCCGCGGGACACAAGTCAAAATTCATTCGAGTTTATATGGTTGAATATTATTGTCGTGTAAAAATAGTTGTTGTAGCCTACTCGTTGTAATCCAAAGCAAAAAGCGTATGAATATTCATGAATGAATATTAAGCATATAATAAGTAAAAAAGTGTAATAAAGTAAGGAAAGCAAGCAAGTCAATTTTTACTTTCACATTTAGAAGTAATGTCTTTGCCCGTTATTTAGAAAGCTAAGATTCTCATATTTAAAGGTAGGGCTGTCACGATTATGAAATTTGGCCTACGATTAATTGTCCATTAAATATTTGCGATTAATTGTCTGTTTTTAAAGCTCTGACAATATAACTATTAATTTATTTATTTAATGAAGAAAATATATACTTATATTATTTACTGTAGAGTGACCTTAGAGAAGACTTGAGTCATGAGCACTAAAACTATATAAGGGTCTTGCTGTGTAGATGCAGCAAGTCTGGAATCAAAACAAATCAACAAAAAAATACAAAGCTAATACAACTCAAACGATGGAAAAATGTTATTTAAAGGTAACAGTATGTGCAGATCAAGGACAGTGGATGTAAAATGCAGCAGATACTGCAGATCACCCTTGTTATCTGAAATAATTGCGATGACGTTACCTAATTGCGATGAGACGATTATTTAATATTTTGACAGCCCTATTTATTAATGGCACCTATTTTTCTTACAGACTGCTGAGGTGGCAGGCGTTGGATTAGTTCTTAGACGGTACAAGACAACTAGACAATGGCATTTTATTTAAACCTACAAAAGCTTACAAAATCCAAAGTATAGTAAAAAGAGGTCAGGCTGTTTTGCCAGTCTTTCAGCAATTCCCCACACAAACCAGCAAGCAACAAACATTTCAGCGACACAAATCTTCATGAGAAACTTGGGAGAAGTCTGTGAGTAAACAGTGCTAAAAGAGGGCTGGCGTGATCTGAAACAGAGTGTACTGGTAAAAATCAGTAGGGGGTATAGATACACTGCAAATGTCCTACACATCCAGTCACATCATTTGAGTTCTAGGCATGGGGTCCTGATGATGACCAGGGTACCAGTGTCCAAAAGAGTTCATATATCCTCCAGAGTGAATGGGGGCACCTTTGGTTGACATGGAAACGTCCCACAGGGGTGGCATTCCGGGGGAACATGGCGGTCCGGAGATGGAAGCTGCTTGAAGGTGTTCTCCTTCTGGTCCGCTTGAGCCATGTTTCATGATCTTTTTGTACTTGGAACGTTTGTTTTGAAACCATATCTTTACCTGCAACACAGAAATTAGCATTTGTTACATTATATTTCTGTTTGTATGTGAAACACTTTTTTACTTGTTGTTCGTAACATGTTGATCATATTCTATGAATCAATATATTGAATATTACAATATCAGATCGTTCGATCTTTTCACATCCAATTTTTTTTCAGAATCAGAATAACCACGTGCTGAAGCCGAATGTAAGTCTTCCAACCAACAGGCATGAAATTCTGGTCTATTAAATAGGACTCCTGCTAGCACCAGCATGCCTTTAGCTTGCTGTAAGCAGGATGAGAAAAAAGCTTGACAGTTCAAACATTATTGCTGTTACGTGTGATGGGTTCAACAGTTTACAAAGAGCTTATCTCAGCACAAGCCGTTTGCATGCCTGTTTATGGCTATACAATGTAAACAACACCTGATTCTACATACATGATATATTTCATGTCTTTCTGTGACCAGTGTGGAAAATTCATGCTATACATGTCATGTGACAGTGGTTGTTCGGCACAGAGCTGCAATGAAACGTAATTACATTCATGTTTTTCTGTTTGAAAATCCAATTACGCTTTTATGGTTTTCTCTGCACGCTGCCACCCCAAATAATTATTTTAATTCAGGCATTCACAATAGTTTTTAAATCTGATATTACACTTGCCACATTCTCAGCGGAACACCTCTGTCATGTGGTGAAACTTAATATTCATGTTTTTTCATGTTATTTTTAGCATTTGAATTATTGTTTATGTATTATTTTCAGAAAAAGATGAAAACAAGCCGTGGGGGCTGAAGGGCAGGAATGGACCTAGAGGCAACGTTGAAGAGGTAAAAAAAAAGTCATTATGATTTCTTGATGTGTCTCATATATGAGTTTAACAAATGGGCCGTAATTATCGGTGTGGATTTCTCTGACAGCAGCAATGACAGGGTCTCAGTTGTTCTATTAAGCACTAGATTGGTGCAACTAATAAAGAGTTTTGGGCATGTGAATGTGGCCACACACAATCACGTATATAAGCATAAATTCTCAGGTTTGATATGTGCATCTGTTCTGCTGAAATCTAAGATATCTGTGCCTGACTTTAAGGGACTAGTTTATCTGATTTAACCCTTAAAAATGCAAGCACATTGATTCAGTCATATTAAATAATACTTTTGACTTGAATAAGGACAGGTAATTTAGGTGTCGCCACATTAAACGCATTTTTTAGGTTAGCTGACAAACATTTTTTAAAGTGTGTAACTGTAAATGCCCCCTGGAGAAAATTACAAAAGTAATGAATCAAATAGGTGGATCAATTCCAAACTGATGCAGAAGAATACATTTACGGTGTCATTTGGGAGGATTCATTTATGCAACACATAATAATTACACTCTGAGTAGTTAAGATAATAATGGCAATAAAAATTAATGATGTAATGTCTGGGACAAAATCTAAAACTGTGTGTGTGTGTGTGTGTGTGTGTGTGTGTGTATTGTTGCTTTGTTTAAACGCTGTTAAAATTCAATACACAGGTCTTTATATTTTATTATTATGAGGTATAAATGGAATCCATTGGTTGTGGACTAGTGTAATAAACACATCTATAAAAATTATGTATATCATCTATGATATTAGTAGCCTATAGATTAAAGAATACATTTGAATATATATCAGTATAAAGTGAGTGGGAAATATTCCAGTGTTCTAATTAAACCATAGAACTCATATATATTCATATTATATTAAATAATTGATCTGTGTATATGTATCAAACCTCGGTTCAGTGAGTCTAGCACAGTGTATTAACTACTTTTGACTTTTAAAGTCTCATTGGAGGAAGAAGAGGAGGAGGGGAGAGTGAGTGCTCACTTAAAATTCCTTGGTTATTTATTTATTGGGAAAACTATTATGGAGGGAATCGGCTGATTTGTAAAAGGTAGACTGTGATAAAGTATTCCACCTTGCTAACATCACTTGTGAAAAGTTAAATAAGACTGTAGACTAATGAGCAAATGTCTCTTGGTGTTAGTTTAGTGTAAATTATGAATTAATGTTTATATTTGTATGTTTTTATGTATAATAATGTGTTCCATAAAATAAAGTTTAAAGCAACATAAATTATGAATTTTCATTTTGCATGAACTCTTTAACAATGCTAGCCAACTACAACCTGCATCAACCAACCCCATGTCAAGCTTGGGTGGTGAACTTGTACAATTTCCATTTGTCAATATCTAACAAAATGTTTAGTAGTCTTTATTTCCTAAATAATTTGAGCTTTTATTTGCAATCGTGCATCATAAAAACAGGTCTAATACATATTCAATAAAGAATGAAAACTGCTAACCCCTATCATACCATGACTGCAGTAAGTTGCCTTTTAAATTCCAGCGTTGTTTATTTTGAGAAATAAAGCTTGTATCAAATTCCATTAATATTGTTTATTTTATATCCATTTCTTTAAGGAATAAAGAAAGATGTGTTCTTTTCTATTTCGTAAGGTCTATTAAATAAGGATGGGAAACATGCAGTAAAGATTTACGTGCATGCTCAAGTTCTACTTGGAGCATCCGACAACCCAACCAAAAAGTATTTGTTTCTTAAGTTACAATGTTTGTTTTGTTGTTACATAATACCATCATAGATTGACAGAATAAATGAGTATTTTGAGAAAATATTCGCTATACAGCTATGTAAAACGATCATCTGCCAAAAAAGTGTCGACATCTGCACTAACTTTGACGCCAGTCTTTACTGTGGAATGATATAAACGTTGTCATATATCCTGTAAGACGCACAGGCCTACACACTTTTACCTGAGGGTTTTCAGTGGGTATACACGAACCCAAACCCCTACATATTTTGGCATGTATCCATTAGACACACATATCGAAATGAACTCCTTGTTTTAGTCATTTTTCGTTCAGTGTTGACATTTTGACATACCTGTGTTTGTGTCAGACCCAGTTTGGCAGCCAGGTCAGCGCGTTCAGGGAGCGCGAGGTACTGGGTCTGCTGGAAGCGCTGGTTGAGCGCCTGTAGCTGCAGGCTCGAGTAGATGGTGCGGGGTTTGCGGATCTTCTTTCCCTTCCCGTTCAGTCGGATTTCTCCACTCTCAATAGAGCTCTGCTTCTCTGATTCTTGAGTGAGAAGTGGGGGATAAGATTCGATATCGCATTTCAAACAACTAGCCTATATAATAATAATAATAATAAACGCAAAAAAAAAACATTGAAAACAAAGTGAAATGGAAGTAAAATTATTTATCATATGTAATAGCATATGCAATTGTGTCGACAACAAAGGTTTACAGTGTGTAATTAAAATATAAATCAAATGAAATTTCGATCTTAACGGTCTGCTAACAGTTTATCAATGAATATGGCAGCCAGATGATAGGCTATCTGTAGTCTGTTTAGCGAATTTCATATATTTACATTTGTTGACATTCTTACATGCTGCATTAAGCGTAGCATTAACACCGAAGTGGAAATTAAATGAAGTAAAGCCTGTTATTTTTTTAATTTAAGTTTGATAATAAACTATACAAAATGCATTTGTTTGTTATAAGAGAATTTAAACATTTGATTTAAGTGCATTGAGGTGCAGTGTTTTTCTGTGTGCGAGTGTGTGTAAGGGTCTTGCAGTTACTTGCGTTGCTAATTGAAGTCATTATAGTATATTTGCTCATATTATGTTAACAGCTTGTAATAAAGATTACAAATATATACATATTACAGACATTTCAGGAATTTGAGCTGTGTAAACCTAAAAAAACGAAGACTCCGATTCTATGGATAAAACACCAAATGGCCTATGCCTAAATCTTAAGGCAAAATCGATTATTATTTTTTTTATAGCCTATATATGTTTTAAATCCGATAGATTCCATTTTGTCCATTTAGAAGCTACTTTAATAATTACATAGGCCTATGTAACATATACTTTGAAGTTTTACACTTAAATAAATGCAATTAGTAGCCTACTTTCAAGTCGTTTTATTTATTTATTACACTCAGTCAAACTTTTTAGCCTTTATTTGTTCAAATGCGTAAGAAAACTGAAAGATTTAATATAAAACGTAATGTTTATAATATGTTCTCCAACGCGCTCAATGCTTTTTTTATTAAAACACACATTTGAGCGCAATAATTCTAAATCTAAAACATAGTAGATCATATAGGTAATCAGCTTTTCACAAACCAAATAATTTTGATGCATTGCAGGATAAGTTATTTTCTTCTTCCTTTTTTAGATTCATTATTTCAAATAAAGCACACATTACCTGCATCTTCTACTCTCGAATGTCCGGCTGCGCTGTTGTGTTGATAGGGTAAGTAAGCTCCGGGATGGTGATGAGCGCTCGGGTAGTGGTAACTTAGTGGACGGCCGTACGAAGCAGCTCCAGAGGAAAATGCCGTGTCGTACTGCGGATGCGCGCCTTGATGTAAACCGTGCACCGGATAGTGCGCGTGAGATACACCGGGAGAATGCTGCTGGTGAGTCTGGTAGCCGTGACTGAACTCCAGAAAGGCCGATTTTGAGGGATCTGAAGCCACCAAACTTTCAGACAGTGAAGTCATAGTCATGTTTTAGAGTTATGTCCATTAGATCGATGCACCATAAAACATCATGTATAAAAAAAGTATCATGTGATTTTCATCCCTTAGAGAGATTCATGTCGTCGTGAAAATGCGTCGCTCGTGAGTTTGCTTTCGCTTTGAGCTGTGTCTGTGAAGTTATTCTCCACTATTTCATCGCATACTGGAGTTAAATTTCAGCAGTGAGCGCGCTCTTCTTATTGGCTGCGTGTGCGCGCTACGTCATTTGTTCAGACGTAGTGACGTAATCGGCGTATTATTTTTGCAGTGCATCACAATTCTCACGTTCGCAGCAATAATAAAGCTCGGATTTATAGTTTTTTTTAATTATTTTGCTGAACAGAAATCTTAAGATGCTGAAATACGTTTATTTCTGAGATTTTAGTCTTAAAAGTAGCCTATCAGAATCATAATTAAAAAGTCTTGCAAAAATAAAGGACGGTGGTAATCTGGGATATGACAATAAGGCTATTATAAATTCGTGATAATGGAATTTAGTCTAACACTTTTCAATCAAAATATTAATGGCCCAGGAAGACGGAGACAAAAAAAATATGGCCAGTTTCCCACTGCTAATTAATCCGGCTCGTTTGATTTCCGTCGAAAGTCTATTTCATTTTTTTCGTGTCTGAGAGGAGGAGCAGTGAAAAGAGCCGCTATTGATGCAAGGTTGTACATGTTTTGTTTGGGGGACACGTGTTATTAACTCAAAATAGTGACGTGTCGTGAAATACACAAATTGTAAGTGCTTTTATGTCATGCCAGCATTCTTCACCACACAGGTACGACTAACCGTCACGACACGCCCAGTCTCAATGCTTCAGTCCTGAAGGCTGCCAGTCCAGAGTGTGCTGCTGCCCTTACTTGCCACTGACAGTGCAATACTGAAACCTGACCTTTAAAGGTCACAAGTGCAACAACACAATACTGCCATAACGTAACTTTTATACAGTATCACCCATGCCTTGCAATATAATATATTATAGGCCTATTGTAAACTACTTCTTTAGTTTTAAACACCAAACATATGAGCCTGCAGGTTTTTAAGGGAAATTTGTACAGAAAATGCAAAAACTGAAACAAATGATTTCAGTAGTATTGACTAATCTGTGTTTAAACAAGAGTATGTGGCACTGAGAAAGCACTGATTTAAAAAAAATAGAAGCGAGGAGACAAGTCAGTCTGATGAGCGAGGGAGAAAAAGAACACAGTGTAGCAATACGAAAGAAAGAGAAATGTAGATCCATCACAGTCTGTAATTACATGTACATTATAGAGGAGAACAAAGTAAGCCCCTGAAGTCATAACACAAGCATATACCCTCACGAAGGTTTTCATTCACACTGGGGGAAGAGAGCTTAATAACAATACTTCTCGTCCTTAGGCCAGACTAGCTGGCGTCGTCACTATGTGCATCTCTTGTGAGCATGTATGTATATAATTGTGCACTTTGTTGCCAAGATACTGTGGATTGTGTTGGTGTGTTTGTCTGTCATACTTGATTTGAGAGGAGGTGAAAATGGCACGTGTTTCACTGGCCTCTGTTGTGCTAAAGCTGAAGCACAGCACTGACACATTTGCTTATTATTCTGTTGATCTACATTAACTTGTTTAGATAAGTAGGAAAATATTTTACTATAACTGATATGAAAACTGTTAAGTTTTGTTTAATTACACATAACATATGCACACATATTTGCGTGTTCTTACCTAATAAAACAAAGGCTTTTCAAAAGATGTAATGTTGCATAATTTAAATACACGAATCACATCTATCAAAAACACTGTCTATTTTTCAAACGATTATT
Organism: Oreonectes daqikongensis; assembly: GCA_026939265.1. Lineage (NCBI taxonomy): Eukaryota > Metazoa > Chordata > Actinopteri > Cypriniformes > Nemacheilidae > Oreonectes > Oreonectes daqikongensis. The sequence continues at coordinate 6,348,328 of JAOTQM010000013.1, forward strand.
TCGGGTATTTAAATGTTTAGACAAAAAAAAGTTAATCAAACTTTAATAAGATTCAGTATTTCTTTTGGTTTGATAAATCGCGTTTAATAATCTGATCTTCTTCTAAAACGACGAAATGCAAACAACTCATGCACGCAGCAACGAAGAAGCGACAGGTAGGCTAACATTATAAGGCAAATAATGTAAAAACATTACATCCAGTAATTCTTACAAGGCATTTAACAAAACTGTTGCAGGCGTGTCAAACTCACAAAATCTAAAATAAAACATAATTATAATGCACGAAACGTTCTAGTATTAGTGTTATTTTAATTTGTTTCTACCAAATACGTAGTCATTATTCCTGAGGAAAATCAGAGCCTTTTAACCTTTTTATAATGGATATCATTATTTTAAAGACTGAAGACTGTAACAAATTGTTCTCTCTTTCATTAGCAAGAAGTATCTGTCAACAAAACAAACGAAAACCTGATTCAATTTTATTTGCTGTCCGGTGGTATTCGTGTAGTCCGACGACATGATTATAGTGTTAATATGTGAATAATATAAATTGTGTCAGAATTGTCAGAACAAAAAGTGGAATATTACATATTTGTGTCTTTTACAAGTGTGAACAAATAATCAAACTATAAAAGTTATACCTGTCAAAAACATTGTTTTAGGTTTTTGTTATTAGATTCAACTTTTTTGTGATTTTGTGAATCACGTGTGATTTTGAATTGTTTAAGAACAGTTTTTGGAATAAAGAAATGATAACAATTGCGATCTTCTCCCTTGTTTCCATAAAGTTCTCCCTGAATTGAGAGTAATCAATCCATTTGCTGCTTTTGCATGATTGTTAACAATTTTATGTCCAGAGTCAGTAGTAGATAGCCAATTTTGTCAATGAGAAAACATGGAGATGAGTTTAAAAAAAGGAGTTTGGAGTTTATCCTTTCACAGCAGGATTATCTTGCAGGTCTACATAAAATTGTAAAAAATATATTTGACAATAAGTCGCTATAAAATTCAACCTCCAACACTAACCATCCCCAATGGCCAATGCAAAACACTTGCTTAAGCACTGAGAACAATTCAACATTTCTCGGGTGATTGTGTGACTTTCCTTAAACAGCAATTAGTCTGAACAACAGTCCAGATATTCAGCCTTTTGTCTGCACTGAATGGTGAAAGTGAATATGAGAGATATCGGCATTCAAGGCTGACCCTGTGACCCTGCCTCCCACTGATGTCTCGGGTGCCTTTACCTGTCAGAGTTATTAAAAGTACTTGACAAGTGCGTTTGTCTGTGAATGTGTTTTAAAACTAGCTGCAGGCTTTTGGGTGGTTTAAGGCACTGCTCAATCTGGGCGGTACACCAGAGAGACAGATTGTCTCCTTCTGTCTGGAGGCTGCCAGCAACATCAAAGGTGTTGATGTGGACTCATTGGTCTTTGAAACTTGCCGAAGTTCTCTCTACCTCTCTATCGTTCCTCTTCTTTTTCATTTTCTTTCTTTCTCTTCTGTGCCATCTGGGAGCAGGCTCTGGCAGGTCTACCCCATGCCCAGGGCAGCTGGAAGAGAAAGAACAAGTGGGAAGTGGTGGGTAGATGGTAATGCAGGGCTGACTTACTCCAAAGGGCACAGAATTTTGGCAAAGTGTCTAACTAACCCTGGGGACAAAGATGATCTATGCTCATCAATCATCTAAACTCTGCAGATATTCTGTTGGAGCGAGAGATCGTCTGTCTGTCTGTGACATTGGTTCTATGGCCAGTGACCAACAACAGAAATATGTAGTAATGTCTGTAGTGTGATGAGTTTGTGAGGATAAACCGTGTCATTTAATTTAATGTTTCATTGACATGATGCATTGTGCTGAACTTTTCTTCTGACTGACTTTTCATTAATATTTTTTTTAAAGAAGAACAAATCCATGAATGTAGATCATAAGCACTGTTTGTGTGTGATGCAAAGCAGAGCTGTGAAAGTTTGCACTGTTTTTAGGAATCCATTATTTAGTTTAGAGTTCTGCAATTCCTCATTCTCACTAAAATGTTTGATGGGTTGTGCAAGTGGCAATTATTGAAGAAGGAAATATGAAAATTCTCTCATGCCATCCCAAATGTAAACGACTTCCTTTTCAGCTGAACACAAACAAACAGTTTCTTCTTATAGGGGTCAACATGGCCAAGCTCCAAAAATCACATTCATCCATCTTTAAAGTAACCCAAATGACTCCAGTGGGTTAATAAATGTCTTCTGAAGTGAAACTATGCGTTTGAGAGAGAAAAACTCTTAATATTTTCAGTATGTATGTAAACATACAGTTTAGTGTGCTAAATTCAAATTCATGGTGACTTGACAATAACTATAAATCTCAATGATGAAGCATGCACATGACAACTAGCGAAGACACATAAGAACAAATGAAATTTAATGTGTTATTAATGTGCCCCCATATCTGAATTTGTTGTGTCTAGCTAGTTTAGCTAGTGCATTGATGTTTACATGGATACACATCATATGATTACTGAATAGGCTCAAAATATGAATCGCTTTCTCTAGCAAACAAATTGTTTTACTTAATTTCAATATAAAACAGTTTGTGTACAGTTTTGTATAAAAGAAAGGAATTTTGGAGTAAAATATGAGAGAATTTTCGTACTTGGGTGAACTATTCTTTTATATCTCTTCACTAAATATACAAGTGACCATGACCAAAGCCTATATATTTAATGAAAGCACTAATAAATGATCATGTACAACTGATACCTGATAAACAATTTATTTACTCATTGTTTCAGTAGTTTTTTTTAAAAGGAAAATATCAAATTTGCACTATAAATAGATGATTGAGATAAATGATAGTTGGTTCGGTTAAAGGTGCATTTAGTAATTTTTACCCTTTTATGGAAGATGTAGCCTATACATTCACATGAGATGACTCCTACACTCTTAAAAACATAGTTAGAAAATTCTGTCATGAATTACTCAATCTTTAGTTGTTCCAAACCTGTATAAATGTCTTTGTTTGGTTGAACACAGAGAAAAATATTTGACGAATGCTTTGTAACCAAACAGTTCTTCGACCCTATTGACTACCAGTAGGAAAAATGACAATGCTTGTCAAAAGTGTCCCAAAACATTTTGCTGTCCTACATTCTTTAAAATATATTGTTTTGTTTTCAACAGAACAAAGAAACTTATAAAGTAATTTTTCCTACACTCTTAAAAATAAAGGTGCTTAAAAGGTTCTTCACAGCGATGCCATAGAAGAACTATTTTTGGTTCCACAAAGCATTCGGTCAAAGGTTCTTTAAAGAACCATCTCGTTCTTACATTTTGCAAGAATAAAGAAGTTTTAATGGACTGGAGATGTTGCAAATCTGCCTGAAAGAGAATGTGTGTTTTATATTGTCTTAATGCACAGCCAGGAGAATAATTTGAGTGGGCAAAGACTTTTTTAAAGATCACAGATGGAGAATTGCAGAAATGTGTTGAATTTTAGTGTCAGAAAAATATAATAAAAATAGAGGAAAACTGCACCTCCATCACCAAGTTGTTTGGGACACTGTTCAAGAAACACATTTTCTGCTCAATGAGATTATATCAAATACCAACAGATAAAAAATCAAAACCTGACTTGCTCTGCTAAAAAATATTTTAATGGGTTGCGGTTAGATCTTCCATCAGCACATTGGTTTGAAACAAACATCCAAATGAACAAAAAATGTGTCACTGAACACAAAACTAAGATTCTGCCATAGCCATCCCAGTTCCATGATCTGAACACTATAGAAAATGATTGGGATGTTCTGAAGAAGAGGGAGCATCAACATTTGAAGGATCTGGAGAAATTCTTTATGGAGGAATGGATTCAGCCTGCCTAGATGACATCTCAGCTTGGATGAAAGAGCATGACCTCCAGCTGAACCCTGCCAAGACAGAACTCCTTTTATTTCCGGCACACACCACAGTGCAACATGATCTCACCATCCAACTTGGCAACACCACAATTACTCCTTCCAAAACAACCAGAGTCATCTTTGAAGACCAGCTGTCCTTCAGTGACCACATTGCAAAGACAACGCGATCATGCCGATTTTCTCTATTCAACATCAGGAAGATTGGACCCTATCTCACTGAGCATGCAGCACAGCGTCTTGTTCAGGCCCTTGTAATCTCAAGGTTGAGATCTCTCACAACATTCAAACAACATCTTAAAACCCATATCTGTGAATACTTGACAAGTAAATATTTTTTTAAAAAAAGGAACCCTCGCTCTTTCTCTCAAAGTGTTCTGGCTTTTGTGGACACTAGTAACTTGGTGTTAGGACTTATTGTATTATTGCCCCTGTATGACATTGCTTTATTTCTTCCTATCTCGCTTTGGATAAAAGTGTCTGCTAAATATAAATATAATGCTGCATTCACAGCCCTACAGTGAATGTTAGTGTATTTTATAGTATCAGCCTTTGCAACAAACAAAAAATGAAAAACATTAATGTCAAATATTGTTTATGTAAATATTGTTTATCTTCTGTCAGCATTAAGAGTTTACAGTAAAACCCAGGGAAATAGCTTGGGTACAGTCACACTCATTCTCCTTGCTGGCTTTCTACAAGTGTGGATTTCAAATGCCGTTTTGACTCATATCCAAGAGCCACATCTCCGTAACATTCAAGTTCTATGCTCAGCTCTTACAAGTCATCTGCCAGACTGAGGAATGTAGCCCAGCTACTCTGACCAATTAGCCAAATCCGTTTTCAGAAGTAGGTGTGTCTGTGTCTGAGTCCCCAAGGCTACAGAGAGGAGACTCGATAAATGTGAGAGAATCAAAGATGGAAGATTGACACCTTTGCCAGGAAGGAACACCCAGTAGCCACCGTCCTAAGAACTTAATCCCCCAGTACACACCCACTCAGGGACTCTCAAGATTCTCATTTTTAAGGTCATCAATCATTTAGAGGCTAACATTACAGCTGCGTGTCAAAACAGCAGAGGACACAAAAACCAACTATTTGTTTTCATTAAAACAAAAAAACATTCAAGTTTTTGGTTGAACTGAAATTCATTCATCTGCACATTAAACATGGGTTTAATGGGACTGTGGGGTTATGGCAGCTCTCTCTATACGTGGGTGTGTACGTACACCTTGTACATTCAAAGAACGACATGTTTACCCACTCTGTAATGTTATCATTATAAAATAATCATATTATTCATTGAATGTCTTCCACCTTTGTACCTTGTCGAACAGCCCCCGCAAAAAGTTCGTTTTGGGCAATGCTACCACTCATAATGCGCTAAATTATAGCTTAGAAAAGTGAATGTTGGCCTGACAACTGAGCCTCTGAATCACAAAACCAAGCCAAGCACAAAACCATTATTATTAAACCCATAAAACCCTACAAAGAAAAGTCCACGTTCACTATTGTAGATAAAAAGCTGCAACCATTCTAGCACAAGAACATCCTGAAGACAACCTGGAGAAATGACTAAATCTCTCATGTGATTCTGCCAGACGTCTGCTTTAGTAAGTATAATTATCATTTATAACTTTACACTATAAAAATAGACTGTCAGCTTTCCAAGCGTTGGCAGCCTTTTGAGACGGCTCTCCAAGCGACAGGTGTCCTAGTTTATTGTGTTATCATTTAAATCAGTTCAAGAACTGCGTAACTTGATCAAAGAGAATGATGGCAAGAGGATAAAAATGTCAGTACGACAACAGAGGCAAACAGGAAAAAGAGGTCTGAAAGAGGATTAGACTAGGAGGCTGATTTAAGACACACTTTACACATACGCGAGTTACTTTCAGAATGGTTCACATACAGAATTGTTTATTGTTATGTCTCTATATGTGAAGAGTGATTGATTAATTACAAATTAAAAGTCACAAAAGATTCTTTTTATTGCAAGATATGTATGTGAAGCAAATTTGTTAATGTTGGTACTTTTAGAGACTTTTAACAAAGCCACCTTGTGCAGTGTGAGAATGCTTCATTTCACACCCTTGGAAAGTAACCAAACAGCACTGTCTGATACACACTGTACCTTCAGCAACCCACGGAGTGACTAGGCTTTGAATTTATCAGGCGTGATTGCCCCGGGGAATTCACACCTTTTGAAACTAGGTGTCAGGGTTCTAAACACAGTAGTTTGTGTGGCATGAAACTGCTATTAATCCTCAACAAACAATACAATGAACAGAATGCGGTACCTTGACTCACATGTTCTCAGAATTTGGGTGCAATGCCACCAGTCCGTCATACTTTGACCTTTAATGCGTCATCCATAAGAAAGCTAGTATACGGTTGGTTTGGATAGCATCCTTTGTCAAATGTGTACTGTAGCAGAGAATCAAATGGGCAATACCAACCTTATGGATGTTACGTTTTCAGTCAAAACTTGAAATGTATTTATTACCAATACTGAATCATCTGTTTATATTTTACGGAACCCCTGATGATAGAGTCCAGACATCTGAAAAATATATGCTCAAGTTTTCTAGTTTTAAAGAGGCGAAATTAATGTGTTTTGTGAAATTTTTACACTTAAAATGTGCAAATCAGAAGCAATAATAGCAAACAAAAAATAGTTACAATATTTTCATGTGCATTTGTGAGGAATATAGATCATTATGAATGTGACAATTATGTTATGCATGTGACAAATCACAATAACCATTTTTATGAGACTTCACATGGTATTTAAACCACCAAAAATATTGACATCTAACCGATCACTATAAACATTTAGAAAAAATGACATTTGCATGGGATATGTACAAATGAAATCTAGAAGTATGCGCATTGTTATTCAATCTCTTAATTTAAAGAATTTGAGTAGGCATAATTGATCATTTGAAGAAAACAATGGCGTCTAATGAAAGCGTGTCCATGTGTTAGGTTTAAAAAAATCCAGAAATATAAATACAATGATTCAATACAATGAAAAAATCAGAGGTAACTTATTTCATCCTTTTGTAGGTCAACTATTGGCAATCAGATTTACAAATACAGCACACAAAGTCTGTATTATTAAAATACGTTTATGCCGTTTTGGCTTTCCAGTGACCCTACAAAGCTTACTTCGTATGGTCGTACAGAGGCCGATTGAACTCGGAGATAAGTTATCCAAACTCCTCCCTGTCTGACCCTGCTGTTGGCCCTGTACTGCGGTTTCTCTCTGCTGTGCCCTCTGTGGATTCTGAGAGATGGCAATCTGTCTGTGCCCTCCTCTGTGTTTACCCACCCAGTGGTTTCATCCTGGAGGCTGGGCTGCAGGCCTGGGGCACATATGGGAACTGGTGATGTGCTGGTGGTGCCCCTTCCTGTGGCTGTGGTTCATTACTCTCTGTAATCAGTGCACTGTGGGTGTCTGAGCGCTACAGGGGACCCGCACGTCACAACGGGCATCAGGGCACCCAGACAAACTGCAAACAGGGGGATATTTGTTTGACAGCTTGTCAGGGAATAAAGTCCTTGCAGGCCTGTGCCGATTGTCAGGGAATAAGAAGACAGAATGTCTTCAATACGCAAATGTTCACTGTTGTTTTGGCTTAAGATTTGACAAGATTTAACACATTCAAAGACAAATGTAAAAGCGTATATCATGTTTGTAAAATAGGTTCTCCGGGAAACAGGTTCTTTGAAAATGTTTTACGTGATGTTTTTGTCATCACAGACAGCAGGATTATGTAAATTGGCTCATGACATAATTATCTATATTCACATGGCTGGTGGTAGGAACGAATTATGACATCACATTTGACATATTCTATATTATTCCATATGTTTTTTCTCACCTTGAGGGTTTGTAGTGCCGTGCATCAATTCAGCACTAAAATGAAATTGTTACAGCTTCGCATCTTCGTATTAAAGTAATCTTTATATATGTTTCTATAAAGCATAAAGAAAAGGCACCAGAAATTCAGACACAAGGCAAACAGAGAAAGAAAAAAAAACATTGGAATTTTTTCTCAGATCTTCAGGGTTTTACAGCAATTATTGTGAAGTATTACCAGATGTCTCATGGTGGAGGTTATCTTATCCTTGAGCTTTGCTTTCCTTAAAGCTTTCTCAGATTAAAAAAACAAAAACACCATACAACCACATGGCAGCGGGCTATGATTTATGTTGTCATCCGCAAGATACAGCTAAATCAATAAAATTCTAGTTTTATTCTTTTCTTTTTTCATGTGTTCAGCTCTGATCTTCACAGTATTTTCTCTCTCTTGAGTTAACTGGCGGTCCACTCGTGGTGGATTGCGTTTCAGCTTTGGCTTTTGAAATCCGCTAGACCTGTTCCTTTCTTGGACTGAGCGATTTTGGCGTAATCCTCAAATTGCACTGAAAATATAGCTGTATTAGCGGTCCCTTTCTCTGTATGGATGAAATATTTAGTTAAACAATCTTTTTTAGGTTGTCTCAGTTATTTAACCCCGGGGCGGTTTCTATTTTACCCAAAGACAATGAGGTTTTTCAGAGAGAGAGAGTGTGTGTTGTTTTTGGATGGAGCAATATCATGCCGCGTTTGGTCTCAAGCAATTTTCCGTGTGACAGTTTAGATTTTATTCGGAGAAACATGCAAAACTTGTTTCAAAGCCAAATCTTCAATACCCCTGAGAATGGGCAAATTGCAACGGAAGCCTGCGCTACTAAGCACCGGTCGTTCATTTCACAGATAGGGATCAGCAGGCAAGAGTGCATGGAACATGGTTTGATGTAACTTACATGAGACATGCTACAGTATAACATACAAATGTTTACACTAGATATCTTTATTGAACTTCAGTCAGTGCGTACAGCATTTCATACAGAATAATTTAGGGAGTGAAGATGATTCGAGAGTTAAACAGAGAAAAAGAGACATTAGATGTTACTCCTTCATAGATGGATATCACTTAAAATTTGGTTTTTGAAAAATATTTAAGCCTTTTTTTAAGACTTTTGATTGAACTTTTGACTGGCACCTTGCAATTCTAGTGAGAGACATTGAGGAGATCTCTTCTGAAACTCATTTAAAACAACCAGAGAAGCCAGAGATGTCTCCATTCGTTCACCGTTCAGTCTCATTGCAAGTGAGAAATTAAGATCTGATTTTTGTTTTTTCTTTCCTTATAATGAAAAGCACAAACAATAAAATGGAAAGAATATTTGTCTGTGAGTCAAACTGGCAGGGAATGCCTGGCTTGAATGTGAGATGGCAAAGTCTGCTTTCTCCAGTCTGAGGTGACAAAGAGCCTGTTAAGACCCAGCTGGAGGTTTAATTATGCCATCATGAAACAGTTTATTGTCTAGTAATTGTGTGATGATAAAAAGAGCATTAAAACATTAAAACTCATTTAAGCACATGCACATTTGTCCTCACACGCACACATACAGAAATCTGATGTATGTAAATATGTAAAAAAACAACAACATGCATTTCTATGTATTTTTACATATGTTTTTATCCTTATGTTTGCACATAGAAATGATAATATATGCATTTGTTTGTGTGATAGTTTTATCTAAAGCAACTATATTCAGTATATTCATCAATATAAAAAAAATGTAATAACCTTTACGCTGATAATGCAATGCTGTACTAGTTGAGCTACAGAAGCACTCAATATATACCTTAACATAACATATATGTCCACATATATAAACTATAATGTCTGATATGTCTATATACGGACATACATCATACAGCTCCAGGAAAAAAAACCAGTTTCTTAATCAGTTTTTTGTGGCCATGCCTGTCCAGTGGCTGTTGAATTCAACAGAAACAAACCTCAAGAATGACAGAAAGTCATGTAAAAGACTGAGAGAATGCAAAGAAATGAGAGTTGTAAAAAAATTAAGCTTATTCCATCATAAATTCCTTTTTGAACTTATCCTAAAATACATGTAAAAGCATTAGTGTCTTGATGTTTAAACATGAACTTGTTTTTTGCTGTAGTTATTCAGCAGTTTGCCAGTAACTTACTGTAGATTTATTTGTATCTAATTTATTGGCAACAGTTTGTTCAAAGATGAACATTAAACATTAGTAAGTCTTTATCTTTACAGAAAAAAACTATAAAATAACAGCCTCATACAAAACATTCAGAGAGCTAAAATCCTTATCAACCTTTTTCTGTTTTTTTTTTCTGATTTTCAGTTTACAGAAATGCTTGCATGAGGCTGTTATTTTATAGTTGTTTTCTGTGAAGATAGAGACTTGTTAATGTTTAATGTTCATTTATCAAATTTTATTATTTGAACAAACTGTTGCCAATAAAAATAGCCTATATAAATCTACAGTAAGTTACTGGCAAACTGCTGCCGAATTCTACAGAATTAATTTGGAATTTGGTAGAAGTCACTAGTTCACAGAATGAAACAAAATGAAAATGTACATGTACCTGTAAATTTAGAAAAACTGAAAATATTTTGAAACGGCCTCCTAATTTTTCTGCAGCTGTATTTGTGCATTGACATAAATTCTGTAGTAAAAGCCGAAGATGTTGTCCAATACTTCATCCTGTGAGTTCTGATTGCTTTCTTGTATAATTTCTTTGACTTTAATGACATGATAGAAAAACCACGCTGTGTGGTGTATAAGCCTCCAGCCCTGTAACTTGAAGTTCATTTAATTAGTGGCCTGCAAAATTGGGGAGAAACAAACATTTTGAATGGAGTGTGCGGTAGGGCAGAAGGACAAGGGTGGGAAACAGAACAGACGTATAACCAAGAGGCTTTAGTCGAGTTAAAGTAGTCAAGCCACTTATATACCCAACTACAGCAACGGAAGATATTCTTAATATCATATAGGTGAGAAATAGCTCCATCGAATATTAAACATATTAAAAGCAGAAATGAAAATGTTATGGGTATCAACTGGGTAAGCAAAGGTTTGTCTCTTTGCATCGAAGGACAGGGCTGCAATTAAATGTTTGATAAACACAAAGTAAATGAACACTGTCATACAAAAGTGCTTGATGAGTCCACACACAGCATCACCCACATAAAGCAAAATATTTGTAAACACTTTATCTGAACGTGTGTGTGTGTGTGTGTGTGTGTGTGTGTGTGTGTGTGTGTGTTAGTGGGGGGGATAGTCGAGGTAGCAGATCTGCTCCCCCTCTAGTCTGACTGCAGATGGCTTCAATTGAGCAGGAGATGGTGGGTGGACGTGCTTGGTGGTAATTACTAGGACACCTCTGTATGATTCTTTAAATAGCCGCCTTGTTTGGACTAAAAATAAACCCCGGAGTACATAAAGAAATCATGACCTCTGACCTTTGACAGGAGGCACAAAGACTTTGACCATGGCCCCATAAATAGCGGAGGCCCCATACACGGCTCACCTGCAACTGCGTGCGTGCACACACACACACACACACACACACACACACACACACACACTTAATGAGGTGTAATTGTAGCTCAGCCTCAGGCAGTAGAGCTTTGACTTAGGATGGATGTTAACTCCGGTTTAGATTGCAGAATATTGCAGTTGAGGAATCCTGGTCAAGTGCTGTAAGATCGCAATTACTGATGCATTCTCACTGAAAATACAGCTGCACATTGACTGTTTTGACTGATGTAGTAAGGAAGATTCTGGCAACGTCAATATATGTGTTTAGAATTTGTGACTGTAGATATAGCCTGAAACTGTCTGGCAGGTTGATGCATAGGTGAGAAGCATAGGTTATATATATATATATATATATTCTTTATAGATATTTAGACTTTGGGATGATAGCTGGGTAGAGACTGAATGCATTGGAATATACCCCAAAAAGCTTCACATGTAAGCCCCAGATCTTTTACATTTTGAAGTAATCTATAAACGTTATACAAATAAGTACAAAAGTTCTACTATGGTCAATGGGACCTATAACATCAAGTTTTAACATTAACTTACCATGATTAAACATGATGTTATCATGATGCTAACATGATTAGCATGTTTGCTAACACTTTTAGCATGTTTCTAACATAGTGATAACACGATTAGCATGTTGCTAGCATGACGCTAGCACGATTAGCCTACCATTAACATGAATAGCATGTTTGTTAGCATGATTCGTATGTTTACTAACATGATGTTAACATGATTAGCATGTTGCTATCATGATACTCAAAGCCACAAGTGAAACTAGCCTAACCAACCCCCATGTCTCTATGATGTTGTGATGCAGAGAAATAGGTCTGGCTAACGGTTGCTAAGCTAATCTGTTTGGTTGCTATGGGCGTGTCTTGGCAGATGCCACTTGATGATGCTCTGAGCCAATGGCCAAATTTTCATTTTTGTAATTTCATTCCATCTAGCTAAAGTATCTATGACCAGACAAATGTTTGGATACATATACTTCATATTGTTAATTATTTTAAATTTGTTTGATTTTTGCTTGCACTTTAATGCTTCATATCGCTGCTGTCCTTCTAAAACCTTGTATATCCATATTTCATGACTTTTATTTTTTTTAATAATAGCTAAATAAATCTAATTTTAAAAAAAATGTTTGTAAATATCCAAGCAATAAAAACGATTCAAAAGTGCTTGTCAACTTTGACAACACAGTATTTAATCATGTAAAAAGTACAGTGATTTTTCCATTTCCAGAAAAACAGCAAATTTGGACATCGAAGGTTTCGGAAGGACAGTGACAATATGACATATATATATAAGAAACCAATAAGTCTCCAGAACATTTCAGTGTTTTAGTAGCACTCTTGATGTTGTTTGCATTTTGTGCATTTGTGTTCCATCTGAAACCCATGATCTTGGTGTTGTTATCTTCATGCTCTAGCAGTTGAGCTACAGGAACTTGTTTAAAATGACTCGGTCTTTGTTAAAAACATCAGAGAAAGCCAGCTGACTAATGGGCCGCAACAGATGTTTGGATGCAATTGAAAGTCTAAAACCTGCGTGAACTTTGACCCAGCCTTCACCAAGCTTCAGCCAATAGAACATTGGCAGGCCATAGACATAAAGACAAATGGCCCTATCAGTGTAAAGTGCCTAATGACAGAGGCGAGGGGGGGTCAGACATATGTGATGGTGGGGGGGGGGGGGTCAGACACATGTGGTGGCCCTTGATAAGCGGCTCTGAAAAAAGAGCTCACTTTGTGGGTGCCCTGCAGTGGATGAGGAACCTCACCTCCAGCTGAGAAGAGGAAACAGGTTGGTTTGCTCCAGCAAAGCCTGCATGAAAAATTCAACCGCACAAGCTTACTGCAGTAACCATTATCTGAACTTGACCATGACTGACAAGTGTACTGAAGCATAAAACCAGCTTCCAGGATGTTTAACAAGAAAATTTCAGTTATACCTCAGGTAGAATTTAATGGGAAATGTTTGAGTTCATATTGAAATCTTTGACTTTTGGTCATGGCAGATCAGAGCAGAATGTTAACTCCCATTTCTATTTGGTTTTTGATAAAGATCTCAGTATTTTGTGACTATTAATGCAGAGTATATTGAGTTGTCATCTTAACATTGTAGATAGTGATAAACTATGGCACAGTGGGTTTTCAGAAAAGAACAGATCATACCGTGTACTTTTACAAAGAAGAGGAAAGGTCTTTACATTTTCATTTGGAAGTGATCCAATGGGACAGAACCACTGCAGTCTCTGGAGAGGTTATGGCACGTCTTTGGCCCCAGTGGCTCCCTGAGACTGGGAACAGATGATTGCTTCAGTATGTGCACAAGGTAAAAGGAGGGAACACGCATGAGATCCGTTCAGCTGCATTGTTGGAAAGTATTCTATAAGCGAATGGATTTGCATGTGTGAAAAATCATCCAATTCTCTCGCTGTGTGATCATGTGACATCCTGGATGTTTGTTTCAGGCTGGTCACTTCCGTCAGACACTGTTTGCTTTTAAGAGGGTTATTTGGACTATTTAATTGGGTTATTCACGACTGCTTATTTTGTGTCTGCTCAATTGAAGAACAGAGCTGATCTTAAAAAGCTCAATTGGTTTTAATAGTTTATCCAAACCCGTTCTCTCTCTCACATACACTCTCTAAAACACATTACAAAACCTTTTAAGGTTCTATATTTATCATTGCATTTTCAAACATCAGTAACTAAAGAAAACATTGTCTTGAAAATGATATATAGCTTATTAGTATTGTAAATAATATCAAAAATAATAATAGAACAATGCAAACTTGAGGCATCAGATTTTTTATTTTAAATACTTATGTTGTAAACTTACATGTTTCAATCTGTTTGTTTTTGATATTATGTATCATTTTTATAATATCTGATATATCTGAAAACTCATCATCTGACTTCTTTGTTTCTTTGGTCTATTTTAGTGCAGGTGTTGCTAAGAAAACCTAAGAATGAATGTTTCTGGCATAATAGAGGTACATTAATGATGTATCATTTGTATTTGCTGAAAAGATTCTGTTAGTTATTTATAGTGGAACAATAAATAAAGAGTGAAGTCAGACACATGGCCTGTTTACACATAATTTAACACGTGGTTCTTCAATTTAACACCGGAAAAATGCCTCTCAATGATTTTAGTGGAACAGCTGCTTTTTAAAACAGTTGTGAAGGACAGGAATTAACCATCCAGCTGTTCTCTAATAGATGTATCGTGGCTGAGAATAAATCGTATTGCTTAATGATTATTGTTTTTAACTGTCAGTTGGTTTAATTTGCTAAATAAGTTTATTTTTCATTTATATTGGCATATTTCTCAAAACTAAATCCATAATATAAATACAGCAAATTTACCAACTAATAACAACTGATTTGCTTTCTTATAAATAATAATTATAAATAATTTTTCTATTTCATTTAAACAACAGTCATTTCTGCGATTAAATATATGATATTTGTAGCTTGTCACATTGTCTAATATGTTATATGATGTGCATAGGAAGGGCCAGTGTTGTTTGACACACTTTTTATTCTTTATTCAATAAAAAGCTTGGTTGTTTGGGTAAAACATCATTGAGTAAACAACAAACATATTAAATGTAACAAAATATTTACTTTTGGTAATTAATAACTAACACTATATGCATTTTGATAACAATTATAACCCACATTTGCCTGCTTTTTATGTTTGATATCATTTATTTATAATGCGGCACAGAAACCAAATATATTTGAGTTATTTTAAAAACAATGTTAACCATGGTTTTAATAATGTTGCCTGAAGTGAGTCTTTAGATGCCTGTGGTATATTTTCTATTTTATTATATTAGTTCATTAAGCTATGAGAGATGAAAAATACAATTAAATGTTTTAAATATTTGTTTTCATAATTGATTTGCTACATTTCATTTACATTTACCATATTTAAATGAGATGAATTAGATTCATTTCATGTCAAACGTTAGTCAAACTCATACTTGTGGCCTAATATATCAAGATAAACCTTCACATTTTACAGTGCTGGGTAATACAAAAGTAAACACACACACACACACAAATACTCCGTAGCCCTATATGCTACAAAAAAATGCAAACTTATAGTTAAACTTTACTTGTATTTCGTAATTGCAGAATAAACTGCATAAATCATTTAGCTGTTCCCGTAAACAGTATCCTCGGAAGTGATCGATGTATTATCAAGGTAGTATTAGTTATTCATTTGCTTTTGGTGTGGGATGACTTGCGTAATAATTTGTCCGTCTCCGCAATGTGTAGATGTTGTATTATTCTGCCCTCTACTGGTAACGCCATTTCCTTCACACTCAAGTTATCCATCAAGCAAAAAATACCAAAGAGCCTTACGAACAGGTGGGATTTCTTAGAACATCGATTTCAGTGATATGTTTTAAGTAAGAACATCTTATATGTGGTATTCCAAAATGTAATCTTGACAACACCATACATTTAATATTTCACTATTTGCACGCTTTTTCATTGCACAATCGATTTTTATAATTTAACAGAGCAAAAAGGAAAGGGATCCATATATGGTCTCTAAAATATGAATAGGAAAAATATTAAATTAAATTGAAAAACAGGGAGTGTTTAGTTTAAGCATCAGACAAGCAAACACAGACCAAACTTAGACCGTTTACCTAATGGCAATAGTCAACAGTTTGCCTCGGCGAGACAGGGAGTGTTTAACAATTATACTGAATATAATTGATAATAATTGAAACCACAAATGAAGGAAGGGCATATCTAAAGACTGGGAATTATTACCTCTGGTGGAGAGCTGGGAAATTGCAAGATAGGATGGTTGGCAACCCATTTAGGCAACCTGTCACATTTTACATGTCACATTTAAAAAAAGTTTACTTTTCTTAGTGTTTTAGTTAAAAAGTCCAAAGTTGTGTGTTTTTGCCAACTTACAATGCTGGTTAACATCAGTGTTTAAATTCCTAATGTTGCTTATGCCTTTTCGAAATTTGCCAAAACTGAGTTGGAAGGTTAGCAAACATGAACCTTTAAAACAACACACCATCATTTCAAACGTCATTGCTCTGGAAAGGTCTTTCACGCGCCGTATATGATTTGCTCATTTACTTTGTAGCTGTCTGTTAAAGGTGTTGGTCTACCACATCTAGATCTCATCTTGAGGTGTGATAGATGGGTTCATGAAAATATGGCGAATGAATTAAGAAGCAATCAACGTGTCAAGACCTGTGATAGAGAGGACTACTTCCTGCTGAGGGGGAAGTGTACCTGACACCTCCCCGGGGGTAGAGCAGTTCTGCTCCATCTGTGTGTAATCTCACACAATGCCAAAGAAAATAGAGAGATGGAAGAATCATTCTTTGTATCAGGAGGTTTACATGACTTTAAGACTTCTCTGATGTCACAATGAGAATACAAAGGATGTATTAAATTTCGTTTATGTTCCTGGCAGATGCGGGAATAAGAATAACTGGTGCTGCAGATGGAATCCCTGGATTAATAGTTATTTAATAGGATTGGTGTCAAAGCAACAAATGTTATGGAATATCTGTGTGTGTAATCTTTACGTGAGTCTGCTGTTAAATTAACAGAAATCATTCTAATTTGCAATAAGAACAATTGGGCAATTTTGCATTGCATTCTTACAGTAATGCTTTTTCCATCCGTTTCAGCTGATTCATTTTTGCCACGTTCAAATGT
Organism: Oreonectes daqikongensis; assembly: GCA_026939265.1. Taxonomy (NCBI): domain Eukaryota; kingdom Metazoa; phylum Chordata; class Actinopteri; order Cypriniformes; family Nemacheilidae; genus Oreonectes; species Oreonectes daqikongensis. The sequence continues at coordinate 6,365,388 of JAOTQM010000013.1, forward strand.
GGCAATATTATAAATCACACACAGCTGCAATAATTGTATTGAATCTTATTAAAGGACATAAATGAAGAACTCGATTGACTGACTATTACAGGTTAAAGATGCTGTATTGCTCAACATGAACATCAACCCAGTGTGACATTTTCGATTAAGGGAGGAAATGAAATTTTCGCCAGCCCAACTGCACCTGCCATACCAGGATATTGAAACCTTGTATGAATGAATGACACTAAACATCAAGCTCTTGAACTGGAATTGAGAAAAATGATCGCTGTCTGAGGTGTGGAAGCAGAAAACTGAACATGAGGAGCAGAACCGACAGGAGAAATGACTTCTGTCTTATCTACATTTTACTAAATTCCATCATAACTTTCATCTCATCCATTATGATCCCCATAAACCGTTCACTGAGCAGCACACATTTGTAAGTTTAGAATAAAAATAAAGAAAAGACAAACTAAAACTGCATAAAAAAGGTAACTGAATGGGTGGAGCGCGAATGCCACTGTCCCTATATAAAGATGCTGTACTACATGGTAAAGTAGTATTTTGGGGAACGGCATTTCAAAATCAAACCTCATCTACAATAATTTCTTTTTCATCTAGATTTATTTATGCTTGTAAAAATAATGGAGATTTTTAAACTTTCTGTTTTAGCGTTGGTCTTCTGCGCACAGATGTACATTACTAGATCAAGTGTCACTGAGGACAGAGATATCTGGACAGACGTCGAGAAGTTACAGGTATTCCGAGATTTATTTTATTCAATTATTATTTGCATTTCTATTCCTGTTCCTATTCCTCTATTCCCAAACGTCGTCGTTGATTTAATTTATAGGCGATGCCATCGAAAGCGGATGTTTTAGTGCACTTTGCTGATCTGGTGAAGCGATCCAAAGAGCAACAATTTCATGGATTAATGGGCAGAAGTACAGGTGAACTCTGTCTCAAGACCTAAAACCATATCTGAGACGTTTATTGGGCCGGAAAACGCCCTATATATGTATTTCATTGAATTCAACTATTCAAAGAATTCGGTTTTCACAGTTAGGCTGTTTTAAATACGTAATATTTGTGCATTACATTATGGCACTTAACCTCTAGCCAAATATAGTTTTGCATTTTGTGTTTCATATTGTGTCATAGGCCTATATGTGATAAAACTACAAAATATATTTTGGTAGGAATTTGTTGTTTTCGGTGGTTTGGATATTAAAATGAATGTATTCTTCTTCTTTAGGAATAACTCAGCCTGTTCGACTTGGTGGAAGAAGTAGGTTTATATCGTTATCGTGTTTATTAATGAACTATATGCTTATTTAGATTAAGCAACACTCGTATTTATTTTAAGGAAACAAGGGGGAAATCTTTGTTGGACTTATGGGAAGGAGATCTCCTAGTAAAGGTAAAGATAATGTTTAAAACCATTACGTTTTTTTTTTTAGAACTTCTGGTACATGGTCTGAACATATAAACCCTTCATCTTCTTTGTTTCCAGATTTTCAAGAAGAATGGGACAGACAACAAGAGTACTAACTATGGAATTGGATGAGGATCTGCTGTCTGTTGTGTTAGACAAAATAATACAATATTTGATTTAACCTGCAACATAAATTATACATGTGTTAGGAATTTTACAAGATCTTTGAAACCCTAAAAATGATCAAATAAAAACAGATGTGTTAAATTAAGAATCAAATCATGCATTATGTCTCTGTGGGTTTGACATTATTTAAAACACAAAGAGTAAAGATTGATTGTCAGCACATTTCATTTTTGTATCCAGTAATAAAGTGCAATAAAAAAAGCTCATTCACTTTCTTTATAATTAACAGATTTGTTTTCATTCCTGTGACTATGTGAACGCACATTGTAATATCTAAATTAAAATAAATGAAAGATGATGTAAAACAAAATGATGGTAAAACAAAACGAATTAATATTAAATATTAAAATGCATTTAGTTATTCATTTTCTCTGAGTATCTCCTTTAAAACATATAGCCATCATCTTTTATACTAAATAACATATTGTTTATAATAAGTTAAATTATATAAATAAGTTAAGAAAATAAGGAAAAGTTCAGGCCATCTCGGATAAGTGCTATACACCACTGTGAGCAGTAGGTGGCGATCGCTCGCAGTCTACTAGGTCTAGTACACGTAGCTCGACAGCGAAAAAGTCGATGTTTTGGTTTTGGGTGAATTAGTAACTATTGTATGTTCAATAATAAAACGTCCTTTAACATTTTAGTCATAAAAGTCTTTAGTACATTTGCAGTCATTAAACTAACCCGAATGTTGAATCTCCAGACACGATGGTGTTTTACTGTAGTGCGTATAACTGCAAAAACAGCACGAAGGACAAGAGTCTCTCCTTTCACGCGTAAGCTCAAATCTTCTCCTCCTTATTTACGCTCTGAAATCCATATGATATATCCGTTTAGTTGCATTTCAGGTTTCCTCTGAACAACCCAAAACTGCTGAAGACATGGCTGAAAAATTTAAGATGGAAGGACTGGACTCCAGCTTCACACAATAAACTCTGCTCCGTCCACTTTGAGAAGAAGTGTTTTATATCCGAGGGGAAGAGAATAAGACTGACACCAGGTGCTGTGCCAACCATCTTTACATTCTCAAACCGAAAGGTGTGTGATATACTCGAGGGCTCTAGTCATAATAACAATAAATCACCTGCATGTACATTACAGTTATGGTTTTCTTCTTACTGCAGGCTAAGATCGACCCAAGAAGCAGACGAGCTTTGGTTAGTTACATATCCTTATGTGTTACATGTGTTTCATTTACATATTTGGAATTTATAATAAGACTATTTCTGCAATGTTTATTGTTTATTACCCATGGCCAAATTTCTCTCTCCCCTTTGATTTGGGTTTAAAGGGTATTGTTGGCAACTCAAATCCTGCACATCCAGTCGTACAGAATACGACAGAAGACTCTGAAAAGTTGGATCAGTCGAGCTCTGAGCACAGACCTACAGAGGAGTGTTTAAAGCAGAACACTGCCAAGAAAAGATTCCAAAACACAACAGAAGACCTTCAAAACACTTCTGAGCAGGAGCTCACGGGACAAGAGGAAAGGTTTGTAATTCCTCATAAGAAAAAGCCAATAACTGGTGACTTTGTTGTAAGTGGTGTAATAGCATTGTGAGGTCTAGAATACACTTTATTCTTTATCAGCAACATCAGATGTGTGCTTTTATTGTTATTTCTACATTCTAAATGTTCTTGCCTGATCAGACCACCATGGACTATCCTGGGAGATGATGCTCTTGACAAAAGCATGACTATATCCAGTTTCTTTCACAGTGGATACTGTTTGCCAAAGGTATTGTATTTATTGTTTTCTTTTAAAAGCTGTTTAGCTGTGTATTTTGTCTGTTTTTATAATTTTGAATAGAAGACAGATACTTGATTCTTGATCATACGTAACGTTGCCACAAAAATGTTTAAATACTTTTGGACATTTAAAAATGTATATATTACATTGCATTAGATAATAAAATGTTTAACCAAATGCATCTGACAGTAATAATAAAATAGTAATAAATAAAATATTTCTTGCCACTATATGTGTATTGTTTCCCTCACAGAACCTCCGCTGGGCAGGAGATAATGATTTAAATATAGTAAGTATTTATTTTCTGAAAGAATATTTTATTCTCAATACACATTTATTGAAAATGTTCAACAATACATCATGCTCTCCTAATTCAGATGCCACATGTAGTTTATGGAGTTACAGGACAAACAGCACCCCATATAATTGAGGTAAGACATTAGTCTTTATAATACTAAGTGAACTGTAATAAAGCCATTTCACTACAAATGAATATTTTCCAGTGCTTAAGATTTTAGCTGAAAATATTATCATGCATTGCACTTTCTCGAAATACGAAAGTCCACATAAGAAAATGATGTTAACGTTTGGATTCATGAGTCTGATTTATGTTATGACAAGTCAAAAGGAACAAACATAACGCTGTGCCATAAATGTAATCCTTTCACTCAGGTTAAAGAGAGGTGGGAGTGGCTTGGCCTTGACATGAGAGGCCCGTTCCCCCCCACAGTCAATAAGCACACACACATCATGACCTTAACAGACTATCATTCCAAATGGGTGGAGGCATTTCCTTTGACTGACAAACTCTCGAAGGATGTGGCTGTGTGTCTCACGGATGTCATCCGACAGCAGGGATACCCTCTCGGAATTCTCTCCCGGCTTCCCAAGGGAACCATTGTGGAAGTAAGAGATGCAAATGCATATTGCAAATTTTGGAAAACTGTTCGGTTTCTTCATATTTTCCTTTGTGTGTGTTTTTTTTAGATTAATCGGGAATTAAAGAAACGTCTGCGCCTGAATGCAAACTCATTGGTGATACACCACCGGCAAACTGGTTACCTGGATCTGGTCACTGAATCACTTCTCAATGAGTATGAGATCTTTAAGTTTATATTATAAATAAAAGACAACAAGCATATTAGAGCAACAACAACTGAATGCTTTGAATTGTTTTGAATAGCAATTGCAGAGTTCATTTATTATTTTGGGATGTATAATACTCCAATACCCAGAGTTGACTAGCCCTGATGTACTGTATGTTTTAGGATACTGGATGAGCTGGTAAAGAGGAACGAAGGTTTTTGGCACGTGGCCCTTCCTGCTGCCACCCTGCGCCTCTGCTGCACGAATCACCCCACGACCAGAGAGAAACCCTTCACCCGCATGTATGCCAAAGAGCCGGCATTCTCATCTTCAGCCAGGCAGCTACCTGTAAGTCTGAAGGACACGGTGTCATCCACTTACAGCTTTAGAGATGATTTAGAGTTGCCACGGACTCTTTCATAAAACTTACACAGTGATGTAGTTTGGACTTGATTGTACATTGATATTCTTGGCAGTTTGGTCGACTTATGTTTGTTTTTGCTTTTGTCTGGTTGCTTTGTGTAGTACAATGCTACTGATGTTCGCTTGAGTTCTTTTGTCATGTCATCCATTGAAGCCAATCATCTTGGAGCTGTTACAGAAACATTGGTAAGACCTCTAAATTCAAATGAAATTTCATTTTTGCTTGGTTGGTTATTAATAATAATCATATTTTTATTTTTTTAGGTGCAGTTGAATGAGAGATCAGATTTGACCAGTACAGGTGCAGAAGATGTCATGTCATAGTTTAGTTACTTCTGAATGTTTTTGTGTTTTGTTTCCTTCCTCTCTCCTTTTATTCATATAAAAAATGCCCATGCTGTAAATAAAAGGCATTTCAAGCACCCACCCAAATGTGCACCATTGCTTTGTACAGATTTTTTTAATGATTGCTTTAAAAAAAAGTACATTAACTTTCAAAACATCTCTTCTTTATTTTTGTGATGAGTTTGCTAATTATGAGAAGTGTGAAATCAGATGACAGTCACATGATCTGCTGTGTTTGTGGGTTGGTGTATATATAAGTTAGCTGTGCAGACAGAGGTTCAGTTTGCTTGGAATGAGAGACATTGCTTTGTTTATCTGACAATGTCTCTACCTGTCATTTTACTTATTGTTATCAATCTCCGCAGCCTTGTTTCAAGTGCAGGTTAGTGTTTTGAATTTCTGTAACTTGTACAGATTGGTTAAGTGGGTGTTACATCAGTTTTTGCATGCATTTACAGCTGTGCTTTGCTACAGTTACGTAATGTGAAATATGAAATGTGTTGTCTGTTGTGTGACAGCACTTGTGTATGTAACACTCTACTTGTAAATAATTATTTTATAATTACAGTAAGTATGAGAAGATATACAGTCATTACTTAAAATGTTATGCAGATGTTTAGTAGGATGTGTTCAGTTTATTCCAACTGTTTCTTTACATCATTTTTAGATGAACACAGATATAAAGGTGAGAGTTACACCATTAGGTGCCCGGCACCTCAGCAAGATGCACTGGGTGTATATCTGATCACCAGACGAGAGGTACAACGTCAAGTTCTGTATTACTATTTTAAAACGGGTGAATTAACTGTGAATAATGACTACAGTAAACGTGTTAAAGTCAGTCTTGATGGAACAATTCTGACAAGCAACATTTGGAATCTTCAACTCAATGATTCTGGTGCTTACTGGTGTTCATGCAACCTACATTTTGACAAATGTGAAATGACTGCAGACAAAGGTGTTTTTCTTATTGTAAATGGTAAGTAAACATTTGTTTTCATGTTTCAGTGTTTAATTACAAACTACAAACAAACAAAACAAAACACTTCTGTAGCATAAACAACCTAGTATAGGTATAAATATTATTTAGTTATTATATATGGAGTTAGTGTGGTCCTCTTTGCTTTAATGTTAAATTCAACATTTTGTCGTATTTTGTATGCATTTGCTAGTATATAGATGCGTGATTCTCACCAAATCTTGGCATCCAAGATATCAAACATGATTTTTTTGCAAAGAAATGTTTAATTTCAACGATTTATTTTACTTTTTCAAAATGAATTCATGCAAAAAAGAAAAGAAAAGAAAATACATGATGTCTAAGCAACTATTTATTAATCATTGCTATAATTGCACATTAATATTGAATATTTTTATAGAACATTTTTACTTATTTTTAAATGTGTAAAATGTCTCCGGTTATGATAACCAATTTTTCCTATGTAGTTTCCACTGCCAATGTCATGAATGACTTAACACGAGTGATGGTTCTGACTGCTGGTGGTGTGCTGTTACTCTTACTCCTTTTGCTTGGAGTGTGGCTGGTACCCAAGGTAAAGGTTATACTTTGTAATGACTGTATAATGCATCAAAATTACTGGGAATCTTCTGCGGGTGTCATTTTGTACATATAGCATATGTGTGCAAAAATGTAGCATAATCATATATGTGCATAATTTTGATCTAATGGCAATATACAGGTTTGATTTATAGTCTACGGTTGTTTATCCCTCAGATAGCAACACACATTACAAGAAAGAGAGAAGAGGGGAATATGAGTGCCAGTGGAGCATATGAGGTCGTGATCCTTCATCGTAAGACATAAGACTCAGACCAACACTTTGTTATCCAAAAACATTATATTAAATAGTCTAATTTTTTAAATGTGATAAGAACGTAACTGTAATTTAGTTTGTACTCAACTGTAAATACTCAACTGCTACTCTTGGCTGTTTTTTATTGATTTAAATTTTTATTTGTTTGCCTTTTGCTGGTAATATTTAGATTTAACCAGTACAGATTTTTATTTCCCAGACATGAACATTTTCAGATGATGTGTCATTAGAAACCCTTTGAAATAATCGATAATTAGAGCTTTAAACAAATGGGAGTTTTCAAGCTTTATACAACGTGACTAATAGGATTAAATGGGTTGAAGAAGTTGTGGCATCATACCCATCAAACATTCACAAGCAAACATTTTATGTTACATGGTTACATGACTTCATGTAGTTTTTATCTTTCTCCTCTCCTTTTTTATGAAAATTGCTGAGACTGTAAATAAAAAAAATCATATCAAGTGTTTTGGTACAAATGTTGTGAAGGTACACTAAAAAGAAAACGCACTGTAAAAATGATATAAACCATGTTCATTGTATAACTCATTAAATGAACTCATGTCATTCTCAGAACTCAACACACACTAAATGATTACATGTTGGATTACTTTACTGATCTGTGCAGAATCTACAGTTTACTATGTCAGGTTTGATCTGTGAGAAATGATGCTCCTATCAGCACTGGGAGAATTAAATAAGTGACTCGGAGTCGAGAATGTACTCGGATCATTTTCAGATTTATTGAGAAAACAAGCATGTTGTACAATATAGCTTGGATGGGTACGTTAGTCATTGGTGAAAATGACATTAAACCTAAGCCAACATTTTATAATTTTTAAAAATGAAACTTTTCTAAAATATCAAGCTCTAAAATATTTTATTTGGGTAGAAATTGTGAGTTTTTGTAAGTGTGTGGTGGGGGGGCTTTGAATATTGTTGAATAATGGGGAGTCAAAAATGTTGACAACCCCTGACCTAGATCTAAAGTTTTGGGCTGTATGCCACTGGACTATAGTGACCATCAATATGTGTCAGAGACAGTATTTCTACGAGCATGGGCCGCTCATCTTTTTCCCCCTCAAGCCGTTTAAACTTTTTTTTACATTTTAAACAACTAAATTAAAAGCATAATTAAAGCTTATGCAACAGTTTTTCGAACCCAAGTGCATTCTGGGTACGAGTATTGTACATTTTTTGCAATTGTTTTGTTGTGTCTGTTTATTGGAGTTTTTTTGTATAGCCTATCTAAATAGTTTATTGATAGTCACAATTGTCAAGGTTGTCTTAAATTTTTTAATTCACTTTGTCCCATTACTAATGCATTACATTTTTTGCATTTACCTGTTAAAATAAAAGTAGATGCCACTAATCTTATTTCTTGGTTTTGTTTTCTTTTTATAAATTTAAGAGATCTAAAAGACTGTCCTTTTCATAGCAATACATCCTCTTTTTAGTGCAACAAGACTGCATTTGCCAAAAGAAATTGAACTTCATAGGCAACGATCAAATGCCCACCTAAAGGAAACACTCATATACACTCATTTAAAATGTACTCATTTACTCACCCCTTATAAATAAAACCATGAGAGCCAAATGAGCAATAATATTTTATATTACATTATAATCATGATTATACTGTTTAAATAAATTACGTCCACCAATTAGAATCCACCGCAGCAGATGGCGCTGTCGAGCAGGTCTGACCTGGAAAGTGAACAGCGAACCACAACACGACATTGCTACAGAAACATCTATCTGATTATTATAGTACTTTCAACTGGAAACTTTAACCAGTAGTCGTCAGAAAGTTAATTTTAATTAAACAGTTTATTAAAATGAGAAAAACAATCATTGGAATCGGGGGGTGAGTAAAAGAAACTGTGTGAAAAGTATCGCTATTTGTTCAGTCCATCGTATGTGAGTTCTAAACCATGTCTAACTTAACTGATGTGCTAGAATGACAAATGGAGGAAAGACCACTCTGAGTAAAAACCTACAGGAAGTTCTGCCTAACAGTTGTGTTATTTCTCAAGACAACTTCTTCAAGGTAAGTTACCCCACCCAGTTTATAAGAAAGGTTTCTTTCAGTAACATAGTTAACGTGTCTTTATTTCATGTATGTGCTTCTTTCTCAGGCTGACTCGGTTGTCCCAGTGGATAGCAGTGGCTTTAAGCAGTATGACAGTAAGATCACAGTTTACATGTGAACTTCTCATATTGCATCACATTGAAGTTGGGATTATATTGTTAGTTCATAATGTTGTAGAGTGTTTCCAAACAAGCTATCCTGATTTGCACTGAACAGTTTTCAGTGGTCATCCGACGTTTATGCACACAGAAAATAATTCACCTGGATGTTATTGGTCTGTTCTGCAGCTCTGGATGCTCTGCACATGGACAGAATGATGAATGACATTGAGTCATGGCAGAAGGATCCTAAGAGCTTCATGGCATCTACAGGATTCCAACAACCCAGTGTGTTTGTTCTCATAGTGGAAGGATTCCTCATTTTTAATCATAGGTAACATGAAATTATTACCTACCAGCCCATAAAACGGAGCAGAATGTATTACCAATAATATAGCAATTATACAGAAGTATACACAAATACATACAAATATCAATAATTCTACTTTTTCTGTTTTGAAGTCATGTTAGCTGTTTCATATTTTCTGATAATCACTCTTTGGTTAAAGGTAAATGTGCAGATTAAAACATGAAACTGATTTGGTGATTTGTTCATTGTTGTGAATGACCTCTGGATCAATAAATTGTCATATTTTTGTGATTGAATAATTAAATGTGTTTGTTTCATTTCCAGGCCTCTTAATATCTTATTTGACAAAAGGTTTTTTCTGCAGATCCCCTATGAGACATGCAAAGAGAGAAGAAGGTGAGTGCAGGACTTTTACGCTATCGGATGCGTCTGCTTTGATAAACACCAGTTGTGTCTCTGTCTGATCGATAGCTCAAGATCCTATGTGCCTCCAGATCCACCGGGCTATTTTGAGGGGCATGTTTGGCCCATGTACCTGAAGAACAGAAAAGAGATGGAAGATGCTGTAAATGACATAGGTAATGTTGAATTGTGTTAAGTCACCTTTGTTATTTTTATAATTATTACTATTGTTATCTTTTGTCTTCAGTTATTTAATGTAGTTAAATCTCTTTGCAGTGTTTCTGGATGGCACACAGAAGCAAGACGAGCTGCTCTCCAGCGTTCTTGCAGATATGCAGAAAATACTCATAGTTTCGCAGAGCTAAGTTATCACGTGAGTAAATCACTAATAATGATGTCACATATTTAAAGTTTTCTTACGAACATACTTTCATTTCTGCTTTTCAGTATTTAAATGTAGATAAAAGGTTCTCAGATTGAGTGTGGACCACTATTCCAAGCTGTCTGTCACTACAAAAAAACAATGACTGCAGTATATTAATGCATTATACATTAATGCTTTATTTCATATTTATAGTGATATGCTTTTTGTCATAGGCTATGTGACTGCCATGTGAGTATGCTTAACAACACATTCATTAACAGCGCTCTCGATAAACATAACATGGTTTGTGGTTTTGATCATGCTATTGAAATGCCTAACCCTAACCCTAACTTGACAGTTTTTGCCCTGTGTTTTAATGTTTACAAAACTATTGATTCCATTTCTAATTCAGTTATTCTTTTATTTATATAAATACATGTACAAACATTATGATTAATGTTATAAATTTGAGAAGTGTTAGTATGCATTTGTACAGTATTAACAGTATTAAATTACATTCATCACTGATGTTTTGTGGTTTTTTTGGAGACACATCTGGGCTCATATTCACAAAACTAAGAGTTCTTCTAAACATCAGTAAACCCATGACCTTGGCGTTGCTAGCGCCATGCTCTAACCACTGAGCTACAGGAAAGCTGAATGAGAATGAATCATTTAATCATAGGAATATTATAGAACGAGGTATCATGCTGACACCATGAATATGAACTAAAATATGCTTTTAACAAACTATCTCTGTATTTAAAATATATTTGTTTACCATTCGAAGTACACTTGAACCCATCTTTCATATAATACTGTGTTCAAGTTTCCTTTAAGTACAACAAATAAATACAGAGATACTATGTTAACAGCACATTTTAGTTCATATTTAAGGTGTCTCAAAATAGCATAGTTGAGTACACTTAAGATTATCTTAAGAAGTACTAAAGATTAAATTTTAGTATTTTAAGTAAAAATGTATGTGCGAAAATAGAGCACTTCAAGTACCTGTTTGCTTTTTGCATTTGTTGATAAAAATACAAACAAATGTAAAAAGTATTTACACAAAATGCAATGTTTTTGGCCTATTTTTTACTGTGTTTCCTGACTCTGATGTCAGACGTGTATAACTCCATCTTCTGCTCAGAGTCTGTGTGGGTTTGTGTGTATATATAGGTTAGCTGTGCAGACAGTTAGTTCAGTTTGCTTTGAATGGAGCATACTGATTGAGATACATTGCTTATCTGACAATGTCTTGGGCATTTGTTTTGTTGTTATTCACTCTTGATCTCTGCAGCCTTGTTTCAAGCGCAGGTTAGTGGCTTTTTTGTCAGTATTATACATTTTGGCAATACGTTTGTTAAACATTTTGCTGGAAAACTGGAGGTTGGAATTGTTTATTTTCTACATGCTGCGTTTGCATGATATAATAAAAAATGCAGCTTAAGTTTGAGAAGATGTGGTCTTATTACTCAAAATATGCTACAGATGTTTAGAAGAATACTTTTATTTCTTTAACTGTGTTATTGTCAAATATAGTCTATGATACAGAGTATTTGGTATAACTGATTCCAACTGTTTCTTTACATCATTTTTAGATGAACACAGATATAAAGGTGAGAGTTACACCATTAGGTGCCCGGCACCTCAGCAAGATGCACTGGGTGTATATCTGATCACCAGACGAGAGGTACAACGTCAAGTTCTCTATTACTATTTTAAAACGGGTGAATTAACTGTGAATAATGACTACAGTAAACGTGTTAAAGTCAGTCTTGATGGAACAATTCTGACAAGCAACATTTGGAACCTTCAACTCAATGATTCTGGTGCTTACTGGTGTTCATGCAACCTACGTTTTGAAAAATGTGAAATGACTGCAGACAAAGGTGTTTTTCTTAATGTAAATGGTGAGTTTACATTTGTTGCTGTTTTTATTGTCAGTTTTTAATCTCTAGACAACATTTCAGTAGATTTTTTTTCATTGTTAAATTGTGCAACCCAAGTGCATTTCCTGTGTTTTCAATGATAAGAAAGAAAAGCAATCAATGAAATCAGCTTTATTTCCTGTAACTAAAAGATCAAAGACAAGGTAGTTGTTAAGGTGAAAGTTTTGTTTTTAACCCACACTTATATGCAGGGGTTTTTTGTTATTTGTAATTTGTTACAAATTGCTAAAGTGATAAGTGTAATTCTGCTTGACAGTGCCATCAGGTGAAATGGCTTCCTCCACTGCTAAAGATCCCAATGGCATGAGTGACTTCCTGATACCAGTGACGGCTCTGACAGCTGGCAGTGTGCTGATACTCTTATTCCTTTTGCTCGGAGTGTGGCTAGTACCCAAGGTAAAGATTCAAGAGTGTGTAACAATGCGAACATTGTACAGTAATGTTTTCAGATTTGTCTGTAGGTGGATAGTTGACAAATAAACCACACGTGTCCTAAGCAAAAATTTAGAAAATAACGAACAATAAAGATAAATCTCTCTTATGCTATTTTATATTATAAATATTATTAAAATATTATGAACAGTTTGTTTTCTAATTTCCTGCTGTCACACCATAGGACATATGTACGGTATGTTTGTCAACTAACAAGGTGTCATTTGGTTCATTTATGACTCGAGTGATACCTGTACATTATTTTGATCTTTATTATTAATACTTTTCCCTTCTAACATGTAAGCAATATTGCCTTAATGTCATAAGCCACTTTAATTGATGCTGTTGTTTTAGATAAAGACACGCATTAGGAGAAAAGGAGAAGAGAAAACATCTGCCAATGAAGTATATGAAGTCATGAACATCCAGCGTTTAATGCTTTAGATTTTATGCTCCTGACCTGGTTTGCTTTTTTACTGTTTTGTGGGATGATGCAAATATAGTCATAGACACATACATGCCTGCATAGAGTGTTTATGTGACAACTGTTTGGGAAAGTTTTTTTCAGTCACGTGGTGGGGTTTGCTCATTTTATGGGTCATTTGACGTTATGTGCAGTGATAAAAAATGGTTTCAAATATTGTCAATTTTGTTTATTATATGTGTGTACTATATGTTTTTCTTCTGTGTACCACACTGATATCTAGATTCACATTTTATTTTTGCCAACTGTTGGGGATTTTTCGGAGGGTGTTTTGCTGTGACTCAATTATTCTTTCACAGCTGCTTGTTTATCTGATGTGCAGTTTCTTTTTTAGCGAGCTCTGTTAAAACGTCATAACGGATAATCCTTCCTTTAAAATGACTTTCTTTGGAAACATCAGATTTTTTATAACAGTTCTCTGATCTCCTCTATCATTTGTAAATATTTTTTTCATGTTTTAATTCTATTAGCATTAAATTAATAGCCTAATTAGGTTTGGACCATAACTGAAACTTGACATTCATCCTTAATATTTTTTTCAACTGCACTATCTGTACATTCGTGTATGGCATTTTTCACTTGAATGTATGTGGGTTTTAAACATGCTTTTTTATGAAGCTGATATTTCTCACTGAGGTCACATTTTGGACTATATGTCATCATTTCAATTGCTTAAATATAAAATTGCTTTTATAAGAATAAGATGTTTTTCACTCTGACTGGCCATGTAAACAGGATTTGAAAATGGAGTCTTTTGTTATCACCTGCATGGTCTTTGTCTTTTGTGCCTTGCACATTGTACACATAGAGACAAGCATGCAGACTTCCTTCTGTGGTAGAAAACCTTTGTTAAACATTTGTCAAGCCCCTCTTGAGGAAACCCACATCTGCTTCAGAGAATATCGCCTCTGTCTTGATAACATAACTTCACATCTACAATCAGTAGTTTGTTCTTTAAACAGATCTTAGTTGTACTGTTATCAGAAACAATACATGAATGTTTGTACAGTTCTACCAAATAATTCTAAATAAAATAAAAGCATGTTGCTATTTGTCCAAATGTTGTGCTATTGGTTTCAAAAGAACTATCAAAATGTTTATCCTTTATCATGTTTACTCTGGCAGTGACAGGAAACATTGAACTGTTAAATGGTTTTGCATCATATATGTTTTGTAGTGATGATGGTATGGTGTTTTTCAGCAGTCAGAAGGTAAATATGTAAAGGTCACAAATGAGTCCATAGGCTTGAGGTGCAAACAAGGCGGGAAATGCTCAGAAAAGATCAAGCGAGAGGAACTGATGACTGACTTGTCTGAAAAATGTCAACATTATGTCTAAACAAGTTTCATTCTTGTAGTTCATGTGAAGGGATTTGATATGATCCAAATGTATATTGATCAAAGTCTAAATAAACAGTAGCCTATTTTTCCAGCTGTGTGGGTATGTCAAGGACGAGCTAACGTCAGCTTAAAATGTACCCTTGTAAAAAAAAAAAGCCTTTATCTTTTTTCAACAGGTAACAATTGTGACTCAAAACAACCAAATCAGTCTTAAGGGTCCATTTTTCGAAATTGAGATTTTTACATTTGAAATATAAACATGAAATTCTCAGCTTTACATAGGCTTGTTTCCGGACATTTATCACTGACAAAAATAAAGTTTTGATATACGGTATGAAAGGTTTTCCTTACTCTTGTTAGTCGCTTTAGATCAACGTTTGCAAATTATTATATAGACTACAGGAGAGTACTTTAAAGCTTATTCTCCTACATTTACATTTGATATATTTGAATGTAATGAGATAAAATTATAAATGCACAGCCTTGAGGCATGCTTTCATATATGTCACGTGATCTGTTTACAGAAAAGAAACCCTAACTCCAAATAGGCTACTATATATTTTTTATTTTAATGTATACCGTTTTGACATCATATCACATATATCACAAAACATTTTTATAAAAAAATAATAATAAATGTAGCGCACAAGACCAAGCATAAAACTCCGAGCAGTTACAATACGTTATCATGTCAGCCCAAGAAAAGTGAATGTTCTCCAAAAAAATCTATATTTTATACAAATTTTTCCTCAACTACCCATATACAGTAAGTCAAATCTGATTCGTGTATCTCTATCGTGAGGCGGAGTTATCCCACAGGTGTGTGTGTGTGTGTGTGTGTGTGTGAACAGGTAAACTTTGGCGGTGTGTGGGAGTTACAGTCCTGACTACACAGTGCAGGCGCTTCAACATAAGACGAAAAATATTAACACATAAAGTTCCTGATTCACGTGCTCTTTACGGAGTGTTTAGGGAGAATTTTCCGCAACGAACGAACCTACTTCAGATGTTGCGATCTCAGATACGGATCTGATAGACTGACGTTGAGCTCCTCAGTGGCCTGTGAACATGAAGAAGTCATATTCTGGTAAGTACATATACATTTCATTGGGCTTATATCAAACTTCTGCCATCATATCTGCTTTCACATCATAACATTACATTCAGATCATTTAGCACTATGTCAAAGTGAAAGCAAAGTTGCTAAGCTCACTGTCGCCTTGCTATCTTAAAAGTTCCTATTTCAGACAGTTTATTTATGCTAAATGTACTGTATGCAGCCTATCAAAATTTAATTCAATTTGATTTAAAGATGCGTGATTCCCCCCAATAAAATAACGTGAAATGCTATAGTTTTGTTCACGTAGTGTAGTTTCCATTATGGGTGGGTCAAATAGGCCTATTTGTATTAAATTTTTTCTATATCACAAATCCAGTAATACTTCATTTTAATGTGCGTTAATATAACAGTCACCGGTTGCATTTTTTTGGGGGGGGATATACACATTAACATACCAATCACATCCTAATAAACTTGCACAGCATTGAGGGATTTTACTGTAGGCTATTTTTAAATGTGTGTGCTATACTCATATCCCTAGAAGTAAACCTCAATGTTGGCCTTTTTCTAGAAACGTTCAGCAGTGAGGGTATATTTTGTGGTACGGCGAACACTTTTCCAGAGGGTCCTTGCTTCCAATACGTCCTTTATCGTTGTGCAACGAAGCCCGAGGCGCTTCATAAAGCCCTTCCATTGAGAACAGCCGCGTGTTTCCTTCCCTATAATCTCAACAGACGCATAAGGCGAACTCTCTGTGTACACAATGATTTGGCAGGAATGTAGCGTTTCCTCGGGCCTGCCAAAGTCATTGTCACAGCCCAACTCCTTTCGCACACATGTTGAATCATGTAATCAGCCGGTGCTTTTTCTCCTCCACTCTCTGGCAGCACATTCTGCCGTGTGTGTGTAAAAGCTGACCTCATTCGGAGAATATCCTTCACCATGAGCGGACTGCAGGAGAACCTGAGGAAACCTGCGAGAAAGCCACACTTTATTTATCGATTCGTGCATTTCACTTTGAGTTGTGTGTGCATGTGTTGTGTCATGAACTCTGGGTCACGCCCTGAGAACTTGAAGTAAATCAGTAACTCACAATGAGACATAGTCAATAGCACTATGACACTAAGAAGTCTTCCAGTTACATTCACATTTAGGTGAAATACTGTAAATCACACGTAATATTTGTTATTGTGAGATTTTTCTGCAGCAGTTTAATGAACTCGGGTATTTGGGTGTAACTTATTCATGTGCACCAAATGTGGATTCGTAAGAATTTCGTCACCTCTATTTTGGGCTTCGGAGTGCCTTGTGCACGACAACTGTTAGGACAATTGATAAAAATTGACTTCTGCATTATGGGGTTTATGCTGAAATATATCTCCCATGTCTCATCTGGAAGTGAATCATTACGGGTGGATGAATGAATCTCATTGTTAATTCTTTATTTTGGATGACTGCCCGTCACAGCTTACTGAGGCAGACTCTGCACTATAACACATTTGTTTTTATCAGTTTCTGGCTTCTATGCTTCACCCCCGCCTCCTCTTTCCTGACCTGCCCTGTCATCACAGTCGGGCTGACAGGTGAGTCAGCGGCAGCACAAACTCGCTGTGAAATTAACTCAAGGCCGGAGCACTTTGAAATTCCTTGCGGCTCTTCGAGCTGTTGATCACAGTGATTTTCAGTATGTGTCATGGGTTTCACACCCGTCTTCTCTGACAGCACTTGATCTGACACCGAAATTGACAGATGGTTTGGTCTTTCTCACGTCCTCCCTGTCTTTGTCACTCAAGACTCCGATTGTTGGCTTTCTGATTACTCAGTGTGGACACAGGAATGCGCTGGATTGATAATGGCACTTCATCTCGGAGGACGTGTGTAAAGACGACGAGATGCTTTACAAACCCCGCAGGCTTGTTTTTTTTCTTTTTAACATTCTTCATTTTTGTAATTCTGCTTTTGAGCAATGTCTACAAAGTGCCATTGAAATCGATTGAATTAAATTCAATACTTTTAACCAATGGTGCGTGATTTGAGAAAATATACACGACCGTTTTCATTGCAAGGGTTTTATATAGTACCACAGACTCCGGTGCAATTAAAAGTACATAGTACAAGCACATTTATTGGCCATAAACATTTTTACTAGCCTGAAACTTTTATTACACAGTTTAAATGTTATTTATAAAAGAAACTCTATGTTTGTCCATATGGCAATATGGAATTATTTAGTTGTTTTTATACACTCTTAAAAATAAAGGTGCTTAAAAGTTTCTTCACATTGATGCCACAAGGGGCTTTTGCAACGCATGAGTTACGTCACTGTAAAGGTACCTTTTGCCAGTGCAAATGCGAAATTTACTCGTTCCATAACTTTGTTCCTGAACTTATCCGGTCAGAAAGCACCTATAGAATAACAATTTTTGGTTTTACAAAGAACCATTCAGTCAAAGATTCTTTAAAGAACCATCTCTTTCTTACCTTTTTATTATTCTTTTGTGAAACAGAAATGTTCTTCAGATGTAAAAGGTTCTTCTATGGCATTGTGAAGCAACTTTTGTATACGGTCTACATACAGCAGAATGTTGTGTGAATGTATTTGTCTTCAGTACATAAAAATGGATTGTGCCTTAGCTGTCTATATAAATGAAAGCCACTTCAAGCAGTGTAAAACTGAGTAGATGTACGGTGTCAGAATGATATGGGGTCTGAGGGAAGTTTCCCTATGTTATTGCATTATCTCTCCTCAATTATTAGGAAATAACTTTGCTTTCTGTGTTTGACTTGCCTTTGACCTGACTGTAAATTGTTTGCACAATAGGCCAGCAACCCTGTTCTTTAAACTTCATTCAATGGGTCACAGGACCTGATGTGAAATCAATAAAAATGAAATAAAACGTATCTTTTTTTCCCACTGATTTGTATTGTTTATGGAAGTTTAGAAAAGGCTCACGTTTAATGTTGACACTGTATAGTAAATGTTTAACTGCTACCTCAAAGGAGCTCTTGAACTGAAAAGTGGTGCCATTTACAACTTGCAGTGAAAAAAAATGGAGATGACAGTGTGACACATGACAGTGTAGGTCTCAGGCAGACCACACTGCACGTAATGCAGCCCACTTATGATTCTGTGTGTTTGGCAATACTGGCCTGTTCAGTCATGTCTCAATGTTATGTGAGGGGACCCCTTATGTTTACATAGAAAACAACCGAAATGATCACACCCCTTCCTTATCTCTGTAGTCTATCAATAAAACCGGAGATTTTCAACCACTTCATAAAATATGAGTTCATTTTGTCAGTAGTATTTACCCTGAAGGAAGTATTTGTGTTTCTCTCTCTCTCTCACTCTCTCACTCTCTCTCTCTCTCTCTCTCTCTCTCTCGCTCGCACGCACGCACACACACACACACACACACACACACACACACACACACACACGTACACACACATACAGACACAGTTAAGAGACCATTCCAAATTTAATTTAATCAGCATTTCTAGATGTATTGTGTCCATTCCAGTGTCTGTTGAATTTCAACAAAATTTCTAACTTCAGGAGCTTCATGACCTTTCTCCAGTTTTCATTTTCTGAAAATGAATGCAAATAGAAACAGTTGAAACTTGGGAGAAATATTGTTAGTATTTCACAGAGAAAAACAAAAACTATCATTTTACCTAAACACATATAAATAGTAAAAAACCGTGTTGCACATTATATTGTGTATTTTTTTATCTCAGTCTTTATCATCATTGTGTGAGTATTTTATTTGATCTATCCCATTATCTCTGACATCATCAGTCTTAAGCAGATGCTTGTTAATTTTTTATGGCATTTTACCACACAGATTCCTCTGTATCATCACAGAGTTTTAGGAAAAAGTGTCCAGCAGGGATTTAGCAAATATGATGAATCAACCTTATGCATTGCATATTTATGAAGACACATGACCTACATTATCAAACCCATGCGGAAGAGGAGATATTGGTTTGACCTTTACTGAGTCATTCATGTCCCCTATCTTCATGAATATTGTAAACACTGTCGCTTTATAAAACACATTTAATACATTAACACTCTCCTATTGATCTTAAGTGTTTTATTTCAGCAAAGATTTACTAAGTCAGACGTGTTTCATCTCTCTTTGTGTATTTGTGACCCATCTGCCTTGATTTTACAGACACATGCAGCCCATAATGTTAGTTGGGCAGTGCGTCATTGCTTTGATGTCTATTCCTAACACATCTGCTATATCCTCTGCTCCATTTCTTCTGGACTTTGTGTCCTTTGTCTCTTTTTCAGCGTCCTTCTGTCTGCAAACACTAATCAGTAATTCTAAATCGTGTTTTGTTATGTCTTCTGTGCTGTCAGGCATCGCTCGCTCCACCAGTGGCAGGATGAGAAGGCCAGACAAAGATGCAACCAGTCCTACTGGTACTAGTAAGTGGACACATCTTAAAAACTAGTTACTAAAAATCATTAGTCACCTCTTTCTGCTACAATTTCTTTCCAAAGGTTTTGTTTATGTAATGTGTGCATGCAGCTTATCCATTGCTTGTGTTGTTTATGTTTGTGTTTAGGATTTATGCATCTCTTTTCATATGTGGTTGCATATGAGTTTTTACACCTTGTGCATGTAAGCGTGTATATGTGTAAAGAAGTGTGGTAATACCTTACCGCTGAAGCATCCTCTCGCAGCAGGACTGCTTTTGCAATGTCAGCACCTCTGCATATGAGGGCTGGTTTAACATCCAGAGATCTGCATGAGCTGTACAAACAAAACATGCACATGAACACGAATAACATACACTGGGTCAAGAATGCCAGCTAGTGCAATTCGTTTTGTGTGTATTGTCCAGGTGCTTGTACATTTTATATGTCAGGTTTTGTTTTTATAGCAGCTAACCGAGTTGCTCATTGTTTGTGGGTGATAGTGTCTGTTTTTCTCATTATTACTCATTATTACTTCATATTTGTGTCTATTCCTACAACATTAAAGTGATATTTCACCCAAACATGTTGAAGAAAGCACCCATTCACTTCTATTGTATGGATGCAAAAGCAATGCAAGTGAATGGGTGCTATTTAACATTCTACAAAATGTATATATTTTTTGTGTTCTGCGGAAAAAAGAAAGTCTAACACGTTTGAAATGGTTGAGTTTTGGGATTTCAGGTTTGATTTGTCTTGGTACCCCCATACAGTTTGTAGGTTTCTATTTAATTGGTCAGAAGAATGTCTCTGATGTTTCTCTCAAATCCCTTAGTATAAATAAAAATGTTGATATATTATACTCTAAATGTAGTTATTTTGTTAAGTAATATATTGTATTCTTGCTCTCCTCTAAACCTGTTACTAAAGGGTGTTTGACTAAAGTAAAAGTCTTCATTTGATCTCCCGTTTAAGAGATCTCCTTTGTGTTTTTTCCCCTATGTGGGATTGTGAGTTAATTTGACTGACATTCATTCTTAGATGGTTCATTTACAATCATCTCAAGAATGTAACATTTTTCATTGCTTTAAGCACTTGACTTCTTTTCTGTTGAAAATGTAAACATGCATTACTTTATGTTGTGGACTAAACAGAGTACATTCCAGACCGAACAGTATCATAGTGTACACATGATAGAAGATAAATTCTGCTAATGTGTGTTTATGTGTAAGATGCCAGAGGTCCTTGTGGCTGTATTTAAAGCACACATTGTGCTAAATACCTTCGACTGGTCTAATGTTAGGATGAGTGCTGCCCTCTGTGACATTATTTTGTAACTGACTCACTTTTTATTGAACCATTTAAGGTTAGCAATATATTTTGTCTTTATGCCTGATCTTAGCAAACACTACAATGTGACATCATGTTGGTGAGATGTGGACTCTGAGTTCTCTTTGTGGATTAGAAGGGGTCATGTGCTGCTAGCACAGTCTATTTCTTGGCAAAACTGTGACACAGCCTCTCTTTGAGGTCTATGAAATGTCATGTGTTTGGGAATTTAAGGCTATGAGTAACAGTGGGTGTAGATCTCTGAACACTCTCATAGAGGCAGTATTGTTCCTGTGTTAGGGGTCTTTGGAGAAAATACTTTACAAATCTTCAATGTACAAATCTAGAAATCAATGGAAAATATCAATCTAATTATAAATTGAAAAGCTTTGCATGCTTTGAAATGATTTGAATGGATCATAGAAGCTCTGATCTTCCTTCTACCCATTGTTTACCATGAAATATGAGGCCAGGTTACTGAGTTTGTCCTTAGTAATACACCAGAGTGTGTTTGACATCTTGACCAAAGTGTGTATTTCTTCACAAGTATTTGAGCTCCTCTCCCAGCTGCCTGCTCGACAAATGACCCTGGACCTCCCCATAAGGATAAGCCAAAGGTCATCCTCACTTCCTGAACAAAACCACATCATCCTCACTCCAAACGCTGGACTGCTATTGATCACAAAGAAAAAAAACAAGAGAAGAGAAATCTTCATTGTGTGGCTTGCGTATGGTCTGAACTATGGAGTTTAGATGGTTGTTTTCAAGCACTCTGGTGCTGGTCATCCTCTCAGCCCGTCACTTGTGATCACACGAACGCTCGCCAGGAAATCAGAGGGCAGTCCTGGATTCCTCAAGTCACTGAGAGATATTTTAGGAGACACTCTTATCACATGGCCTTGGGTTTCCATTTTGCACACAATGCTTCCTCAGTATCAGAGGACAGAGCCAGAAAGATTTAGAGAGCAGAAACAAAAAGATAAAGACAACAAAAGCAAAAGAGCAAAAAAGCCCATATGATCAGCACATGGGTATGCTGTAATTCTGCATCCGCTCATTATTACGGCACACGGAAGAAATTAAAGAGGAAGACAGGGGTAGAGTTAGGGAGGGTAGGAGGGAGGGAGGGAGAAGCCCAAGAAGAGCGAGGAAAAGCAAACAAGGAGGAGAAAGCGCTAGTGAGCTGCGAGAGAAAGGGGAAGTCTGAAAAAAAAACGGCTGGAGAGAGAGGCTACATGTGGCAGAGGAGGGTGTGCGCTTAGCCATGGAGGGGGACAAAATTGCAGGTAAGAGAGCGGATAACCGGCAAACACACTTTTCTCTTTGAAACATTTCCTAAAGAACTTTTTAGATCCTGAACGCTTGAGTATGTAGTCCGGTGTTTTCAACAGCCGAGAAAGCTGCTGTTTTTTAGGGAAGTGCTCCTGTGTTTGTCGCTTTAGCTTGGATCTGGATTACTCAGTGTGTTAAAAGCGTCTGTTCAGTTTATGGGACTTAATAATCCTTAATAATAAGAGCTTCTTCACATTCATGTTTTAAAATAAATCTCACTCCATTTAGTTTAGAGTGTTTAACAAAAGATTTTGCGTCGCACTACTTTTGTCCCTGGTGGCGGTGCAGTCTGATGTAAGTTTGTAAGATTTTCCGTTGACAGGGCTGGATTTTCCATAGGCTTTGACTGGAAAAGGGAACCCGCTCATCAGGCTGTGACAACAGGCTATAAAGAAAGCTGTGTGTGTGTGTGTGCGTTTGTGTGAATGAAATGCTCTCAGATGCTGAATCAGTGCTGTGGTGTGTTTGGGACTCTGAGAGTTACAAAGGCTGCCAGAAAATAACACTGTGGTGCTTTAGCTTTAAATAAATATATGAACCTAGCATATAATAATGGCCTTTATGTTTGATTTGAGGGGACACACCTGGTGCCCTGACCGAGAGGCAATGCCAAGATAAATACATGAAGAATGACCCTTATGATCTCTGTGACACCACAGTAGGTCCTGAATCAGTTCTGTGCTATTGCTAGCTAGTCATTACTCCAGACTGTATTGGATTTAGCAGGAACTGAGGCAGAGAAACAGAAGAGAGAAGTATAGACAATAGGAGTGTTCTTAAAGATGATAATGCAGTACTGTGGTACTGAATGATTGCTATTTTTATACACCCCAATAGCTACCATGGTACTTTTTGTTAGTGGTGGAGCGCTTGCACAGTGCTGAATGTGCAGATTCATTTAACACTCAGAACTATTCATTAGAAAAGAAACGACAAGAAGACTGAGAGATAGAAAAGAGGAAGTGGTGAATAAGAGAAGCTATGCAAGAATGGACTTCAGTGCATGTTGGAGACTCTTGGTGTTTATTAAGATTAAAGGTTTGATTTCAAGGAAACACATAAACTGATCAAATGTTTCCTAGCTCGGATTAACCACAGACTGCTTTGAATAAAAGTGTCGTCCATGCGCATAAATGTGAAATGTGTCATAATGGAGGTGGCGAAAGACTGGCGTCTCTCAGATGTCACTTTTTCACAATGTTTTATCTTTTAGAGAAGAAAACAACAGCCTGCCTGCTCTGCATCTTCCGTTCTTTTATGGTTTGAATGGTCATGAAAGCTAACAGAAATAAGAATGGTAATGGAAAACAAAGACATCACAACATTATAAAGAATAAAAGAGTTCAAAGACATTTGAATGGCATGCAAGGATTGAACAAATATGATGTGAACAATATCTTGTCTAGTTTTAAATATAGCTGTATTTTAATCTCACTCAACCATGTTTTGACTGGAGTCTCATGTGAATTTACGTATAAACAAAAAAACGACATCTTAACCATTTTACTGTAATTTTATATATCGCTTCGATTTTAACCAAGGTTAAATGTTTGCGTTAAATTGTGATGTAAAACCACAAACCTGATGGATAAATGTTGTTTGCACTAAAAAGTGTAATTTCTCTGGATCTGGATCTTAATAGTACAATTGACATGAAAAGTATTTTTATTCACACTCTAAATCATATATTTTGCTACTCTTATATCCCAACTGAACAAAATGTTTCAAAACTTTCATCCAAATGCAATCACTTAAAACCGTATGTACACTATACTACAAAAAGAGAAGCATTTCAACTTGATCAATGTGCAAATTAAAGATGTGAAATTAAGATCCAATATTATGACACACATTTTTAAGGCAGTCTACAAAGTATATGCTCTCAGTCCCGTTTCCATCCTGCAACATTACAACCTTGTACCTTAATTTTCGACAATTTCCTATTCGTGTGACCCAACTACAAGGTCTGAAGTTAAATTTGTTGGATTTAAAATCATAAAAATAAACGTTATGAGTCTTTACACATGCTCTTGTGTTTTGGATGCTGGTCCCCCAACAGGTTTTACTAAACTACATTGACCAGAAAGACATTCTTGGTCAGCCTGTGTCATAGCATCCATGCATGTTTTGCTGGCCCATTGCCACAGACCAGCACAAACCAACACAAACCAGACCAGGAGAGTGCAGATAGGCTGACTTGATATGACAGGCAGTGTGTAAACATGCACAAACCTATGGAGGAGTGAAAGGACTGTAGATATGCTTTGCACCAAAATTCAGAGTAAGAATGTAAAATTATTAACACAATGCCTTATATTACATCCACTAACAGGTCCCTCCCACATTAAAGGGAAAAAGGAAATCTTTATTTTCTGCAGGATATTTTGTGTGTGGGTCATCTGGGCTTGCTGTGGTATGTCAATCTGAAATGAGTTATTGCAGCAGACAGCATGTTTACAGAAGTCTGTCTCAGACTGGTACAGATCTTCATGCTCCATAACGGAGTCTGTGAGATCTCACCGTATACAGCAAGAATTGAGCCAGTTTATTATTTTTTACTTTCTAGATCCATAGGTTGGTGCTAGAATTCAAACTGACATTCTTAAACAAGTGTCAAATTTCACATCATTATATGTGTTATAGTGACATCTAGTGGTTATAATTTATTTAATAATTCTATTACCAATTTCTTTTGATCTATAAACTAGAGTGTGAAGACCCTAAGAAGATTCTAAGGGATCCTTAGGGCAATATTCTATGTAAAGCATGCTATGACCCAAGATTTATTGTGAAAGTACTGCAGTACAAAAAAATTTAATGAAAATGTTTCTTCATACATAAATATATATATATTAGGAAGGGATTCTTCACAAAAGTTTCATCATATTTGGGGGTCCCGGGCATCATAAAGTTTGAGAACCTGTGCTAGAGGCACAGAAATACTGCAACTTCTAATACATAAAAACAAGGGTTGCCAGATTTATGTAACCAAACCAGCCCATTGACCAATCACAACTAGCCCAATGACCCCAGACCAAATACCAAACTCAAAATGTACCTATACTAAAACAAAAATATTTTGCTGTGACCTTTATGCATTACGCATTATGAATGTCTTCGTGAAAATCATTGTACTGTAATAATGACAGACTGTTTCATAAATCATTTCATTTAACTTTACAAATGACTAATGATAAACAAAACTCTTGCACCGGAATAAGAAAACAACCCACTGCAACAGTATAAAAGTAGCTCATTTTTATGGGAAAATGCAGACTTGGCAACCCTCCTAAGGACGTACAATTTATTTAATCTTTGTGTAATTTCTGTAAGATTTTGTATGAAAAGGGAGCATTTAGAGTATTTTAGCATCCATTCTGTGCGCCAGAATGGCATATGCTTCTGTTTCGAATGCCCTTTCAGGTTATACACAAACTGTCTGTCTTCCACTCCTCCCTAAGCCTGGATTTGTGGTGTGTATGTCTATGTGCAGTATGTGTTTGGACATCTGTTGACAAGGGCCTGCATGGTGTTTGCATTAGACATGCCTGAAGAGCTGTGAAATATGCTGTATGATTAGTCGCATACAGCACGAATTTCCTGTTTTTGTAGGCTCTGGTCCATAACACATCAGCCATCTCTGTAACCCCTTTATCTCCAACATCACTGTCCTGCACTACAGCAGGAGAACTTATCATAATGTCTTAGTGTTACAAAAAGAGAGCCATTTCCTTCTGGGAGATGCTAAAAACCCAACAAACCAGTCACACGGCATTGTATCAGCAGCTAGCAGATTAAATCTGTAACCAGCTCTTCAACTTTGTAGCTTAATGCTAAACCGTTGTTTTCTGACTGTTGTGTGAGTGGTATAACTGTCAGGACTGTCCCTGAAAGTGTGGTTTGAGAGGATGAGAGGTGGGCAGAAACAGAGCTCTGATGGAGTCCGGAATACAGATGAGGTCACTGATTTATGACGCCCATGGTCTCAGCCTCCTCCTCACTTCTATAAGAAGCACTAGTGGTGGCCCGAGGCGATAGATGTGCTCAGATTCACGAACTACTGTGGAAGCCGCAAGCGTAGACGTGCTTTCCTCTGGGATTCTGATGAAATGTGCACTGCTGCCGAGAGCAGCCCTCCATTTTGCACATCTGTACTTTTATTGAAGGGTGTTCACCCACATCAGCACAATCTGAATGAGTTTAATCTAAAAATACTTACGTTATCTCTTCTACAATTGCAGAAAGTCTCCCGTTTCAGTGAGTGTGTGGGCGTGTTGGGGAGAATTTACTTGAATAACTGTGTGGTAGAAGCTGGCTGATTCAGTACGAGTAAGAGAGGGTGGAGAGAGGGAAGGATTCAGAGAGAGAAAGAGAGAGAGAGAGAGAGAGAGAGAGAGAGAGAGAGCACGGGGGTGGGGGGTTGTCATCGCGTTCTCATTCTGAGGTCTGCTGCGTTCAGAGAGTTGGAGGAAGTGGGAAAAACTAAGTTGGTCCTTTAAGAAAGTCGTGGGCTTGGATTTGAGGACTGCTCCGATCGCTTTCTTTTTTTTCTGTTACCTCCTAATTTGGGATTTGTTTGGGATCTGGAGAGCACAGAGTCTGTGAGAGCCTTGCCTTGCTGGGAGAGGTTGCTTTGATCCTTCAAATTTATCTTCAAAATGTCTGATTCCACTGTAAATGCGCATTTGGAGGGAATTATCTCAGACTTTGAAGGTTTGTGTTTATTCTTTATACGCACTCCATAATATACTTTTTTACTATCTGTGAAGTTTTGCAAGTTTTAAAAGTATCACCCATATCAAATTTATTCTTGAGCGGTATTATAACTATTTAATGTTGGTTTGTCTACATTTTTGTCTTTTCCTGTGAGTCTCGATTTCTAGCTGTGTGTGCTGTTTTTATGTCACACTCGTCATGTGGCTGTCTGGAGAATGTGTGTGTGTGTTTGTCCTACACAGTGTGTGTTATTGACTTTATTCGGTGAGCTATACACACTAAGCCATGCTTGACAGGAAGTGTCCTCGCTGCGATCAAATGAAAGCAACTTTAAACAACAAGACGTCAGAACGCTGACCAAAGCCATGAGCATAACACCTGGCTCATCTCACCTCCTCCTGCTCAAGCTTCACGTTTCTGTCTTTCATTTTTTCATCGTTGGGCTCCTGGCATTGATTTACTCTGTCATCTTTTCTTTCCTATCCTCCCTCTCTGCCTTCCTCTCTCAACACCTCTCATCCAGCTGCAGGAGACCCTCGCGCCTCTTTGCGCGCGCGCGCGCGCACACTCACATGTCTGTTTTTCCAGTGTCATCGCTGATTAAATCTTGAAATGCATTTTGTGACAAATATCATATGGAATGAAGTGATTAAGTTTGTAAAGTGGAGGTAGAGCAACATGTGTTTGGGCTGGGTGGTCGTCCTTAGTGACCCGGCTTACCCGGAAAAGGGGCTTTAGCTCATCTGCGAGCCTGTGCACCTGGCTGCTTATTCCTGAACATACACTCTAAAACTATTCATTTCAGGAGAAGTGTCAAGAGAAGTGAATGGATATGTGTGTGCGAGGGAGGGAGACAGTGTGCTCTGGCTTTGTGCTAAAACTTATAGATGGCGGGAGGAAATTCCACAGAAAGTGCTGAATTCTGCGGGTCTTTCCTGTATGTAGACCTGTCTTTATGGACCTGAATGGAATAGAGTGATTTTAAACACATGTCCAGACCTTTGACTAAATGACAAAAGTTCCCAGAACTCATCATCAGATTGGATTAAAACTTACCAAATTGACAAACTAACAGTTTCGTATGCAATGTGCATCAGACAGTCAACAAATGGACTGCAGGTGGCCCTTGGGCGTGTCATCCGAGGCGAAAACGAAATGTACACAGAAGTGTAAACAAACCGAACAAACAGTGTCACTCAATGGTAAACAATAGAGTGTTCAGATGAACAAAACATTCAAACCCAGAGAGACCAAAGTCTTTATGTGTCTCTAAATGGGTTTTGCTGGATAACAGTGTGCTCTGGATGACCTAAATTGGCATTTGGTCATTTCAGGGACACATGACAAGTATTTCAGACCAGGGCTCATTACACTGCTGACAAATAAGACATCAGTATGGGAAAAGCACTTTCATTACGCAGTGACCAAACCACTTTCATGTTGTTGCATGTTGCACTAAATGTTGCCTCTTGATCCGCCATCAAGCGTGGCTATTTGCAGAACTTATAGGCAGAACTGACCACACTGTAAACAGAAGTATGTACTTCATAGTGTGGTTAGCTGTAGCAGCTTTACCTCAGGGCTGGAAATGTGATGTGTCTCACGGCTCTGTGTTCACAAGCTCATTAGCTTTAGTTTATGAATCTCAGTGTTTTCTGCTTCAAAAAGTGCAAACAGATTAGTCTTTTTAGCAGAAGCGAACTGCTTATATCACATTAAACGTATAGCCTTTAAATGGATAGTTCAACCTAAAATAAAAATTCTGTCATCAATTATACGCCCTCATGTCATTTCAAACTTGTATGACAACGACTTTCTTTCTTCTTCAGAACACACAAAATAAAGATATTTCGAAGACCCCATTGAATTGACATTAAACCACTGATTTCTCAAAATATCTTCGTTTGTGTTCCACAGAAACAAAAAATGAACTGTGTAAACCTATTGATAAACTTCCTAAAAACATGTGCTATGTGCATGTTGTGGTGAGCAGTCACAAGACTGCAGTTTCCAGGCATCTATAACTGAGAGGATATTGAAAGTTCTCATTTATGAACCATTATGAATGTCCTCAAGCCTAATATAAAAAAGATGGATGCATAAAGATGCAACACCAGATAACCCAATGCTGCAGTACATGTGAAAGAGTGACTATTATAAGCATTAGTCTAACCACAGCTAAATTTAGACAAGACCGTATGTGCTGCATTGTCTTAAAACTATTCTGCTGTTGTTGACTCGAGTCGACGTGTGGGAAAACACTACAGTAGGTGATTTACACAGATGTATCATATCAGCCTGTGTTTTCATACCTTTTCCCAGTAACTG
Organism: Oreonectes daqikongensis; assembly: GCA_026939265.1. Taxonomy (NCBI): domain Eukaryota; kingdom Metazoa; phylum Chordata; class Actinopteri; order Cypriniformes; family Nemacheilidae; genus Oreonectes; species Oreonectes daqikongensis. The sequence continues at coordinate 6,395,105 of JAOTQM010000013.1, forward strand.
TTTTGTTTTTTCATGGAGATAATTGAGTCTTGTAGGGGTACTGAGGATGTTCTGGCCTTGAAGAGAGTACACACAAAGACGCAGCCATAATACTTATTAACATCTACTTCATGCACACACAATAAAACATTCATACATATATATGGAAAAATATTACTGTCTGCTCTGAGAAACTGTGTCACAATAAATGCATATTAAACATCACACAAACATAAACACAGATGGTCTCTTACCTGTCACTTCTCATACTGTAGATCTGTGTGCACCAACATACATACGCATTTGTTGGTGTTTGTATGTATCTGTTTATCCAATGCTGCAGCTGTGTGTACTGTGGAAGAGAGAGACTGCTTATGTGTCTCTGTGAGGCCTATTTCTCACCAAAGCCTCAGGCTGTATCACACAGCTCCCTGCTCTCCACAGATCAGCAAGGCCAAACATATCATTACAGCAGAATCACACTATCTGTTTGTTTCCTGTTGTTTTTGTCTGTGTGCACCTCAAACACCTCTTTGGCTGTTTGGGGTTGGGCGGCTTCTGAGGCCTTTTTCTTGATAATACGACAGATCGTTCTTGCTTGGAAGGACAGTTTTTGGGCTAATTTGAAACAAATAGCTGTAAAATCGGCCACTTTTATTGTAATTAATGGGGCTTGCAGAGGCGTGTAGCTCATCCTGCGCTGTTGACATGAACCATCGTGTGGATTGTTATGGAGAGCTGTGCTGTTACTTTTTGATCTGAAATTGAATTTTTGTTGGCAAATAATAAACCGAGTTGAATTTACACTGAAGGCTTGAAGGAGGGTACCAAACCAAATCTATGACCCAAAATATCACAGGGAGTGGTCTAATTTGATCTTGGCCAGTGGGTATGCAACACAGCAATATATATATATATATATATATATATATATATGTATATACACACATTAAATATGTATACACACACACACACATATATAGACCACTTCGGAAAACGTAAGAAACGCTGATCCAACACTGGACCAGAATAACTTCCTGTTTCAGTTTTTAACACAAAAGTTTGAACAAAATTACAACCAACAGAACATTTATAACTGAATCAAAATGTTAAACAAAAATCTTAAAGATTTAATTATATATGTAAGATTAAAAAAAACAATCAAACTGGAAGTGTTTCTGGACCAGTGTTTAAATTTGGCAAAGTGGTGTATAGAAAATATACCCTTACAAAAGATAAATAAGAAACAAAAATGTAAGGGAATATACTGAAAAGTATAATGCAATATATTAAATAATACATTTTCATATTAGAACCAAGTGCTTATAATTATCAATATATGAAGCAGCAATTTCTCATGTATTATTCAGTATATAATACAGCTGTACAGTGATTTTCTTATTTTATCATCACCTGCGTTTTATAAATTAAATGTCAGATGTATGTTGATCAATTTCATATGTTTGTTTAGAGGAAATTTTGTGACTAGCCAAAAACTACATGAAAGATTGAATTATTATATGTGCAAAAGTAAGTGAAGCCCCAGCTGCATTGGTAAAGTCAAGTGGGTAACAGATTCAGGTGAAACACATTTTGGTGCTTAATTCATCAGTTAGGCAGATCAATCAAATGAGACATCCTTAGGAAAGTGGTTGGACAACACTGATTAAAAAAGAGAGGAAACCAACCAAAACACTGTAGTGCCAAGAAATCAAACAATGCCAAGAGAAAAGGAGATATCAGAGGACATCAGGAAGAAGGTGGTGACAGTCCATCAATCTGGGGAAGGCTATAAGACCATCTCCAAGAGATTCCAACTCCATCCATCAGAAAAATAATAAATGAGGTAAAGGACAACCCACACATCACCTCTAGAGAATTGCAGACCTCTCTGGCAGCATCTGGGGTAAATGTACATCAGAACAGACATGACATTCATGGGAGAGTTGCAAGAAATAAGTCTCTACTCTCAAAAAAGCCCATTTCAACTTTGCCAGTACGCATTTGGACAAACCAGAGGCCTTTTGGGAGTCCATTCTTTGGACAGATGAGCCCAAAATAGATTTATTTGGTCATAATCAAAGCCTGATTTTTTGTCTGATTGTAGACGCATGTACATTTACCCCAGGTGCTGCCAGAGAGGTCTGCAATTCTCTAGAGGTGACGTGTGGGTTGTCCTTTACCTCATTTTTCTGATGCTTCTTGATGATAGTTTTGATAGACGTCCACTTCTAGATGGTCTTGTGGTCTTTCCCAGATTGATGGACTGTCACCACCTTCTTCCTGATGTCCTCTGATATCTCCTTTTCTCTTGGCATTGTATGACTCCTTGGCACTACAGAGTTTTGGTTGGTTTCCTCTCTTTTTTAATCAGGGTTGCCCAACCACTTTCCTAAGGATGTCTCATTTGATTGGCCCACTTGACTTTACCAATGCACCTGGGGCTTCACTTACTTTTGCATGTACAATAATTCAATCTTTCAGTTTTTTTGCTACTCACAAAATTCCCTCTAAACAAACATATGCAATTGATCAACATACATCTGACATTTAATTTACAAAAAGCAGGTGATGATAAAATAAGAAAATCATGGTAAAACAACAGAAAACTCTGAACAGCTCAAGGTTCACTAACTTTCAAGAAGCACTGTATAATACAGGCCTATATAATATATTGACAATGTATTATTCTATAGATTTTCAAGTATATCAATTATTTAGTATATTGACTTTTAATATACAGACAAATCTCTTATATTTTATATCTGTGCACCACTGGAACGCTCATCAAATGTTTCTAGGCACCTCATCCTGTCTAAAGTACACATGTACTATATAAGAGATCATGTGTTTGCTTTGGCTGTAGTGTACTGTAAAGTGCTGTGACTGTAACACCTCATATAGTGTGAGAGAGTACAGTGATAATGAAGAATACCATAAAATCTGTCTGAAATCATTCACTTCCTGTCTGTCAAAGCAAGAACATTTCATGTATAGAGCAAAAAACACAGAAAATCCTAGATCTAAGCATAATAGTTCATCTGTGTATGCCTCTCATAAATTCTGGTTAATATTATATAGTGCAGTTCCAAGTGAAATAACAGTTGTCCAGTGTTATTGCCTGAACTAAAGGAAAGAGACTAAAATTCGCTCTTCCTGTTTCACAGTCATTTTCCATTAAACCCTTATCCCACCACAGGGACATTCTGTGTGTGTGCATGGACTCCAACCAGAGTTTTGTTTGCCTGTGGCTGGCACATACATTGAACACATTGCCCTACATAGTTATGCAATGCACGTGGGTCTGCCTGGGTTTGTCCCTCAGAGGCCATATTAATCCAGCGGCTTGCTCCCAACAGGAAATGACATCATCAGGACACGGCTTAAAGACCACCCCCCTCTGAAGATGAGTCATAAGAAAAATGGTCATTCTCTTTTTTGGCTCATGAAAAAAGCACACCAGTTCAAAACAACATTATATTATAAGCATAAATGTATCAGATATCCAATCATAACACTAGTGGTCTTGATTTAAAAAGAAAAAACATGACTTAAATGAATTGCCTCTTTTCCTAATCCAAACGCAAGGGACGTACTATAAAACAGGATCATCAGCTTCCATCCGGTCCTGCAAACAGAGGGCCAAATCAGTTTTCCTGTGTGATGGAAGAAACTCGATCTGTGTATTGGGATGGACACGTCCTGCTGTGTTTTGATAAGCATGCCACTGACGTTAAAGCATGTGGTAGAAAGAGCTTCATAATATGCACCTTCCTGAAAGATTACTGGTCCTTAGAATCATATGAACTCATAAAATATGTGAAATTCTCACCCACTTTTAACATATACATAAGAAACAACAGCCTCAGCTATATGCTTAAGATCTTGCATACATGCACATACCTCTCTTGGGCTTTAGTATATCGAATATCCTGCATGTTTATGTTGTGAAAGATTTCATGAAATGCACGAGCAGTATTTACCTTAAGACATACAGTACAGGCATACACTCTTATTTTAGAGTTTCTGGCCCACAGCTGCTTGCATATCTGATCAAAAACAGCTATTGTTTATTTCGCATAAATACGACTGCCAATAAAACTTCAAACACTGATCCACTCCCACGCTGAACTATGATCCAGCTGTGAATTGGTTGTTTTGAGGTTTGTATGAAAGAAAAAGCAATACAGGCCTTTGCATCCATCTAGCTTTTATTAACTCCAGAAGCAAAAGGGTCAATTTTGATAAACTATGAATATCAGATTAGCTATACAGATATGCCGACGTAAATTCAGAGTAAGTACACTGTTTGTTTTGCTTAATGTGTCATTGGCACCCCGTACACACAACCTAGGTTATGCCAAATCTCTATTAATAAAATAATAGGCCAGGCTGCTGCTTTTGTCTTGGCTATCTGGACACCCATGTGCTAAAAATTGAGCAACTTAGAAAATACTTAAGTTACACACTTCCAGTGTTTTGCCAGCACCAGCTCAGATATTAAAGGACGTTTTCAACAAACAGCAGTGCCAACTGGCCATGCCATTCTCCACATGAGACTGAGAGATGTGTGGCTTAATGTTTATACAGACCAACTGGACGAGATACTAACCACCTGCTCACAACTTAGGGGCATAACTCCTATAAAGTCTGTTTTCACAACTATGACTGCTGTGTCTAGTATGACTTGTGTGTCTAGAAATTTCCCGGGGATTAAATCAGACAAATGTCCTGACCCACCAAACGTTCCTTTTTGTGTGTGCGTTCCTGTTGAGCTCCACAATGCAGATAATTAAAAAATCTACTCTCAAGGCTGTCCAGCTCCAGTTTCAGACCCTCAGCAATTTTTGCACTTTCAGCTATGGATGGAAACTCATATTTTTAAAGGGAACGTCTTGACAAATGCCAGCAGCTCATATTTCTTTTTACTGCTTTCAAAAAGCACAAAGTCTGACATTGTTTGCAAGATAATTACTAATCATCAGCTCAAATCCACCAGTTTAAATGTATCAGTATTACTTATAATGTATCAGCTAGTGAAATATATGAAGTATTTTTTAGGAACATGTCCTAAAGAACATTTTTCCGTTAAAGGAAACATTGCGCCCTCTACACACGCTGATAAAAATGTGTAGTTTTAAAACTTCGTTTCCCATAAATCTCAGCTCAACTGGTATCGCTGGAGTAAAGTCAGGTGACTGTCAGCTGCAACTATGCTCACTAGACATCTGAAGCGCGTGAAGTCAGGTATTTAAAAAATATATAAATCCGAACTTTGTTATTATACTCACGTCGTCGTTCGTTCGCAGATTTTGTTTATATTGAACAGGTTGATGGTGAACTTTAGACACCATTTTAACGCTACTTTCTTTCCAAAAGAAAGTTATCAACAAGGGGTTTCAGGAGGCCGATAGGGAATTAAGGTCGTTACTGCAAGGTTTGATTACGCGTAGCTTATGACATCGAAGTAACGCGAGAGTGATTCTAAAACATACGCAGCAGTCTGATCTCGCGGTACTCCAAAGGCAAACGCGCACGTTTGCGCATCGCCCCCTGGCTGGAACGCACCAGTTGACCACATGACGCGAGCAGTTTGCCGTTGTTTTGCTTAGTTAAAACAGCTTATGGGGAGCTATAAATAACGTTACTGTATGTTTTTTTTAATTCATGTACGCACACATACGAGGCGGAATTGTTTTAACATGAACATTTGTTACTCTCTCAGGATACAGATTCAATGTTATTTCTGTTTATGCTAACACAATTTTTTACTTAAACCATTTCATTCAGACTGTTCTTGTCTTGTTTATTTTCTACAGAAAATCTTATTTGGTTAGAGTTTAATTTGGCTTAGGAAGTTTTTTGCTAACACTTTACATCAAGGTGCTATTTATTAACAGTAGTAAAGGCATTCGCTAACAATATACAATTGAGGTTTTCTGCATTTTTTTAATCCTTGTTAATGTTAGTTAATGTCAACACAGTTATTCATGTTAGAATGTTGTTTGATTTAAAAAGTTTTAGTAAATGCTGAAATGAACAAAGTTTAATAAATGCTGTAGAAGTATTGTTCATTGTTAGTTCATGTTAGCTAATGCATTAACTAAGTTCTTAACAAATAGCACCTTATTGTAAAGTGTTACCGGTTGTTCTTTTGATGGCCTACAATTACATCATTTCTATATCATAATTTAACCAAATTGAATTCATGTAATCATCCATGAAACAATAACAGACTCCATTTAGCTACTTTACTTTAAAAAATAAAATTTCAGAGTAAAAAGTATCAAATGTGGCCTGATTTTAATGCAAATATATTTATTTGTATATGCTTACAGCACTTAAGAGGTCGTTTGAAGTGGAGGAAGATGCATCCACAAACCCGTCCCCTCTCTCCCGCAGAACAACCAACCCTCTGCGCTCCTCCACCTCTTCCAGCAGTCGCTTCCATGACATGAGCTCCCGTAACTCCGAGTCCACCTCCAGGCACGCTTCTGATTCCTCCTCCAACCAGCGCTCTCCAAAATCCAGTCTTCGACGTGTAGAGTTATCATCAGGTCGAGTTCCAGAAACTGTGTCACGCAGGACAGAGATGTCCATTGATATCTCTTCTAAGCAGGTGGACAGCTCGCCCAGTCCTGGTATTGCCCGCTTTGGCCTTAAGAGGCCTGAGGTCTCACTTCAAAGTAAAGCCACAGATGTGCCCATTCACAGAAGGGCTGAGGGTAACCACAGCAGACCCCAAGAACCCCCAACACCCCCCAGGAGAGCTGACCCACCTCTATCTTCATCCAGGATACCCGAGCTGTCCCAGAAGAGAGCAGAACCTCCCAGCCCTCTCGAGATCTCTGCTTCATCCAGACGGGCTGAGATGCATATGAACAGACAACTGGACACACCTTCTCCTGCCAGGGAATCAGAGAACAGCTTCACCTCAGCAACCAGCATCACCCCCACCTTCAATGAATACAAGACCCCTCCATCAGTGCACGAAAACCCCATAAGGCTGACAGAGAGTAAGTCACTTGGACTTTTTCAATGCTTGCCTGCTGCTTGCTATGAGAATGTGCTGATCACATGATCTTGACCTGATGTTTACATTCAGTGTTTGGGGTGTCTGGTGAGATCTGCAAACTTTTGTTGGAATTTAGGTGTACTGAAGCTTTGTTTTGAGAGGCAGTCACTCATGAGAATATCTTCTTCCCAAGCACAATTCAGGTTGAAGTGATCAGGTCACACAGAATCTAGCGTATGATAATGAGAAAAGCAGAAACTTCTGATAGGAAGGAATGTTGCTTGGAGCTCTATCAGATAGTGAGATCGACAGATCTGATGCATTGTCAAAGCACTGAATCAACACTGAAATGATCAGGTTTCCTTTTTGACTGAAATAAGATTGCAACTTTCTATAGAACCCCATCTGTCTTCTCTGCTAAAAACGCCGTAAAAGGGATGGTTCACCCCAAAATGAAAACCATCTTCATTTACTCACCCTCTTGTCATTTTTAACCTGTATGACATTTTCTTTTGAAAACACAAAAGAAGATATTTTGAAGAGTGTTGGTAAAATTAAACCAGGTCAATGGGGAGCAACAGTCAAAATATCTTCTTTTGTGTTCTGCAGAAGAAAGAAAGCCATTAAGGTTTGAAGTTACATGGGGGTGAGTAAATGATGACAGAATTTTCATTTTGGAGTGAACTATTCCTTTAAGCTTTTTTATGTGAGCAAATTGTTGTCTTAAAGTTGAACTTTAGACTTTATTAACTGAGCATAAGCAAGCCCTTGCTGGCAGGTAAATGCCATGCATTTTCACATAAAAAAATGTCCAAGCAACAAATATAAAATGTCACTTTTAACGTTATATAATAATACTGTCTACCAGTACTCTTGAAGGTGTGAATGAGAGTTATATATCCCCTGACACTTCCTGTACCACTGCATGCGGTTGTTGTTCATGAGTTGTTGGCTTGAGGCTGTGCACATTCTTGTGAGCTGCCTTCGGCCGATCAGCACTGTCAGGATGTCATTTTCCTGCGGCTCCAGAAGGATTAGTGACGTGGTGTGTACGCTCAGTCTAGAACTTAATGTCTGTGAACAAAGATCGCAACATAGATCATGTACTTCCTGATGTGCCGGCCAAGCAGCTAGTATTTACAGCAAAGGGAATGCTAACAAAAAGCGTTTTCCGGGTATTATATACTGGCTATACTATATTATATACACTGGTTCTTTTAGGAGCTCAGATGTGCACGATTCATCAGTGTTAAATGTAGAGCCCGTGTTCCAAATTCATGACTAACAACCCTGAATTGAGCCAGTTTATTTCAACATGAGTGAAGTCTCACATAAAACACCAAATAAAGAAGAATTGGAAACCTTGGACACAGATACACTGGCTTTGTCTTTTGTAAAAGTGTGTCTTTGCTCTCTTTCAGTCTTTCTGTCTTCCTCAAGGTTAACCAATGCATTCCACCTGGGGTAATTCTGGATCTCTATCAGCAAAACTGTGGAGACTCAAAGTAAGGTTGGGCGATGTCTACAGTGAAACATCGCGATGGACGAGCTTGACCAATGCACAGTATGTCATACTGAGGACTGACTTGGCTGTCTTGGTCATGTGCTGTTTTACGGATTGGACGGGATGTGCAGACGACCGCAAACCCTCCTGATCATGAAAATTGCGTCATGACGCGGACGGCTGGAATATACTATAGGCGGGGATAATCATGATGCTCAATATTGTGATGTCTGTCAGCCATCGGCGATGGCATCGTCTATTAGCCCAACCCTAACTCACAGATTTGTTTACAGCCATTTCTGCAGCATGCGTTTTCTTCTATTTAGGCATATCTGTATCAGCTTTATGAGACATCTGTTTGTAATTGGTGTTATTATTGGTCCATGGTGTCTCCCATCAGATTCCACATTTACATATAAGAGATAAATACGTCTGATGACTTTCCTCTCCCCTCTGGCACAGTTGTCGTGGGTGAGTTTGTGAAAAGACATCCTTGTCGTCCGCTTAAAGGGCCTGTTGGTTCACAGCACATGCATGCAGCTGGTGGGTGTGCGTTTCTGGGGTTTATCAAACTCCCTGCGTTAAAATAGACACCAATTTCAATTCCAGCTTTTGCGCTGTTTACAGTGTAAACAGGATTTAGTTTTTTTGTCCATATTTTATCCACATAGCAGGAATCTGTGGACTTGTGTGCGTGGTAATGTAGTTCTACTGCGTTTTAAGTGAGTATGAGATAGGCCAGAAGGACATGGAAAACTTTTTCAGCACATTTGGGTTTAATTAGTGGTTCTCCATTCAGCGTGAATGCAGCAGGACTCTACTAACACAGCCCAGATAAGCAAAGCGAGCTAGAGAGATACTAAGTATCAGACCGGCCAAATGGGTCTCTGTAATGTGTCCAGATTGCGAAAAAAAGAGTCAAACTCAGCACTGTATAGTGCTGCCTTTCTGGATCCCACACTTTAAAGGGCTTGAGAAAGAAACTTTTACTGTTCCCTTCTGATGTTTGACCTTTTATAAAGAGCCTTTACTCACTAAAAATTGGTTTAGTGGTTTTGATCTGTGTTACACATGAACAGTGTTCCAGTATTTGTTGTTGCCCCAACAATGGCAGCTGGATGACTGCATTGTGACTCGTAGGGGCAGTTCAGCTTTCACAATGAGCTAAGCAGAATGTCACATTTACCAGGTTTCTGCCATCCTGCTGTATGAATTCCTTCTGTGAGGGTTTGTTGTTGGGTTGTTGAGAAAATGAGTTTGATTATTTCTTTTAATGTAGCTTTTAGAAAGCTGTTTTTATCATTGAAAAGCTTATTAACCATGCTTGTACATTTGAACACAATGTATAATGTTTAACATGATAAAAAACTTCCTTCACCAAAAATCATTTACTCACTTTCTTGTCATTTCAAACCTGTAAGACTTTCTTTCATGGGAATAGTGCAAAGTGAGGTCAGTTTATTGAGTCTGTGATTTATTGGGATGTTATTTTCTTGTGTTAAGCAGTGAAGCCCATATTTTCATCACAATTCTTTCTTTTTTTGGACATTTTTTATTTTAGCTGCATGTCTTTTTGAGTAGTCACAGAGAACTTTGTGAGAAGACCGTAGAGATTCACATTGCAATTTGTGTGTGTATCCCTTTCTCCCATAACCCTAAGGCTAATAGAAAATGATATGCCTGCAGGGGCCAGATCTTGTCATGCCAATTTTCTTTAAAATCAGGTGTGACCTCTGATTAGACACAAGCCACCCTGAGAGACATCTTAAATTTGTTCTGCTGATCCATGACCATCAGCTAGCTAGCATTTGGAGATTGAATTTGCATGTTGCAAGGAATGTTATTGTATTTATAATATTTAGAGATGCACCAAATGTTCAGCAACTGAAATAAGTGAAATATGGGCGAATACATTTGACCAATGTGACGTCTGATGCGCTCAATCAGCCGCCAGTGCGGAGAGAGAGACGCACACGCTTTAATAATGCAGCAAACATGGTTGTCAGTCAGCCTCTGCAGGGAAGGTAATTTTTTTTTATAATTTTCGTGTTTGGCTTATTTTGAATGACACTTTTTAATGGACTGCTTTGTTGTAGGCGAACATTCTACATTCTTTCAGCAGTCAGTTAGTTCATTAAATATTTTTATTTTTATTTACTTGTTTTGCTCAATTTTATATTTTAAGTTAAATTGTATTATATTGAAAAACAAGACAAAATATATAAAAGCACATTTTGACCATTCAGTTTATGCAATAGTGAAAACTGGCTAAATAAAAAAAGAAAATGCAAAAAAAACATGTTTGATATTCAGCCTTTAGCCAAGAATTTTCATTTCGCTGCATCCCTAAAAATATTTCTTTGTACGATATATATGTGCAGTCTCTGAAACACTTTATGAATGTTTATTACCGTTTCACAATCTTCATGTTCTTTCATATATGCTAGTGCATAACAGCAAAGTGTTTGCTGTGTTGTCTTCATCAGGAAGTGATCTGAAGCGGAGTTCATATTCTTACACAAACACCCACTTGTACGCACATTCGCACCGGCTTCCTTCCTTGTGCCATCAGCTGTGACTGGTTGACCTTGCTCTATTTCCTTTGGACTTAACGTGGTAAATGGTGCAGAACTGCTTGCAGCATTTGCAGAAGCCTTTTAACTTTGCTCAGGGGCGTGTTGAAACTGTGCCGGTTGTTTTCAAGGAGCTGGGAACAGGAAGAAAGAAGGTGACACATTTAGGTAATCACTACCAAAATCTGATCTCTGGTGTTTTAAATAGAGAAATCCATTAATGTCACAGGGGACCTTGCTACATCCTTACTGTTGCTTTAATGATTCACACATTCATGCACATACTGAGAGCCCATAACGTCCTTTTTTACTCAAGAATGACCTCCTCTCTGACTTCAGGAAGTAATCCACACGGTACAAACTCGAGTTAGCCGTGAAGTCAGAAGCCTTTAAATGTCATGCTAATACTGTAAAGAGTTTTATAATATATGCTTAATAAATTGATAGACCTCTTTTCATGAATCCATTTTATATCCTATCTGGGAGTTACAGAACTATTCACTGTGGTGTTTGGTCAAAGGTTGTTTTTGATTTATGCAGTGAACTTTCAAGTGTGTGCTGTCATGAGTGAATGGATTTGATTCAAAAGACGACAACATAATTTGAAGGTTTATAACAGTGGTCTCCAACGTGGTGCCCACGGGCACCTGGTAGCCCACATGAACTCTGTAAGGTGCCCGCCAAACACAGGGTTGAACAATAACGTTTGATATAATCTGTGACTATATCGATCAGCCAAGTGCTACATCATTATGAAATGTTATTGTTAGTACTTGTTTTAAGATTTTATATATTCAATTGCAAAAATTTGTGAAAGAAAACATCATTTGAAAAAAGAATGCGTCACATGTTTAAAGTTTATAAGTATTTTTTTCAACAAGTAGCCCTCTAAATGATTTTATCTCTTCAGGTAGCCCTCGCTTACAAATAGGTTGGAGACCCCTGGTTTATAAGATCCTAGCTGAGGTTTGTGGTCATTGAATGTAAAGCGCTGTTCTATGCGCAAGGCGGTATTACTTTTATGGAAACTAGTTTATTTCTATTATTTCTTTTGTTAATCTAAATGGCATACTTTAACTTTGAACTCAACGAATTGGTTGTGTTGAACGGTTGAAGGAATAAGTTCTTGAGATGTGTGGAATTATTTTTACAGTGTTTGGCACACGCGCGCTCCCCAGAGAGGCCCGCGAATATCAGTGATGGGAGGATCTAGAACTTTCCAGCTTTTTTTGTTGTTGTTTCTTTTCTAGTATGAGAAGTTTCCAAAAGACGTCGAAACAAATAAGAGAGAGAGGGTGACGTTGGGGTTAGCTATGCTCATTGGTGCAGCGGATGGTGTCATGCTTTGTCGAGTGATCGGCCTCTGACCACATCTGTGCTTTGAGATAAAAAGCCAGTGCTGGCCAAGCCTCTGTGTTATTTTCAATTTGGATAAATCATTTGAGTGAATAGCCAGCCTCTTCTTTTCTGCTGTCATATGAACGATACAATATGATCTGACTCTTGAAATGTTCTTGAGGTTGATTGATCTGATTTGAGGGTTTAACACACCAGCACGTTTTCCAATATAGGGACACACAAACACACGTAGTGTTGGATTGCTGAGTTGGCTTTGGTAGGTATTACTCAGTCTTAAACTATTCCTGTGAACTGCTACCTCTGATCCTCTTTGTGTTTTTAAAAAGGTGCTTGTAATATTTTCCAGCTACATCCACATCAAAATCATTCAGGCCTGATTGAGGCCCAAACTGGATTCAGAGGGGTGGTTTAAGATCAAGAGCTACTTCTGCCCGTGAAAGGAAATGACACATACAGGAAGTGGTTTTGATGGCTGTTTTGTGTGCGGTTACATTTCCTCCCACAAGTAACTTCAGGTTAAATTCTAAGTCAAGAGTTAAGAGGTGTGCTGTTAGAGGACCTCTCTTTCTTTCTTCCTTTCTTTCTTTCTTTCTTTCTTTCTTTCTTTCTGTCTGCAGTTGCTTTGAATGCCAGTAGGAGACACTGTTCTTCATGTAGAGTATTATTTCATGATGTTAAGATATTTGGTCATATTTCTGTCTCAGATCAGAGCAAGTTCATATATAGTTCACTCTAAACAATTTTATTACTATTTCTTAGAAACTATTTTGCATTTGTTTGTAGACATCAGACATTATAATATATATATATATATATATATATAGTTTAATAATATTTACATTTTTACTTTTATAATGCATGATATTTATCATGTGACGTGTTTTTTGAAACACATCTGCAGATGTGCTGGCTTTAGTATGCACACTGCTGGGACTCTACCTGTCAAATGCAGCCAGTAAAGCAACATGCTAAATGGGTGATGTAGATAGCAGATGTCTGATTCTAACGCTCAGGTGTAGTCTCTCTAGCAATGTCATTAAATGGTGGATGTGAGCAGGTTGTGCATCACCTTAAATGACTTCTTACCAGGGGGACATCTGTGGGATAAATGTGAGTAAATAGCAAACTGTAAAATTTGGGAGTGTGTTTACCGTAGGTGTTTGAATTTAAAGCGAGAGTTTGCCCAAAAATTATAATTATTTTATCATTACTCACCCTCATGCCATACTTTCTTGTGCAGAATACAATAGAAGATATTTTGAAGAACATATGTAACCAAACAACATAGGCTTCCATTGACTTCCATTGTAGCCCCTATTGACAACCACTGAGACATTTCTCAAAATATGTTTTGTGTTCCACAGATGAAAGGTTTTTTATTTTTGGGTACTTCTATACTTCTATGATGTCCATCCTGAAAAGAATGCTAAGAAAGTCCTGTGGTGGAAATTTAATTTTGGGATGAAATTTTCTTGTAGCGTCCTCTGTGACTTTGGTCCTGCCCCCCAAATGCTACTGTTTGTACTTTACTGTGGCCGTTTTGAAATGCTAATAGCCAGAGTTTATTTATCTTTGGTTGCCTCCCCCTCATTTCATGCAAACCATAGAGGTTTATACAGTTTTGAAGCATGCTGAATCTCTGTGTGTGAATGTTTTCTGTTCGGTCAGTAGCTCTTTGATTTTGAAGGTTCACGTTCGCTGTCCTCTCCCACATAGTGGGTTGATGTTGAGGTCAACGAATCAGTCAATTTTGCCTAGGCCTAGATTATGTTGTTGTTTCTGAGTAAATCAGCTACCAGGTCTTGTAGTCATCTCCTCAGGCTCTTCATGCTGGAGGGAAATAAAGAGCTGCTGTCCAGTGAGGAAGTAAGTGGTGGTTTCTCATCTGCATGAAGCATGCTGCAGTACTGAGCATGTGCTGACAAACAGGTCTTTCAGTGCATCCGTCTCTGTTTTCTCTAACTGCCTCTTCACTGTGACTCTACATTCCTACAGCACTGGAGAGCAGGGCCCACTGAGGCTTGCTCCTCAATCTGTGTGTCACATGTAAAAGGTGTGTTTGATGGCATGGGTTTGTTTTGGGTATTTATTTTGTCTGGTGTCTTGCAGCTAGGTGGCATGGAAATTGCGGATCATTTATGTAACATTACGCAGACAGTCATCGAGCTTCAAGGAAAAATGAAGTAACAAACCTGTCTGACTTTCTTTTTCTGTGGAACACTAAAGAACTAGTGTTTATGTTTTAATGATGTTTTGGTTGAGTAGTCAGTGTGGGTTTTTAGTTTGTTTCTTATATAATGTGTGCTTTTAAAAGCTGGAAAACACCACTCAAGTCATATTTACTTATAATTCAATTGCTTTAATTAAAAGTAGAATGTTAAAAGTTTCAGTTGTACCCATTTATTTTAAGTGCATGGAGAACAAACGTCCTCACAGTCTTTACAATTTCTATTAATAGAAGAGAAATTATGACATTTTAGTGAATATATGATGACAGAATGATGACCGAACAGTTTTGGGTGGACAAAGCAAAGTTGATCTCTTCAGGATTCCCCCCCTTTAAGTTCTTGGCTGTCTTGTTCCCTCTGTGTTGCCAGGGGTATTAAAGAAGTCATCAAACAACCGCACAAGCTCGGTGTGTCTACAAAACCTCGCCAGCGGCCTTTCTCAGTAATTCTGGCTGTTGGCCCTGGCTCTGCGGGGCTGTGGTTCGAACAGGGCCCTGCATAACTGCGAGTGTGTGATTTGTGCAGCACTTACCCTTTTATGAACCCCAGGTTTCCTTTTCCTTCCATTTGGCCCTAGTGATTTTCACTGGGACTGAGCATGTACAGCTGGGCCTCCTGCTGCTGCGTTAGGCTCAGGGTCCCTCTGTGCCAGCTCCACGCAGAGGGCCGGGCGGACACAACCAGCACGACCTGTGACTGCAGCTTGTGGGCATATCGTGTCTCATGGCTTGGTGAGGCTCCAGAATAATGATATCTGTTCTTATCTGTCTGTCTGCATGTTCTTGAGAGGATAAACCCAATCCCAGCAGTGCGGGCCAAGTTGTTGATCGGACAAATTAGCGCTGGATGTGAGTATGAGGGTCATTGTGCAGTCAGGGGGATATAGAGACAAGAGGTTGTAAAGTGATACTCTTGTTATTTGTTGCGAAGAATGTTGAGTGATAAGCCATTTGATAGGGCTTTTGCTACATACAGTATGTCATGATAATGGGTGTGAATGCTATGCCAGCTTGCAGAAAGTCCCAAAGAAACTTTCTCTTCTTGAGGGAACATGCACATTTCACATGGAAGCATAGGTTTTGAGTTGGGAGGCAGGTGATGAAACTATGTTATGTTAATAAAACTATGACAAGAGTCACAAGATTGGGTAAATAATTAAATGAACACTTAGATTATTAAAAATTAACCATCAATGTTTTTGAAAATTCACTTTTTTATTTATATAGCGCTGTTGCATTGTTTCAAAGCAGCTTTACAGGAAGAAAGTCTAAACAAACCAAAAAGTTTGTATTAGTAATTAAAATAGCAAGCAGTCCATCTTTGTTCTTGGTTATTGGTGAAAAGTGCATGTGCTGACCTGGGATGAACAGTCAGTTCCACAGGTTCTTGCAGGAGGATGGCACGTGAAGTCCACGGGTTCTTGCAGGAGGATGGCACGTGAAGTCCACGGGTTCTTGCAGGAGGATGGCACGTGAAGTCCACGGGTTCTTGCAGGAGGATGGCACGTGAAGTCCACGGGTTCTTGCAGGAGGATGGCACGTGAAGTCCACGGGTTCTTGCAGGAGGATGGCACGTGAAGTCCACGGGTTCTTGCAGGAGGATGGCACGTGAGGTCCACGGGTTCTTGCAGGAGGATGGCACGTGAAGTCCACGGGTTCTTGCAGGAGGATGGCACGTGAAGTCCACGGGTTCTTGCAGGAGGATGGCACGTGAAGTCCACGGGTTCTTGCAGGAGGATGGCACGTGAAGTCCACGGGTTCTTGCAGGAGGATGGCACGTGAAGTCCACGGGTTCTTGCAGGAGGATGGCACGTGAAGTCCACGGGTTCTTGCAGGAGGATGGCACGTGAAGTCCACGGGTTCTTGCAGGAGGATGGAACGTGAAGTCCACGGGTTCTTGCAGGAGGATGGCACGTGAAGTCCACGGGTTCTTGCAGGAGGATGGCACGTGAAGTCCACGGGTTCTTGCAGGAGGATGGCACGTGAAGTCCACGGGTTCTTGCAGGAGGATGGCACGTGAAGTCCACACGTTCTTGCAGGAGGATGGCACGTGAAGTCCACGGGTTCTTGCAGGAGGATGGCACGTGAAGACAGGCTAGCAGGAGAATGGCACATGGAGTCCATAGGCTCTCGCAGGAGGATGGCACGTGACGATCAGCTGGAGCTGTGTAATTGCAGTTACCACGGGATAGGTATCCCGATGGTCAGTCAGTCCACAGGCTTTCACAGGAGGATGATACAAGGTGGTCATACTTGAGCTAGCATAATCTGTGGTTACCTCGGGATGGGTATTCCGAGGTGGGGAGGAGGCAAAAAAGAATAATTAGCGTAGCTGCTGTTCATTTCTTTTAGACTAGAGATAATACTTGTATGCATTATGTGTATGCTTTGCTAAAAAGATGCATTTTTAATACATATTAAAAAAAAATATCTGCGTGAGGTGAAGCCTCATCTCCTCTGATAGTAGTGGTCTCACCTTAGATTTTGTGTTCAAGTATAGCGGTGCTGATGTGGAGCAGGGCTAGCGTTTTCAATCCATTCCTATGAACTCAAATGTTTGCTCTGCTTGCGCGGGCATCATGTGAGCTCAACTTCCATGTGAATGGATTGACGCTCCGCTTGCTCCGCGAACAGCGCAAATACAAGACCCCAGAACGCATTATAAACAGAAATTCTCAGGGTACTGCCTGAAATGTCAGAATGACCAATCAGAAAGAAATATTTTTTTTTATTAAAACAAACATTTTTAGACCCAAATGATGTCCCTTCTAGATGATGTATAACATCTTTTTGTTTTCTTTTTGCGTTAGCAAAGGTCCTAGGATAAGTACCTGAATGCGAAATATTAACATGCTTGATACTAAACACGTACACAATAATAATTTTACCGATGTCTTGACCACTCGTATTTTCAGTCACTGTTGTTAAATTCCAGTGCGACGGCAAAACGAAAGTTCTTCTTTTTCTTGTTTGTTGCAAAATGGAAGTAATAATACACTGCTTTGCGAAATGACGTCATTGTGTAAAGGGCCTATTATTCACGCCTGTTTTAGGTCCTATGATTTGGATTTTTCTGTACTAAAAAGGACTTTGTGGCGAGCCGTCAATATAAAAGTATGAAACAGCCACATAAAAAAAACTGTTGTATGCTATATTATTTACGTTAGTAAATTAAAATAAATGTGCTAGTAAAATAAAAAATAAATAAAATAATTAGATGTAAGTAGACTTAAAAGTTACTGGTTATACTACTGGCTATACTACTGGTTATATTAACATAGTTGCCCTATTTTTATGGATTTTTTCCATAAGGTTCAAAAACACGTAGTATCTAGGTACTTTATTACAGTGTAGAATACAATTTTTTCATGTGGGCAAAAATTTATTACTTTTTCATAGTAAAAAAATTGAAAACAGAATCCATAATTTCATAGGGCTCTAATAAAGTAATAAAGCTCTATGTTTACTCCTGTGGTTTATGTCAAAAAAATATGAATTAACCACTGGGACCCTGATATGAGTTGGTAATTTGTGCCAAATCGTGATCTAATAACGGTTTGAATCTAACTCTAGTTTCTTTTATATGGACTGGAGTCCCACTGCAACAAAGATGTGGGAAATACAAATCGACAGCAATTATAGCAGCAGATGGATGTCGTTTTATGTGTGCGACTGTGTAGAGTTAGGCTGGTTTATAATGTTGTGAATGAGACAAGCTGGCTGCTCGAGTGCGATTATGTTTCTGAATTGGCGTCAACGGCAGAGGTCCAAGCCTAAAAAGAATGAGATGTAATTATATTAAATATTAAGACTATAAAGACTGGCTTTTTGTTACAGAGTGCAGCAGAATTCAAATATGTGTTTAATATTCTTGCTATTAAAAATATGGTTTTGTTTTATTGAAAGCTGCTTATATGGCCTATGAGTGTGTCTCTGTGACACTTGCATTGTGTTACATGTAAGCTGTGCACTTGTGACCGCTGTAGAAGTGAAGCTTTGAGACAAATGGTTTGCATTAGTCTCACGGAGGAATAAATCAGCCTCGCTTTCTCAGCGCAAGGGCAAGAGGGGAAACAAAGATGGCGTGGCTCCATTGTTTATCTGCTGTGAGACCTCCTCGCACAGGAACAAATGTCTCTCATCCTCCCCCCTCCTGTCTTTCCCACATCTGCATGCACAGCTTTCCAGAGACTGACTTTGGAACGCGGTGAAAGAAGTGTGTAGATGACGCCGGCCGCGTTTGCTCATCTGATTGAAACACTGGGGATTAGTGAACGTTGAAGGAAAAGTTGAAACACATGAACTCTGTTTTGCTGTTATCACTAGCATACATGGATACATGGAACGTCTGATTACCATAAAACCCACAAGATCTCCTGCTGGTTTGTGTTGTGTGAGAGCATCACTGGGTCTCACCGGGTTCCAGCGTAAAGCATCTGGGAAAACTTTGGTGCCTCTTAACATAAGGAAACAACCATTTCCATTCTGAGGGAAAAATGCACAACCAATTAAGTAAATGCCTATGTTGTCCTAACCACAGGTTTGAACACTTCATCTAGTATGTGGGCTTCTTTTAAACACAGAGTTTGCTCCTTTCACAAGCACTTCAGAGCGAAAAAGGAGCCCCCCGGAAAAGATGCAGAGAGTGAGGGATTTGCCCTCGGAGAATGGGAAACGCTGGGTTTGGAATTGTTGTAAACCGAGGCAAACATTGGAAGGATTTATTTTCACTCTGTGCTAGTAAAACCCGATGTTGAAACCTAACTCCCCTCCCCCCTGGTGGCTTAAGAAAAGGAAGGCTGTGTGTCATGGCATTCATTTGAAATG
This sequence comes from Oreonectes daqikongensis, assembly GCA_026939265.1. Taxonomy (NCBI): domain Eukaryota; kingdom Metazoa; phylum Chordata; class Actinopteri; order Cypriniformes; family Nemacheilidae; genus Oreonectes; species Oreonectes daqikongensis. The sequence continues at coordinate 6,414,589 of JAOTQM010000013.1, forward strand.
ACCACAATCATGCTCATTTTCCCTAAAACATGCAAGTTTAGTGCAACAGAGACTGGGGTGTAAAACAAACATGCATGGCAATGTTTCAGACTTGAATAAACCCGACAGATGAGCTCATTGATTTGTAACCTAAGCTTAAGTACTGCTGATAGGTTTTGTAAATGCTGAGATGCCTACATTTTCTAAACTCTATTTTTTATGATCAAAACTATTATATATTTATACAGTATTTTAATGTTTCTAAATGTTGTATTTCAAGGTTTCTAAAATGAATTTGTTAATTACTTCCATATGACTTTTTTAGGATCAGATGACGTTCTTATAAACCAAAATCTCTAATTTTGCTGTAGTTTATAATGAAACCGCATGCATTACTCAGCTTTGGTTTTTCCCCTGAATAATTGGGATCCCACAAATTCATGCCTTTGGAAGAACAACAGCTCGCTCAGGTAATTCATAGGTCATAAATCACTGGTGCTGGACAGTCCCAAATCTGAGCTTAGTCTGTTTTCTCTCAATTCAGGCCTGGGGAGAGATATAAAGCCAGCCCATAAGCTTTGTGTGTGTGCTTTGTCAGGCAGATAGGCCTCCTGCTTTCTTTCCTCTGGCCATCTCTTTTCTTTTTTCACTGCTGGAGTTGAAAAGGGGTGTGGTGAGTGTCACATGACACTCTGTGGGCGGAGTCAGAGAGAAGCCTAGAGATTCCAGCTGAGGCTCACACTGGAGGTTTGAGGCTGAGCAGGGACGAGCAGGAGGGTAAGTCAATACACTTTCTCTCTATCCCTCTCTCTCTCTCTCTCTCTCTCTCTCTCTCTCTCTCCCTCCCTCTTCTGTTTTTCTTTCTCTTTCAATATACCTTTACCGTCTGGTTCTGTATTGCTGTTTGGTTTGTTTTTGCATTTTGTACGAGCTTGTTCATGAGCTAGCAATGTAGAGTGGTTTATAGCAGTTTAGCTGTAGCAGTGGAAGTGTATGTGTCTGTTAACCCATGTGCTTGCATATGTACTGTATGATTTTTTCATGTTCGCGCTCCGTCTGTTTTCCGTGTTAGAGCTTCGAGGATGTTCAGGCTGGGAAGTTCTGAACAGGGGAGATTTATTGGGTCTGTAAGCATCTGTGAGTTTGCAGAGGGGGCGTGTTTGGCCTTTCCGCTCCTTTTTCATCCTTCACTCCCTGTCTACACCTTCTCTCTTGGCCTTGTAATTAAACTGTGCAGGTTACAGGGCTGCGTGAGACCCAGACCCTCTCGTTCGCTTTAATTTCACCTTTCTGAGGCATGTCTTATCCACCTTTTCCTGGATTTATTCTGTGCTGTTGGTTTTTAAGTGAACTTCACAAAACCTTAAAAGAACGTGCTTCTGACATTTTGTTCTAAAACCATAAGAAATTATAATTTGCTTGAAGTCAAGGAAGACAATCTGAAGCATAATCTTTTTGCATTGAGGTCATGTGTTTATGATTTATTGTGTTAAAACGTCTTCATGTCCGAAATGACAATCTGCTTTGTTTTTTGGTAATTCTCATTCTCAAAAGTGCTTGATTGTCAAGCTATTTAAAATAGTGTTGTTTGGTGAAGTTTGTTTTTCTAGTAACTTTTTTACCGTGTCATTTATGTACCTGCTCAGTTCCTGTCCTCTTTGTCTCAGCCACATCATTATCTATTTGTTGTATCAGTGTTTCCCCTCAACCTGTCACTCGCAGCCAATGACATTTTAACAGACTGCTGCTATTTTTTGAGGTGGAAGTAATAACAGATAATGTTTAATCCTTGTCAACAGATTTGATATCGAGCAATTTCAACCAGGCCACAGTGATGAAGTCACCAACAGTATAAATACGTCATTTAACCCCAATATAATTTACTCGCCCTGTATGTCTCTTTATAGGGGTCCATCTGAAGAGCGAACGTCACCAACAAAATGAAGCTGCGCTTCCTGTCTTTTCCATAGCTTCCTAGCACATTTTGTCCTTTAGCTACAGAGATCTCCTGGGAAGATTTTTGATGAGTCATTTCATACACATTTACTTTATTTATGTAGTCAGCATACTCTCCCAAATCCCATGCAGCAGACCTCTGAGGGTTTCGGCCCACTTACACTCAAAACCCCACACACTCGGGATTCTGTGGGAAGGAAGCCTCTCTAATTGACTTTGTTGGGAATATTCTTGGTGTTTGTTTTTTGCACTCGTGTATATGTCTACTCACACTAAGCCCTATGAAGCTCTACAGTAATGAGCAGTGGAGTGCAGCCATGATGGACCTCTGAACTCGGCTTATTTTCTTTCCTCCCGTTGTGAGGGCGAATGGCGGAACGTGTTGGTTCGGCCGCAGCGCTGAGGTGTCGTAAACACCTGCCCCGCATATGAGGTTAACACATGTTCTCGTGAACCAGATGCTGCTGTGTCTGTCACCAAACCTGTGTGACTGGTGCTTATTTGCATTGCAAAGTATTGAAGATTGTCTGTATTTAACGGACAGCAAGGGATGAAATTTGGAACTTTTTGTAAACTTAATGTCTTCTTTCAATATTCAAGCATCATTCTTGCTTGTGAATTGTGTTTACCTTTATGTGAAGTGTGCATTAATCAAACAGAAACAGAATTCACGTGTTTGCACTGTGTATGCCTAAACAAACATTAAGTTTTTATACAGGATACCTCTCTTGTGAAGCTGGTCTGGCAAAGCTCTGCTCTAATGTTTCGTTTCCCATCGTGGTATTTAATCATAAGAAAAACCGTTGCAAGGACCAGCAAGACAAATCCAAATATTTTTGCATGTTTGAGCAATCAGATGACTAAAATTGTTCATTCATCCATTAAGCTGATTCCAGAGAACTGACATTGAAACTTTAAGCAAGGGGCATTCATGTTTACCAGAGAACAATTGCTTTCTTTTTATCTCTTATTTGGTCTTTCATGTGATTTTTGTTCTCCTTGAATTTTCCGCATCGTAGAGGTGATGTCATCGTGCTGCATCAGCATTTCTTCAGTGTTGTTGAGGGAAGCGCTTTCACCTCCGGGTCACATTTAGGAATCTTCTCCCTTCTAACTGCCAGTCTGTAATTCCAAAGATACACTTTAACCTTGCGGGACTACTGTCGGCTCATTTGTTAGGAATGCCAGGAACACATTTGCAAATGCTGTATCACTCAAACTATGCACTACAGGTGGCTCATATATGGCTAGTTGACTAGAGGAAGGAATAAAGAGTGACTTCATTTCTACAAAAAGCTTTTCTACAAAAAATGCATTTATTGCTTTGGCAGTTGATCAGTCACAGTACTCAACATTAAATGTTGGTAAGAATGTTATCCAAGTCGCTTTATTTTTATTCCGGTTTCATGTGTTGGAGGTTTTGGAATATTTCCTGTTCCATGTGGATGAACTAATGCATGTTTTTCACACCATCCTTATCGCCCACTTGGCGTTCTTTGCCAGTTTGGGAGTATGATATCCCTCGCTTCCACAAATTTTTCCATTGTGCACATGACACCATCTGCTTGTACACAACCCTGACTAACAGATGTCACACTTTCCAGCCCAGTCAACCCTTTTGAGTCCTCGCACCCTGTGTTTGTGTAGAGTTAACATCAATTTCCCTTTTGCATTGAACTGCTGTCTGCGGGAGCCCACGTATTTGCTCATTCTCACTATCTCTCTCTCTCTCTCTCTCTCTCTCTCTCTCTCTCTCCCTCCCCGTCATTTATTTGTTGACTTTCTCCCTGGTCTAATCTTGCCTCTATGTAATGTTTTTGTAGTTTGCTGCAGCTCAATTATAATCGTTCATATAATTGTGTGCATGTTGTTGTATAATGCATGTCCTCAGGCTTTACCTATTCCATGTAGAGGCTTGTTTTTCGTAGGCATTCAGATAAGGGAGGTCTTGGCAAACTGGTAATGCCTATATTTTACTTATCTTTGAAGTATAATGGTATTTTTAAGTGGTTTTGACTTATTCAAGAGAAGAGATAAATCCTCTTCCTTGTTTTTTTTCTATGAATCATCCTATGTTGGGGAATGGACAAGGAGAACAACAGATGTGGGGTTCATGAACAGTTTCCAGAGCATAGAGGAAATGTCCTATCAGTTAAAGTTATATCTTCTAAATGAATGCATGCAGTTCATGAATGTCTGGCCATCTGGACACATGGAAGAAGTCGTAGAAATGCCTAGTTCTCTCCTTCCTATATAGAGATGATATTCAATTTGTGTCAGATTCTGGCAAATCTTAGATCTAAAGACTTTTTTATATAATTTGCTTATCAGTTTTCGCCCAATATAAGTAGCTTGTCTTGTCTATTGAAACTCATGCTTGTTAAAATGGCATTCATTAGAGAAAGACAGGAAATGACTAAGTCATGAAATAAGATCTGACCTTGCAGTTTGACCCAACTCCCCTTAGACTGGGATGAGACATGAGATTCTTTTACCTCAGGCCGAGAGGAATAAATCAGTTATTTGGTCTGACTTTCCTCTCTTCTAATTCTTTTACTGTGGTGTTAGAGTTGCTGGCATTTATTTACAAAGCTATTGAATACTTGGAGACTTGGGAGAAAGATGTTTTTTTTGCCTGTAATTGAAAACAGAAAGTGACTAACGTTGTCCAGCTCTTGAGGTTCGATGGAAAGTTTTGTTTCTGTCTTTTGAGGGTTTTGATGGATTTCTGTGAGCATGCTATTTTATTAAAAAAAATAACACACAATGTCAAATGTAGTGTTTTGCATAACACTGTGCTGCTCAGCTCACAGAAACCGTAAAGTAGTGTTTTCACTAATGATAGTTACTGTTTGTTTGTAATGGCAGGAACTGTGATTTGGTTTTCGTTATGTCAAGAATGACAAATATTGTGCTGATGGCTTAGAAACAGACTTGTTTTTTTGTATGGCTGCCATGTTGTTTAAAAACAAGTCTTAGTGTGAAATTCACTATGGATGAGTTGTGCCAAGGATGGCACGGTTTATTTTGCACTCGCTGTTTGTTGCTTTAGTGCTTGAATTATGCAAATAAATAGAAATGCTTACACAAAATCTGTAATAAATGTGTATTGTTCTATACTTTCTAAATGCAAGATTATGAAGGATTCAGCAGTTTTTTCTCAGTGTGTACACAACACACAAACTATTAAGTACACTTTAATGAAATGGCACTCTTTTTTTATACAGCATGATCTATAATGAGCTAAAGAGAAAAATAAAAATATATATTTTTTTTATATTTTATCATTTATTGACCCTGTCACCTGTCATGACTCTTTCTTCTGTGAAACACAAAGGAAGATATTTTGTGAAATGTCTATACGGTGTGTCCATACAATGGATCTTCTTTTATGTTCTGCAAAAGTTAGAAATTCATACAGGTTTGGAATGACATAATGATTATTAAATTATTAAATAATGTACATTTTGTGAGCGGTTATCAAATATGATGCACGTTTTTCACTGCAGTAACTATTGAATGAACCCTCTCAGCGTTCTTATATGTTCTGATCCAGGAAACAGCTCATCAGCAGGCACAGAACTGCACGTTCACCTCTCCTCTCACCCCACGTTGTTTTTCTCTGTGGGCGTTTCATCTTTCAGTCGGCCTGTCTAACTGTTATCTCCTCAGGCATGAAGTTTGATAGCGGCTGAGCCCCCACAGACCTGTCAGTCGACACTGTTTCTGTCACAGCTGTTCACTTTGTGATGACTGACAGGAGGATTGCTTGCATTTTCCGCTCGACCTTGTGATCTTACTTTAATGGTGTCAAACTATTGCATCTTCAAACATAATCACACTGTTGCCTTAAAGGGAAAGTTTACCCGAAAGAGAAAATTGTCATAGTTTACTCACCCTTATGTCTTTTCATATCCACATGATTCAATAATGAGTAAAATAGTGAAATTACTGTGTTCGACAGAAAAAAGTAATATGGAACAACATGAGGGTGAAACAATTTATCCCACAACTGTCCCTGTCAATTACTAATGATCACATTTCTGTTTGGACCTAATCTACACATAATATTCCATCATAGTCTTTTTGACCCATTAATGTGATTTTAATGATTTCCAGCTGTTTGCATAATTTTGCAATGTTTTGTAATACCCGGGTTAATGGTATTGGAGATTTATGGGGTCGCTCCATTCGCGCAGACACCTGTGTTCAGCGCTCCTTTTACAGGCATGTATTCCCATTCTGAAAGACAGGCTGTGGGGTCAGTTTATTTTACAGAGTTGCACAATATTGCTCAGGAAAAACGTCATGCATGGTCCTGGATGAAGGGGAAACCGTAGATTCGTAGGTCATCTTGTTCCTCTGTTGTGCCTCTGCTGTTGTCTGGGAGTTCAAGGGCTTTCAGTATGATTCACAGTGATGGGTGACTGTTTTCTTCCATTAGCTGCTGTAGCTCATCCAAGAACTGATGGAAAATTAAATGTGTATAAAACGGAAAACTCAACAACTGCTGTGATTGGGTCAAGTGTTGTTTTAGGTTTCATTGTGAAGTTTTAAAATGCTCGACTTCGTGTTCAGTGGAGTATAAACTCAATGTTTGACCAGCCTTTGTGGTGTTTGTGAATTCCTTTCTCAATACAGGTGGGCTTTTTCGAAGCCTCCAGCTATTGTGCTATTGTGAGGAGCTTCATTGAGGGTATTAGGATGCTGGACATTACTGCGAGCTTAAGAGGATCACCACCAAATTCTCTTGAGTGCAGGTTTGAGAAAGTGAATGCTGTTTGCATGGGGTAATTTGGGGTGGCCCCGTTTGTAGAAACCGGGGCAGCACATTGTGCTCCTTACAGATTAGAAAGTGCATGGGTAGGCCTTCAGAGAGCTGTTTGTATCTTACATGGAGAATCTTGAAGAGCATCTTTCCTGTCGTGATGTATTAGATCTATTACTGTGACTCGAGAATATAAATGCTTACATGTACCATCCCTTCTGTTAACATTGAGAGAGATTTGTGTGTCTGTGTAGCCATATGACACGGTCAAAGGAAAGAACATGTGCCATTTTGTTGCTAATGTAATCTGAGTTTAACCTTCATTGACAGTGATGAAAAGGATGAGAGATGACCCCTCAGTATTCCCCCAGGTCATTTTGAGCCATTTTTTTTGTCCGTGCATTCATCAGCTTGTATTTACTCAGGAGGTGAATGTTCAAGCAGTGGAATGTAAAGGACAGGGTGATTCCTGCCTTGACCAGGCTGAATAGGAAGGAGCGTCTGGACGGGAATGTGAAACTGAGGAAGTGGTCTGTTGGCCTGTAGAGGTAGCTAGGTGTGTCTCCTCACCGCATGCAGTATAAGTGCAGTATAAACATTGTGGTGGGGAAATATAAGTCTGTGTTCATACAGCCTTCTTCATATATGACTGGTCAGGAAAAGGATTGTTGCCGACATGCCTAATGGGCTACATGCTTGCCAAGTCTTCTCAGAATACTCGTGATTTCTTAATCACAACAGAGAGATCAAGAGAGAGATAGTCTGTTCCAAAATGTGAAGTTCTGTTTCATTACGCCACATAAATATCGCTCCACACAGGGAATGACTTTACTCCAAATCTGTATACCGTAAATTTCTGTACTTTGATGAACAGAGAAAGATATTTGGAAGAATGCTTGTATCTTAACAGTTATTGGCCACCATTGACTACCATAGTAGGAAAAATGACAATGGTAGTCAAAAGTGCCCCAGAACTGTTTGCTTTTCTACATTCTTCAAAATATCTTCTTTTGTGTTCAACAGTACAAAGAAATTTACAAAAAATATTTTTCCTACTATGGTAGTTAATGGGGTTCAAGAACTGTTTGGTTACAATCATTCTTCCAAATATCTTTCTCTGTGTTTATCAGAACAAAGAAATGTATACAGATTTTAAGGGGTGAGTAAATGATGACAGATTGATTTCTTGGTGAATGATACCTTCCTTAAGAATTTGGCTGAAAATGTTTGAATTGTTTCTCAGGTTCATGTTGTGTTTCTAGGCTACACCAACCAAAGGAAGCTCCATGTCTGCATGTTTGAACATGGAGATGTTGTCTGGATGTAGTAAGAGTATCAATGTGAGTGTATCAAATAGTGAGACATAAACATCTCTTTACACTCGCCTTACTGTGCTGACAGCTGTGATTCTAGAAGTATCTATAACAGTTTCTGTGCTGACTGCTGCACTGGCATACCTGTTGTGTAATGTAATGTATCGACGAGAGTCGGGTCTCTTGGGGAGAGCATGTCTTTTGTGAAGGCAGGAATTCTGTGGCTGTGGGTTTGCTGGCTAGGTGCCATGATGGGGTGGAGAAGAGTCGTCAGGCATTCTGAATAACTGTACTGAACTGCCACTGGATCAGGTTACTGACTTTAAGAATTTTTACTTGACTTAAGGCTCGCTTTGGAGGCTTTGTTATGGGGCTTGCTGAAGAGCTGCTCTTTCAAAAGTGGGGCTCCATTGACTTGTGTGGTGAATCCTATTACAGTTAAGACTTGTGTATGTACAACCAGAAAGAAAAGTGCAAACATCGTATGTTCCTCTTGTAATGAAGGCATGACTTGATCATTTTATTAAGTTCTGATCACTAAATGGGTCTCTCACACAGAGAAAGTGACACGTTATAAGAGTTTCTGTTTTAGAGATCAGTTTAAATCACAGAAATTTACGTTTTTGAGAGACTGTATGCTTATGACATTATTTGACAAAAAACATTACTTGTTTATGTTTGTCGATGTTGTAATGATTATTAATTTAAAATAATTGTTGCCGTCATGACACTTTTAGTGCTGCATGATATGTTCTCACTGTTCATCTCTCGTCTGCAGGGTCAGAGGTCATTTCGAGCTACAGCAGCAGTAGCAGCGGCAGTAGCATCATGGCAGAGTCTGTTATACCAGAGATGCCCCCATCCATGTGCCTTGACAAGCCCAGCATGGACTTCAGCTACGTGGGCATCGATGCCATCCTGGAGCAGATGAGGAGGAAGGCAATGAAACAAGGCTTTGAGCTCAATATCATGGTAGTGGGTGAGTAGATAGACCTCCTAACACTTTTAACTGATTTGATGAAAGATCTGAGCACTTTTTAAAGTGTACTATCTAATACTTGAAGTTTTACTCATGTAGAATCCATGAGGCATGTTACAAATATAAAGGGTGGGCACAAGCTTGCATATTTAAAAATGTAAAGACATGTTTAATGAGCGGCCGGACCAGGACAATGTTCCTGCTTGTGCCTTATTACGTCCAACGTTGGCAGTTCATTTTTCTCTTAAAACATTTATTTGAGTTTCTACTGCTTTTTAGGCATTTGTTTAGTCAAATATAATAAAAAGATTTCCCTCTCCACATTGGTCATTTTAGTAATAGCGTTTCTCCTACAAACTCTGTAATTTAAGCATTTAAGGATTGCGGAGAGCTTTTTTAGGAAAGTAAGAGTGTCTAGATTTCAGCAAGATGTTTAATTACTTCAACCTTTAATATCACCAACTTATGGTAATCAAAGCTTCAATTTTTTTAGCACGTCCAACCACACACACCTACGCAATGCAATTACACACAGGCTATCTCAAGGAGCGTAAATGCCATGAGCCTTGCCAAGTGCATTATGTTACATGTATATTTGTGTGGTTGTCCTTTCATTTTAGTGTTTTGTGTGTGTACTTGTGAGCACTGTTGTGTGGTTAATGTGACCTGTGACATTGCAGTGTATCATTTAGTATTTTTAGTGCTTTAGACGCTGTATGTTAATGAACTGAATTACATTTACATTTCACACCATCAGTAAAGTGACCTTTTTGGAGTCCCATTGGCTGTGACTGCAAGTCGTAACTTAAATTTTTATTTTGCTTTGATCACTCAGTTAAAATATTAAAACATTACATTGATATGAGGATATACATTTTTAGTGAGTAAAGAATTCAAGTGAAAAGGAAAAAGGAAAGCCATCTGTATTTAATAATGTGGCACAGAAGTGTTTAAGGCCTCAGATGATTGAACGCATGTTAATGGAGGTAATACATCTTGATCACATTTGGTTTTAGGTAATGCAGACTCATTTCGAACCGTCAGTCTTTTTGGAAAGTGTTTCAACTCGCTTCCCAGAAGGTTTATTGACGCAGTTCTTGTACTTAATGTAAAATGATTTATGTGCTGTTTATAAGAGACAGTAATTAAGTTCAGTTATAGACATCACAGCAAAGGGAACCTGCCATCTTTGCGCAAGGCATGGCGCTCTGGGTCTGTGTGGCCAAACTTGCTGTTGATTTAACCCAGTCAGAGCTGAAAGCGCCAACCCTCTCCACAGACCTCCAGTTCCTGTTCCCAGCCAACCAGCTGCAAACCCATTTGTTCTCTGACTCAACCACGCATTTCTTTATATATGTGTGAATGATAAGAGCATCTGGTCATGCTTATCCATTTGTTGGGGATGTTTTTCTGCTCATCCAAGGGTCTGCATTGCTACTCTTAAAGGAGTAGTCACACAAAAATTTAAATCATCAAAAATTAATTCACATTTCTTTTGTTCCACTTTTTTTACTTAACTACAGCTGGTATTATGGTGTTCTATATATCGCTATCTCATACTACATTTACAGTCCCACAAGCTATGTATCAGAAAGAGATGGGTTAGGATAACAGAAGAAGAGCATGTCCGTCATTACTACAACGTGATGAGCCTGTGGCTGACAGATGTAAGCTCGCAGAGGTTAAAGAAGACCGCAACTCAACACAAGATCGTTTAACAGCGAGCCGGAGGGATGCTTACTTCAGTCAAACCACAGGACAGCCTGAGAGAAAAAGTCACTCGTGCTCTACCGATGAATGAGATGTATTTACACCAAATGCGTAACAAAAATGCATATCGAATGGCAGGCAAAAGGATGTGTTCAAGAACTAATTATTTAGGGTCAGAATAGAAAATAATTTTAGTGTTGTTTTCCAGAATATTGTTTTTTATTATTTTATGTTTAATGCTAATTTTGAAGAATGTGTGTTTGTGTGCACAGGTCAGAGTGGATTGGGAAAGTCCACACTAATGAACACGCTCTTCAAGTCCAAAGTGAGCCGTAAGTCTGTCCTGGGCACAGCTGAAGAGAAGATTCCCAAAACCATTGAGATCAAGTCTATCAGTCATGGTAAAAATACACAGATTCACTTTCTACGTGATCATTAGTGAGCTATTCACTTATTATAATAGAAGAATCTCTATGAATTCAAACAGTCTGCCAGAATTTAATACATATGGGATTGTGTGTGCTAGTTACTTAAATGATCTCCCCCATACAGACATAGAGGAGAAAGGGGTTCGAATGAAGCTGACAGTCATAGACACACCAGGGTTTGGAGATCAGATCAACAATGAGAACTGGTAAAGTAGAATTGTGTGTTCTTTATGTTCTTTATCTTTCTGTTTTGTGTACATTGTGCCATGCCTGTTTGTATTTTGTCTCTGTATTCTCTCAGTTGGCAGCCCATTATGAAGTTCATCAATGACCAGTATGAGCAGTACCTGCAGGAGGAGATCAACATTAACAGAAAGAAGAGGATTCCAGACTCAAGGGTGCACTGCTGCATATACTTTATACCACCCACAGGACATTGGTCAGTTTACACGCTTGTGTTCATGTCATATCTGTGTACCTCTACAAGTGATTTGAGGCAAACATTATCTTCCTGTTATTAACATCTGTGCAAGCACACACTTTCAGTTTAAGTGTTTGTATCACATACAGTATTATAAAACATAATCAACACCCTAAAGACCTTGTACTGCCTACATCATGTTTGACAGATCTAACTTTTTGGATTTTATCTACTTTTATGTATTGTTCGATGAAGACTTCAGATGCAAAATCCTCAAAGTGCAATTTGAAATCTTCTAAAATGATGTTGTAATGTTTTTACTAGGCTCCTATGTATAGATGGTTTCAAATCAACAACGTAAACAAACGTTACTATGCATGCACCCTTTTGTGGCCCAATTAGAGATTATTTCTAATAACAAGCAAAAGAAATAACAAGCAAATTAAATTAGCTAGCAAGTTAACTAAACTTAAATGTGACACGACCCATTCAACAAATTGTTTATTTAATACAATTATTATACAATAAAATATTATAAATTAATCTAAATTAATGAACACAAACCAGAAGAAAACTTCAGGCCAGTCACATGCATCTGATGAAACCGTTTATAGGTTCAGTGATTTCACTTTAATGGCAATGAATTTTTGCCATTAAAGTGTAATCACTTTAAATATAAACATTAGAGGCTGATAAAAAATAATGTCAGTCTTTTTGTCTGAATATATACTAAATATCTTGCAAAATATGGTCCCTACTATTGTATTATATAATGCAATAAGTTAGTGTCAGATTTTATTCAGTCCTAGTTAATATTTGATTATTGTTCTTTGCTTAAGTGTATTTGGTGCTAGTAACAAATAATTTTTTTGCCTGTTAAATGCTTTTTATTCATAATAGGAGGAAAAGCTAGATTTCAAAGAATGGTGAGGAATGTGATTCACTTCACTGCCCTTAAGAGGGCAGTACTGCTTCTGTTCATGAGCATGAGCATGTACATTTATGCATTTGGCAGACACTTTTATCCCCGTGTCACAAACATAAACTGGCTGGAAATCAGTTTGACAAATCAGTTTGTCATTACAGCTTGTAAATACAGTGTCAAGTAAAGGCCCTACACATTTCATTTTTCAACAAGACTTTGTTTAATAACTGCTGGACCTCTGGGAGGTCAGTCTTTAAAACGCTGAGGTGTAGCATTAATTTCAGTTGAAGGTTCTTTGGGATTTTAAAACATTAATAATATGCTTTGTAAGCAGTAACTAGTCAACGTTTACCACTAACTGCTGTCGCTGCATCCCAAAAATATAATTTGTGCCAAATTTAGTGGGTGGTCTGTTCTGTTGTTTGACTGTGATAAAAAATCATGTATTCTTGAGTTTTTATAGCTGTTTCTGGAGAACATGGGTCTCTAGACGGATTTTGTGGATATGAATGCTACAGCATGACCTGTAGAATTAGTTGCAGTGTTCCCTTAACACAGTGTCTGAAAATTATGGCTGAAGCAATTCTCCCATCCATTGCCTTCATCCATCCACTAATCCATGCCTTTATCCAAGATGTAAGATCTCTAAACACACACTCCCCGGACGTGTATGGACCCAGTGTGCCGATGGCCCCGGAGCGTGTGGTGCAGGCCCTTCTGTGGCCCGCTGTGAATGAATGAGTGTTTCATGTGCGTCCAGCGCTGCAGATGTCACTGGTGTGTGTATGTGTGCTGCTCAGCAGCTGCAGTCTGGCTTTGAACCGCTCGGTTAATTGGAGTCTAACAGTCGGCCATAGAGACTGCAGGCTGGGTCAGCGGCACAGTCACACTAGCAGGAGATCTGATCTGATCTAACAAACTACATCTGTGTGCCTTCTCCCATGTGTGCTTTTTTTTTTTTTTTTTTACATGTCTGTCGAATCAGAGGTCTCCGTACACCTTTAAAGATACGCAGGAATTATCTGAGAGCATTTTCAAGATGTGTCGTATCTCAACGCTTATGTATTTTCGGCAGTTTCGCCCTCTGGTGGTTCATGTGCAGTTCTTTTTACAGTGTAAATTGTCTTACTGTGATACAGTGTCAGAAATGAACCTCTGTAAGAATAAATAGTTGCCCCCTAAGAGCAATCTCTTATTCTAACTATAAAAACTTTATCATTTATTCAAATGATTTTATTGTATGTCACATGGATAGGCCTACAGTATATTTTGAAATGTATACCTTTTTTTACCAGTATCTGGGGCATTTTTGTCAACTCAAGCTCTAATGAAATTCTAATGAAATGATGGCAATTGTTTCTGCAGTCTCAGGCCTTTGGATGTGGAGTTCATGAGACGCCTCAGCAAGGTTGTGAACATCGTTCCTGTCATCGCCAAAGCTGATACTCTGACTCTAGAGGAGAGGGATTTCTTCAAGAAGAAGGTGAGCTAAAGTCCCTAAACATCATTGCTTTACAGAAATAAAAAAGTAACACACGTCTGCTATTCATTTTTGTATTTAGACAGAATTGTGTGTAAAGCTATTATTTCCATTGATTGCAGTTTGTCTTTATTTGTGCATCATTCCAGATACTATGAATTTGTAACAAACACGTGGTTAACTGCAAAAATGGACTTTGTCGTTTAATAGTTGTATTAATGTGGAAGTTTTTGTGGTGAACCCCAGTGGAATACTGTGAATACTAGCGCTCAATGCCTTGAAGCGTGGAAGAACTGATACATGCTGTCATGTTCTAGTTGTAGTTGGCAAATTAAGACTTTTTTCCTTCCTAAGAGATTTCCAAGATTACAGATGGTGTGCTTTGCATTTTCTTGATTTTGGAAGTCTCAAAGATTTATGCAGTTTTTGTAGAATTGGTGTAAGACTGAGATGACACATGATGTTTAGGTGTGCAACATCTGTTCTTGTGTTAGCTGTGTTTTACATAGCAGTTAGCAGTGTGTTGGCAGTCGTGGCCCAGTGGTTAGAGAGTTGGACTCATGACCAGAAGGTTGCTGGTTCGATTCTCAGGGCTGGCGTGTAACGGCTGAGGTGCCCTTGAGCAAGGCACCTAACCTCCACTTGCTTACTATACAAAATGTACAAAATGTATAGTACAATGTAATGTAAGTCGCTTTGGATAAAAGCGTCTGCCAAATGCATAAATGTAAAATGTAAATGAGTTAAGAGCATTTGCCAACCTCAACGGCCTCTTGTGCTGGCGTGCCTCTTACTGGAGGAAACTCAAGCATAGAGATATCTCTGTTTTGGAAAATGTTCTGTTCTTCTGTTACCAGTTGCTATACCACATTTCAGATGCATCGCTTCTTGCCAAATATCCAAAGCTACTTTTACTTGTAGGGTTTGGATTCATATTATTTATTTTTAAATATATTTATTTATATTATTTAGAAACATTCATTTGCACAATACCTCTGTTACATATAAAAACATTTAATAATAGACACGCTTTGGAACTGGACAGTTCGAAAGATTTATTCTGGAGTTTTTCCTCAAGATTAAATAACTTTTTGTTGATCCATTATAGAAATAATGCACATCTACTTTGCTCCCACTGGGCTTAACTGTAATTTCATGTTATGTAGATCAGGGAGGAGCTTCGGGCCAATGGTATAGATGTCTATCCACAGAAAGAGTTTGATGAGGACACCGAAGACCGAATGATCAATGAGAAAATAAGAGTGAGTTTGCACCACATATGATATATTTTTGAATGTGGTGAGACTCACATTACAATCTCGCCATCCTCTTTTTCCTATCAGGAGATGATTCCCTTTGCAGTAGTAGGAAGTGACCAAGAGTATCAGGTCAATGGACGGAGGCTGCTGGGAAGGAAAACAAAATGGGGAACCATTGAAGGTACAGTATGGTGACTTGAGTAAACATCTCTAGAGTGTGCGGATATGAGACGGAGAGAAAGTGATTAGTGAAGCGTGGGCTATGCTTTAAGCACATCAAGGGAGCTCATTAGCCGTCGACACACGGCTATGAGTCAGGCATCTTAAAGCAGCTCTTATCTGCTGCAATTGAGGATCCTCTCAGAAGACCATTATGACTTTTACTGTGAGTCAGCGGCCTGCTGTTGGACAGATAAAATGCATTTGTCAGAGAGCGCCCTGAGCTACATGCACCATCGTCATGATGATGTCATAGTTCCTGCGGTAAATGAAGCCTGGCAGCCGAGATCATTGCTGGACCAAATAAGTTTAAATAAGTATAATGTGTTTTATTAAGCTGTTAGGTTGACAGTTGTTCTTTAAGAGACTACATTTGTAAGTGGAGGAATACTTGCATTCTGACAGATGCTTAAAGAAAGTTATATAAAAAATATAAATGTAGCCTTGTGGACGAGTTCAAATATGTGCGGTGAATGTCACAGGGTTGAATGATTTCTACTGAAGATTAAACACTGACTCTTTCACAACATTGCTGTGTTTGTTGAGGTCTCTGACATGGGAACATTGGCTTAACCCATGTTGTGATTTTAGAGCCAGATAATCTGTTTGTCCAAGAACCATGGCAGATAAAAGAATTGTCAAAATATTTGCAGTTCTTTTTGATGACGCAACAGGCACCGAAATGACAAACCTTACCTTTAAGTGGACTTGTTGACTTGTATTGTTGATGTTTGTGTGGTAACTGCCATGATGGTTGATGGACAGTGTTTCGAGATTTGACAGAGTTAAAGAAATCTCCCTGTAATTATCCTGTAATGTTTTCAAGAGATGCACTCTTATTATTTGAAAACCTTTCATTTTCTGCGCAGATGTTTCTGTGTGGCTTCTTTGTGGTGGCTTTCTTTGTTTTTTGAGTATGAGCTATAATTCAGAAACATAAAATGGCTTCCTGTAATTCTACTAGTAGGGAATAGTGTTAGCAAGGGGAGTCAGGAGTTTATTATCCATAAACAGATGAATTGCTTAAATGTGTAGGACCCTAAATGCACAAATATAAAAAATAAACACAGAATTTGTCTGTCAATCTTATAAATTAAGAAGGCTTCATTTTTCATTTAGACTACAATATTCTGATTTCTGTCCACCTTTCTGTGTTTTCTTTAAACAGCTTCACCTAGCAGCCAATTGGTTATTGCTAAAAAAAACTACTCTACATGCCTAGAGAGGAAGTAGTGCACAATTGATCTGATTATTTCAAGCTTTGATCTAATGTATTTGTGTGTTTTGTTTTTGTGTCTGTAGTTGAGAATATTGCCCACTGTGAGTTTGCTTACCTGCGGGACCTCCTCATAAGGTGAGTGGCTCAAACAGTACCAGTCAAGTTTGAAAACACATACTCATTCTTTATTTGTATTTTTTTGACCACCTTTTAGAATAATCGTGAACTCATCAAAACTATGTAATAGCACAATGGTAACTGGGAAATATATTGTGACTAAAAGCATCTAAGATAAATCAAAATGTAGTCACCCTTTGACTAGAATATGCAAAATCGTACACTTCTTGATGTCTCACCCTGAGAAGCTTTTTAAACTATATTGAAGGAGTTCCCATTTATTCTGTTCTCGTATTGGCTGCATTTTCGCTTCATTATTTGGTCCAAATCATCAGTTTTTTTAATAAAAGAGATTTGTTGGCACATTTATATTATCATCTACAAAAACATTTAAGCATACACCTTAAGATTAAAAGATTTTTAGGATGATGAGAAATATTTTAGGGTTTTGACAGGTAGTGTATATCCACAACCTAACAAGCTATATTAATGGAATGATGTAACTGATGAAAATATATATTTTTAAATGTTTGTCATCTGTGAAACACGAAATGATGCAAAGTAATCTCCAGTGAAAGCGTTAGCGATATATATCTGATATCAGCTTGCCAGTTAGACATCGATTCTAAATCCACGCTTGACTCATGCTCCGCAGAACCCACATGCAGAACATTAAAGACATCACCAGCAGCATCCACTACGAGATGTACCGCGTCCGTCGACTCAACGAGAACAACACTCAGGCCAACGGCCTCGGCGATCACCACCCAGCCTCCCACGAAATCTAGCCCTCCGTATTAAACAACCCATCGTCGATCTCTCCCTCCTCCCCGCTCCCCAACCCTGCGTTCACCGTACACTCCGTTCCAGCCCCTTCAATCAGCCGTGGACTGAGGTGAAGAGGTCCATCAAGAGAAGCACATAATGACTTTACCTCCCACAAACTCCATGTTCCTAAACCCTCCAAACCTTTTATTCCTGCACAGGACACCTGGGGCAAAGAGGTCTATTTTTCTGATTTGCCTGTTAAGGAGCTTCTCTGTATATCGCATGTGTTTGACTCACTGTGCTGATGCTTCAGGTCTATGTACAGAGGTTTATAAGGAGGCTTTGCTCATACCGCGATTATTTTACAGGGGTTTTCTCAGAAATGCATCCTTTTATGTGATTCTTTGACTGTTCTATTAATATTTATGCTTAATTTTGAGCGGGCCCCATAACAGGCGAAGTCGTCTTCTGAATCCAGGGTCTCATTTCCATATTAAATAATGATCCATTTGTTCCAGTAGTCTCTTTTCAGCACAGGTGGAATTGATTCTGGAGTCTACAGGTTATCTGGTGTCTTTCCTTACAAAGCCAGCATGTCAGAGTCAATTTTGGGAGACGTGTGTGCCATTGGTCTTGCTGTTTTAATGTGTTCGGATGATACAGGGAAACGGTCATTGAACCCCTGGTGCCTTATTAAAATATAATGAGAATCGCACAGTTATTCCAAAACATTGTGTGTTTTTGTCCATGAGATGTCTCATACTCTGTCAAACGGGAATAGTGACCAGTGGCTGCAAATGATCTTATTTATGGTAGAATGTGATCTGGATTAGGAGAACAGCATTTGAGCTGATGGACAACATTCAACAATCCCGCTGTCCATCATACTTCAGTTCACTTGTGTGTACACCCGGCACACCGTTTTATCAGGCAAAATGTAGTGCCTTGTTTTTCCTTTCAGACCCCCTTGTTTTCTCATGTGTGGATATATGGAAATGCACACCATCTAGACAGCTTTTATTTGTCAGTTGTCTTGTCTTCTAGCTCAGAGGAAAAGGCCTACGGGAGAGAGAACTTTAAACAGTGATTTCTGTGCACCTGAACTTTTAAAGGTTCCTGCCATGTCTGATGAGGAGCCACTTTTAAGAACGGCTCAGGCTTGTTTTTGTTCTGTGCCAATCTCTTCATAAATGCTCATCGTTGGGAAAATATATTTGTTTTGTCCTGTGCTGTGTATTCATAGTGATTAAGTTTTTGTATTGCTATTCAGAGTAACACAAATAACTCCTGGTATTTTAAAGGAATAAAGATTTAAATGATAAATAATTATTTTGACTTTTCTCAAATTATTATTTGTCTCGAAGGTTTAATTGCTCAATTTATGTGCGACTTGGAGAATTGGGGAGAATTCACTCTCATTCAATTTCACTGTTAATTGGGTTAAATGAAATAATACAATTCAGTGTTTTTAATAAAGCCGTAGAATTTTGACATGCAAGTACTTTTCTAGTATAAAAACATCTCTCTTATCTTTTCACCCATGGTTCATTAGTTAGATATTTGTATGGTAATTACATCTATTTTGACTCATTTTTCCTCATTTCCTCCAATAGTAAATCAATGTACTGTATAGCATTAGACTGTACTGTAAGAGGTGATTTTCCCATGATGCATTTCCCCCCTCCCAATCCGACTCAAAATGGAGATGCCCTCAAAATGGCGCCCCTCTTTCTCACCTTCAGGGAAACAGATGGCGCCCTGCGTTGCCCGCGCGTCTTCACCACCCTTCCCTGCTCATTCCACACAACTCTTGTTTTCCAGAATCCTTCTCTCATGTATCCCACGGAATGAGAAAGCGAGGCATCTGTTACCCACTATGATCTATTTGTTATCCCTCCTCCTCCCTGCTCCTCCCTCCCGATATTTACAGCATAGCTTTTGCATATTGCCGTAATTAAATTAATTAGCTATTTCATTGAGCTTAGTTTGTCTCTGGATGCCCACTTCACGGATGCGAGAGAGCCCACCGAGTGCACTTCCTATTGCGCAAAGCTCCCGCTGTATCCAGAGCACTAAAACTCTAAAGGTGACGTTTATTTCACCCCTGAGGACGACCGCTCTCTGGATGATGTTGCTGGCCATGTGGTTTTTATTTGCTGTCACTCTGAATAAGCTGTCCCAACTCATCCACTGTATTCCCTTTATTTACTAGATATTGTTTAGCATTAATAGTCAGCATGATGGAAATCAATACTCTGTGTTGAAAAACAAACTTGGCAGTAGTTTCCTGTGATGTTAATGAGACACCTGAACTTTATTTGTGTTAACAATTATTTGTATCTGGCTTGTATGTGTCATTAGAAGTGTAAGTGTCATGAGTTAAAGCAGCACAATGTAGTTTTTCGACCTTAAAATAATGTCTCTAAAATTATTTCAGCGGTAGAACAACTCTTAACTGGATTTTACTGGTGCTGCTACCTAAGCAGCCTCCTAGCGGCAAAAACCAGACTCCCCGCCATCCCCTGCCTGCGGAAGAAAGCCATATGGTTTCCAAACAACGTTTCTGTATATGCGCCGGTTCCATCAGCTTAGTGAACAAATTCACGTGTATTGCGCTGCCCACGGGGAAACTTATACAGCGACATTATTTGCAATATTTGTAAAAGACAATTGCGCTTATCAACCACATGGGGGAACCTGTGAGCAAAAATTCATTAGTGCCGCTTTAAAGCTTTAGGGGATCACATACCTCTTGTTCGGAGTCACTGGTGTGTAAGATGTTTAGTCTGCTGTTTGTTTGTTTGTTAGACTGATTATAGGGATTGTGGAAGAGAGCATCAGTCGAGGCTTCCATCATTTTGTTAGGAAAGGCACAGGGAGGCGACGTTTGACGTTTGTTTAGGCCACTTTATTGAACGTTAACACTCTTAACTGCTTTGATATATTTGCGTAGTCTTGAGTGTTCAAGCCAGTGTCAAATGTATTTTTTATGAAGGGAACATATTTGCTGGTTGAATTAAAACTTCAGTGTCTAATTGAATCATTCAATTTGAGTGGATTCAAATCATCACACAAATAGATCTTGAATTATGAAATATCAAATATATGTTACATAATAGATACAAAACAAAGAAGTGGGATATTGTTTGTTCTTGTATTTTTCATTTTGGCCTCGAACCATGATTTTAATTAATGAACCGTATTTGAGCTAATAGCAGACGTGTGAAATAAATGTAGGGGGTGTGATTCATTTTGTGTCATTATCTAAAGTAGCTTTATTCATCAAGTCTACTGGTAAATCTTCATTCATCTCACTTCTTCTGTGTTTTTATGTTCTTGGTAATCAGCATCTAGACCTCTCCTTGAGGTCTCCTTCATAATCATTAGCAGAAAGTCCTCCAACATCCAATAGATGCTCTGGTTCTCCGCCTCTCTAATTTACATATGACTCGATCACTATCACCCTCATTTTTGTTGAAAAGCCATTTGGCTGTACCTTGCCAGAAACGACCTGCCAGGATGTTTTATGCGAGTGCTCGACACTGCGGTGGTTGTGGTTCATGCCCCTTTAGTTTCACCATGGGCATCTGTGTGGTTTGTTTCACATTTGTTTTCATCCCTCATTACTGCATTTTCATATTATTGGCTTATTTTTTAGCCACCCTTTACTCCCAGCATTTCCACCCCGGTCTCTCCCTGAGCTTCATGTGTCAGATGTTCTCTCTTCCTTTCTGTCTGCTGGCTCACTGCCAGATGCCAGCCTCTCAGACATGCAGGGGAGAGCTGGCGGCTTCAGCCATATGCAAATCATACTGGACTTGATTAGGAAGCAGCAGCAAATTCAATTAATTTTTGTGTGTGTGTGTGCGTGTGTGTGTGTGTCTGTGTGCGTGTGTGCGTGTGTGTTGTGGAGGGGATGTCTGCCAAGTCAAGTGCAAGATATTAGGGCGTTAACATTTACCGAAAATAAAATTCCTTTTTATTGGTCTTTTTTCCCCCGTATAATTTATTATCGTCGGAAACTAGGATTTAAAAAAAAAAGGACTTGCACGGAACCCATCGTTGTATGTTTGTCATTGCATGCGCATGAGGGACGTAAAACGGCAGAGCAAGAGATTGAGACAGAGAGAGAGAGAGAGAGAGAGAGAGAGAGAGAGAGAAAGAGGATCCTCCCTCGTTTCCTTTTGATGTGATGGTTTTTCCTGAGGCTAATAGCTGTGAGTAATTACACCAATCAGTTACCAGTGTTCTCACTGTCGTAGCATCGAATGAGACAATGTTGTGCCGTGATCCACGTATATTAATTGTGCGTTCGTGTTTGTCTGCTTGTTTTTGTGTCTGTGTCATCAGAAAAGTGGGCACAAAGGTGGCATGCAGTAAGAGGGTGTATGCAGTTGGGTGAAATTAAATAATGGCACAACATACCAGACTTTATTAATTGTTCTTTGATTGCTTTTAGTCTGGGAGTTGTCACAGCACTGGCTGTTTGTTGTCTCTTTATGACAGGGTCTCAGGGTTTAAAAAGGTGAACGCCACCTTCACACCCTCTTTTCCCTTTCACACTCGTGGGATGACACCCTTGGCATTTGGCCAAATTGGGGGGTTTCTGAAGCTGTCTGTAATGGTTTGTGGAAGTGTGGCTGGTGTCTCTCGATGGGCATTGCTTATTAGTGAAGCTCAGGAGGAATTTATGCTCTTCAGGACTTTGTCTTGGAAGTTTCTCCTAAAATTGAATGTAAGAGTCTAACTGATGAAACATTTTTCAGTACATAATAAAATCTCTTTGGTTTTTAGATATTGTTTAGGTCTATCTATTTTTTAACATTTGAGATCACTATGGCTAACTTAGAGAAGAGGTCTTCATTTACTTTCATCTCATTTCATTTCAGTTTTGGAGAAATAGCCTCTGTTCTATGAATGTAATTCAGGGGAGCTTAAATGTAATCTATATTATATACTGCTGGTTTGTTTTCCTCAACATTTCAGCTTTGTCCTCAAGATGGCTCTCCATCTATGGACAAGACCTCATACAGCTTATTGTAATGTAGGCTACTCTGTAGAGAACCCTAGACTCTCTTTTCTATATGAATACTGGGGTGCATCTGTGTTTTGTGTGCACTGATAACTGTAGTTTTATTATTGCAATTAAGTGTAAGTAAAATGTTCACTTGTATTGCAATCTGGTCAATTAATACATATTCCATGTAATTGTGCTGTTTTTGAAAACATGCAAAAGAAATAAGGAAATTACATTAACTAGCAAGTAAAAAGTATATAGTCAGTATTATTTTGGGTTACCAGTAGAAAACTCAGTAGTTACTTGGCTAAACTTAAATGCAACAAATTTACACAACCATTCAACAAATTGTTTAGTTTATGCAATTATTGTACAATAAAATATTCATATAAATTAAATTAAATATATAATATTTTTGTAATATACTATTAGCCACTATAGCCAGACTGATCAACAAACACAGACCGGAACTTCACTTTGGGCCACGTGCGTGCGTCTGATGAAACCGTATATGGAACATCAAATATTTACTATATTTAAATTTTCATGTGTCTGTTTATGAGGAATATGGACCATTATGAATGTGACAATTCACTTATCTGACTATGGAATACTATGCTTTATAAACACAAAAAAAGCTTTAAAAACTCAGAGTATTGACATCTGACCTACATGTATCAGTGTGCTGAAAGCTAAATACTCAGAATCCAGTTCCACCTAAATTCCATTTTGTCAATTCTTTCTGAAATGATATAGTTATGATGACAGGGGAATGTTTCTGTAATGCATGGTTGGAGTCAGTGGCCTGTTTCCATCTCAGGCAGGATATTGTTGTGCTGTTGCTCCACTGGAGTTAATTATCCACATTAATGAGAGCGCCTCACTCATTTATCACCATCTCATTCACTCTGCAGATACCACCAGCACCTTACCATCGCTGCACTGCCCCCTAGCACAAGCATGTGTTATTGTGAGGTGTGTGTGTGTGTGTGTGTGTGTGTGTGTGTGTGTGTGTGTGTGTGTGTGTGTGTGTGTGTGTGTGTGTGATTTCATGCCATTTACGGTCCTCTGAACTATTTTCCTTGTGCGATTGCTTTCACGCTGTTTTGATTTCCATATAATTCTATATTCAGTCTTCATATTCCGGATACATTTAAATGTAAAATATATATTAGTTCCTGCACATTTTCTGTATATTCAGTCCCCATGAACAGAGACCAAGCACATCCTTTTTTTTACCTGTTGAGATAAAGGCTTGCCTTTTTTTTCATATAAAAGATGGCCTGTGCTTTATAACTGTGCTATGTATTTAAGAGGCAACTGGCTTG
Organism: Oreonectes daqikongensis; assembly: GCA_026939265.1. Classification (NCBI taxonomy): domain Eukaryota; kingdom Metazoa; phylum Chordata; class Actinopteri; order Cypriniformes; family Nemacheilidae; genus Oreonectes; species Oreonectes daqikongensis. The sequence continues at coordinate 6,438,475 of JAOTQM010000013.1, forward strand.
TCTTGTTGAAGATACTCAACATCAGGATCTATAAAACTAGTGATTCATTTTCTCTCAAGGGAGAGGATGTATTCCATCTTTGATGCAAGTGGGCTTTAGATAACCTTTTTTTTTTTACACGATCACACTTTCGCACCGCTCCTGAATATTCAGGGTTCGCAGATAATTTGTTGAATTCATTAAGGTGCATAGTGACTGTCTGGTGTTGATGTGTGTCTGCATGCCGTCTGGAGGTGATGATGAATAAAGGAGGTGATGACATTAGGGTTATAAAGAAATGGTTTTCGTAAGGTTCTACGAGGGTAAATTGCCCTTTACCAGCATATTGCAGGATCCAGTCTCTATTTCAGTCTTTACAGCCTCTGTGTCGGCCCGTACGCCAGAAGTGCTGATGTGGGATGTTGAACGGACACATCAAAGATGAGGCTAATACTATAATCAGGTACTAAGGAATTCATTTTCTCCTTGACTGCACTCTGAGTGTGCGATGGGATGCAAGTTGTGTCTGGAGATCTGGCGGTTTAACCCGTGTCCTCTGCTCAGCATTACACTATAACCTCTGAAACTCCCATAGCCTGCAGTGAGAGGTCAAACGTCAACAGCGAGACGTCTGTTTAAAGCTAATGCTACTTAAGATGAAACGGAAACATTCTAAAACAAATATTAGGATGTTGATGTAACAAAAATTCATAAGCCCACTACATTGTAACTCACTCACATAAACAGAATAAACAGTTTATGTCTGGAATCTGTTGCCTTAAAAAAAAAAAATCAAATATTCTGTCATCATTTACTCTCCCTCTTGTCATTTCAAACCTGTATGACTTTCTTTCTTCCATGGAACACAAAAGAAGATATTTTGGGGGATTATTGTTCACTGGCACCCATTCACTTGCATTGGTTTTGTGAATGGGCCAGTGCTGTTCGGTTACCAACTTTCTTCAAAAAAATCTATTGTGTTCTGTGGAAGAAAGAAAGTCATACAGGTTTGAAATGACAAGACAGTGAGTAAACGATGACAGATTTTTCATTTTTGGGTGAACGATCACTTTAAGTATTTATTCTGCCGTGTGCATTAAAATGTATTATTTTGCTATTTTTGCATAATGAAAATGAATCATAATTTGTCCCCCAATGAGTTTGTTTTTTAATCAAATCAGCACAAGGCAATACAACAAATACTATTATTTTGATGTAATGACTAATATCATTACTTAGATTTTGTGGTGAAACTTGACCTGCTCGTGTTCTCATCCCATTTCTCCATCAGTGCTTAGTCCGCATTAGTCCATCAATGGTCCGCATTCTCCCGAGCTCCTTTACCGTTCACGGCCAGGGACATCAATCCCCCACACTGATCCTAAATCATCCCCACCCCCTCTCATCCAGCCAGCCTCCTAAAATCACTCATGCCTCCAACCTTCCTCCTCCCCCTCCATCCTGATCCTCCACTGCTGTTTACCACCGACTCACTAATGGAAAAATTTGCAGAAATATGCAAAAAAGCCGCTAAGGCAAATGCAGGTTGCCCAGGCAACAAGAAGGTTATATTCCTGGCCGCTGATGGAAATCAGTGTGGCGCGGGTAGCTCTCGCATCCTGCCGAAAATTAGATAGGAGAGGAGAGAATACAAAGAAAGACACGTGGAGGAAGCGGGAGTGGGAAGGTCCCAGGGGCAAATTCTACTTCAAACCGTGTTTAGTTTTCATCTTAGGCCCTGGCAGACGTGACGGCTCTTACTGCTTTATATATTTGTGCGGATAAAATGAAGAAATCAGAGTCTCAGAGCAACAGAAATAACTTTAGCCCTTTGTGCAGTGCACATAAGGGACCTTGTATGCTTGTAAGCTATAAAGCTTGTATTCAGCTTGTATGTATTCTTTGAGCTGAAACATGATCATATTTAGCTACTTATATTTAGCAGTAATAATCATTTTTTGGAAATCTATGAACTGTACCAACAGCATAGAGTGAATGTTGTTACAGGCACTTTCGAGTGATGTAATACTTCTGAGAGGAGTTTTTGATCAAAATATCTGAACCTTTTTTCATATACCTCAGAGAGACATTATTATTGAAGTCCTGATAAATGTGTTGGCTACGCTCTCTATTTATGACACCGTTGTAAAAATCCTCCTGTCTCCGCACTGTAACTGTGTCGAGTTAACTGGCAGGATATGGAACAGCCCTCAGATATCTACAGAGACACAGTGGACCTCGAGTATGTTATTAAAAAAGAGTTTGTCACATCTAGTGTAAATCACGGAAGGTGAATGAGGAAGAGAGATATTAGAAATGTCACGAAGTCCATTGCTTTAACAGAGAGATAAGAAGATCATTAAATGTCCATCTTGCAATATTTGTATTAACATGAGATCTCAAAACATATCTTGACAAAACTATAAAGAATCAGATTAAACAAACATAATGATTAAAGGTGCTATGTGTAATATTTAGGAAGATCTTTTGACAGAAATGCAATATAGTATTCATATCTATGTCTTCAGAGGTGTATAAAGACCTTACATAATGAACCGGTTTGTTTTTATTACCTTAGAATGAGTTATTTCTGTCTACATACACCTTACATGGAATTCATCATGTTGTTTCTACAGTAGACAAACTGCTCTACAGAGTGTGTTTCAAAAATATGTTATCTCCTTTGGCAAAGAAGTGAAAACGTGATGACTTCTTTGTCCTGTGTCAGACACTGCAGTGGAGTGAGCCATTGGTTGCAATTCACAACATCACAGCTAGATGCCGCCAAAATCTCGACATTGCTCCTTTAAATTTATAATTGAAATCGTAAATTTAGCCCAGCTTTAGATTCAGCTTGTGCCGCTATATGACAGGAACACCCTTTAGATTCAACATTAAAATTAGTTTTTAATAATTTATCTTATTAGGTTTACCTATTCAGAAAATATGGCATTACATAAAAAAACATAGACTGAATAGCAGTTCACCTCTGAGTAAAACAAAAAAAAACCCATGCAAATAGCTTTTATTTATTTTAGTCTATATATCTATCTTTTTTATTTAAGAGCTTTTAACTTCATCCCTAAATATTTGGCTCCATTTACATTTTTATGCCATTTGGCATTTTTAATTCCCAGCTTGTATTAAATGGTCTCTTGTGGAGTCTCTATGGAACAAATAAAGTTAATATCTGTAAGAACAGCCACTTTAACCAATGTAACCTGCTGGCCCTGCTCTTTATATCAAAAGACGTTTTTGATTAACTCCCAATATTTGACTTTCCTTTTCTCTTCGCTAGCTTAATCAAATCCTTAAATAACATTTCTGATTGGCTCGGAACGGCTCAGCTCTTTTCCTCAGCAGGAGTTCTCCTGCGGGGAGCCGAAGATCGCCGTGAACTACCACCGTTGGTCCGCTCGCCTCCTGATATTAAAACAATAAAGAGAAACACTATTGCCTGTAGACATTTTGTTTATTAAAGGGGAATAAGGGCTTATGGTTATCTGAACAGCAAATATGTTGCTTTATTTCAGTTTTTTCCTTCCTGTGCGTTCCACACTAGATTTATTGTAACATGTTAATGCAGGGACATTTAATGTTGCTGAAATGACACGGCCGTGCAGTTATGTTTCATTAGTAGCTGATACGTGTGAAGCCGGCCCACTGGCATCTATTTATTAACTGACTATTTATAGCTTTAATTGACCACTGGAAGAACATATAGGCAGAAAGTGAATGTAAGCATGAAAAATAATGATGGAGGAGAGACTCTAAACAGGTGATGTTAAGAACAGTGGCAGGTTTATTGCTCTCACTCCTACACAGCTTTGACATTTCTAATCCTGTCTTTCATATTTCTGTGCTTTTGTTCTTCTCATTCTCTCCCACTCTCGACTTGTTTGTACTGAATGATTTCGAATTATAACAAGCCTATAGAAAACAATACAATGACACTTAAATCTATTAACATGTCAGATTTTAATTAATACTTAGCTAGCCATTCATCTTCATTTAACACTTCCTGAACGTCTTGTTGTCTTCCTCTTTTTCATGTTTGTTTATGATGAATAAATTGTGATCATTCATGATAAAAGTGACGACAGTTGGCCAAGCGCATCAATCGCACGCTATTTCTACAGGTCTGTAATTGTGTTTCTTAAAGGTATAGCTCACCCAAGTCGTCATTTACTGTCATTTCAAACCTGTATGACTTTCTTTCTTCTGTAGAACACAGAAGAAGTTATTTTGAAGAATTTTGGTAACCGAACAACGGTGGCACCCATATGTACAATAGAAGTGACTGTGTACCGCCATTGTGCAGTTATCAACATTCTTCAAAATATCTTCTTTTGTGTTATGCAGGAGAGAGAAAGTCAGACAGGTTTGAAATGTTATAACGTATAAGTAACGTCTCTGATAGGATCAAGAAGTTGAAACCATTCAGGACACAAAATAATAGGATTCTCCTTAACATTAAAACTTAATTCATGCCATTCTCTGCCCTCAACGTGCTGTGAAGTGGACTCGGCAGATAGGGCCAGACATTTTAATCAGATTTTGACTTTGGCTATACAGCGGCTGGTACACACACTGAATCAGTGTCAGATAAGATTATTATCCTGAGATATGAAATGATCTCTGTCTTTATCTGATGGGCCTCCTCAGTGTCAAGAGTGGAAATGTAAATGAAGGAGGGATGATGAATGGATAAGTGTAAAATCTTCATCTCTGTCGTTTGACTGCTGTGACAAGCAGAACACCTCAGTCCTGTGCCACAGCTTCTCCATTAGAGGAAATGAAAGCCCTTAGCTGGACTGAGCCACAATTACTTCTCCTGCAAATCGCCCCAGATCCCTACGCCTGGTTATCAAATTAGAGCTATTAATAAGCTTCCTGCTGTGTGTGCGTGCGTGCGTGCGTGCGTGCGTGCGTGCGTGCATGCTCTTCTGAAATTGTATGTGTGTGACTGTGTTTGCGTCCACCTCAAGTGCTGTTAAGTATCATGAGGACATCATTCACATTTACCCACAATTCAAGTGACAGGAAGTAGTGATCGAGGAAGAGAATTTAATTAACAGAGAATTCTCAAGATGTTCATGCTTTCACGTTAAATATAAAGATTACAGTATGTCACAAGGCTTTTTACATAAATGAGCTCCTAAATGTCTTTTTTCAGCTCTTTTTCTCAGAATAATTCAGGGGAAAGTTGCTTTAAAGATTTTGATTGTTAAAAAATATTTTATTTGGGAAATACTTTTGATATACATAGAGATGTGGAAAGTTATCTGTGCTTTGGATGTGTATATTATTATTATTATTCAAAAATAGTAGATTTAGATCTTAGACCATGTGTGTATGTTCTGTATGTGACTGTCTGTCTTTCTTTTGTACTAAAATAGTATAACATGTACAATATTTGGAAAAGAATGAGCTGTTATTTCTCTCTCTCTTTTTGTGATACATTTCATTTAAAGACAGCATGTTTTCATCCATACCAAAGCAAAACTGTGGCACTAATTAAATAATAATAATTTTGAAAATACCTCAAACAAAATGAAACTAGACTTGGCAAAGACGGTGAGCGAAAATGCCGAATTAAGTCTGATGTTGAGCAATGTGCTGGACCAATTCAGGCCTCAAAGCATAGAACTTTCTACATCTCTAAATCACAGTCTGTATATTGAAAGTGTCACCTAATTGAAAGTGATTTAGGGCCCAGCATTGGCTGGCAATGCATATATAAATTCACCCCTGACAGCCGCTCCAGAGTCTCCCATATCAACATTATGAAGCATTTGCATGGCAGAGCCTTAGAGATTATGCACCATGCAAATGACGGAGCTCGCTGGATGAGGTGATTTCAGCGCTCCCCGCACCCATCCCCGTGCTCGCACCCCAGGGGACAGGAGCTCCGCCTTTGTTCGCATATTCATTTCCCCCCCCCTTGTTTTGCATGTCCCTGGTTTTATATGCTTTTCTGCTTGGGCATCTAAAGGCATCAGCGCTCACAGGCTCCTGGGACGTGGAAAGCCATTTTTCATTTAAGACGCGTAGCAGCCCAGTGCTCAGCCCAACCCCCCATTGTACCTTTAAATAATGCCCTCCGCTTTCCATACCCGACTGGTACCAGAGGATATGTTGGTGTAACAATGGACAAATAGATCAGCTATGCAGTCGTTTTATGAAATAGCACTATTACCCTATTATAACTGTTTGCATTATGAACAAATTTCATATTTATTGTGCAATTTTGACAAATATTACATTTAGCCATTATGAAGGTTATTGAAATGTTTTTGGTTATTCCCTTATGTGGTCTTTTGCCAATTTCTTTAAGTAAAGAAGGGAATCATTGTGTAAATTGAGAATTAGAATATTTTTTTGTGTTGATGTTTACTAAATATTTGCTTGGCACTGGAATCATATTTTGGCTGCTTAGGACACAGTATTATGCTGCATCAGCTTTTATGGCCCTATGTGTTATTAACTTTGGCTCTGGGCTCCAAAGATGACCGTTGCCTGCCCCGCCTCAAGAGATGCTTCCTGACACCTGTGTGTTTGACGACAAGCCGCTGCGCTTTATTCACACTGCATTAGTCTGCCACTAATCTATCTACTACTGAAACAAGTGGATTAGGAGTTATCATCCAGACGGGCAATAGCATCTGATGGATGACACCCTTCACTCTGCCCTGACAAGAGCTTCCCTCATCGCGGGAGAAAATAGAATCAGAAACAGCTCTCTTACTGTAATGACATTTTTCTCTCGGTGTAATAGGATTTTCAACAGAGTCCGCGGCTGTACTTGCAAACAACAGCAGAGGCAGTGATGGGGTTGTTTGTGTGTGTTTTTAAAATGCCGCTTTCAATGCCATTGTACCAGTGACCATAAACGAACACTAGACAGAGCGTATTGAATGTTAATATTATTCAATATATCACTGAATATTGAATATTATTCTTGTGTCCGGGTTTGAAATTAACTTTTTAACTCACAAGCCAATTTGGATGCCAAATTGTTCTATAAAAAAACGTTAGGGTTAGGTTAATAAAAATAAATATATGTTATAAAATCTGTATTTCATATTATTAAAAATGTCGTTTTGTATCTCCTTATTTCCTCTTTCACCCGTAATTTAATTGAACCTGTTATTTGCTGCGTAGCGGCTGGTACGTTCAAGTACGTCAGTTATGCGCAGGTGCTGCGCAATTATGCTGTATTAATATAATTTTACCCGCATTTGGCGCGTTGACACTTGTTAATTTCAAACCCTGACTGCGTCCAAGATCACATTGCGGCAGTAACGTTACACAGCATTCAATAAAATATACTGACTTGTCGACCCTTGATACAATGTGTATGGTTAAGTACACAATATATCTATGTTTTAGTTATTTTTATAATCGTGTCCATTGAGGCCTACTGTATAGACTACATGTATGCGGTCCTGGACGCAGCTTTAATAATTTTCCAGGAGCAACCGAGTTTGATGCCACTGACACAAGTGTGACCCAGTGTTGTTGGATTGAGACCATTACCTTCTTTATTACTCGGTTTGACTAAGACGTATAATGTAAGTAGCTAAAAGATGCAACTTCTTTTCTTCCATTTCGTTTATGATTATTTTACTTTGTATAAGCACAGCTAATGGAGCTCAAAGTGTCCTTTTAACAGCAGATTCTGTGAGTGTGTGCTTTGAGGTCATTACGGTCCAGGCCTGCTGTGTGTTTGATTAAACTATTTAAGTTCAGAGAGAAACAACAGGATGCTAATCGCAGGAAAGAGATAGTAGATCGTTTCCCCCAATATCAGCAATGTCGTTGATGATGGAAGGAGGGAGCTGAACATGGAGGGGAAAGAGAAAGTGTAGAAAAGCAGAGAAAGTAACCCAGAGATAGACAGCTGTGATTAATTAAAGCTCCTGCACACATCAGACTGTTCACATGGGTGAGCGCTTGTGTTGATCAGACATTAATACCTCAGGGAAAGAAAGATGGAAAAGAATGAATATTAATGCATTTCTAACAACGGTTTACTCACAAATGGGTTTTGTTTGAGCCAAGTGGAATTGTTGACAAGATAGGAAACAATCATGTATGTATCATGCTAATACTAATCAGAATTCTGCATGTTTAATGTTTTTCCACATTTATAGACGGAGGAAGTGATGATGGTGTGTTTCTTTAGCATTCAGCTAGTTATTTTGCATTAGTGAAACTAGTCAAAAAATATTTTCCCCAATAAACATCTCCGAAGTTATCCAAATGACAAGTATATGTACTGACACTGAACATTACAGAACGAAAACAACAGAAAGTAGCTTTCAGTGCGTATAGGGCTAACAAAATTACTCTTTTAGACGTTTTGGCTACAGATGGTTTCAAAGCAACAACATAAACAAACGTGACTTTTGTGACCCAAATTTAACTTCCGGTACACATCCGCAAAGAATAAAGTCCCTGCAGATTATTTCTAAAAAGAAGCAAAAGAAATAACAAGTAAATGACATTAGCTAGTAAGTCATAATAGCCAGAATAATTTTGGGTTACCAGTAGAAGAACCGTTACTTGGCCAAACTTAAACGTGACAAAGTTACACAACCCATTAAACAAATTGTTTATTTAATACAATTGTTATACAATAAAATATTAATATAAATTAATGAAAATGTAAGTATATTATTAGCTAGACCGGAAGTTAACTTCAGGCCAGTCACGTGCGTCCAATAAAACCGTCTATACTTTCAAATATTAAATATTTATAAACTGACAAACCAAGGTAATAAAATAATTTTAATTAATAAACTAATTTTACTGTAGCATTCACTTTTAAAAATATACATTGTTCAGTAATTCTTTACAGCCTCTTTAGAAATAAACTCTTCACTGCCTCAGTGCTGTGCGTCAGAGATATATGTTATAAGGAAGCATCTGTGACGAGTCCATGAAGGACTAATCAAATCTGTATAAACAATAAATACTTCTTGTTTGCCCAGGATCCTCAGTTAAAGGATAACCTCATCATATTCCAAATTAGTGGCAGCCATAACTTTATTGTGGCTAAATAATTCACTTTGGCCATCTGTAAAGGTGCCTGATTGAATTCCAGTGAACATGGAGCCAGTGAGTCGGTCTTGTGTGGTGGTGGTGGTGGGAGGGACATTTAAAGCAGAAAGCAGGAAACAGAAAGTTGTTATTAATAGTTTGATAATGATCTATTAATTCTCACAAGAAGTTTTGAATACCAGGTGACTTTGATATGTTTGGTGTAGTTCATCAAGTCTAGAATGGTGTCTGAGAAGTTTTATTGAGTTAGGTGGTAATATTAGATGAGGGGGATTCAGTAATGAATTGCGGCGTTTAATTGCACAAGCTGTCTGTGTTGTTTAGTGCCTAAATCACTAAAGGAATTATGCAAATCATATAATGCCACAAATGCGCCCACAAAATCGGTGCTGCTGAATGCTATTTAAATGCAACATGCTCTTGACATACATAACTGACTGTACAACATCACTCCATCATTTTCATACTCATAAAAATAAAGGTTCTTTGCGGGCCTGTGTGGTTCTATAAATTGCATAAAAGAGTATTTGTAGTGGAAAAAGGGTGAGAAAAATGGTTATTTTAAGGATGGAATGATTCTGTAGGGAGCAAAAAAGGGTTACGTATGGCATTGATACGAGGAACCCTTTTTAGCATATTTATTTGTAAGATTTTTAAATTCTGTCATCATTTATTCAGCCTTTTGTCATTTGAAACCTTTATGAAGTTATTTTGAAGAATGTTACAGGTTTGAAATGACAAGAAGGTGAGTAAATGATTACATTTTTGTTTGAACTATCTAGTTTAAACTACAGTTTTTTGTTTTGTAAATCCTTGAATTTATGTCTTTGCATTGCAGCTACAGTTTTCAAGACTGTAAAATAATAGCCTAAGCCATGCATTACTTTTCATAAGTGTCAGGGTTGTAAATAATCAGATGTTGTTTGTATAAGTCTTTACCAAAGTTATTTCTTTATATGCTGAAATTTACTGACATTGTGTCAGTGCTGAGATGAATAATCTTACAGCTTGGGCTTTAGTGTCAGAAATGATCAGGTTCTGTGCGTGTTGTGTGAATAAATGTGTGGAAACAGCGGGCGATGCTAAAGCTGGTCTGTTGTTAGGCAGAAAAGGGCTCTGGGGAGCAGTAGATCTGTTATTACACCTGAAGCCCTGCAGCTCCAATTATTTGCTCCCCTTTCCCTGCCCTTACTCGCACTTTTCCAGCTCAAATGGCGCTAGAGTGACAGGCCAATATAACCCGGCTTAGAATGTGATCAGTCCTCTGCCGGCACAGACTGAACTCTCATCCTGGACGAAACACAGAGCAGGTGCACGGCCGAGATGAGACAGAGCTGATAAATAGACAGGGTGAAAGAGGGGGTTGTCTGGATCGGATGGGAGATCATTTACTTCTTTCTCTATCTCATGTTTGAATTGTACTGTATCAAGAAGCAGATAAAACGAAAAGAGGAATGGGAACAAGGAGAAGAAATAAAAACAGAGAATTTTTTTGATGCTCTTGTGATATTGGCTAAAGAGTGCCATGTACTGGATATCAGCACCCAACCCAACCACTGGTTAAAATTAATCTAGAAAATGGCCATATTTGACCCATGGGTTGAAACAACCCAGCATTTTTTTGCTGTGTCTGATATTCTGATACTGATTCTTAATCATTATTATTTTTTGACATAAAAAAATGATTAATAGTTAAATAACAATAATAACAACAACCGTAAAAAATAAAACTATAACTGTAAAAGCAAAAACATGCAATTTTAAAATATGAAATGATATATATGTATGTATGTATGTATGTTCATACATAAGAGTAAACTGTATAATCTAAAATATAAATGAATATAAATCTTTATTATGCTAGTTTAATTTCGAATTTTTGTTGTCATATACATACATACATACATACTGCTTTCAGTGTGAATGATTTCAATAAATGAATAGTTTGGGGTTTGGTAGCGCCCTTCACACACACTCATCATCACCAAACTCGCTGACTTAATTAGCAAAATCTCATTGGTATAATTACTGATTAAAAAGCTCTGCCTCCCACACACTTTACTGTGTTCTGTTTAAAGCAGTGAATGTTGCATGTGTTGACTTACTTAACGTCCCTAAGTGAGCTGATTACAAGATGAAGAGAGGAAAATGAAAGCGAGGTTACGTTTGGCTGCTGAAAGAGAATATTAAAATATCAATAGTGGTTACATTTGTGGAAGCTCTTAAATAGTAGCCTTTTTGCACCCGGTGTTTTTTAGTGTGATGAAGCTAACATTTTAACTTCCAGCTGCAGATTGTGTTTATTTTGCGGGAGCCGAAATGACTGCAGGGCGGGTCAATTAGAAATAACTCTGCCCTGGAGCCTGGATGATGGAGATCTCTTCCCAGCAGAATTGGGCCATTAGGCCATAGAGGATAGAGTATAAGGTTAGGAGAGCATAATTCTCTCTTAAATGAATACTATTTGCACAGTTAAACCCACAGAAGCCCCCTGCTGCTTCTGTAATGAAGCTGCTCGCTTCATTTGTGTGTGCTGTATACACACACACACACATAAATGTTATCACCAACAGTCAGCATCATCATCATCATCATCATCACATTTACCAGTGTTGCACACTTGTTTATGCCCACACTAGATTTGTTTAGCAGGATGTTTTTTAATCAACTTTCTTAAAAGGGGCAGTTACCCAAAACTCGACACAAAAATTAATTAACCCTTGTATGGTATTCGTGTTTTTGTTACTCTGCCAGTGTTTGTGGGTCTAGTGGACGCATGACATTATTAGGTTCTAAAATGCACGCATAGATATGTACGTAAAAATATGTTTATTACAAGCAACGTAGGCATATAGATCATTTTGGTGGCAACAACATAAACAAATGTTATGTGGCCCAAACGTAACTTCCGGTAGACCTCTACAAAGAATTAATAACTGTTGAGTGGGTTTAATTTTATTTAATACAATTATATTATAAACAATAAACTATTAATATAAATCAAACACAGAGCAGAAGTTAACTTGGGCCGAGGCCAAAACCATCTATATGGTTATGTTTTGTAACATTTATGAATAAAGGTGCTAGTCATATGTGTAAAAAATGTACACATTTTTACGCTGTATTTGTGAGCTTGGAAAAAACATGTTTTTTAAATAATTATTAAAATCCACAGGACTGAACACTACACAAGTGTTAACTGGATATTTTTGTTAAAATATGCAAGTTACAATATCGGTTATAATGTTCTTTTCATTGTTTTGACTTTAATGAGTTCCTTAAAGGCATAGTTCATCCAAAATAAAAATGCTGTCATAATTTTTTTACCCTCATGTTGTTTAAAACCTGTATTTGACTCTTTCTTCTGTAGAACACAAAAGAAGATATTTTGAGAAACGTGGTGGTTGTATGTCAGTACAATGGAAGTCTATGTTATTCTTTAAAATATCTTCTTTTGTGTTCTGCAGAAGAAAGCAAGTCATACAGGTTTGGTATGACATAGAGGTAAATAAATGATCCGTTTTCATTTTTGGGAAACTATCCCTTTAAAATGACATCTCTGGTTGTTAGTTGTTAGTTTATATATTGTATAACAGTACTTTCAAATGCAGCTCTGTAGTAATATTGCCGTTTCACTCCTGTATTGTTCATGTGGTCTGTATTCATTGTAATGCTTTTTTCAGTGTTCTTTGACTGACAGTCGGCGAGCAGGATGTAATAGGTTTGTCTGCAGCCACTGTGACTCATTGCTGTGTTGCCCTGGACAACAGGCTCTCAAGGGCCTTAACCTGACCTGCAGGAAATACCACAGCAACAGACAGCACATACCGTCTCCAGTAAGGTAAAACTCTGACATTAACATCATGAGGTGGGCTCTGTAGAGATTGCTGTCTTCTGCTAATTGCTTTAGGAATAAATGAAAGTGTCTTGGCACTGCCACATTATTGAGATATTCTCAAATGGTATTCCAACTCTACAGATTCATTTTGTTCTTAATGATGAATGAGTTTGGACATTCTCTTTGCTTAAAATGAGTAGTTACACAAAATTCATTCCTAAACCAATTATTTTTGGATGTGTAATTCATTTTGCAGCATGGAGAGGATAGGCACTAAGCTCAGTCTCTTATGATTTTCGGTTTTCCTCTGCAAATTAACAGCACATACTCATAGCGCTCGCTGTGCCTCTTGGCCAACAGTTGTTTTGTTCTAAAAATAATCTGCAGCAGGCTTCACTGAGCCTCTGCCAATGACCCACTTATTAAAAAGAGAGAGAAAGAGCGAAAGAGCTAATTAAGCTGAATAAACATGAATAGTGGTGCTGGGACTAAACACGAGTTAGAAATACAGATGACAAGTCTGTCTGAGCAGCTGCTTTGATATCAGATGGAAAAGAAACAGCGAGACAAACATCACAGTATGATGTATTTCTCCAACACTTTAAACAGGCGGTAATGGACATTACAGATGGTGAACATGACCTGTTGTTGAAGAGGTGCCTGCTTACAAGACTCCGTAAGTGCTGTATTTCAACCACGGCCCAGCCAAACCCCAAGAGCTACATGGCTGTGAAAATTACCTACACGCACACATTTCTCCCATCCATCAGGCTCGCTCTGTGCTGCTGTGGTCAGCTGCTCGGCACAGTCTACGATGACTTTATTGTCCCCTGTGGAGGAGTGGGTCAGATGCCGCCTGAGAGCACAGATGTCTGATGAAGCGGTACCCTGCAGAGAGCCTGTGCGTCAGATCGCTGCTGATGAGATGCATGCATGTGTGACAACAGCGGATCATGCAAGATGAGATGACGGATTTTTACTTTAAAATTACAGAAGGAGAGAGAAATTGAGTTGGAAGAGATAACAAGCAAGGTGCTTTGCTACAACTGCGATACAACTAGCTTGAATCACTGACTGTAGCTAGGCAAGGCTGAGAAAAAAGATATCAGGGATATTTGGAAAATAACATTCTGAGCATTACATGTGCATAGTATAGTGTACGTAGAGATAGATTGGAAAATATTGTCTGCATTAGTTTTGTATTATAGACGGTTTCAAAGCAACAACATAAACATGCATGTTTTTTGGCCCAAACTTAACTTCCGTTACACATCCCTGCAGATTATTTCTGATAAGAAGCAAAAGAAATAACTAGTAAATGACATTAGCTTGCAAGTTTAAAGTATGTCTAGTCAGTATTTTGGGTTACCCAAATATTAATTTGGGTTTAATCAAATTAATATACAATTAAATTCAATAAATTGTTTATTTAATACAATTACAATACAGTAAAACATTAATATAAATGAATATTAATATAAATTAAATAAAGTATACATATTTATATTATTAGCCACTAGCCAGACCGTTCAACAAACACAGACCTGAAGTTTACTTCGCGCCAGGTGCGTGTGTCCCATGAAACCATCTAGAACAACAATACTGATGTTAAATGTCCAAATATACGGATGCACATCAAATTATCTGAGCTTTGTTGTCAGGTATGTATTAATTCTTTGATCCAAACTGCAGTTGTTGAGTTTGTCATATCGAGCAGAGACTTTTGCCCCTGTGAATGATGTGGGTTGCCAAGGAAACAGGCTCATTTTTAGGTAAATTACTCTACTTGGCACTCAACAAAAGTGCAATTAGCTCACCAGTGGCCTGAGCTGAAGCACAATTAAAACCCAGAGGAGATTTGAAGGAGCAAAGAGGATCATGGGTATCTGACAGCTTGCTTGTTCCTAATCTCCTTGTTGCGGGGGGGTCCGTCTTTGTGTAGTTCCCTCTGAACACATGCGGCGAGGTGGAGATGGCTTTAATTATGCAGTTTGTTCTTGAATATTCTGTGAAGAACAGTTTGGGCTTTACCTTGTTAAATAATGATTTTTGAAAGCGAAGATCTTTTACATGCTTTCATCTGCATACCTGTAGACTTGAGACAACAATTTACTCTTAAAGAAGCAACTTTAAGGGATAGTTTACTCAAAAATACAAATTCTGTCATCGTTTATTCACTCATGTGTCATTCAAAACCTGTATTTAACTCTTCTGTGGAACACAAAAGAAGATATTTTGAGAAATGTCTCAGTGGTTTTGTGTCCATTCAATGGAACTCAGTGGGGTCCAGTGTTGTTTGGCTACCAACGTTCTTCAAAATATAATTTGTGTTTCACAGAAGAAAATCATACAAGTTCGGGTGACATGAGGGTGAGTAAATGATGAAAGATGTTTTTTTGCTTGAACTATGCTATTAAGAACCCTTTACAGCCAAAACTGCATCTGGATTCATTCACTACTTTTGTTATTCAATGCATAACCATATAACCATAATTTGCGAAAACAGATTTTGACATCCTCTACTGGAATTCTGGTTTATGGACAGTATTATTGTAATTTTGATAATATGTTCACACATTACTGATATTCATAGATGTGAGGGTAGCATGTTTTGAAAGTTGTGATGAAGTGTGTTGTCAGAGATCGCATTTAATCACGCCGTTGTCAAAACACAGCAGTAAACAGAAGCAGGGCTTTATCCTGTATGAAACTGCTGTCTCAGCACGAACGCACTGTTGGCAGTTTTCTCATAGTGTTTTTTATCTTCCTCTCTCTCTTTGAAGGAGCGGGAGTGGGGTAAGGCAAGGAAGACAAAGGCAGAGATATAGACCTGTAGGAAGTCTCTGGAGTGCTGATTAGAAAGACAACTCGCAGACAATCCTGTTACTACTAAAACACTTCTGCCCACACATATGCTATGCAACCGTCACAGACAAAAGCAGAAACCATTAGATTTCTATTTGTAATGCACTTTTATAATATAGATGTTTTGGAGTCACTGTTTAATGTTCTTTAAAAAAGAACTCTGAAAGCCTGAGTTACTCCAGGTTTTGAACCAGTCAGAAGGGAGCAACTTCTCATGATAATGTTAGAATGATGCTAGTTTTAGTTTCTCTCCTATTCTCATGGTGGTGATAGCCTAGTGGAAAAAACTCTGAGCTCCAGACTACAATAAATAAAAGAAACTGGAAGTTTAGTCCCAAAGTGGCAAGATAAAGGTAAGGAACAGTAACTGCAGAGTTCACCTTTGTGTCATTTAAAACCTGTGTATGACTCTTTGTTCTGTGGAACACAAAAGAAGATATGTCTCAGTGGTTTTGTGACCAAGCTATTGGAATGCAATGTTGTTTGGTTACAAATGTTCTGCAAAATCTCTTTTGTGTTTGGCAAAAGAAAGTCATACAGGTTTGAAATGACATGAGAATTTTAAATTACCTTGCGATTCTTTTTTGTCAAACTTCTAAACCAACTTAGAGGTGCGTAACATACTTTGATAGAGTGATAAAGAGAAATCTAGCCAAACCATACCATGCCACCTTAAAAGAATAATCGTATGACTTTTTCGTGACCTGTAATGCAACAGAATTTTTTTTTTGCCATATATGGAAGTTTTTGCTAAATTTACTTGTTTCCATTGGGCGCAACTTCAATTTTCGCAATTTAAAGGGTAATGGACACGTAGCTACTGTCATCTCTTTAAAAGTCCACTCAAATAGACGTCTGAAAATATGTTTACAAAACGTGTAAAAAAAAAACTAAACTAGTCATGAGGTTGTCGTAATTCATTCATAAAAAAGTTAAAGACATAGTAAAAAACTTTTTGTCATGCTGCTCCAGTCTTTTCACATCCTGATAGCAATCGCTAAGTAAAGTGGTCAAAATATATTTTTATGAATATATATCGTCTGTGGAAGTAAAAAAAAAAACGTTTGCCCAATCATTGCATTCGGCCCGATTGCAATGATTAGTCGTGTGTACATTTTCAGTCAACGTATTTTGCATATCACTGCACGCCCTGTTCACGCAGACATCACACTTCATCGGCACGTGCAGACCATCCTAAACATTTCCACGAATAAAAACATCTAATCAGCAAAGACGTGAAAGCAGAATTCTGTTGGCAAACATGTTTCAGTCCCTGCCGATCTGTTACTCCATTCGCGAGCGAGGTTTCCTCCTTCGGTCTGTTCGAGATTGTGTTGCGGAAGTTTCACGGCCAAAACCAGAGTGTTAACACGTATGATTATAATTGGTGTTGCTTTTTCATGCTGGTAACAGCTACGGGAGTCAAAGGGTTTCAATGATGATGTCATGGTAACATCTGGACAGGAAGGTACATGTTATGATTAGATTTTGATTATGTTACTTATGTAGTTTGTGGACCCTAATGAATACCCGTGCCTTAACGTTAGCATTTTTCTAAAAAACCTATTGCGCCTATAACTTGTGTGTTTCTTTTCTTAAATATTATCTATTGGCCACAATGTTTGAGAGTCTTTTTCATTAAGCTGACATAGCATACTTTGCTTATTGTATATACAGTATATATTGAAATATTTTAACCGCAAAGCAATCATGAGGGAGTTGTCTCTCTCTGCTTTTCTATAGCAAGTGGTACTGTCTCTGCAGCCCATCGGCTAGCATCCACGCTTGCGAATCTTCTCGTTTGAAATGGGTTTGTGTGTCTGTGTGCTGGAGCAGTGAGATCTCATTAAGTGAGAAAGTAAGGCAGACAGCTTGATGCCCTCATCCAAACAGTCTCAGAGCAATCTTCATCCTGCAGCCGCCCGCAGAAGCTCACAGCAAATTAAAACTTTAATGGATATCGATCAGACACTTTCTAATAAACCCAGTGCTGCTTCACACACAAGTATTTATGTGTTATTGTGTGTGCTACACATGCTTCGATCAAGAAATGGCTGCTTTCTCCAGACAAAAGTCAAAACGTTTCTGGAGATATTTGAGGTGAAATAAGAGCAAAAGCAGAATTTTCCACTCTCAGATCAAATAACACTTCCGTTATTTTTCTCTCCCATCACGCAGACTTGATGTTAATTTGAATGACTGTTGTTTTTTGCCAGTGTCAGACCAGTGTATGAAGATCCATTATGTTTTGAATTTGAACAACAAACTCAGAAACAATACTGGAAAGCGAATTGCTGGAAGAGAAAAAAATGTATCTTTTTTGAACGGCAAAGAAAGAGCCGGTAGATTTTTGAAAAGGTTTCCATCTGGTATTCACAAAAGGATCTTCGCTTTGAATGCGGGATTCAGATTTCCTAATTTTCTCATTCAGTCAAGCAGGCGTAGGGCCGGTAATGGTTTTTCGAGGTGATGTGAGTCATGAGTTTCTGTCTGTATGCATTTATTCCATTGAGAGCAGTGAAGGGCGGTTTGATCGGATGGCAATCGGGGAGCTGTTAACGGGCTAAGAGGGCAGCTTTGGGTCAAGTCGGTCAGCCGGAAGCCTTGACCTTTGACCCCCGGCTCACACGGGTTCCATAAGGAGTTTGGTGTACCGGTCTAGAATAAATCACAGACATCAGTATGTCTAGCCAGGGAAGATTAAGGTCAAGATCATTTGACCTATCCTTTTCCTCCAGGACATGCAGATGTGCTCATTATTATTATTGTTTAAGACACTGATGTGAAGATGATGTTTTTTTTTTTTTTAATGATGTCAAGTATTGCATGTCTGTGTTTATGTGAAGATTGTCGATCTAAAGCCATTTTTATAATCATTTGTAAGATGCAAAGAGACAGGTGGGATGTTCACAGTCTTTTGATAATGTAGTTGCCAGCTCTTGTCACCACCTTGTTTTGAAGTCTCACTTCACCAGACTCTTAGGCTCTTATACTGTATGTTTGTTTGATGCTATGTTTCATATGTACTACATACATCGACAACTTTCTGGTGTAATCAGATTCTGATAGTTTATGTACGTAGTGACGGTGTTCCACAGCGCCCTGAATGGCAGTTACGTCCAACAGAGGCAAATATATGCCAATGAACAATCAGATTTCAAGGTGTAATCAATCCGCTCCTTCATAAGACTCACTCCCACCTCATAAAAATGGCATATTTTGAGATGGAGATTTTCTAATCTGCTTCAGCCACATGTTCTAAATGAAAGCTACGGGGATTATTACTCTAGTAAGTGTTCATTGATATTAAATAGAAATGTAATGGGGTTATTTTTCAGCTGCATGGGAAGTGAAATCAAACGTGAGATTGGCATGCCTGTCTGTGCCAGCGCCTGCAGACACTTGAGCATTAAAGAAGACTCCCTGCCAAGCTGAATAAGGCTCTTTGATTGGCACCTCTAAAAATATGGCTGCTTTGGACTTGATTGGGTGGCTGCCAGTTTGTTCTGGCATCAATTGCCAATCAGGGCTTTGATGCTTGATAGGGCGAAACCAGAGCGCTATGCTTGCACCCCTCAGGGGTCACACTTTAGGCAGATAGAGAGAGAAATTGCTAGTGCTCCCCTTTGCTTTAGAAGCTCATTGACACTACGGTATATGTTGATGATGGATAGTCTCTTTAGATGTGGCCAATTCGCTGATGTGTTATTGTTTAAGCTCCTCCTAATGATTCCTGGCATGCTTTCTTTGTTAAAGAGACCATTGAGACTTAGATTGTCCTAGAACAGTTAGTGGGGCTTGAAAAAGTTAGCCTGCCTATAAAAAGGATTACAGCTTTTTGCAAGGGTTTGTTCACATAGCTTTGAAATTTTTTTTCTAATGATCTTTGAACAGTCAGTCCAAAATGTCAATATGCGTTTATCGTATTTGTCACTCTAAAAATTCGCCACGCACAGAAACCTCGATACATATTAATTAATCTGTTGTGAAAAAAAATGCATATGCTATATTGATATGCTATATTTTTACTATAAAACTCTTACAATAAACATGTCTTCTAATATATTCAATTGTTGCGTATACCGAGCTGCAGCGGACATATTTGTGAACGATTTTACTTGGACCCATTGTGCGAGCTGTCTCTTTAATACCGTGTGGTTTATATACATGTTGCTGCTGATTGGGCTGACATTTTTGACACACCCACCAAACAAAAGAAAACGGATCTCACCGTTGCACACTGTTTGCAGGAAACATGTCGTTCAACCCGGAAACCGTAGCAAAATGTTGCACACCGATTTGAACTCGAACGTGCCACAGAAGGCGTTCACAAACCGATTGTATGGTGGCTCTGAATTGTAAAAACCTCTCTCAAAATGCGTGCTATGGATGCAATTTCTTTTTAATTTCGAAAGCGGTATGTAAAAGTGATTAACACAACGTGTTATAATAATTTATTAGGGGTTTTATTCATATTTATTTAGTTCGATTGCCAGGTCTGGACTCTAGTTCGATTGCTCCCCCTGCCCCCTGGGTTCAGAAGACAGCGTTCACATCATCCAAACCAAGTGAACTCTGGCGTTAATCGAAACTGGGTGCGCACCAAAAGTGCTCATGGGAAGATTTTGGATACAAATTTCGGACTCAGTGTGCAGTCAGTTTTTTTCATTAGGTGTGAATGGTAGAGCTTCTCTTCCTTATTTTATATTAGGCCTACCTGTTATAGAATGTCAACCTGACAAAATGAATGGAACCTACATCCATCACTTTGAATGTATACCTTCTCTTTTTCCCTTCTTTTCTTGTTCGTATGCAGACCAAGAGAGCAAAGAGTAGCATTTTGGACACGTGCCTTAATAAATCCACTGGAAAAAGTCAATTCTGCAAGAGAAACACTGCATGTGTTAAGTAAAAATATTATTAATGCTTGAAAAAAGTTATTAGCTTAAATGTTCCTCGTAATAGGTCAGCTAATCATGTTTTCATAATCTGCATATTAATGCTGTTTTTAGCATCAGATCTCTAGTCTGTGGCCACAGCGATATTTAGAGCTACGCACACATCTTCTTGGTGGTCTCGCCTCTCTAACAAACTGCTGTTTGTTCAGCGTGTTTGCTGGAGGCCTGTCGCTGCATTGTGTTAATTGGATTATCGGAGACAGGAGAGCTCCACCAGGCTTTACACAAACCAGCTAATAAAATATGTGCAGGAATTAGGCATATGATTTCCTAGGGTAGATTAAAAGATATTATGTCTAAATGAAGTAAGTACTGCCCCATGAGTGCTAATAAAGATCATTTCTATGCTTTATATCAAGCCTGGCAGCTGCTCCACTGTCTAGCCCTTGCTTGCACAAAAAGCTCAGTGTTCTTTACGGTAAATCGTATAATGAACGACATCAAGTAACCAAGTGTTTTATATTATATATAATGCTATATATTGTAAATATACAGCCAGGGAAACAGTAAGAGACCATTCGAAATTTCATTTAATACCTTTTCCTAAATACATGTACAAATATTACTGTTGTATGGCTTGAAAGTGAATATTAACTTGTTTTCTTTGCAGTATTTAAGGTCTGAAAAATACAGAGCATATTTTCTGTTATTTTAACCTGTTTGTCCAGTTTTCATTTTATTTAAAATTTGCAAGAAATATTGTTAGTAGTTTACAGAATGCAACAAAAATTATTATTTTACCTAAACACACACCTATAAATAGTAAATATAGAAAAACTATAATAATTTTGAAATGGTCTCTTCATTTTTTCTGCGTATGTTTATTATACTTGCTCTGAAAATTATTCAGTTCAGTTTCTTGGGAAAATTAACCACGGTTTTATTATAGATCACTTCAGAAAACATAAGCCATGCTGGTCCAGAAGAACTTCCTGTTTCAGTTTTGTGACACTACACAAACGTTTGAACAAAGTACAACCAACATAACATTTATAATCGAGTCAAAATGTTAACTTAATATATTTAAGATTAAATTATATATGTAAGATCAAACCAAACCATATTTATAATATATAAATATGATAAATAATAATATGTATGATAAATGTATACATATTTTTGGGTGGATTGATTACTATTTGTATTTCCATAGTTTTAACACAAATATCATGGTTAAACTATGGTTACTATAGTGAGACAATGGTAAATGTGTTGTTCCTATGGTGTTAATCCAAAAATGTACTGCTAAACTATTTTTTATGGAAAACAGTTGTTAATTTTCCAATAGTGCACTGCAGTTTTTCGAAAGGTAAACATTGGTGTAAATTTGGACACATTAAAATTGCTAGAGTTCAACTGGTGGATTTTTACAACTAAAAATGAAAATAAACCGAAAACTAACCAAGTTTTCTATGTCAGACTGACACATTTTTAAAGCCCACTCATCAAACCCCAACATTTTGATGCCAGTTTCAGTCAACCTATTTAGTAATTTTCTGGTCATCTTTGTGCATTTGTGGAAATGTTTTATACTAGCAGGGCATTTTGCATAATACAGTCAGCAGCAGGTCATCAGTTCTAGAAATGCCTGGCTGCAGATACGTTAAATCACCCCCACTGTTCTGTGTGCAGTGTGATAGAGCTTTAATTACACACTCACAGCGCCTGAGGGGGTGCATGTCACTCCTGGTGAATGCACATATGGCTGATGCCTGGAGAGGCAGGTGCCACAGTCATATACGCACACAAATCTAAATCTTTTACACGCGTACTGTATACACACCCGCATAAACCGGGTTTCTCTCTATGCGCGTCCAATTTAACGCTTCACACTTCTCTCCGCAGAATTCTTTTCATTTCTCCTTGACCTTTTCTCTTTGCCTTTGGCAGAGCCGCAGTCAGACCGGGCGCCGCGGTTGTGACGCGCACGCTATCGTTGCATGATTTATTCACCAGCCTGCCTCTGTCTGCACAGCCCCAAACCCCACACATAATCCACAGTGCACACTGTCCCCAAGGGCTTGCACGTACACACACACACACACACCAAGGCGGATGGACAAACACGCGCTATATCTCTCCCCTCCTCCTCTCTTGGCGGCAGAGCATAGATCACGTCACTGCGGCTCTGCTCGGGTTGTTTGCATTTCATTAGCTGAGTCGAAGGAGTGGGCACCACATACAGCATATGCGATCACGCACGCACAGGTTAAGGTCTATGCAAACCAGCAAGAGTAAACACTTGGACTGTGGCATACATGTGCGAGCGCAAACACGTGCCAGCGTCTCTAAGCAAACATGACCCGATTCGTGTAGTTCAGGTGATAACACAAAGGAAGATATTTTGAAGAATGTAACCAAACAACACTGGCCCCCAATGACTTACATTGTATGGACACAAAACCACTGAGACATTTTTCAAAGTATCTTCTTTTGTGTACCACAGAAGAAAGAGTCACATACAGATTTACAGAATGACACGAGGGTGGTTAAATGATCACAGAATATATATATATATTTCTGGGTCAACTATCCCTTTAAGTGAGTGCAATGACTGTGTCTTGATTCCTATTATTTATCTACTATTATTATTGGTATTTGAAGATCTCAAGTTTGTATATCTACAAAAAACGTTGCTAACTATAGTCATGTTTGTTTGTTTTTCCGAGTGTTCCTGTAGCTAGCATCATTTAGCATTGCTAGCAAGCTCAGCAACCATAATGAACAGCCAAGAGCCTCGCTGGTTATGACAGAGGCAACGTGTCTGCAGCATGTTATTATAATGGCTCCATGAAATGTGTTTGCCTGTGGTTAGAATTTTGGCTGGAAAATGAAAGTGACCCAGAGAGAGTGTTTATATTGTAATATCAGCTGTCTTGTAAACATCTTTAATTGAACTGTAGATGGCAGTACCTCTTTTGTAACTTCACTGTACACTTCTACAGCACAGAAAATCCCCACAGAGGTCATTACAGGCCACTACAGAGACCTGGAGAGGTGTAATAACACCTTAGGACAGATGTGAGTGTGATTCAAGGGTTTGAAACTGGCCATTGGACACAGACTGGCTAGATCCATCTATATCAGATCACAGAAATACATTTTAAGTCAATCACAAGCTTTCACTTATTTACTTTCTCTTTGTTTTTAACGTAGTTGATAGTTGGATCCCTTAATACTTGGATTCCTTAATAATAAAAAGTGACTCCAAACGAATGCCGTTTCATTCCTGTAATGCCCACGCTTTAAAATAGCTTGAATGTAACTCTAGTATATGAATATGCACAATAGATCACACCATCTTGGACTACCTGATTCACTCGTTGTGATGTTAGGCCTATTGGTTTGTGGTATAGTAAACAAGTGTGTTTCAAACTGCGTTTTTGAGGAAAAATTACTTGATAATTGAATATACATTTTCGTCCAAATATCTTTTTCTGTGTTCAACCATACAAATAGATTTTTACAGGTTTGGAACGACTAGAGAATGAGTAATTCATGACCGAATATAGCATTTCGGTTATAGCATATAGGTTTTTGTCATGTGTTTTGACATTTTATCTTGGTTTCATTTTTTATGTTTATTGTGAAATTGCAAACTATATATTAAAGTGAATATCAATAAGAATGTTTTTTTGGGGGAAAATATATACATTAGAATTTTTACAAATAGAATAGGTACAAATTTACATCAGATTGCGTTGATGACGTAAAAAAGGTGCGTTTGTGTCCATGAACAGGAATCAATAGATTAAACTTTGTGACTATGACTGTGTTTTGTATACTGACATAAACAATGTTAAAAATAAGATTTTTATCTGGAGCTTTATTACTCCAGTAGGCTTTACCTCAGCATGATGCAGCTTGGTTCAGTAACATGCATATGTTTGACTTTGACTTTGATATGTGTCATGTTCATATTGACTGGATGCTCTGATTTTGTTTGGGGGAAGACGGTTGGTGTATAAAGAGTCATGATCGAGGTGATTGGGGACCTTGAGGATACACCTGGTCTTATGAAGACATCTAACTGAGAATATGGCCTAGATGTTTTCTAGCCCACAGCCAGTAATGAGCATCTCTAAATTCACTAGGCACTGTGGCAAATTGTCTCATCACTTTGCGCTCCAGGGCAGAGCCGATACCAGGCTGTGATAGAGCACTTGTAGAGGTGAGCCCATGGCATGTGATGGCGTGCCAATCATGATTAATATGTAGAGAATGCAGTGGTGCTTTTTTTGAAGTTAAGGCTGGTGCGATAAGACCAGGCACTGTGATGCTACCTCTTAGTGAGATAAACTTGCTGAGCATCTTCTGGGATCCTCAAGGATATCCTTGATCACTAATTAAAGGAATGGTTCATTGGAAAAGTTTTTTGTCATAATGTATGGCTTTCTTCCTTCTGCGGAATGCAAAATAAACTTTTTTGCATTTAGCAGACGTTTTTATCCAAAGCGACCTACATTGCATTATACGATACATTTTGTTTACTAGTATGTGCAATCTTTGGTATCGAACCCATGACCTGGGGTTGCTAGCACCATACTCTAACCACGGAGCTACAGGCGTTATATCCAGGTTTTAAATCACATGGTGACTAAATGATGGCAGAAATTTAAATAAAGCTTACAGGATGGTTGTCTCCCTAGAAGGAATCATTTTAAAAGAAAACATCCTGTAAACATTTTACATGCCTGTAAACACTCCCATCCACCAGCACAACACACCAAGACTCGACTGTCTCACAGGAAACACCCTGTCAATCTCAGCTCTGCCGGTGACATTAACGTCTGCCAGAGCGCTCCGCGTTCAGATATATGACAGTAATGAACAGCGACGCCTTTCTCTGTCAACGCTGGCAAAGGAGGCCCCGATAAAAGCTCGCGAGGAGCTGCGTTTGCGTTTAAAACACAAATTACACTTTACTGCTCCCCCTATTATTCCTTTGAAGATGTCAGTCAGGTCAAACTGTGTGACTCCCGTGATTGAAGTCATGAGGGCTCGAGCCGGTGACTGATATGTGAGGTGACTGCTTGGGTGTTTCCTTTAAAGTTGCTTGAACTTAAACATATACTGCACTGCCACATGCAAACCAGACGTGTGTGGTGCGCAGTGAAGCCCTCAGCTGTGTGTGTGTGTGTGTGTGTGTGTGTGTGTGTGTGTGTGTGTGTGTGTGTGTGTGTGTGTGGCTCTGTGTTTGTATAATGTCTCCTTTGAGATCACATCAAGGCGGTAAACATTGTGTTGTTCTTCAGAATCCCATTCGAGTCTCTAGAGATGATTTTCAGGAGAAAGCCAGATACTGTTTCCTCTCCTCCTCTCCTCTCCGTTCCCCAGAGGTTACAGCCTGGATTTCATTGTCTGCATTGATCTACAGATGGCACAAAGCTGGTGATCAATATTTGGATTAGAGGAGTAGACTGTATCTTTGGCTACCTCTCCTTGGCCTCAACCTTACCACGAAAACACCAATGCAATCATCAAGAGAATGAGAAATCTGCTACAGGGCACGTGTTAGACGGCAGACAGCCATTTGCTGTCTCTGTCATTGCTGGATTTTGCATTCGCTCTCTAATCCCTTGTCTATTACCAGGACATTAACAGCACCTCTCTTCATGAAAACACTTCAGCTCTCTCTCTCTCAGCCATCACACTCTATCTACATATCTACCTTAATTGACGTGTTGAGTTTGCCAGGTTCTATAGCTCCTGCCTGCCGTTGCCATGGTAGCAATCACAGGGCCTCAGCTGGCAGGTTAGCACTGCCCTATAGGCTGTCTGTCTCAACACTGGCTGCTTCTAACCTGACAGCAGTCTCAACAGGCCTTTTAAGGTTATTTAATTAAGCAAATAATAAGTATTAAATAAACATACTTCATTAATGTCTGAATCAGATTTAATTCTGTTGGGTGGTGCTGACATTTATTGCTTTTCAGACATTGATTGTTTTAATTTTATTAGCAAGGGTCTGTTTTTGGCTTTTTGGCAAGCTAATGTTTAGGTTTTATTTATCTGGTCAGAACCTGTATAACAAGAGCTGAAAGACAGAGCTGACCTAGCTGAGAACAGTGGACCAGTGTAGGCTGGTTATGTTGTGCAAAGTCATATTGTGCTGTCTTACAAGAAGCAAATCTAGCCAGAGGAAAGTTTTATTGCTTCTTGGTTGCATTGCATTTAAGAAACGTCTGATATGTTTCTCATAATATTGCTTAGGAGAAATAAAACCAAACTGTTAAGATATTAGACAACTGTTAAAATACATTATTAGTATGAAGCTGTCAAATAATTGTAGGTTGTATAGGTAAAATAATCTGGATTTGGGACAATGTTTGACTTTACATTGAAATCTTCTATAATATGGACTTTTTATTGCAGACTTGGCAAATCGGAGCTCATTTGAAATCTGTGCGATGGCTCTTTTTCAGGAGAATGATTGTCACTGCTCTTCCAAAACCTTAGATGTCCACATTTTCTTTTAGGAAATGGAAAATCACTTCAAAGTTCAAAGTTGACAAACGCTTTTTATTACTTTTTATTGGTGAGATAATTAAAAAACATAAAGGGTGACAAATAATAATGATTTATAGCAAAAATAATAATTACTACATATATATACAAGTTTTCAGAATGACAGTAGAGACACAGAAGACTTCAAGCAAATTTCTATTGCTCTCTATTTAATCTCATTGATATCTAGGAGAATAATTGAGGTATTACAGAGATCTCGTGTGATTTTTCTTTTATGCGTAACTATGTTCTCTCTGTCTGTCAAACCTCTAG
Source organism: Oreonectes daqikongensis (assembly GCA_026939265.1). Classification (NCBI taxonomy): domain Eukaryota; kingdom Metazoa; phylum Chordata; class Actinopteri; order Cypriniformes; family Nemacheilidae; genus Oreonectes; species Oreonectes daqikongensis. The sequence continues at coordinate 6,465,961 of JAOTQM010000013.1, forward strand.
TCTCTCTCATTTAGAGAGTAATTCACTCTCACCTAGCTGATGAGTTTCAGGTGCAATCACTCAAAGTGAAAGATATTAATATTATGTAAAAATAGATGTTTTTGTGAAAACGAAATGAAAGTGTGATACTGTATTTTATCATATTTATATCACATATGCATATGCATTTTGTATATAAAAAATCTCAAGTTTTTAAATACCTTCATATGCCTCCTTTATATTGTTGCTGTCCTTCCGAAACCTTGTTATCTCCAAATATTTTCATCATTTTACATTTTTCATCAATTATTATTGTTGTTTATGTTTTTAAGCTTAATGTTTGTCTCTGAATATCTAACCAAAGTATTAAAAAGTGCTTGTCAATATTAGTCAATAGTCCGTTTTTTCCATTTCCTGAAAAACTCTACAAGGTTTCCAAAGGACAGCAACGATAAACTGTGAACGAGTGGAATCAATAAATAACATTTGAAAATATACTTCTTTGAAAGTGTTCCTATATTTATTAGTTCTGTCCTCGTGACTTACTCTGTTAGCCACAAACATGGCTCATAAGCTCATTTGCCATCTGATTATCCAGTAGGGAGAGCTGTTCAAGCAGGGTCCCACACAGAGAGAGAGCCTGAGGCACAGGAGGGGCTGAGACGGATCCATCTCTCCTAACATATGGCCAACTAAACGCTTTTGTGACCTAAAATGACCTCAGATTAGAACACACAAGCTCCAAGCTTCATCTTACAGACTGCTAATGCATTAATAATCACTGACTCGCTGGACCTAATGTGGAAGAGCTATAATTGAACATTAGATATAATTTTGTATCTTGCAATCATGTAAATAGACTTTTCTTTACAAAAGATGGAAAGATATGCCCTCTATTTATTTATTTATTGTTTGTTTTAAAACCTATATTTACATATTACATACATACTTTATATAATAGTGTTCATGCTGTGGTGTTTATTTTAGTATATGAGTAATATTAATAAACTACATGTACTCAATATATATATAATTAAGTTGCTTGGCAACATGCAAAAATATATGTCGCGTTTGTACATGAATCAATGTTTTACATCTGCAATTGTGTTGTATGATGTTCAGAATATCAGGTGCAAGACCTGGCTGTTATTTTTTGAGACAGTCATATATTCAGATTTTGCTACATAGTACCGACACCCCACAGTCCTACGTCCTTCGCCACCTCGTTTGGTTACGGTAATTGATTAACATAGCGAGTAATTGTCGAGGCATGAAGAGAAGAGAAGAGAGAGAAGGAGACAAGAAGAGTGTGCTGTCATGCTTTAGAGTGGACTGCTGGCTAAAGAGGTTCCTCATTAGCCAAGAGTTGATCCCAGCACTCTTTGTAGGGTTGGGCTCTCTAGTCTTTCTCTGGCTCTGAGTATGAAACACTCGGAGGAGGCTGGCACTCTTCCTCAGGTTCCTCTGTGTAGATGTGCAATTACGAACTGGAACGCTCATCAGCGACACAAAGCACAGACGCTCTCACACTCCCTGGCTGTCCGCTGCCCGTCTTAATAGGCACTTCTCTTTATGCAATGCTCCCGCCTCCAAATGGAGACATCAAAGATGGAAGATTGAAGGATGGGCAAATAGAGAGATATGTAAAGGCAGAGATATTCTAGGTGTGAGGAGGACAGCCTTTACTTTTATGAGGAGAAAATGATGTATGCTAATTGGCTGACATTTTCACATCAGCAAAGGTTTATGGGAATTCTTTGGCCTGAGCACATCGGCTTTGGAGAGAGGTTTCCAACAAGGACTTAAGGTCAGTCTCTCCTCCAATCAGAAAGCAAGGTGCAGGTTGAGGTCATCGCGCCATGTGTGTGTGTTCGGCTACATTTTACTGTGTGCTCATGCCAAGAGAGAGATTAAAGTCATTGATAGTTTCTTTTAGAGCCATAGTTGATTGCACAATTAATTTCTAATTTTGAAATAATAAAAATAGGTGTTTTGTGTTAAACAATTTTTTTATTTGAGCTCTACTAAAAAAAAAGCTGTTAAAAAAAATCCCAAAGTAATTTTTATGTTTTTAATTATTTTCTCTGGAACACTTTATTCTGGACAATAGTTTTGTAATATTACAACTCAACTTTTGCCAAGAAAGAATCTATTGATTCGTGTTCATGGACAATTTCATCTTAGCGTTTTCGTGTCACTCGGCATGTCTTTCAATATACTTACCGTTTATTTACAATTTGTTGAAATTTACTGTATATTAATTTGATTAAATAAACAATTTGTTGAATGAGTCGTGTAAGTTTATCGCATTTAAGTTTAGCCAAGTGACGGTTAACCGGTAACCCAAAATAATACTTGCTAGACATACTTTTAACTTGCTAGATAATGTCCTTTACTATTTACTTTTTTTTGCTTATCATAAATAGTCTGCAGGGATGTGTACCGGAAGTTAAATTTGGGCATTAACATTTGTTTATGTTGTTGCTTTGAAACCATCTATAAACCACCCTTGGTAAATATGAGCAAAGAAGACTGTAAAAATAAATCTGCATTGTTTCTTGTTTTGATCTTTTATTTAAAAAATCTACAAAATTCCAACATTTCATTAAAGTAAAACTATTTTAAGTGGGGGGAATTTCACATTGTAAAAAAACACAAATAATCATTTCTTGTCTATTTATCCTCCTGTATTTATTTTTCAACTGGCAGAGATTTCCCATATACTTGCCTTAGTGCAACATCACCCTAAATGTTGTAGGTCTTTAGCATCGTCTTTGAAATATCAGCGATGACGACAATGGCTCAACAACACTAACAGCACACCTCCAGACCTCATACACTGCCATGTTAATTAGACACATTAAATCAAAAGCAGCATGCCACAGAAGTTAATTGATTTTGATCCAGTGACTCTATAATTATATTGTTGTTTTTAAGTGGATAAACTGCCCCTGTGTTATTTAGCAGTGCACAGACCCGGTATTACAGAGATGGACTAGGATCCTACTGTACTCAGCAAATCGTGCGCTTCATAAGTGTTATTAACTGAACAGAGCGACGGAGGGAGTTGTGTTGCCACAGCACTGTAGATGCCTTCATTAAAGTGTAATTGCTTTGTCAAGACCACTGTTCATATTATGCTTTCTCATTAAGCTGTCCCATCATGGAAAAAAAGTAATTTCTGCTTAAGATAAAAGTTAAATAGGTCAATTTTCAGGTTTGTTACCTAGAAGTATGTAATTGAGAGTGAGAATATAGCTCTTGTGTTCATTTATACCATTATGAAAATTATAAAGGAGGTATTGAAGTAAATGTGCATTACAAGAAGTGATTCATTCAGACTGTGTTCAAGGTTTGTTGTTTTCTCCTTTAAAGGTAAAGTGTGTCATTTCTCTGCCACTTGCTGCATTTGCAATCTGTTTGCTTGAGGTGTTTTTACACACAATTTTTATAAAGTTTTTTTTTTTAAATAAACGTGAATGTGGGGGGATTGGTGGAGGTGCTATTGATCTGGATGTGCTAGAGAAGATGGGAAGTAAGTACATTCTCTCTGCTGATAGTGATTCATATCTACAGTCGCTGCTACACTCCAGTTATTATTAAACATGCGGTATGTTCACTCTCTCTTTTACTCACATAAACTTAATGCTGCTCTCTTAGTACACCCCTTCCCTCCAACCATCAGTCTGGCTAGTGGCTAATAATATAACTATTTATATTTTACTTAATTTATATTAATTTATTTGAATATTGTATTGTATAATAACTCTATTAAATGCAATTTGTTTAATTTTATTGTATATTAATTTTTATTAAATAAAGTGTTGAATGGGTCATGTAACTTGCCGCAAGTAACAGTTCTTCTACTGGTAACCCAAAATAATACTGGCTAGACATAGGCTACTTTTAACTTGCTAGCTAATGTAATTTACTTTTATAAATTTATTTACTTTTTTACTTTTATTTCTTTTGCTTGTTATCAGAAATAATCTGCAGGGACTCTATTCTTTGCGCATATGTACCGGAAGTTAAGTTTGGGCCACAAAAGCAACTTTTGTGTATGGTGTTGCGTTGAAACGTATATAGATGCAATGCGTGAACTGAACACATACTGCCTCCACCTCAATTTGATTTAAATTTGACCTTATAGAGTAAATGAAAACAGGACTGTAATGGAAGACAGTAGACAAAATCTTTTAGTAATTATGAGGCCAGTGACCAAATATGGGCAAGGAAATCATTAAACTGTAAGTGACAGGAAGAGGGAGAGAGAGAGAAAAGCTGAGAGAGGTTGAAGAGAAGTGTGAATGAAGTCTGATGAAATGACTAATCCTTCCAGCGCATTACTAGAAGGCCAATAGGGAGCTGAGAGTAAGATTCATCAGTCGGTGATCTCTGAACTATGTCACTTTACTGTTTCACTCTTCTGCTTCCTGTCTTCACCTCTTTCACCTCCATCACCTTGTTGCTAGACAACCAGACACTCCTCAGTTTCTCAGTCAATCTCAGCAACACAGGAGCACCACAGCTGCTCTCAGTAAAACTGCCTTTCTTTTACAACTTACACACATACAGACAGATAGCAGGTTCTGTCAAACAGCTTATATTGCTACCGTGACAGTTCTTCCCCAACTCCACCTCTGTTATGTAACGTATTAAATATTATATTATATAATCAACATTAATTAAGTAGTCCAAAGGGAAATTCATAGCTCATGTCCTTGCTGATATGGTTTATTGCTGCCTGTAAATTGGTTGACATAAAATGTGTATTTAACAGCTTTGTGAGATTAGACCATATGTCTCAATGCCCTGTCTGCTCACCTGTGTGGATGCATTTATCTGTATTTTCTTGATACATCTTAGTTTTATTGTGTTGTTTGGTTGTCAGCTTATAATCATATTAATCTAAATCAATGCACGCAAACATATTTTGCAGTCTCATTCTTTGCTAAAGAACTAGTCTGCAAATTTTACAGTCCAAAAGCAGTCACACATTACAATTCTGTCTTATTCCCACAATGCACATTTAAATGATACAGTCAATGAATACTCCACCGCTCCACGGTTGACATTTTCAGCTGCACTGCATTTAATATGGAAAAATGATTCTAAGAGAAGATGCGGTCATGTTTACTAATTGTTAGACTTAAAAGTGTCCCTTGTTAACAGCTGAACAGCACATGCATGCTAAGAGTCGTGACCAGGCATTTTTAAATGTAATTCCTTTCTTGCCGAAGAAGAAAGGAGATTTAGCTCTAATGGAGATGTTTGGGCTCAGCAAACATTACAATTGTGTGGTTTATTACATCAAGACACTAATGACATCCAACGATTGAGAATGCCACAGGGAATAAAGTGGAAAGCACCGGACTCTCACTTACAAAGGGTGCATTTGATTTCACAAGGACAGGACAATATTTTGGAATTCACCGAGAATTCATATGTTATGTCAAACTGTCAAATACACTGTTGGTTCAACAAAAAAAGAAAAGGAAGGAAAATTGAATTAATTCTACTTAAACATTAGTTAACATAATAAGAAATTCATTAGTTAACAAATATTTTTTTAAGTGAAGTTCATGTGGCCAAGTATAGTGTTCAATTTATGCTCTGCATTTAACCCATCCAAGTGCACGCATGCGCGCGCACACACACACACACACACACACTGTGAAGCCAGGTTACTTATTTAAGTTAACCCAAACAATAATTTTTTACACAGTATACTTTGATTTTGGAACACTGTAAAATCAGGAAAGTTCAAAATATGCACAAATATTTTTTGTGTTTTGCTGTCAATCTTGTAAGCTCTACATATAATGATAACCTATTCAGTAAAACTGATTATTAAAGTTCTTTATATTCATGATATATACAGTACATTACAGTACACTATTAAACAAAACAATACATACAGTATATGCCTACACTCTTAAAAAAAAGGTGCTTAAAAGGTTCTTCAGAACCATTTTTGGTTCCACAAAAATGCTGGTGCTGGTTCGGAGTCAGAGCCTAGTTGCAAATCGGTTCTTTGTCTTTCCAATTCCAAAGCACCAGCTCCGAACCAGAAAAAGTGGTTCTTATCTAGCACCGAAACATTGCTGGGCTAGAAGTAAGAACTGCTTGCGTCAGGTGCTGGGGGCGGGGTTACCGTGACCACTGACGAACACTGGCCGCCATTTTTGAAATCCAATTAAATTTATGATGGACGCGAAACAAAAGCAAAACAGGTCTGAGGATCTGTTTTCTTCCACTTTGGTCCTCTGCAGAAGTCCAGAGTAAATTAGAGGGAGCCATTGTTGATGGTGTTTTAGGTTTGGCGCTAACGTTGCTGGGAAACATGAGACGTAGTCAGTGACGTATGACCTCGCTCCCTTGTGGCTCTCTTACCCGTGGAAAAGCAAAGCAGTTCTTAGCTGGTTCACCAGTGGAACCATTTGTTTCTTACTTTTTTATAATCTGAAGAACCTTTTTCACCACAAAGAAATGAAGTGAAATGATTTGATAAACTTATTTGCAGCTTATTTTTGTTTGTTATTGACTTTGATTTTATTTTTTTTATGTATCTTTGTCTGAATTTCCTTGAAAAATAAACAAATCTACACACAATTATAGTACATTGTTGAACTACAGAGATAGCTTTTATATTTACAAAATATTCAGGCTTTGTATACTTAAAATAATTTTTCTAATTGCCCTACTTGTTGCTGTATCACACACCAAAAGATGTAAGGGATCGTTTTTAGAAAGTATTGTGTATTTGTGTTTTTGCATCCATCCTACAAAGCATTGCTGTGAAATCATTATCCGTGCAAAACTGTGGGACATATTTACTTCAAACTGTAATACATTCCCTTGAAATCCATGCTGTGATGCTAAAAACACAGATTAGTAAGAATTGCAGTATATGGTCGGTCGCCACAGCTGGATGTTATTTCTCATTGTTCTGTCGAGAACAACCTGTCAATTGCAGGCTGTGCCACGATTTGAGACCGATCTACAAAGAGACGGTCCCCATTCTGTGAAATTCTATGATTCAAGACTCTATGAGCTGATTGGTAATTGGTAATAAGGAATTGATGCAGTCTGCTGTGAAATGAGACTTGTACCAGTAATAGTAGAACAGACGCTATAACGGTGTTTTGATGTGAGTGTGTCTGGAGTTTGGCCGTCTGTATTCTGAGTAGGACTGCAGCAGTGAGCCGAGCCGTCTCGTGTTTGACTGTAACGGCTCATTGGGAGGAGACTGAAAACAGAGTGTTTGTCAGAGGCATGCTGGGATGCTTTGGCAGAACTCTGAAGTTCGACACAGCGAGCAGAACACACTCATACGCATGCAGCCACGCAAAGAATGCAAAGACGCAGGGGAAATCAACTCTTTCAGGGTCCTTCTGACATGCAGAAGAAAACCTTGAGAAGTAAAAGACGATGCACTTCCTAAACATTAAATGAGGATTGCAAAGGGTAGAAATGCATAAAGAATATTGATTTGATGGACAGCGATCTGGTCATTGTCAATGTACTCTTGTGTAGTTTGTGAATAAAGATGTGAGTCTCACTGGAATAGCTATTAAATCCTGTCTTAGAGATTATTACCACAAGCAATGTGGAATTGAGTAAAAGGCAGGACACAGTTTGATGAAGACACAAATTAGAGATGAATTATTAATAGACATTTAATCTGTTACATAGAGTGCATGTGGCCATGGGATAAACACATTACAGAGCTGTCATTGTTATTAACATTATCATTTATTGCAAAGACTGTCATGAGGGGTCTTTGCCCTATATGTGGTCATTATTTGGTCATTATAAATTTCTTATTTTGATCTCAGACTTTACTTTAGAAAACCTCATTTGCTTTCCTTTATAGTACTGTTTTGTAGGAATAGCGATGGATGTTTCATTTGTATTTTTTCTTGCTGAGGTGCTCAGATCCAATAAATCTTAGGATTTACTATAGTGATGCAGTGTATTTATTTGTTAACCGCTGGTCACCTACTTCTCTTCCATTTATACTTTCTCCCTTGTTCATTTTCTCACCTATTCTACCACGCACTTTTTCCATTATCTGCTTCCCCTTGTGCTTCTTATCTCTCTTTCTCTCTCTCTCTCTTCCCCGTGGTTTAAGGTGACATGAGGTGTGTGTAGGTTACGGGGAAGCACGCCTAGGGATTATGTGGACCACTTTAAATTATTCATTGCTCTCTGTAGAATATATGTCCAGAATAGAAAATGGGGGAAGGATGGGCCAGTGGGAAAAAAAACAGAATTCCTTTGCAAAGACTTTTTGTGTGTCTATATCACCCTTTAACTCACTGTTTCACTCTTCCAAGCATTTTTTGCCTCCTTCATGTTTTTATCTTGTATGACTGTATGCCCGTTCTGTTCTAGTGGCACGTCCTGTTCATTGTATTCCGTCAGCTGACAGCTCCAGCCACTACAGTATACGTAAACGGTCCCATCTGCCGCTCAAAAACGCATCCAGTCTACCTCCGCAGTTCTGCTGTCTCATGTTTACCCAAATGCTGTTACTGTCTACATACTGAATGTATTGTTTAAAATAGCTGCAAGCCGTGACTGATGACATGATTAACCCCAGTTGAATAAATGAGCGAATTATCTTGCTGCTGTGACTCGGAATAATTTTTGAATAGTAATCTGAATGTTTATGCTCCGGCAGAATTAGAGAGTTCATGGAAAGGTTGCTTTCCTCCTCTGACTCTAGGCAATTGGCCGGCGAGATATGGTAATTATTTTCATGAGATAATGAGGTAGACGTTCATTTTGTATTTTGTCAAATGTTCAAGCCCATGGACTCTGCGATAGGTTTCCGGCGGTATGCTCGCAACTCTTGTCTTTGCTATTGTTAGTATCCGTCAACTAATTATAGAAGAGATACAAACAGGATACATCATCATTCAACAGCAACACATGGAAAACTCGATTTTCCTTGCGATTTGATGGATTGGCTGATTTGATTGGTTGAGTTTCTACTGGCAGCATCGTTGTTTGTTACAGTCATGCACAATTGAGTTTATGACAGATGTCAGTACGAAATCTAAAGAGTTAAATCGAATCCACCAGAGCATATGTTTTATTTATTATTTGAACTAAGCCGATTTTCAATGGACACCGTCAGGTTCTGAATGCCGTTATGAGAAGCATAGGACTAGGGAAGAATTGGCCATTGTTTCCTGCCCTGCCCGTTTTCTTCCCATCACGGTCAGTCATGCTATTGTGCTTCTGTTGTCAGCTCATTAATATACACTGCTGCTCTCCTGCCCGCCTTCCCACTTCTCCTCCCATCCCTCTCTTCATTCCTCCTGCCCCCCACTTCCATAAGTCAAGGTCAGGCAATTTTACCTTTAGTTTTTCGAATCCAAAAACAGATTCATATCACACTCCCACCCCCCAGTTCCATTTTCCTGGCCACTGGCACTTGAGAGAGATGCCACGCATGAGCGGGCTCGTGTGTTTGAGCGTGTATATGTGTGTGTCCTCTTCTTTGCTCGGTGGAGAGGTTTAATAAATGTGGTGTCACTCTGCGGTGTGGCATGTGAGATTGCTTACCCTGCTGTCTGTGACTGGGGAACGGTTTTGAATGGCAGACCTCTGTAATAGGAATGTGGAGAACGCACAGGGTCCGAGAACAATGCGGAATTCCATATGGAAACTGCTAATGAAGTCGGACGAAAAGCTTGTTTTCATTCAAATTGCTGTCAGATTACATTAGCAAGATATTGTTTCCACTGCACTCATTTGTGGCCAGATTTGTTTTCTTGTTTGCATGCTTACATATCAATAAGTTTACATGTTGTGTGTTGGTATTTTTGCTGGAATGTCATAGAAGGGGCTGTTTGAAACAAAAACAAAATGTTTCAAGACATTTTTTGATGGTTATGATCTTGGTCTCAAATGCATTTCAGTCTTATCTTGGTCTCAGACTAAAAGGAATTTTATTTCAAGGCCGGTCAAGAAGACCACTGCACGGATATTAATAAATGTGTCAGAAATTACGAGTCAGAATTGAATAGGGGATTATGAAAACACTTTCCACATAATTTATACAAATTACTACGAAATCAAGAGATGATTGCAAAAAGTACTTGTTATAATATAAAGATATATATATAACAGTATAATATAATATAAAGAAACAAAATCTTATACATCTGATATAATTTAGGAATATCACAAGAGCAAGAGAGACATTAACAAGCTGATCTTTAAGTGACTAACATTTTAGACACAACGTTTTTACTCTAGTTCAGTGTTGAAAATAGTTCCAAACAAATACCTATAAGCTCTTTAGTATTCCCTGATAGCACATACATCTGGGAGACGTCTATTTGACATATTTTTTTGATTGTTTGCTCATCTGAAATACATCTCTGAGATGTCTCCTGCCAGATATAGTCAGTTTCAAAGCAACAACATAAACAAACGTTACTGCGCATGCAAACTTAACTTCCGGTACACATGAAGTTCTCCCTGCAGATTTTGTCTCATAACAAGCAAAAGAAATAACAAGTAAATGACATTAGCTAGCAAAAAGTAAGTATGTCTAGTCAGTATTATTTTGAGTTACCAGTAGAATAACCGTACTTGACTAAACTTAAATGTTACACGATCCATTCAACAAATTGTTTATTTAATTTAATACAATAATTAAAAAGAAAGATTTTCAATGAGTGCTCAGGAGTGTGAGCACCGCTGTAAGTGTAGTTAAACCCGTTCTTGCTTATCTGTTAAATCTTTAATGTTTTTATATACAATCCAGTGGCCACTGCTTTAAACCCAGTTTGATCACATATGAGATCAGAGCTGGTGGGAGTCTGATTTCTAGCTGTAGAGAGTGAGTTATGCTGTTGTTACCTGAGTGGATTGGGAGCGTGCAGCACGGTGCAGAGGCTGTACTCCTCTACTCTGTTCCTGTGACCTTGCGGGTCATTGAGCAGAGGGATCCATTCATCACTGTGACACTGCCAATGGGGGAAGGGGAAAACGGGAGCTGTAGGCATGCAACTGTGGCATGCTCATTACTAACCCACACCCAATGCTTTGCCTCACTCTCAGTGGCTCTGTTAGTGTAGTGTGTGTTCATATATGAACTGTGACTGCTTGTGTGGCTTTTGTTACTGGTCTTAGTGTTTTGTAGATTTATCCTTTTTGCAATCACTGATGAGAATAGTTTATTTCAGCTTAGATGTTCAACTGCGTCACGTTACATATACACACTATTCTCAATCCATCTCCATCAATAAAGTGTAACGATTAAGAAGAGCTAAATTCATGCTTCTTCGTTTATTGTCTTGTGTTTCAAGATTTTTTTATTTCAACAGCAAGGAACATAGATGGATAATAATGCAAAATGTATGTATAATGATGCTTAATGTATATAATGTGCTTTCCTGTAGCTTAGTCAGTGGTTAAAGCATGGTGCTAACAACGCCAAGGTCATGGGTTCAATCCCAGGGATTGCACATACTCAAAAAAATTTTTTATAGTATAATGCTATGTAAGTTGCTTTGGATAAAACCGTCTGCCAAATCCATAAAATATAAATGTATAGTATGACAGTGCAAAATGTAGTCAATTTTTCAATCACTGTCTCTTTAAGCTGTCACGGTTCATCTTTGCTCTCTCTCTACACTGTGTCCTTCCTGAAAGCCTTGAAGCTTGTGTTGATTTTGGTCAACATGCTCTTCTGGCAGGCTCCAATCTCTTGGAGTCTAAGCATGTGAGCTACACGTATCTCAATGAAGTTTCCGTTGACATGTCCTGGTATTCTGTCCACACATGTGTATCATAAACAAAGCCTGGCAGCTGTCAAAACAGCTCATGTCAATGCACGGCTGAGGTCTTTTCTCTATTGTTTGTGCGCCATTGGTCTGTGATCTTCATCAATCCATTGACAAATGTGCCGGGGGGGGGGTTAGTTGTTTCTTTTGTCGTTTACAGTCTGGGGACAGATTTGATCTGTTTAGTTCACCAAAAAATGAAAATTCTGTCATCAAGAAGATATGTTTGGTTTGTGTTTGGAACAACAGAGGTACGCATTGACTTGACCCGGTTTTCTGTCCATACGTTGGAGGTGAATGGATACCGGCATTACCAACATTCTTCAAAATATCTTCTTTTGTGTTCTGCAGAAGAAAGTCATACAGGTTTGAGATGATAAGAGAGTGAGTAATGATGACAACATTTTCATTTTTGGTGAACTATCCCTTTAAGATGTACAGATTTATTATGAATGCTGATGCAAGATCTACTTTATTCAACAACAAAAAAATGCATTCTGCATTATGAATGAGAGCCTGAATAATAATTGTAAAGGAATGTATTGATCTCTGCCAAATATACTTTGTATGTCATACGATAATTTTTTATATAAATTATGTTGAGTATATAACCTACAATGAACTGTGTTTTAATGTCACATAAAAGTGGGTGCGTCTTTGCAGGCTTTGCTCTAACTGCCTCTGTGGGTTTCTTATCAAAACTATTACAGCAGCTCATTCACAGGTTTCCAATGAACGTGAAACACAGGCTTTCTGTAGTTAATTGCTCATTTGAATCTATAAAGGCAGCCAATTATGGTTATGTGTGCTGTAAATCTGATTAACCTCTCAGCACTGCTCCCAACTGCCATGATGACCACAATGGTCTAATGCTTGTTTAACAAGAGTGTATGTGTGTGTGTTTGTGTGTATATGACACGAGGCAACTGGTGCTGATTTCTATAAACATCATCATACGAGCTTAAGAAATTTATTATTAGAGTATTGGTAAGATGTTTTTTTCTCTGCAGAATTCTAAGGGGAAAAGGGATAGTTCACTTAAAAATGAAAATTCTGCCCTCTTGTCATTTTAAACCTGTATGACTTTTATTCATCTGCAAAACACAAAAGAAGATATTTTGAAGAATATTGGTAAACCGTTGGCCCCCATTGACTTGTGTCCATACAATAGAAGTCAATGGGGACCAACGGTTTTTGGTTACCAACATTCTTCAAAATATCTTCTTTTGTGTTCTACAGAAGAAAGAATGTCACATAGGTTTAAAACTACAAGAGGGTGAATAAATGATGACAGATTTTTAATTTTCAGATGAACTATCCCGTTAAGCATAGCTCAGCATAAATTGATAAAAAAATTCACAAAACATCGTCAATGGTGGCCGTTCCAATTATGCACAAATCCGTAGAGTTCTGCATGCGCTGACTTTGTGTGGGCCTGGTTACAATTGGTAATAAATGTATGACTTGTCACCACTGTTTTGTATCATTTATTTGCTTTCTTTGAACGTGATTTAACAAAAGCTTTCTCTAAATGTGACAGTCGTGTCAAAGATATGTTCCAATTTCAACATGAGCGTTGTGATTTGTGACGCTGCTTGTGATGTCTGGTCCAGCTCCATCTCCTGCCCCTCTCCATTACAAAGGTCTCAAGGGAAATTAATCCAGCCCGGAAAGGCTCGACCCATAATTGTGGCCCGCAACCCACAAGCCATGCACACGTGTCATTGATCTGTAAATCATCCCATGCTCGCAATACATGCACACCCTAAAAGGAATCATATTATTGTCTTAAGTTGCTCCCGAAAGGCAAAAGTTGATATACTTTCTGGTGCATTGAGCCTGTACGAGCCTGGGTTGCCCTCTCTGCGACTCTCGTGTTGAAGAGGTGACGCGGTGAATAATGGGCGAGAATTATCACGACAAGCAAGATTAATTGCCACCGGTCGTGATTAGCCTTCCCTGCCAAGCTGATCTTTTATGCCTCTATACATACTTCATCATTAAACGTAGTCCGTAATCACGTTTTTCTTCTGTCGTCCCATTACATATCTCAGTCGTAATCCATATGCAGATGACATTAGGGCGGATTGTTATTTAATTGGCCCCTTGAAGGTCTGTCAGCACGTCTTTATCGGCGAGCCCTTGTCTTTTAACTACCTAAAGCGACTCAGCCATCCCCTCGTATTCATCTGGCCAACAGAAGAGGTCTGGCTGTCATTGGTGAATGAATGGTAATGAAGGCGAGAGAGATGAGCCTTCGGTAAGATCTGGTTTTGGCTCATTGCTCAGCGAAATGTTTGGCCGGCTCTCTGGGCGTATTTGTCTTCTTCGTTCCATGCTGGGATGAAGCTGTAAGCAGGAGCAGGATGGTGCTGAGTGGGGATCACAGTTAAAATTTCAATTTCCGCTTGGTTTTGCTCACTGACCATACTTGCATGCCCAGATCGTCTTTATTACACACATTTCAGTATCACACCGAGTCAGTGATTACAGCATGAGTGTTTGGAAAGTCATGCCTAAGTGTAGAGGTCTATAGAATTCTGTGTTCTGTGAAAGAACATTCTTTGATTTAATAAAAAAAATTGTCAGATTGAACAATTTTTTTATTGTAGTAGCCTATTTGTTTAAAAAAAGAAAAGTTGTAAATATGTGTAGTACTACTCTGTGAATACTTAAGTTAATATATAAAAACCACTAACCCTCTCTCTCTTTCTATAGTGTTCTGGCTTTTGTGGAAACTAGTAACTTGGTGTTAGCACTTATTGTATTAATGCCCCTGTATGCTTTATTGCTTCCTAATCTTCCTTATTTATTGCTCTTTGGATAAAAGCGTCTGCTAAATGACTAAATGTAAATATAGCAATTGTAATGGATTACATGTGTATTCTGTTTGTTAGATTTGCATAGCCCGTATCATTTTCATTTTAAAATGATCAGTGAAAAAATATCAATTGGATTTAGTGGTTGTACGTGCATACGGTTTTAATTTTCAACTATTAGGTTTCATGTAATTAAAAGAATCATTCTTGTGGTTTGAAATCGTGCCCCCTGCTGGTGGAAAAACGTGTACACCAAAACGGCAAATTTGAGGTAAAATGGATGCACACCTTTCTAAGGGAATGCAAGGCTTTTTCAATATGACCCCGTTTAAAATGTATTATGTTTTAAAGTATTGCTGACCGAGCTCGATTGCGGCCTTATCACACGAGGACAGAACTACCGACTGGATCCGCATTAGTATGTATGTGTGTTGCTGGGGGAGGGAGGTAATTCTTCGGTCCTCGTTGTCATGGCAACGATAAAGGTGGAGCGATATTTTAACAGAGGGGTTGGATTGTTTGTTAGTTGAAGCCACGTGACGTGCCGCTGGGGTATGGGGGCACTTCCTGTTTTACTCTGTTGAGAGACTTGAGCCGCTGTTGTCAGTTTCAACAAAATGGCTGCTGGAGCGCCGCGAACGAATACCAAGTGAACGCTTCACGTCAGTGCAGTATTATTTTTAAATGGATGTATTGGAATTCCCATATTCTAAGCATCGGGACATTTGCTTTTGTGGACTCTTTTACATGCGTGTTAGCGAACTAAAGGCATGCTGAAATGTTTCCCTTTACGCACTTTATACAGTATATGTGACTTTCTCGATGTGAAAACGTCATTCAGTAAAGCTCAAACTGCCCGTGTGCGTGCGCGCGTGTGTAGCTGCTCCTAAAAATCGCCGAAATGTTACAACCGTTTAACGTAAAGCTTTCCAGCCGATGAGCAAAATCGTCGTTCAAAGTCCTTTTCGCTGTTTGCACTGGTATTTTTTAAGATTTTTTCCCCCGCTGGATAAGTTCCACTGTCTTGCATATTGAGGTGAATTCCTCAACTGGAAAGTCAGGCTCGCCATTGCAGCTCACTGCAAGAGCGAGTGCCTGACTGCGACTGAATATATCTGATCTCTGTCAGTACGGGTATCGACAAACATCCTCCACCATGCAGCTCTTGCATCGGATTTGAACAGCAGATCGCAATCGCTCCTTGTGTATAATAAAGGTAAGATTTTATCTTTTCAAAAGATTACATTTCTAAGTGGGCGTGGTGTGATCATTTTTGTACACATTGTCGTTTTTAGGATGGTGTTTTTGTGCTATTTTGACTCTTCCAGTCTGTGTCATTGAGAGGGTACATATTGCGAGGAAAATCGCTGAAATGTGTTGTGGTCTGTTCATAAGATAACCGGGCACTGATTTTTAACCGATTGCGTGTGTTATCGGATATTTTCTGTTTTGATGGCTAGAAATAGCTTGCGTGTCAAATGTTTAACCCCCCCACCAACGGCAACATTACCCTATTTCCCAAACTGATGCAAGGCAAGTTTCTTTTATTCTTGTATTTTAGACGCGATGTAGATTAATACGATCGGATTGGATGTTTGTAACAGCTGGCATCTTTAGGGATTTCCCTTTCATTTAAAGCACTGGCGCTTGAAAACTATATTGTGTGAATGCTGTGTATTTTCAAGGAGTTCCGATACGTTCTTCGCATCCGTAACACTGGAAATATTGTGTATTTAGACATTCCTAACTGTTATTGTTTCTCTGGGCGGTTGACATTAATCGGATTGGTGGAATTGGTGCCACAAGCCTTTCTGTCATAATATGGAGCTAAGCTTAGTTCCTGTGCTGGTCAATGGCACACCAGAAATGAAGTGGACCATACAGAAACCTCGTTGTCACCTTAATGTTTTTGCCTCAAGCTTTTTGTCCATTTTGTTCTGTTGAGTGTAGCTATCTCTTATTAATGTTTATTAAAATGTTTATAAAAGTTTCTGCAGCCATCATAACTTAACTATTGTAAATTCGTATAGTATTAACTTAGTAAAACTTAGTGAATCTATAAGATGTTTAATTGCTTTTTATCTTTCAGGCTAATATCAAGTTGCCACAGTTTTACTAACTGTAATACCTGCTAACTATATTTTGAATGAAGTGTAATTCAAGCTTTTCTGCCATGCAGGATAACACGCTTATATCCTAGGACAGCATCAATGTCAACCATCATCTCCCCATAACAGCTCATGTGGTGCAGGGAGATTGTTTGCTTCCCTCTCTGGGTCAGGGGCCCCTGTCAGAGGCAGACCTTTGAAAGGGCCGTGTGTTCGCTACCAGTGAAAAAGGGTTGGACAAAAAGACTGCCACTTAATGCTCAGATTACCATAAGGCTTAGGTCACATTGCCCCTCTCAGCTCGTTCCTATGAATCCAGCATTAGCTGTGGCTGGGGATTGGCACCACGTGGCTGTATTTTTGGTTGTTGGATTGGACTGATGCTGGTGTGCTTTCCCTGATGAAACATCATTTTTCCTTGCAGTAGTTAAAACCATGACCATTATAATGGGTAAATTAAAATATAATAGGATATTTTTTATGCAAAGTAGTCAAATAAACACTTATTAAATAAAGAAATGAAGTACATTGCCGGACTTCCACAATATGCACAATATTATTCTTCAAAGACATGAGTCTAAGCTATAGCTTGTAGTTGCCTACATAAGGCTAGTTGTCCTTTTGTAATTGTTTTTAACCTTAATTTGTCTAAACAGCCAAGGACACTATTTTTGACTGTTTATTCAATTTAGTAAAAGCTTGAATTGATTTTGGTTTTTGATCGTCTATGATATTGTTTTGCGTATTGTTTTGGCCTGTCAATCATTGTTGGTCTGATATTGAATCAGTCTCATGGCTCATTAATAGCACATCATTTTATTTGGTTGGACACAAGACACTAACCAACAACTCTCACTTCCCAAGTTAGATTAATGTCAATCTCTAAAGATTTCAACAGGATCTGTGTCCCACTGACCCTCATCTGGGTGCTTAATAATATAATATCATAATGGACCTCTTCTGTGATGTCTAGCATAAGCTTGCACCCAGAGTAGAGACGATGAAAAGCTATAATAGTTTGATCTTGAACTCTTGTATGTATTGCTTTGTACTCTGCATTGCTCTCCTTTTAGATTTGAGGAGGAAATTTTGAGCCCTCAAGTTGCATTTTTTTTGGCGTACATTTTACATTCTTCTGTGATTGGTTGAAAACTGTGGGCTAGAGGGCCACTCAGAAGGGTTTCGTAAGCACAAGATTCCCATACTGTGATGACACCGTACCGAATCTCTGAATTCATTAACCTTTTAAAAAAAGGAGTGATTTATTCGTAGATTGTCATATTTAACCTGTTTGGTTGCATGGAAAGTAGCAGCTCTGTAGTTACTGTAAAAGGGGTTTAGTTCTTTATCTGTTCTGTCCCCTGAACCTATCAGTATTTATGAACATTAATATACATGAAGATTTAATATTACATAGAAACAGGAAGTGGAGTCAATGACTCAAAATGTCTATGACAAAAATAATACTAACCCTCTATCTCTTTCTATCAATAAGTAGTGTTCTGGCTTTTGTGGAAACTAGTAACTTGGTGTTAGCACTTATTGTATTATTGCCCCTGTATGACATATCACTTAATTGCTTCGTAATCGCTTTGGATAAAATTGCTGCTAAATGACTGAATGTAAATGTAAAATACTGTTCAGGACAGTTGTGAGGTTAAGTAGGATGCAGTATTTGAGCTTTATGTTTAAAAGGATAGTTCACCCAAAAATTCTGTCATCATTTATTCACCCTCTTGTAATTTCAAACCTGTATGACTTCCTTTCTTCTGCTGAAAACAAAATAAGATATTTGCAAGAATGTTGGTAAGCAAATTCACTTAAATTTGTTTTGTGTCTGTACGATCGAAGTAAATGGGTACCACCATTGTTTGGTTACTAACATTCTTCAAAATATCTTCTTTTGTGTTCTGAATATAAAAGAAACGATAAAGGATAACAGATTTTTCATTTTGAGGTGAACTATCCCTTTGATGCATAAAGGTATTCTGGGTAATGTTCTGATAAACTTGCTGCTTGCTCCTAAATGCCTCAATAAAATAAGTCTGCACTCGCATATGCTTACAAAATCAACTAGTACATTTGAAACACAATTTTATATGACAGACAAATAAAAGCCATCCATCTTATGAGGCACAGCCTCCCTATAGTCCTAAGGTGAGAGCTGACTGTTGTTTCATACATCCATCCTAAACCACATTGAAGACCAATATAATGAAAAGCCAAGTGCGGTTTGGAGGGTTTATTGTAATTCCGCTTAAGTTCAAGCTTACGCTTTTTTCCCCCTTGATGCATCACTAATAACCTTAGAACTGATCACTCTCAATTTAGCCCCTGTTACTTGAGTTTCCTCTTATGCTAAGTCCATTAGTCTGCCGAACTGTTGGATGTTTTGCATTTTATTGAGACAAATGTGCAATTGCCGAAAGACCTGCGTGATTTGAGTATAATGACAGGGGTCTTTATGGAAGGCATTTGTGTGATCTATTAGGGCAATAAATTGTCAGCAGAGCTTGTGAAAGTGCTTTCATTAGTGACTTTGTACAGAGATGAAAGTCATTGGGACCGCTGTGACAGCGAGTCAATCCGCCGAAGCTATTTTTAGAGGCTGTTTGACCGCCAGTAGCTGAACATATGAAAAATCACCTTTCACTCTTTTTCATTGTCATTCACACTGGCAGAAAGTTTTCTTCTGCTGAATTAGAAAGGTGCCTGCACATGTGGTCTGGAATTCTAAAAACAGGATTTCACACCTCACTTTCACCATGCAGCACATATTCGCCAGCTGAAACAGGTTTTTTTCCACATTGTGTTTCGTCGGCGTTTGCCGTTGACTGTGGCAGGTTGTCTAGAGGAGATTTTTGTGTTATTCAGGGGTTTGCTGGCATGTCAGGTCTGGTCATCTCAAATGGTTCGGAAGTTATGGGTTCCTAATGCTTGAGTGTGTCGGATGGAGGGGCTGCAGATTTCCTCCTGTGGGCTGCTGTTGCTAGCCAGCGGGTTCCTGAGGGCTCGCAGCGCTCTTGTTTGTCTTGCAGCGCTGACATTTTTTGGCTCTTTGCCAAGAGAGCGTCTAGCCCCCCTCCCGCCTCCTTCCACTGCATCTACACTGTCTCTTCAACTCACTCAGTTTTGTCCCCACCCTTTCCCCCACCTACCTCTGTTTCCTACTGTATGTCACACTGTCTGTTAATGGACCGCATCGCATGTAAATAAAAATTAAACCCACAATGAAAGCGGTTATGTTGTGGGTTGTGCATCCAACATGCATCATTGTTCTCCTGTTTGTCAAAGGAAATGCGACGATCTTCTATGAATTAGTTCTGGGCCTGTAATGTTTGTGAATTTCATTCTGTTTATTGGTGGACATCAGACTAATACTGTGGAATGTTTTTTCGTGCATGCTTTTATCAATCTCGCAACACCGTATTGATATCCAATGAAGTTAATGGAATATCATTATAACTGTACACTAAACAGTGAATCACAGAATAATTGTATTGTCACCCAGATATTGATCAAATATGATATCGTGAGGTTCACCACTAATATTTAGATATTTGTGGTTTGTGATGTATTTGTTTACCTCTAACTGACACCCACTTAGGCAGTTTATCGAAAAAAGGTGGCAAGGAATGAACAAAGTTGACGTCATTGTTTTTATTCTTAAAGAAGTGTCCTTCTAACTGCGAAGCACATCTTGTTTTCGCTTTCTTGTTTTCATTGTTAACATGTAAGCTCAAAAATTCAGACCACCTTTATGCAAAGCTATGTTCACTGATGGCTTTTTAAACTAAAACAGTGTTTTCATTTCTTTTTCCAAGCCTACTTTTAAATCGGTGATTGGGTTCTGGTTTATTTTGGCTTCAGGCAGATTGGCCTGGTTTATGTAATGAATGAACTGGTGCGATAAGTTAATCTATTTTAGGTTTGCTTGACATTTTTCTCAGAATGGCTTGTGCTTATGTTTATTTACTTTTGTGGCCCATTCTTAGTATCTGTTGTTAACCATACGTAATTTTAATCTATAAAGTTAAAGCAAATGCTATTTAATTCTGTCGCTTCATCTGAAATGTATTATTTTTACTTTTATTGAGTAACACTTTACAGTAGGGTTTTATTCATTATTAGTTAGTTAGTTATTGCATTAGATATTAGGCTAAATGACAATGGGCAATATATTTTTTAGAGCATTTAAAAAAAACCTTTTTCATGTTTGTTAATAGCAATACAGTCGATCATTGCTTGTTAGTACATTAAGTAATGTTAAGTAGATGTTGAGCTTAAAGGGATAGTTCAGCAAATTTTCCTACTATGGTAGTCAATGGTGACCAAGAACTATTCAGTTACAAGCATTCTTTCAAATATCTTTTCTCTGTGTTCATCAGAACAAAGAAATGTCATTTTTGGATGAACTGTTCCTTTAAAGGCACTTTGTGGATTTTTTTGGTTAATCATACAGCCACATGTCAAATAAATCAATGCTTATAATGAGCATATATATCCTTGGCATGATCTCATGTGATGCTTTATCCTATCGGTTGATCTCTAAAAGATCTCTTTAAGATAAAAATGTTACATGTGCTTTGGAATTTACATGTGCTTTTCGCCTGTGTTTGATTTAAACAGGGGTCAATAATACTGACAGCCTCTGTTTTTTTTTACAGTCTTGGGACAAAAAAAGGAAATAGAAGAGGAGAACCATTTGATGGAAGAAAAGAAAAAGAAAAAGCAAGAAGAAAAGAAAAAGAAGGAAGCTGCTCAGAAAAAGGTGAGCGTTTCTTTCCCTTGACCCACAAGCTTTCACTTTGAATCTTTTGCTTGTGTCCTTATAAAAGCTGCTTAACAGACACCTCACCGCGTTTGTCATAAGCTTCTGAGATTTTTACAGGCCCGTAACCGCAACTGTCAAACTGAAATGCACCGTTTAATGCTCAAATATATACCATATATTTTTTATTTATGGTCAGGAAACGGTTAGCACATAGAGATGTTCATTGTATAATGCTTTATTATGTTCAGTTCTCAGTTTAATTTTGTTTTTCCTTTGCAGGCTGCTGAACAGAAAACCAAAGGTCAGCTATGATTCTCATTGTATTGTTTTTTTTTTTTTTTAAATGTCTTATACATGCTGTTATTATAAACGTTTCTTGTTTGAATCACATACACAGCAGTAAGCATTAGGGATGCTCCGATCCATCTTTTTTGTTTCCGACACCGATTCCTGAGAATCAGTATTGGCCGATACCGAGTACCGATCCGATACAAAGGTAAAATGTTAAAAGTGCTGAATTACTTGATAAGCTGTATGCATTACTTTGCAATAGGGATGCACCGAAGTGAAAATTCTTAAAACACATGGGTTCTCGCAATTCTTCTATTTATATAGCCAATTTTTTCACTATTGCATAAACTGAATGGTCAAGATGTTATTTTTATATTTTGTTTTGCTTTTAAATATAATACAATATAACTTAAAATAAAATTGACCAAAACAAGTAAATTAAAACAAAATATTTAGCCCTCTTCCTTCTCGAATAGCCTGACTAATGTACTCCGTACACCTACAACAAAACAGTTCATTAAAAAGTGTCTTTTAACATTATAAGCCAAAAATACAAATAAATGAAAACTGTTGAATTTTAATATGCTACACTGCAAAATTATTTAAAGAAAAAACATCCATGCAAGGAATGCTGACTGACGCTGACAGACAATCATTTCAGTTTACGTCTCTCCTCCAAACTCCACCCACAAAGCTGACCTCTCAGAAGGCGCACTCGTGACAAAGATGCACAGAACAAACTCTGGCAAGTTGTTTAGTACAGGGACCTGTGTGCACGCGACCACTGTATGATGTCAGAAGATGTCGCGAGCAGAGGGGCTATTGTCAGACCGCTTGCTCCCATCTGATGTACACCAAAGTTACCGACCAGTAAAGACGCTTTCATTCTTAAAGTGACGCCTGTCGTGTCTTTCTTTGACATTTTAAAATGCTTCTACACACTGCCGACATGTTTGCTGCATTAATAAAGCATGCGCATCTTTCTCTCCGCACTGGTTGCTTCTTCATCGCATCAGACGTCATGTTCGGTAAAATGTATTTGGCCATATTCTACTTATTCCACGAACATGCTTATTTTGCTATTTTCGGCCGAATATTTTTGGTTGCGAACATTCGGTGCATCTCTTCTTTGCAAGACATCAGGCTCGACTTAAACAATAATTTCCTAACCCTGTAAAACAAAAAAACAAAACAATTTATTCCCAAATTTAGTGAATTATTTATTAACCAAATTTCTGAATTCTTTCTGTCTCCTCCAATGTTTGCTTGTTTATCCGCGCTGCGTGCAAAGCACGTTGCTAGCATATGATGTCACACACTACGCACAGCACAGCCGCGGCGCAAAAGCGGTTAAGCTCTTTGTCTCTGTAAACTTTAACATCGGCCAGCAGATTGGGGCAATTGTCGCCGATACCTGATCTAGAATTTTATTACGTATCGATGCCAATACCCGATACAAATATTGGATCGGAGCATCCCTAGTAAGCATCAATGTTTGGTAGCAGAACTCAGAATGTGAGCTGGTTCACCCTTCTAGTCCCAGTAAATAAATGCACTTACTGTGTGACGATGTATTCATTTTAGTTCAGCACAGTACATGTGTCACTGCAGGGGTGGGTGACATAAGACCATCCGCTATAGTGCCAGTTTCAATATATTGGATAAATACCAGGACTTATACCATGATTTGTGTGGGCTGCATAAATGACTGGCACAACAAGCATATAAAGCAACATTTGGTAGAGCTGGATCAACCATCTTTGGTGACCCCCGAGGGATTAAGAAGTTTTTGTTCAGGGTCTAAAATTACCATTTGCGAGTGCCAAAAGCGAGTACATATTTACTTTGAGTTACTCGACAGTGTACAGTAACTTTTTAAGAACTGCTTGATGCATAGATGAAGTTTGAAAATATATATAAATATAAATTGAGGTTATAAGAAAGTGAAAGTGCCTGTCACTTTTCACATCTTGTTCTTCCACACGTGTGGAATGTTTTTACATGAAGTAACCGCAATGAAAATATGAGGAAAAACCCACTTGTCGTCTTATTTGTTTATCATTAATAGCCAATAAAAGAAGGTAATGGTCCCATTTTCATGAGAACAAAAATATATTTTTATTAAAAATAATGCAAATGTCATTTCAAGCTCTCATCTAACAATTAAACAGCAAACGTAAGGCACAATACGGATTACAAAGAGAGCAAGTGAGTTGAAAGCACAGCTAAGACGGTGGAAGCAGGGAGATGTGTGATGAGGTGATAGATCTGGACACTGAGGGATGGGTTACGCCGTCTTTATTAACACTGAGGTTGAGGTATGAGGAAGTAAACTTCAGACAGCAGAGAGGCTCTTTGACGGAGCGGTGTAGGGCAGATGGGAGAGGGGCTTATGTCATGTTAAGGATAGTTGGTCATAAATCTCATTAGAGTATCTGCTAATGCTTGATCTCAAACATAAGACTCTGGAGGGAATGCTGACCTGCTTTGTGTGGATGTGTGTTAGTGCTGAACTTGAGTTTTTAGTGGATTAAGTCACAGACAGCCTTTACATAGTAGAATACACTGTAAGTTTGAGCTCGCTCTTTGTCCTCTTGCACTTTCATCCTCTGAATGTTTTGTATTATTGCATGAGTCAGCATGGAGAAACTGCAGGTTTTTTATCTGCGTGCAATGGAGGCATTTACAGAGTTGGGCTAATTAGATCTAATCTGGTTTGGCTTTATTTCACGTCTCTCTTCATCCCCTCCTGGGCCACCGTACCTAAGGGTTCGCATTATCTTCGAATGATAAGAATATGTCTATTCCTTCCACGTTTAGGCATCACATCTATTCTCGCGTGTTTATGCATTGGGGTTTATGTTGTGGATCTGCAAAGATATGTTTTGGTGAGCTGTCTGGACGACTCGCATAATAATGAAGATATGATTATGAGTATGTGATTCAGCAGGTTGACTAAACAGTGTGTGTATTGTAGGAGAAAGGTGAAGGTCAACTCAAAGACAAGTTCTGGAGTCTCTCAGAGAAAGCAGTGCTGAGCTCTGGTGTAGAGTGAGCAGCAGGGGACTGTAAGACTACCTAGCTTTCTTTTCCAAGAGAGGCCCCACACGGGGGTATAAACACACACAGTCACACGGCCTCAAAGAGGTGGTGAGATTCACAGGGAAGTGCTTTTGCTAAAGTGAGGGAGTGTTTTTGTGGAATGAAGGAGAAAAGGGGCGAATTGGGAAAAAAGGTTTGATGGGAAGGGGAATGTAAGGTAGCCGTGTAAATGGAGGAAGGAATGGAGTTATGTGAAAGGAAGATTGAGGACTTGCTTGAGTTTCCTGTCAGCGCGAATGTCTTGGTTTTGGCCGCAGAGAAGCAGTCAAAAGCTTGCGAAGCTTTTCAGACAACTGATAAAACAACCACCTCTCTCAATCTCTTTTTCTCTTTCACTTTCCTACACTTTGTCTTAAAGGGACAGTTTACTCAAAAATGAAAAATCATTATTATATGTGACCCTGTACCAATAGAGGGCATAAAAAACGGTTTCTTCTTAGCAGCGGCCTGCTACAGCGCCTCTAATGGACAACTCTAAAGGCAATTTTTTTTGTCAATGTTTTGATTTTTTTGCACCCTCAGATTGCAGATTTTTAAATAGTTGTGTCTCGGTCAAATGTTGTCCTATCCTAACGAACCATACATTAAAGAGTAAATAGCATTTGTTTTTTAAGGGCCTACTTTGGTTTGTGGAGTGTCCAACAACAGGTTTATGTACATACATGGTGTAAAAACACTATTATTTCGTAATAATAAGCCGTTTTTATTACCTTACTTCTTGACTGACTCTCAAATGATTCGTTCCGCGATTCATCGGTCTAATCCCCGCCTTTCCGCTAGCATAGTCTGCTGTGATTGGTCAGATGGTCTAGTCTGCTGTGATTGGTTTAGCCAATCAAGTTCAAGTGTTCAAGTTTTTGCAAACAGGTGGGGACTATTTCTATGTACGCAGATAGACTGCGGTTAAAGATTCGGACGGGTCACGACTCGTTCGCGTGATTCAGAGTCGACTCCCATTTTTACAAGCTAATAACTTTGTTATTCGTTCACCTTCGGATTTACAACTTTGGCAGACAGTTTACTTTCAAACGCGGCAACATTACACGATGCATGAAATGTAATGTTTATGATCTTGTGGAATCATAAACCTTAATCACTCTTAATGGATCAATGATACATCAATGATATACATCTCAAAACAAAAAGACCCTTATGATTGGTTTTGTGGTCCAGGGTCCATTACCTAGCATGCCCACATCAGGCTGATCAGTTCACACACAGGTTGTTTGTCAGGTAACACCTGCTATGCTTTAGAGATTCGCTCATTACAGCACGTTTCAGCATATTTGCAGAATTAGGACATTGTTAGTTACTGTTAATGACTCGGGTCTGGCTGTTTGTCCTTGGGTTGCTTTGTTTGTAAAGAGGATTTTGATCTCCTGAGACTTTTACAGTAGAACTGAATACAGAATGATACAGTTAGTCTCTCGAGTCTTGAGCCAGACAGACGATCTGAGAGGGCATCCGTGACCCACTGTGTGCGTGTGCATGTGCAGGGGACAAATTGAGGAATGATTCTGATTCATTGCCTAGTACAAAACACATTTTGTTTAGTATTATACAAGTGCATTCACACATTAATAAATTAACTATTTGTTTGGTTTATGTTGTAGCTTTTTCATGCTATTAGCTGATAAATATTGGCAGCTGATACATTGGCACAAATCTATATCAAGGAATCATAATGCTTTGGATCTAAGCGAACACTCTGGCCAGTTCTGAGGTTCACAGATCCAACACAAGTGCCAACACCAATGTGATAGTATTATTCTTACACCCACAAACACCCACATCCATGTGTATCTGTATTTTGGAAAAGGGGGTGTTACAATTCATGCTTTCAGAGTAGAATATTTACATTGATCAAGATAACACTTTGTTTAATGTTCTGTGAGTCATTTTATTAACTGATTATTTAGATTTGTCTCATTTAGTTAATTACACCAACACTTTGTGTTCGATGTGGTAAATTGCAGTCTAATCATAGACGTTTTTCTGCTGAGATGCTCTTATGGAGTTGAAGGAGACAAGATCGTTTTTTCATCGTTTTGAGCTGATTCTGTAGAGCAGCTAGTTTTAACTTGCTGAGGACCCCCAAGTATAATGAGCCCCTTTCAATGAACACCACACTATATGTTTAACCTTTGTATATTTTTCACAGTGGTAAACTACAATAATGTCTCCATTTGTCTCTAAGCTCTCATCTGTCAAATTGTGAGTGTCTATTTTAACATCATTTGCGAGGCATATAATTTTCTGTAGTTTTCAATCAGGTTAATGAGACTGTGGTATTTTTAAGACTGCATCATATCATTTTCTTTTCCATTACAAGTGTTACATTTCAAGTAAATGAAACTATAAACTAAAGGGACATTTTTTTTCATAACAAACAGTGCACAGTAAACCAAGTCATCTCGGCTCTAAATTGGATCGGCGATCTGGATCTGGAGTTCTGTTTGTTTGAAGGCTAATTCACAAAGATTTGACAAATACTAACAAATAGAACATTTTAAATTGGCTTTTGGATTTTTAACTAACAAGTCTGTTGGTGTTTATGAGTTTAATTAAGCCTTATAGAAACCAAAAATCATGTAATTTCTTCTTTTGTCTCAGTTGTTGGAAGTGACTATTTTGAGGGCACACATTAGCTTTGTAATATTTTATTGAGAACTACAGAAGAGAGCAAGACCTTAAGAGTGATGATTTTTAAAGGGTTAGGGTTAACCCATTGACACACCATTGACTTCCATAGTAGAAACAATTGCATACATTTCTTTGTTCTGTTGAACACAAAAGACACATTTTGAAGAATGTGGGAAAGCAAACAGTTCTGGGGTACATTTGATTTCCATTGTAATTGTTCGTCAGAACTAAGAAATGTGATTTGGAACTCGAGGGTGAGTAAATGTTGACAGAATCTTTATTCTTGGGTGAACTGTCCCTTTAATGAATAATGATGGGAGTAAGTATAAGAGAATATCCTTTATTGTGCTTTACTGCAGTTTCTTAAGACTGAGTATTAAACTAGTCGGGTCATTCTGGACTGAGGAGATCTAGATGAGCAACAACCCCTGGAGTAAAGGCGAGGCAGCTCTTGACACCTGACACGATGACGGGTGATGTCATTGGTAGAGGTGAAGAGGTCTGTTTTTAATGACTGAACGAAACATTTCCACCGCCCTTTTTCATTCTATGACACCCAGAGAGATATAAATGTGCATTTTTGTCTTCCATTGCTTCCTCTATGCCTTAAGCATGTTGAGATTTTGATCTTTGTAAGAGCATATACAGACTTTCCAGCATAAAGAAACTTGGCCAGCTTTCCCTGTTCATATACAAATGAGTCAGCACAGCCCTGCAGGAGAATCAGTGTTTCTCTGAGAGAAGCAGCAGAGCTCCCAGGAGTCTCCATTGATTTGCATAGTGAACCAAACATGCTGTGGTTTAAGGGCTGTGCATTTACGTAGGTAACTATTTTACCATCCCACCAAACCTGATGCAAATCCCGATTTTGCATGGTCACAACAAACGTCCTAATAACACTTTGGCTTGAGCAATTTAACTATCACCAACCACTCATTTAAAGGAATAGTTCACCAGAAAGTTTCTCCTTGATGTGTCGCATGAAAATGTTTTGAAGTGTATCTTTTTGTTTCGGTGGATGTCGAGAGGGATTTGTTTTTTTTAATAATAACCAAGAATATATATTCTTTTGTCTTCACAAAAGGCGCAAGTCATATGGATTTGAAAGGACGAGAGGGTTAGGAACAGATGACACAATTTTCAACACTAGTTCATGGTTAAAAGTGTGAATAGCTTTGCAACAATTAAAAAGGCATCTAATAAAACACGAGGAACTGCAAATATTTCCAAGTACTCTTGTGCTTACGCTACGCTTAAATCGCATGTCATTAAGGAAATGCAATGTGTGTTGCTGCACACAAAACATAAACTGAAAAGAATAAGAGATGCTGCTGCTGTTAGACAGCTCACATGGTCAAAAGAGACTTGGTGGTTTTCTGATTCAGAGCAAGTGTTTGTTTGTGACTGCAATGTGTGTGCGTGTGGTTAAATTGCTGGAGGTTGTGCATGGAGAGAGAGGGAGAGAGGAGAGACATTCTCTGACTGGGTCAGTATTTATAGCCTCCCTCAGGCTGTGCAGCCTACCGCCATCTTGTCTTTTTGCCTGCCTCGTGCACGTTTGCGTATTCACGCTAACTCAATCTCTCTTCAGAGCAGCTCGTCCTTGAGCGTGTTATTTGAAATGTGGCCGTGTCTCTCTGTGTAACAGCCCCACCATGGCAGTAATAGGAAAATAAAAGGATGGTGGGTAAAAGAGAGAATAGCTTATAATAGAGCTGTTTGTCTTCATATCGTTTCTGTCTAAATGTCATGGTTTGGTGGAATGCGAAGCAGGAAAAACGCAGCCAGTTGTGTACTGGTAATGCAGGTCAGATGAGCCGAGCTCTGGAATCTGTTCCATAAGCTTCACCTGCTCATCTCTGCGCATGTGCTTTTAATCGCACAGCTCTCTCTCTCTCTCACATAAAACCCAGGTCTGGACTAATTCCAGCTTTTGGTGTTAGACACTGCAGGTCGACGTGTGGTTCCTCTGTGTGTAGTGGTTAGTGGTGCATCAGATCAGATTAGAAGCTTTGCAAATTGCTTTAGTCTAAGTGGCATCAGTCCAGAGATAGCAGGTTCCTCAGTGAAGTTTTATGATGCTGTGTTGAGGGAGTTATTTTGAAAGAAGTTCATCATTGTTTTTATTTTGAACAGTCTGACACGGTTAAAATACACCAGTTACAAGAACAGTTACTTGGGTAAACCTAAATGAGACAATTGAGCATTCGAATGCATTCGAATTGAGATTTAATTTAAATTTTCCCCTAGCAGTCGACAACTTTTTGTGAGATGGCACATAGGGACAGAGATGTGAGATGGCACACGGGAGGATATATATTATTCTTTTCAGTACAGTAGATTTTCTGAACAAACCAATTCAACAAAATCTATTGGATTTTCCTGTTTCTAGAAAGAGAACACATTTGATTATCTTTCATGTGCAATACAAAGTGGCATTTGACAGTGTCATGCTACACCATTATTTGTTATAAATGGAAAAGTCGCACACTGTTTTAACAACAGTTAAGCTACTGTGATCCATTTAAGTGCTTACTGTTAATTGCTCACTAACACATCATAATGTTTGTCAGTGTAAATCAGGAGTAAATGATCTGGAATGAATCATTTTATGATGTTATTAAGTTTAAAATAAGCAATAAAAATTATCTTAGTGGTTTATTGGCTGATACATGCTTAAAAATGTTTTAGTTTGACAGTTGTTTGTCGGTTAATGACTACTTTTAGTGACCATCTTTACCAATGCTTGTTTAATTTGATGGCTTCTATGTCGGTCCATCACTAATGTCACAAATTTGTTTGTGAATGAGTTTGTAGAGTGTTACAAACACGTTTTCCGTTCTCTTCGACTGCGTCTCCGCACATATGCCTGAAAATTATGGTGACTATGGTAAGGATTCTTTTCTGTTCTGCATTCGTCCCATGAGGCACGTCCCCAGTCGCTCCAGTTTTCATGTAGAGCAGTTCCCAGTCTCCCTTTCACTCTTTTTTATCTCTCTGCATGAAAACCGGCGGTTTTAAATACAGCTGCATATTTAAACGCTGCTAATTAAGATCTCCAGTCTTTTCTCATTCCTGCGAGGTTAAACATGGAAGGATGAGATTAGCATGATAGGCGAGCGTTATGTCGATTTTACTGCAAAGGGTTATGCCGATTCGTGATATCGGGTGTGAAGCCTTTGAAACGTTTTCAATTGGCAGAGTTAGGATGGATGTTGATCTTTCTTGCAGTCATGTTAGAGCAAATCTCACAGCTGTTGGGTGTTGACCTTACTCACCACTGTCTGGGTGTTTTATGTAGGGACATGTAGGGTTTGATACTGTAAAACCAAAATATTAAACCTGCGTATTATTGAGAGTAGCTGTCAAAGGATGAAGTATGGTCATTCACTTTTTTTAAATCATTGCATAGCTACTAACTCCTGATAGGTAAGTTTAAGTTGCATTCTGATGCTGTCAAATATAGTTGTGCTAATCCTGTCTTTTACTGTACTCTGCTTATGGGGTCTCTTCTCACAGTATAAAATATTTGACCATCTATGTAGTTTATATTACGTTTATTTAATAATGCAAAAAGTAGTTAACATTTCTAGTCCAGACTGCATTTAGATTGGGAGTGTTTTGGACCTGTCGGTTTATTACATCCATTCATTTAGTCATGTATGGGCCTGAGGTTTGTGTGTGTTGTCAGGAAGTGACAGATGCTCTGCTATGATGAGCTCTGGGAGGTGTGGAGAGAGAAAAAAACAAGTGCAAGGTGTGTGTCTCCATAGCAACAACTGTTGTCTGGGATGCACAGGGCAGCACAAGGTGTTTAAGTGTCACCCAGAGGAGAAATGCTCCAGAAGGCACTCACCTCTATAGATGGCTGCTAACCTGTGCCATCGAGTGATGTTGAATTATACTGACCTCAAAGTTTCTGTGAGGTCTGATTCACATCTCATCACTTTGAGGAAAATGGGGCCAGAAAGTGCTTTTGATCAAAATATACCTACTCAGCGTTTTTCTGGACCGTTTGAAGTCATGACTCGTCTTAGAAGGGCTGTAATTAAGAGTTAGCTGCATGTGCATGTGCGAGTGTGTGTGTATAGTGGGAGGTGCTGTCTGCATTGTGTAATTACATTTAAGAAGTTTCCTCTGTACTGAGACTGGGCTCAGGTCCTGTAATTTCAGCCAACTGGGACATGTTAAACCATTCTTCTACCTGTAGCCCCTTTTATCTGCTCTGTGAGGTCGAAGAGTTAAATCAGGATTTAATTTCTTATCAGTCATTTGCTTTCTTTGGGAAAGTGAGAGCGGGGGATCTGTGGTGCAATGTGAGATGAGGAATAAACCATGGGGCCTATGTATGTATTTTATTACAGATATCTGATCAAATTCCTTTCAGTTGTGGAGTTTGGTGTGAATTTATTTGGCAAACAGTTCAATACATAATACTTCAGTATGTCATATTTGCACAAAAAAAGCTGATGTTTGGATATCACCATCTTTAAATTTCTAAAACCGTGTTTTTCATTGAAACATTGTCCAGGCTGTATTTTTTTATTTATCAAATTGTTTTAATGTGTTTAGTTTGTTGGGATGTAGAATGAACTAATGAATAAGCATATGCCTCCCAATATTCAAAGTTAATGCAAGTTAAGATGTTTGACAGCATTTGTGACATAATTTCCATTAGTAAACATGTTTCTGAATGAATCAAACTTTATCTTTGAACAAAGGCAAACATTACAGCTGTATGACAGAAGTTATGATATTTGTTATTATTTTGCCCAGACAAGGTCAAAAAATGTGTTTTGTTCACAGTACTGGTGCTTGAAAGCATGACTGATGTTATATACCAAAATATAACCATAATTTTGCCTTTCAAAGCTTTTTTTTTGCAGTCTAACAATTATATTGCTTCGTTCAGTTATATGGTCATTGACCTGATGCCGCGGATGCTGTTTAAAGAGCTTAACATGCATCGAATCCATAACATTCCTTTGACAGGACATCATCAGATCCAGGCCAGACCTCTGTATCAGGGACCAGCAAGTTCCCCTTAATGCTTTTACACACAAGAGTGTGTATCAGGCAACAAAGCCTGAAAATAAGCCCTGGCAAAGTGGTTAGCAATTAAAGCATTTCAGTTCACACAGATCTCATAACGGTATAATTGGTCGAGGATTTGCGGTGTATATCTGTGTCCAATGTTCAGAGAGCTCAATTTAGACACACACTCATTCCCTGTGTTTTCTCCACTCCTTTCCTCTCGAGGTCTCGTCGCATCACCCTCCCCCTTCCACTCTCAAACCGCCCCTCACAAATGGTGCATCGTGATTGGACGAGCACTGGCAGTTTCCACAGCAGCTTCTAGAATACCCTTCATCAAAAAGCCCTGACTGCAGCCATTTTTCACAGCCCCGGGGTAAACGTGTTAAAGGCACAGAGCGTGCAGGTAGCTCCAGTGTTATCACAAGAAATTAGCCACGTGTTTAGGTATCCATATGCTTCCTGTAACACATCAATAACCAGCCATAACAATGGGTCGACTCAGACACGCAGATGAGAGGAGTGGGGGAGGACGGGGGAATCTGTTGCGATTGGCCGACTCAACTCATGGCAGGCAGGCTGAACTGGACTTAATCAGAGGATTGGCATCACCATCTCCAGCTTAGCACTGCGACTGCGCCGCTGGAGAGCGTCTGCGCTGCGAACATGCCATGAAGGAGAGCAAGGGGCCATGATTGGGGGAGGGATGTGTTTGTGAGGCAGAGAGAGTGTCGTGTTGAGGATTTTTTCATTTGTTGTTATTCCCAGTTTATAATCAATAGTGTATGTGAGTCTGTGATCAGCCAATAGGAAAAAGTGGATTCTAAGTGAAGAAGTTATGCTAATTACGCTACATGAAGATTTTCTGTTGTTCTTATGATGAGGAATTTCTAATGTACTCATGAATAAAACTGCTGCTTTCAGAAACTAGCAATTTGTAACTTCCAATTTTTCATAAAAATATCTTGTGTGTTTTTGTGTGCTTAGCAACATACTAATGTCAAACTAAAGACCGTCTCAAAGCAACAACATAAACAAACATTACTGCGCACGCACGCTTTTGTGACAAAAACTTAACTTCCGGTACACATCCGCAAGGAATAGAGATTATTTCTGATAACAAGCAAAAGAAATAACAAGTAAATGTGACAGTTTGGGTTAACAGTAGAAGAACCGTTACTTGGCTAAACTTAAATATGACAAAGTTACACGACCCATTCAACAAATTGTTTATTTAAAACAATTGTTATATAATAAAATATTAATATAAATGAAATAAAGTATAAATAGTTATATTATTAGCCACTAACCAGACCGATCAACAAACACAGAGGTTAACTTCGGGCCAGGCATGGACGTCCAATGAAACAGTATATACTAAAATCAAATGACTAGTGTTCCATGTAGACTTATGTCGGCAGCTCACAAGGTTTTAGAACAAAAATTTTATGTTTAAAAATGATTTTCCTTCGATTTCAGTGTATTCTGACATCCATTACGTCCGTATTTGTGACTGAGATGCAACAGTTTCACCCCCAGTCTTTGCCTAAAAAAAATCTAACCCTCTATGAAAGCAGCCCAGAAACCCAGAGTTATCAAACAAGTAGCTTTTTTCTCTGATCTTCTGTTCCGGACGGTGGTTTATCCCCCAGCAGAATAAGCATCCCCCCCCCCCCCCCCGTCTGTGAGTTAGGAGTGTGTTACATAAGTCCGGCACTTATTCACTCAGACGTTTCTGCTCCCTCTGCTTCATCTTTGCCTCCGCCTCAGGCTGAGCTCTGACTGGATCTGGCTCTCTCATGGCTAATTGTGTAACTGTTTGTACTTCCTCCACAACACACATGGGGTAGCAGGGGTATTAAAGGAGTCGTTCACCCAAAAATAAAAATTCTGTCATTATTTGCTCACTCTCATGTCGTTCCAAACCGTTTGGCTTTTTTCTGTGCAGCGCGCAGGGAGGATTTTGAAGAATTGTGCCGGTTGCTGTTTTGCTATTTCTGTTTTATTGCAGTGAATGGGGATTCATGATTTTGGGTTTCAAACGGGTCATAAAACGTACCGTACAATCCGTGTTCTATATTCAAAAACTTTCCCTTGAAAGTATACAACACTCGGTTTTCTTTTTTCTTTTGTTTTTTCCCTCGAGTCCCATGTTTCCAGACCAGCTGTAGTAGTTAGTGACAGGCGAACAGCCCACAACACCCCATCGAACCCGCTTATCCCTCCCGATCTCTCTCATAGGCTTCCCCTCTAAAGACTCTTTCTGTTGACTTTCATTATGGCATGTGCTAAAATTAACTTTATCCTTCCCTCTCCCACCTCTCGCTCTTTCTCTTTCTGTCTCTCGCTGTCTTTCATCTCTGTGTCCACAGTGCCAGACTCTGCCAAGCCCAGCCCCACCCCTCCTCCCCCCACCAACCCATCCGTGCCCTCAGCCAACAGCAGCAGTGGTGGCAATGGCAAGCGCGCACCCTCCAGCAACCAGCAACAGCAGTCGGCAGCCCCACGCTACCCGCCCAGAGAGGTGCCCCCTCGTTTCCGTCAGCACGAACACAAGCAGCTACTGAAGCGGGGCCAACCTCTGCCCGCTGGGAGCCCGGCTCTCGCGCAACCATCCTCCGCCAGTCCTACACCTCAGTCCTTCTCCTGCCAGACACACCCAGGTCAGCCTCTCTTACATGATCTGCACGGGACAGCCTGCTGAACCAGGGTCTGGCCCAGAATACACTCACAGCCTGTTGCCCATAGTTGTGTGTTTTGAGGTTTGATTATGTAATTTTGCAGGAATGTGGAGAGTTGATGGCATTAGGGTGGTAGGGGATGTGTATAACCCATTTGTTTTAGTAAGTCAGTTGGTGTTCATTAGATTCATTTTTTTAAGCGTTAAGGATGTAAACATGCTCTAGACTCTGATGTCTTTGAAGATTTTGAAATGTCTCACAGTTTTTAAGGTAGGTTTTAGGATACCCCTGTGTTTTGTATCATTCCTATTCAGTGCATCAATTTTTTTTTTAAACCCAAATTCATCTCATCTGAACAGCCCCTTATGTGGTTCAGCTGTAATCAAAAAAATCTGTTCGACACAGATTCTCCATTTAATCCCATCAGAGTGTTTTTGTTATCACGTTGTGTGTTCACGTGCACATGCATGTGCA
The DNA here is from genome assembly GCA_026939265.1 of Oreonectes daqikongensis. NCBI lineage: Eukaryota > Metazoa > Chordata > Actinopteri > Cypriniformes > Nemacheilidae > Oreonectes > Oreonectes daqikongensis. The sequence goes on from JAOTQM010000013.1 coordinate 6,501,673, forward strand.
GAGGCTAGCTGTGGATGCTGGTATTTGTGCAAAATGAAGAAAAAAAAATGGAGATGGAGAGAAACACTCTTTGCTGAGCTTTGCTTTGCTACTTCCTGTGTTTGGAGGCGTGTGGGTGTGCGAGAGCGTTGTAGTTTGTACGTGGACTTGGCAGTGTTTTTTGTGAGTCTGTGGCTTCTCCTAGTGCAGTGGCGAAGCGAGAGAGAGTTTGAGAGGAGAAGATGGCAGACGATCAGCTCTGTGGGCACTGGTGATTCACAGCTTACAGTAAATGCGTGTGATTCAGAAGGGGGCTCCTCTGATTGGTGTGGTATGGATATATATGGACCAGCCCTGGCCGTGGAAAAGATGCTTGTGGGTCATTCTTGCTTTCTTGAGTATTGATTGGTTGCTGTTTGATCCCGAGGAATCCTGTGGTGCACTAGAGGACTATTAGGTTTTCATGGAAAGCATGAAAGCTGCACCACCCTGAAGTGTCTGACTAGACGGTATTTTGTGCATCTTGGGCATGCTTGAGAAGGCCATTGCAAAGTAAATTGCAAAGGTAGATTTTATTGTTGTCTGAAGAAGGAGCGAGGCAAAACTCACTTTACATTATTTGTTTCCGTTTTATTGTCTGCTAAGTCAAATTGCTTAGAAAAATCAAAGAGAAGCTAAAAATCTTTTAAACCATTTTATTTGATTTCTAATTCATTTTTATTTTTGTTTTAATATAATTTAAGTTTATTTTACGCACTTTAAGCATTATTGTATAGCATATTGCATTATTTAGCAAGTTATCGCATATCACATTTTTCTTTAATATTTTGCAGCTCTACTGTTTATGGTAACATATTCTCATTACCAGTTTTGTTACCACTGCGAAAACAATGTGAATACTTCACATTTTAACCAAAAATGTATTATTATTTTTACTATCAGGTATTGTTGATAGATATTGTTTTGGCCCAATTTTAAGCCAGCATTGTCAATCCCAATATACATGGCGATAAGCTGTTTTTAAAATCCTAAATACAGTTTCTTCTGTACTTCCTCCTCCTTGTCTCTCACTCCCGGTTTAGTTTTGGGTATGTTTTGAGCTGACACGTGCACTGAGCTGTGGTTCAGCTGCATGTTACTTAACACACATTGGGAGCCCAGCGAGAAATAAGAGCTCCCAGCCTTCTGCGTGTGTGTGTTTTACAGGAAGCTGCTGGAATGCAGCCGAATGGCCCACAGCTCTGCTTTAAGCCAGAAGCAGCACTGAGGCTGTATTCATTTTGCTCGTCTCTTTTGCTCCCCCGTCTGTCCTACAATCGTCACATAGATACTCTAATATAAAACAGCCCAAGGGACATAAATTACAGTTGCATTTTAATATGAAGTATGTCGTTTATGTGAAGTACTTTCTTCTATCTAGCCCAACTTCATTTGCAGAGACGACTTTAATAAACTTTTTGTAAAGGTGTGAACATATTGCTGTTTTTTTTGAGCATCCTAACCAGACTGACACATGGTAACATTTGCGCAGCCAGTTGAGAGCATTCTTGAAAACCATGAAACAAACTTTTGTTAACCGCTTTATCTTTAAGGCTTAATATATTTGTTTATGCATTGAACAGTTTGGAATTATATGTTGCTTAGTGTGTTCTGGTACATTACAACTAACAGATCTGCAGTTTCAGGAGTATTATCAGATCATTATGGGTCTCAGTGTTTTCTCCTTTTGAGCCAGTAGCTCCTTACTGCAGAACGCGATGTCCAGGGGGCGGGATTGGAACCAAATCCAGTCTCATCCCACTCCATTTTGATTGGTTGACACTGGATTCAGTCTCCTCCCACTGCATTTTGATTGGTTGACACTGGATCCAGTCTCCTCCCGCTGTATTTTGATTGGTTGACACTAGATCCAGTCTCCTCCCTTGGTCGACGGATTCTGTGTAAATATAAATATATTTGTTGACGGAAAAACAAACTTGCTAAAGACAAACTTTATGTATTAACATATTTTTAATAACATATTTTATTAGATTTAGGTTTAGGGTAAAGGTTTGGGTTTGGGTTAGGGTTTACATATATTTTACTGTGATCATTACTTACAGGCATAAAAAATTATGAATATCTCATTATTAATCAAATGTAGACTTACTTATTGTAATGTAGACTAGACTTATTGTAAGAGCAAATGTTAGCAACCACAGGTTGCAACTTACTGTCCAAATTGCTGCTAACTATATAAAGTGGGAAGAGTTGGATCTGGATCCAACCCCGCCCCCTGGACCTCGCATTCTGCAGTGAGGACCATCTCCCCTGAGCTGCAACACAGACCTGAGTGCTGGCACAGAGCCCGGCCTCTCTCTCTCTCACACACACACACACACACACTTTTGGGCATCCTACAAATGCCAACATTTTTACGACCAGGAAGTGGAGTTGAATAGGCAGAGCTGAAGAAATCTGGATTTCCCCTTCTCACCTGCTCCTCTAGCTAAGGCTGTTAAATGATTTGTTAAAAGCCAAAACCTTTTCAGTTTCATTATTTTACAAAGAACCTGTTATACCCTAAGCAGCAGTTAACAGCATTTGTCTTGCAGATCCCTGTGATCTATAACAGTAATCTGTAATTTTTATACTAATTTTGAAAAGTTACTGCTCCTTGTTCCGTTCCTCTGTAAGGTATTGATCACTTACTCTAGTGCTTGTTGTCATGCATTTGTTAGCTCTGTTTCTATTCAAGTCGCCCCCTGCTGTTGAGTTCTAGTGGTCGTTTGTGGCTGTCGTTCCTGACGTCATGTCCTGTGCTGGGGATGTGCGGGTGTATGGTGTAGTACATCAAACCTGATGGTTGTTGCATAAGACCCACGCTGGCTCCTCCTTCCATTGTCTCACCAAGCCTCTTAACAACTAGCATACGGCAATGTCAGCAAAGCCCCCTGTTCTAAGCCCCGGAGTATTGCTCCTGTTTATTTTTACAATAATGCATACACAGTTAATAAAATGTATATTTTGCATATGGTAAGGTGTGGTTTACTAGGACTTGTTCCTTAAGGGAATATTGGAACATGTTTTTGCATCAAAAACAATTTTGTCATCATTTACTCACCCTCAGGTTGTTCCAAATCTGTATACAGTTTGTTGTTCTGATGAACACAGGGAAAGATATTTGGAAGAATGATTGTAACCAAACAGTTCTTTGTAAATTTCTTTGTTCTGTTGAACTCAAAAGAGATATTTTGAAGAATGTAGGAAAGCAAACTGTTCTGGGGCACTTTTGACTACCATTGCTCATCAGCTCATGGTGACAGAAGGCTGTGATGAACTTAACACACTTAATGTGTTCAACTCGACTTGAGATTACCACAGCTAGACAACAGTACATACTTTTCCTTTCTTTCAGTTTGAGGACAAAGCTTTAAAACCTTTAAACTTATATATTTCTGAGAAAAAAACTCTTATCACAATCTGTCTTTAAAAGTATTTCCAAGCCTGTGCAGTAGCATTAAACAAAATTCTTACAAAGTATCGCTCAGAGAAAGTGAAAGTGCTGCCACGCTGTGTCTGATGGATGTTTGAAGTGGTCGATGTGCAGCGGACAGAAATGAAAGAGGACGTTTATCCCAGGACACATCCCTTCCCTGTTCTCCAGCTGAACCATGCTGCTGGGATTAGGCACTTGTACTGTTACAGACAAAACCAATAACTGTTTAAGCAATGTGAGCCAAAGCTAGCGTTTTTATTTATTTGGGAATTTCATGAAAGGAACAAGGGTTTAATCAATAGATGAGGCTTTGATTACATCATTACATAGTTGGCTGGGAAAAAAGCTGGCATTGAGTTGGATTATAATAGGAGTCTGTTTTCTGCAGACTTTGGTGTATTGTGTGTATGGGAGGCGCTGGGACCATTTGTAAACAATGCCCTACTTGATGCCAAGAGCTGGTGTGCTTTCGTAAGTGTTCATGTCTCTCTTTCTCTCTTCTGCTGGAGCCATCCCTCGTTCTCTCCCAGCATGCATTGCCTTCCGTTTATCTTCTGTTTATCTTTTTCTCTTTCCCCCCTCCCTGTCTCTCTTTTCCATCATTAAAGCACGGGCACACTCGGCAGAGACATTTAGCTCCTGGCCACCTGCCCACCTCTATGTGAGCCTCATTCGGTGTGTTTATCCTGTTTCTCATGCAGCCATTGAAGTGCTGTTTTCCTGTATACTCTGGGCCGCACCTCTGGTATGCAGAGCTACAACTGCACACACCCACATGACTTCTAATATTAAAACAAAAGCGTAAGGTTACAAAACAGGCGGATGAGAAAAGGAGGTGTGTGCATGTTCGTGTGTTTGGACTGTCCTTGCAGCGCAGCTCTTGCTCTGAGACAGAGTTGCTTTTGTGCATCTATTCAGCGAGCTCTATTGTGGGCAGCGGTGCTAATTGCTGTCTGAATGGTCTCGGCTAAATGTTTAGTGACAGTTTGAAAGCATAAAAGACGAGAGGGGCGCACGAGAGAAGGATTCCCCCTTTTGTTTTGTTTTTTCCTCCCTCCTAATGGCACGTCGAAGCGCTCGCAGCTTTAACCTTCAGCTCCTATGCAGTCCATTTCCCCGCCCTCGTGAGAGAGTCTCCTCTCACTGAATCAGAAATAGAGGTGGATATAAATAAAGCCCGACTGAGGGAACAGAGATCGGATCCTGCCGTAGCCGTGTGGGACAAATGGGGCGGTCGCTCGCGTTCTGAGCTGCAGCTCCTTGGCAGCGGTTCAAATATGAGTCTCAAAAGCCTTGCGAGCAGCAGACATATTGTAACGGGGATGGCCAGCGCTCTGCATGCAGACTAGCGCTTTTCTCAGGATGGTCGGGCGACATCTCTCCTCAGGTACTTTTCCACTTCTCTGCGACCCCACCCCCTCTGACCCACGCTGCGATTCTCCATGCGCTTATGCGAGGCTTTTCCTTTCTGTTTGCTCTGTGCTGTGCTGTTCTGCTTCTGTTTACTTTGGTCTCGTAGCATTCAAATCGCTACAAATAAAACACAAAACCCTAAAGCTATTGCATTGTGGGTTAGAGATTACTGCAGGGCAGAGGTTTGCTGATCTCATCTGATAAGCTTGTCTTTTTTAGCGAGCTGCTGTAAGATGTTGACGGCAGCTCTAAGCTTTCTTGGCATCGGTTCAGATGTGATAAAATGGCGTCCTTTACTACGCAGTCTACAGAAGAACAGCGTTTGTGCCGGGGAAACATTAGCCCCTCTCTCATGCACACCCTCCTTTCTCCTTCTGTAGTTAAAAGTCCTTTTTGCATGGTTGGTGACAGAAAGCCTGGCTTGCGCAAACGTCGCAGCTCGCTCAGATCTGACACAGCCTGAGCCGTGCCTGCGCATGCAAAGCCGCACAAAAACAAAAACAACACAGTTGAACCAGTGCCAGGAAGCTGGGCAGCATTTGCCAGCTAATTAACGCAACAGGATACCGGTATCCGTATGTGGGCATTTGTACGGTTTTCATTGTTGTATCAATGTGTTGATAGAATGAACATATTTCTTTGAAAGCGAATTCTGCAGTTGTAATCTGTCAGGCCAGCAGAGGGAGATAATTGTGGTTTGGAGAGCCAAGGATTTGCGGTGAACACAGTGGAAAATTATGGCTCCAGGCTAGTGCATACATGTGAACGTGAACGTACACATGCGATCGCTGGTGTGTTTTGTATGGCCTTTGCTAGACTTTTTGTTAAAATTGGAAACAAGGAGAAAAATCAAACAAGGATATGTTTTTGGTAGGGGGTGCCATATAAGTAGGGATGACTGTCTAATCTTCTGAGAACATATTTAAAATTAGATTGTACGTTTTTTTTGTTGTTGTTTTTTTTTTAAGTTAAAATGCATTATTACTAAATGCATTCATGTCACTTTAAAGAGTCTCTCAGGAATACTGGCAGTTGCAGCATAACATTTTTCTGTTTAATGACCGCTATCTGTATAATAGACTGTTGTCATTGGCATAAAGTTTGCTACACTGTACTAGTTTAATGTGTTTCATACTACTTTATAGTCTCTTCTCACATAAGTTATAGTAAATTCACTCTTGTCTTCAGGGTGTGTTGACAATTGACAAGCAATGAATACATATTTTTTAGTATTAAATACATAAATTCAATTAAATTCAATTTCACATTAGCTTTATTGGCATTATTTTGTTCATGGCCAGTGCATTGGAAATAATGAAAACTTATTGCCATAAAAAACATAAATAATAGTAATAAATAATAAATTAATAGTACTGTAATACTAATAAATCACTTTGAAACATAAGGACAAAAAACCTTGTAGGGAATCCTTTGGATCTAAATGTTTATCATAGTGAAAAATAATGGCTATAAAACAGTATTTGTGTGTGTGGGCCACTCTGATTTTTCATAATGAAATCATTTCAGTTAACATCAGTATTTAGTCATTTATTACGTAGGATGATGCAGGTCAACGTGTCATTGTCTCATTGCCTTGTTTTTGACAGCATGTCAATTCTGTTTATATTCTGAAAATCACATGCATTACAGGCAAAGTATTTCATTGCTTCTCTTGTCTCTCTTTCCGCAGAGCTGCCCCCACAGAGTGGCCTGGCAGCCCAGTATGAGAATATACCCCCCAATCGCAGTGCCACTACAGCCTCTACTAACAGCTGCAGCGGCTGGGATTCACTGATTATCGACGAGAGCGATACCGAGGCGTGGCCTTCCATTTCATGCAAAGAAATCCGTGCCCCTGCAGGATGCCCCTTGGACACTGAAAGTATCAGTGACAGCAGCAGCACAAGCAGCATGAGCATGGCCACAGGAGCTGGCCAGCAAGGCCATTTCTCCACCAATCACCCCAGCAAAGCCAATGCCAGCCACTCAGGAGGTCTGCTCTCCAGTCAGGGTGGGGCCAGCAGAGGCTGGGGCTCTGGCCCATCTCCCACCAGTGGAGGAGAAGGGAAGAATGAAGTCTCCAGCACATCAGTGGGAGCCAGGGGTTGGGGCTCCTCCAACTTTAACTTGAACTTAAATCCTAATGCCAACCCCTCTGCCTGGCCAGTTCTGGGACATGAAGGGACCGGCATGGGCGGCGGCAGCTCTGGAGGAAGCAACCCTCCTCCTAATCTTTGTAGCCCACCGGGCACACTGCCCAGTCAGGGCTCTTGCAGCAGTGGCAGTATAGGTGGTGCCAATGGAAATTCTGCAGGTAATTGTGGTAGTGGCAATTGCAGCACCACATGGGGTAGCATTATGCCCAATGACACTTCAGAGCCACACTCCAGCCCATCCACGAATGTGTCTTTCAGCTCCGAACCTCAGAACCTTAACACTGATGGACCAAATCACACTAAGCAGGAGCCCAGAAGCCCTGGCCACAGCCTGCCTAACTGGGGTGTTGGCCCTGCAGGCATGGGCTCGTTTGTTCAAACTCCTGGAGGATCCTCACAGGTCAACGGAGAAGAGGAACCTGTTTGGGGTAATGGAGATGTCAAGTCTGTTAGTGGCTCAAAAGACTCTGGTTGGGACTCAGGGAGCAGCTGGGGACAGGGAGGTGCCTCAGGTACTGCTGGCTGGGGACAAGCTGCCTCAACTGGAGACTGGAGTAAGCATTCCAACAGTGAGCCCAAAGGATGGGATTCATCTGGCTCTCCCACCCAGGAGCAGCAACCTAATTCTTGGGTTCGTGGGGCCAACGCCCCCGCCAGTGAGGGAAGCAGTGACAGCATGGAATGCCATCCTCACAGGAGGGACTGCTCATCAAGGGATGAGACCTCCCCTATTATGCCTGCCCAAGACATGGACCCCAGGGTTCTGTGCAACACAGGCTGGGGACAAACACCTGTACGCCAGCACACTGCTTGGGAGACGGAAGAAGCTGCACGCTCCAACCATAAGAAGGACATCGGAACTGATGCCTGGGGCTCAACCTCAAATGCAGCCAACACAGGACCAACACCAACATCTGGCAATGCCAATCTAAACTCTGGCAATGCATCCAGACCTGACTCTGGGGGCAAGAATGAGGGCACATGCCCAAGTACTGGAGCTGCACCAGGCTGGGGCACAGCCATGCAATCACCCCAGGCTGGCTCTGGTTGGACAGAGCCGCCCAGCAACAAGAAACCCTCCAGTGGTCCTGGAAGCTGGGTCAATACCCCATCTGGAGGTCCTGGTGGCAACCTGCAGAAAAGCGGTCAGACTTGGGCTTCAGAGGACAAATCTCCTACCTGGGAAGATAGTCACGCTAAAACCAAACCGCAGTGTTGGCCTGAGGGGCCCAAACCATCTCATAGATGGGGCAATGGACCTGGTGGAGAAAGTGGATCTGGAGGAGAATGGGGTGAGCCTGCAGATACGAAGAAAAATGGTCCATCCAGCTCCTCCTGGGAAGGAGAAGGTTCAGGCTGGAATGAGGGCTCCAGGGGATGGGCAAAGCCTGCCCCAGCAACAGGTGGAAACTGGGGAGATGCACAACGCCCAAGCGTGCCCCCACAAGGATGGAATAACAAGCCTCAGGAGGGCAACAATGGCAATAGTGGCAACGGAAGCATGGGTTCTTGGGGAGGTCCAAGCTCTGTAAAACAGAGTGGCTCCGGATGGAATGGGGGAAATGGTGGAAGTGTTAAACCTGACCACACTGGAGATCCCACTGGATGGGAGGAGCCTTCTCCACCCTCCATCCGTCGTAAGATGGAGATCGATGATGGTACCTCAGCTTGGGGTGACCCAAGTACTTTCAACAAGGCAGTCAATCTCTGGGACAGGAATAACCCTGGTATGCAAGGGAAACCATGCCCTGTCAATGCCAACAATGTACCCAACAACCATCATCATCATCCCCATCATAGCCAGCCTCCCATGCAGACCCACAATCATGGAGGGACGAACTCTAATAATAATCACATTTCCCCTGAAAACATAGCCCCACATCAGACAGGGCCACCTCACAACAGAACAGCTGTTATGAATCCAGGTAATTTTGTTACTCATTAGAACAAAAAACAAACTTAAACTTTTCACTCACTTCCAATGTAATTAAATATAAGCCACATTATTTGATAATTTTTTTTGTCGTACACAAATCAAGCTCAATAACCCAGTTCCACATAGGTCACTTTACTTTAGATTATTGTTTACATTGTGTCTGTAAATGTAGTTCAACACAGTGTTTGAGTCGGAAGAAAGTGTGTAATTAGAGTTTGTGCACCATCTGTGAGGTGTATCACTGGGCCCCTGCAGGACACTGGGAACAGACCTGGTGCCCTCTGCTGTCTGTCTGTAACTTTGCACTCCCTCTGCCAAAACTGTATTCAGCCTGGCATCATATGATCTTTTCTGTGCCAAGAATTATACAGACGCTTAATGTTTCTGCTAATTAGGACACAGAATCTTAGAAAATAACATTTGTGGTTTATTGACCTATGGACAAAACTTGCTTGTATGAAAAGTGGTGCCATGAAAGCTTAAGGTGTTTTCTGCGTGTTCTTCTGCAGGATGGGTTGACATGACAAATATTCAATCTAAACCTGAGCCAACATGGGGAGAACCAGCCACCCCTCCAGTAAGTGTGGATAATGGCACTTCGGCATGGGGTAAACCCCCAGGTGGCTGCGGAAGCTGGGCTGATAATGGCCCTGAGGTCTATGGTCGAGGCAACGGACCCCCTGGATCTGCCCCCTGCAAACCTGGTTAGCTTTGTCTATGATATTATATCAGTTCTGTTTTTTTAGATATAAAGTCAAATTTAGTTACCATTTAAAAGTGTGTTAATGGCATTTTGTAATTTATAAATATACAAATTGTGTATAGTGGTGCATACTCATGAAAGTACTTTGCTTTCATTGCTTTATGATGGTATGCTATATTTAGGGATATGAATCACTTTGAATGTTCACACAGTTATTTCCAGTCCAGTTATAAAGCAGTTTGCTTGGTCTGATTTAGTAGTTGATTCAGTTTAAAGCTTATGTTTTATGGACAGCTTAACAGAAATTCAATTGATGTGAAAGCCGTAAGTTAATGCATCATTGTTATCAGATTCTAACATGTGTAACAACAGTGCCCCCTGTTGTTGTAAGGAAGCCACTACATGATCATGATTGTACATTTATCAGGGATGTGATTTTTCAGTATAAATACGGATATCCGTATTTTCTGACCTTGTGGGACACCCCACGTAAATTGCGCAAATCCAATGGATAGGGTGGGGGGGGTTGCCGTCCAACACACTTGCATCCAAAGAGTCCGTGGAAAAGGCTTCAAATATACTGTAGATTAGCACTTTTAAAAACACGTACTATTATTTTTACTAACATTCATTTTAATTTTAGTGAAGAACTGAACTGTGTTTTGACAGTGTACATTTTGTTAGTTACAAAATGCGGTAAAAACTTCTGATATTGATACAGTTCATTACATTTATGACAATGTTGACTGAAATGCAAAATGGCCAATAAATTAAATGGCTTGAAAAAACACTAATGGTTGAATTACTACTAGTTTATAAGTCATGTTGCAATAAAGGGTCTAATCAATACGAAATTGTAAATGTACAAATTCTGCTAAATTTTGCGTTTTGAAATACTAACATTCATGCTGATGATACACGTGATGAGTTAGAGGCTCCATTTAGCGGTTGTTTGTGGAACTCTCATAAGCTCACAGTGTTTTGTTTTAATGTGTACGAATTATTAGGGAAATGAATTATTGCTGATAAAAATAAAATAAAAAGTAACTTAAAGTACTGAAGAGATGACATATTTAAATCTTATTTCACATCAGCATAAGACTGTTTTGCAAGTATCATCCTATTTGGTTAAACATTATTTAGGGGACTATTAAACTATTGAACATTTAACTGCTAAAACTAATATTGATAATCAGTATCAGGTCATTATAATGGTTTGTATATTGTGTGGCAAAGTATGAAATATTTGTTTCAGGACAACAGAATTATAGTATTATAGTATAGCATCCTTACTAGTTAACTTAGAACTTAACATTTCATTATGTACATTAGAAACTATTTTTCATGTTTTAATTGTCATTTTACTGTAAGACAAAAATATGTATCATTTTGTGGAGGGTGGGGCTAATATGTGTGTGGGGGCGTGGTCAGGGGGTGTGGATTATGTTCCTTCTTTTTTGTTCTTGGCCAATCACATGCCTGATTTATGTAATGGTGAAAGATCGATAACAAATGTTTTTGCTTTTTTAATAATCTTTTTTGTCATCCAGCCCCCAAATCTATGCAAGATAGCTGGGGAGGTGGTGAGGACATGAGTCTGTCTTCTGGCCAATGGGAGCAAGATGAGGGAGACATGTGGAACAGCACTGCGTCTCAGGAGAGCAGCTCCTCCTGCAGCTCCTGGGGCAACCCACCCAAGAAGGGCCCACCAAAGGTAAAGGGCAACAGGAACGAATAAGCTTCATTTAGGCATCAATCACATTGCCTGCAACAGAATCAACTGATCCATTTCTGTTTTTCTTTAAAGGGAAAAGTCCCGAACAAACAGGACGATACCTGGATTATGAATCGTCTGATTAAGCAGCTGACTGACATGGGCTTTCCTGTGAGTACAGTTTATTATATTATTATTTAGGAAGGGATATCCTTACATAATGTAAAATGACTAAATATGGCTATACAATGTTATTGCAAGTTATTAATAGATGGTGTGTGTTTGTTTGCCCTTGTAGAGAGACCCTGCGGAGGAGGCTCTTAAGAGCAACAACATGAACCTGGATCAGGCTATGAGTAGGTGTTAACACCTGTATAATATTCCTTTCGAACTTTTGCTAAATGACTTTATATATTTAAATAGATATTGTATTATAGGCGCCCTGTTGGAGAAGAAGACCGAACTGGATAAACGGGGAATGGGAATTTCTGACTACAACAACGGCCTAGTCAATAAATCAATGGGCTGCAGACCTTCAGTCATCTCCAAAGACTCCTCCTCAGATCGTCCCCCCTACTTGGACAAGGTACCTGCTTCTCACCGTAATGTGCACGAGAAGAATTTAAGCATATTAACACGTATAGATAGATCATTGCTTCAAGGAGACTAAAGAATATGCTGGACTTTGTTTTAGTTTTTTTCCATCCTTTCCTCTTTAGGATGCTGGGCTAGCAGATGATGCCCAAACCTCACCGTTTATGCCTTCTCCAAGCCTGAAGCTCCCATTGGGTAGTGCTGCACTCCCTGGCCAGAGCCTTGGAGTCGCCATGCAAAACTTGAACAACAGACAGGTGAGTCTAGGATTTGGACATTATAAAACCAACCAGTCAACCAGTAGTGAAAATAATTTCCTGTATAATGCTCCTTCCTGTTTCCTTCAGATGGTGATCTGACAGTCTGTCTGGTGTCTCAGAATAATGTAGATGTTCTGTGTGTTTTTTGTAGATGCAGAGTGGAGTGTTTGGTAGCAGTGGAGCAGCACAAGCCCGGGCCCTGCAGCAGCAGCCTCCTCCCCAGCCGACAGTGCCGCCTCTCAACTCCTCCCAGCCTAGTCTACGCGCTCAAGTGCCTCAGTTTCTCAGCCCTCAGGTGAACTCACACATGCACACCAGCGGTTTAGCATCTTGCTGCGAGAGTGACTTTATCTGCCGAAACGAGTTTTTTGCAGCTGAGGCTGATGAAATCATTTCCTGTTGATCTCATGCTGAATTCTGATCGTTTTGTCCACAGGTTCAAGCACAGCTTTTACAGTTTGCAGCAAAAAACATTGGTCTCAACCCTGCACTTTTAACCTCACCAATAAACCCTCAGCATATGACCCTGTTGAACCAACTTTATCAGCTGCAACTGGTGAGCGATGAAGTTTTGTCATCTTGAAGATGTTGTCATCTCTAATATCTGAGTATGTTTTTATTTGTCAGACGTAATATTTTAGTCGGAGTAATGTAAGCTTTGTGCTCTGTGATTTTGCAGGCGTACCAGCGTTTACAAATTCAGCAGCAGATGTTGCAGGCACAGCGCAGTGTTTCTGGCCCCATCCGACAGCAAGAGCAGCAAGTGAGCGCTTTACACCCACTATACACCACAATACGTTATTTGGATTTTATTTAATTGTATGTGCCCTTGCAGTGTCCTTTTCCAACAAAATACTGGGATCTACATGTACTGTTCATGGTTTTGGTGCCTAACAGTACTCTAAAATTAAGTGCTATCTTAAATTCGGTGGTTGTCAGGACCACAGCAAAAATCTGCTATTAAAAGCACTTTAAACATTAATGTGAATATCAACAATTAGAAATTATATTAAAAATTAATTGGATTTGTTAATTGTTAAATGGGAATTAAAATAAAGAACCAAGAAATCATTACTATTTGAGCGTCGAAGCACTAGAACATGTACTACTTACTATCTTCACATTTTAGACATAATTTTGCATTCAGCGTGCTCTTTGTTCACAAGCGTGTCCTCCTTTAGGTTGCACGTACAATCAACAACATGCAGCAACAGATTCAGCAGCATCAGCAGCAGCTGGCTCAGGCTCTGCTCATGAAACAGCAGCAGCAACAGCAGCCACCTCCCTCTCACCCGGGCCTGCATCCCAACGCGGGCAAATCAGCTCTGGACACATTTCCGGTCCACCACCAGGCCTCCAGCCTCTCCGTTTCTGACCTTCATACCAAAGAGCCGCAGTCTTCTCCAAACTCTTTCCCTCCCTACCCTATGTGTGAGTACCAGTGCTGTCTCTTATAAAACTCTGTGATTGGCGATTTTGGCATTAAAAACTATTTAAAATGTGTATTCGCGGATTTTTTTTTAATAATTCGTGAGGATGGTTCTGCTTTCATGCTGTAAGTTCTATATGTAATGTACATATATGTAATGTGTCTATTTTTTAGCTGGATTGAACCCTAACATGAATGTAAACTGCATGGATGTGGGTGGAATGTCTATGAAGGACCCTCCTCAGCCTCAGTCACGCCTGTCACAGTGGACACACCCTAACTCTATGGAGAACCTCTCTGGCAACTCCTCTTCAATGGAGCCTAACTACAACAAGCATGGTACAAACCGGGGACAGACCTTAATGGAATCTGTGAATTTTTGCCATTTTGTGTACTGATTTTAGAGTACTTTAGAGTTTGCTGAAACCATGACCTATAATTCCAAATATTTAAGAAATAGATTTCACGTTGGCCTTGTTATCAGCTGATTTACAGGAAATGTATGGAATTTCACAGGTGCCATCTCTGCCGGTCCCAGTCTGGGTCCCCCTAGTAAACCCCCACTGGATGACTCCTATAGTCCCTACAATCTGCTTTCCAGCTCTGAGTCTCCTACCAGCCCTCTGACACCTCACGACAGCTGGGGCCAGGGCAAGAACACCAATGACAAGATCTCCAATGGGACTAATGTCAACTGGCCTCCAGGTGATTTAACGGGCATTTCTAAAATCTTTGGTCGTGAGATTATGGAAGCACTGTTAGAAAACCAGTGAATTATACCTGATCTGTTTCTTTTGAAATCCCTCAGAGTTCTGTCCCGGAGTGCCCTGGAAAGGACTGCAGAATATCGACCCTGAGACTGACCCCAACATGACCCCAGGGAGTGTTCCCAGCGGGCCCACCATCAATACCAACATTCAGGATGTTAACCGCTATCTGCTGAGAGACAGGAGTGGAGGTAAGATGACTAATTCTTGTTTCCTCAAAGAAAAAAAACATACACCCACCTGTTTTTCTTTCAACTTCCTGTCAGGTGGCACTGGATATAAAATAAATTAAATCCATAAACGTTATCGAAAAAATATCTGATGTTAAAATATTTGTAATATTTTGATTAAACATATTGCATTGTTAGATTTTAGCCATTTTCTGATGGACATCTATGTCTCATCTAAGCTTCCCATCACATGCGTCATACTTGAAGACCGCAGAGCAAGTTAAAAATTGTCCAACATTTAAGAACTTTTTTTACATTTTTATTTGTCATTTAAGCTAATATTATTACTTTTACGATATTACTTTTATTCTTTTCATTATTTTTCTAATTTCCACTTGGATTCTTGACTGCTTTGTTCGAAACACATCGTAGGTTCCACTCCAACTTCTTCGCAGAGCGAGGCTCCGCCTCCCTCCAGCGATTGGCCAGTCACTAGCTCTTTCAGTCTGTCCTCCCCAGAGGCAGACAACACAGGTACAACTCCTAGAATCCCCTTGTGCCCTCAACCCTCCCTGTCACACACCTACTGTTCTAGAACAGTCTACAGGACCTAGAACAATGCTTGCCTTTCCCCATAAGAGAGCTCAATCCTTCAGTGGTGTTAGTCAGACACTGTCCCTGTGTGCAGCATGGTCACCGACTTTGTGGTGAAGGGCTATGTTGTATGTTTTGTGGGGCATGAACTCTTAAGACATCAAGTATAAGCCCCACTTTCTCCTGTCTACAGTGATGCTTCAGTGACTTGTGAGACAGCACCCTTCACCTCTTGGTTTGTCTAATTCTCAGAATTAGACACAGGAAATATGTCTTTTAGCATAGCCCCTTTTCACACATGTGTTTTCGATCTACAGGAAAGCTGTCTGACATGAAGTCCACCTGGTCCCCGGGACCCATCTCACACACCCAAGCTTCTCTGTCCCACGAGCTTTGGAAAGTCCCTCAAGGACCTCGGAACACGACGGCTCCTACGCGGCCACCTCCGGGCCTGACCAACACCAAACCATCATCCACGTGGGGCGGAAACACCCTGGGTCTGGTAGCTGGATGGAGCAGCTCGTACTCCTCAGGTGCCCATTACCTCCCTCCAGTGCTTTCTATCTGAATGCGTGTGTCTGTGTATGTTTAGCTATTATTAGGGTTGGGTGTGGGCATATAGAAGCGGCAGTTGAATTGTCCGTTTTCTCTCGGTGTGGGTGTGAACGCTATATGAAATTATTGGAGGCTTTACAGCTGCAGGTTCTGGTGCTATAGCGGATACACTGTTGTGGTTTTCTGTCTCACATATGTTGCATGTTAGTCAGTAGTCCTACGCTGTTGTTCAGTAACACTTCCTTTAAGTATTTGCTCTGTAGGTGCAAATTGCAGATTTCATCAGCAGTAGAAAAATGTGTGGAATTCTTCAACCAAAAATGTAAATGTTGTTGTTAACCCATGTTGCCATGAACATCTTTTGGTCAGTCTGTGTTTGTTAACATTAGTTAATGCTTCAGCTAACATGAATTAAAGTGATCATCATTTACTCAACCCTCTTGTCATTTCAAACCTGTATCAACACAAAAGAAGATATTTTGAAGAATGTTGGTAACTAAACAGCAGCGGCACCCATTCACTTTTGTTGTATGGACACAAAACCAGTGCAAGTAAATGGGTGCCAGTTTATCAACATTCTTCAAAATATATTTTTTGTGTTCTGCAGAAGAAAGTTTATTTCAAACTGAATTTTTTATAGAACATAGCAGTTTGCTAAACTAATACAGTGAATTTCTGCTACAGTGAAGACTTTGTTTCTATTCCAGTAGGAACCACATGGAGTACAGATAGCTCCAACAGAAGCACTAGCTGGTTGGTCCTGAGAAACCTCACCCCCCAGGTATAATCATGGCAGTCTGTTTAGTTAGTATGATGTTTCTTTATTTATCATGCACTTTTTTATCTTTGCTGTGTCTCTTGTGTGACGTTTAGATTGATGGTTCGACACTGCGGACACTGTGCATGCAGCATGGCCCACTTATCACATTCCATCTCAACCTGACGCAGGGCAATGCTGTTGTGCGCTACAGTTCTAAAGAGGAAGCTGCCAAAGCCCAGAAGTCCCTACACATGTACGTACATATGTATACCTTTTCATTTATATTAAGAATTGGCATCCTAAAATCATGATCGACATCCTCCGCTTTCCATTATCAGGTGTGTACTAGGAAACACCACTATCTTGGCGGAGTTCGCCGGAGAGGAGGAGGTGAACCGCTTCTTTGCACAGGGTCAGTCCCTCACGCCCACCACCAGCTGGCAGGCCAACACCGGCACCAATCAAACGCGGCTGGGAGGTGGAGGGACGGTGGCCACGCACCCCATCGGCCACTGGAACAGCGGCAGCCTGGGAGGAGCGGGCGGCACGGGATCCGGCGCCAAGGCGAGCAACGAGCTGCTGTGGGGGGGCGTGCCGCAGTACTCGAGCCTGTGGGGGCCACCCAATGCCGAGGACGGCAGGGTGGTCGGCAGCCCCACCCCAATCAACACGCTGCTTCCTGGAGACCTGCTGAGCGGAGAGTCCATGTGAGAGTGCCAAGCACTCGGAAGAAGCGAAAACACGAAACATCACGAGCAAAAACCAAGCGAATCATTTGGCGATAATCAGCGTCAGTGGAACTGTGAACCAAGAGACACTCACGTAGAGGCTGCTGACCTTCTTCCGCTTCTTTTTTGTTTGTTTTGCGTCGTTTTATTGGTGTTATTTTGATCACGAGACTTGGGTTACAGTATTCTATAGACTTCTTAAGAACAGTGACTAAAAGAGAAGTGAACCTTTACCAAGACTTTTCTCTAATGACTGATACCAGTGTGAAAGTGTATTTTACTACAACTGATGAGACAAGCTGCCATTTTTTTTAAATTCCTCTGGCACGAGCACATCCCATCAGCCCAATCACAGCATATCGCCACTCCCGATGACACGTGCATCATTCCAAACAACCCTTTCTTGGACTGGATCCATGGCTTTTTCAGTTGTCATTTGGATTGTACGGATTATTTAACAGCACTAAACTTTAGCCTTAACTGCTGATCGTTCCCCACTCCACTCGTACCAGAGACTAACTGAAGAAACTCATCAGAGAATTGCACATTTTCTCATTTCTGAGCCAGCTGAGCGAAAACGGACCGCCATGCGATCCATCTCACACAAGCCACAGCATATATACATTTGTCCTTCCTGTTTCCCTCAGTTGCCTTCCTGTCCTTATTATTCTTTAAAGGACAGACAGGTACAGTATGTGGCCCCTCCGCACATTTGAGGCATTTCTTACGCTGAGAGGGCAGCCGTGCTAAAGATATTAACCACTGCTCATGGAAACTGTACAGGAAGCGCTTTTCCGGTGCGCCATGTGGAATCGATGGACTACTTTCTCTCTTGAATTTTCCTAAACGACCTCAGTCTTTAAGGCCCGGCGGTCTCTCAAGAACATAAGCCCTCATTGTTGTTTGTCTGACGTGCAATATACGCCACAGACTCTTCCGTCCATCTTTACGCAGTGCTTTTACTGCCGAGACGGCAGAAGCTCGTTTCGGGGAAAGGGGAATCAAAGACTTGTCTTTTCTCGTGTCCACCGAGCGTGGGACTTGACAGAAGAGAAGCTTCTCAGTGTGTAAGCCCACGGGGATGAAACATTCACAAGCACTTCCTCTACACGCTCAAGAACAGTGTGACTACGGGGGCACAGGGGATTCAAACCAAATAAGAGGTGTTTCTTGTAACCCAGTAGACAAAGTGCATTTTTTTGTTGTATTTGGTACAAAAGTATGGAACTAAGACTTTTAAAAGGGGTGGTTTATTCATAGCACTTAGCAGGAGCTTCAAGCTCTGACTTCAATGCCAACAAAATGACACACGGATGTGTGAAACTGACAAAAAAAAAAAGCAACGATGAAAAGCAATCTACAGAACTTCTCCACGCTCCTTTTTGAACTCTAAATGGATTTATTTTCTTGTCTTTCCACGAACTTCAAAATGGGACATTTCAAAAACGGTAGCAAAACGACGGGATGTCTGATGAGGAAACAAACACAAGCAAGACTGAAGCGCTTACGTTTTTCCTCGAGATATATATCAAAGTAAATATCACTGTTACAGTACTCCAAAATCATTAGCCTTTTTGTCTGGAGCTAGACGTGTTGTAATGTTTCTAATGGATTCTGTGGGGCCCGCCGCCCTGGTGGCACCGCCTACCTGTATGATAAGTGTGGCCATTGAGTGCCTATCTGCTGTGGCGCCTCCGGTGCCCACGCTCTGACTTTGACCCGCTGTGCCAGGCCGGCGCACCAGATGCCAGAATGGACCTGCCGCTTGTATGCTCGGCCCGGGCCGGAGCAGCGGCTCCTTCAGACCTGGCCAATCAGTACGTACTACTGCGCCAGCACACGACCTCGTCTTGACTTCACTCTCATAAACTCCTCCCTCTCATGCAAAGATCACTTTAGCTGGAAGTGGACAGGTTCGTTTTATGTACCTTTTACGGTCAATTGGGTTTTTCCCTCCTGGAATTGCCAGTGTTGTTATTTTTGTTGTCAACATTGCTGTTTGTTAACGTTGTTGATGTTATTGTTATTTTGCGCTTTTTTTTGTTCGTTCGTTTGTGTGTCAATGCAGTGGTCTCTATGGTAGCTGCTCTCACCAGCCCCTCTTGCTGCGCATATGCAGAAACACTCTGATGAAGAGGCAAACCTCAGTGTAAATGGCGACCGTCGCCAAGAAAATCACTTACCACGGGGGTTGCGTTTTAAGGGCGGACTGAACGTGGCGGCGTAACGAAGTGTAGGTTCAAGCGCGAATGGTGCTCAGTTTGACTTCTGCTTCTCCATCGTAGCCTCTCCTCTGCACTTTTCTTCTCTGTTTCAGCCCTGCTAGGCCACATTCACACACTGGTGCTTATGACAAAGGGCAGGCAGAGTACACTACTTTACCTGGTCGCCTCTTCTCGCAGTAATAAAAGCAAACGATAACGGAGACTCGGCTCTCTACTTCTATGCAAAGACCGACCGAGAAGCGCAGTTCAAAGCCTTTAGCTATAAACTGTAGTTCTCTCCAAGCCCACTTTTCACCAGTTCATTCGGAGCAGGCAGCTTCCTCACAGTGTGGCCTGCGGTAAGAAACCAGCCCACTTGTTCGAACGTATTGGATCAGGCCCTCACTGTTTACTCTCTGAATGATTTCTTACATTACGTACATGCAGTCTCAGGGCAACCTCAGAGAACCCCAAACCGATTTCCTTTAAAAGGGGGGTGGAGTTACGTAAGCATCCGGCGGGGCTTTAAACGTTCCCATTTCTTGGCTTGGAGAAGGTGGACAGGAGAAGAATAGAAAGGAAGTCCCTGCTGCTGATCTTAACTTTGCATTAATCCAATATCAGACCGGGACTCCTTTCGAGCGTTTTTAATGTAGACTTTATGAATAGTTGGTTTTATAGAGCACATGGAGATGGAGAGGTAGAACGCAGGTTGGCACCAAGTCAGACGGGTAGCACCTTGTCCCAGCCGTTCACATGGGAGGACTGCTGAGAATTAAACAGGGAATCCAGAATGTTTAGGTGCACTGTAGATGGTTCACATTGGGTACATCTTTTTTTAAACCAAAAAGGTTTCGTCTCATTATTAAAAAAAGAGGTAACTTTAATTCTCTAGTACACTCTTGACTGAAGTGCTTCTCTTTGCAAGCCTTTGACGCCCGATTGGGGCGTACAGATGACTCTGGGGTTGCTGTATTGATGGTATTAAATTCTGTCCTGACCCGATGCTAAGGGAACGGTGCAGATTTTTTCGTTTGTTTCGTTTTGGTTTTTACAGGTCCGGGTCCGTACGGACCTTTCGTATCAGGCGGCCTGTGGCACATGCCAGTTGATACCAAGTCTTAAGAGGAAAATCCCTTTCTGGAAGATATGTTTTCTTCTTTTTTTAACTTCAAACTCGAGTGACACTAGCAACAATCACTATTGCCTGTTTTTGAAGATATATATATATATTTTTAACTGCCTTTCTCTAAGCTGTACTCGAGACCACAGATGGAAAAAAAAAACATAAAAAGAACGTCCAAAACATGTTGAAATTCAGAGGAACGACTGGCACATTAGCCAGCTAGCCAACAAGTGCCCAGTCCTCCGCCGTGGGCATACTGGGTCTTTGTATGTTGGACTAATGTACCCCAACTCTACAAGAGAGGCTCAAATGCAAGTTGTGTAGATAAGAAGGCTGCTTCAAACATACAAAATAACGGGGCCTGGTGAGCTCGAAAGGACAAGAATCCTTTTTCTTAGGGCCCTGGCTAGATTATGCACATGCTGGTTGATATACATGTACATCTGAAATCCTGTGTATGTATATAACTGGTGATCTTTTTCCATTTATACCTTTAGTTCGTTTTTCAGGCCCAAGTGACCCATAAACCCCCATTCCCTTCTTTCCATGAATTACCTAGATGATAAAAAGCATAAACATATCAAAATTATACAAATGAAAAGAGACAAATACTTGAATTAAAAGAAGCGCCAATAATGTAATGTGAAAATTTTTTGTAATAATTTTGTCATTCATACACTTCCAAGCTTTTTGATAACATCGGTTCAAACTGAACGAAAATAAAACTTAGTGAAAAAACGAAAGAAAAAAAACTTAAAAATGAAAAAGATTTAAAAAAAAACGCAAAATGACATCGGTTGTGTGTGTGTGTTTGCACAAGATTGCGTGTACTGTATGACAAATGAATGGATTGTCGGTATGAGTGATGAAAGGTTGTGATGAAACCAGCGTATGCTTGTGATTACAGTGAAATTGTTTGCGCCTTTGTTTCATTTAAGCATTTTAGAGGTTTATGTCTTTCTTTTGTCGGCTAGTCAAAAATATATTCGGATGTGTATTGTTATTGTATTTGTTATTAGCTTTGTTATTAGAGTTGCACTGAGTGTCTGCTTCCCCTCATTCAGCTAATCGTACAACATGATATTAAAGTACTAAGGGGACAAGGTGACAATTCATGTGTTAATGTTTACTCAAGGACCTATTGAGAAAAATAACAAGTGTGTTTTTTTTTATCTGTAATACGATTATCTACCTTATAGTGGCTTTTATTGTGGAATAATCCATGAGAAAGAAATGGATTGTTATATGAGTATTGCACCATTTTTGTTTGCAGATTCTAAACTGAAAAAATGCAAAATACTAACAAAAAAAAATGATATAAATAAAATGTGGGGGAAATCTTTTCAAAGAACTGTGGCCATAGTTTGACGTAGAGGGACTGTTGCACCATGGAGAGCTGGATAGACATCTGAAGAAGAGTTTCTTACAAGACTCATTTCAGAGGTGCCTACCTTTTTGGTTTGCTTTGTTTTTTGTTTTGATTCAATAGTTTCTGTTCTACTTATGTTCACTATTTTTGTGCAAGGCCACCAACAGTTTACAAGCATTTCATGTTTTTTCTGAAGTTCAAGGAAAAGAAAATAACAATGAGAATCCTAAAGGACATATACTTCCATCAAATGAATAACAAAAACACTTTACGAAATGAAGATTATTGTGCTACTTGCAGAACTCTGGGATTGATCAGTGTTGTCGTGTTTTTTTTTTTTGTTACTTATGTTGGCAATGTTACTTCATAGATTATCAAAGCCTGTACTTTTTTTTTTGAAAGCTAAAAACATTTCCTTTGTTGAAAAAAGAGAAAAGAAGACATAATTGTTCACTATCTTGCACACACAAAAAAGTGGATCATGTCTCAGGAAGGCAAGGGTTCCAGAGTACCAACTCCACGCCATTTAATG
The DNA here is from genome assembly GCA_026939265.1 of Oreonectes daqikongensis. Taxonomy (NCBI): domain Eukaryota; kingdom Metazoa; phylum Chordata; class Actinopteri; order Cypriniformes; family Nemacheilidae; genus Oreonectes; species Oreonectes daqikongensis. The sequence continues at coordinate 6,524,140 of JAOTQM010000013.1, forward strand.
TTTGTTTCTTAGAGAAAGAGGATAACAGAAAAAATAAGCACTGAAGGTTATGGATTTCAGAAGAAGAAAAATTCCTTTGTTTCTAAATCCGTAGCAGTTACATATTTACCAAATAATGAACTCTTAATGAACTTTAAAAAATGGAGTGCTTTATATATAAATCTATATATTGAAATTGCTTTACATTTTAAACAAAATGATCAATGATTTTGATTGTTCAAAAGACAGTGAAAAAAACATACAAGTGCTGTATGTTTTAATCTTTATTGTATTTTCTTACCATGAGGTCCCTTCCTGTTGAAATCAGGACCATTGTGCATTACTATTTCTTTCCTCTTTGTCGTTCTGTCTCTTGTGGCGGGTATTACATAATGAAAATGTTGAAAAAGTGGGTTGGGGGCATGGTTTCTGTATCAATTTGATCGATTTAAACAGAAATAAAGCTGGTTTATAAGGATCATGATCTATGCACAAGGGGTGGGGGGGGATGGGTCTTAAAGCCTCTGTGACCGTCTCTCACTGGGATCAGAGGAACTATTTTCCGGGTGTCCTTTAATTGTGCTCACGCTGTCATTTCCTTCCCCCACCGACCCCATCTTATTTCCCATTTTTCATGTATCTTACATAAAAGTACATCGCCATGCTGTGTATTCCTAAACCAATGAGCGTCTCATTCTGAAGCACTGTGGGGGTTTTATTGTAGCCCATGACTTTCAAGGTTGTCTGTGTTGTTTATGCGTGAATGTGTGCGAGCGTGTGCGTGTGTGTAACTCTGATGAGTGTGGGCGGAAATATTGAATTGCTTTTGCCTTTTGATTTTAAATGTTAAGAAACATGTCTGTACTGAGATTTTAAGAAGTCAGTGGCTTTTAATGTTTTTTCTCTTTCTCTCTATTTCTCCTCATAGAATGTGATTGTTGATGACATGCACCGAAAAAATGTTTTGAACTATGGAGCTTCTTTCAAACAATTAATAAATGCATTTTTGTTCTTGGTTGTAATGAATGTGGTGTGGTGATTCATTGGTAGCAGTGTCTTATTGAGGTATTGACACGGAACACATGCAACAAGCAGCGACAACAATTTCCTGAAATGTCTACTGAATAAGCTTACTATATAATACATGCCATTTTTATATCTCATAGTTAAAAAGTACATTTAAATTGCTATGGCTTGCTACAAGAATACATATGGGCAATTTCATGCGAATGTCAACCTTACCATGAAAAAAATATTTTTACTATACTGACAGCACAGGTGTTAACATTTGGTGGTTCAAATACCCATGTGAGGTCTCAAAGTTTAAGCAATGTTTTTATTTTTACAGCATGATTTTCCATTTTTTAACACGTCACATCGATAACAGCATATTTTCCATGAATGGACACATGAAATTAAAAATGAAGAGAAACAGGTTAGCTTTAACTCTCTATCGGCTTAACTCTGTAATGATGTTGTGGTGAATCAACGCAATCTCACAGCGAAATCGTAAGTATTTGACGAGGTGGCTAATTTTGGCTAATTCATATGAATTCGTACGAGCTCAGTCGTACGTTGTAGTATGACTTGCTGTCGCGCCAGTGACGTTAGGTGTTAGGCTGGGTTAGGGACGGGCCTTCAGTATTGCTTAATCGTACGTTTTCGTACGACTCGCAACGTATGAATTCATACGAATTAGCCACCTCGTCAAATACTTACGACTTCCGTGAGATCAGGTTGGGAGAATAGATGAACCTGAAAGCTGAAATTCTGCTTCTATTCTCTGTGCCACTTAATCCTTTTCTCTAGGGGGAGGAATAGGGATTCTCCAGCATATTCTGCCTGTTGTTGGCCCAGTCTAGAACAGCTGTTTCAGGGACCTGATGGAGGTTTGCTGTGTTAAGTTTTCTTTCCATGTCTTCGTAAATTGGAATCGACCGCTGAGACTCTTGTCGCTCATACAGCTTTTTCTAAGGAGACAGTACCATTTTAGACCAAATGCATTAGGAGCCTAACAAACATTAGTAATTTGCACACGTCTATTTTGCTGTATGTTAAATGAAGTGTTTGAAGTGCTGTGAGATTGGTTTATCTTACATAATGTGCCAAAGAGACTGCGATGACTGACAACAGAAGCAAATGTGCCACTATGGACATGATGTAGATCACCAAAGAATGTCTGTAACAAGATCGCGGCTCACCTGAATAGATACAGAGCAAAGGAATCAGCCTTGATTTTTGTAGTTTTTGTTATATCAGTGAAATGATTTTGAATATTCTGACCTATGACATAATAGCAACAGCCTCATTTCTTTGTACCTATTTTTGTTTCATTTTGTTTTTTTTTAAATAGTTTTATATTTTTTGTACAATATACATTTGCAGATGCAATAAAATAGATTATAAGCATAAAGGGGAATTAAATAAATTAAAATCATGGTATATAATACAACTTTAATATACATCAACACATAACCAACCTGTTGCCGCCTTTACAAGTAGAAGAATGTTCATATTAGCCAAGGGCTGCTCATGTTGATTTTCTGAGAGGAATTCGCAGATGTAAAGTCCCGTGTCTCTGTAGTTTAAATTTGACAGAGTCACAATAACAGTGTCTGAGTCCAGGTATCCAGAGATCTTGATGCGTCCATCAATCTCTGGCTTTTTGTCTATATTTCCAGAGATGTTCAAAATTTCTGAATGAGCAAAGCTTCGTAGGTACAGAAGTGATGGTCTTGAGTTGGTTTGTTGTGCTGCATAAACAATATCCACCGATTCCCCCTCGAACCTTTCAATGTGTTGCAAATCTTGAGATGCTGAAAGGTGTTGACAAAATGTAGACAAAACTCATAAAATGTGTTGTTTGTACTGTATGTATCATAAGCAAAACACAATCAAGCAAAGTTGATTAAACATTTAACAGTAAACCCAGATGCTGAACATTGTGTAAAAAAAACCCCATTAAGATTACCATACCAAAAATCTGCTCCAATAAAACTCCAAGAAATATGCAGGCTCTCATGTTGTTTAAACACAAATTTAATATTTCGCTTTCAGTGTGCAGATGTTCAGTCTGCTTTTCATAGTACAATGACTAAAGCAGAGAGCTCCACCCGACCTAAACACAGGAAATTCATCAGACAGACAATAGTTGTGCTTATTTGGTAATAGTAGTCCACTTCCAAATCTTGCTTCTACAGATCCACTGTACATATTTACCGCCATTTGTGACACCTGGTTATTCCATCAAAATCACTCACAAAAACATTTAGCCCATCTGTCTCTCCACCCGATCTGTGGGTCTCACCACAACCTTTAAGAAACAACTGACAACACCCGTTTCACTCACTCAACCCCTAACTGCCAAGTTTCCAGATTTAAAAAAAACTGTTGTTTATCTTTCCTTTAACTCAAATTCTTCATTTTACCTTTATTCATTTGGCAGATGCTTTTATCCAAAGCGACTGACAAGTAGAAGAGCATAAAACATTTTGTCAACACTAAACAGTACCGACAAAACAAACAGTTATTGGTAAGTCAGTCAGGCATGTTTTAGAGTTGTTTTGTGAAGGATGCTGCAGTTTAGGTGAAGGCTGGTAAAGGAACCGAATGTGCAAATGTTTTTGCAAGTGATTTGGTGCCTCGTTGTAATGGAACAAGGCGGCGTCGCTCATTTTCAGACCGAAGGTTACCGGAGGAAATGTAGACCTGGAGCAGTGAGAAGGTAAAGTGGTGAATTTCTGAAGGCCAGTGTCAGCGATTTAAACTTGATGCGGGCGGCGACTGGCAGCCAATGAAGTGAAATCAGGAGGGGTGTTACATGGGTTCTTTTAGGCTGATTGAACACCAGACATGCGGCTGCATTCTGGATTATTTGCAGGGGCTTGACTGGATTGGTTGGAAGGCCGGCCAGAAGAGAATTGCAGTAGTCCAGTCTTGATATAACCAGAGCTTGGTCTAGAAGCTAAGGTGCATGCTCTGCCAGGAATGGTCTGAGTTTCCTAACCAATTTAATAATTCAAGATAACTACTTAAGTTAAATGAAATTGCTTTAAATTATATTGAACTCTCTCTTTTAAAAAAAACAAAACGAGTTTAATCAATTTCAACTTTGTTTTATAAATTATTTAAAAAATGCAGCTAGTTTTTAAGTCTGTTTAATACAGTTTCAGAGAAACAAATTCAACTGACTGGTAAAACCAATTTGATTAATCCTCAAATCTTTCATTTAAAAGCTGCCTAAAATTATTACATTTTAATGAGTGTGCATTTGACATTTTGTCCAAATCGCTTTGGTTATCCAAATGTCTACTCTGCAAAATGAAAATGTGAAGAGTATAGAAAAATAGAAGAATCACTCCAAGTAACTTTAAAATGAATATTTATTTATGCAATATCATATACAGTTTGTAAATTAAAGTACATATACATGCATACTATACCATTGAACTAAGTCTTATTACTGTAAAGACTAACACTTCTTTTTATAGAGGTGTACAAAATATACAATCCAATACATAAACACACTGCACTTGCTTTTGTCAAAACCTTCTTTGATTTAGTCTGTGCTGCACTCTACTGGTAAGTACAAAAACTGTAAAACAAAAGATTGACAGGCCATATTAACTGCCAACAGATAAGAGATTTACACTTGCATTGTTTCCACATTTAAAAAAACAAATATCTTGCTTTTAACCAAACCTCCAATCAACAACAGTGAAGCTTTCACATTTCTTTGTTATTTGCCCTATAGAGAACAAACACTGCAAATGTGGATGAGCAGAAATACAAACATACAACAGCTTGTAGCACAGTAAGATATTTACAATGACTTGCCTTAATAAAAGATCAAACTTCAGCTGCTTCAAATTAATATGAACACAGGGTGAATACAGAGATAAAATATAGAACCTATAATCTAACCTGTAAACACGGCCCTGACATCTTAAAAGATCAAAGAAACTGGATGGAGAGAGCAACAAACAGTACTTGCTCTGCTTGAGTGAATGCTTAACTAACCTCACGTATGTAAACCCTTCTGTGTTTTCATATCAAAGATAAACTGAGGATGGACATCTTTCATATACACAAGAAATGCAAAAACTTACGCCTTTGTCTGCAGAACACATCATCAGAAGAAACTCTGAGCCGTTTACACCAAACAAGAAACATTTTCTCAAAATATATCACAGAAACAATAAAATCACACACTACTCCTCAGAGCCATATTTTTTTAACTGGAGTGTCCTGTATAAGACAAATATTAAACGTGTGCATGCCTCAGGACAATATCTATTATATGTGCTACCACAATTCAACTTACCTTTTAATTTGTAAAAATGAATAAGATATAAGACAGTAATGCACTAAAGAGTGAAGCATTACAGGCAAGCAGCCTGTAGGATTAAACACAACAATGTTAAGTACATACACTGTAATGTTAACACACTTGAAGGTATTCTTCATCCAAAAAGGTGTGTACCTTAAACTGCAACTGCTTTATTAGGTGAAAAAAACACTCCGGTTAAAGGAATAGTTCACCCAGAAATAACAATCTTTTCGTTTAATTCTTCTCCTGTCATTTTAAACCTGTATGATTTTCAACTGCAGAACACAAATGATATTTTACTAAAATATGTGGGTAACCTAACATGATTGGCCAACACTGACTTCCATTGAATGGATGGACCCAAACCCACAGAGAAATCATGAGTTACATACAGGTCTTCAATGCCACGAGGATGAATAAATGAAAGAATTTCTATTCTTGGGTGAACTATCCCTTTAAATGCGAGGCCATTTTTGTGGGGTTAAACTACTGATCTGTGCAAAGTACCGGAAGCAATTGTAGCACAGCAGTGTCAAAATGTTACAGCTACTTTTAAGCAGTTACAGCATTTAAACATTTACTCTGGTAATCAACAGCATGACTGGCAAGTTGAAAATAACCCAGAATATTCTTTCAAATCAAAATCCTGTTGTAAGTCCCACATGTTAAACAAAATGACTTATGACAGTTAGTTGAAAGTGAAATCCCTTGAGTTAAACAAAACCGAGGCCATCACCAAACTTGCTGCAAGTTTGGGGACACCTGTATCCAACAGCCACAAGGCTGTGAGGCCCCTCGAGTACACAAAATAAAGAGGAAAATTTGAGACTTGCCTCAGCCTGTGCAGGGCAACACTGAGACTGCCTCAGTCAATCCCATGGCATTGCTACAAGGAGAAGAGAAATCCTCAGTTTAGGACAACAACCACAGTGAACTACATTCACTTTCTTACCCAATACCTTCTGAATTTTTTTTTTTTTTTTTTAAACACACTTAAAGGAGCAGTTCACCCCGAAACAAATATTCTGTCATTCACTCACCCTCTTGATATTTAAAACATCTTTTGAAAAACACAAAAGACATGTTCAATGATGTTGGTTAAAAAAACGTTAGTTCCCATTGACTTGCATTGGTTTTGTGTACAAACTGTAGAAGTCAAAGAGTACAAACCGTTTTTGTTAACAACATTCTTTAAAATATCTTTTGTGTTCCGCAGAAGAAAGTCATACAGGTTTGAAATGACAGGAGGGTGAGATGACGACAATTTTCACTTTTGGGTGAACTATCACTTTAATACACCTGAGCATAGACATTTTTAATATAATTCACAGGCGTTTCACTTTTGGTTCTTCTGGTGTTCAGGCATAAAAGCGTCTATCCTATTATCTTGGTATTGCCTCACCAGAACTTGAAAGGCCAAGTGTCTGAACACTAAATATCTTTTGCTGATGTTTAACGAAGGGCCTCATACATATTAGCATTTTGAGTTCAGATTCTAGAATATGTTTCTGCAACTTAGTCAAATAGATGGTCCTGGATAGGACGCTTTAGATACAGTAGTAGGTTTGCAAAAAACTAAGAATAAAATTCTTATAAAGAATTCAATTATTTTAGTCACATATGAACCTCCTAAATTCTACAAATAATTTCATTATAAAATATTTACTCTTGTGTGGCAGCAACTTCAAAACTATCTGCAGACATTTTGGGCCCTTTACTGGCACCCCTGAACATAACCAAACACACTGCAAACGCACAGCTTTCATTTCACACACGCACGCACGCAGTAACAGCCATCATGCAAATCATCTGTTGTACAAACCTTGTGGAGTTGTCCTGCACTTGCTCATGAAAAAACAGCCATTAGATTTCAATACAGTTTATTACAATTCATTGTGGAACAATACAGATAAGCATTCACAAGAGTTCTGTTTGTTATATGCCCTATAGAGAGAGAACACTGTAAATGTGGACGAGCAGACATACAAAAATACACCCAACAGTCACATCTATCTGAAGCCCTCACCAAGCAAAGCTGGGGACCGGAAGTCCAACAGCACCTATGGGTGCTGCGAAGGCTTCACACTTTTAGCACAGTAGTATATTTACAGTGACTTGCCTTGATAAAGGTGCTGTACGAAACTCCAGCCGCTTCAAATTAATACGAACCATATTTACTACACTTCACTTCTAAAAACCTAAACAAAACATGAGAAAAAAAGCCAAACTGTATGATCTGCAACCAAGGGTAGGTCCAAATAAAAAACTGAGTAAAATCATTGTCCCATGCGTTACAGAGTTTATCCATCTCCTCACTGCACAAGAACTGTTACGCTTTTAGCAACTGATCTGGATTGAAAAGCACGCCACTAGATGGTAAAATGGTTGAATCGCCAAACCTAATGAAGACCAGTGGTGACGCTTCAATACCGGCCCCCGGGAGACATTACAGGAGGTCTCATGCCTACGGCGGGCCGAGGGGGAGCGGCTTGGTAAGGAGGGACCATGGGTGGGGCTTGCCCATAGGGAGGCATCCCTCCCGGGACAAAACCGGGCACTCCCTGGGGTGGAGCCCCATACGGCCCTACAAAAAAATAAAAAGATTAGTCGTACAAACCACAAAATGTTACATTTTCTGACAGACCAGTAAAAACATTTTACCTTGCATGGGATGCCTAACACCCGGCTGTTGTGCAGGAATACCCTGCTGAGGGGACAACACGCTTCCCATTGAGGGGACTGGTGGGGACGACACATGGGCCTGTCCTGCATTTGGGATTTTACATTGGTAGCGAGGCAGCTGTGACCGCAATTCCTCCTGTCAAACACAAAGCGCACAGGAGGGTTAAATGAACACAGGAGCTTTCTGCACTTTGCAGTGATCTTAAGATCGGATAAATGAAAAACGCACGGTTCCAAAGCTGTCCAAGTTATTCTTGCAAAGCTAAACAAGTATTATGAAGCAAACACTTACCAGTGATATATCTTCATCAGGGTGGATCAACTTACTGGTTGCACTGGTGGTGGTGAGGGTGGCTGGCTTACTTGTGACAGGGGTGCCTGGTTTGGCCACAGTGGTGCTGGTGTTAGCAGGAGAGGACGACGACTGGGTGTAGGCTGGGAATGTGGGTTTGGGGACAACAGAAGGAGGGGCGGAGGAGCTTGTCGCTGCACCGGCGATAGCATGCTGGACCTGCAGAGGGATGACGATGAGGATTAGACACATGTGATGCCACTATCTGATTCATACTGTTAACTGCAGCTCGACTACTTACTGGTGGAAGCAACAATGTACAACATACAGTGACCCAAAAAGTATCTTATAAGCTTAGCTACACACACAAAACAGCAAACACACTTTTCAAAACTTATTTTACAAATAAAATACATAAATGTATTTAGACACTTTCTGGCTGTCAAGTTTATGATGGATATTCATGTAAGAACTGACTTCATACATCTAGTAAAATCATCATAAATCCCATTGGTTAAATGTTTTTGAAGGGATAGTTCACCAAATGTAAAAAAAATATTTATTGACCCACATGTGGTTCAAAACCTGTGCATGTCTTTCTGTGAAACACAAAAGATGATATTTTGAGAAATGTTTCAGTGGTTTTCTCTATACAATGGAAGTCAGTAGGGTCGAATGTTGTTTAGTCACCATCATTCTTCAAATATCATCTTTTGTGTTTTGCAGAAGAAAGTCATACAGGTTTAAAATAACATGCGAGTCAATTATAAAGGAATTTTCATTTTGGGGTGAACTAGCCTTTGAAGTTAATTCTGAGAACATCACATCTTTGAGATGCAAGTGTCCAAATACCACCTGGGGCCACTGTATGTTAACAATTTTACTAAAAACATAAAAAATGACCAGGCAGGGGGAAAACAAAAGGGTTTTAAAAAAACCAATGAAGCAGTCTATCGCATGGCTGCCTCATTTTAAATCAATCTCTCTTTATGCCTCTGAAGTGCTACAGCAGCCTCTCTATAGCCAGTTCAGTTATACTAATGGAGGCATCTTAACATCTGCAGTTGCATGCCATCAATATTTTTCTATCAGCCAGCAAGCTGCTGCGTACTTGGGACAGCGGTTTAGAGGATGCTGACAAAGTGTCCAGACTGGAGGAGGCTGAGCTTGTGCTTGGAGCTCGAGTCCCCATCTGCAGCGTGGAGAAAGAGCAGAGAATAAAGAACCTCAGCTGTTTGATTCTGAACAGGACTGCTGCTCACAAAAGCTCTCATGAACACAATCCGGAACTTAAGTGTAGGAGCAGCAGTCCTGAAGCCCTTAGAAAAACAATGTCAGTAAACATACATTTGCTTTAAAGGCCTTTCACTGCCTATTTTTTATGGAAAGTCTATGTACCATGTTCTGTAACTAAGCTGCACACAGGTGGCTAAAAGAAGAGAGGGCAGATGAGGGTACCTGTCCTGCACTGGGGAACAGCGGTTTGGAGACGCCTGGCTGTGGTGTGGGAACTGTAACGACAGGCACAGCCGGCCTGGTGGTGGTGGGAGGGGCCTGAGCCATGTGGGGCATGCCTGGATGAGGGCCCATTGGAGGAGGGATTCCTGATCATAAAAATATAATTATGAAAAAAAATAAAACGAGTATTATCTCATAAATGTTATCAGCAATAAAACAAAGGTTTATGTACCTGGTGGCATGCCTGGCATCATTGGGGGCATTCCAGGCCCAGGTGGCATCATCCCACCCATTGCCATCATGCTGTTAAAATGTAAAAGAAAGGACAGTTCATACAGAGGAACTAATGAAAAAACTAAAGTTATACAGACTCTATAAAGACTTACCCTGGATGCATCCTTGGCATTACAGGGGGCATGCCTGGCATCATCGGAGGAACACCAGGCATCATTGGCGGCATTCCTATTAAAGGAGTAAATATAAGATATATAATAAATATACCAGACCCAATCTTAAAAATGCAATACTTGGATTAACTGGAACTAAAGGTTTTAACCGATTCAAAAGCCTAACTGTTACACAGCACACCTGAGTAGCTTCCAACTAAAGGCATTTAACCGATTCAAAAGCCTAACTGTTACACAGCACACCTGAGTAGCTTCCAGGTGGCATTCCTGGTGCCGGTACAGGGGCCATTCCCGGCTGGGTCATGGGGGTGTAAGCAGCCTGAGGCTGCGCTGATGCTACTGGCTGTTGGAAAGAGGGTCCAGCCTCATCATCGTCATCATCTTCATCTGAGTCATCCTGGTTCTGCTTTCTCTTCTGATTTTCTGATTGCAAAAAGCAGGGCAATACAGTTACTTTGGGTTTAAAAAAGAAAGAGATCAGCAACAGAGCAAGTTAAATGCAATACCTTGCGTTTTCTGTTCAAGCACACGTCTCCGCTCTTCCATGTCTTTTTCTGGAATACCCTCCATTCCATAGATCTCCAGTTCTATGTCAGTTCTTCCGGGTATCGCATTGGGTACACTGTCGATGGTTTCTTTGTGAACCTTGAGAAAATAAGACACAAAAGAGAAGTTCTGGATGCAAATCAAACTGAACATAACAAATGGCATTACAGAAAATGACAACATCATACCTGCATACAGTGGATGGCCAGACCAGGACCAGTGTATAACTTCTTGTGACATATGTGGCATTTAAAGTGTTTGGCCTTTTGGTGTTGAATGAGAATCTTTTCATCGTCAAAATCTCGGTTACAATACCTGAATTTCCAGTTAAAGTCTATAACCAAGTATAGATTATAAAAACGTAGCGTAAAACAGCACAACATTGAAAAAAATACGAATTCATAATACTTAAGTAATATATAACAATACAAGGTAATATATAAAAATAAGCAGTAATAAATAATTAATAGAAATCTGACGCAATTAACTAGCGGTTACGTTCATTTATTTATCTGTCTGTATCAACCAACGCCACCTTGTATAACCGGACTACTATCAATTACATAATAAAACAAATACTTAGTCTGTGCCTCAAAACCAATAGAGCTTTAAAAGTTTTGGTCCAAAAATGTTATCTAGATAACGCGGCCTTTGTACGTTAGCAGAGAAACATGCGAACAATACATTAGCCAGGCGTTAACGGGAAGTAAGCTAATCCCCGCCAATAAACAAACAACGTAAAGAGACAAACAGTATGTTCGTTTTTTTAAAAAGGATACCAACACCAGGGCTTCATCTGCTTCTTCTTTTTCCTGCCCATGATTAATATTATTGACCAGACTTTTCGCAATCAGCACACACGCACCCGCGAAAGCATTAGCAGATATAAAATGGCGTAAACGGGAAATGACGGCCGCCTTTTCCAAAACGAAGACACCAGAGGATGTAACGGCGCCACCTGCTGGACAGGAGACGAACTGCACGCTGTTAGAAAATGCTTGTGCTCTGTACAGTGTCAAACTTTTCCATGCCAGACAAATACCCCCACATATGACGAGACTTTTTATTTTTGTACAAAGAAGCATTTAAACAGACAGACAAACAGTAAGTGGGATATTAGGAAGACAACATATTGTTTGTAAAAATTAAACAGCAGGCTAATTAACATTCAGTATAACTTTTGCAGTCTTTTGTTTCTCAAAACTTTTTGAAAACCCCTGCTCTATATGACAGTGAAAGTTATCATGTATAAATACTACAAAGCTCTAAAGGGCATATAATTATTATGTGTGAGAAATGAAAAAGCAAACCTTAAGTAATCTGATGTATCCGGCGCTGATCTCACTGTTGTTTTACAGTATAACATTTTATTATAGGCATACACTTGACATTTGTAAAGAGAACATTAGGAAATAAGGCCAGAAAAAGAGTCATTACACAAAAGGGTTGTTCATCTTTTATCATTTCCTACATATATTTATTCTCAAGATGCAAATCATTGCCAGTGGAGGCAGGCTCAATAAAAACAGCATGCAATTCAATACTACAGCATGTCAGGGCGCAATGCATTCAAACAAGAAACTATAAATTTAGGCATCTCATGAGGTAGAGATTTACTTTTCTCCAACCACCTACATTCAAAGAGTATTTATATTCAAGATCATATGTTGTATCCAAAAATGCAGGCATTTGAATGTTCAGACTGTGGTAATAGAATCTGCATTAGATCCAACTATCTGCATGCATACTCATTTTAGCTTAACTGACTACTATTAAAATTTGAATAGTGCAAATATAGGGAATTTATAATATTGGAAAATGGAATGGAAAATTTGTTATGTTTCAGCCATTTTATATATAATAATTAGGCTTATAATATGTAATTCAATCCCACTATTGAAGGACCACCTTCCTGCAGAGATCCATTTAAATCCACTTGAATCTGATAATGGACTTGATTTAGTAATCTCTGCATGGAGATGAACCTCCAGTACCACTGGTCTATATTAGGTCTATATTAATTATTTTATAGAAATCTTATGTTATCAGTATTAACCATTTTCATACAACACATCATACATGTATTAATGTTTTATGTTAGATGAACACAGACTTTTTGTCAGCTTCAAGCTTTAAATATAACAGTGCTTTGCATATTTCAAATATGAAAAAATAGCTCTCAAAGCAAACACCATGCAGATTGTGACAAAACTTGTGTTGACATTGTGCAATGTGGGTCAAGAGCCCTTTTTGTAAAGATAAATTATTAATTATTTTGAGCCACATTTTCAACATTCCCACAACATATTTCTTACACACAAAACATCCCGACTAAATGCAAAATTGTTCAAGGCAACAATATTACCGTTTTCTTATTTCTAACACTAATAAAGTATCTCACATTATACCTTAACAGTGAGGAATATCATAACCTAAATCTGTTTAGACGAAGGTTTAGCAAAGTCGAATTTTTGTTTTTTGGGAGGGGGAAAGTACAAATACCTTAAAAATCACTAAACTGTAGCACTCAATATGTTTACCTCTGTCTATTTTGGTGACATTTACGAGTTAACCTTTGATAGATCATTTAAAAATTTTTACTGTATGCTATTTCACCACCATTCCCGTGGTTAAATACTGATAACTCTATCTTGTTGAAGAGAAATACAGATAAGAAATGAAATAAAACACAGACGTATCTACTCTCAAGACAGAATTTGGCTCAATCACCTCAGATAACATGTGATTGCTTTACACAACTCAGATTCTTAGATCTTACAGGTCAAAACTAGTTTCTTTCAGTTCATTATGCAGAATTCATCATCAGAGAAATGACAGTACAATACATGGAAAAAAAAGAAATAAGAAAATGTTTTTTTTTTAAACGGACGGTAAATAATGCTTAATAAACCTGAGCTCTTCAGCTGCCAGTCACACATACTCCAAACTGTATGAATATGGCTCAACACAATCATTTCTTCTTATTAAAGTATAAAAAGACTGTGTACAATGTAGAGTAGGTTTTTAGGTCATTCACTATCTCTTCTGTGTTGTATTCTCAAGGGTCCTCTGTGTCACCCTTAAAAATTCTGTCTTATCTTAGGATCCCAAAACTCCCAGGGCTTTTTTCATATGCTCATAAACTACATAAGAGATGCTAACAGCAGGAATTACTTTGAGAAAATTGGGAGCAATGCCTCTGTAAAGTCCCGGAATGCCGTCATGGGACACAATGTGCTTGAACTGGCCAACCATAGACAGCTGAGGAGCTCCATCAGCCGAGGCTACCAACAAGAAATGAAGAGGTTATGCTTTTATATTACATTTTCAACATTGCCTCCTTGTAAACATATTGGGTTTCATGCAGATCTCGCTCACCCTGGGCCTGCATGCGTGTGCGGATGAGAGCCAGGGGGTAACTAGCCAGCTGTCCACATGTGCTGGACACAGTGCCACATCCGAGCAGCACCAGAACTCCAGGGTCAGCCGAGCCCATGCAGTACCGCTGTAGCCAGGCGTTCTTTAAAGTCTGAAAAAATAAGACCAGGAGGATAGACGGCAGGACAAATGAATACCACAGAAACATTCCTAGAAATGGTAAGTGCAGCAGGCATGCATAATAACTAAAACATGTTTAAACACACATGGGTATACCTCATATACAGCTAGATCAATACCAGCATAAGGGATAATGCCAAGTGTGTTGGGCACATAGCCTTTGTAGAACGCACGCACCCCTTCCTTAAGCAGCATCTTCTTTGCACAGTCTGCCATTCCCGAGTATTGTCCTGTTTTTCTGAGTGTCAGACGAGTCTTTAACACCTTAAAAAATAGGTCAGTTTGGTGGTTAAATACCCATGTGAAGTTTTTAAAATATGTTTGTATCTCTTGTAGCCATTTGGCAATAGGGGCGTATATATACGCTCATGATGGGGGAGGAGAGAAAGAAATCCGATGTTTGTTATTTTTAGGGCAGAGCAATAAAGAGGTGTGAATCGATTTCAGATATCAACAGCGTTCCTCGGAAATCCCTTGCTGCACCTTTAAGGCTCACAAAATGTGACGGTGATCTGCCTCATTAAATAAACAGCAGAAGCCCCAGAAAAGAGGCCAACCAGGAATAGAAAGACAATCTGCTCATTGTGAAAGAAACTCACTCTTTGAGCATTTAGAAGAACACGGATAAACAGCAATTGAGAGAAACTTCTTGTGTTACATGATTCTCTGATGTGCTATCTGTCTATCGTTTAGCTTAGATGACTCATGACCGAAGGTAATATCAGGTGTATATGGGCACTTTCACCTCCATGGGGTAGATGATGGTCTGAGCTGTAGCTCCTGCCAGTGAGCCGGCAACAAATCGTTCATGAACCCTCAGAGCGCCGCCATCTTTCCTGCCTTTGATCAGCCATTTGATCTACACAAAAGACCAAATAAAAACTAAACGCTTGCTCTACAGCACAAAAAAGGTGCTGCGGCATTTAACATTATGCTAAGAGAGTCAGTGTAGCTCACTGAACCCTGGTCTGTTTACCTGCTCATAAGCCATGAATTTGATAGCTGTCTCAGGGGCAATTTTGAGAACGTTGATTCCGTTTCCTCTCCAGAGGGACCTCAGTCCCCCTTCCTGCACCATCCCACGCAGACCCCCGAACAGACTGACCCCACTAGAGCCATGAACCTGTGCAAACCAACTCACTTCTTTAATACACCTTTAAACTCAAACAACTAAACATAATGTTTCCAAATTGTGCTAAACCTGCTTAACAGAATGAATGTAAATATAAGGATATTATATTATCTTTGATGATTAACCATAATCATTCATTTACTTTATAGCATTCCGTTTTAGAGGTTTATGGTTGACTTTTTTCTTGGTTTACCTAATTCGTTTTAAGTACTTCTTAAAATACAACAATCGGCCAAGCACATCTTGATATATAGAAACAGTATTTCCTAGAAGTGTATTCATGCAAGATTAAATTCAACCTGAAGAAACACTTTAAGGCGGTCCAGAGGTGCAGTTCCTGTTCGGGATACGGCTCCTGCCATTGCCCCGGCCACCAGCTGCCTCCACACCACACCTGAGCGTCGCTCTTTCTCTGAAAACTCATCCGGCACGGTCAGCTGTTCCCCAATGTCCAACATCTGAGATTTATACATTAAATTACACCAGGGTTCCTCAAATCTTACCCTGGAGAGTTTAGCTCCAACACTGATCAAACACACCTGAGCAATCTAATCAAGGTCTTCATGATCACTAGAAAATCACAGGTAGGCAAGTTAGATCGGGGTTGGAGCTAAACTCTTCAGTGCTTCGGCCCTCCAGGGTCAGATTTGATGAACCCTGCATTACACCGTTAAATCACTGTAAAATATCAAAAAGTTATATCTAAAAAAGCAAAAAGGTTTTATATGAACCAGAGAGTGTTTCCAGTAGTGAGCGATGTCCTCCATGTTGTGCAGAGGGTTAAACAGGAAGTGGTCCCGCCACTCATTCCAGTCAATGGTCATAGTGCCGTCTCTGTCCATGCTTAAACATGAAAATAGAACAGCTGAGCTATGCCCATTGAAACTAAGTGTGAGCCAACACACAGAGAATCATTTGAAAGCACAGACAGAGGAATGTGTACATGACATTGACTACAACAGTTTTGATTTGTGAAAAGCTGAGAGTTCTAACCTTTGGAGTATTCTAGAGGCCTGCTCTGTGGATACATTCACTCCAAGGCTGCGCAATGAGAGCTGAATTTCTGCAACATCTATTTGACCTAGAGGCATAAAAACATATTCAATACAGGATATCAAGGGGACAGCATTTCTGTATAAATTGCATCCACGCAGAGGAGGCTCAGATTTATCTCACACATTATGGACACTGGAAAGGATACACCATGTGACACATGTCTTTCTAAATTCTGAGTTAAACAAGCATGCATAATGCAGACCATCGTTGTTGTGATCCAGACTGCGGAACATGAGTCTCAGCTCTTTTTCGTGCCTGCGAAGATACTGCGTGAACTCCTTAATGTCCAGCTGGCCGTCATGATTGGTGTCACTCTCACGTACAATCTGGAGGTTGGGATGGGGAATATAAAGTGAGGGAAAAGAAATACAACATCACACAAAATGAGGAGGTAAAGTCTGTGGTCTACGCTTATGGATGAAAGCTTTCTGTTGGTGTGTAAGCAGCCAGGCGGGTCTATTGTGAACTAGATCTAATCTCTCCACTTGCATCACAGCACACGATTAACACATTCACACACAGACCAACAGTACAGACAAACCACTGGCACACTCAGTGTCGCTCTCTGAAGGAAACTCAGAGTCTCCAAGTTCTGTTCTTATTGGTACTTTGTGGACCTGCAAAATTTGGGCATCCATTCGAATTTTGCAACTGCCTCTAATAATCGACTTGCGGGGTTACATTTTAATGCTAAATAAGAACACAGCGCAAAGACGGTCTTATACAAAGAAGAGAATGTTTTTAAAACACGTTAACCCTTAAGGGGTTACACTTATGTCTATTGTTTCATTAGGGTGGGCAAATAAATAATCTAACAGTACACAAGCACCGAAAACAGACTTTAGGCCTTTTGTTAATATTGCAAAGTGGTAAGAGAAGTCTAACTCTTAAATAAATTACAAATGGGATCACTTGTCGTTGGTCAGCAACACTGCAGTGGTCACTCTTACTAAAAATCATGAACAGCCAGATTAAAGTTCCCTCTTACTAACAAAAAATAGTTCGGGTTTCAAATCTAATATTAACCACACATGTACAGCTCAGCAATCAGAAACTACGCTGTAAAAAAATGTTGCTGTAGTTATAGTTGGGAACCAGAAATCCTCATCAACCTTTTTCTGATTCTGGTTCCCAGAAATGCTTTGCATGAGGCTGTTATTTGATCGTGTTTTTTTCTGTAAAGATAAAGACGTGTTAAAGTTGAATGTTCATTTATTTTTGAACAAATTGTTGCCAATAAATCACATACAAACTGCTGCCAGTAAGAGCTACTGTAATTTCTACAGAAATCTTTAACAGCGTATGTAAATGTAACAACTAAGGCCATCTAGTTAAGTAGGCTATATCATGACAGACTTACCTCGTCTACCTCACTGCGAACGATCCCCCACGCGTTTAATCCAGTGCGCAGTTCATTCAAATCGACTCTTCCGTCTTTATTCAGATCCAGTTGATCAAACAGTTCTGCCCATCGTTTCTCCCGCTCTGGATCGGACACACCGTTCTCTTGACAACGAGCCCATGTCCAACAACAAGGGAACCGAGCTCGCGCTTCGCCCATATGAAGCCGTTTCTTCGATATTTTATTAATCTGGTCTTTATAATTAAAGTAGACACGTCATCAAATAGCAGGGTTCATCTCACCTTCCCAAACGCGTCTTCAGCAAATATGGCTTAACTTGTGAAGTGAGGTAAGTTAACGTAAACCACTGCGTTCAATTATACAGCTAATACACATTGTTCACCTGTCGGAGTTCGATCACAGCGATCATTTTAGAGGTAGCGTTTAACCATTCCGATTATAGCAAAGTTAATCCAGGAGGTATTTAACCTTCTGACTAGAAAACCCTCTGACTAGAAAGATAATCCGTATATGTGCTCCATTCAAAGATATCAATACCATGTACTCGTTCTCCTATCATGCGTTGCGCTCTGGCTTTGCGCATCACACGGGGAGCGAGCGCGCCTGCACTCTACTGCGCTGTAGCGCGGCGGAGATGATCTGTATGATGTGTGTGAGTGTCGGCAGACTTCTAACTAAACAGATGTCTGAACGCTCACTGCTCATCTATGTAATCGCTTTCTCTGTGGGTTGCAGACTGAGCGCAACAGCCGCGCAGGTCTCAGTGGGATGCTGAGTTTCCCAAATGTTTCTCGCCTACAGGAGCGATGTGTCACGGCTCACAATATGCAATATAGAAGTGTGGTTCGGAATAATAAGCAGGTAAGGCAGACAGAGAGTATGAATTGACTAGGGTGGGAATTGTATATATTAACATTCATAAACTCTTATGTTATAAGTTTACCACAATAACTATAGTGTAATATTTTCCAGTAAAACTATATGGAAATACAAATGGTAATCATCCTGCCAACAAAACATGGTTCCTGCACGTTTACTATAATGAAACCATGGTTCATTTTCCTAAAGGCATAGGGGTAGGCTATTTCACAGGGTAGGTATGCATCACTCAAATCTAACCATTAACCAAGGCTAACCATTGCCAAATGCCTTTTATTTACAACAGAACTGTTTGTGAATAACTGTTAAATGCACCATACACTTTACTGAATAATGCATATCTATCACACAACACCCTCTGTAGTGTGATGCTGCAAGATGAATGGAAACTACTGAGTCAGCACTTGAGGGATAGAGCAAGATTAGAGGGACTGATGTGAAGGATTTTGTTGTGACGATAAAGATGCCCCAATAAAACTGCTTGCGCATCCTTATTATCTCAGTGTGTGAAAGGTAATCCATTTAATAATGCTTGTGTTAATATTACACACATCATTCTTATTGCATTAATGTGGTATACATATTGGATACATTACAAAGCTATACATTGATTGGATATATTAGTGTTTTATGTTAGCAGGAAGTCGTGCAGCTCTAGAAATCTATTACTCAGGCAACTCAACAATACACAGCCCCCTCATGGGCAAAGCATCATAAAACTCAAGTGTAGTTTTTGGCATGAACAATAAATCAGTCAGAAGAGGCAGTGCTTTAATACTGAACAAATGGAAGGGGTGTATTTGTCAGACACACTGAGCTCTTGCTTACAAATGTTTGTTTTGTGGAGATTGTGGGGTTGGAAGCACAGAGGTATAGGCTGTGCACACCCAGTGCCTTTGACAGTCACTCTTGGCACAACCCACACAGTGGTTTTCTGGGAAAATATTTTCACTTAATCACTTCTAATCACACTTCTGTCTCCCACACAAAACCAGAGGGACCTCATTGTGTATTCCAGCAATATTTTGCTTGTCATGGTAACACTATTTGAGGTGTGTGGTGAACCATTAGATGACCAAACAGAAGCTCCTCAATGCATGTCCCATTAACAGACAGAGGAGCAATGCGGTATCCCATAGTGCTTTGCAGCAGGCAGGCCGGCACTCATTTAATGTCTTTTAATTATAGCATAACCTTCACTGAATATCACCTGTAGGAGGGGAAGCAAACACACTAACCAAACACCGCATTCATGATCAGGTTATGAATCTCAAACAGTTATGATGTTATTGTCAATTCACTCTATGTTTAGCAAAGAGCTAATTAGGTCTAGGGCCAGCTAATAAATTTACATAACATATATTTATTTGTTAAATATGGTTGTTTATATTAATATGTTACAATGGACAATCATAATGTAGCAAGTCCTTCATATAAACCCCGTTAGGGTGAGAGGGGTCATGAGAGGCCTATATGTACCTGTCTATTTAATACACTACAGCCTCATTTTAAAATCGTGGTTAATATGCATATATGATACGTACAATTGATCTATTATTCTAAAATGCATTTTTTGAAAAGCCTAAACCCCAGGTGCCGCATTTTGTGTTTAATGGGGTTTAAAAGACTTAAACTAAATAAAGCCTTTGGTATGATCAACATCATTTCCAGGCCTCTCAGTGTTGCTATGGTTTTCACCACATCATCATTAGACTAGAATAAAATGCAAAATATTGACTCATTTTCACCACTCGGGCTTATGGTTTGCTGATTCATTAATGCAGGTCTAATGAGATTGCAGGGCCTGTGCCAAATTGTTGAGAAACAGACTGAAAGTCATAATTAGCCGCAATCAGTACATCTTTACAGAGGAGAAAAGATCTGCAGAATGGACATTTCATCCTAATAGCAATTACATAATAGGCCACAAGGGGGATCTAGTATTTCAGTTTGGTGACTGAACTAAATGTACACTCATTGAAATCTGCGAAAAAAAGATAACTTCTGCATTTCTTTTAGAGCTCCAATAGTTAGTAGACTACAAAAACTACAATACCAATAATCCGCTGCTGCTGGTGATACTGATGTTACAGCACACATTGCTTTTAATGAACAGATTATAGTTTATAAAATGGTCATAATAACAAATAGCTCCTTTTATATTACAGTTGCCTTTGTGTTCATGCAATGGAAGTCAATGAGGCCAATGTGTTTGGTTACCAACGTTCTTCAAAATATCTATTTTTGTGTTCTGCAGAAGAGTCATACAGGTTTGGAATGACATAAGGGTTAGTAAATGATGACAAAAATGAAAAAGTGTCATATCACAAGCTCAAGAAAAATACAGATATCAATAAAGTAAAATCAGATTCTAACACAAAATAATGCATTATGCACACATTCCTACCACCAACATCCATTTAAACGAATAGATCACCCAAAAATTTAAATTCTGTCATGACTGCCAAATGAAATGAATAAATGTACTCACTCTCTTGTTCCAAACCTGTATAAAAAGAGAAAGATATTTGGTAAAATGCTTGTAACCAAACAGTTCTTGGACCCCATTGACTACCATAGTAGGAAAAATTACAATGGTAGTCAAAAGTACCCCAAAACCTTTTGCTTTCACATTCTTCAAAATATCTAATTTTGTGTTCAACAGAACAAAAACAATTCTAAAGTATTTTTTCCTACTATGATAGTCAATGGGGTCCAAGAACTGTTTGGTTACAAGCATTCATTCATTCTTTCTCTGTGTTCATCAGAACAAAGAAATGTATACAGATTTGGAACAACTTAAGGGTGAACTATCCCTTTAACCTCAATTTCTTTTCATGTAGGATCTCTTTTTGGCTGGAGGCCTGCTGATAAAACTGTGTGTTGAGATCCTGATCGGAATCTTTATTCAAACCAAGGGACTCACGGATGCAAATGAGAACAACAACCTGATATTTATCTGCTTTGAATGAGAATGTGAAAATCATGTTAACTGAAGATAAGAAAGCAGTATAACACAGGGAACACTACATATAAACACTTATTTGAAGGCTAAATGGAACAGAGAGGAATGAATGAAAGATAATGAACTGAGAATCAAAAGATGCTCTTGATTATCAACATAGTTTGGTGTAGTGGCCTCAACACGCGCAGACCGGATGGGGATGTTCTGCCTTTTATCCAGTGTTCTCTGAGGGGAGAGAGAAGATAAAAAGGCCTAGGGGAGCCTGTGAAGCTGGGCTAATCTGGAGCATCAGTGAGGAAATTGAGGCCTGCTGATTACCGTTCTGCTGCCTCTCTCTCTCTCATTATCTCTTTCCTCATTTAACAGCCCTCGGCCCTCAAAGCTCCCCAGCATGAGTGGGTGAAAAACTGTTTCAACTGCGGGCTCATCACGCTCTCCGTTCTGTCACATCTCGCTTTTGGTCATGCCTTTAAAAAGGCGGCTCATGGCTAGATCGGGTGCTTTTGTATTTGGTGAAGACACTTGATCTTACCTTGTACCATCACATATGAGACCGAATCTATAGCTATAGCCAAGTGTGTAAATATGTCATTTTTGACACTAACCAGTAGGTGGAGGTAAGGAACCGGAAAGCTCAAAATCTCCTCGCTTGGATGCCTCCACTTTGGAGTGTAATTTCATTCTGTGAAAAGGAAGAGGAGGACCGTGAACCAGACAAACCATTAACTTGACTTATGACCTTCATTATTGACTGTATTACTTTGCATGCTGCTACAGCAATGCATCAACAACACTTGGCATCTGCCTTCATCTCCTGAAGTTACTACGGGTGTTTGATCCATAAGACCACACAGGATTCAGAGCTGTGACCCACATCTACAACAACCCGACGCCTCGGGCGGGCACAGATGCTCCAAGATGCCCAGCCAAAAGCTAGGGGAGAGAGAGGGGATGAGAGAGGATCAGATGATGAAAGGGGGGTGACTGACCGTGACAAACAGGTGGTATCTTGGCTGTCAGGTAGTAATGCTTGTCCTATTCCATATCTTCAGTCTGTTTAGTTTGGAAAGCAGCCAGTTTCAAATCTATCTCTATTCTAAGGCACCTTTAGTGTGGTCTGCAAATACAATATATATGAATACAGGAAGATAAAGTACGTTAAAGTATCAAGAAGTCTAATGAACGCAAGCAAGAGAAAATTACAGTCAAAATCTGAGCGATGTTATCTACATCATTTGCTTATTAACCTTAATAAGAAACAGTAATTCAATTTCTTTAACCAGCTAAAACGTCACACTTCACAAATCACAGTCTGCAGTAGGTGACCCAGCCCAGTAAAGGATCAATAGCTAATTCACTTCCAGTCTTTAGAAATGTTTAATTTATCGGCAACTATAAATCAAAGCTGACCCAGACAGATCACGTTCATCAAGGAAGGAGTCGGGTGCTTTGCACTGTAAATGGCATTTTGTTAATGTAACGAATCATATTAAGCTATGATGTCATCGAATAATACAAAAAAAGGAATTCAAAAAAATCTGTTGGATTCATGTTTGTCACAATAAAAAGAAGCCTAGTAAGTTATACAGTAGCCTAAATAGTTGTTTAACAAAGAGTTTTATTGACTGGTGACCTTTATTCTGTCTTATAATCTTAACCCTAATGTTTGTGACATTTTAGGGTTGGAGACTAAGTCTCGAGGGCTGAAATGACTGCATTTATTCAGCATACAGAGACTGTGGTTGGCAGGGTGTTGGCTAAATTCTCTGCTGCTCAATGATAAGACTGGTCTCTTCGTTTTTGATGGCTGGATGTGTTGTTTAATATGTCAGTGCAGTCCATTCAGTGACAGGGAGATGAATGTCTTCTTCATTGATTCATTATTTTCTCCAGAAATAAGCAAAAGAAGATCTTGATATGAACCATGATTTATAACAGCACCACAGAAAAAGAGGAAAATTCTTGAGTTTAATTGATAACAATAATAATGGATTTTTATTAATTAATTGAATTAGATTTTACATTATATAAATCAGTAAATCAGTCAGATTGTAGCCCTATATGATTTAGATGTGGGTTAGACTGAGACAGCATAAATCCTTTCTACGTACTGAATTCAGCCTGGGGACATAAATGCATAATTAGACTGCAATGCTTAGAAATGTTTATAATATATTTAGCCAGAAAAGCATGAAGTTCACAGTACTTTATTAGAAATTCAGATGCTGTATTACCCTTTAATCTTCTTTTTTTGAAGATCTAATAGCCTACATTGTTATGATCACTATGCATCTTATAATGCACAATAGAAATAGGAAGTAAAATGTATGTAGATCTAAACCCTAAATACTCACATGCTTTTTTCAACAAGACAGAACAAGGCAAACATGTAATTTTCTTTCAAGGAGATGAGTACTTGCTTTTCAGCATGCAGACCCCTCTCCCCCGCTGCATGCCACAGAGGCTTTAATTTCCCCAGTAATGATAGGGAAAGGTGACGCGCAAACAGTGAAGCTCCTGACAGAAGCGTTTGTGAAGACTCCCGGTTCGAGACTAATCGTCTATAGGTAAACACCTGCAGGTGCTGTTCAAGACATTTTACTAAGCGTTACTGAAACTGAGATTTAGAGCTTGTGTAACCTATAACAGGCAAAGGTGATGTAAAAATGACACTGCATCTTTTCATGGTAATTTAAAGCGAACGGAAGAGTAGATAATTAGCTCTTCATTCTCATTTAAATCTCTTGGAGGAGAAATTGTTGATAAAAATGTTCTTTTTAATGACCTTGTCTTTCTCAATAAGTTTTAAAGTCAGACAACCTTCTTACAATTACAAAAAATCAGAGCTTCAGTCTGTTACAGAAGTAATACTGCACAGAAAATGTGAAGCAAACGAAATTTACTCTGCAACAAGGAATGCGGTTGCACGGTTGTAGATTTTGGAGGATTAATTGATGTTTAGGCTTCGCCCATCAAGTAATACCCATAGAAAACTGTATTTCACAGACATAGTTTTAAAAACAAAGTGCTTACACAAACCTGAACATTTGTGATTCTTGCTAAACTCTTTCTTTCAGACATGATATGAACTTTGCAAAATGTTTTAGCATTCTTTTTAACTTAGCACATTTATACAACGAATACACCAAACTATTTTTAAAGTTTTAAAATGAACTTTATTGAAAACAAGTATGAAGTATAATCTAAGATTTCTGGGCTAATTTACCACCCCTACAGACTTCAATGAGGTTTCACACTCATTTCTGGTCAATTGTATTTTTTACAACGGTTCACTGGTTATGTTCAGCATCTGTTTTGGTATATAGAAACTAAAACCTTTAAATGAAAACAGAATCGGGAGAGGCTTTTAACCGTCATCTTGAGGCAACTACTATCTAACACCACTTCGCTGCTCATCATTCATCATTCTTAGTAACAGTAAATACAGCGCATTTTGTATAGGTGACAGGTGTCTGAAAATCACATGCCCAATGGCTTGATTAAATTATTAATCAAGCCATTATTATATTTTGCCATTATTATTGCCATATATATATTTTGCCATTATTAAAATATAATTGAAACTTATGAAGAGTAATATCAGAAAGTCGAGTCCTGATTGTAATTTTGAGGTGGAGTTGGGGATGGAGGAGGGTAATTTGCATCGTGATATCTGAATAAATTTAAAACGGAAGATGTGATAGCATCATATTTCTAGATCAGCTGACGTGAGCTTGACTCACGTGACCTGCCAGAACTAACGCTATACACTTGATTTATTTTTCTCTGTGATTTAAGGGTGTCTACTGTATATCTATCTTACTCTGCTGCTAACCTTTGTCTCTCAACCTTAGACAAATTGGTGGTGTTCCCATTATAACAATGCTGAAATCATCATAGAGTAGCTCTTCTTGGCAATTTGTTTCTAATTTTCCAATCCATAGAAATCACAAGCGAGATCTTATTTATATCTTAATTGTTTCTCCTACAGAGCAATGAGGCTCAGTGAAGATGCTGTCTGGTGTCCACATTAATTGTACTGCTGTACATTTTTTATGTCTATTTTTTATTCTGCTACAGAATCAGATTTCTTTGAATGAAATGAAGACCTCCATTGTGAGCACTGAAACAAGCACAAGAAAGTAACATCTGAACAATAAACTCTTCCTTTAGAAATTGGTATGAATGTTTCCTTTGTGCCGTATTCATGTGCCGCGCTGCATGTTGAGATGACCCCCGCGAGCTGCCAGCGGTATGAATTATGACTGCGTGCCTGCGATGGATCGTCTGCGCTGTGCTGTGATGCAGGTCTCTGGTGCGTGTGCAGACTGGGGATGACCAAATGACTGTTCATCATCAGCGCAGACAGAAGTTACAGCCCCGCAGGCCTGCCCGGATCTCTGTCGAAATTTCTCTCTCTCTCTTTCTCTCCGCCACTTTCACCCTCTGTCAAGCCATGGCTCTGTTGCCATGATAATGAATACAAATCTATCATCCGACTGTGTGCAATTGTGCCTCAGTGTGTTGCTCAAAATTGCAGAAGCTTTGTGTCAGAGCAGCAAAGGCACTTTGTTTCCAGTCTCCCTTTCGAAAAACAGCTTTGTGTTGTTGCACAGTTTAAAGAGTGACCTGCGTTTTGTCCTCTCTCTCTCTTGCTCGCTCGTAGTTGAAACTTTCATGTGGTGCTCAGTCACTATGAAACCATCTTATGAATGTTTATTATTTTCCGGCTATATTTGCACAGTTACAGTAATTGCTCCAATTTTAGACAGTCACTTGTCGCTGACATATGTTTCTATATGTGGTGGCCCAAAGGATTAGTGTCTAAAATTCACAGAAGGCTCATATTCCTGTACCCTTATTGCCCCGCTCTGTGGTTTGACTAAAGCCCAGACCAGCACAGCAGTCAAAGTCTATCAGTATTCATTCATTGTGATAGAACTAAAGACAGCCATCAGAACGCAGAGATCACATCTCTGTTTAAAAAGATCAGAGGTGTAGTTTGCACCTCTGTAGTTTGGGACTGAGGGTTATTTCCTCTCCATTCCATCATTTATTTATGGCACTCTGTTTTTATGATGGTCTCCTATCAGAACCATTTTTGTTGTGTGTAATGTTTAGTGCTGGTCTTCTGTGTTCAGCTGCTACCAACAAGTGGCACAGCAGAAAAGTATCTAATGGCAGGAGTGCTATGCTTTTCAGTCTTATCTGAGATATGGATGATGCGTGTGATGACAGGACAAAGTGTCTCTGACCTTCTCTCACCTCCCTTGTGTACACAATGCGCATATAATGAAAGGAAAAGAGGATGATCAGAGAGAGCAAAAATGATCAAATGTAATAAATAGTGAGAAAAGAACAGTTTGAGCTGATTTCAGCTTTTTTAATGGAGAATGTGGCGAATATTCTGAGTCACATATCAGATTTGACTATTTATGTGTTTAAGTAAAAATATAATTCTGTGAACTAGTGACAACATTTCTCCCAAATTTAAAAATAGAATTGTTTTTTATTTGCAGAAAATTAAAATGTGACAATCTGGTCAAAAAAGATTTAGTGTTTGCAGATATGAATACTACAAAGAAAACAAGTTCATATTTACGTTAAAACAACACAATACTAATGTTTTTACGTGTACTTTAGGATCAGTTTAAAAATAAATATATGATGGAATAAGCTTGGTGGTTTGGTGTTGTTGAAATTCAACAGACACTGGACTGAAATTGACACAATACATGCAGAAATGCTCATACAAAGCAAAACTGGAGGCTTTTTTCTGAGGCGCTATATAATAAAATGTATCCAAAATAGCATAAGTCTTACATTTTCTCAGTGCTAGAGGATGTTTGAGGAGAAATGTGATGTTGATATGGTCAGCACAAAGTGATTACACTGGAGCTGTCAATCATTTCATTTCTTTCTGTGGACCAATCAGATCAATGCAATTACTAGCGTCACAGTCTCATTGGCCAACACAATAAACTGGGTCATAGACTGGTACATATCTGTACAGAGGTTATGATCTGATGTAACAGAGCATGCAGTATAAATGTGCTTTTGTTTCTGCAGAATCATTGTAATGGTAATGGATGTGCTTCCCTTTTACTCATATGGGTTATTCATTCAGTTCTGCTCTACATGTACTTTATAAGCTTCCTCAAGTGCGTCTTTATTCAGTTTTCAAATAGTCTTTCTTGTTTGTGGTTGTGTTGTATAAAAATGCCTCATGACAGTTTCCCTGGTGATCCACTTCTGAGAGTCGCCATTTTTAGCTACATACACACTCAGCCCGAGGAAGAACATTCTAGTGTGAGTAATGTTGACTTTCTCTTTGTCTGCACAGGTCACACTGGCCAATGAGCTGACGGGTCTGGTTTGTTGGCTCAAGGGTCTTCCTTTGACACTGGGCCTTCTGAATCACAGGCACTACAAATACACAATGTCTTTGAATAGATGGCAAGGTATATAAACAACTTTTTTTGTATTATTCACCCACATCCCCATCAGTAAGGCTGAAAACCCCTGTAGTGAAACCAAACCAGAAATGTATTCCTTTTTGCCCACATTATACTGAATATTTTGTTTAAATGCAATTTTTCCTTTTCAAACTTTTTAAAACGGTACAGTCAATCCTGTGGGTGGAAAACAAACCCACAAAGTAGCTTTCTTTTCTTTTATAAGAAACCTGAGCTTGTTTTCTATTACAAATGTTGACAGTTCTAGGGCTGTGATGGAGAAACATTCTTGATGAAGAATCATCAGTGATTTAATTTACAAATCAAGCACAATTAAGTCAAAATATCTGTTTTATGGGATTAACAAAGCCAAATTAAAATCTATCCAAGTGTCCCCTGGGGTACACATAGCCCAGTTCGGGAATCACTGTTCTGTAATATTTGAAGATTATTCTGAAATACTTTATGGTAAAAAAACAACAACAGATTCCCAATTCTCTTTTCACATCCTGTTTATTGACCACCAATGATGCATCGAGTCACATGTCAAATTATGAAAAACATGAACAGATCTTATATTTCACAACCCACAGCATCAAGACAGGAGGAGCCATAGTTCTCATTCATCGCCCGGCGAGTCGAAGAGACAGAACCCACCGACAGCAATGAATGTGAATCAGGACCCAGAGCTATGACAGAAGATGCAGAATACAGTCTTTCGCTCCACTGACCAGCTGGGAGAGCTTCAGTCACCACAGCAGCCATCTTGGCCCAGCTCAGCAACAAAATGGACTCACACATGGCAGTCACAAGGTCCGTGTGGTCAGGGTGTGTTCAAGAGACAGGGTACACTCAACACTCGATGGTTTCTGTGACGTGCAAACTCACCGACAGCGTTGAATGTTCACTGTAACTCGCTGTTTGATGCACTCTTCCACGACGGATACTGCGCATTTGGACAGGTGCATATACAAAAAGACCCCCGCATAGACAGGAAATTTTCAATTTGCAAAATATAGTCTTAATTCGACCAAGTCAACATAATCAACTCAGACACAGTTAAGTGAAGTTCTCGCATGAGCACATGGGACTGAAGATCTGGTCATACGCGCCGAGCTCTGCGTGAAGTATAGCATGAGCTTTGTGGGGTCTATTATCTGATGGTGGGGGAAGGGAATGGAAGCTAAGAGCGAGCGCAAACGGGGGGTTGCCGACTGGAGAGAAAGAGAAAAATGGAAGGGGGAAGGAGGAATGGAAGGAGAGGGCAGAGGATTGGAGGTGGTGAGTGCATGTCTGGGCAAGGGGTGTTGATCGATTCCAGGCTCAGCATTTCCAGACAGACTGAATGGCAAAGGTCAAAGGGTCTCATTTCCTATGAAAGAGGGGCTGTCTGAAACGCACTTCGTCCGTTTGCTGGACTGTTGGTTCGATGCGTTCGAAACGCTCACACGTACGCACGTGTAAAGAGACGGCGTGACGTGGAGATCGGGTAGCACGCAAACAAGTTTGGTAGAACTTTAGGAGTGATCGAGAAATGCCATGACTATGCTTGAGAAAGTAGTTCTGGAGGCTTTCAACAATGAGACCACCTATAGGTCTAGGAAGGTTTTTATATCATTTGCTGTTGAAGGTTTGACTATATTAGAAGGAAAAAGTAATGGGTTCATATTTGTCTAACCATCGCAATGAGAGATGCGGAAAAGAGGGGGAAGGGTCTGGAAGAAAATATAAGGCTGCCATGACAGCCCCCTCCCCCACTTGGGACTTGAACTCATGACCCTCTGGTGAATGAGTTCATAGGAGGCACAGCCAGTTTTGTGGACCCTGCAAGTTTTCTGAGAAACTTTTAAAGAATAGCCAGAAATTGATTTTCTTGGTGAGCAAAAAGTATTAAAAAAATTATAAAACATTTTACGACAATTAAACTTTTTCCAACAGTACTCTTAAAATATATTAGACATCAAAATGACATAAAAAGCAATGCAGTGTATTGTAATTTCTTTGGAAGAAAATGAACTTTGTCCTAGCTAAACTAATAAGAGTTTTATGTGAAGTTTACATGAAAGTGTGTGTCTGGTTGATCATGTCAAGTAAATACAAAAGCTGGCCTGTCATTATTGTGCTGGTCACTTCTGTTGGTTTAGTTATGGGTGCGAGAGGATTATTGATGAAGATGTCTGCAGTAATGTGGATGGCCCTTCCCCCCGTCTGGATGACTGGGTGTATGTCTACCTGCTCCAGACTAAATCAATAGTTTAATCCAATTGCCATTCACTTCCATAGGGATTGATATCACCTCAAATACACGCATGCAAACACAAACCATTAGGAGACCATTATGTGAAATACATAGTTCCACGCTCTCTCCTCCTACTAATGTTTACATCAAACTATTTGTCAAAGTTATCGGTTGAATGAGGTAGTTTATATTTATACACAGACAAACTAAGAATGTCCCTAAAACTAGAAATACAAACACATACAAACCCAACACTCATGCATGTCTTCGCAGATAACATCACATTAAAACCTCCTGCAGTGATGTCTGGACGTATAAGCAACACTTGTCACATTTGTCAAATCATATTTGTATCACATTCTAATAGCGGTCTCGTGCATGACAATGCATCTTAATGGAAAATCGAATCTCCTTCGAGCGCTAAAAGTCCTCTTGCATGCACTCAAACAGTCACAGTAAATCACAGGGTATTCATTTAGGGAGGTGGCAGTGGTTTGAAAAGAAAAACACACTTACCATAGTGACTCTCAGAGAGCTTAGATGCATACACCCAGTCTGGCTTCAGCCTCTCTCTCTCTCTCTCTCTCTCTCTCTCTCTCTGCTCCCCTCCATATGTCGAGCTTGGTTGTTTCACCCCAGCATTCCTCCACCACAATCTATCCCTCGCTTTCCCCTCTTTGTGTTTCTCTCTTGTCTATTTTAAAACTCTCCTTGTTCCCTGTACTCACCTTCCACAAGAACATCTCTTTGTGAATTCTATGCCTCCTCTTTCTATATTTTCACCTCTTCCGCTGGGCACCTCGGCTTTCACGTCCCGGTGTCTTACTCTTGCTGTCTCTGTCCTCTAGCTGATGTTAACTTAACTGCAGACGATCTGGTGCGTGTGTGTGTGTGTGTGTGTGAGAGAGAGAGAGAGAGAGAGAGAGAGAGAGAAAAGTGCAAACCGGGACACGCAGGCTGTGTCAGTTTGAATGAAAATTGTGAATGCTCTCCGCTTCCTTCTCCCACCCTCCGTCCCTCCCTCCCTCCCTCCCTCCCTCCCTCCCTCCCTCCCTCTCTCTCTCTCTCTCTCTCTCTCTCTCTCACTCACTCACTCACTCACTCACTCACTTTTTGCTTCCTTCCCTCCCCCTTCATCCCCACCCTCTCTTGCACACTCTTTTTCGCTCACTCTCTTTTGGGTGTCTGTATTTCCTCCCATCTTCAAACATTTTCACACTCTAGACAGACATTTATATTTTTATACGTCTCCTTCCTCTCTGTCTCTCTCATCTCTCTCTCTCCTCTACATTTAAACACACACACACACACACACACACACACACACACACATTCATGCTTTTCTCGCTATGTGCCAGACATTTAACCCTTTGCTTTCTGTGAGCCACCACCCTAAAAATAGTTTGTGCAGCTTTGTGCTTCAGGCTTTAAAGAAACGCATCTAAAAGTATCATGAGTTTTGATTCTTTTTACATTGCTCGTATAAGAATAAATTCATAGTTTTTACATCGAAACGTATTGGCACTAAAGATTTCAATCTTCATAAAAAGATCTTAAAGTGGTTTGTATGATTTGTATACTATATTCCAAATCATCTGTCTTTGGGTAAAAAACAGACAAGAATGTAAGTCTCTATAAAACTTCACGTTGAACTGTAGATAAATTATATAAGTGAAATTTAACCCAGTAAGCACACATATGTCTCCAATATGTCTGCATCATCTGGAAAGCATCACATTTTAATTTTTGTGTACAAACATCTGATAAACATCTTAAAGAGAGCCGATTCTAATTCCAGAAAGACATCTGCTGAGCCTCCTTATAACATCAGACTGTTTCAGACACGTTGCAGATGAGCAAACAATCTAAAAATTACATTTTCCAAATGAAAACACACTGAATAGGCATCTTGGGGTGAAGAACATGTGCTACCAGGGAAAAGTTGAATGAAAGACACAATATTTTCCCCACAGACAGACCACTGAACTCAGACCACTTTTACAGGCTGCATTAACGGATCCAGTGTCTTGTCGTGCTGATGGGCCTTTAACCTCTTCCTCCCCCTCATTCTCTCCATCCATAGTTACATATTGATCAGACGTAATGGGAGGGGGTGGTGGAGTTATGGTCACTGGGGTCAACGCTGCGGCTAGACTCCCTCGCCCCTTACGAATGACCCCCAACCCCTCTCCCAGCTTGTCCTCGCCGACCCCAAGCCCCCCCTCCTTCAACAGGATGACCACTGATCAGTCTCAGCCACTATATCCATCTGACATTGGCAGCAGAGGATGGATAGAGTGACAGTCAATAGTCAATAGAGGACAGGTTAAGGAAGGTGGGGAGGCTTTGTGTCGATGGAGGGCTGAATCAAAGGAGAAATGAGGAACGTGAAGCTAACATAGTACATGCCAGACACTACTGAGCGTTCTTTTGAGGTTTTAGCAGTTTTATGGATAAAAAGCTTTCTTTGATATGCAAGGATTTCGTAAAGAGACAGCGCACTAAAAACAATTCTGACTTTCATGTCATTACAAATCTGTTTTTTTCTTCCCTGGAGCACAAGAAAAATTAGTAAGGTTGATTTTTTCAAATAAGAAAAGTGAATGATGACTATAATATTTTAATATTTTGATCTTTGTTCCACAGAAAAAGTAACAAAAAAACTAATACTCCAGCAGCTTGGGCACCAGAAAAAAACTAAAAAAAACAATTTTAGTTTTTAAATAACTATTATAAAATATTTTTTAATAAAGTTAAATGACATGTCAACTTGTAAATTTGCCATTTTTTTCTGTAATAATTTTTTTTAACACATTGTGAAAATTCTGTAAAATAAAACTGTAAAATTAGATTTTTTTACAGTGTATATTAGAAACACATAAGGTTGAGTAAACAAAATGGATGAATTGTCATTTAAAGGGATAGTTCACCCAAAAATAAAAATTCTGTCATTATTTACTCACACCCGATTTGTTCCAAATCTGTATAAATCCCTTTGACCCGATAAACACAGAGAAAGATATTCTGAAAAATTACAATGGTGCACCAGGACAGTTTGCTGTCCTACATTCTTCAAAATATCTTTCTCTGTGTTCATCAGAACAAAGAAATGTATTCAGATTTGGCTGAGTAAATGAAGTCAGAATTTACATTTTTGGGTGAACTGTCCCTTTACGTAACCTTGACTTCAAAATAAAATCGTCCACACTCATGAAATATTACCATTTTCCTAATCGTTTTGCCTTTGAAAAAAAACAAGCGAGAAAATAGCAACCCTACCTGAAAACCATGGTGGACTTCCACTCCGTTGCTTTCATCTGACTAGTTATCTCAGTTCAGTGAGCTTGAAGGCAATACAACAGGCTGGGGACAGCACTTTAAAAGCACTGGGACGCAGCAGTGGAGAGTGGCTCTTGTAGACAGCAGTATACTGTTAGCAAAGCTCCTCCATTTTAGCAATCAAGCAACGTCTGGGTCCCTGTGGACACTGATGTATAGAGTGCATCAGTACATTATGAGGATCGAGGCACATCAGATACCACTGCCCGAGGATAAAGCAACATCCTTTGACCAGCTGAAAAATCTTTAGTGATTGGATAACAGCGGCGTGATGCTAAGTGACCATTTCAATATACAACTGAAGTCTTACTGAAGTTCAAGGGAATCATTATGATTTTAGATGGTTTAGCCTTTGCCCACGGCAAGCCAGAGGTCTTCACTCATTAATACTCATCTCAAGTGACATGCAATATTTCTGTCAGGCAGTTTGTAAATGCACCCTAATGACATTATTATTTCAACATTAACCCCGTCATTTACGTAGCGAGGTTAAGTTACACAGATAAGCCCTTTCAGTCTGATTCATTAGTGTATCTTAAGTGCTTCACATCATTAAGTGCATACAATACTTTACTTTGACTCTTTCACAGAGAATACGATGTGTGCGCTCTACATGAACAGGTTAAATGGCGTTTACTACAGCTTCAGTTTTCAATCACAGTTTTCACATTCTTTATTGCAAGAGACCTGAATGAACAATCCTCTCCAGGAGCTGAGATACCAATCAGAAAAAAAGAGCAGAATGCAGCTCCACGAGCCGGCGAATCAATACCAACCATCTTAGGAAGGACTGCACGGGAAGAGAGCGAGAGACTAATGGAGGAAGACAAGCCAGAGAGAGGAAGAGTAAAGAGATTAATCTGAAAGAGGATTTCCCCTGAAAATGAATCAAAGTTCCCAAATGACAGCAGGTCATTCAGAGGTAATGCGATTAATGGAAATAATTAGCCCTGTAAGGAGGCAGAAACTACATGAATGGTTACTTATTAAAAAAGCCAATGACCTTCTATATGCAGAGAAGAAAATACCTGTTATCGGGTTGGTGCATCTGCACCATTGAGGTTGCAAATTAAATGCATGTTTATGTGCGGTCACCCAACAATCCAGACTCAAAACACTCAGCCAACAGTCAGATATACCTTGAGGATGAGCATGTTTTTTCTTTTTATTCAAACACTTGCATTAAACATTCTGACTTACTTACAGAGAATAGAGAACTTGCTTTGTTTCTTAAATATGAAGAACTGCTATTTGAAATGTAAAAATGTTGGTTTACAGTGATGTGCCATTGCTGCATTAAAGAACAGCATTCACTGCAATTGTTCAATTCTCTATAATCATATTTCAACACATTTAGCAAAAAAGAAAAAATTATTTACAATGTTGTACATGTTAATTTCTTTATTGACACATTATGATACCATGTTCTGACATACAATGTAGTTTTGTTTTATTTGTCAACCCAGCAAATCCTTGCAATGATTTTTTTGGTTCAAATGTTAAGTGTAGTACTAAATATCAACATATAATAAAAAAGAAAAAGTGTCTCTACGTTGTGTCGCTCATTTGCTTTCCATCAACAGACGTGTCCACCTGCATCGGCACACTCTCTGACGCACTGCTCTCGTCCTCCATCACCACTGCCTTCCATGAATCCTGATGCAGTTTTTCATTCCTCTCAGTTATCTGGGGTGACGGTGGAACTGTAGTCACCAGAGCGGGAGTCAGATGTCTGAACTCCTCCTCATTAATATCATAATTATTCATTTTATGATCAAGCACCCACCAATGTCCCGCAAATCCCACATCCAGGACCCGTTTGGGCAACTCCGCCCAGGGTACAGAAATGGCAGAACACTGCGCCTCATATAGACTGGGAACAGGGTCGTAGTCTGTGTAATACGTCAAAGAGGCAAAGCCCAGACTGGCATGGCGCAGTCTGCCTTCGTTTCGCAGTTTCACCAGGTTCTGGATGTGACCATCTGAGGTGCCACTGCGTATCCATGGTGACAGGAGAGCCAGACGGTTGGAAGTTTCTAGAAGGCAGGTCTCAAAGGAAGACTCGTCGGGGTTGGTGTAATAACACGCATACATTCCTCCAAGCAGACCCAAGTAGACAGAGGCTTTGAGGGGTCGCTCTCGGGCCCCCAACACCACCTCACGACAAGCCTCCTTATAATCACCTAAAAGACTGCGACACCACACACCTAAACACAGTAATAACAGCATCAAGAGGAATGTTCACATTAAAATACTCATTAAAACAGTCATTTACATTCATGCTGTTTAGCCAGAGGAACTGCCCCCCCAATGTCGCCCGTTTTTTTCTATTCCACATCATCTGGTAGCTGCGTTGAAACAATAATGATTGTAATTTTTAAATCATACCTAAGAAATTCTTACAAAAGTTTGCGCACTTCAATTAAACAGATAAATATTGATAATACTGGGTACTATCTATTCAGATGACAGCTTCTTTAGTGACAACTAAACGTACACATGAACGATTTATCAGCAGCTAAGTTAAAAGCAAAAAAGCATAAAACAGTGTCAACATATTACCTGCACGGCTATTTACCAGTCTTTGCCACCTCGTGCCCTTGGATGTCACTGTAGCTGCTGTGGAGCAGCATCTCTTCAGCAACCACGAGGCGGCCATGTTAGCAGATGAACACATGAAACGCGATAGTTCACAGTTCACGGGAGAAGTAGGAAGAACTTTCAGCTAAATGACAGTTTTCAGCGCTGGCACATTGTATCAATGCTACAGGACGAAACTGGTGAGCCAACATGGCGACAGGCACGGTACGGGGAATATTATTGTTCCGGTAGGGAAACAGAACGTTGCCTTTCCAGTTCCACCATTAATTATTATTAACTATGTTATTTATAAGGTCACATCTCGATACGACAAATATAAACAAAAATAAGGAAATACGTATTTTCGTAGCATTGTTTAATCAGGTGAAAATGATACAATTTTAGATCCGGCTCTGGTCCGGTCACGTGATCGTGTTTTGACGCGCCGGAACCGTGCAGGTGACGTGGAGTATGGAGAAGATAACGATAAATCCGTGTGTATTAAGACGGTATCAAATCAGTTGTAACTGTCATTGGATCTGTTAAGACCCTTTGAATATCAGTTCGTCGAAAATTTGTAGTTAAAATATTAGTAACTAAACGAGCTTTTCTCCCTGGTAGCTTCTAACGAGCGTGAAGTTGTCAGTCAATATTGACATATTGCACCGTACTGTACACTTAACGTTACAACCAGGTAAGTAAATTGTCTGCTGTTGTGGTAAATGTCCTTTTGCTTATTCGAGATTAAACGAAGTCCTAAAGGATTTAAACTTTACACAACAATTACACAATTAAACGGCGTTTTACTTTACTAACCATAGTTTACAAATTTTGCATTTTCTCACTTCAGGAATACGTACTTCATTTCTTCTTTGCTCACACAGAGTATTCACATGAAAACTCTTTGAAAGCTCTCCTGCAATCTCCAGTTATGGCTAGTCCTGATGATTTAAAGTTTCAGGGTAAGTTTGTTAATATGCCCCTAATCTGTGTCTTTTTCTTAAGTGTTTCCATTAACCTCCATTATGTATCGTTTCAGAGTTTGAGGAGGCCACAGATCTACTATCTTCAAATCCTGGAGCATCAACCCTCAGCATCTCTGGTACTGCAGCCTCCTCTGGAGATGTCAGACTTGATCTGTCAGATGATGAAGAGAATCAGCAAGAGAATTCAGAGGTGAGTTGCAAAACAAAGGGAATTGTTACAAGAGTCACATTTAAGAAAGTAAGTAACAGGGTTATGCTGGTCAATCAACAGTTTGTTTATTGCACCCACAGCTGCTTGGAGGTGAAAAACAAACCGGTGGTTTTTGGACTTTTGAATACTATCAGTCGTTCTTCAACATAGATACAGTGCAGGTACAGCAGAAACTTATTCAGTTTCATACTGACTGATGCATGATATGGCCTTTACACATTAATATTAGTATAGTTTACTGACATAACTATTTTAATCTAAACATTTTATAGGAAGATCATGTTTGGTCATTTACTTGGAATTACTGCACCTGTAGTGCTTCAGTTAATATCCATGATGTTTATTTGTAACCTCAGAGCTGTATATTTATGAACGAATGTATTTTAGGTGCTGGATAGGATAAAAGGCTCAGTTATACCTTTACCAGGAAGAAACTTTGTCAAACACCACATTCGAAGTAACCCCGATTTATACGGTAATGTGCCTTATCAGTATCCTTATTAATCTCATACAGCACCTCTGCACAACATTTGTTTATCAGA
Organism: Oreonectes daqikongensis; assembly: GCA_026939265.1. NCBI lineage: Eukaryota > Metazoa > Chordata > Actinopteri > Cypriniformes > Nemacheilidae > Oreonectes > Oreonectes daqikongensis. The sequence goes on from JAOTQM010000013.1 coordinate 6,562,138, forward strand.
CTTTTTAATGTGTTTTTGCTTTGTTGGATTATCATGAGACTCAGACATCATGTGTATTACTTGTCCTTTTGTCATTCTTCGATCAGGTCCATTCTGGATCTGTGTGACTTTAGTGTTCTCAGTGGCGATCATGGGGAACCTCTCTACCTTTCTGAGCAAGATGGGAAACCCAGAGTATTACTACAGACCTCAGTTCCACAGAGGTAAGTTAGACTTTATTCAGTAATAGGCATCCTCATATGTGACCCTGGACCACAAAACCAGTCATAAGGTCATAAGCTGAATATATAAGCTTTCCATTTATGTATGGTTTGTTAGGATAGGACAGTATTTAAAAAACCTGGAATCTGAGGGTTCAAAAAAATCAAAATATTGAGAAAATCGCCTTTCAAGTTGTCCATCAGAGGTGCTGTAGCAGGCCGCTGCTAAGAAGAAACCAGTTTGTTTTAACGCTCTCTATTGGCTTAACACTGTAATGACGTTGTGCAGAGTACAGAGTAGATGAACCTGTCCAGAGTAGATGAACCTGGAAGCTGAGATTTTAAGCTTTACATAGATACCAAACTTGAGTGGGTAATTCCCAAAGAGCAACAGCAGCGAGTGAAGTTGGTAGATGTGTTTCCGCCCATTTTTGTTAGCGATTTTGATAAATCCACCCACAAAAATAAAGTTTTGATATATTGATGTTAAGAAATGTGGTACAAAATATCCTCATGGAACATAATCTTTACTTAATATCCTAATGATTTTTGGCATAAAAGAAAAAATTCATTTTGACCCATACCATGTATTATTGGCTATTGTAAATATACCCGTGCTACTTAAGACTTAACTTATTTCTTTTAATCACTTAAACTGCTTTATTTCTATTTTAGTCTCAATAGCCGCAGTTACCGTGTTCCTCTACGCATGGCTGGTACCTCTCGGAGTTTGGGGATTCCTGACATGGCGTCAAAGTGTTGAGAGGCAGATCAGTGGATATACATTTTTAGAGACCGTGTGTGTCTATGGATATTCTCTCTTCATATATATTCCTACCTCGGTGAGTCTTGTATTATGTTAAAAATGTATTGTCAAACTTAATCATATCAAACCAACAAGTCATGCTCTTTCTGTTTTAAGATATTATGGGCCATTCCCTTCAACTGGATGCAGTGGCTGTTGATTGTTGTTGCCATGGTGATCTCTGGGTCAGTGTTGGTCATCACTTTCTGGCCGGCCGTTCGTGATGACACTAAACTAACAGCTTTTGCTACCATGGCAGTTATAGTGTCACTTCATGCTCTTCTGGCTATCGGCTTTAAGGTAACAAAAACTGATTTCTCAGGTGTTAAAGGAATATTCATGATTTAGCAAACATGTGTTGCTACAGACCGGTTTCCTGTTTTTTATTATTTTGTTCTGTGGTTATTGATAGCATTGCACAACAATGCTAACAATAGAACTCAAGTTGCATCTAATCTAGAATGTTCCTCTGAGAACAATTGAAGTGTACATACATACTCCATCCTTCCAACACAACATGCTGTTTTTAAATGAACACTACACCGGATGTTTTTCTCTTTCATTTCAGATGTACTTCTTTCAAACAGCAACATACACAGGATCATCACACTCTGTACAAAACATTACTTCGGCCTCTAATCACACAGCATCTACTGTGGTTAAATCTCACTGACACAACTGGAGCCTGCGAGTGTTTAGATTGAGAGAACATGGAAAAGCATGATGAATGTGTGGTAATTATGATCAATGAGCAGAGGAGGAGTTCTGGTTAGTGTGCCGACACATGCATTCCTAGCAAACAGATGTAAAGTGTATTATTCTGCAACTAATCAGGCAGATGAAATAACTTCATTAGATCAAGTAATGTCACAATAATAATTTAAATATTTGATTTCAAGGTTTTTCTTAATATTAAAAAAGGCTTACGTACTATTAGTTTCCTAAAGTGTTATTTACTTATATTCATTTGTTACCTTAAAGTATAAAACACATGACAAGATGTTTTCCTTTTTTTTCAAGGAACTGCAATTGATTTGTAAATTGATCTGACATTACTGTGAAGTGATAAGATATAAGGTTTGCCTTACAACCCCTGACTGCATTACTTTCTCTGTAAATTGAGAGTCAAAAGTATCTGTATTAGAGATTTTCCCTTTTCTTGTTCAGTTTTGTGTTTTGACACTGTGGAATAAAGTAATATTTGTCAGGGTAAGCCATCTCTTCTTGACTTGAAATTGTTGTCCATTCTCAAAGTCAGCAAATTTTATTCCTTTGCCTCTGCCAAATGCATACATAAAAAATTCACCCTTTTCAGGTCATCATCCATATGTTCTCATATTGCTTCACACCTGTATGTCTATTGTATTGAATTTTAAAAGGACAGTTCACTCAAAAATGAAAAATTCTGTCTTCATGTTTCAAATCTGTATACATTTCTTTTTTCCGATAAGCACAAAGAAGAATGTTAGCAATTTTCAGTTCTAGGACATCATCCACTACCATAGTAGGAAAAAAAGGAAAAAAAAGTTTTTGTTCTGTTGAACACAAAATGATATATTTTGAAGTATTTAGAAAAAACTGTTCTGGTGCAACTTTGAATGAATTTATCATTTACATTACTATTATCATTGAAAATGATTGGATAAAAGCATCTGCCAAATGAATTAATGTAATGTCATGGGCATCAGATTGGCGTCATTTTGAAAACAGTGAGAAACTGCTGCTGTTACCCATTTCTCATACAAAGCTCTCGTATGGCTTAAGATGACTTGAATATAGTTCAGAGCTTTATTATGGTACACTTATGTTTTTGGTGTTTAACACCAACAGGCCATTGTCACAAAAAACAGCTTTGATGTTCTGAAAAACATCTTTCATTCAGCTAAAGACAGACAGGTGTCAAACAACATGGGGTACGTAAAAACTCCAAGGAATCAGACAATACCCATTTGTGTGATCGGTTTACAAAGCAAGAACACACAAAACAACCTTTAAAAGAACCAAACGCCACTATAAGCAGCCACAAATTTTGGGACTTCTCCAACATTTAATTTGCTCCTTTTTTGTCTGTTGCTTTTTTGTGAAAGAAAAAGTTAATTCTACAAACTAGCGGACATGGTTGCTTTCTCATGATCGCTGCTAAATCAAACCAAATGAACAGAAAATGTGTGACTGGAAGCAATGCATATGCATACAACTTCAAAGTCTTTAATAGGCTATCATGTGCCCGGTGTGGGAGGGGAAGGATGGAGAGAGGGTAGAATTAGTTAGCTAGATAGCTAGTCAAGTTGCTCATCTTCTTTCTTTTAACAAGTCCCACAACAAGCAGAAGTTGACAAGAAAGGGTTCGGGGATGTAAACTAAGATACTGCAATGCCAAACAGTTTCCTGTTGCAGAGGTCAGTGTGTCCAAAGACATCCTTCTGTATTCCTTCCCCCAGAACCGAATGTCCTTTCCAGCATACCACAATCCTCCTTGGCTGGTAGCAGAGGGTTTGGGGCTGGTGTTTTTTCCTGAAATCTGTCCTTATAAATTGGCTGACTAAATTCATTTGCAGTCAATTTTTAAAGGGCATCAGATTGGCGTCATTTTGGGGTAGGGGTCTGACAGACGAGGTCTTGATAAACCATGCCAGAGTCACCTTAGGAAACACCAAGCAACACACAAAACTGGGACTGCACTACATTAAAACACACTCAATGAACACAGTCAGAAATGGAATGAAAGTAAGACAATCTCTATCTACGCTATGGTCGTCTACAGGCAGGTTCCACCGTGCTGGTAGCAGAAACAAACTCTGCGAGCGTCTACAGCATGTGTCCAACTCTTCCGGCGAACGATGGGAGGTTACAAACATTTAAGTGGGGCAAGGTGGCCGTCTAAAGCCCATGCTGAACGAATAGAGATGCGATGGCCAGTTGATGTCATGGGAAACGTAAAAGCCGACAGTGAAGTGTGCAGACCTGTTTCAATTTATCATAAATTCCCATCCAGTCATTGAGAGCATTTGTGCAGCTAAAAAGGTGGGAGTTTGTGAATTAAGAGGGAACGGGTGCACATTAACGCATTTATAAAAAAAGTCTTGTCCCGTTGTCAGCGTTTCTCCATCCGATTCCTTTTCCTTTGGGTGTCGAGTCTGTTTTGTGCTTCACAGCATGCTTGCAAACAAGTGCTGCCTCCTTGTGGCTGGTTGTGGAGCAGATAGGGTGTTGTTGGTGGTGGAGGGGGTATATAAGAGTAACACCTCAGACTTGTTGACAGGTCTGTGCACGCTGACATTATAGAGCTGCGGGACGGATATGTATGAATAAAACACCAGTGAGAGTAAAAGATAGAATTTAGAATATATATATACGTATACATGTATATCTATATATAGAGGATAAAGTGATGGTCAAGAGACTGGTGCACTGGTTTTGGTATTTTAAATTTGGCTGCGGTTGGTTTGTAGAGGGGACGGGGTAGGAGCGGAGGGTCTGGACATGCAGAGGCCATCCGTTGGCCTTAGCTCCCGTAGTGCATGGTGTTGCTGGGGATGGCCATAGGAGATGCCATAGAGATAGCTGGGCCGCCCATGGTGAACTGGTTGGTAACGGGGTAATAAGGACTGCTGCTGCTGGGACCCTGCTGGGTAGTTGTGGCCCCTGATGAGAGAAGAAAGCAAACATCCATGTAATGTCGATGACCAATCAGAACACACAACAAAGCTTTTTGGTTCTATCTGTAAACAACATTCAAGATGGAGTTGTGTGTATCAAAGAGTTCGACTTACCCTGGACGATTCCTGTGCTCATGATGGATCCCATTCTGGAGTGAGTGTGATTTACAATCCCTGTGTTTACTGTAGGAAAAAACAAAAACCCTCTTTAATTTACAGTGAACATATATACATACAGCTTATGTGACAGTTTGTGATTATAAATCAAACTCGAGTACTCTGTAACAGATATTTAAGAGACTGTAATGTTTATATTAATGGGATTATATTTTAATTTGGTACATTAAGCTGATGACTGAAAGTTGATAATATGACCCCTTTCATATCATTCAATATTTCGTGTTTTTTTTTTACAAAGATTTAGGGGGGGGGGGGGGGGGTCGCACACAGGACGAGAAGCACAGCACAACATTGCAGACAACTCACAGGTATCACACACTGGTCTCAAACATTCTGTGCGCGCCTGGCCAGAAGTTAACTTCCGGTCTGTTTGTTGTTTGGTCTAACTCGTGGCTAATAATATAACTATTTCACATTTAAGTTTAGCCAAGTTGCAGTTCATTTACTGGTATCCCAAAATAATACAGCCGACTAGACATATTTTTAACTTGCTAGCTGATGTCATTTACTTGTTATTTCTTTTGCTTGTTATCAGAAATAATCTGCAGGGACTCTATTCTTTTCAGATGTGTACAGGAAGTTTGGCCTACAAAAGCACAGTAGCGTTTGTTTATGTTGTTGCTTTGAAGCCATCTATATGCTAGAATCAAGTAACCTATGAAGGCTTATTTTCTATTATCTTCTGTATTTTTTCTTGCAGCTTAGGTTAAAATCAACATTTCCATTAATATGGGACACATATTATGTTATTAAACTTTAAATTATTTGAGTGGGCCAGCAGGATTTTGAGCAGTTGCAGCTGAGCGCCTCCAATGATCTATGTACACACTGGTTTGATTTTTAAAATGCAAAGCAACGCAACTGCACTTCTCATCCAGTGTTTGACCCCCTTTAGAATACTCCAGAGCTGTTTTAGCTGTAATGTGTGTATGTGTGAGTGTAATATCCATACGTGCATGCGTATCTGTACCAATTGGGATGAGATTGTTGTGGGAGACCGTTGATGCACTGCCACCAATGACAGTGCTGAGGTCATAGGCTGCAGGCATCCCTGAAACAGGAAGAGAATGAGTGGACAGGACTAACAACACATCGGTCTGCAATAAATGTCGAGTTCCTAATAAATACCCCAGTCTGGAATATTAATTCTAAAGACTTTGATTAGATCAGGAGTGTTTTTTTTGGGTTGAGATAACGCCGGGACCCTGCTGTAATCTGTTTAGTCTCTTTGAAAAGACTAAAGAGGCTTTTTATTGTGATGTACACATGTGCTGATGTACCTGACACAGCCATGCCTTGGCTCATGCTGTAGGTACCCCCAGTATTCCACATGTTCTCTGAGGGAGAGCTATAGTGTGATCCTGGAGGCGGGGTCGGCGTGGAGCCTGTGTACCTACAAATAATAATAATTCATTACATTTATATAGCGCTTTTCTAGACACTCAAAGCGCTTTTACATGTAAGGGGGATCTCCTCAACCACCACCAATGTGCAGCATCCACCTGGATGATGCGACGGCGGCCATTTTGCGCCAGAACGCACGCCCACCACACACCAGCTTATTGGTGGAGAGAAGACAGAGTGATAAAGCCAATCAGTACAAAAGGGGATGATTAGGAGGCCGTGATGATGATGGATAGAGGCGAATTTGGCCAAAACAGCATAAGCAACACATGGCTACATCCTCCTATTAGTTTTTTTACAAAGCCACGCTTCCACTTACCGGAAAAAAGGATTTTTGAGATCAAGTAGATTACTGGACTTGGAACCTGTCTGGTCCACTTGGGCAACAATACTAATGTCATAGCTTTGTCTGCGAGAGGAATTAAGAAGGGAAAAACCATTAACCTATTTTTTGGAAAAGGGGAAATACCACCTTGAGTATTAACAGAAGGGGTGTGTGTCCTCACCTCTTGTTGGCGATTAAAACAACGGTGCCTGACATAGTGTCTCCTGCCTTAGCAAAGAGGGGCGACTGAAGCAGACAGCGAACCTGGTACCAGTGAGTGAGGGGTTCTGTGGGAGCTGTGGAGAGCCACACAGTAATCCTGTATGGACAGAGACAAACAAATAACATTTAAATTCAATTAGCTCCAGACAGAAAACATTATTAGGAAAACTGTGAAATAAAAACATGAATTGAGGTTTTGGTTTCAGTTTTTTATTCATTTGGCAGACGTGTGAATACATTATGAAAAACACGCAAACCGCTCAAGGCACTTAATTCTCCCACTCATATAATTGCAAACAATGTTGGCCGTTACAGGTTATAGAGACTAATGGCACATAATGACAGGTGGAGATGAGCCACCTATTCAAGTTTTACTGAGATGACAGAATGAAGGGATTAACTACCAACAACTACATTACGGACTCTGAAAGATTTATGTAAAAAACTAAAACGTGTAATTCAGCATGGGTCGTGAGGTGTGCGAGATCAGCAAAAAAATTAATGAAACAGAACGTGTGGCAACACATTAGGAATATGGATGCAATTCGTTGTGGATTGGTGGGTGCTGGGTTTGCAGGTTTAATCGATTTAAAGGGAGCATGCCCTTTCATTTAATCTGGTTTAATTGTTCTTTCCACACATTTGATAATGAAGAAATTGGTTCAGGGTTCAAAAACTGTAGAGCTGAGGCTACTTTTAAAGACCAGAGACTGTGTAAATGTCTGAATTTCTTGTTCACTTGGTTTACATTTCGACCTTGTAAAAGGGGTTCAAGTTATTTTAAAAACAACTTAGAGTATTTCACCCAACAACGAAAAAAGTGTCCTCATTTATTCTCCCTCTTGTCATTTCAAATCTGTATGGCTTCTTTCTTCTGCAGAACACAAAAGATATTTTGAAAAATGTTGGTAAACGAAAACCTTTGGTCCCCATTGACTTGATTGGTTTTGTGTCCATAAAATAGAAGTTGATGGGGATCAACGGTTTTTGGTTACCAGCATTCTTCAAAATATCTTCTTTTGTGTTCTACAGAAGAAACAAAGTCATACAAGTTTTAAAATGACAAGAGGGTGAGTAAATAATGACAGAATTTGGGTTTTGAGGTGAACTACTCTGAGTATGAAAAAAGGTGATTTGTGGGAACTTACACTGATCCTATGAATGCCACATCAAACCAGAAAGCCAGTCCGTGCACAAGGCCTGAATGCATCATGTGGAATTTGAAGGGAATTTCTATCCTGCCAAGACAAAAAATGAAAAGGAAATAAGTATGACACAGACTGCTTATTGTTGTGACTTTCATCATATTTTCCATAAATTGTAAACAAAATCATGCATTTGGTGAAATCGTACTTGTAAAGGTCCTCTTCTTTAGCTTCTAAAAAGTTGACTGTATATTTGACAGATTTGGCCATCAGAATCCTGATATCAAAAGTGTCCTGAAATGAATGAGAGGTAAATGAGAAATGGCAGGATATCAGAATGTAACACTCAGTTCTGCATGTTGAGGGGGATAAAGCTGTGAAATAATAATCTGTTAGGCCTCCTGTCACGGGCTGAGAAAAGTAGACTCAGTCCTAGCTCAGAGGGCTTTCCTGCCTTGGCTTGAACTCTGAAGAGTGCTAGTACAGCAGCCCTTAAAGCAGATCACTGTCCCAGCAGTGTAACACTATTACAGACATCACAAACGCCTGCAAAGCTGACTACTGCTGGATGAACAACAATTGACAAGCTATAAACCAAACATTTTTTATACAAAAACTGAAAAGCAAGCACAGAGTACTATTAGCCTCTCATGCTCACAGAAAGTGGAAAAAGTGAGATGAAGATAAAAAACCAAGATTATATTTAGCATTTCCACTTTAGTTTCAGCTCAACAACATCTGTACAGTTCTTGTTTATATAAAAAATATGCTAAATAAACTTTCCTTCACAGGCACACTCTTACCACACACAAACCCAGACCACAAAATACAACCTTTCATCCCGGGCACAAAGTCAAGCATACATGCCTACACATACAGCCTCCTGTATGACACTTTCACAAACTATTTTTCTAATCCAAGGAGTATGTTGCCCTTCTCACATTTACCATAAACATTCTCACCGTTCTCATTTGATCTCCATGTCTCATGACGGCAACTTAAGTTTGTAACAAAATCCTAAACGTATTTACCCCCAAGCCATTGCCTATTCTACATAACTATTTGGTAGCCTGTCTCCAGTTACCTTTCCACCTAAATCTCTTGCCTGTACTAAACTAAAGCAGGATTTTATAAAGCTTTACAGAGCCTGAGAGCACAACACCTAGACTCTCAGCTAACACTAACACTAGAGCTGCATGCTGTCCTTCTGAAACCTCAGATCTCTCCATATTTCATGATGTTTATTTTTTGCCGTAAATTAATATTATTCGTCACCCAATATGTTTGTCACTGAGTTTTGCAAATATCTAACCAATAAAAAGTGCTCATCAACTTTGACAACACAGTATTTAATAATGTAAAAAGTACAGTGATTTGTTCCATTTTCTGAAAAACAGCGAATTTGGACATACAAGGTTTCAGAAGGACTTTCATAACTATAAAACTTAACTGTATAACTTTTATAAGTATTCTCAGTTATTGCAAACTATTGTGACATACATATTTGAAGTCGATACTTTCAATATATCTTGCAGCCCTAACCAAAATAGACTCTCAGTTAACACCAATACAACAGCTAACATAAAAAAAACGTATATGTGTTACCATAAAAAAAACATTACATTAACTCAAAATATTACACAAATATATATATCCTGTACATCAAAATATCACAAAAACTGCAGTACCTTCACAGACCCTTGCTTAAAAAGCCTGTTTGTATAAAGCACAAACCTGCATTTCTGACTCATAAACATCAAAACAATGGCTTACGATAAAAAGGCAAAATCACACACCCAATCATGCAGTTATTGAATTATCTTTTGTTTCATACCACAATAGGCTGTTTAAAGTATTCATCTACTGCAGCTCCTCTCAGTGCAGACAAATCCACACCATGAAAAGACGGCTGGTACCTGAAAAACAGGAAAATGTTCTGTCAACATTGGCTTAAAAGAAATCACAAGGCACTAAAGACTGGGCGAACTTCCAGTCATCTGCTACTAGTAGAAAGACTGCCTGCTTATTCACTCTTATGCTTATTCTACGTTTTCAATTCCCTGAATTTTCCCACTGCTTTCGAGCAAATTTCAAGTGCTCACCAGAAATTGGCCTTAGTGAACTGCTCCATGTAAAGCTGCTCGTCTGTAAAAGGGGCGAGGTGAACGTCTCCAATGGTGGGGAACATTTTGCCTGTAAACACAGCAGAAGTAAGCGACGGTTTCGCTGAAGTTGTACAGTTGGTTCTTTTATTGAATAAACCCTTGTTTCTCTCCCGTACCGTTGGGCTTGAGGAATTTCTTGGCATGCAAGTAACTTTCCAGCATTCTTTCGTTAAACAGCATGTAGCCCATGGGCTCAGAGATGATAATGTCCACCTGCTCAGGTAAAGAAACCTCCTCCACTTTTCCAGGAATCACCACAACACGCTCAGATAGCCTGTTACTGTTGACAAGAACCTGTAAATGCATGATGAATCAATATCAGCACTGGCTTCAATGAACCGAGGCCAATTGTCATCTTATTACCCGAATGTTTGTTATAAGACTGAATGTCATGTTACATGATTACAAATCTATACCAGCAGCAAGAAAAAAAGCAGCATTCTGTAAGATTGGAATTTGCAACATATATTCAACACATCCCAAACCTTCTGAGTTTATTTATTAAATATTTGAGCCAATTAGATTTTGACTGGAATCATTTATGTGGATGTGTCATACCTCTGCGTGTTGAGCCATGGTGCTGGCCTCCACAGCATAGATTTTACGAGCACCAGCCTGAGCTGCGAAAAATGACAGAATCCCAGAACCGCAACCTACATCCAAGACCACCTGAAAAAAGTGAGAATGAAAGTTGCTTGAGGTAACCTGTGCCAATTTTGAGTCCTATCCAAACATTACAAATATTCGTTTTAAATGAAGTGAACTCAAGTGTTTTTTATTTTAGTAAGTGTTCAAATGTACAATATTCTGGTCTGGAAAAGAATAAAGTTAAAAGTCATAATATCCTAAATTAATGAGGCTTTAAAAAACAAGACATGTTGCTCATAAAGAGCAACTCAACAACTATTAAACTTAATGTTGTCAGATAATGAGTTGTATTATGGTAGAGTACTTTGTCCTTGAAGTCAGTATGGTTCTGGAGGATGGCTCGTTGATATGTTCCAGTTCGGACGTAGTCCTGCATCATGTTTTGTTGCTGAGAGAGGTAGCCATAAAACTAAAAAAAAAAAAAAATACTTTAAGTGCTTTTCCTCCACATGGTAGTAAGACAATTCTATTGACACTGAAATCAAATATTTCCATTATAATCAAATAATAGTTTTTTGGCTGACTGTTTGCATTAACATGAATCAACAAACACACCATTCAGATTAATTAAACAACTCTTAACTGCACATCAACATTGGCCTACAGAAGCCAGATAAAAATTCCAGAGTTAAATGTTGAATAAACACTACAACAAGTACCAAAATGTCGGCAAATTTCCATATCATTGAATATAAAACACAGGTCCACAGTAGTTTGTCAGAGGTAGATCTAGTGGTCATTCCCACAGGCCATATACTTTGAGTTCTGTGTTTATTCTTCTAAACTGATTTATCAAGTGATTACTTTGCATATGAATGTCAGACAGAAGCCAAACACACCTGGAAATACTGTACAGCTGAGGACTCCTCTGTCCTCTCATTAAAGACTGATCGTTCACCCCGATGTCCACGACAATTCTTGAGGAGGTTATAGAATGAAGAAAAATCTGTCCAACACAAAAGCAATGACCGTGTTAGGAGACGAGATCATGCACTACACAGCACCACCTTTTTATGAACCTCTGTGTTTGCACGCGACACAAATATTAAATGGTCTTGTGTTTAATGTATATTATGTCTCTGTGACATGCCAAATGCTAACGCTGTGTTTATCGGAATTTTGTTGTGCAAACAAATAGTATAAAATGAGTTTTTACCTGCTGGAGATGCAAACTGCAAAAGGACACTGTTACAGCCCAAAGTAACTATGAAGGATTGTTTCCCAACACGACTGCATTCTGTCTCTTGTGACACTGAACACTTAAACACACACATCTCTTCATCTGTTGAGAAAAACACACAGATGTTCAGATGTCAATTTTATACAGTTTTTACAGTGATTAAAATTCACTTCTCTGAAAGCTATTCTACAAAGGATTTTAATACGTTTAAATTGAGCATTTTAGACCAAATGCCAACCATCGTGCACATGTAACATTAACAGAATGCATGTAATATGTATCTAGTTATAATAACAGCCAGATCACATGATCATGTTTTTTTTTTAATGTGATTTCTGATTATGTTACATTATATATTTGAGGTAGCTTGTGAACATGCAATGCAAATTAAACTACATAAGTGCAATTCAGAGACTTTTGCATTGGATGGTGCCACCACCTTACAACCACTGCAACCGTAAACGGCAACGCCAGAATGAAAGATTTTGTCATTTATTTTCCCAGCTGTTGAGGGATTTAGTTTTCCACAGATTAGGTTGGTCTTCATTTATATAATTGAGCTGAAATCAAATACAACCTTGAATACCGCTGAAGAAAACACCACAACAGAGGGCAAGACTGAAGGATTGACAGTCTGAGATTTCAAATAGGATTAATGGCATCCAATGTTTATAAATAAATGCTTTGCTCTTTGGGCTCTTACAAATCTTTTAAACTAAACTGTTTACACCAAGCTAAAGAAACAACAGGTTTAGCCTGCCTGAACCAGATTTAGGTTTCTGGAAAAAAGTAAAATGACATCTGGAAGATAATCTATTACTTCCCTAATATCGCTTCCTAATGTAACATGTATGAGCTCGTTGATTATTGTGCACAACATTTTAAAAATAAAAACTTAACTGTAGTATGTAAACCCTGAAAAAGCTAAGAGACTGAGCATGGATTGAGCAATAAAAACTTTTCAAAAGGAAAAAAGTCCACTCAAACGCAGTTGGGTCTGAATGTTTGTCACGCATCTGTTTGAGCGAAGACATTCATCTCATCCGCGGGGCATCAGCAGCATGAGCTCTGAACAAAAGCCCTGCGCGCTGAATGAACATGCGGGACACTGGAGAGATGGAGGCGGGGGACCCGCTATTGTTCCCCGCAGAACAAAGATGAATGGCCAAACGGCGCTGGCATTAAAAAGAAAAACACCGCGTAATTTCATTTTGCCTTCCTGTGATAATATAGTATAGCATAGTACGGTGTAGTAAAGTGAAGAGGTGATGTAGAACTGAGGCTGCGATGTGCGCAATTAATCAAGTAAACTCAGCATCCATTCAACCCACCGACGTTAACGTTAAATAGATTTAATTCAATGTAAAATGTAAGGCTTGCACACAAAAAACATGTGCTGAATAGAACAGAGGCCACCTTGAGATCCCTCGAGCACTTTTTGAGCTTTACTGAAGGCATCATAAGACTGAGATTCAGACTGCGGCTAACTTTATAGGCGCCAATCCATATTCCCCAAAGCGTTTCACTGTCCTGCTAAAAGTGTGTCTATAAAGTAAAACAACCTCATCCAAAGGATATGTTCTGATTTCTGTGCACAAATCAGACTGTAAAAACACAGTTTTCACTCAGCGTTGAAATGTGATAGTGAGCTGTGTGGCAGCTAACTACAAGCGGCTTAACACAATACAAAGTGTTTATGGATGCTAACATGCTAACAACGTTAGTATCAACGTGGTTTGCGCCGTGCATGATCAAACCAAACCCCTGCCTGCAACAACTTGACGTGTTTTAGACAGCACGCACGGGTTTTACTTAAAAGCAGCATTTGAGATATTAACTATAAACGTACTGACCCAGCGTGCACGCGCGAACGGGCAGCCCAACATATACACACGCCGCACACACATCACTCTCACTTGGCTAAGCTAGGGTATCCCGTTCAGCTGAGGCCGGATACAAAGTCTTTAAAAGCCAGTCCCTACTCACTGTTCGAGAGGCTTATCAGAGCCGCATCTTGGGTGGTTTTAATCTCCAGTCGCAATGGCTGCTGTTCTGAATGTCGCTGTATATCTCCATTGGCGTCTCCGATGGAGAGGAGGCGCACGCCTGAGAACACGGACACCGCCATCTTCGATCTGGGGAGAGGCAAACAGGCAGCTCGCAGCGGCTCAGATCTCCCCTGGAGTCAGTGGTCAAGATAGGCCTGACTTACTACTGCCTCCACATGGCCACATCTCTTTCCCCAGCTGTGGTTCAATTCCCAGGCGTAAAAACAATACACGTAAGTTTAGTGAAGTTATAGACAAATATAATTTTAGTGGAATTGATATTTTGCAAGGAAATGCGTGAGATTGAAAACGATTTATTGCATGCCAAGGCACATCACAAATATAACAGACGTCTCTCCTAAAGTACAGAGGTTTACAGTGTTCAGAATTTACCAAAGGACAACAGCTATAAAGTAGTAAACCTTTACAAAAATGTATCATTATAACACAACAAATTACAGTTTTTGTTATTACTTTATAACATTAATATTAGATTTAGTTTAACAATTTTTGATAACTGTTAGTTTCATTGTATGGCATATGGTATAATTTGTCATTGTTATATTTTAGCTTACCGCAAAAAGGTAGATCTTGGTCCTGTAAGCATACAAGAAAAACAAAACTCAAGACATGCATGAGGTAAACAGGGTGAAAAGGTTACCTATGCAACACTGCTTTAAACAGTACATTTGCATTAATGTCCAGTGGTCGACTCATAAAGTTATAAAAGGAAATAAACACACACAGTTAAAGAGTATATGCAAGAACAGTCCAGCTGGTACACACAGAATTATTATTTGGTGTTCTAGTTCAAACAGTAAAGATGCAACAGAAAGGCAGCACCCTTTCACCAACCAATACAAACACACAGGTAAATCCAACACTCATGTCTCTTCTGTTAACACTACGTGTAACACATAAGAAACTCCAAAATGATGCAGAAACATCTACAGATTAAAGAAAATACATTTAGAGTAAGTAGTACCTCATATAGTATTCAGAATAGATGAATATCAGAAAGACAGCATTGATCTTTATCAAAATAAACCTGAGATTCAAGATATTTTTTCCTTCAATACAGCTAACAGTTCATGTATAAGCTTAATTGCATTGTGAAAAAACATTGCGATTCAGTGTTTCATCATAAACAAGAACACATTGTAACAAACAGTTTTTTTGTGTGTAA
The DNA here is from genome assembly GCA_026939265.1 of Oreonectes daqikongensis. Lineage (NCBI taxonomy): Eukaryota > Metazoa > Chordata > Actinopteri > Cypriniformes > Nemacheilidae > Oreonectes > Oreonectes daqikongensis. The sequence continues at coordinate 6,577,305 of JAOTQM010000013.1, forward strand.
GAATGATATTCAAATTGACTTGGCAAACCTGTCGAAGATTTTGCATATTAGCTGTCACTTTACCAATGGTCCTATACATGTTTGTAAAAGTGAGACCTTAAAGCAGAACAGAACTTGTATTACCATGAGCTTTAATGTTTGGACACGGATCTATGTTAAACAATAACCTTTGAATGGTTTTCTTCATTAAATCACATTATTAAATGTGTGAGACTTCAAATAACAATTTTTACAAATAGGCTACAACTGTCACATGACGTAGTGTAAAAGTAGTGATGATCCAGCTGTGCTCGGAAAAGCACAAAGTAATAGGATTTTGGGCACACTTCAACGTTGTAGTGAAAGAAATCATGCAAGAGGAATGTTCCGAAGATTCTCCAGATTCTTCATCTTGACCTCTTGGAAAAAGAGAGAGACGTTCATATTCCTGTTCAGGATCAACTGAATAATTCCACATAATGTATGAGAGCTGAGTGTTAATAATACCTCAGAACAGTGCACAAGATTTAGGGGGTCGGAATGGGTTGTCACTGGATGGCACCCCCATAAGAAGTGGGTCCTTATTGGCATTTTGCAAACAGAATGTTTTAAGATCGACTGCAGCTTGAGACACCTAGGATGAAAGGGAAAAACGCATATAAAATGTAGCTTTACAGCTTTTGGGTAAACAAGTAAACACACTTTGTGCTGCTTTTATTACCGTTTACATTTTTGCCTATATGTGTTTTTTTAGTCACAGGCTTCATTGCGACATGCCGTAACACACTACAGTATTTATACATAAACAAATACACAACTTTATTGGCTCTCTAGAAAACATCACATAGTCATAAGAATCACGAGGTCTATTTTTAATTCAGAACACATAAAGATTTATGTTAATAAAACACTGTGTTTTAGTGAATGGCAATGTGGTTACTAATAAGGATTTGGATTTTTCGGGTAACGTTAACAATAACGCCACTGTCTCGCGACCAACAAAGAGGTCCACTGTCGCGCGCTACTGCCTGAAAGAGTTTTTAAAATGTAGTATAACAACACGAGAAATAGTTTTAAGACTTTGTGCTATGGCACGACCATAATACACCACAACACACAAACATGCTGAAACGTTTCTGCTGGTTGACTGAATCAGTTAACAAGCAAGTTGTCATCCACTGGCGAAGGCGTAGCCTTGAAACAGATGGCTAAAATCGACGGAGACTGAAGTCTTAACAGGCCACGGCTGTCATTAAAAGCGAACAGCTGTAATGCATTACACATTGTTTGTATGAACTGTGCTGTAAAAGCTCACATCAAACTTAGGATAAACAGTAACGTTACACGGATTGTCCCAAGAAGCAGAATGTCCAGAGACTGTCAGCGGTGAGCAAGAAACAAGTCTGTCAAGTCACACCCTGTTCACTGTTCGCAAACATTTCCAATCTTTTGGTTTATTTTCGTTAACTCACCTTAATTCTGCGGATGCCTGCTTCGATTCGCAGCTGTTTTACGGATTTCTGCAGAAGCACCAGGCTGTTGTTTGCGCTGTTGTTTGACATGTCTTTTGACAGAAAGGGGAAAGTTTTCAACAATGTCAACTCGAGACTGACATCGGCAGCAACGGTCTCAATGGCGCCCCTGTCGAATGTAAAGCGGCAGTGCGACAGCGCGATCACCCGTGGCGTTTCCTGCTTTTACGGAGAAAATTAATGATACATTAATTAATTATATATAATTATTACGAAATGTAATGAAATAGAACACGATATGCAATGCCAGTAACCATTAAAAAAATGTGTTTCCCCCCTCACTCACAAATTCACACACAAATACACAAGCAAAGACTAGGTGTATTTTTAACGCAGTTAAAATGTAAATGAGAAATACGTACTCTCTAGTTAATGCTATTAAATGATTGTTTATGGGTTTGAACATGTTTTTAATGCATACAGCAGATCCGAAGGACTTGCGAAGGCTTCAGCTCGCAGTAGTCGTGAAGTGAATTGCGCCATCTAGCGCTCGTGCTCAGTCTTACATTGGATTACATCATGTGACAGCAGAGCTGCCGAATATCTCATCCGGGTGAACAGGGGTCGTGTAAGGGGTTGCTCAACAGAAACATGTTATTGCAAGTGAGTATTAACCTGCCTTCTGTACATAAAATATGAATTTATAAAATTGTCGAAACAACGCTTGAATAGTACAGTAGCAATGACATTTATAGTCTTGTTTGATCTGTCTATGTGGAATAATGGTGAAGTAAAATGGGAGAGTTCATCGATCGTTGTTGTTTTGATAGAGGGTCTTACAATGTGGTGCTACTACACTCAAAGGGATTCGCTCAATACATCAGACTGCGCTATGGAGAAGTCCTCTCATACCCATCGTGGTGGAGCAGACGGTAAGGGCAAATGCGCACGTTGGTCTATCTTTTTTGCTTGCGTTTAACCTTGATGCTGCTTATAATCTAGTTAGGGGCTAGAGCCCATAGCATCTATAAAACGAAACATTTGAATGACTCACGTAAAGATCAATGATACAGGTGAAACTTTGCAACACTTGGTCTGTTTCAGGGACGAGGAGAGCGTGCATATGACATCTACTCAAGGCTACTCCGAGAGAGAATCATCTGTGTTATGGGTCCAGTAAGTTAAATGCTTAGAGAAACTGAATCAAAATGTGTATGTTTTTTCCCCCGCTCATTGTGTAAATATGATTTGTATCTAGATTGATGACTCTGTTGCCTCTCTAGTTATTGCTCAGCTTCTTTTTCTCCAGTCGGAGAGCAATAACAAACCTATTCACATGTACATCAACAGCCCTGGTGAGTGAGTCTTTTTACAGAAAGAAGTTGGTATTGTAGTATTGTAGTATATCAATAAAGGTCTTTACTATGGAACAGCTGTAGAATAGGATAAAGATTTCATGAAACATTTTGGTGCTTTGTTCACATGCCTTCTCTTTGTTGTCCTTTATTTTCTTTCTGTTGTAGGTGGTGTAGTTACAGCTGGACTTGCAATCTATGACACTATGCAGTACATCTTAAATCCCATCTCTACCTGGTGCGTGGGCCAGGCTGCCAGTATGGGCAGTCTGCTGCTGGCGTCAGGGACCGCGGGCATGAGGCATTCCCTTCCCAATGCCAGAATCATGGTGCACCAGCCTTCCGGAGGTGCACGGGTAAGAATGAATATAATAACCACAATGGAGAAAATTATAACTATGGAGAAAATTATAACTATGCAGAAAACCTAAAAAAAAATTGTTTTTGTAACTACAGGGGCAAGCGACAGATATTGCCATCCAGGCAGAGGAGATTCTCAAGCTGAAAAGACAGATCAATAATATTTATTCAAAACACACAGGCCAGCTGTTGGAGATTATAGGTAACACTTTTATTTTAAAAAAATTTTTGTGCAATGTTCTATGGCTTCCTGTCTTCATCAAATTTCTGTTTTTTTTTGTCCTCACGTAGAGAGTGTGATGGAGAGAGACAGGTACATGAGTCCAATGGAAGCTCAGGATTTCGGGATCATCGACAAGGTTCTTGTTCATCCTCCACAGGCTGGCCAGGATGAGCCAGAACTTGTTCAAAAAGAACCAGCGAGTCCTGCGAGCACCTCCGCCTCCCCTCAACCACAAGCCTCAGAGCCAGGCCAGCCTGGTAGCAACCCCACCTCCTCCCACAAACCTGAACCCTGAAATAGACTTCATTCAGGAGCGAACAACCGTGATACTGGTTCAGTGTCTCTGATGGGATATACCTGAGAGGACAGTCACTTGCGCACACATCTGAACCCTGTGACCTTCCTTTTGTATTTGCCATTTTATTGATTCGTCTCTATAAGTCTAGGCCTGTGAAACAGTACTGGAATCTGGACCTAACAAATGCAAATTAGAGGAGCGTGGAAGACCTCATATTTGTATGTTTTTTTCTAAATATATATCTTTAGCAGGATGTAAGTTTAAATGTACACCAACTGGATGGGAATGCAAGAGTATAGTGCAGGGTTTGATGTCTGTAATTGGAATGTGTGTGCGCTTACATATTTATGTCATATAAATATAATTTGGGTTGTTAATTTTCTTCTCAGCTTTAATATAATCACTGTCAAAAAAGAAGACATTTTATAAATAATGATTTGAATAAATAATCTCATAAAAATAGTTGTTTTCAAGAGATGGATACGTACGTACTATAATGTGTAATATATTATAAAGAAGGTCACAAGCTAAATAATTTATGGTTAGCAGTAGTTATGGCAAAAAACGAGGGCATGTTTGTCATGTTTTATTTTTGTACTTCACATCAAAGATGAAAATAACATCAAATACACACATACAATGCTACTTTTCTATATTTTCAACAATAAAAAAACACTATACTATCTGACCTGTATTGCAAAATATGTAGAACATAATAAAATATCCAAACATAACACTATGTAGTATGTACAAATGCCAACTTTTAAATGTAATGTCAGAAAACACACTTGTATGATCCATTTATTGATTCTGATTCTGACTATTCAGGTCCTGACCTGTATATATTTTAATCAATAGTGTATTACACATTAGCAGAATTATGCAAGATTAATTATTTCTAGTAAATAGATATTTTAGTGTTCATCTACACTTTGTACGTGTCTCAATGCTGACCTCTGGTGAAAATTTGAGATACATGTACAAAGTCATTTTTAAACTATATATATATCATTGGAAATCCCAAGAGAACCTTCTGACCAAATTTTGTAACCAAATCTCTTGTCTGTCATACCTTTTAAAACATTTTTGTTTAAGGAAATGACTGCCCTCACATAATAGAGCATCCCGCCCATGCCTTCTTCTTGGCAGTGGTGGCCCAGAGCAGCCAGCTGAGATTGCTTTCTTTATAAGGGGGATAGCGCAACACGTTGACGCGTTCCAGTCCCCATCCCCTCATCATGCAGCCGCGTTTGTGACTGAATGTCTCGAAACCCCATCGGCCATGATAGTTTCCCATCCCGCTGGCACCTGCACCAACATACACGAATGATAAATGTTTCTTAGACCTCGTTCAACTGCAGCATTACTTGCTTATAGAAAGTTGAAGGTGTATTGTATAGGAATGCTTACATTTTAAATAGATTGATACTGTATATGTGCCAATACACTTACCCACTCCTCCAAACGGTAAACCAGGAAGAGTCATGTGAACTATTCCATCATTGGAACAGAAGCCTCCGCTGCTGGTTCTCTCAAGAACTGTGGTCACAATCTTAAAAGAAAGAGATCTATATAAGTTCCTATAGTTCCCCTAAATGGATTTTATTTGTACCCTCCGTACCTGAGACTCATCTGAAAACACATAAAGCGCAAGGGGCTTTTCTCTTTCATTGATGAAACTGATTCCCTCATCGAGAGACTTGATAGTCAGAATAGGGAGGATGGGGCCAAAAATCTCCTCTTGCATTAGAGCATCAGACTCCTGCACATCTACGACCACTGTGGGGGCTAAAGAGAAAAAACAGTCAGCAACAGACGTGCAAGCAATTCACTGAATATTTTACAAGGCACTGCAGTGCATACTACCCACCAATGTACTTCTCTTTTTTAACACTCTGTCCTCCAATCACAACCTTCCCCTCAGACCTCTTCAGCATCTCAACCAATCGCTCCCAGTGTCTGTCTGTTACAATCCGACCTATATCCTGACTTTGCTTGGGCTCAGATCCATAGAAGCTCTCCAGAGCCTCTTTTATAAATGGTAGCAATAGATCTCTTGTCTCAGCAGTGCATAAAACATAGTCTGGAGCCACACAGCTCTGTCCTACGTTGAAATACTTGGCCCACACCAACCTCTTAGCGGCAGCTTTCATGTCTAGACGACCATATAACAAACAAGGACACTTGCCACCAAGCTCCAGAGTAACCGGGGTCAGGTGCCCTGCAGCAGCCTGGAGGATGCAACGAGCCACGGATTGAGAGCCTGAAAGAGAAAGAAGGTGAGGGTAAAGCAAATAAAATATGGCCATTTTTCTTCAATCAACAATCAGGAGAACTACCTGTGTAGAATATATGATCATATCGATTCTCCAGCAATGATTTGGTCTCCTCTGGTCCACCACAAACGACAGCATAACAGTCCTACAAGAAAAAACACAAGGCACACATAAGCCTATTTTTATAAGAGAAGATCAAAAATAAAGACTCATAGTGGAAACAGCAGGATTACCTTGGACAGATATTTGGGAATGAGTTCAGCAAGAAGTTTTTCAGTCGATTGACTTATTTCGGACGGTTTCAGTATCACACAGTTACCTGATAAAAAGCATTATATTAAACACACCGTAGATGTGCCACAAGGACCGTATGACAATAAAATGTAGGTGGTACCTGCGGCAATGGCACCTATCAAAGGTAATAAAATGAGCTGTAGAGGATAGTTCCACGCTCCAATAACCAACACGACACCTAACGGCTCCATGCGTACGAAACAGTGATCTAGCTTCGTTGCCTGAAATGCAAATACAACAACACAACTTAAAAAGAGGTTTCATTCTTTTGAATCCACATTGTCATTGTATGATGGCATGCATATGTTTATAATGAAGTGTGAATCTTACCAAATTTGTGCCCACATAACTGTGCTGCATCCAGGTGTGCAAGTTACTGATCGTGTAGCACAGGTCATTCTCCACAATATGAATCTCTGATAACACTGCTTCAAACTTGGGCTGTCAGAACGAAAATAAATCCATCATTTGAAACTTTAAACAGCATAGGCTATTTGTGGGCCAGCTTGTGCATGTTATTACCTTAGCAAGGTCTTCATGTAGTGCTTTTAAAATCTGCGCTTCATTGTCTTCAAGCATTGACAGCATGGCCTCAAGCTGAGTTAGACGAAAATGGACCGGAAGAGTCACTCCTGAGCGGAAAGTACCCCGCAGCCTCTCCACCACCTGTTTGTGGCTCTCCATCGTGAACAACCCTGTGTTTGACATGAGGTTCAGATGTTAATTTCCTTATTCATTTACAGAGTAATTTGAAGGGTGATGAGAAATCATTGAGACAATCATACTGAGACGATCCTTATGCTTTTATTACTGGATGTAGAGCAGCCTGTAGGGCCTTCAAATAAAATAAGGCACAGATCGAGTGCAAAACAATGTGTTAGACACGTTTTATTCCTCCAGGGGGCGCGCGGAACCCATAAATAAAAACCTCAACTGGACATTTAAAACATCTGTACGTTTACTTTCTTAATAAAAATATTGTAAACTAAAACTTATAATCGTTTTAATCGGTTATTTAGTATCTGACAAATAAGGATCCGCACCAGCAATTTATATAAATAAAGTAGGTAGCTTATATATATTTGTCCAATAATCTTGATATTAAAACATCTTGCCAGGTTAAAACTTAAAAACCTCCTAAAGAACTTTAAAACGTATTGCATATCCCAGTAAGTCAGTTAAAAGTTGAGAATTATCATTTTGCTCAGTTCTACCAGCAAATAATAACCAACTTCCGGGCAGTTAAGCCTCGCCCTCGCCAAGTGATTGAGTTTATTTACCGAATACTACAACCATCTTTTCATAGTTTGCAGTAAATCAAATGAGACAAAAGGTTTCATTAAAAATAAATCAGTTTGTACTCATGAAATCGGGGAGAAAAAGAAGAGCTCGTCGGTATGGCGCATATCACATGATAAAAAAAAAATCAACTATGCATCTCACAAAAGATAGTTTCTGCTAGCGGACAAACCCAAGTTATCACTGCAATCTAAAACGGAAAACGTAAGACCGCTTCGCGAAACAAGCAAAGCATTTTTGGTTTCAAAACATTTGTTTACCACGGATGAGCGGTTTATTTGAATGCTGTTGATGCAAGCGAGCTATATTTTACACAGCCAAGATAATCTTTAAACTTACCTTTTATCAGAAAATAAAATCACTTCGAGTCAAACGCCCTTATTTCACTGTAGCACGTGAAGAGAAAGAGTAGTTCCGGGTTTTTCTTTTTTATTCAGCAAATTCAAGTTTGTCGGGTTTGACATATGCTTAGCTCGGACTGACCTGCTTGAAAAACCTGCTATTGCCGTAACTTTACAACCAAAAAACATCATCATAAAGCAGTGAAAGAGCAAATAAGCGACTTTTTCTTTAAAAAATAAGAAGCAAACAGTTTAGTTGCTTTTGTAGGCTATTGATATGATTTATTTTAAGATTATTAATGCATGCACGCAACATTCATTTATTGCAACGACACAGTTGATCATGTTTTTATAAAATTAAATTGGTGTAATTAAGTAAATAGGCTAATTGAAATACACGTTACTGGTAAATTATTAATTTAAATAGTTTCTTATAGCGTGATGTCACTGTGTTTTCCAGTAATAGGCAATGCACAGGTGCAGACTGCAGCTGTTCATGTTTTGATTAACAAAATGAGTCAGTTTAACGCTTGAAAGGTTCAGTAGTTTCATATGGTTGTTTCGCTGGACTGAACCAAGCCTTTAGGCTTTTATTTTTATCCCCTTGTGTAGGAATAGTTTCAGAACTCACCCCAGGGGGTTTCGTACGACCGCTCGCTCTCTCTCTCTTTCTCTCTCTCTCTCTCTCTCTCTCTTTCTTCTCTCTCTCTCTCTCTCTCTCTCTCTCTCTCTCTCTCTCTCTCTCTCTCTCTCTTTCTCTTTGTCTTTCTCTCTCTATATATATGTTGGCATTATTTTCCTATTAAACACCTTAAAACAGTTATCATATCTTAAAAGCTACATTATTGTTCCTGTTGAATGACATGAGAGTTTCAGTAAGCAACATCAGTTTATGGATTTTAAAGTGCATAGACATTTCACATGTCTCATGCATGCTAAAGTTACATTATTGCTACATTTTATCATGCCTTGATACAACTAAAACTTTCTTCCTGCTTAAATATTTGAAACAAGTCTTAGTCTCTTTGTATCTTTTTGCATGATTTCACCATCATTCAATTGCCATAATAATAACCTCATTCTGATCTAGGTCACATCATTTCTTAAATATATCATGCTTCTGAAGTCAGTTGCTGAGGGTCACAGCTCTGCAGAGTTTAGCTCCCAGCTCAACCCAAACCTGCTTGAGTTTTTAGTAATCCTCAAGACCTTGAATAGCTGGATGAAGTGTGTTTATTTAGGGTTGAAGCAAAACTATGAAGATCTGTGGCCCTCCAGGCATTGAGTTTGAGACCAATGTTCTAAATGTAACCTAACACATAAGACTCAGCAGTGTATTGTCTTATTAACAGAATCAAACCTGTTGGAAAAGACACAATGAGCTCTTAGATGCATGTATGACTGTGTTGCACCATAAAAAAAGTGTCATTTAAACAATGATCGTCCTACCCAATGACACAATGTGGTTTTAAACTCCACCTATACGGACTATAATCAAACATTCTTATTTCTTATAGTCTTTTAAAAAAGTTCTATTCAAAATGTTTATATTATTTTAGGTGTGATCCTGTGAATGATCAAAATGGTAAATGTGATTTATGTTGAGATCCCCTTCATACATGCATTGTGGTTATCATATTTGTAACTGCAAATTCAGCATAGTGGTCTTTTGGCGCATCCCTTCATGCAAATTCAAAAAAATCAACCATGAGACTAGTATATATGTGCAACAAAGCTAAGTGATGCTGTGTAACATTGAAACTCACAAGATGAAGAATATACTGTTTTTACTTTTGTTCAACCTAAACTGTGAGTTCTTAAGGAGAAGTTTTTTTATCTGAATGAATGTTTTCAAAATGTAAGAAAAATTCAACTTTTTATTGCAGGTATAAAATGTCAAAAAATGGAGTCTATTGAAAGCGCGGTTCAGAAAAGGCCTGGTGAGACTCTGACTCTCTCCTGTCGTGGATCTGGATTCAGCTTTGGCTGCTGCCTTATGCACTGCATGGGTCAGACAGCAAACTGGAAAACCACTCGTGTGGATGGGTCTTGGCTATAGTAGTGGAACACAAATTAAGGCAGAATCTTTGAAGGGAAGGCTGGAAATCACCAGAGATGATTCAAAAAGCATGGTATATATGAAACTGTCAGGACTGACAGCAGAGGACACAGCCGTGTATTACTGTGCAAAAGAAGCACAGTGTCACAAGCATTATGACAGGCTTAACAAAAATCAGCAGGTCTACAGGTGTCAGCATTGTCCAAAATGTTTTTCCACATGTCACAAAAATTAAAATGCAAATAATAGATCAACAATTCATACATAGTTTTCTATTATTTCATTGAATTTTAAAACTTAACATTTTAAATGTGCATTTGTATTGCACTGCATTATAGTTGACGTTTGTTTGTGTACATACAGTCAAACCAAAAAACTTTCAGGCACTCAACATTTCTCACATTATGACAGTTTATTCACTATAGTTTAGAAAAGGATAATAAAAGATATGTGTCAGAACAAATTCATCTTGATAACTTTGAATAATATTTGGTTGATTGTAATCCATTACATACCTTTCTATCAGACAACTTTTAGTTAGACTATATTAGTACAATACCAATTTAGGGCAACCAAATACCAAACAATGCTTCATTTTGTTCAGTCTGTGGTGTAAAAAGGTTGCATTAAATATGAAACAATATCTACTAAGGACACAGTTTTATAGTTTGCTTGTAATGCGTGTAATGCAATATACAATAATGAACAATATAACAGAAAAAATTTGTTTTTTACTCATATTCACAACAATTCAGTTTGGTTCTGCATGACTGATGTGTTTTACTGTGATGGATAAATCTAAAAATGTGAATAAAAACGTTAATAACATTTATAAATGCATCTGGTGCTAAGGAAAACTACAGTAACAATGATGCAGATGATTGTCCCAATGATTGCAAAAATATTGGCAGTAAGAGCACAGCAGCCGAACCTTCTGGCACCTGAAACATCTCTCCTAATCTTGCTATTTATTGCCTGTGAATATACAAATTCAAACATTCACAATGACTGTTAGCTAAATGACATTTTATTATTATACAGGAAGGTAAATGTTAGTGAATCCATTAGTGGAAGTGGATACATTTTTACTTTAGACATTTATAACTGAGAATGACATAAATTATATAGCAGCTCTCTAGAAATAAATCAAATAGTTCAGGTAGGCCTATAAATGAATTAATGTATTATTTAAGGTTGCTATATTTTTTTTACCTTTAAGGAGCATACCAATGCAGATGTTCCCAGAAGCATGAAGTTGCAGAAGGTTACGGTGCACACAGAGCATCGTATGTAGTCATTCACCTTTACTTTGACTACGCGATTACCTTGCCGCTGTTGCTGGGCTCGGACGTTCGGGTTTTGACCTGTTTTGCGAGCCCTATTTGTTTTAAATTCCATGTCTGGAATTTCGATTCCTGTCATCTCCATTTCTGCCATCTCCATTTCTATCATCTCCATTTCTGGAATTTCAATATCTGGAATTTCAATATCTGGAATTTCAATATCTGGAATTTCAATATCCAGTATTTCAATATTTGGAATTTCAATTACTGGAATTTCAAATTCAAAACCTTCCATTTTCAAACTTCAATGAGCAGTAGAATTTTTCCTAGGATTAATGACAAGTAGATTCCCAGAAAGTTCTTATCTGACTTTTATAAGTGAATGGGCAGGAAACCCACAGCTCAAACCAATAACCCATGGTCTCTAAAACCTGTCATGTGTTCTATAACCTCTTTATGTACCTTAGTACATAGTCACTGACCTGTTTTGAAGTGAACAATATATGCACACAATAAAGATCCCCTGTACTGCAATGTAATCCAAATGCATGTAGGCTATTTAAAATATTTAATGTTTTAAATCAATAACATAGTGGAAAGCTATGTATGAATTGTTGACTCTTTACATTCCGTATACATTAAAATGCGTATTTTGCATTTCTCAGATCACAATTGAAAACCACTGTTCAACCTCCACAATAAAAGCTCATTTTAAACAAACTGCTAGTGTTTTGGTACATTCATGCATTTGAGTGCAGCTTATGTCATGTTGATCAACATACGGTTCTCTGTTAAAAAAGATCTACTCCAAAATATAGTACCATCAGTTATAGTTATTACATGCAAACTTGAACCAGTTTTCATATTTTCTATACATTTTAAAATGAGTTTTAAGACAGATTGTTATATCCAACTATGACTTACTATAGTTACTATATGATTCAACTTATGACTCACTCCTGCAGTTCTGTAGAGGTACAAGGTCTACACCTGCAGAGACTGGAAAAGACATTGCAAGGAAAGATTTCGTGACAGTGGCCTGACAGCCTGGGACATCAGAAGGTGTCAAATTTGTTAAATTTAGGTTTTGTTTCGTAATGATATGTCACTGCAGTGTTTAACAGTTAAGGTTAAATGTGAATCCTGTCCAATAACTTGTAATCAATTCTTCACAAATGGATCCTGTATACTGTTAAAATACAGAAACAGTGCATCCATGTGCATTTGTCATTAAAAACTGTATCTTAAATTGGGAAATGTTAAGTATGATTTAAGAAATTAAACCAACTCTGAAAAACTGTAGCGTTGGGTTATGTATGCCTTTAGATACAGTACAGTGCTCTATGCAAATTTTCCATTTCCTCTTTTGTGTTAAAGAGTGCTGTCAATATAAACAGATCACTCTAGCTCAGCTTAAGTTTAAGTCATGTTTTGCTCATATCTTTTTCTGCTGCTGCTAGCAGCTCTCTCATGTAAGTCTAAATTAATATTTAAAACTAAAACGTGTTTTGATGTTTTATTTACGAGTCATTTTTTTACCAGGTGTCCATTGTGTTGAACTGACTCAGCCTGCGTCCAGTGTTGTCAGTCCTGGTGAGACTTTGACTTTGTCCTGTAAGGTTTCTGGATATTCAGTGGCTGGTAACAGCTACTGTACTAACTGGATACGACAGGCTGCTGGAAAACCTCTGGAATGGATAGGAAGGATTTGTTATGATGGTAGCACATATTACAGTGATAAACTGAAAAGTAGATTTCAAGTTACCAGAGACACTTCCAGCAACACAGTGACTCTACAAGGACAGAATATGAGGAGTGAAGACACATCTGTGTATTATTGTGCCCGAGAGTCACAGTGATATAAACCTCAAGCACTTCTGTTCAGAAACATTTCTTACATACAGACAGTATTTGTACAGAACTTGTAAAAAACTTCTATCATTCTAATATAAGTCTCATAGTATTTATTTCAGCCTTTAACAACATACAGTACCATCAGGATTATTATTACCCTGAAAGAGAATCACTCATATAATGTCATCAAACACTTCCTGCTTTGTTTATAGACTTGTCCTACATAAGATCAAACTGAGCAGGAAACCCACATTTCATTGGTGTACGTGGATATGTAGATGGTTTTCCGTCTACATATTAAAAATAAATATAGTACATATTAAAACAATGCTTGTGCAGTAATAGTATAACAATATTAAAATCACCATTGGATGTAGAACAACACAAAGAATGTGTGGCTTGTGATTGTAAGTTTTGCTGATCATAAACACAACTACTGCTAACAGTAAAAATCAAACCAAACATCAGTCATTATGTCTCTCACAGTCTCTCTCACACAAGCTCAAATTGTCTATAACTTCTTTTTACTAAGAACCACCTAAAATGTCTTCACAATGACATCACAAAACCTGTTTTTGAGCACACATTCTCACATACTGGTGATGTTTCCTATTGTGTTATGTAAATAAGTAGCGTAGGCCTACATTCACATGAAGGTAGATTTTTTACTTAAATGTTCTCAAAACAACAGCATTTTTGTAAATGTTGTATTACATTATTATTATTGGGCAACTTCAGTCATAGCATTTTATCCTTTTTGTTTAGACGTGTTTAGCTATGTGGTACAAAACTTGAAAAAAAAGTGTGCAATTAAACAAACTAGAGTAGCACAATTATAATATTGAAATAAATATTTAGTGTAATCTAGGATAAAGTTCCTTATATGCTTGTAAGAACAGTTAGTACAGTAATACATATTTTTTCAATTATTAAATGATATTTACACCAACTTACACTTCATCTTTGATGTAATGTTACAGTTCTCTTAATGTTACAATAGGAGGCGCTTTTTCCCTTCATAAACATTTTCTTGTATCTCATATTGAAATCAGTAGAAATACATTTATATAACTTAAAGATAATGTCACTTGTTCTTTGACAACAATCTGATAATTCATACTAACAAATGGCAACTAAAGTTTGATTAAAAGACACTAAAAGTAGTTACTTGAAAACCCTTCAGCAGTTTACAAGCACTGAAAATTCCATATTTGTTCCATGAAGTCAGTATTAAAAAAACTATACAGTATTCTGATGTTACTTTGTCAAACAAGATAATGTCCTTGAATTTGGATCATAAATTGTTAGACTCATTGGCAAGTTCATTAAAATAATAACAAAGTCTTTATGTAAATTGTCTGCTGCATATGTAAACAGTGGGCATGAGTCAGTTTATATACATTCCTCTGATCACAAGAGAGAAGGAAGAACCTAATGATATTCAGTACAACTTTTCAATACATCATGGTCTCTTTATTTGTAGTGTTGCTTTTAGCAAGTGTAAACTGTAAGTTTTTTTCTGATCATTGCAGCAGATTTTTATAAAGCATGTAAAGATCTGAAAGGCCTTTTGTTATTACATTTTCAACAGGTATTAATGCAGAGGAACTCTCTCAACCTGAGTTTCTGACTGTTCGACCTGATGGCTCTTTGACTATCAGCTGTAAAGTCTCTTATTCAGTCACTAGCTATAATACAGGCTGGATCCGTCAGCCTGCAGGAAAAGCTCTGGAGTGGATTGGGGTGATTTGGACTAGTGGAGGCACAGCCTACAAGGATTCACTGAAAACCAAGTTCAGCATCACCAGAGACACATCCAATAATATAGTGACATTAAATGGAAACAATATGCAAGATCAAGACACAGCTGTGTATTATTGTGCCAGACCACACAGTGACAGACACTAACAGCCTCTCTGTACAAAAACACCACTATAAATTATTACTCAAATATTTTCCAAAACCTTTTAAATTAATGGTAAGAGGACAAAATAATTACAAGATAAGTTAAGATTATGAAAGAGATATTTGGTAGTGACTCACTTAATAGTGCCACAAGTTATTCTACAAGATGTTAAAGCTCCACACTTTTGATACTGCACAAAAAACGATTGATGTAAAAAATTGCACTGGGCTTTTGGACACGTTAGATAAAACAACAAATAACATTTGTGAACCACGAATCGTGCCATCCACAGTGAAAACTGTTTCTAAATGACAAAACATCTGGTGCTGCAAGTATGCAGCTGTTTAGCACTTAACATTTAAACCACATATTAAACATCTTTGTGCCATAAATACTGAATGTATTGAAAACATCTTTAAACAACAAGAATTAAAACTAAAAAATGAACATAAAAGACAAGTATTATAATGTATTGAAAAAACTGAGCCTAATGGTATCAGATTCAGTGAAGTTGAATGAGTTTATCTTTTGTCTTCTTGCTGGGTGACATACCGTAGGATGAGCCGCTTTATGCAAATGCTGCTCCTCTTCATTATTGGAGAAGAAAGATGTGAAGACACAGTTAGCTTCTACACATCTCCAACCATGAGCTTCTCATCTCTGTGGTGGATGCTACTGTTAGCACTTATTTCTTGTAAGTCTTTAAAGTGACTATAGAGAAGAACGGCACTCCTGATTTTTAGCACGCTTTTCTTACGGTAATACCAAAATGCTTAATTGTATAACATGTCATGCTTTATTTTTACCAGGTGTCCATTGTGTTGAACTGACTCAGCCTGCGTCCAGTGTTGTCAGTCCTGGTGAGACTTTGACTTTGTCCTGTAAGGTTTCTGGATATTCAGTGACTGATAGCAGCTACTGTACTGGCTGGATACGACAGGCTGCAGGAAAACCTCTGGAATGGGTTGGAGAGATATGTGGTAGCGGTAACACATATTACAGTGATAAACTGAAAAGTAGATTTCAAGTTACCAGAGACACTTCCAGCAACACAGTGACTCTACAAGGACAGAATATGAGGAGTGAAGACACATCTGTGTATTATTGTGCCCGAGAGTCACAGTGATATAAACCTCAAGCACTTCTGTTCAAAAACATTTCTTACATACAGACAGTAATTGTACAGAACTTGTAAATACATTCTTCTATCATTCTAATATAATTCTCATATTATTTATATTTTAATCTGTTTATATCTTTAGTGGGCATGTGTGCAATATTGTTGTTTTTTCAGCCCATCAAACCATGAAATTTTCAGCCTTTAACAACTTACAGTACCATTAGGATTATTATTACCCTGAAAGAGAATCACTCATATAATGTCACCAAACACCTTTTCCTGCTTTGTTTATAGACTTGTCCTACATAAGATCAAACTGAGCAGGAAACCCACATTTCATTGGTGTACGTGGAAATGTAGATGGTTTTCCGTCTACATATTAAAAATAAAAATAATACATATTTAAAAAACACTTGTGCAGTAATAGTATAATAATATTAAAATCATCATTGAATGTAGGACAACGTGTGGGTTGTGAAGTTGGCTGAATGTAAACACAACTACTGCTAACAGTAAAAATCAGTCATTATCTCTCTCATACACGCTCACATTGTCTTTAACTTCTTTTTACTGAGAACCACCTAAAATGTCTTCACAATGACATCACAAAGCCTGTTTTTGAGCACACATTCTTACTGGTGATGTTTCCTATTGTGTTATGTAAATAAGTAGCGTAGGCCTACATTCACATGAAGGTATAGATTTTTTACTTAAATGTTTTCAAAACAACAGCATTTTTGTTAATGTTGTATTACATTGTTATTAGGCAACTTCAGTTATAGCATTTTATCCTTGTAATGTCTGTCAGCTGCAGTGCCCTCGTGCTTCACTAGAGGACACTATCCACTTCACCTGGACTTCACACAGCACACTACACTTCCCATAATCCATTGCTAGACTCATCATTCATGATTGCTTTCACCTGTGTCTTGTTATCTGTTGCACTTCTGTCTATTTATACCCTGGTTTACCATTCACTCATTGCGAAGTCTTGTTTGTGTTGCACAGCATCTCTGAGCGTTATTCCCGTTGTTGATTTGTGTTTTGGACCTTTGATTGTTTCTTGTTTTCTGCCTGTTTGCTGCCTGCCCCGACCATTGCCTGTTTTACCGTTTTGCCTGTTTGCTGCCAGCCCTGATCTCTGCCTGTACTAGTTTATTCTTTCAATAAAGCTGCACTTAGATCCTCAACCTTCATGCCTCGGAGCAGTCCGTGACAATCCTTTTTGTTTAGACGTGTTTAGCTATGTGGTACAAATCTTATGATTTAAAAAAATGTGGAATTAAGCAAACTAGCACAATTATAATATTGAAATAAATATTTAGTGTAATTGAGGTGATAGTTCCTTATATGCTTGTAAGAACAGTTAGTACAGTAATAAATCTTTTTTCAATTATTAAATGAAATATTTACACCAACTTACACTTCATGTTTGATGTAATGTTACAGTTCTCTTAATGTTACAATAGGAGGCGCTTTTTCCCTTCATAAACATTTTCTTGTATCTCTTATTGGAATCAGTAGAAATACATTTATATAACTTGATGATAATGTCACTTGTTCTTTGACAACAATCTGATAATTCATACTAACAAATGGCAACTAAAGTTTGAGTAAAAGACACTATAAGCAGTTACTGGAAAACCCTTCAGCAGTTTACAAGCCTATTTGGATAATAAACTGTTAGACTTGGTTCATAAAAAAAGTCTTTATGTAAATTGTCTGCTGCATATGTAAACAGTGGGCATGAGTCAGTTTATATACATTCCTCTGATCACAAGAGAGAAGGAAGAACCTAATGATATTCAGTACAACTTTTCAATACATCATGATCTCTTTATTTGTAGTGTTGCTTTTAGCAAGTGTAAACTGTAAGTTTTTTTTCTGATCATTGCAGAAGATTTTTATAAAGCATGTAAAGATCTGAAAGGCCTTTTGTTATTACATTTTCAACAGGTGTTAATGGAGAGGAACTCTCTCAACCTGAGTTTCTGACTGTTCGACCTGATGGCTCTTTGACTATCAGCTGTAAAGTCTCTTATTCAGTCACTAGCTATAATACAGGCTGGATCCGTCAACCTGCAGGAAAAGCTCTGGAGTGGATTGGGGTGATTTATTATGATGGCAGCACAGCCTACAAGGATTCACTGAAAAACAAGTTCAGCATCACCAGAGACACATCTAATAATATAGTGACATTGAATGGAAACAATATGCAAGATCAAGACACAGCTGTGTATTATTGTGCCAGACCACAGTGACAGACACTTCCAGCTTCCATGTACAAAAATCATTATGATAATAACATCAATAATAGCCCTGTTTTATCATTATAATATGTAGAAATTAAAATGCAGTCGACAATAAACTATTAACTGTACATTAATGTATCATAATTAACTGTTCATTTATTAATTTTGTAAAGAAATGTACGTTTACGGTTGAAGAACAGACACAGGATGCATCTGCTCTTTCATATAAGATCACATGTTTCTCTGTTTTTCCTCTTCTGTTTGATTCAGTTATGAAGCTATATTCACAGATACTCTTTATTCTCTATTATATTCTCTAACTGACAGTAAACTGCAAGACATATATGCACAGCTAACCAACAAATAAAATGTATAAATAAAACCCAAAACACTTTTTTTTGTATCCCATTTGCAGAGAATTCAATATTAGACATACATTATACTATGGTAAGGAATGGAAATATAGATTGTTGTATTGTTGTTTCTAGTTTGGTCTTTCCAGTCATGAATGCACCTCGTGACGTCCCAATGCAAATCCAAACAATCCCATGTGCTCACTTGATATTTATGTGCCTCTAATCTGATCTGTACATCAGCACTTAGATGAAGATGAAGAACATACTCTGCCTGCTTTTGCTCTCGCTCGGCCTAAACTGTGAGTTTTACAGTAAAACACTTTTCATTAGTTCTAAATAAATACTGTATATTACAAATAGACCTTTTCTATTTTTTATTTCTTTTTAGGTATAAATGGTCAAAGTATGGAGTCTATTGAAAGCACAGTTCAGAAGAGGCCTGGTGAGACTCTGACTCTCTCCTGTCGTGGATCTGGATTCAGCTTTGACTGCTGTAGTATGCACTGGGTCAGACAGCAAACTGGAAAACCACTCGTGTGGATGGGACGTGTTTATAGTCATGGTAGAAGCCATGACTACTCCAAATCTTTTGAAGGGCGAATTGAAGTCACCAGAGATAATTCAAAGAGTTTAGTATACCTGAAACTGTCAGGACTGACAGCAGAGGACACAGCCGTGTATTACTGTGCAAGAGATGCACATCAACACAAAACACTTGTAGTGCGAAACAAAAACTGGAAAGACTGATGCATTTGATCTCTTACCACTAGAAGTCAACAGGTGGCAGCAGAGGATGATAAGAGAGTCAACAATGACAGTGTCATTTTAATGATATTTATTATACTCCAGCACACTGTGTAATCCCAAATGGAAAGCTGAGTTAAGGAATAGGTTAAGATAGACTCTGCTGTTAGAAGATATCCATCCCTGAAAGCATTTTTTAAAACAACCAGGAGAAACAGTTCATGTTTTGACTAACACACCTGAGTTTAATTTGTTCATGTTTGTTATTCCATAATCTTGGGGTTTGTCAATTCTTATGCTTCCCTTCATTAAATCCTTTTACTGAAACTTTCATATTGAACCTATTGTGGGTCAAGTGCATGTTGTCAGTTCCCACTGAAAATAATTTCTGCCCTTGTATAACATTGAATATTCAAATTATTTTATTATTGTCCTGTGTTGTAGCCAACACTTTAAAGCATCATATTGTTTTTTGTTTCAATATGCAAATTCATAATTTGAATTAGGAAATGAATTATATTTCTTTGTGTCTTCCACTCAAATTATTAATCTATTTCAACACATGACAATTATAATAAACCTACACTGACCATAAAGAATATACAGTATAATGAAATACCATAAAATATGAACAATTCCACTGTTGATACAGTATGTCATACAGTATTTTATATTTCTACTCTGTTATTTCGATAAGTCAATGATGTAATGATTCTGCACTAATAAGATCGAAATGCAAATGTCACGTCTGGTTCACCCATCCAGTATAAATGTGCTCCTCAGGTGGATATTTAGGAACTTCAGCACCTCCAGAATGAAGCGAACACTCCTCTTATTCATTGTAGTCTGCTGGAGACTCTTCTGTGAGTCTCTCAACATTAAATTCTTGTGTCTCCAAACACTGCACTTGTTAATCTACTATTTCCCTCTTACATGTTGGTGTTTTTTCTCTTAACTAGGTGTCCAGTGTCAGAGTTTGGAGTCCATTCCTAATTCTCCAGTACTTCAAAAGATTGGAGAAACTTTAAGCATCTCCTGTAGGGCTGTAGGATACAATTTTGGTTCTTATGGAATGAGCTGGATAAGACAACCTACTGGAAAACCCTTACAATGGATTGGGCATATCAACACTCACACGGGAGAGACGTCTTATGAGAAAAGCATTGAGGGAAGAATAGAAGTAACAAAAGACAACAGCAAAGGTGTTTCATATCTGAAAGTTTCTGGTCTGACATCAGATGATTCTGCTATGTATTACTGTGCAAGACGAACACAGTGATACAGTGAGCGTCACAGATAAACAGAAACCTCAAGCATGACCTTCAGTCAGATATTTCATCAACATCATCAAAACAACAGTGAAGTCAGTGTTTGGTCTAAATTATTGCCTTCAAATTAGATCATTTACATTGTGATATAATTCAAGGGCTGTGACTCATAATAACATCAAATTTTCTGCTTGATGGACTTGCACTAAACATTTACATTCCAACTGAAATAAATGCTTGCTTTTTCATTTCCTTTTCTTATGTTTCTTTTATTTAATAATATCTACCAACACATAATCGTGGATATAATCAAGTTTTCTTTTTTCAGTAGTTTAGGCCATTAATAAATAAACACCTTAACATCTTAACGTCAAGTAACGTTATTTGTGTTATGAAAATTGCTTTATGCACATTTCAAGTGCAAAAATATTTACATTCTTAATTATTTTATTTGAACATTTTCTTTTGATTTATATAAATGTAATGAATTCTTTAGTCTCATGATGACACATTCACTAAGAAATATGACTGGAAAACATTGCACTATGACACTCAGGTACAATGAAGGATTGTATGCAAATTTTCCTCCCCATTTCCACCCCACGAGTTTAAAACATGAGTCAATATAAACAGTTTGATCTACAGAAGCTCATCTTGAATCATGTTGTACTCATATCTGTTTTTGCTGCTGTCAGCAGTGATGTCTTGTAGGTACTAACAGCTATTGGACTTTTCTACAATGCTTTGCTAAACGATTCATCATTTAATATTTTTACCAGGTGTCCATTGTGTTGAACTGACTCAGCCTGCATCCAGTGTTGTCAGTCCTGGTGAGACTTTGACTTTGTCCTGTAAGGTTTCTGGATATTCACTGACTGATAGCAGCTACTGCTCTCACTGGATACGACAGGCTGCAGGAAAACCTCTGGAATGGGTTGGATGTATTTGCGGTGATGGTAACACATATTACAGTGATAAACTGAAAAGTACATTTCAAAATACCAGAGACACTTCCAGCAACACAGTGACTCTACAAGGACAGAATATGAGGAGTGAAGACACATCTGTGTATTATTGTGCCCGAGAATTACAGGGATATAAACCACAAGCACTTCCGTTCAAAAACATATAATATATTTTAAAAAAATATATTTTTTGTGTAAGTTTGTAATATCTCACATATCTCACATCTGGACACAATCATTTGTATAGAATAATTTCCTTAAAATGAGTAAAGAAAGAAACACAGAATGTTTAAAAGTGGCATTTGTTTTCCTCAGTGCTAACCTCACACTATATAAACTGTGAAATGCAAACATTTACATATTTTGCAGTACAATATTGCTGTGAAACCTACATACAGTGTTTGTTACAAATCACTTTTGTACACAACACATTTTTTATTGTTATTGGTTCATTACCTCTGTGTATGTAAATGTTCTGTTGTATATGTAAACATGAGTCAGTTTATGTACATTCCTGACATCACTAGTGAAGGAGGAAGAGCTTCTAGTCTGTTGCACCATGTTTTCTGGAGCTTTAGTGTTAATTCTGCTAAGTGTCAACTGTAAGTAATTTCTTTATAGATATGTTATAAAAGCACTTGTTTTTATTTCCTCTTGTGTATTATTAATTATCTTTATTCTCAGCAGGTATTAATGCAGAGGAACTCTCTCTAGCTATAATACAGGCTGGATCCGTCAACCTGCAGGAAAAGCTCTGGAGTGGATTGGGGTGATTTGGGGTGATGGAAGCACAACCTACAAGGATTCACTGAAAACCAAGTTCAGCATCACCAGAGACACATCCAATAATATAGTGACATTGAATGGAAACAATATGCAAGATCAAGACACAGCTGTGTATTATTGTGCCAGACCACACAGTGACAGACACCAACAGCCTCCCTGTACAAAAACACCACTATAAATTATTCCTCAAATATTTTCCAAAAACTTTTAAATTAATGGTAAGAGGACATAATATTACAAGATAAGATAAGATTATGAAAGAGATATTTGGTAGTAACTCACTTAATAGTGCCACAAGTTATTCTACAAGATGTTAAAGCTCCACACTTTTAATACGGCGCAAAAAACGATTGATGTAAAAAATTGCATTGGGCTGTAGGAGACGTTAGATAAAACAACAAATAGCATTTGTGAACCACGAATCGTGCCATCCACAGTGAAAACTGTTTCTAAATGACAAAACATCTGGTGCTGCAAGTGTGCAGCTGTTTAGCACTTAACATTTAAACCACATATTAAACATCTTTGTGCCATAAACACTGAATGTATTGAAAACATCTTTAAACAACAAGAATTAAAACTTAAAAATGAACATAAAAGACAAGTATTATAATGTATTGAAAAAACTGAGCGTAATGGTATCAGCTTCCAGCCATGGAGGACATCCAGAGAAAACGCTGTCTGCGTCGAGCTCGCAGCATTCTTAAGGACTCCTCTCATCCCGCTCACAGACTGTTTTCTCTCCTGCCCTCCGGCAGGCGTTTCAGGTGCCTCCGGACCAGGACTAGCAGACTAAAGAACAGCTTTTTTCCCAGAGTTGTCTCTTTATTGAACTCTGCCCTTCACTGATCCCACTGCCCCTCATATACTACTACACTCTTCTCTCCCCCCTCATTGCACACCTGACTTCACTTGTTACTTGCACTACCAGACTGCTCATTTGCACTGCCAACTGTTAATTTACAGTACCGACTGTTTACTATGCATCTTGCACTCCTACACTTTAACTGAAATATGCAATAACTTCTTCCACTGCACTGTTACTTAGATAGCTTCTGTCCATAATTTATTTGCACTACTCTATATTCATCGCACTGCTGCTCACCATAGCCTAACTTATTGTATACATCCACCTGTAAATTTCTGTTTATAGTAATAGCCATCTGTACATTATGTTTATAGTACATATCCATCTGTAAATCTCTGTTTTTAATAATAGGCATCTGTATATTATGTTCATAGTATATATCCATCTGTTAATTTCTGTCTATAGTTAGAGACATCTGTAAATCATGGTCATAGTACATATCCATCTGTAAATTACTTCTGTAATATTTATTTATGTAACTTATGCAACCACTGTATATCCTGCACTTGCTGCTATTGCACTTCTGGTTAGACCTAAACTGCATTTCGTTGCCTTGTACATGTGTAATGACAATAAAGTTAAATCTAATCGAATCGAATCTAATCTAATCGAATCCAGATTCAGTGGAGTTGAATGAGTTTATCTCTTGTCTTCTTGCTGGGTGACATGGATGAGCCGCTTTATGCAAATTTTCCTCCTATTCTTTATAGGAGAAGAAAGATGTGAAGACACAGTTAGCTTCTACACATCTCCAACCATGAGCTTCTCATCTCTGTGGTGGATGCTACTGTTAGCAGCTATTTCTTGTAAGTCTTTAAAGTCACTAAAGTATAGAGAAGAACGACACTTCTGATTTTTAACACGCTTTACTTACGGTAATACCAAAATTTTCATTTGTATAACATGTCATGCTTTATTTTTACCAGGTGTCCATTGTGTTGAACTGACTCAGCCTGCGTCCAGTGTTGTCAGTCCTGGTGAGACTTTGACTTTGTCCTGTAAGGTTTCTGGATATTCACTGACTGATAGCAGCTACTGCTCTCACTGGATACGACAGGCTGCAGGAAAACCTCTGGAATGGGTTGGAGAGATATGTGGTAGCGGTAACACATATTACAGTGAAAAACTGAAAAGTAGATTTCAAGTTACCAGAGACACTTCCAGCAACACAGTGACTCTACAAGGACAGAATATGAGGAGTGAAGACACAGCTGTGTATTATTGTGCCCGAGAGTCACAGTGATACAGACTAATGTCTGCCTTGTTCAAAAACTACATAAGGCATTACTCACTCAATACACACACAATACAATAAATAACAACAATAAAGATAGACTAAACCTTTATTGATTTAAAGTATTAAATCTAGATCATTATACAAAAATGCCGTAACATCATAAAAAGACAAAACATCAACATATTTAAGGTACATAACATTCAAATGAATGAATGAATGAAATAAGCCTATTTCAAGTTAAAATATTACATCTGTCCTCTTACTTCCTAAACCTGAAAGTTTTATTGCTTAATTTAATATCACGAATAATGATTTTGAAGTCTCTTCATTTTCGGTTTATGACTGTGTTTGTTCGTGTATCATTGTTGACATAAAAAATAATTCACATTAATTAGTGTTTTAATGACTACATTACATTATAAATGAAAGATTCATGCATTTGGCAAGTGAGGCATAATATACATAAATTGACAAACGATTATTCACATCAGTTATAAAAAAATACAATGTTTGCAATAATTAAAAACATAAACATTAAAACCAGATAAAATAAAAATACCACTCTATGTACAGTCAAACCAAAATTATTCAGACACCAGACATCATTTTTGATAGTTTTTATTGGATGCAGAACACTGTAGTTAATTTATGAAAGTGAGGATAGCAAAATAAAGTAAACTGTGACGTATTATACCAAAAAAATAAACATTTTAGATTTTTTAGAATATTCAGACACTTTGACCATGTTTTGCTTAAGTGTTTTTTCTTTAACTGTTAATGCAACCTTTTTACACCACAGACGTGATGTATGATGAAGCAGTGCTTGGTATTTGTTTGCCCTAAATTGGTATTATACTAATACTGTCACATAACAGTTATCTTATAGAAAGGTATGTAATGGATTACGATCAACGAAAAATTATTTAAAGTTATCTGACATTATCAAGATGAATTTATTCTGAAATTCTGAAATTTAGTTCTTGTCATATTTTAATTTCCATTTACTAATATAGCGAATAAACTGTGATAATGTGAGAAATGTTGATGGTGTTTGAATATTTTTTGGTGAAAAAAGAGACCAAAGAGACCATTCTAATTTTTATTCAATCAGCATTTCTAGATATATTGTGGCCATTCCAGTCTTTGTTG
Organism: Oreonectes daqikongensis; assembly: GCA_026939265.1. Classification (NCBI taxonomy): domain Eukaryota; kingdom Metazoa; phylum Chordata; class Actinopteri; order Cypriniformes; family Nemacheilidae; genus Oreonectes; species Oreonectes daqikongensis. Next base: position 6,603,049 of record JAOTQM010000013.1, read on the forward strand.
AATTAAAAAATAAAAATAAAAACCTCAGGAGTGACAAAGTCATTTAACAGCAATGTGAAAGACTGACAGCATGACAAGACACATTAAAACTGTAAAATCAAGGTTATCCCATAAAAAAATATTGTTTTCACTTTTCCTAAATGCATATACAAATATTACAGTTGTATTGATTAAAAGTGAGTATAAACTTGTTTTCTTAGCAGGATTTGAGGAAAACAGCAAGCGATTATTCAATAAAGCAGTATTCACGAAAAGTGCCAGTAATAAAACGTTTAAGATACAACGTTAATATGTTATGATGTCATGGATCAAACTGTGAGAAAACCAAATGTCTAGTTCAAGATATTTTAACTAGATAAAAGTTACATTTAAAATATAACATTTAAAAAAAATTTATTATAGATTAATTCTCTTAATATATTGATGTTTGGCCCTCATGAAATATTTTTCTCAGAAAATCAAAGTTAAGTTGAACCATTTTCAACACCTTCATTCAAAAACTCATTTAAACATTATCAAGCAAATGTTTTTTTTGCCTTCTCTTATGTCTCATGATGTAAGACTCTTACATATTACGCAACCTTAAAATTATCGTAATAATGATTATGCATTTTCAAATGTAACATTTTGGTTAAAAGATGATTCAACTGAAGAATTGCAGCAATGTTGCAACTAAAGCTCAGAGTAGCATCATTATTTCTTCCCTCTGGATATCCCCCTGAAAGAGCTTCCACCACTGTATGAGGGTCTATTCCAGTTGTTTGAGGGTATTTGAGGACTATTCCTGTTGCTTGAGGGTCTGTACTGTGATCTGTGATCATTTTTGGACTTTTTCCGATCAATGTCCCAATCAAAAGACACATCATATGAGGAGGACTCAGAATTATATGAACCCACTGATGAAAACTCAGAATTAGGATAAGGATAATGGTAAAAAACACCAAAGTTAAACAATAGGAACAAAGTAAGAGCAGAGATGGTCAATATCACAGCCACTGTGTTGGTGCAGCATGCACATCGGCTGCACTTCTGAGCTCCCACCATGTCTCCCTCATTCATTTTGTTTCTTGCCTTCCGGTAATAAAAACAAAAGAGAATCTTTATTCAATCCGACTATGATATGTTGTTCCAAAAACAGGACTAATCTCACTTACCTTCAGTGAACATATCAAAGCAGCTAAACCCAGAAACAAGCAGTTGCAGAACATGATGTTGAAAACAGAGCAGCACATGTGATCTTTCCCTTTCAGTCTGTACCTCACATAGACAACTTTTGGTGGTGGCTCATCGTTGTCTAACTCTGGTAAGTCAATCATTTCACTGGCAACATTTTCCCTCTTAAAATCCTCACAGGGAATCTCATATGTGTCCTGAGGTTCCATCCTGTTTACTAAATTGAATCAGCTCTGAGTTGAAACAAGTCTAGAAATCACACTCTTCATGAGAAGCCTACACTTGCATGTTTCTGTGTGTGTGTCTTAAAAGCCATTTGTTTTCAACTCACCTCTGTGGTGGAAAAACCAATGTGACCTAGTTCCAATTATGGTCAACTGTTTTGGTAAACAATAGCCCACATTGTAAACATGCAGCAGTTTGCCAGTAACTTTCTGTAGATTTATATTGATCTAATTTATTGGCAACAGATTGTTCAAAGATAAATGAACATTAATCATTAACAAATCTTTATCTTTACTGAAAAAACTCTAAAATTACAGTCTCATGCAAAGCATTCTGGGAGCCAAAAATAAAAAAATCAACCCTTTCCAGGTTTTTTTCCCTGAATTTTGGTTCCCAGAAATGTATGCTGATGTAAGAAGGCTGTTATTCTGTAATTTTTACAGAATATTTTAACAGTGCATTCACGCAAGAATGTTAAGAAAGATATTTGAGCAAACAAGATGAAAACACTACATACTATCATTTATATAGAACTGCAAATAAACAATGTCTGCAGTGAAAAGCATTTGAAGTGATTTGAGTAATTGCAGGATTGGTTCAGAATATTAAAAACAGCCTATTGTGCTTTTGCCTGGAAGCCCAGATGAGACACAGAATATAATATGTATGTGTACATTTTCGTACATGTTCATTTTGCTGATTATTTATAATAATACATTGAAAAGTCAGCAAAATGTAAAAATGTATTTACCACAGATACTGTTAGATATTCTAGGCTCTTTGAGTCATCTGTTCTGTAGCATCTAAAACCACTTCCTTTTTGTTTATGTATCTTCTCAAAATGTCTACTTACATGTGATTCTTTGTTACCGCAGGCAGAAATGTTATTCTTGTAAATCTGTGGTTAGAGCTTTCTTTATCTGCTCCTATAACATGTTTAGTCTCTTTTATATCTCTCATGAACAGGAACGATAATTGAACTAAACTAAACTAAACTAAACTATACTACAATACAACTGCATTACTGTGCAAAATGATGTGCCATAAACTTTATCTTTTAGTAATAAAATTATTATGATTGGAGGAAAAAGGTTTTTAAATGTGCATAATTGGGACAATTAAATGCACAACATGTTTTATTTCATGTATATAAAGATACAATTTGGCCTATTTCTCAAGTGCTCCTCTTGTATACCTCGCTTTATTTACATAGTTTGAATTAACTGAACTTGTTTTTCATACACCCAGGAACAAACAAGAAATGGTGGACTGGAGGAGGAGTTCATGCAAAACTGTCATGTATGTTTTTTATAAGTAGCGAAGTGTCATAGAAATGTGTATCCGATGCAGTATACAACAGCTACTGTATATTACAGTCAAGCAACAATGACAACAATCTTTCATTTACTCTTGATAATATTATATTTACACGGTTAGTATATTATCTCTTAATATTAATACATTCATGCATATATCATTTGTAGAATTACATATATGTATAGTTTTACATTTTACTGAGTTTTTAATGCATAACTATTATGTTTTATGTTTCACAGATGTTCATTGTCAAACCTTCACTCAGTCTCCAGCAGTGCTGAAAAGACCTGATGAATCTTTTAAACTCATCTGTACTGCTTCTGGATTTACATTCAGCAGTTATTATGTAGCTGTAGTGAGACAGGCTTCTGGAAAAGGACTTGAATGGGTTGCATATATTGGCACATCCAGTTCTCCTATCTCCTATTCCCAGTCAGTCCAGGGAAGATTCACAGTATCCAGAGATGATTCCAACAGTCAACTGCTCCTACAGATGAACAATCTGAAGACTGAAGACACAGCTGTGTATTACTGTGCTAGAGACTCACAGTGAATGAGTTCAGGGTCAAAGCAATACAAAAACCACTTCCTCATTCATGTTCTTATAAGGCTGAAGTACTACAATATTTGCATAAAATACTAACATATTTGATTGATTGATGACATTATTAACTTAAACTGTTTGTGTGTTTTAAACAATCTTCTTCAAAGGTTTACAGTCATAACAAATACAACAGTTATGCTTGATTTACATTAATCTTAATGTATTCTTCATTGCTGTATTTCCATGAGGTGCCACTCTTGTCAATCAGATAAAATTTTGGTCCCAGAAGAATCATGCTTCAATGACTCACATCTATGAGTATTTGCTTTCTTAACCAGAAACATCCACTCTCCTTTTGTAAATTAAATGTGTGAAGAACCATCACATAACATTTTACACTTTCGATTGTCGGATCCCAGATCAGCTTTAGCATAAATATGCTCTCATTTTCACTGAAATTTCACTCCTGACAATAAAATGTGTGTGTGTGTGTGTGTGTGCTAAAGGTAAATCTTATATTGTTAGGAGCACAAAGATAGTTCTGTAATATCTGTATTTTTGATTTTTGTAAAAATGCTGAAAGTTTTCTGTGATGTTTAGGTTTTAACTTCGGTGACAGGATATACAGTTTGTACAGTATAAATGTTATTACAAGTTTTGTTTCTCAGCCCATTGCCAGATGTTTTTGCTTGTTTAAAGATATTTGCACTATAAAACAAGACAAAAATGCTTAGTAAGAATGTCATTTTTGCAATTAATTGTTTAAAAGTTATAAAATTATGGAAATGTCCTCGGTTGTGTCATGTAACCTGGAGCACACAGCTAAAAAGAGCTCTTTAAGTTGCTTTGCAGACAGTCACAGGCCTCACTGGAGAGACTACTGAAAGAATCATGTACTTCATTTTATTACTGCTGATACTGTCTGCCGCAGCCAGTGAGTAATAACAAGCACACATCTGTATTTATAATAGGTTTCTAATCAATAATGTTGCAGTTTTATTCCACTATCTACTGTATTAACTGTTCCTCTTTCAAAGTTTTTGATGTTTGGGACAATCTTATTCTGTTTTAATGACAAGTTTTTAAATGTGTGTTAGGTGTTCATTGCATTGAGTTGAATCAGCCTCCTGTCATGGTGGTGAAGCCTGGAGAATCATTTTCTATTGCCTGTAAGATTACTGGATATTCAGCATCAGGTGGCTGTACCAACTGGATATGATACTCCGTTGCAAAGGCAATGGAATAGATTGGCTGGTTTTGTAGCTCTGTAATAAATAAGCAATACGGGCGCCAGTGACACAATGAAAAATAAGATCAGTTTCACTGCTGATACTTCAAGCAATACAGTTTCTCTACAAGGTCATCATTTTCAGACTGAGGACACAGCTGTATATTACTGTGCTCGCAATACACAATGCAACAAACTGTCAGAGGACCTGTGCAAGAATCCATGTACAGTAGCCTATGTGCTGCACTGATAAAAATGCAAAAGTATGTTTTATAGTCACTGCCAGTGGGAAATGTCACATGTATCTGCATAATTGATCTATTTACCAGATACTGTTCTTTCTTCTCTTGCTAGACAGATGTGTACACACTGGCTTAACAACTTCCAAGTTAAGGGTATTATAACGTCTCATGTAACTCCTAAATGCCAAAAAACATTTATTAAAATTGTTTCACTCCATAGTATTGCTGGATGTATAGCATCTATGTACTAGAATTGTACTTGATGTATTTAAAATCCTTTAAAAACTCATAAATAAAGTGAATACAGAAGTATAACTGCATAAGGCTGCTATAAATATAAACACAATTTCTTTATTAAGAGGTTTATCAGACACTGGTACAATGTCCTATGACAATCTGGGGAGTCACGGGGAGTCACGGCGAGTCACGGCGAGTCAGACGAGCATTTATTACATTTAAGACTAGACCAAGATCATGGGGAAACACAGGGTATAAATAGAGTCCAGGTGATGAGACTGATGACGGGCAGGTGAGGATGACAAGGAACAGGAACAGGTGCGGGAGCGCCAGGAAATGCTGGGAAATGGAGTCCAAGGGGAAACATGGGAGATACAGGTAAGGAAACACACAGGAAGCAGACAGGGACGGACGGGACCGTGACAGCATTATTGAAATACATTTGCTTTTTTTTGCTAAAAATCTATTTACACTGCAAAAAAATACTGGTAGTCTAATTTTCTGTAATTTAAATGTTATCTATGATAAAAAAATTAAGGACATTGAGTGCTTATGACTATTGATTATTGATAAAACTAGAAATTAATATTGTACATCCGAGTATTGCTTCACTTGTATCATTTTATATAAAAAAAATAACAGTACCAGGCAACAATATCTTCTTTTTGTGAATATGTTGATCAGACACAGCCTGGTATAAGATGATCTATGAAAATATGAAATTAAAAACATTTTCTTTATCTATCTTTTAAAAATGTGATTAATGGACTAGTATCACCTTTGCTTACAGATAACACATAAAATAATCAAATTAAATTAAAAAGCTAAAGCACTTGTGTTGAACATGTTGTTAAACTCAACTGATGCAAATTTGTCTTCTGCTTCATACACACAGGAAAAGCAAGTGATGCTGGACTGGAGGAGGAGTTCATGCAAAACTCATATATGTATGTCTCTTAAAGCAGCAAAGAGTCTTGAAATGTTTCTGTAATACAGTCTATGTACAGTAGTTACTGTAAAGAATCAAGCAACAATGATGACAATAATTCATGTACTCTTCATAATATTATTTTTACAGGGTTAGTAAAAATGATAATTCTCTAAGCGTGGTACATTTATGAATAACTCATCTGCAGAATGATCTTTAAATATCGCTTTCAATTTGCTGACTTTTGTAATGTATAATTATTATGTTTGATATTTTACAGATATTCATTGTCAAACCTTCACTCAGTCTCCAGCAGTGCTGAAAAGACCTGATGAATCTTTTAAACTCATCTGCACTGCTTCTGGATTTACATTCAGCAGCTACCGGGCAGCTGTAGTGAGACAGGCTCCTGGAAAAGGACTTGAATGGGTTGCATATATTAGCACATCCAGTTCTCCCATCTACTATTCCCAGTCAGTCCAGGGAAGATTCACAGTATCCAGAGACGACTCCAACAGTCAACTGCTCCTACAGATGAACAATCTGAAGACTGAAGACACAGCTGTGTATTACTGTGCTAGACTCACAGTGACAAAACAAACCACAACTCAGTGCAAAAACTTTAAGTTCATCCATTTCTCTGTCTGTGTGTGCCTGCATTGAAACATTGAATGTTTATAGATTACACTTATAAATATAAAACCATATGCTGCTTTATTTTTTTATTTTGTGCCCTTTAAAGGGCCCCTATACTAAAAAATGCACCTAGGAGTGTGTGCACAGAACCACCATATATGTAAAAAATCCACCCATTCACTTTTCTATAATCCCCTATAAACCTCATCAGTCCTCTTGAATGAGCCGTTTGCATTCTCTGAGCAATGTGAACTCACATTGATTAAGCCCCGCCCATGACTGATGATGGACTGCTGCTGTCTCCGCCCTCATCCAGCTGTACACTGTCTGCCATTGTTTTCATACTGGACTAGCAGTGAGCTACAAGAATGTGTGAGAGATCGCGCTGATAGAGATCGAATGATAGAATGCAATCAATGCATTCGCGGGCAGACCTCGCGCGAGTGCTTTGACTGACAGAGTTCGTGTTTTCAGTTTTTATATGACGCGTTTATCCTGTCACCTTGATTGATAAAGTCAATGTACTCGTTGTAAATGTACGCGTTTGTCCTGTGGACTTTCATTTAATAAAGCAATGTGTTTGGTTTATTAAAATGGGAAAGTGTTTATCATTCGCTTTATGTGATCATTCTCATCAGCTTTGTTGTTGCTGAAGCGCAGGCTCTCAGTCCGGCGCTTTCTGCTGGAAAGGGGGCGGAGACCAGCAGCTCATTTGCATTTAAAGTGACACACACTAAAACAGTACGTTTTTCCTCACAGGCAAAAATGGACACATAGAGCTCAGTATAATAAAAGATCTGTCATGTATTTTCAGCTGAAACTTTACAGACACATTATGGGGATACCAAAGACTATTTTTACATTGCGAAAAACACCTGGGATAGAGGCCCTTTAAATGAATACCTCCCAGTTTATAAGCATTCCATTTTTTCATTTCTCAGTTTGTTACTTTCATTGTATTATATTTTTGTTATTTCCTAATATTCCCTTTATATTTCATAATTTAGATTTTTAATAATGCAGCAATAGTATCTAATACCCTCAAGTTGTATGAGATAGCAACACATTATTGAGACTGATATACACTTTCTTTGCTAAAATCTGAATGCATTATAAAAACTACAACTCATAAGATTACTATCATTTCTGTCATATTAAATAGTATATTTGCATTTATTTCAATTGCTTTTTTAAAGTAATTTACAATGATGTCAGTGTATAAAAGATACTGTTTTGCATCACTGCAAATCTCCACCCTTTCACATGTAAACATGAACACACACTCATAATAAAAGACTCTCTGAGTCAAACAGCATCTCAGTAGAGAAATAATACAAATTCAACCACAATGATGTGCTGGTTATCAGTACTGTGGATTCTAGCAGCTGTATTCTGTGAGTATTCAACTCAATGCAACACAATTGATGGGATTGTGTGGGATTGATTTTAATTCAGTGAGATTTTTCACAGGTGTTGAGTGTATTCAACTGGACCAACCTGCAGTCATGGTAGTGAAACCTGGAGAAACATTTTCCATCCCCTGTAAGATTACTGGATATTCAGCATCAGGTGGTGGCTACACAAACTGGATACGACACTCCAGCGGGAGAGCGATGGAATGGATCGGATGGTTCTACAGCTCCGGCAGCAATGGTGTCAAAGATTCCCTAAAAAATAAGATCAGTTTCTCAGCTGAATCCTCCATCAACACAGTTTTCCTAACAGGGAAAAGCTTCAACACTGAGGACACAGCTGTTTATTACTGTGCTAGAGACTCACAGTGAATCAGTCCAATGACAGTGTAATACAAAAACCAGTTCCTTATTGCTATATTATGAAAATGCTGCAAAACTAATTATATCATAATATATGATATAATTGTCAAAGACTGGGGAAAAATGAGAAAAAAATACAGTTTTACATTACAGTATGTTTTTCTGTCACTACAAGAAGAAAATGGCATCATTCCCCAGCTATACAGACTTTTTTCCAAAAGGTGGCACTCTTGCCAGTCTTATGAGCACATAGTCTGTCTTATCTAATTATAGGCCCTATATATAAACTCAGTATATCAAACATCACACAACTAAATCATGTTTAAATAAAGTTTCTATACATTGAACAACTACTGCATGTATAGCATCACACTTTACTGAATGTACTTTAAAGCCAGTAAAACTCATGAATGCAGTGAAAACAAAAATAACTGAAAATGGCAACAATGTCTTCATTTCTTCTTTTTGTAAATATGTTGATCAGACACTGGCTGGTATAAGATGACCTATGAAAATATAAATACATTTTTAAAATATTTATTTTTTATTATAGGCTAGTGACACCTTTGCTTACAAGAACATAACACATAAAATAATCAAATTAAATTAAAAAGCTAAAGCACGTTTGTTGAACATGTGGGACAACTCAACTGATGTACAGTAGCTGTATGCAAATTTTTCTTCTGCTTCTTGTACAAAAGTAAAAACTTTGTGTCTATGGGTCAGTATGAAAGACAAAAACATGATCTTCTCATCAGCTTTAATACTGCTGACAGCAGCTGCATCCTGTGAGCTTTCACTGATGTTTTACTAACATATGATCAACTTTAAATAACTGTTAACAGAGATTATTATTATAACACATTTTGTCTTTGTTTTTCTCAGGTGGTGTTTTCTGTGTTGAGCTCACGCAGCCTCCATCTATGGTTGTAAAACCTCAAGAATCTTTTTCAATCTCCTGCAGGATTTCAGTATCAAGCTACTGCATTCACTGGATACGCCAACCAGCTGGAAAAGCACTGGAGTGGCTTGGATGGATTTGTGATGGTGGTAGCATTAAAATGAAAGATTCAGTAAAAAACAAGATCAGTTTTACTCAGGACACATCAAAAAACACAGTGTTTATGCAAGGAAGTAATTTTCAGACTGAGGACACAGCTGTGTATTACTGTGCCAGAGAGTCACAGTGACAAAACAAACCACAACTCAGTGCAAAAACTTTAAGTTCATCCATTACTCTGTCTGTCTGTTCCTGCACTCAAAAATCCATGTTTATAGATTCAAATCCTGTAGAATGTAATTTTTTTGCTTGTAATAATTAAGACGTAATAATAAATCTATAAAACATGTTTTGTTTCTTTTATTTTGTGCTCTTTTAAAAATTCCCATTTTAATTTTATTTCTCCCCATTAGTTAGCAATGCATTGAAACAGATATACACTTTAATTTACTAAAAATTGCCGGAGCCAATGTTGTAGTGGACAGTGCTCCGGCATATAGCGCAGTTGCGCTCCGGGTGACTCGGGTTCGAGTCCCGACTCGAGGTCCTTTCCCGACCCCACCCCCCTCTCTCTTCCACCTCATTTCCTGTCTTCTCCTTCACTACTTAAAAAAAGGCCAAAAATAAATCTTAAAAGAAAAATCTTTTTACTAAAAATCTAAATGCTTTATAGACTTTGAATTGAAATGTCTTTTAATTTACAGGTTATCTAAGATTGAAAAAAACTAAGGCCACAAAGTGCAGTTGTTGGCTCATTATTGTAAAACTAAAAATGAATTTCTTTTTACAATATACCTTTATTCTTTGTAAATAAATGAATTGAACTTTATTATATATTTATGTGAACATCATCTACTAAATGGTATGATCTTTAACTGAAAAGCAAAGACCAAACTTCTGAAAATGACCTCAGAGAAACATGTTGAAAACTAAGGTAATAGTAATAATTTTTTTTACCTTAAATAAATTTTAAAGCTATCATTAGTTTTTTATGTTGGAGATACAATGTTTTTAACAACTTTTATTTCTATAAAGAAGATGAAATCGCTCTTTAGTTCTTTACAGCTCACTTCCAAAATATCAGTTTACATTGTTACAGATTTAGCTGAACTTGTTTTCATACAATTTTTTTCAGACTGGAGGAGGAGTTCATGCAAAACTCATATATGTATGTTTCTTAAAAGCAGCAAAGAGTCTTAGAAATGTTTCTGTAATACAGTCTATGTAGTTACTCTAAACAGTCAAGCAACAATGAAGACAATAATTCATTTACTCTTGATAATATTATTTTTACACGGTTAGTAAAAATTATAATTCTCTACTCATCTGCAGAATGATCTTTTTATATCATTTTCAATTTGCTGACTTTAGTAATGTATAATTATTATGTTTTATGTTTCACAGATGTTCATTGTCAAACCTTCACTCAGTCTCCAGCAGTGCTGAAAAGACCTGATGAATCTTTTAAACTCATCTGTACTGCTTCTGGATTTACATTCAGCAGCTACTGGGCAGCTGTAGTGAGACAGGCTCCTGGAAAAGGACTTGAATGGGTTGCATATATTGGCACATCCAGTTCTTATATCTCCTATTCCCAGTCAGTCCAGGGAAGATTCACAGTATCCAGAGATGATTCCAACAGTCAACTGCTCCTACAGATGAACAATCTGAAGACTGAAGACACAGCTGTGTATTACTGTGCTAGACTCACAGTGACAAAACAAACCACAACTCAGTGCAAAAACTTTAAGTTCATCCATTTCTCTGTCTGTGTGTGCCTGCATTGAAACATCGAATGTTTATAGATTACACTTATAAATATAAAACCATATGCTGCTCAAATTTTTTATTTTGTGCCCTTTGAATGAATACCTCCCATTTTATAAGCATTCCCTTTTTTAATTTCTCATTTTGTTACTTTCATTGTATTATATTTTTGTTATTTCCTAATATTCCCTCTATATTTCATCATTTAGATTTTTAATAATGCAGCAATAGTATCCAATACTCTCAAGTTGGATGAGATAGCAACACATTATTGAGACTGATATACACTTTCTTTACTAAAATCTGAATGCATTATAAAAACTACAGAGTGCAGCTGTCAACTCATAAGATTGCTATCATTTCTCTCATATTAAATAGTATATTTGCATTTATTTCAATTGCTTTTTTAAAGTAATTTACAATGATGTCAGTGTATAAAAGATACTATTTTGCATCACTGCAAATCTCCACCCTTTCACATGTAAACATGAACACACACTCATAATATCTCTCATAACAGGGGGGAAGTTGTGGCCTAATGGTTAGAGAGTCGGACTCGTAACCAGAAGGTTGCCGGTTCGATTCTCAGTACCGGCAGGAAACAACTGACGTGCCCTTGAGCAAGGCACCTAACCCCCGTTTGCTCCCCGGGCGCTGCAGTGTTAGCTGCCCACTGCCCCGGTGTATGTGTGTTCACGACTTGAAGTGTGTGTGTTCACTATTCACTGGTTGGGTTAAATGCAGAGGTCACATTTCGGGTATGGGTCACCATATCTGACAAAAAATAGGTCACTTTATAATAAAAGACTCTCTGAGTCCAACAGCATCTCAGTAGAGAAATAATACAAATTCAACCACAATGATGTGCTGGTTATCAGTACTGTTGATTCTAGCAGCTGTATTCTGTGAGTATTCAACTCAGTGCAACACAATTGATGGGATTGTGTGGGATTGATTTTAATTCAGTGAGATTTTTCACAGGTGTTGAGTGTATTCAACTGGACCAACCTGCAGTCATGGTAGTGAAACCTGGAGAAACATTTTCCATCCCCTGTAAGATTACTGGATATTCAGCATCAGGTGGTGGCTACACAAACTGGATACGACACTCCAGCGGGAGAGCGATGGAATGGATCGGATGGCTCGATTTAGCTCCACCAGCAACGATGTTAGAGATTTCCTAAAAAATAAGATCAGTTTCTCAGCTGAATCCTCCATCAACACAGTTTTCTTAACAGGGAAAAGCTTCAACACTGAGGACACAGCTGTTTATTACTGTGCTAGAGACTCTCAGTGCCACAAACTTCCACAGAACCTGTACATGAATCTCTATTACACACACAGACTGTTTGTCAATGAAATAAATAGTTGTATTTGTTTACGTAATGAAAGACACTGTTTAGATCCTTTTTTGTTATTAAAAATCAATATCATCCATGATTCCACACTAAACAACAAAATAAAGTCTGAATGCTTACATAAATGCATTGTTTAGAAAATCTCTTGAGCATTGAATACTTTAGGTTGTATTCAGACCTTTGCAAAACAATGTATGTGCCATGACGTTGTGCCACCCTAAAATAAATATGTTTTAGACACCAAAAGAGGGCTCCCTCCTCCTCCGTTTTAAAACATATTTTTGTTTGAACACACCTTTACACGAACAAATGCATCATCAATGCAAAACACATCTGCCATGTTTCCTATTTAAATGGATGATAAATGATTTATGACTGACCTCATTTATCAAAAGAAGCTGAAAGGAAAGGAAGAAACAATGTTTTTTATAACTCTGTTTCTGTTGCTGGTTTCTGTAAACAGTGAGTTTATTTATTTACTTACAAAAACATGTAATTTTTAAAGAAAGGATGATCACATTGATGTATATGGTAATGGTTAGATCTGCAGTGATTGTTTTTGTGTGTGTGTTTAGGCATTTACTCTCAGGTTGTGCTCACACAATCTGAACAGCCTGTAACTGTGTCTCCGGGTGGATCTTTCAAACTGACCTGTGCTTGCAGTGGATTCACTCTGAGTAGCTATAGGATGCACTGGGTCCGGCAGGCACCTGGAAAAGGACTCGAATGGATTTTACACTATTATACAGAATCTGACAAAGGGTCGGCTTCAGCAGTTCAGGGCAGATTCACAGCATCTAAAGACAGCTCGAATCTCTATCTGCACATGAGTCAGATGAAGACTGAAGACACTGCAGTGTATTATTGTGCCAGACATTCACAGTGTAAACTTTAATACAAGCAGCTGTTCCAAAACCATGAAGTACAGTATGAGGAGGAGTCACTACATTCACTATATTCTACATATAACCCATAATGTACTGAACTCATCTACATTACATAGCCTACAAGTGGGGCTTTATCAAATTTGGGGTGAATGTAAAATATTACTTTGATCTTTTGACATTTGTACTTATACATTTTAAAACAAAATAGTAATTAAATGCATTTGAACAAAAGTGTCCACAAGGGGGCACCCTTTGCTTAAACTAAACCATTTCTGAGTCCGTCATCAGTTAAAACCAATCGTTCACTTGGGCTTTTCCTCCATCACTCCTCTCCTTATTTGTTTGCGGTTTTTATTCTCATTTAGTTTCTAAGATCTCACCTTGTGTTAATGTCTTTGTATATGTCACATTTGTAAAGCAATTTGAAAACATTTTTAAAAGGGGATGTACAAATTATTTACTAAGATTTTCAGTATTATATAAATGACTCTTTAATAGATATATTACAGTGTCTGTGTATTTTTATTTAAAGCCTTTTTTGAAGCCTTTTTAAAGATAAATACTGATGTGGGCTGCGTTTCCCAAAAGCATCCTAACCAGTTGATCTTACAACCGTAGTCACCAATGGAGCTACGATCAGAGTAGGCTTACGATGCTTTTGGGAAATGCAGCCCAGGGCAGGTCAGTGCGTGAATATGGAGTTTATCACAATGCATAATGCAATTTACAAGCAGCTTCAAAAACAGCATCTTTATACAAGTATATGTATGAATTCTTAGTTCACAAAATAGGACGTCTGAGGCACGTTCATATATTGCAGCTCACCACATAGGGTGGGATTATGCAAATGCATCATCCTCAAGCATTTATAGTCCCATAACCATTTATGTATTATACTGCAGCCGAGCTTCTCCACAATGTTTCATTATAATAACATGGAGCATAAAATCTGGGGATTTACAGCAATATTACTGGCCGTTCAAAGTATGTTTTAGTTTTAAGTTTTAGTAAATTGACTTTAACTGAATCACATTATTATATTTTATCTTGTTATAATTTTGAATTTTTGCAGATTGTTGGTGTCAGTCACTGATTCAGTCAGAACCTGTGATCACAGAACCTGGAAAATCACACACACTGACATGTACAGCCTCTGGGTTAGACTTTGATGGCTACTGGATGGGATGGACGGTATGACAGTGCTAGCAAATATTACTCTAGCACTGTTGAAGGAAGGTTCACTGTCTCCAGAGACAACAGTAAGGATCAGTTGTATCTTCATTTGAGCAACCTGAAGACTGAAGACACAGCCGTGTATTACTGTGCCAGACAACCACAGAGACAAAAGAGACTGCAGTGCTGTGCAGAAACCTGTCCATGCATGAACCTGTAAATATTTTAGATATTGAGCATTTTTAAATATCCACACAACCACAAATTGAGTTAATCTATAGCATATGTATGATGATAGATTGTGCTATTGAAACACTCATTACCCTCATCATAAAAAAAAGTACAAAACTGTACTCTTTACTGTTAGGGTGGTTCCCATTAGGGCTACTTTATTAACCTCTAAGCACAATATACAATTTTGTACGTTTATGCCATAGAAGAACCATTTTTGGTTCCACAAAGAACCATTTAATCAAAAGATCTATAAAGAACAATCTCTTTCTTAACGTTTTATAATATGAAGAACCTGAATATGAAATATCTGTTGGATTAACATAAAAAAGTTATGTACACATAACTAAGTTATGTTTACTTAGCATAATTTATCTATGTTCAATTTTCTCAATTTAGGTTTCATTTATATTGAACAAGAAGATAAGTTTAAAATGTGAATCTTCACAAAAATTCACATTTTAAAATGTAACCGCCCACTACCTAACCAAAGGCAACGCTTTTCTGAACAATGGCTGCACAAATCTCCAAAATATATAAAACTCCTTTAAATCTCAAAGATAAATGAACATTATAAACTAACAAGTGTTTCTCTTGACAGAGAACAGCACTTAATTAAAAAAAATACATCTCAAAATGCAGTCTTATGCAAAGCATGCTGAGAAATGCAAATCCTCTTCCCAGTTGTAAAATTGTATGTTAACGCAACACAAATCATTAGTGTAGTCCTAACATGAATGGATTAAGTTTCATAACTAAACATGAAAAAAATTCATGTTTTGACCAAATTTTCAAAAAATTGTGTTGATTTAACTTGTTTAATTTAAGTAGATTGGACAAGCAGCAAAAATCTTTTTTTCAGTGTGTGTTTCTCTTGTGCTTTTATATTAATACTGGTTGTGCTGGATTAAACTAAAGGGTTACAACCCAGATGCAAATTTGGGGGAGGATATATGTCTCACCTACAAAAGATAAAAAAACTGAACCCTCGATCAGGGTTTGTGCTTAGTGGCCTTGATAAAACAGCAACAGTTTTTTATTTGAACAGATTTATATAGAAGAATATTAATTTTTAAAATCTCAGTGTAGTAATGGAAATACTACAGTATGGAATTCTAATGATGATTATTTCATGTGAGAAATTTACACTTGTTTGTATTATTACTGTGACCTCACTGTTTAACAATAAATAATAATATAAATTGTTCATGTTTTTCAGATGTTAGTGGTCAGTCATTGACGTCCTCTGAATCTGTGGTGAAGAAACCTGGAGAATCAGTCATTCTCTCGTGCACTGTGTCTGGATTCTCTATGGGCAGCTACTATATGCACTGGGTCCGTCAGAAACCACAGAGTGGACTGGAATGGATTGGATATATAGACACTGGCACAAGTGCATATTATGCTCAGTCTCTGCAGGGCCAGTTCTCCATCACTAAAGACAACAATAATAACAAGCTGCTTTTACAAATAAAAAGCCTAAAGATGGAGGACACAGCTGTGTATTACTGTGCGAGACACTCACAGTTAAACAGAAAACTGCAGTGCTGCACAAAAACTCATAATGCACGAAATGACACAAGGCCTGAGAACACTTTCTGAATTTTCAATAAACTATTCTTTGTTTAATTTAAATGTTCAATACATTTATTAAAAAAAAGATCAGATAGTGGTACAAATTTGTGGTTCTGACCCATATGAGCGGACGCAAATCAGTATCAGTCACATTACATTCTACTCATAAAAGGTCCTATCTGTACTGTAAAGTATGTGTACAGTAACTCTGAGTTTTCTTTTTTAAACTATCGAAAGTAAAAAAATTTTATGATCATGAGAACAAAAAAATAAAAAGTACATGATATTAATAAGAATGCTATTTGCTTTACTATATAACATTAGATCTTTTTAAAAATATATTTTAATTATATACATTTTTTATTAAATTCAAGTTATTTCGTATCAATGTACAGCAAAGATGAAGATGAAAAATAGCTTCTATTAATTTTAAGAATGTAATATTCTTTTTCATGCCATGTTGCACATGCAAATCTCACTTCCGCCTCTTTCATCCAATCATATACTTTATTAGCTGACTTATTAAGCCTTTCTTTGTGCTTTACTTGAGATTTTAGTTTTATCTCAGAGAAATCATGTTCTCTACATATTTCTTACTGTTTAAGCTGGCAGCTTTAACATGTAAGGGTCTTTATATTAATATTAATACCTGTTAAGAACAAAAATTGCAAAAGTCAAAAATATTAAATTTGATGGTTGCAACAACATTTTTATTTCTGTTTTTTTTAGATGTGGTGTGTGGAATTGAACTCAACCAGCCAGACTCAGAGGTTGTCAGACCTGGTGGATCATTGAGTCTTACGTGTAAAGTATCTGGATATTCTCTTACAGATGACAACTATGCAACAGGTTGGATTCGACAGTCTATTGGAAAACCTCTGGAGTGGATTGCTCACATCTGGGGTGGTGGTGACATTTATCAGAAAGATTCTTTGAAAAGCAAGTTTAGTATTGCAAAGGATCCCTCCAGCAGTTCAGTGACTCTGCATGGAAAGAGTCTGCAGACAGATGACACAGCTGTGTATTACTGTGTCAAGTACACAATGTTTCAAACACATATACCTCAGTACAAAAACAAACAAAGTTTTAACCCAGTATGTTTGCAGACATTTATGAGTATGGACTTTTAAACAATTTCTTTGGAAATAATAAAAAACACAATAACTTGAATTATAGGTTATTTTAAATATGGGGTAATTTGAAATAAGCTTTGCAATTTTGAAGCATACAAAACTAGTTCAAAAGTAGTCTTCTTCTCACTTTATTGAAATAAAATAATAATAAATATTTTAATGTCAAAGACACTTTTGTTTACAACTTCTTGCCTGTTTAAAACTAAATGGTATGGCACAAATACTGTATTTATACACATGGATTGACTGTCAGTTGTTTTATGTCATGTTATCACCGACTGACTTGATGATGGTGAGACTAGTTTATATTTAACCTCAAAGAGGAAGGGTTATGCAAACTAAATCAGGTTTCCTCCCATTATAAAAGTATTTATGTCTCACTAGCAGAAGCGTGTATATGGATTTCTATTACAGTATAAAGTGAATATAGTTTAAAAATGAAGCCAAGTATCATTTTGAGCTATGTTGCAACATTCCTGACATTTCAATGTAAGTTAAACTATTTGATCACTAAAATGTTTATAAAAATGTAAAATCCCAACCTATTGTTTTTGTTTTACAGATTGTTGGGGTCAAACGCTGACTGAATCTGAACCTGTTGTTATTAAACCTGAAGGATCTCATAAACTGACCTGTACTGCCTCTGGCTTTGACTTCAGTAGCTATTGGATGGCTTGGATCAGACAAGCTCCTGGAAAAGGACTGGATTTTGTTGCTACCATGTATGACAGTAATAACAAATATTACTCTAGTGCGGTTGGAGGACGGTTTACTGTCTCCAGAGACAACAGTAAGAATCAGGTGTATCTGCACATGAGCAACCTGAAGACTGAAGACACAGCGGTGTATTACTGTGCCAGAGATCCACAGAGACAAAAGAAACTGAGACCCTGAACAAAAACATGTTTGCTTGACTCAATACAGTTTGATAAGAAGAGAAATTAGACTAAATTAGATTAGATCAAGACTTTAATATTTTGTTAAAATCAAACGTTGTACTGCACAAGAAGTATTTTTTAACAAAGAAATCTGTAAAGCAGATAAGACAGAAGCTGCAGACCTTGAGGTAGAAAAGAAATAGTGCCTAATACAGTGATTCTGTACACCTAAATATAAAGCCTTTTTCATACTTTTGCCAAATGCCACTTATAAATTATTATGTATACACAATAAATCATAATTATTAAGATTGATGTGGTTAGGAATTGCTCAAATGTGCCAGGAAAAATATGATCAGAATATACCTATAATAATTATGCATGGACTGTAATTTTACAGCATTATTATGATTACATTTACAGACTGAACCCTGGCAGCGGCTATGGCCACAAAGTGAGCAGAGACTCCATACCAATACATGCACAAGCTCAAACAGCTGAGCTGAAAGACAATCATGCTCAACTCGATCTGCTCAAGCCTACTGTGGATAAAAACCTGTAAAAAAACACCCCATGGATAACAAAGCATTTAACATATCATGTTGGAATATTCAAGGCCACAAGTCATGGACTAAAAAAAAATAATGACTTAATTTTGGAAATTAAAGGCTTATCAGAACAGGTCCTACAAATGCTATTTTCTAGAAAAGCTAAGTATTACTGTATTTTTCTCTCTTCTATTCTCTGTTGTTAGGGTTAGGGTTAGGGTTTCTCATGAGTGCTATTACACTCATGAGAAAAAAAAACATTTGATAAATTCACAACATTAAAATAGCAAATTATGCTGGTTTTAAATAACATGAAACAGATAAACAGAATTTTTTTCGTACTATTTACACTCCTTAAAATTTAAACTTCAATATGAGTTAATAAAAAAATGTCACAAAGACAGAACAGAAAACAACTGAAATAGTGTTAACAAACTAAAGAAATGTGTTGTGTTTAAAATGTGACTAAAATGAATGTTTGAGCTCTCTTAACTGAACATAACTTGTCCTGACATGATCTTAAAATATGTCAGCGCACTTGTTTTGTCCCAGGATGCATGTTTTATAAGGTATTTTTATAAATGGGGATTTTATCTATGACACCGGGACCAAGAGGTTGTGTGCTGCAGAGAAGTATTTGAGGTAGCATATATCAATGTGTACAGTATGGGATGGCCACAGTGAAATGTTTCCCATCAAAAACCTCAACCTGAAAAGCACAGTTCCTTTACAAACTCCTTTGATGCAGAATTTGAGTGTGTCATAATTTATTCACTTAAAAAAAATAGTATTTTTTGCAATTAATATTTAAACATATCTTGTTTGTTAATAAAAAATGAAGGTAAGTCCAAATAACAAAATGTAATCATTTTAAATATCTAAGTGGCTTCTAGCTAAAAAAAACAACAACTAACTAGCTAATTAGCTTTTGTTGCAACTCATTGTCACTCCCTGAATTCTCGATTCTGACGTCACGCATGACTGCTTCCGGGCGCAAAAGCTCTATCAAATGCCTTAGGCCAAAGAAAATGCTAATATGGCGTGCTGTTAAACTTATACAAATTATTATAATAAAATCTCAGATGGCCATGCAGACAGCGAAAGAGAGGCAAGAATGGCTCACACTTACAAGCAATTTTATTAGTTTTTCTTAAATTATATATTTAAAGTGACCTATTTTTTGTCAGATATGGTGATACATACCCGAAATGTGACCTCTGCATTTAACCGAACCAGTGAATAGTGAACACACACACATACACCGGGAGCAGAAAAGGACTTGAATGGGTTGCATATATTAGCACATCCAGTTCTTATATCTACTATTTCCAGTCAGTTCAGGGAAGATTCACAGTATCCAGAGACGATTCCAACAGTCAACTGCTCCTACAGATGAACAATCTGAAGACTGAAGACACAGCTGTGTATTACTGTGCTAGAGACTCACAGTGACAAAACAAACCACAACTTAGTGCAAAAACTTTAAGGTAATCCATTTCTCTCATTTTGTTACTTTCATTGTATTATATTTTTGTTATTTCCTAATATTCCCTTTATATTTCATCATTTAGATTTTTAATAATGCAGCAATAGTATCTAATACCCTCAAGTTGTATGAGATAGCAACACATTATTGAGACTGATATACTTACTTTCTTTGCTAAAATCTGAATGCATTATAAAAACTACAACTCATAAGATTACTATCATTTCTGTCATATTAAATAGTATATTTGCATTTATTTCAATTGCTTTTTTAAAGTAATTTACAATGATGTCAGTGTACAAAAGATACTGTTTTGCATCACTGCAAATCTCCACCCTTTCACATGTAAACATGAACACACACTCATAATAAAAGACTCTCTGAGTCAAACAGCATCTCAGTAGAGAAATAATACAAATTCAACCACAATGATGTGCTGGTTATCAGTACTGTTGATTCTAGCAGCTGTATTCTGTGAGTATTCAACTCAATGCAACACAATTGATGGGATTGTGTGGGATTGATTTTAATTCAGTGAGATTTTTCACAGGTGTTGAGTGTATTCAACTGGACCAACCTGCAGTCATGGTAGTGAAACCTGGAGAAATGTTTTCCATCCCCTGTAAAATTACTGGATATTCAGCATCAGGTAGTGGCTACACAAACTGGATACGACACTCCAGCGGGAGAGCGATGGAATGGACCGGATGGTTCTATAGCTCCGGAATCTTTTTTAGGGTCAAAGATTCCCTAAAAAATAAGATCAGTTTCTCAGCTGAATCCTCCAGCAACACAGTTTTCCTAACAGGGAAAAGCTTCAACACTGAGGACACAGCTGTTTATTACTGTGCTAGAGACTCTCAGTGCCACAAACTTCCACAGAACCTGTACATGAATCTCTATTACACACACAGACTGTTTGTCAATGAAATAAATAGTTGTATTTGTTTACGTAATGAAAGACACTGTTTTGATCCTTTTTTGTTATTAAAAATCAATATCATCCATGATTCCACACTAAACAACAAAATAAAGTCTGAATGCTTACATAAATGCATTGTTTAGAAATCTTCTTGAGCATTGAATACTTTAGGTTATATTCAGACCTTTGCAAAACAATGTATGTGCCATGACGTTGTGCCACCCTAAAATAAATATGTTTTAGACACCAAAAGAGGGCTCCCTCCTCCTCCGTTTTAAAAAATATTTTCATTTGAACACACCTTTACACGAACAAATGCATCATCAATGCAAAACACATCTGCCATGTTTCCTATTTAAATGGATGATAAATGATTTATGACTGACCTCATTTTTCAAAAGAAGCTGAAAGGAAAGGAAGAAACAATGTTTATTATAACTCTGTTTCTGTTGCTGGTTTCTGTAAACAGTGAGTTTATTTATTTACTTACAAAAACATGTAATTTTTAAAGAAAGGATGATCACATTAATGTATATGATAATGGGTAGATCTGCAGTGATTGTTTTTGTGTGTGTGTTTAGGCATTTACTCTCAGGTTGTGCTCACACAATCTGAACAGCCTGTAACTGTGTCTCCGGGTGGATCTCTCAAACTGACCTGTGCTTGCAGTGGATTCACTCTGAGTAGCTATAGGATGCACTGGGTCCGGCAGGCACCTGGAAAAGGACTCGAATGGATTTTACACTATTATACAGAATCTGACAAAGGGTCGGCTTCAGCAGTTCAGGGCAGATTCACAGCATCTAAAGACAGCTCGAATTTCTATCTGCACATGAGTCAGCTGAAGACTGAAGACACTGCAGTGTATTATTGTGCCAGAGATTCACTATGATTCAAGTAATACGACTATTCTTACAAAAACTTAAAGGGGGAGGGGCAAGAAATAGCAGTTGTAATTTTTCGTAATGTAAACATTTTTTTCATTTAAAACATTATATAGTAAACCTTATATGTTATATTTTGAAGTGACAAATATGTTTCTTTTGCAGAAAAAAATTGATTCAACAATATTTCTATGTGGATTTATCAAACTTCATTCAATGTATTGGAAAGAGAAAAGTTGCAATTATAATTGTTGAATAAAAAGTGCTATTTTAACTACATTGCTTAATAAATATATTTTTTTATTTTCCAAAAATAGTTTTAGGTGTATCCTAACATACTATTGTTGTAACCTATGTGTACTGCAACATGGAACATAACCAGCCAAGCTCTCTAATGGTAAAACCTGGAGAATCTATTACTATTTCCTGTAAAGTGTGAGGTTATTCTTTTAGTAATAGCTCAAATGCACCTTCCTGGATCAGACTGTAAAAAATCAACTTAAAAACTTAAGTTAAAAAACTTCAGTACATTTTTAAGTTAAATCAAATAAGATTTATGAGTCAATTGAATTTAAATTATATTGAACTGAAGAAATCTATAGTTGAATTTAAGTTCAATTGACTCATAAAGCTAATTTGCTTTAACTTAACGTATTTTTTTTACAGTGTGCTCAGGGGAAGACATTTAAGTTTATTGACATGATCTATTATGATGATAGCAGACTACAACGCTTAACTGAAAAACAAATTTGGCATCTCCAGAGACATTGTCTACAACAACAGTATATCTTCAAGGACACAATCTCCATGTCGAGGACACAGCTGTGATATTAATGTGTTCGGTATACAGGCAGCACAAGGTTTAATAAGATAATTTGTGAACATACAAATTAAGGGATGAAATCATGTAAATAATTCAGTTATTATGACATCATGACATTGTGGTTTAAATGTAACATGGTTTGTATAAAACACCAAAAAACAAACCTAATCAAACTTAGTCACTTTGTACACTTTGGAATTGACAGCAAAAGAAAAAAGTTTTTTGTCCAATAACGGACAAACACCTTACATTGTCAGACTAACAAACAACTTCCTCATCTCTAGAGACCTCAATGCAGTAATGGAGTCTGCAAACTTAAAAACACATCTAAATCCATGTGCATGTTACACAGTATTGTACAAAAACAAACACTATAGACAAGAGACATAAGATGTGTGCCATAGTTCACCTGACACTGACAAAAAATGTGAAAAGGGTGCTTCATTTAAAATAAGTCAAAAAAATGATGATAATCTGACACAGCAACAAAAATGTAGTTTGTGAGGCATCTGTCCATAAACAAACTTCATGGGCCAACCAGTGTCACAAGAAATCATGCTGGTCAACCAACTTTAGTTTTTCTGGTTCACCAGCTAAACAAAAATAAACTTCTCTAGTTAACATATAGGCAGGTTTAAGCTGGTCTTTCCAAGCAGGCCGCCTCTATTTTTTCTTTCAATGCAAATGAACTTGACATCCTTGTCATATTAACACACCTACGAGTATTTTTAAGTGCACTTCTTTTCATCTTTTATTAAGTGAATCACCAGTTGATTTAAATCATGGTCACTTTATATCTCTTGCTATTGACGGCTACCATGTCTTGTAAGTATATTCTCTACATAAATCAAACCTTATATGACAGCGTAAATAAAAACATTATTACAACTTTGTGTTTATCAACAGGTATTGACTCACAGATTGTGCTCACACAGTCAGAACAGTCAGTAGTTGTGGCTCCAGGTCATTCACACAAACTAACCTGTGCCTGCAGTGGGTTTTCTGTTGGGGGCACTAGCATGTTCTGGATCCGTCAGGCACCTGGGAAAGGACTGGAATGGATCATTTATTATTATTCAGATACAAGCAAGAGCTCGGCTCCATCAGTTCAGGGCAGATTCACAGCATCTAAAGACAGCTCGAATCTCTATCTGCACATGAGTCAGATGAAGACTGAAGACACTGCAGTGTATTATTGTGCCAGACATTCACAGTGTAAACTTTAATACAAGCAGCTGTTCCAAAACCATGAAGTACAGTATGAGGAGGAGTCACTACATTCACTATATTCTACATATAACCCATAATGTACTGAACTCATCTACATTACATAGCCTACAAGTGGGGCTTTATCAAATTTGGGGTGAATGTAAAAATATTACTTTGATCTTTTGACATTTGTACTTATACATTTTAAAACAAAATAGTAATTAAATGCATTTGAACAAAAGTGTCCACAAGGGGGCACCCTTTGCTTAAACTAAACCATTTCTGAGTCCGTCATCAGTTAAAACCAATCGTTCACTTGGGCTTTTCCTCCATCACTCCTTTCCTTATTTGTTTGCGGTTTTTATTCTCATTTAGTTTCTAAGATCTCACCTTGTGTTAATGTCTTTGTATATATCACATTTGTAAAGCAATTTGAAAACATTTTTAAAAGGGGATGTACAAATAATTTCCTAAGATTTTCAGTATTATATAAATGACTCTTTAATAGATATATTACAGTGTCTGTGTATTTTTTATTTAAAGACTTTTTTGAAGACTGTGAATTAAATACTGATGTGGGCTGCGTTTCCCAAAAGCATCCTAACCAGTTGATCTTACAACCGTAGTCACCAATGGAGCTACGATCAGAGTAGGCTTACGATGCTTTTGGGAAATGCAGCCCAGTGCAGGTCAGTGCGTGAATATGCAGTTTATCACAATGCATAATGCAATTTACAAGCAGCTTCAAAAACAGCATCTTTATACAAGTATATGTATGAATTCTTAGTTCACAAAATAGGACGTCTGAGGCACGTTCATTTATTGCAGCTCACCACATAGGGTGGGATTATGCAAATGCATCATCCTCAAGCATTTATAGTCCCATAACCATTTATGTATTATACTGCAGCCGAGCTTCTCCACAATGTTTCATTCTAATAACATGGAGCATAAAATCTGGGGATTTACAGCAATATTACTGGCTGTTCAAAGTATGTTTTAGTTTTAAGTTTTAGTAAATCGACTTTAACTGAATCACATTATCACTGAGATATTGAGCTTTTTTATATTTCCACACAACCACAAATTAAGTTAATGTAGAATATGATGATAGATTGTGCTATTGAAACTCATTACCATCTGTCAGAAAAAAGGACAAAACTGTACTCTTTACCATCACTGGGGTGCTTCCCTTTAGGGCCAGACTATAAAAAATGTTGCTGTAGTTATGCAACAGTTTGCCAGTAACTTACTGTAGATTTATATTGATCTAATTTATTGGCAACAATTTGTTCAAAGATAAATGAACATTAAACATTAATAAGTCTTTATCTTTACTGAAAAAAAAACTGTAAAATAACAGACTCACGCAAAGCATTCTGGGAACCAAAAATCCTCATAATTTTTTCAGATTTTTTAAATAGTTTTTCTGTAAAGATAAAGACTTGTTAATGTTTATTTATCTTTGAACAAACTGTTGCCATTAAATTAGCTATATATGAATCTACTGTAAGTTACTGGCAAACTGCTGCCAGTAATACTGTAATTTCTACAGAATTTTTTAACAGTGTACTTTATTAACCTCTATACAGAATATACAATTTTGTAGGTTTTTGGGTATATTTCTAACCTATAAGGTGCTTAAATGTCATATGCCATAGAAGAACCATTTTGGTTCCACAAAGAACCGTTCATTCAAAAGTTCTATAAAGAACTTTTATATAATCTCTTTCTTAACTCTTTAATTTTTTGAAAAAACATTTTTTCACCACAAAGAACAGTTTGTGAAACGGAAAGGTTCTTATGGAACCATGTAGACAAAAAAGGTTCTTCTATGGCAAGAGTTTTCAAACTGGGGTCCAGGGACCTCAGCGGGCCTCCAGAATGTTCTAAGGTGTCCCCAGAAGTTTTTTGAGAAACAAAAGGCTGCAAAAGTTGTAATATTATACTGAAGGTTATTACTGTTTATTATCTACAAGCAATATGTTGTATTTATAATATGACACTTAAATGCTTCTTTATACAAAAATGGATATGTATTTTAGAAAGGGGTCCCTCGCAAAAGTCATATTTGGGGGTCCATGGCATGAAAACGTTTGAAAACCACTGCTCTATGGCATTGTGAAGCGCCTTTATTTTTAAGAGTGTAAAGGCTTTGTGTACATTTAAAGGTACAATTAAATGTTAGGAAAATAAAACAAATGAAGACTGTAAATTATTACAATCCTAAAACGTTACACAATAGTGATCTATTCCACCAAAAGAGGGTGTTCTATTGCCAACATCACTTAAAGATCAACCATGGTCTTTTTGACATGTTTTGCAGTATTTTTAGAAAAGAAACATTTCAGTAACTCCTCCTCCTCATTTGCACACTTGCTTTAGAATAATCATCTCATAGAGATCATAATGTTCAAGGCCATGCAAATGCACTCGCTTTTAACTCTATATAACAATCAAATTCAGCTTATAGTCACTTTAAGCAATAACCTAATATTTCATTTGCATCAGTTACGTCTCTAAATGAAAATATTAACTATGGGGACAATACACATTTGGAATTTCATTTTTATTGTTGTTGTAACTCTTCAAGGTATTTTTTAACATTTGTGTTTTTTTATAACTATAGGATTATTTTTATCCATTGACAGAAGATCAAAGTTAATGTGATTTATGTGTTTAATTTCACAGGTATCAGTGGTGATGAGATCAGATTAGATCAGTCACCTGCTGTGGTGAAGAGACCTCAGGAACCAGTGAAGATCTCCTGTAAAATATCTGGTTTTACAATGACAAGCTACCTCATGCACTGGATAAGACAAAAACCAGGGAAAGCTCTGGAGTGGATTGGAAGAGTTAACTCTGGCACTAGTAACCCTGTTATATATGCAGACTCAATGAAAGATCACTTTATTTTGAGTGAGGACGTGTCTGCAAGTACACAGTTTCTTGAAGCCAAGAGTCTAAGAGAAGAGGACACGGCTGTTTATTACTGTGCTCGAGAGTCACAGTGACTCGATCTGATGAATCAGCTCTACAAGAACTATCAACTACTGTGGAAAAACACATAGTAACCCACTCTTAGGGCTTATTGCTTTAATAAACAGCACATTGTACATTATGATTATCATCAGGGAGAAATAGTTGACATTATGGTGATAAAATTGTTATGATCATAATTTTTGGTGTTTCAGTATAATTCCAAGGGATTCATTTAATTCCTCTGTAGTTTTAATGTAGAGGGATTTTGTGAGATAACAATAATTACACACATGCGCGCACACGCACACACACACACACACACACACAAACACACACACACGCACGCACGCACACACACACACACACACACACACACACACAGTTGGTAAAAACCTTTACATTACATACATTATACTGAAAGATCCTGCTTTTAAGACTCACTGAAACCCTGAAAACACATCCTTCAAAATACGCTATATGTATAAGGTGTTGATTAATAAAGTAAAAATCATTTTAACTGCATGTGTGAGCAGCTTCTGTCATTTATCAAAGATCTGCTAGAGGGCTGGCTATGCAAATACACATTTACATTGATGCTCCCCTATAAACTTAAAGCTAAATGCAAGACCTGATTTCATTTCTGTTGAAGTTGTTGTTAGTCAGTGAGGTTTTTAGTCCAAACCACTGAAGAAATGGTCCTGAAAATCACCTGTTGTTTATTAACATTATTAGTCTTTATGGACAGTAAGTAAGATTTGTTTTTGTGAATGTAAATGCATTTACTGTACAGAGATAAACTGTAAATTCATGTTAATGTTTATTATTTTTGAATTGGGTTGTAATCTTTTATTTCTTCTACCTCTTAGACTGTGAAGGTCAGACACTAACTGAGTCTGAGCCAGTCACCATCAGACCCGGAAACAGCCATAAACTGACCTGCACTTTCTCTGGGATTAGTGTTGATAATGCACATATCTCATGGATAAGACAAGCTGAAGGCAAAGGGCTTGAATGGCTCTCATATATTTCAGCTCCCAGTGGCAGTAGCATATATTACTCTAAAACTGTTGAGGGCAGATTTACCATCTCCAGAGACAACAGTAAACTGCAGGTGTATCTGCACATGACAAAGCTACAGGCTGAGGACACTGCTGTGTATTACTGTGCCCGAAGAAACACAGTAACACAAGAGATTCTTGTGTAGTACATAAATTCAATGTCCTTCAGAAAAACTGTACAATGACAATTTGACACAAACACTGTATATTTGGACAATATGCTCTATTAAACCTATTATTCAGTACTTTTTTACATTTCACTGCAACTCACTGATTCATCATTTCCACTGAATGTCTAGAACAATAGATGTTACACAACATATATACAAATATGATATCACCTCTCTTAAAATGACAACATATAACTATATTGTATAGTGCTCTTATACTGTAGCTGTATAATTTTAGAAGGCCTAATCATTTTGAGGTTTTTTTAGGTTCTGTCTCCCAAACAGGCATTAAGTCATGAGTAGTTACGTTTAAGTTGTTCTTACAAAAATGCCTTTCAAAAATACTTGTGTCTTGACTTGAAGGGCCAGTTCACCCAAAAATTAAAATTCTGACATCATTTGCTCACCCTCAAGTTTTTACAAATTTTACCACCATTGACTACCATAGTAGGAAAAATGACAATGTAGTCAAAAGTGCCCCAGAACTGTTTGCTTTCCTACATTCTTCAAAATATCTTCTTTTCTATTCAACAGAAAAAAGACATTTTTCCTACTGTGATAGTCAATGGTGGCAAAGAGCATTCTTCCAAATATCTTTCTCTGTGTTCATCAGAACAAAGAAATGTATAGGGTGAGTAAATGGTGACAGAATTGCCATTTCTGGGTGAACTGTCCCTTTAAAGCCCTGTCTGAGAATCCGGCTCATAAAGTTTCAGTGTCTGTTTACTGAAGCTATGCCCCTAAAATCTGATCCGGCCTGATATATTTACAACTCAGTTCATGATATGCAAATGATCACATTTCAAGTGAAATAAAACTGGCAGTTGCTTCAGGGGAAGTTCACAAACACTTTAATCGGCTAATGTAAAAGTTGTGTAGATGGTCTTTCTAAATTAGAAAATAAACATGAATCAAATGCTTTTAATTGTATTTGCCACTTTGCCATGTGAGTGTATTATTCAGTACAGATGTTATTGTCATTGACTGTTATTCTACAAATAGTTCAAGAACAGATGGACTGACTCTCAATGTATGTTATTCTTGTTTTGTAGGTGTTCATAGCATCTCATTGACCTCGTCTCCTGCACAGATTAAAACTCTTGGTGATTCAGTCAAGTTATCCTGTCAGATCTCAGGTTATGCCCTTAGTGACTACGGCACAGCATGGATCAGACAGACTCCTGGAAAACCCTTGGAGTGGATTGGCATCATATGGGGTAGCGGATCAATAGACTCTGTAAATTCCTTCAAGAGTCGGTTCACTATTTCCAGAGACACCAGCAGAAATGAGCTGTACTTAGACATCAGCCGCCTGCAGACTGACGACACAGCTGTGTATTACTGCGCAAAGACTCACGGTAGCTCATCTGAAGGAGAGAAACTAACAAAAACACACAGTTGGACAGTTCATCCAAGTGTGCAAAGCTTTCACATTTACTGTATTGTTTTTGCCAAGAAACTTGGATAAACATTTAAACCTAAACCCGTACTGAAATCTACCCTTCAAAACAGGAGGAGAAATGCTGTACAAAGTCCCAACCCAGCCCAAAGATGACTTATTTTATAACATTTTTCCTAAATTAAACCTAAAATCTGACTAAAAATGATATTAAAATCAACCAGGCAAAATCTGCCCCCTGTTCACACTACAGAGTAAACAGACTTAAATATTAAATAATATAGTATTTGCAGTCAACTATTTGTCGAACTTTCATAATATTTTGTTACAAAATAGTGTTCGACTGACACCAAAAGGGGGAGCTCTTTTGTCACCATGAATTAAATATCAAATATGTTCTGTTTTTGTTATGCCTTCAGTAGCTCCTCCTCCTCATTTGCTTACCTGCATTAGAATAATAATTTCTGAAAGATCTAAGAATCTAATGAGACCAAATAATACAGCCCATGCAAATGCACTTGCTTTTTCAGTCTATATAACAGTCAAATTAAGCAAAGCAGTCACTTTATAAGAAATGAATTAGTATTTCATGTGCAGCAGTTACTAATAGTATTTTAACTATGGGGACAATACACATTTGGAATTTCATCTTTATTGTTGTTGTAACTCTTCAAGGTATTTTTTAAAATTTGTGTATTTTTCTAGCTATAGCAGTATTTTTTATCCATTGACAGAAGATCAAAGTTAATGTGATTTATGTGTTTAATTTCACAGGTATCAGTGGTGATGAGATCAGATTAGATCAGTCACCTGCTGTGGTGAAGAGACCTCAGGAACCAGTGAAGATCTCCTGTAAAATATCTGGTTTTACAATGACAAGCTACTACATGCACTGGATAAGACAGAAACCAGGGAAAGCTCTGGAGTGGATTGGAAGAGTTAACTCTGGTTCTGTTATATATGCAGACTCAATGAAAGATCACTTTATTTTGAGTGAGGACGTGTCTGCAAGTACACAGTTTCTTGAAGCCAAGAGTCTAAGAGAAGAGGACACGGCTGTTTATTACTGTGCTCGAGAGTCACAGTGACTCAAACGGATGAATCAGCTTTACAAGAACTGTTTGGGAATGAACATGTAATAGTGATTACAATCACAATTCTTAACTGGTGTATAATGTACAGGATTACTGGTCAGCAAATCTATTATACAGTAAATCTCAAATTCTTTTCATCATACTTCTGAAAACAGAATATCATCCTTACCTCTACATGCCATAAAATGAGTAATCTTCTCTACAGATTTATGTTCTGAGTATCACTTATAAATGCACAATATGTTTGTCAATAAATCCAGAGCTTCTCTGATCTCAAATGTAGCACCACACACAATTCTGAAGCTCAGTAATAACACCATCACCTGCTACACTTCTTTCTTCTTGCATCTCTTAAAACTCCATCAACTTCAGTCAGGTCCTCTTCAAAATACCACATTTAACCTGCAGTCCTCCTGCAACAGATGACAACAGACTTACTTTTAAAACACCAGTCACACAAAAGTCAAATGCTTAACCATACCAATAATAATACCACGATGTTTGTTTAGCCCAAAGCGCAAACTGTTCTCATCACATGAACGTCTGCTGATCATGCTAACTTCCTAAAATAACATCCTTCAAAACATGTATAAAACACTCTTTATATAAGCAAATCTCTTCCTCACTTTACATCTTTAGCCAGATTAAAGTCAACTGAATAAACTACTGCAAATCAGTCATTGATTCCAGTTTTTCCACTGTTTGAAATAATCAAAAGCAAGTTTCATCTTTTGGGGGTTTAGAAAACATCAAAACACAGTTTTACAGTATCTTTCAGTAAGTAGGAGAGTATAGACGGGCATAACATTATTAAAATGTATTTTGAATTTAGACTGCGATACCAAACTCAACCACTAAAGGTCAATGTCACATACGGTTTTTAACAAATTTAACAAATTGTTTATTTAATGAAATTAACATACCACAAAATTCAACAAATCGTTTATTTAATACAATTATTATACAATTAAATATTAATATCAATCAACAAGTATTTAAATGATATAAAATAAACAAACGCACATCGAAGTTCGATGAAACGTCTATAAGAGTACAATTTAATTTGTCATAATAATAATTATACTGGTTACAACAAAACAAATACAACTTTAGTACAACTTTAGGATTTTAATAAAAACTCTTCGACATATAGCCTGCTGCACAAATACAAAGCTCATGCAAATGATTTTGTAGGGAGTATTACAAGGCTATTATAAACTGAACCCACAGTCAGTGTTTGTGCCCAGCTGTAGTATAACTTCTGGTTGTTTTATACTGTTAACTTGTTATTCTCTTCATTAGACAGTTTTAGGGTGATGATGAAAATGTTACAGTACGGGATTCTGTTGACGATTATTTCATGTGAGATAATTATTTAAATTCTCTGGATATTTACTTTCACCTCATATTCACCTAAATAATCTAACAACTTTTTTTAATGCTTTTCAGATGTTAGTGGTCAGTCATTGACGTCCTCTGAATCTGTGGTGAAGAAACCTGGAGAATCAGTCATTCTCTCGTGCACTGTGTCTGGATTCTCTATGGGCAGCTACTATATGCACTGGGTCCGTCAGAAACCACAGAGTGGACTGGAATGGATTGGATATATAGACACTGGCACAAGTGCATATTATGCTCAGTCTCTGCAGGGCCAGTTCTCCATCACTAAAGACAACAATAATAACAAGCTGCTTTTACAAATAAAAAGCCTAAAGATGGAGGACACAGCTGTGTATTACTGTGCAAGAGACTCACAGTTAAACAGAAAACTGCAGTGCTGCACAAAAACTCATAATGCACGAAATAACACAAGGCCTGAGAACATTTTCTGAATTTTCAATAAACTATTCTTTGTTTAATTTAAATGTTCAATACATTTATGAGAAAAGATCAGATAGTGGTACAAATTTGTGGTTCTGACCCATATGAGCGGACACAAATTAGTATCAGTCACATTACATTCTACTCATAAAGGTCCCATCTGTACTACTGTAAAGTATGTGTACAGTAACTCTGAGTTTTCTTTTTTAAACAATCGAAAGTAAAATATTTTTATGATCATGAGTCTTCTTCTCACTTTATTGAAATAAAAAAATTTTGAGACACTTTTGTTTACAACTTTCTGCTGTTTACAACATAGATTGACTGTCAGTTGTTTTATGTCATGTTATCACCGACTGACTTGATGATGGTGAGACTAGTTTATATTTAACCTCAAAGAGGAAGGGTTATGCAAACTAAATCAGGTTTCCTCCCATAATAAAAGTATTTATGTCTCACTAGCAGAAGCGTGTATATGGATTTCTATTACAGTATAAAGTGAATATAATTTAAAAATGAAGCCAAGTATCATTTTAAGCTATGTTGCAACATTCCTGACATTTCAATGTAAGTTAAACTATTTGATCACTAAAATGTTTGTAAAAATGTAAAATTCAAACCTATTGTTTTTGTTTTACAGATTGTTGGGGTCAAACGCTGACTGAATCTGAACCTGTTGTTATTAAACCTGAAGGATCTCATAAACTGACCTGTACTGCCTCTGGCTTGGACATCAGTAGCTATTGGATGGCTTGGATCAGACAAGCTCCTGGAAAAGGACTGGATTTTGTTGCTACCATTGAGTATGACAGTGATAGAAAGTTTTACTCTAGTGCTGTTAAAGGAAGGTTCACTGTCTCCAGAGACAACAGTAAGAATCAGGTGTATCTGCACATGAGCAACCTGAAGACTGAAGACACAGCGGTGTATTACTGTGCCAGAGATCCACAGAGACAAAAGAAACTGAGACCCTGAACGAAAACATGTGTGCTTGACTCAATACAGTTTGATAAGAGGAGAAAAGACTTTTGAAATTAGATTAAATTAGATTAGAGCATAAACTAAGTTTGGATTTTTTTGCATTGAAATTACTTTCAAGTTATTGTAATAATTAAATTATCAAAGCAGTATTAATTCTTTGGGAAAACTACAACTTTAATATTTTGTTAAATCAAACTAGTCTTTTAAAAAACCTTTTTTAAAACAAATAATAATACAATTGTAAAGCTGTTGAACAGGTTTAAGAGGAGACAAAGCTGCTGGCTTCTTATGTTTGAGCCTCTAGAGGGCGCTTGCAGCCTACAAAGCATCAACACCTAAACACACACACAGTATATTTTCATTTCTAATTGTCTTGCACACTTTTATACTTAAACTAAGAACAGTTTAGTCAGAGGCTCTATAATATTAAGGTGAATAATACAATTATATATATATATAAAATATAATATTAATTAAAATTTCTATGTACAGTATTGTTAACAGTATATACACAGAGCTATTGAAAGATTAAAAGGTATTACGTTGAGAGATTACTTTGAATGTTTGCAATTAATATATTTTCATATGAAACCTTTTATGCAAACAGCAAAAAAATTTAACAAACAAATTTTTGAGAAGAGTAAAATAAAAAATCTCAATAAAACACAGCATATTACATCATGAAAACACATACAGTATTTAACTTTACACACCATTGTTGACCAAATGTAGAATCTCTAGAGGGCAGTCTATTTATTTACATTTAGACTAAAGCACTTTGCTTTATTTGTTTAATTATGGTTAAACTTACAACTAAAAACCTTTGTATGCGTTGTAAATAACATTCTAACTAAAAAAGGTTTAATATATGGAAACAGGAAATGTAGAAGAATTAACAAATTATAGAAAAAAATGCAAAATGATTTAATGTACATTTTATTTTTTATTTTACCCAGTTCCTATTAAGTTCCTATTAAGCCATTTAATTTTTTCTGCCTATTTAGTATCAAGTTAACAGCATTTTCTGAGACTAAAAAACCCAGTGCATTTGTCAATTATTTATGTCTTATGACATTAAATAAATAATTGTTAGATACAATCAATACTTACTGATATTTAAAGCAGTAGCTATGCCAATATGTGATTTGGACACCCAGACCAAAAATTGTGAACATACCCAAGACCCACCCTTATTCAAATAAAGACTTCATTATATTGTTTGTTCTCTATAAAACCTGTTAGTTGTTGGTCAAGCATCACTGCACATATTGCATGGAGTTTAGAGATCTTCGAGAAAGATGTATCTGAGATATTTTATAATCATAGTTCTGCTTTCATGTAAGTTTAAATCTGCCTACCAATATTATATTATAATATTAGAAAACTTTGTTGCTTAATTTAATATATGAACATGTAGTAAATCTTTTGTTCTAGGTGTACATGGTCAGTCACTGACCTCCTCTGGCCCCGAAGTGAAGAAACCTGGAGAAACTGTCATACTGTCCTGTCAGGTTACTGGACTCTCCCTTAGCTGGTTGCACTGGATCCGTCAGAAACCACAGAGTGCTCTGGAATGGATTGGGCGCATTGACAGTGGCACTGGCACCATTTTTGCTCAGTCTCTACAGGGGCAGTTCACTATCACCAAAGACACCAGCAAAAACATGGTGTATCTGAAAATAAACAGCCTGAAGGAGGAGGACACAGCTGTGTATTACTGTGCAAGAGAGTCACAGTTCCACAAAAGACTGCAGTGCTCAACAAAAACATGTTTTCTGTTTATTATTAGAACACACTCCGCTTCTGTGTCCTTGTTTTTTCCAAGCTTGGTGATCATTCATAGAGAACAATGTTGCTTTAAAAAAAATAGTTCTGTTGAAATTAACCCAATTTAGGTTGTTTTGCAACCCATTGTTAAGGGAAGTACAAAGGGTTTATGTGCATGTATTTGCTAAAAATTGAAATGGGACAAACAGATAAAATAGAAACAAGTTAATATTAATGGTTAAACACACAATAGTAATATTTTATGATCAGTTCAAAAATGAATACATGATGGTATAACTTTAGTCATCCCTGATGAGCATCTCAGGCGAGTGATCATATTAATGGGGTAAAAATCCTTCGTTCCCATCAACATTTAAAAAAGAGAAAGAGAGCGATTGGATTTGTGGGGATGGTTTAGTGGATGGTTCACAAAGTTTCAACGAGTACGTTGTAGTAGCAGGGGGGATTTTTCGGGTGGCTTTAATAGTGTTATGTTTGTGACCAAGTATTAGAGCACTAGTATAAAATGCATGTGTTGGCCTGGAAATGAGACAGTTTAAAAGTGTGACTAATAATGTTATTTAAGTTATTATTGATTGTTTATCCTTTTGACCTACATATATAAATGCAGATCCGTGTTAAGAGTCATATTAACAATTATTAAAGTTTGTGTTCTGTGGCAGCGACAGAGTTAAGCCTCGAATGGCTCAAAGTGACCATTGTTAAGTGCAAGATGTTTTTGGCACTCGCTGCTGCTGTGTGCGTGTCTCCAGCATCCTGTTTAACAAGGTCAAGAGCTTGGTCATAACTATACTTAAAGGACCTGATCTATCCAAGTTACCATTATGTATTTCTATGTTATTCTATGAAGTTTTTTTAACTCAAAACTTAAAAATAACTTAAATTTTACTGTACACCTAATATAACTTTCACAAGGTTTCAGTCTGACACCGACGGTATGCTTATTATGAACACAAAGCTCATGCTCTAATAAACAATATGTAAAATGAAGAAAGCAGTGTTGGTATTATTCCATGGGAATATTCCAAACAAAAAAAGGCAGTACATATGGCAACTGTTTGCAACTTATAAAAACACAAAGAGCATTTGTGGTTTTGTACAGTGTTAGCTGGAGATCTAGTGTACTATTTAATGCAACATTTTTGTAGTAAAATCTCTATAGGAAAAACAACCAATTTAGCATTGACTTAATAATTATATTTCAGCCATGAAAGCTGTATTAAAACTATGGTAATTCAAATGGTAAAAAAAATCTAGAGATCTTTGATTAAAAATGAATGAAACACAGAGATATTGTATATTTGTTATGGTCCAGATCACAGTGCTACTATGGCACAGTGATAAAAGTTATGACAAAAACTACATTTGAGATCCAAATAAATTCACTTTACATAACACAAACAAGCCTGTGAAAACCCTAAACAGTATTTATATGAACTTACAGCAGAGAAATGCACCGTGTCAATGAAGAGTGTGTGGAAAAGAGTGCTGTATGAGGAGTATTTGAGGTAGCATGTATCACTGTGCATGGGGGAGGTCACAGTGAATTCATTCACTTCGTAAACCCCAACCTTAAAAATGCAGAGTAATAACACTGACCTTAGTGTTCCTTAAACTTATAGTGCATCATCATGCGTCATTGTTTGTTTTAAACACATCAAGCATGAGTTTTAAAACCAATATTCGGACATATCTATAGCCAAAGATCTGCTGTTTGTTAATGAATTTATAACAATATATGGGTTTCAGTTGTTTGTTTATCATTGTGGGGGTGAGGATTTTATGGAGTAGCCAGCGGTCCCACGAGGAAGAACATGATGGACCCTTATTGTAAAGTGTTACCCGATGATTCGTATATGTAGGGCCGGTTCTAAATACTTGAAATAAGACCTTATAAGAAACATTTATTTTGGAGGCCCCCCACAGCATCCCTATCTCATCCACCTTTTAGAATAAATAATGTGTTTTATTACATTGTAGAAATTATATGTGTTTTTAAACAATTTTAAGTTAGGGACCTTATTAAAAAGTCTGTTCAAAAGTTTGGATGAGTTTAGTCTACTGTATGTTTAAAAACACCATCATAAACAATTTACATATAATCAGTCAGCTGCAGAAAAGTTGCTTTTTGTAAGTAGTTCTCTTTATATTTTCAAAGACTGGACCAATAGACTTTTTTTGTTTTTTGCTTTTTGTCTTGAAGGATGTCTCTAAAGGTTAGGGGATAAAGTAGCCTACAGTTTGTACAGTACAAAATACATTTTGTTTATGGAAAATCCCCACAAAAAAACAGTGTGTTCTTAAACTTATGCTACTTGATGATTTAAACATACTTTTGCTGAAAGTCATATGTTACTGTAAATGTGATCGGTTTGATGGCAATTCTTTGCTGAGCTACTCAAGCCTTATTAAAGTGATTTGTTTGTGCATTAAAATTCAATCTAAACAATTTCAACATTAAAGCATTAAAGTGTCAGCTTTGTTTTACAGTCACCCCATAACTCTCAGCACTACCTGAAATAAACAGCCTACCTCACAACACTACTGCATTGTTTCTAGATCTAGCAGACAAACTACCAAACTACCACCACCAGGAAAAGATAAGAATCAGTATCTGCAGGGTTGCAGTATAGCTATCAGATATAACAAACAGAATCCTGGATATTTATTGATACTGGCTAAAGTTATAACTGTTTTTTAGCAATACATATTGGTAGTATATAAGGTAAAGTATATAAATGTACTCCTATATTAATGAACATCATAGCTGTTTCACAGAAGCTCAAAAATAAATAAACTACTAACCTATAGATTTGAGTTATTGGTGATGATGATCAGTAATTTGTCAAGAAAAACACCATACTGTTGACATGATGCATTGGTTTTTGCACATGTGTATACCACAGTGATATGGGGGCTGGGTGGCACTGTGATAAAGTTCCATACAAAAACTTGTTCAACCAAAATCCAACTGGTGTCTCTTTGATACCAAAGTAATTAAAAACATAACTTAGTCTAATTTATACTACATTTGTGACCCTGGACCACAAAACCAGTCTTGAGTAGTACGGTAACATCTACATTGTATGGGTCAAAATTATTGATTTATATATTTTTTTGCCAAAAATCATTAGGATATTAAGTAAAGCTCGTTCAATGAAGATATTGTTTTGTGAGAAATATGCTATGCTAAAATCTTCATTCAACTTTAAAGATGATTTTCTCAATATTTAGATTTTTTTGCACCCTCAGATTCCAGAGTTTTAGATAGTTACATCTCGGCCAAATATCGCCCCATCCTAACAAACCATATCAATAGAAATGTATTTATTTAGCTTACAGATGATGTAAAAATCAGCCAAAACAGCTGCTATTAAAGAAACTCACAAATATGTACTTATAATCCTTTTACTAAAGGTAATATCTGGCTAGTTGTGCTATATTGTAGGTGCAAAGGTATAAGCTTTTCTATTCTGCTGCCTTTCAAAAAAGTATTAAGGTCATACTCTATGGCTTTCTTGCTGGAGCTTGACAGTCCA
Organism: Oreonectes daqikongensis; assembly: GCA_026939265.1. Taxonomy (NCBI): domain Eukaryota; kingdom Metazoa; phylum Chordata; class Actinopteri; order Cypriniformes; family Nemacheilidae; genus Oreonectes; species Oreonectes daqikongensis. Next base: position 6,642,060 of record JAOTQM010000013.1, read on the forward strand.
GTCCTGTCCACATGTTGTATAGAACAGAGGTACACAATTTTTGCTCTAGAACTTATTTTGTGTTCTGATGGGCAAAATGTTTTGCTATATTGCTTAAAAAGTCAACTTGTATGTTCTCTCTCCAACTAAAAACATAAAAGTAACTTCTTATGTAATGAGTGAATATTTATGCTGGGGTGTATCACAGTGTGGTGGGACGCACAATGAATGAACGTAATACAAAAACCCCAATGCTACAAATGCTCTGAGCTGGCTAAAGGGTTCACATACTGTATTCGAAGTATAATACATGCAATTTATTCTCTTAAAGAATTTATAAAACAGACTGTGCTATAAATTATATTTATATTAATATTAATATACAATGAAAAATACTTTTTGCTGAATACCCATTTTAGAAATATCCATCATCCCCATTCACGTATAAGACTGTGGTCTTACATGACTGAAATTGCTGCCTAGAGGGGCTGCAAACATGGCCACAGAGTGCCACAACTTCCCTAAATATATTTATAGTAAACATTTGAGGATGAAGGTTTTTGTACATCAGGTACATCTGATGTCACACTGTGATGCTTTTGACTACTGGGGAAAAGGCACACAAGTGACCGTCCTAAGTAAGTACTTTATACCTCTTTTACCTCTAGTTGATATTTTGTATATTTTCTTTTTAAAATGCTTAAGTCTACTTGTCTAGATATTAAATATATTAATGTCGGAACTAAACATCCTTTCTTTCATAAGTTCCATAAGTTCCTGATTCGACCATTTCTTTCATAGCATTATTGCAAAATTGTGTCGGTATCTAAATATTTGGGAACAATGTTAATGTTGATTAAAGCAGGATCAGTTATATTTACACTGTAAAAACAATTCCATAAAAAACGGATAAATTACCAGTACATTTTCTTTTATTTTACGGACATTTCTGTTAATCCTAAAATGTAATTTAATGTAGTGCAAAATGTCAAATACAGGTAAAACAACTGTAAAAAATGAATACGGAAAATTTCTTCATATTAATACAGTATATTGTTCCCTATTTTTGCGAATTTGTTTTAGAGTGTAGACCATTGAGTTACCCTATATGTTGTTATCCGTAGTGTTGTTTTTAATATCGCGGGGTTGTTTAGCTGTTGTTTTTACTGACACAATACAAAAACACATTTGTTGTGTGAATTAATCTATTACTGCAGTTAAAGGGTTGCAATATTGAAAACATTTTCATTTAAACACAGAGAGACTGGAATTTGTTCAGCAATATTAAGATCGAATTGAAAGCTAAAAGTTGTTAGTATAGTTGGGGAAAAAAGATGTTAGTAGTAAAGTTGTCAAAGGTTTTCTTGGTTCTCAATAAGCTCTCAAAAAATGAAGAACTAGATTTTTGTGTAATGGATATCAGCTAATGTAGCGCTGTGATGGTTACTTTGACTACTGGGGCAAAGGCACACAAGTGACCATCACAAGTAAGTTTCTGCAAAATATCTACGGTATAGTGATATAAATGCTGTAATCTTTTTTTGTTGCTGTTCGAGAAATTGACAAGATAAAAATACAACGTGAAAAATACAATTATTTCATGATGGCCTTTTTGACACCAGTTTATTAAACAGTTTTCTATTGTTATCCTGACAATCTTGGCAGGTGTAAATGTTTATTATATCTATTTATTAAACATCATAATTTATCATGCCAATGGTAAAATGTAGGTAGATGATGAAGGGCAGTATCCCCTTACAATGAAAAATAAAAGAATTTAGCATCATGTTAACATTAGTACTGTGACGCAAACTGAACTAACATCAATGAAAAAATACTGTATATATATTAACTGTAATTTCCTAGATGAATTTAAATCAAAGCGGTGTCATAAAGCTACACAATATTGGACATAATTGTAAAGTGTTAAAGAAAGCATTTAAAACGTCTCCTGATATTCTATTATTTTTTATTTTAACTGGATGGCTTCGGTAATATTTGGTGATTTAGTGAGTGAATTAACAATAATTGTATTAACAAAGATTAATAAATACTGTAAAAATGTTGGTCATTGTTTGTTCATGTTAGCTGAAGATTTAAGTAATGCTAATGAATGAGACTTTTTTGTAAAGTGTTATCAAAAGTGTTAAAGAATCCTGTTGCTTTATCCAGTTCATCCTAAATATCTCTTCTTATAACTGCTTGGCTTCAGTAATGTCTGGTAATATAATATATGTGTTTGTTATATGTCTTTTTTAGGTACAGAACTTAAACTACCTCTAGGGTTTATGATGTCTAAGTGTGGTTCATCTGGTTCACCAATGCTTGGCTGTTTGGCCTCTGGGTATTTTCCTGGAACAGAAGTCAGTTTTAAATGGACAGATCACAGTGGAAAGGCTCTGACTGACTTCTTCCAGTATCCTACAGTAACAACTGGAGAAAAGACACTGAAATTCAGTCACATCACTGTTAGCAAAGACAAACAGAATCAAACTAAATGTGAACTAGATGTGAAATCATTCAGTAAAGGTAAGTAAAGACTTTTAAGATCATTTTATAATTAACATTTGAATAAACATTCTACATGTTACATTGTCTCAAATATACATTGGTTTTATTATTTCCCAAGCACCAACCCTGAGCTTGTTTCCTGTAACATCTCAGAAAAGTACATCTCTCATGTGTGTTATTGAGGACTTCTACCCCGACAACGTCACTGTACAATGGACAGTTAATAACACCAAAATGCTGCAACAACCAAAAATGGATAATAAAAAAAATAAAGATACAGGCCTTTACATAACACAGGATCTTTATATAGTCAGCAATGAGGCATGGGATAAACATACTGAATATACCTGTGAGATCACACACACGGGCCAAATTATAAAGGAGACGATAAACTTCAAAGGTAAACGGTCATCATTTTTCTCTCACGTGTCTTTAACATGATCCCAGTGCATGAGCATAAGTTACACACAATTCTGCCATTAAATTCTCTGTTTGTACTCCACTGTAGCTATTCCCACACTGACCCTGAAGACCCCTATACAAAGAGAAATATTCCTCTACAATAAAGTAATCTTGCAAGCTGTTGTTTCTGGAAATAAACAGAATGCAGTGAAAGATGCTTCAGTGTCATGCAAAATTGAAAATGAAGTTGTAAAAAGCATAACATCAGGAGATGTCCAGTATTCAAATACCAAATCACAGTTTCAGAAAATTCACAATGTAACTGTTGATACAGAGAAATGGTTTGAAGGTAAAAGGGTCACCTGTAGCATCAGTGACAAAAACATCAAGCAGGAGATCTATTTCAATAAAGGAGGTAAGTCACTCATTTAAAGAATCATCTTGTGACTTATCTTGTGTTATCTTTACCTTTCATATTGTTTTACAATTCTCCATTACTTCTTTCCAATTCAGATGCAAAGACACCAGATGTTACCCTTTATGAACAAAACATTAACAACACAGACCCGACACATATCTCTCTGGTGTGTGAGGTCACCAGTCCTAAACTTGGTGATGTCTATATCATGTGGAAAGTAGGTAATGGAGAATATAAAGAGGGTTATACCAGTGCTCCAATTCATCGAGAAGACTCCACATCTGTCGTCAGCATTTATAAAGTGTCTAAAGAAGAATACGGAAAAAACACGATCTCCTGTGCAGTCAAACATGCCAACATGAACAAAACCAACTCACCAATTACAAAATCAACAAGCCAAAGTAAATCAAAATGTCCTGCCTGCCCTGTCTGCCCTTCTGTTGATTATTAATGTTCATAATGTTTCTCTCATTTGGTCTAACATGCTTTTGTCCTGTTGCTTTCTGAAATTGTTATCTTTGCTATATTGTTGTGTGCTTTTTTCTACATGTTTGTATCACAGTGCTGCATGGGTCAAACATCAATACAACATTACACCCAATATGAATTGTTATTTTCATAATGTTTTTGCATGTCAGGTGGAAATACATTAAGTGCAAGACAAATATCTATTTAAGAACTAAGAGCAAAGATTACTGATGACCTATGTGAATGTGTGATACTTTTCTTCAATATGCTGATTCGTGTTTTGTCCTGTGTTTATTGCATCACTGTTAATTTTCATGCAGTCTAATGTTGTCATTTTCATACTAAAATAACATTCCTGTTTCTTTTATGTTTCTTTCTAATATTAAGGAATAAATCTGTGTGTTTGCATTTTTTAGTCCAGCATTTATTGGAGGCTTAAAAATCTGTGTGTGGTTACATTCGGTGAAAAAATCCATATGCATGTTTTGGAGACAGCACTTTGTAATGCTACAGAGATTTACAATCTAAATCTACAATTTTTATATAATTTCGCCATTTAACATAGACACAGAGTAAATGTGTTTTGAGGATGTTGCATTGTTACTTTAACAAACTTTGTAACTTTAACAATTAATCATATCTTACATTTAAAAAAATATTCATATGTAAACAAAGCTTATGCTCTTGCACACTGTAAAAAATCTGCAATTTTTAAGTCTTTTAAGTTTCTTTTTTGCATTGGATTTTTTGAGTTGTACTGACTGACTAATTGAGATAACTTACATAATTGAGTCAACTCAACTAGATTGGACAAAACCATTGGCTTAACTTACTAAATTAAGTTCAGCTGACTACAATCAAAAAACTTTTTTTACAGTGCAGTAATGAACACATGTCAATATTTAAAATGAATATGGATAAATGCAGTACATACCATATATACAGTACAAATGGACACAAACTATAGATTTCTGGTCAAATGTATTGAGCTTTAACTAAAGGATGACTACATAGGACATTGTAGGGCACATTGGGCACTGTTTGTCCTGTACACAGTTCAAGTACATTATTTTTACATTACAGTATGTTATTTTCCAGAAGAGCCTCCAGAACCTGAGACAGGCTTTGCATTGGACTGCAATGAAGATGTTTTAGAAGAGGATGAGTTCAGAAGTCTCTGGTCTACTGCCACCTCATTCATCTTCCTCTTCCTCTTTTCTCTGGCCTACAGCGCTCTGATCAGCCTTTCTAAGGTAATCCACTTATCAATACATAGAGCACAGAGCATTTTAAATTGAAATGATTTACTACTACTGTTGTACACTGTACCAATGTTTTGCTTTGTTAAACTGGAGTGTTTTGTTCATTTAAAACAATCATTACTGTTTTTCTTTTTCAGATAAAACAGTGAAAGTAAAAAAGAATATGACGACTGAAAGGTTATTTATCTGTGAAATATAATTACTTTTGTTAAAAGTCTTTAATGAAGAAAAAGAAAACACATCTGTGTTTGTTTTTCAGTTTCGGATCTTTGATGTATTGACAAGTGTATTATACTTGTCAAGTATTATACTGTTTATAAGTTTATCTTATTTTGTCATGTGGAGGAAGTAGTAGTGGTAGAAATAGTGTGTTGTTTACTATAAAAAACGAAACATTTCTAAGAAATAACTTTATTTCCTTAAGATTAGGACCAAAATTGACATAAAATGACATATTTTCTAGACATGAGTTGGAGTATTGTTGTTATCAAAATAAAGTTTTTTCTCTCCTCTCTACTCTGTTGTAAATGTTTTGTCTTAGGGGAACAGGGTGACCACCAGAGCATAGCATTCATTGTGCACTAATGCACATCACACAGAGCATCTGCAAACTGTTGAAACCTCAAGGAAGTTGAGATGTCTAATAACACAACAAAGAAAAAAACGTATGTTACCTAAAAACAAGAATAAAAATCTATATCAAAATATAATGCTTGATAAATACAATTTAAATTCTTCCTGATGAAAAATAAATAAGGATTAAAAAAAGAATTAAAACATGTAAATATGCACATTTTTACACAATATTACAAGAGTGAGACAATAATAGAATAGTTTTATAGCTCATGTGTGCATGATCATTTAGTCATAACAGTCTGAAGTCTAAAATAATTCATGGCATCAATGACAGTAGTTACATACTTGACCCATTTAGTACACTTAATATAAAAATGGCAAATTATGCAGGTTCATAATTATACAAAAAAATATCACCCATATTTTTACTATAGTAACCATAGTTTAACTATGGGATTTGTAGAAAAGCACAGTAGCCACAAATTTGACAAAATTTTATTATAGTAACTACAGTTTAACCATGTTTTTGTAGTTAAATATGGTAATACAAATAATTCCCTAATAATTCAGACAAAATATCATTGCTATGTGTATACGATGCTCATGCAAGCCAGTCAATAAACCATTCAGGTTGATATTTAAATGTTTAAATTCATTTTTACAACTTTGGAATCAAAACTGTGAATTGATAGGAATAAGCAGACATGCAGAATCATAATCAATAAAATTCTAATTATACCCAACACTATTCTGTATTTGTATTTGTCTAAATGAAACTGCAGGTATGTGCATTATTTGCCAATAAAGTAAGTACTGTATGTACTCTAAAATTAAAAACTCCAAATAATCTTTCACTTGCATAGTCTATGAAAAAGGAGGTCTGGTAGACTGAGGTATTTATTTGACTAAAAACCTCCCAATGGTATATCCGAGTTGTTTCCAAGAGTCAAAATTAGATCTGCGAAAGATCTTTCTCAGTATTTGGGGTCTCTTTCTTCCTCTTTGTTCTCACACCTGCAGAACTGAAACTGTTTTTACACTGATGACTAATCTTTCTTAGAAAGGTTTGAATGTTCTATTTCATAGTTTCTATTTTCATACAATGGCCAAATGCTTAAATCATAAAAAAATATATTATATATAATATTTTTATAAATTAAATATATTTTGTACAGACAAGTAAAAATGAAATATACAAAACCCAACTTTGTAAATTTCACCTGAAAATAATGAATTTGTGCTGAGCCTATTTTGTCAATTTTACATTTAAGCATAGCTTTTGTCTAAATTCTAACAGGACAAACTATTAAAAAAACATATCTCTATTTTAACCATGCATGTGGTATATACTGGTAGTAATGGCTCTGGAAAGTGGCAGAAAGTTTACCCAGTCATTTAAACAGTGTCTCCTTGAGTAATGCAGCAAACATGTATGAAGGTACAATGTATTTCTCTTCAATGTAAGTGAAACTGTCTCTCTTCCCCACAATAGTAATCCCCCAAAACTCAATGATTTACAACATAACACAACATGATTGTAAAGCGCTTAGGTGTACAGCAATACACAATAAAGCGCTATAGAAATGCCTCATTCATTCATTCACTCATTCATTCAACAAATTTCCTTATGTTTCATACATAAAATAACACTTCATTTCTACATTGCAAATCCTGTCACGAAAACAAAGTAGATAGGTGCTCAACTGTCTGCATATTGCAGTTAAATGAGTCATTTAGGGCATAGGCTTATAGTATTACAAATGTTTAACTAAATAAATAAGTCAAATAAACAAATACACTAAATGTACTTTTTAAGATTAACCTAAATGCTTACTGTCTACTCACTGTAAGTATCCTAAACGGGAAGACCAGCTGGCAAGTGGTTAAAGTGATAGTTCACCTAAAAAGTCATGAAATACTCACTCTCGAGTTGTTCCAAATCTGTATAAATGTGTTTGTTTGGTTAAACACAGATAAAGATATTTGAAAGAATGCTTGTGACCGAACAGTAAGTGGACCCCATTGACTACCATAGTAGGACAAATAGCAATGGTAGACAAAGGAGCCCCCGAACATTTTGCTGTCCTACATTCTTCAAAATATCTCAATTTGTGTTCACAAGAACAAAATAAATTAAAAAAGGAATTTTTCCTACTATGGTAGTCAATGGGGTCCACCTACTGTTCGGTCACAAGCATTCTTTCAAATATCTTTCTCTGAGTTTAACCAAACAAAGACATTTATACAGATTTGGAACAACTCGAGAGTGAGTATTTCATGACAGAATTTAAATTTTTGGGTGAACTACTTTAACAAAGCATTCATGTTCGGTTTTTTAATTAGATGTTGTCACAAAATGTAACATCTGAATGTCTGCACTATTTACTATTGCAAAGATATTAAAATACTAAACTAAATACGAAAGTCAAATGAGTAACCTGCAAGCTTGTGCACAAAACTTTTGCACTGGCGCCCCCGAGTGGTAAATACACATTACTGACAGGCCTTAATCTGTAATCTATGTCTTATGTCTTAAATTAAACATAATTCAGTTTTATTGTCACATAGTGTTATATTTTAATTGTCACATTGAGCACACAGGTCTACATAACCCTATAGCAGCAGTGCACATGAATGTGAGTGATTTACAACAGCTACAATATTTGGCGGTTCCGCTGCAGTACTACCAATAAACCCCTAGGTGTCGCCAACCCCCAATTAAAGAAGCTTTAACACTTTAATTCTAACATCTTGTCAGCAGTTATGATTTTTTATATTTGGCAAAATATTATTACAGAATTAATAATTGTCTGCAATAACCTATCCATTCATTGTCCATATTTGCTTATAGTGTCTCAGGAGAACTGGAGCTTACCCCAGCATCTTAAGCCATATAAGCAAGAAGAACCCTGGATAGATGGCTACTAGTCACAGCACTCACATGTATTCACACTCATCGCTTAATGACAATTTAATGACTCACCTAATCTGCATTTGAGAAAAACAGTACCCAAAGGAAACCCTCACTGACACAGAGAGATCAAGAAACCTTCACACAGAAAGGCCTCCTGGCACAGCAACAGTATATAGTATAACAACAGCTAAAACAACAGTTTCCTATAGTAAAACAGCTAAAAGAATGCTGGACTAGCTGGAACATCAAGGCAATACTGAGATTAAAAATAAAGTGAAATTATTTACAAAGGGACTCCAAAATGTACACTTATGAGTTATGCCATGCAACTTTAAAAAGTTCCCACTTCATGTGGTCAATCCCTTTGGAGTAACACATAGAGCTGCTTACTTTCCACTGAAATTTTTCCCAAAAGTACACATTAACTAAACACTGAGATGTGTTCAGTTAAGGACAGATTGGGTTGTTTTGAACTAGTTTCACCTTGACATTTCTAGTTCAACTATGGTAATAAGTGGTACCTCTAAATCTAGAAATAAAATGGGTTATTTTTAATCTAGTCTAGGTGGTAATGAAACATAAAGAGGTTGTGTATTCGTCATGGTTCAGATCATTGTGTAACTACAACACAGTGATAAAAGCTTTTACAAAAACCTTAGTCACAGTTTTTTTCTTTCATTGTATTACTGTTCACAGTAAGATATGGCTACATTTTAGTAAAACATAAACTCACTTTATGTAGTATAAACAAGTAGATGAAAAATGCAAATAGTTTTTTCCATCAGGAGTTTGTGTAAAAGTGTTCTCATGAGGAGTATTTGAGGTAGCATGTATCACTGTGCATATGGGGGGGTGGGGGCACAGTCAAATGTTTCCCATCAAAAACCTCAACCTTAAACAACACTGACTTCAGTGTTCCTTAAATTCTATGATGTTATTTAATTATTTAAAACAAAACAAGTAATGATTTTGAAACCAATATTTAAACAGATCTACTATACTTTGAGTTAGACTGCTTTTGTAGAGCCATTGATAAATGGTGAAATGATGGAAATGTACTGATTGCTATTTTGCAAGTGGATCCTAAAGCATGATGAACTGATATATGTTTTTGTCATGGCGTGTACCTCTGTGTCTTATACCGGGGCACAGTAGTTTATGCCATTACAAAAACACTCACCCTGACATTGCGGTAAAATATTGTGTGAACAAAAGTTCTACTCTCGCCGTTACCAACACTTTGTTGTGGTTATTTGTCTCTTCAATGTGAAAATATACTGACCACAATTATCATTTAACCTCACCAGGCATTTGTAATAAAAAAAGTGTATTTTAAATGACAAAAGTCAAAAAGTTTATATTAAATGAAATTTTAGATCCATACTGCCAATATTGACTGTTTTAGTTTTACTTCACCAATAACGATAAAGGCCTAAACAGCGCAGAACAGCAGCGTAACAAAAAGCAGTGTTTTGTTTCTGAAAGAATCAATGTTTTTGAACGATTTTAAGTAGCATTGATTTACTGAAAAATGTATTTAAAACCAGCTTTCCTGTAGCTCAGCATGTCATGGGTTTGATCACATGGATTGCACATTACAGTATGTATAGTCGCGCAGCTCTGTTGCGGCCGGTTAGGACAAAACCTCGATTAACATGCAAAAGATACATTTAATCGCGTGTCGCGGCGCGTTTGGTAAGGATATAAAGATAACAAGGTTATTTTTACACAATGTATTTCACAATTTTATGTAGAAAACATAAAAAAAACTTTTTACAGCAGGGTCACAAATAAGTCATGTTTTTATTTTTCATGTGGAATCATTTTAATAATAAGAAAATGTTATATCACCAAAGCTTTAACACAATTGTTTAAAATGTATGTATATCGGTAGTTGGAATTGCTAGTGTGTTTACAATCAGAATAAAAATATGGTGGACTATACACAAACGCAATATATTTGTAAGGACTTGGCTGGCAGGAAAACAGGAAGCAGATCCATTAGCATTTAAATATTTTATTAGATAAAGCAAGAACATGGAACAGGGTAAATCCAAGACAGAAACATACTGAAAGAAGTCCTTCAAGTGTTGTTACCACAAAGATTGAAGATTGAAGTACTTACCAATCTCCATGACAGCCACCAGGGAGTAGAAAGGACCACCACTCTTATACCCCAGCACTGTTATTGGCCCTTTATGAGACAGGATATTGAACGTTGGTGTAGGGAATGCCATCAGTGCCTTGCGGCCAAAGCAGTGAAACCAAAAGTAAGAAATTTTATGGAAAGCCTGCTTGCATGTAGACCACTGGAAATTGTGGCTATTGACTTCACCATACTCGAACGAGCCAGTGATGGTAGGGAAAATCTTCTGGTGGTAACAGACGTATTCTCCAAGTTTGCACAGGCACATCACACCAGAAGGCAAGTACTGTAATCCGTATTCTTACTGAACGATGTTGTATATGGAGTTCCGAAGCGTATTCACTCGGATCAAAGCCGAAACTTTGAAAGTGAACTGTTAAAGCGAATCTGTCAGCTGTATGGAATCGAGAAATCAGGCACGAGCCCTTATCATCCAGAGGGGAATGGGCAGTGCGAACGATTTAACAGGACGTTGTACGGCTTGCTTCGCACATTACCTCCAGATCAGAAAAGAAGATGGCCACAATATCTGCCACAGTTGTTGTTTGCTTATAATACCTCTGTACACCAGTCTACAGGATTTTCTCCTCATGAGTTAATGTTTGGAAGAAAGCCACTTCCAGTGGATTTGCTATTGGGATTAACAGAGGAAGTAGTGTCCAAGGGAACTGTGGAGGACTGGGCTAGTGAGCACCAGCTACATTTATCGGCAGGAGTTACGTCCACTTCTAACGGAGCTACCCATCTGTGGGCTTCTTAGTCAAGATGAGGAATTGAGGCCTAGAGAGAGGACTGTTGATAGTCCTGATTCCAGTAGTGAAGAGGAGTTTGATCTTCTGGTGTCGGAATCAATTTACCCACAAAAGGCAACTAGACAGGGATGTTCGACCGCACTGCCGCTATGACAACCCGATTTAAATCCTGGTCATGGTGAGCCTTTAGAGGATATAGTCCTGGGGGTTTAAGAGGATTGTGTCCAAGATTGAACTATACGACGGACCACAAGGAGAACTGCAGGTCAACATTCCAATCCTTTTAACTTGCCTAGAACTACACCAAGGAGATTGGAGGGTGATAAGGGGACTGTAACTTGCCCCACTATTAACAACTTGAATGTCTGGTTTAGGCCCTGGAATTAATCGATGTGTTTTGTCACCGGGACGGTGACATTTACAGGGGGGTGAATGTGGTAAGGAGGAACGTAGTTGAGGTGGGAGGTGCAAGCGAACGTGTTTGAGGTGACCCATCTGTATAAAGGGCGACGTAAATCAGAGGGCGACAAGCCTGTTATAAGCGTGGCCACGTCGTAATGGCGTGCTGTGAACAAACGGTTTAATGCAGCGTTTGGGGGAGTGAAACCGCAAAGCGCTATTGAGCGAACAACCATTGTTGAAGTGTCTATGTGGGAGATAGATTCTAATGTTTTCGAAAGAGACATGGTTGTTTGATGCAACGAGTATATGATGATGATGATAGCTGAATGTTGCTGTGTGATTCGACTTTAATGTGAGATCACATTTCATCAGGCCATTTGTATTCAGCAGTCTTTATCTATGATCCAGGAGTGTGGTCAGCCACTGTTTTCTTTTCTCTTTATGTATGAGGTTTAGTTGTTTTTAAATCTGGACTCCGTACCTCCCGGTGTATAGCGACACGTGGGTGGAGGGGAAAGTTTTTTTGTGTTTTATTTAATTGCTTTTGTGTATGGTATATTGTGTTTATTTTTCTTTCGGTTTGTTTATTTTGTATTTATACCGATGGGTTTTGTTAATGGATCAACATTGGGCAACTTGCAATAATTTCCTTTTCACAAGGGTTTGTTTGTAGTGTATTGTGTGTAGCAGATTCTTGTACTCTGAGAGTTTATGTTTTATCTTGCCCATGTGTTTTCATTATGTCCTTAATCTTTTAACCCAATTTGTGGGAATCTAAATTATTAGTGATCATGTGGAAGAAATAAATTAATGTGGTTTTTTTAACAAAAGACTTGTCGTTGTCATTTAATCAGGATATAAGACATTGTATTAGCCTCATGATTTCATCTTCAAGGCCAGTGTACTTTGTCAGTCTTCTCCTCATCAACTAGCTCAGCCTTAGAGGTTTACTGTAGACAACAGTAAAATGTGGGTAAAGGTGGATTATTATTTGTCTGCTAATGTAAAAAAGTAACCTTAAAAATGCTTTTATCAAAGGGCATCATAACTTCATAGAGGCTCTAAACAAATAAGGCAAATAAGTCTAAAAACGTAGCCTACTACCCTACTGTTTGGTTGATGATGAAGTGATACAGGCTTTGGTTTTTGCACATGTGTATACCACAGTGATAGCTGGAGTGGGGTATGGGTGGCACTGTGATAAAGTTCCAAACAAAAACTGCTTAACTAGAATCCAAGTACGTGTTTGTTTAATATCCTTGTAAAAACTAGGGCTGTGCAATTAATCGAAAATAAATCATATTCACCAAATTTGTCCTCCAACTATTACAAAAATAAAATAATCTGCTGCATTCCATTTTCCAAGCATCCACTCTTCTTTTATGATCTAAATCCACAATGACGTACCCCTTTCCTTACCAGCGGTGCAGCTGTGCTATTACTTTACTATGTTGTTTCGAAAGTCAGTGAGTAATCATATTTAATAATTGTGATCTTAATATTGGCACAAATAATCATGATAATGTTTTTTGTCATAATCGAGCAGCCCTAGTAAAAACTATAATACTATCAATCTAGTAGATTCTAGGTTCATAAGCCATGACAGAAAGATCTAGATTTTCTGTCTATCTCACAAATATGTACAGTACTTAAAAGAACTTTCTCAAGTGTAAAGATTTAAAATAATTTTCATGTCCTATTACATTTTTGCTGTATGAAGCAAAATCTGCTTTATGCTCTTTTCTCTGTTGTTTTGTATTTGAATAGTTTGTCTCTGGGGATAGAGGGTGAAGACCTGCAGTGCTTCAGAGCACATTACACTCACAACAGCTGCAAACTGTTGTATTTGTATAGTATAATGCATTGTAAGTCGCTTTGTATAGAAGCGTCACTTACTTCATCAGCTGTTAAATAACAAAAGTAAAACCTGACACCACCTAAACTATAGCCGTTTTATTTTCACACTTAAATGTAAGCCTATCTGCTCATTTCTCTTAACATTTTATTTTTCTGTGTTCGTCATTTTATGATTAACGTTATTGTAAGCAGTGTAAATGCATACCACCACTAAGCAGCATTTGACTGTCTGTTTAAATGCAAAATATCTATTCTGTCTTCAAATAGTTATTCATTGTCATTAATAAAGTATTCAGAGGAAAATGTACTTAAAAAAGGAAAGAATACTATTTAGCAGCATTTTTGTTCATTTTGTAGATCTGGATAATAAATGACCACAATACTGCACAGCAGTGAAACAAGCTGGTACAGGTTTATTGTATCGCAACAACACGACTTAACATTTAATGATAGTGGCTAACTGTTATGTAATTTTTTTACAGCATATGGGTTGAGGCAGTATGCAGGTGTTTCCTGGTGCTACTTGGGTAGAATAAAGCATCAGAGCACCAACAACCTTTATTTCTTCTTTCTGGATGCTCACTGGCATTTATTGTTTACTGATGTATTATTTGTGTTTTACTGTATAACATTCATTTCTGCCTCAAGTTTCCTACCCAGATCACATTTTAATTATGTGGACACAGAAAACAGTGGAGAATACAATAGTAGACAATGTCTGCCTGGGCTGCTAAGGACAGAAAATGATACCTCCTTCAAATGTAACTACGGTCTGATAGTATCCATCTTTGCTGGCCAAAAGCAAAGGGCGAGCAAAGGTCTAATTGTCTTACCTAATCCATCAGGGAAGTAAAAAAAACATAAATATTAATAAACATAAATGGCATGGGAGTCATATCAACTTTGCAGAAATGTTATCATTCATTTTAAACAACAGTTTTAAAAGGTTTATGTGCTGTTTAATATGTTCGAAAGACTAAAGAATTCATATGAGTCATATGGAGCAATTTCATGTTTTCCTCTATCTTTGGTGTTACAAGTTGTTCATGCATATATTAGACACGTAAAATTGCTAAAATGAGAGTTTCAAACCAAATAATCTGTTTTATTTAAAAGCGGAAGGCCAGACTTCTCTAAACTGTCTAATTTAAACACACCCACACAAATCTACATCAGTGTGTGGGAAACTTACATAACATCGCCCAAATGTATACACAAAGAAAGAAGGCATAACTATTCTGACTGTAGTGCTGTTGCCGCCGCCATGTTGTGGAGACGCTGTGTGTTTCATTGCAAAAGAAAAACTACTCAGTTGGGTCTTCCAAACAAGGACACAGTTAGAAATCAGTGGTTAAGGTTTATTAACAAAGCTTTTTGTCTTTTCTATGATCATAAATGCAGAAATGGTTTTATATTTACATATCCTCTGACTGTTCTCCCCTGTGGCGCAATGCAACATGAAAAAAGTCAATAGAACTCATTATATTCAATAATTATGTCCCTGCTGGATGCAACAAATGCCTTGTGTATAATATGTTTTATTGTTTTTGTCTCGTCCTGTCAAGACACAGCGTCACAGGCTGCTCAAGAAGTTAGCTATAAGCTAATTGTTAAACCTAATAGTTAAAAAAAAAAAAAAACCTAAACAGATACCCGATTATGAAAAAATGCTTGAATATCGGGGAAAACATTGGTAAAACGATCTGGAGTCTATCTCGAGTAATTGCACTTTTAAGGATATCTATAAAAAAGTATGCTTTTCCTTTAGCAGATATACACTTGTGATGTTCCAATAACCTATTTCCCTTTCCCGATACTGATTCCGATACCTGTGCTCAGGGTATCTGCCAATAGCAAGTACTGATCCGATACCTGGGTGTATATCTGTATACAGCTGCATATACTACTAGCCCTGTATGTACTATCATTCCACACTCTTGTACTCTTCGCAGTCTGATGTTGTTTTAAGTAAGGCTTACATTTAAATGTGTCGTTGTTTTGTTTTGAGAGTATGGTCACGAAATAAAGGAATTAATAGAGATGGGCACAAAAAATGACCAAATTTCCTCCCGTTTGTCGCGCCCCACTGTCATGTATCTATTCTCCACTTTGAGAAACGCTGCTCTAAACAGTGGTTGCTTGTGACGACACAGCACAACTTCCTGTGATTGCATTCTAAGCAGTAAAGAAGAAGTGATTTCCCATTTGCAGTGTTAGCGGGTATAACTAGGTCCTGTTTAAGAAAATGGTATCGGATCGGTACATGGATTCAAGTACTCTCTGATAACAATACCAGAATCTTATGTGGTATCAGTGGCATTTCCGTTACTGGTATCAGTATTGGAACAACCCTAATATAAACATTCAAAAATTACAATCTCTCATGTGCCAAAAGAATGACATCATTCTACACTTGAATGATGTCACTGATCCCTGTCCAATCAAATGCACTTTGCAAGACGCTGAAGCAATGCCTAAAATTAGCCAGTCATTTACTTTTTCCTATATTAAGGTGAACGGCACATATAGGTCAACTATAGGGGAACAATTCAAACAGTGTAAATATGTCCATTTGGGGCAAATGAAGTCTGAGTTTCCACTGTATCTAAACCAGACACACTGCAACATAATATATAATTATTCTTGATCATTAAAACAGTATTGTTGATTTTCTATATATGAAGAGTTTGGTTCCAAAACGCTAGAATTATAATAACTATAATAATAATAAGAAAAAATCAAAATTCATGTTTTTATGTTATCATGTTTTTATTGCGTTTTATTGTGTAGATGTATTTGTTTAGTTATTATGGCTTAAATTAAAACTAACCAACTGCAGTTAAATATAAAAAATGGATTTATAGCGTTTTGGAACCAAACTCTTCATATGAGAGTGCACATTACAACTGCCATGTATTCATTCCCCTGTGACGTACTAACGGCATCTTCAGGTTTTAAAAGCCACAACAATATTTGGGTGTACACAGCCACGTAACATTTGATATACATGCATAATATTGTCTAATATGTCCACAATCAAGGGGTTTCAGATCTGTGTATACAGCCAATCGAACGACCCTACCAGGACTTTACTTTTATAAAAGAAAGGCTAATATAAAGTAACAATTGTGCTTTTGCCCTCACTATACAATTTTTGGAAGTATTGCTGTTGCAAACAATTGGATACTCAACAACTTGTCCTTGTAATGAAGCCGAGGTATAAAATAATGTTCAGGCTCTGTGGAAAATGTCTTTGTCAATTTCAGTTACTTCATGTTTTACACTGTAGAGGCCTACTGCATGAATGCAACTACATATAACCTATTTATGGAAATCTTTCCCATGCTTATATAGGCCTACATGCCATCCCATTGGAGAACTGCACTCTTGACATTTCTTAATAATGGATGCATTTAGACATGATCTTTTCTTGATTTTACTGCATATTTTTAAACTGATGGATGGTCGAGAAGTGAAATTTAGGCCTATGTTAGATTGAAATACTTTTGATCACATGAACATCAATTGGTCCTTGAGTTTTTGCTTGATAATCCAGAGGCATCTATCACTGTGACGCCTATTTCGACTACTGGGGTAAAGGAACCCAAGTCACCGTTTCTTCTGGTAAGTCGTTATCAATATTACATTTCCATTGGTGTTGAGTTTTATTTTGTTTGAAAATCAAATCAAGATGTCTTTCTACAAAAAAAACCGTGTTGTATTGACAATTTAATCCTCTGAGGCAAAGGGTCGTCGAAAACTTTGCCAATACAAATGTGTCTAAAAAGTAGGCAACTATAGTCTGTAGGCTATTAGCACAAATTTAGCTAATATCGGCCATAAGTATATTAGAGTTTATATTACAGTATTACCATTAATAGAAAATATATGTATGTCTATTAATGTACATTACGAATTCAATTCAAATGGGTTGTATCTTGTTAAAAAAATGGCAAAAAGAAATGCAAATGCATTTTTGTACATTGATCGTGTTAAAAGTATCACTGTGACTACGAGGCTTTTGACTATTGGGGTAAAGGAACCCAAGTCACCGTTTCTTCTGGTAAGTCGTTCTTAATATTACATTTTCATTGGTATTGAGTTTTATTTTGTTTGAAAATCAAATCAAGATGTCTTACTACAAAAAATAAAACGCGTTTAATTGACAATTTATTCGTCTGAGGCAAAGGGACGTCGAAAACATTGCCAATAAAAATGTGTCTAAAAAGTAGGCAACTTTAGTCTGTATTAGTACAAAATTTGCTAAAATCGGCCATAAGTAAGTATGTTAGAGTTTATATTACAGTATTACCATTAATAGAAAATATATGTATGTCTATTAATGTACATTCCATTTTGAATTCAATTCAATTGGGTTGTATCTTGTTAAAGAATTGGCAAAAAAATGCAAATGCAATTTTTGTACATTGATCGTGTTAAAAGTATCACTGTGACTATGACTATTTCGACTACTGGGGTAAAGGAACCCAAGTCACCGTTTCTTCTGGTAAGTCGTTATTAATATTACATTTTCATTGGTGTTGAGTTTTATTTTTTTTGAAAATCAAATCAAGATAAAAAATAAACCGTGTTTTATTGACAATTTATTCCTCTGAGGCAAGGGACGTCGAAAACATTGCCGATAAAAAATTTGTCTAAAAAGTAGGCAACTATAGTCTGTAATAGCACATATTTTGCTGAAATCGGCCATAAGTAAGTATATTAGAGTTTATATTACAGTATTACCATTAATAGAAAATATATGTAGCCTATGTCTATTAATGAACATTCCATTACGAATTCAATTGAATTGGGTTGTATCTTGTTAAGAATTCGCAAAAAATGCAAATGCATTTTTGTACATTGAACGTGTTAAAAGTATCACTGTGACTACGGTGCTTTTGACTACTGGGGAAAAGGCACGATGGTCACTGTGACATCAGGTAAGAACTAACTGCTAATTTCGCAAATAATTCAAAATGATTCAATTTAGCTGTCCCTGTTTTTTTTCAACAAACCATATTCTGAATTAAATTAAATGAACGAATCGTTTATTTGTAAGGGCTAGATGAAAGTGATTTGTGACGTTAAAGTCTGCATAGTTTTTGTACATATATTGGGGTACAGTTGTTATTGTGACAACGCTTTTGACTACTGGGGGAAAGGAACCATGGTCACTGTATCATCAGGTAAGACAACATCCAAATGTTATGTAAAAATAATTATCCTAAATCCAAATCTAAATTATTTTCGATAGAACAATTTTGCAAAAGTTTGTAGGCCTATATTAAAAAAAACATACATGCGCGGCTGACCTCGTCTTTAGATACAGAACATAGACTCAGTGCGGTGCAGTTTTGTGCTCCATTAAGTGTTCTAAATGCATATTGTGTAACTGGGCTTTCGACTACTGGGGGAGCGGCACAAAAGTCACCGTAACAAACAGTAGGTTTTTATGTTTTATTTCAATAAAAATAAAAGACATATTTTACGTTTGATATTTTAATTAGATTTTATATTTTTCTTGTAGCCAATGTAGCTTATTCTGTGGTTATTCTCTTGTTTTTCTTAGAGTTTTTTAATAGCATGGCAATTTCACCCGAATAAGTTTACAGTAATTTTCACTTAAATCTAATGATAACAATAATGCGGCAAATAATTTTTGCATATTATTTGTTGCGATTTTAACTTAATCTGAACATAAGACAGACTGTTGGGAAAACAGCAAAAAGCAAGATCAATTTGTGTCTGGTGCGTTTACACTTAATGCTCACAGGCGCTGTTTGTTATATTTCGATAGAGTTGATTAAATATTAGAAACGAGTTTGTTTTATATGATAAATATGTAATTGGATAAAAGCGTCTGCTAAATGCCTAAATGTAGATAAATGTAATATAAATGTAAATTGTTTAAAAGAAAAGGTCTCCAACTGCATTTGTTTAAAACATTTTAAAGTGTTAAAGGACTCAAACTTTGCAAATGTGTCTTTTTAACTATTACATTGACTGCGTCATGTCCACACTACTGATTATCTAAATGATTTTGTTACTTATTATTATTTAAACGTTCCATATAATCGGGTTGCAAACTGCGTTATTGTCGTATTTTTTGTTTGTTATTTTATTGTTATTTATTACTTGAGTTGCTTTACAGTTAAAAACACCCTCACGAACTAATTAGAAATTACAATCACCTTTATTGCCAAGTAGCCTATACTTGTAAAAGAAAGTTTTGGTGTAGATGTGAATAAAAATGATATTAAACTAGCCTATAAAGATTTAAAATTAACCAATTGGAATATATATATATATATATATATATATAGAGAGAGAGAGAGAGAGAGAGAGAGAGAGAGAGAGAGAGAGAGAGTCCTTTTTTAATTTCTGTTATTATTACATATATATTTCTATATATTAATTAACTTTAAATTTGCACTACATAGATCATACTGTTTATTTTATATTATTATTACTGTTATTATTTTTCTTTCTGTTTGCACTATACTATGCAGCTCAATTTTTGTCTATAATATCATTATATCTGCAAAAAACATATGCTATTTTTTCAAAGATGTACATTGTATAGGTTGTAGGTGTGTTTTAATTGAGATTAAATGTCTCTGCAGCTCAGCCATCTGCGCCAAAGTCTCTCTTTGGCTTGGCTCAGTGCGGTTCTGATTCTGATGGGACCCTCACTTTCGGCTGCATGGCAAGAGGTTTCTCGCCCGCGGACTCACTCTCTTTCAAATGGACCGATCCTAAGGGGGAAGCGGTGAGCGATTTCATGCAGTTTCCAGCAGTCAGACAGGACGGAGATAACACCAAAATCAGCTATCTGCACGTGGCGAAAGGGGACTTTGATCCCAAAAAACCGTACAAGTGTGAAGCTGCAAATTCTGTCGACAAAAAGGAAATTAATGTTACCTTGACACGTAAGTTACGCCCTAAAATGTAGTCACATACACTTTTAAAATGAGAGTTGAGTTTCATTTATTGTAGCTTATCTGTCTGTTGTGTGTTGCTGTCAACATTGTTGTTTCTGCAGTCATATTTTTTCATTCTTTATATTCAGTTATAGACACATTTATATATGAATTTAGCATAATAATGTTCCATAATAATTTCAATAGTTCCATATATGCCTTTAGAAATACTCCTTTAACTAAATATCTGCCAGGAAGCATGTAAGCCAGATATTATTCTAAATATGAATTCAACTGAAATGATCAATTCTAAGACATTAGACAGATTATCAGGTCATATTACATTTAGGCTATCTGCATATAAACTCATCTACATGTTTGCTTGCTCAGTAAAGCATGTCACTCTGTTTCTGTCGCTTTGATGCCCTCTCTGCCTTCTCCTGTATGTTGCCAGCCCCACAGCCAGATCAGAGCGCCTCTGTGTACTTAACAACTCCTACAAAAGCGGAGTTAGAGAATGGAACAGCTACTTTCATCTGCGTAGCCAAGCAGTTTTTCCCTGAAAAACACTCATTTAAATGGCTTCAGAATGGTTTGGTGGTAACAAATGGGGTAGTCGATGATTGTTTAGGTAAGAAGAAAACCAGTCAAACTCTTTATACCGCCACAAGCATTTTACAATTGAGGGACCAAGAATGGAACATTTGGACCAAGAATGTTGGAACCAAAATGACGTGCATGTTCGAGCACAAAGCTGGAAATGAAGCGAAAGAAGCAAGTAACACAGGTGTGTTTTATTTTAACATTTTAATTTAAGTTTCCCTTAATCTTTTGCCTGCTAAATGTATTGTCTGTCTGGTTTAGCATCTTCAGCAGATACATGTATTTCTGCTAAATTTATCCCTCCCTCCTGGGAGGACATGTTCCAGAAAAAAAGTGGAAGTCTAAAATGCACAGCCTCAGGAGAAATAGGGTTCAAAAAAATTGAAATTAAAGCATCTGGGCATACCATCAGTACATCTTCGGAAAAAAACCTACCATCTTTGAAAACAGTTGAACTTGAGGCCAGAATAAATTTTGAAGAATGGAGCAATGGAACGATATTCATGTGTAGCATCGAACACGAATCAACTGCAGAGCCCACTGAGATTACGTACACCAGAGAGAAGGGTATGTTTTTTTTCTTCATTGAATTCTTTAACATTTCTTTTGTGTTTATTTTAGTTAGCTTTATTATTTATTATTTACAGCATTCTAACTACACCATATGCCTTAACAATTTATCTTTCATGAAATCTTATATTAATAAAGGGATGGTTCACCCAAAAATGAAAATTCCGTCATCATTTACTCAACCTCTTGTCATTTCAAACCTGTATGACTTTCTTCTGCAGAACACAAAATAAAATATTATGAAGAATGTTGTTAACTAGCACTCATTGACTTGCATTGGTTTTGTGTCCATACAATGGAGTGATGGGTGCCGCTGCTGTTTGGTTACCAACTTTCTTCAAATGATGACAGATTTTCATTTTTGGGTGAACTATCCCTTAACTTGTGTCATTCCTGGCTCTAATTGTGATCTGGTATTATTAGGTGGAGATAGAAAGAGACCCTCTGTTTACATATTAGCACCCCCAGAGCAAAGAGAGAATGAAACCGTGACCCTGACATGTTATGTGAAGGACTTTTACCCCCAGGAGGTGTTTGTGTCTTGGCTAGCTGACGATGCCCATTTAAAACCTGAGGATGGGTACATGCAGAACACTGGCATGCCAATGTTGAACAATAAGTACTTTAGTGTCTATAGTCAGCTCACACTTGCGTCTTCTAAGTGGAAAAGTGGTACAGTGTTTAGCTGTGTTGTGTACCATGAAAGCATTGATAAGACTTTGCAAATATTGACAAGGTCTATTAACAATAATTCGGAAAAACCCAGCATATTTAATCTAAGTTTGAATACGTCTGCACCTTGTAAGGGCTAGACTGTTATGTGGTGTCTGCCTGCATGTTGACTGTTAAATGTTTATTCATTTTCTATGATTTTTGTTTAATGTGTCATGTCCATATTGTCTATTGTAAGAGTCTGTGTCATTAATGTTTGTGGCTTTTTGCTTGAAACATTGTCATGCACATCATACTGAGGAAAAAAGCTAATAAAAAAATCCAAGCATATTGCCTGTTCAGTTAATATTATGTGATTTAATGTGCCTCAGCATATTCAAACATAGATTGTCACAAAACATCATTTAATTATTTTTTTTTTACATTTTTTAAATTATTTTATTACATAGTTCCTTTAAAATAAAATTTAATTACACAATTTAGATGACAAAATGCATCACTTGCTGGCAAAATAATAAAATGCACAGTGCATAAAATCTTAAGCCATAATTATCAATGTATGTGCGTATGAACTTATGTATGTTTGTCATTTGAACAAAGCTGTTTCATGTCAAAATCATCCAGACACAACATGCTTAAATTATATGTTGGAGTTAATAATAGTACACAAATATGTTCATCAATGGCATGCCAAGACACATTCAAATCCTTTGATGTTGTCAGGGGTCACCTTTGTTTACTTAGAGTTCAATTTCATAAAGGTATGACCAGATAAATATGTAGCCTATTTTAATGTATGCTGTTTTCAAAAGAAATCGATTATTTTAAAGTTTATTAGCTTTCACAACATTTTATGTAGTTTTCTATCACTGCAAATTGTTTCCATAATTAGTTAGTCAACTTATAAAAACATTATGAGGCAACATGCTTCACTTAACTTAATAGTCTAGTTTGGTTAAATTAATGTTTTTTTTCACAACAAAAAACTTGAGATCAAACAATTACTGAGGGCCTGAAGTCTAACTACAGAGCCCCCACTGATAATCCTGTGTTTGTATTTTTGTGTGTCCTTTTAGCATGGCTTGTGTGGATAGAGCAAACTCTATATGAACCTGTTGAAACGGACGACAGTGGCATTGCAAACACTGCCGTAACTTTTGTCTTCCTCTTTCTCATTACTTTGTTCTACAGCATTGGTGCTACTTTAGTTAAGGTATTTATCTTTAAATTGTGTGTAGTTTACTGTAAATGAATAGTTTAGGGTATTTAATTCTATCATTTGTATTAAATCATTCAGCTCTTGTGAGAGATTTCATAATGACAAAGATTTTGTAATTTTCGATAAATGAAATTAAGGTAACACTTTACAATAAGGTACTATTTGTTAACAATAGTTAATGCATTAACTAACTTGAACTAACAAAAAACAATATTTCAACAGAATTTATTCATCTTAGTTCATGTTAACTTCTGCATTTACTAAAACCTTTTTAAAATTAAACATTATGTCACCATGAACTAACATGAATAACTGTATTGACATTAACTAACATTAACAAGGATTAATAAATGTTAAAAAACTCAATTGTTCATTGTTAGCTAATATTAGCTATGCATTTACTACTGTTAACAAATAGCACCTTATTGTAAAGTGTTACAGAAATTACACTGTAAAAATTACTAATTATTGTCAAACTATCATTTCAGGTGAAATAAGAGGTCCACGTAAGGATGGATGTGCATAAATCAATCCCTTTGATTCCCAGAAAAACAATGTAACAGATTTTTTTACTTGTAAATATGTGATTGTGTTGCTTTAACTTTTACTTAAATAAAAAATGAACCATTTAATTTTGTATTGTTTCATTTTCTAAAATCTGTTTACATCAAACTTCAGCTTTATGATTTAGCTCATGTGATTGAATTTTTGCTGCATTTAAATTTAGATTTTCCTACCATCTTAGCACTAAATATGTATATATAAGCAAGAAAATGTGTAATATTTTGCTCTAATTTACAACCCAATAGTTTAGAAGTGAATTATTACACTTGTTTCTCAATGTAAGACCCACATCTACTTATGTGATCATTTACTTGTATTTATTTTCCAGATCTAACAGTTTAATGATTTGCAAGGCTTTCCGCAGTTTGAACTGAAACCCCGAATTTACCTCTTAAAAAAGGAAGATACAGTAAATTGCATAACAGGAGGCTCATTTTATGTAAAGTGTCTTCCTGTGCAGATGTGTTTAACCATGTCCCACAGACGCAGATGCTTTTCAGTTCTGCTTTTGGTGGCTCTTTCAGCTTTATTTTGGGCCTGGGTATTATCTAACACTTCCATCTGCTCTGCTTTCTGAAGCATGTCTCTAATTTCCTCCTCTGTCCAACTTCGTTCTCTTTTGCTATTGTAACGAACTCTTACTACTACAGTTATGTTTACACCATTGCTGGATTTAATTGAATGTCTAATCTCTATTTTAACAGCAAAGCGTGTCACTAAGCCCAGTATCAGTCTGCTGAGTAGAGTGGAGGGTGATAAAATCCTGTTAGAGTGCCAAGTGAATGATTATTACCCTGACAAACTTACTGTACAGTGGTTTAAAAATAAGCAAATCATCAGCACTTCTTTACAAGATAAAAAGCTGCAGAACGCTGATAGCGTGAGAGTAAAGGAAAACACCTTTACTCTCATAAGTCAATTATCTATCCGTGCTCAGGATGAGGGCACATTGTATACTTGTAAAGCCACTCACAATTCTGAGGAAATCACAGAAAGCTATGATGTGTGCAAGGGTAAGTATAGAATTATTTACATGCATCATTATGACAAAATGATTTTGGAAAACTGGAAGGCTAATTTTATTTTTCCTCTACAGATGTGTCCAAACCTTTGATTCATGTAAAGAAACCCCATCTCAGAGACCTAATGAAAGAGACGGACTTAACAACTATTTGTCTTGTTGAAGCACCATACAACACAAAAGTGTCATGGTTGGTAAATGGCGCAAGTAGAAAAGCAACCAAAGAAATTAAAACCGATTCGTCCAGAAGAACACAGAACATTGTTAGTAACCTGACTTTATCCAGACAGGATTGGTTGAATGTTAAGACCATTGTTTGTAAGGCAAAACATGCATGTGTCCAAGCAGAGAAAGCTGCAATTGTGGCCGGTAAGCTATATTGCACAAGATGATCAGTGTGAATTGGTCACTGGTAAAAACATATGAGGTAAAACTTATTTTTGCCCCTCAGAAAATATACCAAAAAAACCTGTTGTGGTGATCAGGAGGCCTTTCAGAGAATCAGAAAATTATGTGTTGGAGTGTGTTGTCCGAGATATCTCCTCTAGTGAGGCGTGCATCATCTTCCAAGCCAATAGTGCTGGTATATCAGAGTTCAGCTGTGTGGCTCAATCTGAAAACATTCAGTCCATGACCATAGACTTCCCAATACCCAGACAGTACCAAATGAAAGACACAACCTTTACCTGTACAGTTCACCTCAGTCTTTCCCAACGATGGACATCGAAATCTACCGGAAAAATTTTCGGTATCAGATTTTTTATTAGTACACTAATGTTTTGCATTGCTTTTAAAAAAAAGATCTATTGTTTTTGCTTGATCATGAAACATGACATATGTTTTCCAGATGATCCTACTGTAGAGCTCTCAGTTGTTCCAAGTGTTAGTGGATCCAGTTTAAATCCTGACAAACTAGTGTGTTCTGGGACAGGATTTGACCCAAAGATCACATGGCTTCCAAAATCTGAAGAGAAAACTGGCCCAGTCACAATTGGGGAAGATGGACGCATGAAAGTTTACAGCGAGATATTGGTGTCACAACAAGAGTGGAATAAAGGAGTGATGTTTATATGTACAATTAGTGATAAGCTCAATACCAAAACTAAAAGCACCAGTATTTGTGCAGGTAAAAATGTCTCAGTAACATTTTTCTATCATGGTACTTAAAAATTTTTTTTATCATTATGTAAATGTTCATTATGTAAAATATTGCATCATTATGACAAAAGGATTTTGGTAGACCGGAAGGATACTTATATTTTTCCTTTACAGATGTGTCCAAACCTTTGATTCATGTAAAGAAACCCCATCTCAGAGACCTAATGAAAGAGACGGACTTAACAACTACTTGTCTTGTTGAAGCACCATACAACACAGAAGTGTCATGGTTGGTAAATGGCGCAAGTAGAAAAGCAACCAAAGAAATTAAAACCGATTCGTCCAGAAGAACACAGAACATTGTTAGTAACCTGACTTTATCCAGACAGGATTGGTTGAATGTTAAGACCATTGTTTGTAAGGCAAAACATGCATGTGTCCAAGCAGAGAAAGCTGCAATTATGGCCGGTAAGCTATATTGCACAAGATGATCAGTGTGAATTGGTCACTGGTAAAAACATATGAGGTAAAACTTATTTTTGCCCCTCAGAAAATATACCAAAAAAACCTGTTGTGGTGATCAGGAGGCCTTTCAGGGAATCAGAAAGTGATGTGTTGGAGTGTGTTGTCCGAGATATCTCCTCTAGTGAGGCGTGCATCATCTTCCAAGCCAATAGTGCTGGTATATCAGAGTTCAGCTGTGTGGCTCAATCTGAAAACATTCAGTCCATGACCATAGACTTCCCAATACCCAGACAGTACCAAATGAAAGACACAACCTTTACCTGTACAGTTCACCTCAGTCTTTCCCAACGATGGACATCGAAATCTACCGGAAACATTTTCGGTATCAGATTTTCATTAGTACACTAATGTTTTGCATTGCTTTTAAAAATAATGATTTATTGTTTTTGCTTGATCATGAAACATGACATATGTTTTCCAGATGATCCTACTGTAGAGCTCTTAGTTGTTCCCAGTGTTAGTGGATCCAGTTTATATCCTGAAAAACTAGTGTGTTCTGGGACAGGATTTGACCCAAAGATCACATGGCTTCCAAAATCTGAAGAGAAAACTGGCCCAGTCACAATTGGGGAAGATGGACGCATGAAAGTTTACAGCGAGATATTGGTGTCACAACAAGAGTGGAATAAAGGAGTGATGTTTATATGTACAATTAGTGATAAGCTCAATACCAAAACTAAAAGCACCAGTATTTGTGCAGGTAAAAATGTCTCAGTAACATTTTTCTATCATGGTACTTAAAAAATTTTTTTATCATTATGTAAATGTTCATTATGTAAAATATTGCATCATTATGACAAAATGATTTTTGCAAACTGGAAGGATACTTATATTTTTCCTCTACAGATGTGTCCAAACCTTTGATTCATGTAAAGAAACCCCATCTCAGAGACCTAATGAAAGAGACGGACTTAACAACTACTTGTCTTGTTGAAGCACCATACAACACAGAAGTGTCATGGTTGGTAAATGGCGCAAGTAGAAAAGCAACCAAAGAAATTAAAACCGATTCGTCAAGAAGAACACAGAACATTGTTAGTAACCTGACTTTATCCAGACAGGATTGGTTGAATGTTAAGACCATTGTTTGTAAGGCAAAACATGCATGTGTCCAAGCAGAGAAAGCTGCAATTGTGGCCGGTAAGCTATATTGCACAAGATGATCAGTGTGAATTGGTCACTGGTAAAAACATATGAGGTAAAACTTATTTTTGCCCCTCAGAAAATATACCAAAAAAACCTGTTGTGGTGATCAGGAGGCCTTTCAGGGAATCAGAAAGTGATGTGTTGGAGTGTGTTGTCCGAGATATCTCCTCTAGTGAGGCGTGCATCATCTTCCAAGCCAATAGTGCTGGTATATCAGAGTTCAGCTGTGTGGCTCAATCTGAAAACATTCAGTCCATGACCATAGACTTCCCAATACCCAGACAGTACCAAATGAAAGACACAACCTTTACCTGTACAGTTCACCTCAGTCTTTCCCAACGATGGACATCGAAATCTACCGGAAACATTTTCGGTATCAGATTTTCATTAGTACACTAATGTTTTGCATTGCTTTTAAAAAAAAGATCTATTGTTTTTGCTTGATCATGAAACATGACATATGTTTTCCAGATGATCCTACTGTAGAGCTCTCAGTTGTTCCAAGTGTTAGTGGATCCAGTTTAAATCCTGACAAACTAGTGTGTTCTGGGACAGGATTTGACCCAAAGATCACATGGCTTCCAAAATCTGAAGAGAAAACTGGCCCAGTCACAATTGGGGAAGATGGACGCATGAAAGTTTACAGCGAGATATTGGTGTCACAACAAGAGTGGAATAAAGGAGTGATGTTTATATGTACAATTAGTGATAAGCTCAATACCAAAACTAAAAGCACCAGTATTTGTGCAGGTAAAAATGTCTCAGTAACATTTTTCTATCATGGTACTTCAAAAATAAATTATCATTATGTAAAATATTGCAACATTATGACAAAATGATTTTTGCAAACTGGAAGGATACTTATATTTTTCCTCTACAGATGTGTCCAAACCTTTGATTCATGTAAAGAAACCCCATCTCAGAGACCTAATGAAAGAGACGGACTTAACAACTACTTGTCTTGTTGAAGCACCATACAACACAGAAGTGTCATGGTTGGTAAATGGAGCAAGTAGAAAAGCAACCAAAGAAATTAAAACCGATTCGTCCAGAAGAACACAGAACATTGTTAGTAACCTGACTTTATCCAGACAGGATTGGTTGAATGTTAAGACCATTGTTTGTAAGGCAAAACATGCATGTGTCCAAGCAGAGAAAGCTGCAGTTGTGGCCGGTAAGCTATATTGCACAAGATGATCAGTGTGAATTGGTCACTGGTAAAAACATATGAGGTAAAACTTATTTTTGCCCCTCAGAAAATATACCAAAAAAACCTGTTGTGGTGATCAGGAGACCTTTCCGGGAATCACAAAATGATGTGTTGGAGTGTGTTGTCCGAGATATCTCCTCTAGTGAGGCGTGCATCATCTTCCAAGCCAATAGTGCTGGTATATCAGAGTTCAGCTGTGTGGCTCAATCTGAAAACATTCAGTCCATGACCATAGACTTCCCAATACCCAGACAGTACCAAATGAAAGACACAACCTTTACCTGTACAGTTCACCTCAGTCTTTCCCAACGATGGACATCGAAATCTACAGGAAACATTTTTGGTATCAGATTTTCATCAGTACACTAATGTTTTGCATTGCTTTTAAAAATAATGATCTACTGTTTTTGCTTGATCATGAAACATGACATATGTTTTCCAGATGATCCTACTGTAGAGCTCTCAGTTGTTCCAAGTGTTAATAGATCCAGTTCAAATCCTGAAAAATTAGTGTGTTCTGGGACAGGATTTGACCCAAAGATCACATGGCTTCCAAAATCTGAAGAGAAAACTGGCCCAGTCACAATTGGGGAAGATGGACGCATGAAAGTTTACAGCGAGAAATTGGTGTCACAACAAGAGTGGAATAAAGGAGTGATGTTTATATGTACAATTAGTGATAAGCTCAATACCAAAACTAAAAGCACCAGTATTTGTGCAGGTAAAAATGTCTCAGTAACATTTTTATCTTGGTGATTATGGTGACAATCATGTAGTGCAATAGCATTGAAATTGAAAGTATGTTTCTTTTTGGCATTTTTGTCTTTGCTTCTTCATTACACAGTCAAATCTTTCATGTTTCTCAAGCAATTGTCATAGCTTTTAAACTCATGCCAGAATGTCATCATCTTCTTCATCAGTGGCTGAACGTAGCAGTCAGTTGGCAGACGTCTACTTGCTGGGTCCCTCCCTCAGTGATGTGAGATCTGGGACTGACGTTACATTGACCTGCTTGGTTATTGCTCACCATGTCAAGGACTTCACCATCCAATGGAAAAGGGACGGAGGCAATTTCAGTTTGCCGGATTTCATCCAACGTCCTCAAGATCATGCCAATGGGACTCAGAGCATCCAAAGTATTTTGAAGGTTCCTGTCAACACATGGCATTCGTATAGTATATTTACCTGTGAAGTTACACCCCTTTGCTCTGGACACAAACAGGAGAAGCGCATCTCAAAAACCAGAGGTGAGCATGCAGTCTTGCTCATTTTCTTCCTCATTTCTTGTTCAACGCTGCAGAATATTTTCCGTTGTTACATTTAGTCTCATGTCCACAGACCCCAAACAGCCTACAGTGAGGATCCTCAAACCCTCTGACAGTGATCTCTCTGGATCTCACAATATCAGTCTTCTTTGTGTGATCACTGGTTTCTTTCCATCGGAGATCTCAGTGCATTGGCAACTGAATGGGACGCAACTGGATGCGTCTCACTTCACTAACAGTCCTGTGGTTGCTCATACTGGAGCAGAGGGTTATTCAATATATAGTACCCTAATACTGCCGGCGTCACAGGGGAAGAAGGAGATATACTCTTGTGTTGTTTCTCACGAGTCATCTCAAAATCCAATTATTGCTACTTTGGAAAACTTGTATGGTGGGTGTCATTATAAAAGCGTAAAATAGGATATATTTATAATGTTAAAAGAACATTATTCTATTAATAAATATGTCTAAATTATACACAGATACAGTTACATTTATTTGTAGGATTATTTGTATTTTCATCCATAGTGTGTTCTCACCACTAAACTATTTGTCCTATCAAAAATTATGTTTCTATAGTATCTCTTTATACAACTTAAAAGGGTAGTTCACCCCAAAATAAAAACTCTATCATCATTTATTTACCCTCATGTTATTCAAAGCCTGTACATTCTAACATTCTTCAAAATATCTTCTTCTGCAGAAGACAGAAAGATGTAGAATAACATGAGAATTTTCATTTGTTAACCCCTTTTAGCCACTTTAAAAAGGTCATGCACGGAAGCACGTTGTATAGACCAGTTGTGATAAATGAAGACACAGAGTCAGGAATGTAATTAATAAAAGAAAATTTACTGAAGAAGAATTGTTTGTAGTTTTGCCAGCAGAAGTCAGCTTCAGTACTCTCAAGGAGTTCCACAGACCGACCTGCTGTAAAAATGCGGTAATCTTTATACTATCAGAGCCATCTAACCTCCGTCATTACTTAGGTAAATAACATCTCGTGATAGGTTAGACAATACATAAATTTAGCTTCGACGTCAAGTTCATAGCATATCTTCACTGATTATAAGTTTGACACAGAAACCCTAGTTTAGGCACAACATATACGCATCTCTTTAAATCCGGTCTTCTAAATATGGTCTTTCTGCCACCAATAACTAACTTCTGAAACAATACGATCACACACACACACACACACACAAAACCCCTCAAGGCTAGAGTGCATGCTAGCAGAAGATGTTTTTACACATAATGTAAAAAGGGGTCTCTTCTAAAAGCCACAGTGACCTAGCAGGAAGAGAGGCCTAAGCATTCAGAGTGACTCAAACAGTGAATTATTTTAGTAATATTTACTCTCTAGAGTTTTATTGTTAATATCATAATCAGAAGTAAAAGGGTAAAATATTTCTCATAAGATAACTCAAAACCATTTAAAAAAGGATATATATATATATATGGAGCCACGGCACCCGTCCCTTCAACGTGTATTTACATTTATGTCTTGTTGGAACCCCTGTTCTCTTGCTCTATGTGACATCTAATTTTGTATGTACTTCAGCTTCACTGACCCACAATGCTCCATCTGCAAAGCTGCTGCAGGGTTCCAGTGAGCTGGTGTGTCTGGCATTTGGTTTTAGCCCATCTTCCATCAACATCACCTGGCTGCTGGACTTGACTGAGCTGTCTAATCATAGCATCACTAGCCCTGCAAAACGCCCTGATGGAAAGTTTAGCATCCGAAGTCACCTGCATTTACTACCTACAGAGTGGGTGCCTGGAGAGGTGTACACATGCAGGGTCACTCATATTACTGGTATCCTCTTGCTTAACATATCCAAACCAGGTAATGAAACTCTGCTTGTTTCAAAAACCAAACAAACTTGCAGATGTCCTGAATGAATTATAATTGAACTGTGGTATGGTTACAGTCTGGTAATGCACTGCAAAATGTCAAAAAATTTATGTTTATTAAGGACAATGACTCTTTCACCTTATTTTTAGTTGAAATAGAAACATTCACTTCTTTTCTCTGTTCTTTACAGAAATATTTGAAGAGGATGTTTTTATGAATGAAAACAAAGCCGAATCTATTGCACACGAGTCTCTCGAAGAAGTGTGGAAAATGGCCTGTTCCTTCCTCATTCTTTTCCTCTTATCTCTCTTCTATGGTTGCACAGTTACTCTGGTTAAAGTGAAGATGACATGAGCAAAAGTGTCATTTTGTGTCCTTTCCCCTAATTTGATTACAATTGTTTTGAAGGCATAGCATTTGATTTATGTTGAGCAAAATGTTTTAAGCTTTGCAAAAATGATTTTTGACTTAAATGTTCAAATGAAAATATGGTTGTTAAATAAAACTGCAACATGTTCAGATAAACTGAGTGTTTGTTAAAGTCCAAGTATATCAAATTAAAGTATAGTGGTGACTGTATGGTTTCAAAAATAGTTTAAAGACTGTGTGTGAACATGTGCATGGGTTTGATCCCCATACTTGATTAAAAAATGATGGATTAGACTAGAGTCATTTTGGGTAAAGAATGCATTAAAGTAACTGATCCCTTCGAAGGGCTCTGAATGTGTGTACCTCATTAGGAATCACAAAAAAAGTGAATACTGTAGAACAGCAAGGTCTCCAACGTCTGGTAGCCTGCATGAACTCTGTAAGGTGCCCACCAAACACAGGGCTCTACAATAATGCTCAGGACAGTTGACAAATGAAATGTTATTATTAGCACGTGTTTTAAGCTTTATAATATTCAAGTGCAAAAATATATGTGAAAGAAAACTCAATTTGGTCCTGTGAGCTAACAAATAAAGCATCACATGTTAAAAGTTTTTATAAAGTTGATAACGTATTTTATCAACAAGTAGCCCTCTAGATGATTTTATATTCAGGTAGCCCTCGCTTACAAAAAGGTTCGAGACCCCTGTAGACAGACATGAGACAGTGCATAGCCTACACACACCCTGACGCGGACTTGGAGACTAGCGGCAGAAGCGCAGTATGTCCTCCAAAACAGTAGGTGGCAATAAATATTCTTGTAAATAACGGTACGCATAGAGGGAAGAAGATTATAGTTGTGGTCGGTGGGTGCTGCTTTCTTGATTTCATGATTTCTTTATTTCAGTGCATATGCTTTTATTCCTTTGATCATTGAATTCATTATACATTTTTCTAAACACTCAAATTACAATACGGTCACCGTTTCTGTACGACGTCATTTAAGTTTTTAGCATTGGAACGGGGCAACCAGTTAACTTAGCCGATTAATTAAGCTGAGGTACGATCATTTCAAACTTTACATAAAACGAACAGCATTTAAACGATTTAAGATCTCAAGTAGTATAATGCTGTTCATTAAAATATGCATTTAGTGTGTTTTTCTGCTTCGGTTTTAACGTAAAAAGAAGTACGTTAGGTAAATAAATAACAGCAGAGACTAAATTGCACATGATGTTTGAGAGAAAAGGTGTTGTGTAATTCTTGTTTAAATGGTGTCTACGTTTTTTTTCACTGTGTTATGATTGTTTATATTCAGCTTTTGTTTTTTGTTGTCTCTAGACGCTTAAAGTGGCTCACAGCTCAGAGATGTGAAAGTGTTTATGTGTGTTTATGTATTGCTCAAAACACTATCTTTTATGGCAGGTTATTAACGGTGTAGTGATGACGTCGTTGGTAAGTTTGCCAAATAATTTTTATATAAAGTTATAATCTGTGAACATGTTATGAGGTCCAGGTCTGGTTTGGTTTGCTTTAAATGCATCTGTGAAAAGGAACATTTGTCATTTTAAAACTGATATAGCACTTTTCTCTATACTGCCATATGATTCATCATTCCAAAAAGCTATAAAGTGTTTATTATACTGTTTACAGGGAAGTAGTAGTTCCTCCACAACGGAGTACACTGTACGAGTTCCTAAGTATGAACTACTTTCATATTTTATCTTTCACATTTAACATTTTGTTTAGTACATTTTACATAGTCCTTCAAAGTAATCGTTTTCAAGAAATAGATGAATATCTGGTCTTTCTCTGCCTTTCCAACAGAAACACCAATAAAAAATACAACCTAATGGCTTTCAATGCTGGTGACAAAGTCAGTTGTTCCACATGGACTCAGGTAAAGAATCATTGTACAAGTATACTCAGACATGCATGTTTCAGCTTTATCCCATATCTTATATATATTTTTCTTGAAATTTCTTTGCCTATCTGACCTGTCTGTATTTTGTATTTAGGCCCGTATGGAGCGGGACATGAGTAATAGGCGGATATACGGAGAGGAGGAGAGTCAGGATGGGGCGGCAGGCAGTGAGTTTGGAAAGAAACAGAGAGAGGAGGCACGGAGGAAGAAGTACGGTATTGTTACAAAGGAGTTTAAAGTTGAGGATCAGCCCTGGATCCTTAAAGTGAATGGCAAGGCAGGAAGAAGGTACTGTCCCAAGTTATAGCGTTTTTGTTGTCTTTTGGATCATTTTCGTTTATGCTTGCTAAAGTCATGTTCTTTAGAAGAAGCAAACACAGAATTTAGCCTGTTACTCTGTATTATTCTGTATGTGTGTTACCTTTGAACTGGGTTTTTTAATAATAAGCTCATTATTAATTATATTTTGTAGCGTAGGCAACACCAAATGTGGATACCTGACACCACCTTTATTGCTCGTGTCGTTCATTCAGATTCAAGGGCCTGAAAAAAGGCGGAGTCACAGAGAATGCTTCCTACTACATCTTCACACAGTCTGCCGATGGCGCCTTTGAGGCGTTTCCCGTGAATGCCTGGTACAACTTCACACCACAGGCCAAGCACCGCACGCTTACGGCCGAGGAGGCAGAGGAAGAGTGGGGCAGGTGAGAGCAATTTTAGGTGGTCATATTGAATCTGATTTTCTGGAGGGCAAATTTCAGAAAAAGGATCAAATGTCATTTTTACATTTCTTGTTTCTCGCAGGAGGAACAAAGTGGTGAACCACTTCAGTATCATGCTTCAGCGCCGTCTCCGTGAACAGGAGCGAGGAGATGAAGATGAGGAAGAGGGAGAGAAAGGGGGGAAGAAAAAGAAAAAGAAGGGAGGAGACCTGCGAATACACGACTTGGAGGATGACTTGGAGATGAGCAGCGATGACAGCGATGGCAGCATGGGAGAGGGTGAGCAAAGGGTTTAGTGAGCAATAAATCTTATCAAGGCTGCTTTGTTCATTGTTGAAGTACAAAAACATGAGACTGCACTTGCACGTACACAACAACATGACTTGCGTGTTCTCGTCCGGTGTGTGAATGCCAAATAGCGATGTCAGATTTTCTGAGCAGCAGGTGTTCTTTCAATGCAGACGGTGAGAGCAAATCAAAAGCCAAGAAGGAGAAGGGTCCTAAAGGCAAGGGAAAGAAGAAGAAAAAAGGCAGTGATCTAGAAGGAATTGAGGACAGTGATGATGGGGACTTTGAGGGATTGGAAGTGGACTACATGTCTGATGAGAGCAGGTGACTTTAAGAACAGTTATTATTGGTACATACAAACAGCGTGTCATCAAAAGACATTTCTCATGGTTTCTAAAACACTTTCTCTGCTTTAGCTCTGAAGACGAGGAGCCAGAAAAGACAAAGCCAAATAAAGGAGAAGATGTACCTAAAGGTTAGTGTCCAGCCTGGTTCTGAAGGCATTTTTGAACTACCTCTAATAGTAATATTTTTAAAGTCTTATTTAAATCTCTTTCTTTTTTTTAAGGGATCGACGAGGCTTCAGATAGTGAGGAAGAGAGTGAGGAAGAGAACAAGAATGAGGAGGATGCCAAGGAGGAAGAAGAAGAGGAAGATGGGAAGAAGACACCAGTGCAGGTAGAAAAGAAGAAAAAGAAAGGTAAGAGCGACCATATTTGCCATCTTATTCATTGCCTTTCATAATGATTATTTAGTGGTTATGTTGAGCTCTGTTTATGTTCTGTAAATGTGAAACTTGCAGGTAATGAAAAAAAACATGATATATGTTGTTTCAGACAGTAGTGGCGAATCGGACAGCTCAGAAGACAGTGACATTGATGGAGAGGCAGCTTCAGCTTTGTTTATGGTAGTAATGGTTTATATTTGTGTTTGTTGTTTTGAGATTACATGTGAATATGGTACAATTCTTTTTTCTGTTCCCGCTATTAGAAAAAACGCACACCTCCCAAGCGAGGGGGCGGCCGTGGCTCGGCAGGTAGTTCAAAAACAGGAAGTCGACCTGGGACACCGTCTATCGACAATGCTGCCACGTCCAATACTCTCCGTGCCGCTGCCAACAAACTGGAACAAGGTACACGAACACATTTAAAACACTGCAGTTATGCATATTGAATTGTCCACAACTGTACTGCACCACTGTTTGTGTTCTTTCGTTGTTTTTCACTGCTCCAGATCTGGTTATTCTAAATCTCACCTTTATGGTTTTTGTCTCAGGTAAGCGCCAGACTACAATGCCCAGCTCAGAGACTCCAGCTGCTAAGAGATTGAAGATGGAGCCCAGTCCTCAGAGCTCTTCTGGGAAGAGTACTCCACAGCCTGCATCAGGGAAATCCACCCCAAGTGCCAGGTACCTTCTTTATTTCCTAAATGTTAGAAAAGCTGTCTTCTGCCGATCCTTGTTACCACCTTTCTGTTTAGTACTTGATGTGCCCTATGTCTTGCATATTTCATGTAAAAATAAAATCCATTTCATCTCTCTTTCACAGTGATGTGCAGTTGACGGAGGATGCCGTACGCAGGTATCTCATCAGGAAGCCCATGACCACTAAAGATCTGCTGAAGAAGTTCCAGACTAAGCGTACAGGCCTCAGCAGCGAGCAGACAGTCAATGTGCTTGCTCAGATCTTAAAGAGGCTGAACCCTGAGAGGAAGAACATCAATGACAAGATGCACTTTTACCTCACTGAGTGAACCCAGCAGAGGAGATGGTGTCACTGACTGCAGCTGCTGAAGCCCATCACCAGCAGCCTCTCCTTTAAGAATATAGTTAGTTTAAGACCTGCTTGGTCAGAATTATTTTTCTTGCTGTCATTTTTTCCACCCAGCAATTATAACAGTAGTGCTTAAATTGCTCAGGTGTTACAGAGGAGAATGCTGAAAAGTGACAGATGACAAAGGAAACATAACAAAAGGAGACTAGGACTTTTTGTATACAGATACACAAAAAGGTTTGTAAAATTCGGACACGTTTATGGCTCTTAGTGTTGAGCATTAGTAATAATTAAATACCACACAAGAATAGAATATCAACACAATGGTCTCTCAACAAAACCTGTTGAATTTTGAGAGGGACACAGAGAATGCAAGAGGTGGGTGGACTAAAATATTTACTAAAAAATCTATTCAATTGTGTGTCTGCTTTTTCTTTTAAGAGGTCATATTAAACTTGATTTCCTACAGTGCATTTAAAAGTCCATACGAAATGTACATCTCATGAGGCATTTTCTTTTAGTATTAAATTCTGTTTGTTGTGAAAACACCTGTGTTTTTGTTTATTTGTTATAAATGCAGTATTTGGTACAAGGACAAGAAGCCACAATAGAGGATTAGAAAAAAACATTTATTAAAAGATAAAAACTAAACTTAGATTATTTTGCATGTGTAAAGCATATAAATCCCATTTTTTCTAAATCCCTACATGTTCAAGTAGTGTGTTTTGCCTGCCAACAGTCACTAAATCTTCAAAACTGAAGCAATCCAGTTTAAACTGGCAGGTTTCGACAGATCACAGAGATGCGGCGATGACGTGGAACCTTCTGTCCTGAGAAAAAGGATTCCTCATCTTTTAAGATTTCATGTGTGTATTTAAACCTAGCATCATCCCTGTTGACAAAAATAAAATTAGTTCACATTTTATTACACTTTTATATAAACGTTTATATAAAGGGCTCAAAGTAGGCTGCTACCCACCCGTACAGAGTAAATGCAGTTCTGTTTACAATACTGGGAACTATGCTCGTATCTTGGCAGCTGTCTTAGACAGACACTTTACTGTCTGACAAAACAGTCTTGACTTGTTCCTGTCACTAAAATATGATATGGCAAGCCAACGTTTAGACTAAGCTTGCAAAGTCTTGAAAATTAGTTAATTTGTTTCATATTTTTGGACATTTTTGAAGATTTGATGTTACGAACAGGCTGCTGTTTCCCTCAGCAAGTAAATGAAGGCCTACATATAGGATCACCAATGTCGTGTAATAAGTAAATATGTACTGAATACTCAATAATTTGTAAAACTTTGAACACTGTACTTTATCTTGAGTAATGAAATTGTATGACCCTGAGACAAAATCAAAAAGAAATAATATACCTCAATATATAAAGTGAGCGACGACTCAAAAGCAAGTTCACCCATTCTGCAGAGTTATTTACAGGGACCAGCCGCATAATACTATCAGATAACAGGCTCAGTCCTGAAATGGTGCTTCCACAGAACTGAAAAGAGAGAAAAACAGACATGAAAAATAGCAATACTGTACAAACAACACATAAAACTGTGAATGAAGGGCAGACCTTCACACTGTCCACATGTGGTTTGATATAGCCTGCTTTGTCCAGGTCCAGAACATGAACGGGTCCAAGAAGTGAACTACCCTTAGGAAATGCAACTTCTCTGACCCGTCTTATGATGCTTTCAGAAACATCTGCCCACTGAAGACGCTCTGTTTCTCTGAAACCGTGGATAGCCTGAATGAAAATGACAATGGTAGATAAAAGGTGATGAGTGATGCAGAGATGTCAGGATGCACATTTTTTCATTCCTGCTGTTATAAGCTTAATATTCATTCAGAACACATGACTTAGCTCAACTCAGGCTGCTGTACGCTATTCATGCGCCACAAGTGGAAACAAATGGAATATCAAAAAAGATGACGGTTTGCAAACAGGTTTCTCAACACTTTTATTGGTCAGACAATCTCTTAGACCCGCACCAGTCTAACGCCATTGGGAGAAATCCACCTTACAGATTTCTGATTGACCATCGTTTGATTCTACATTTCCTGTTTCTTTGATTCAGAGCTCATTTAAAGTGTTAAGCAGCGGTAAGGTTCAGAGTTTCCTTGAAAATTACAGGTAAGTGTGTTTGATCAAGTTTGGTTTGGAACTAAACTATTGGGTAAGGAAGATTTATAACAGTGTGCAAACATTTTTAATACAACGCACGCTCGCGCACACACACACACACACACACACAGTTACAGTTTGGATGTTACGATTTGAGGATTTTGTAACAAAACTGTTGCAACATCTGTACAAAAGCACAAATATGTCTTACTTACATCATCCCAGTGGTCAAATTCGTATAGTTTTTTCCTAAGTCCTGGCTCCACTTCTTTAAAAAGGGCATTCTCCTCTTCCTCGCTAATGAAGTTTTGCCTAACGTCAACCAGCCCGCGCACTGCGGACAAAATCTCCTGCGACGAGGCGCACAACCATTGACACTCCTGCAGGCCTTTTCTTAGCGGTGAATTGCCTGACGTAAACCTATCAAATAAAAGGCGCTGGAAATATGTCCTCTGGGCTTGTTTGGCTACTTTAACCAGTAGTTTCATTCTGTCGTAGACACTTTAAAACGGTAAGGATCTCCACCAAAATATGCAGTTCGATCCCGGTGACATGCTGTCATTGACAAGGCGCCATTTTGATATCGCTAAGAATGCTGGGACTTGAAGTTTTTGATTCAGTCTTGCGGCACAATAGAATGTTAAGTATTTTATGGAGGATGTTGATTAAACGGAAAACAAAACATGTAAATGCGCGTGTCGTTTGTACTATTTTGTTTGTTTTATTGAGTATGTAGTCAACCTTTTAATTCGATCATATATTGTTGATGTGAAATGCATATTTTCCAGCTTTTGACGGGAAACAAATGCATATTTCACTTGTTTTTTTGTACGGTTCCTATTTAAGAATGAAAAGTAAAATTGAAAACATGATAAAGGCTATATACCAGCAATACCACTTTTTAACACTAGGCAGCACCATACGACCGTCACTTATTTATATAGGGACTAATGCACTTTGCCGTATTTTCACAATATTGATATAAATATTTAATAACAATATATTTGCACTATTCTTTACCCATTTCGGTCGGAAAAACAAATTTCGGCACCAATTAAAGTCATTCATTTTTTAAGTAATTCAGGTTTTTGTATCCTATTGCCTTTTTGTGGAGTGTTACATGTAAACTATAATTCCTCCTTTCCCCATGTTAAGGTAGGCTATGTATCTTTTTCTTGATGTGTGATAATATAGTCTATCTCTGATCTTTTACCTGTATTACCCCCCCTCTCTCTCCACGCGCACACACACGCACGCACAAACCACACCACATTGACTGGTTTCCCTCATCAATTAGCCTCAAAGACAGTAATGATGGTAATTATTTGTAATTGTAATGGTCAGGCAGCACTGTTTGTGGCAGTAAGAGGGCATTAAGCAGTCTGTAAGTCAGTGAGATTTATAGGCAGTAAGACGTTGAGTGCTGATACACGGCTCTGGGAAATGTGCCGTACGGTGTATCCACACTACTGCAAACATTACAGTACTGCAAAGATGAAAACTCAGAACATACACTCATGAAACACTTATTTGTTTTTTTCTCTGTAAACATTTTATACAACAGGTAAACGCTACTTTACACATTAGCTCAGATGTCATGTTGCTACAGGTACATAACATTTGGAAAACTCAAGGTATACTTTAAGAGCCATTTTTCTAAAATAAGATTGTTTATTGACTTTTAGATTTCTTAACAATGGCCTAGTATTCATCTGTCACAATTTTCATATTTGGTCAAATGCCTTTGATGATTGACATATCAACATAGTCATAGTCTTGAGCATTTTGTTAGTATCTCACATTGCACAAGCATGGCATTTTTGCTAACTTAAGCAATCTGGGAAATTAAAACTTGATTCCTGTCAGAGTATACAGATTTGTACATGTAAGTTGTTTTGTCTGAAGGATTTGGAGCATGAAGGTAAATCTAATGCACATGGATAGATGGTGTAGATGGTACACTACACATGTAAAAGTGATTGAGGTTGTTTTTTTGTCTCATACAACAGGAACATTTACACATACACATCACACACAAACACAGCAACATATTTATGTAACTCCCCGAAAGGCCAGTCTGGCTGCTCTCCAAGCCTGTCTTACTTCATGCGTCTTTTCTCAACGGACTTCATGATTGACAGCAGCTGATCTAAGGAACACAGAAAATCGTTTAAGTCTCCAAGGTTCACAGCATTTGTCAAGTGACTATATATTGCCCAATTGATTGTAATGTAAATATAGACTTAAAAATTAGTTTTATTCCTTGCTCATCCTCAGCACTTGTAGGTACAAGACACAAAAAGCATTGCTTTTACAAAATTGTGTACTAATGCTTGTACCCAAGAAGTAATTTGCATTCAAACTGTGTTAAAATGGGAGTAAATGTAAGGAAAACAGCGAGAAGTTAAAAAGGAAATCCTATTTACTTATTCTAATGTTATTTCATATCCACCAGACTTTTTTTCTTTCATGAAACACGAAAGATTGTTGATTGTTGTTAACTCTACCTCAACAACCCTTCACTTGTACTTCAGATGTATGTTTGCAGGAGAGGGTAGTGGGATGTATGGAAGTTTTGTCCCTCAATTCTACTCATTGAAGCCTTTAATAATTTTACACTGTTTAAAAATGTATTGTACCTACATCAGGCGATTCCCTGGCTGTGTGCAGAGGAGCAGTGTGCCATGAGGCTCCTCCCCAAATAAAACATTCCACTCAAGGGAAGATGTCCCACTTTAAGCTTCAGTAGACTCAGTGTTACAGCTATATGCCAATATAAATCATCTTTGATTCCTAACATACACTAGGGTCATATATTACTGTCTGCCTGTTTTTGTCATCAGTAGCATTGATATCTAGCAAATAAAGGTTAAATCAGGAACAAAGAACCCGGCATACATGATGTTTATGAATTATTCAGCTTTATGAGTCACTGGGTTCAGCTTCTGCCGCAAATGCACAGTAACATAACCTCAAAATTCTTCATCTGCCCTGTGTGCGAATGTGACATTAAGATTTGTTAAGAGATTTGCAAGAAGCATTTTTGTAGGTGCACAGCAGTGAGACATCTCATTGATTTCGTTTAGTGACTGTGTGCTTTCTGTGTACTGCTGTGTTAGATTAGTGTGCCATGCTTTAATAATGCACTGAGGGAGGGGCGGTGTGTGAGAGCCTCTGACATTCAAAAGCAATCGCTCTGTGAACTCCAGCTGTGTGACAAGGCTGACACACTAGGACTACAGCACACATCAGACGCCATATTTATAATCAATACCTGCACCTATACAATAACCCAAACCAATTGAAATTGTTTAAATAATAATGTTTATATGAATGTACATCGAATATTAGTTTGCAAAGTTCATAATCACTATTCTAACCTCTAGGATTTATAGCTTGGCATTGCAATGTAGGCTACATCTTTAGAATTGTATCTTTTGAGCATTTGTAATTGTTTGTCTTTAAATCCACAGTACTTTTTACTCGGGGTATAAAAATGCAAAACATAGCCCTTTATGTGATATACAAAGTGTGCTTTGCTTTAAACAGTGCAAAATAACAGCTGTACAACATTCCTGTAGAGGCAGATGTTAGTTCCAAAACATGATGATGAATATGTCTTAATGAGACTTTATGGGGTAGGAACTGCTAGACATTGAGTGGGATAGTCAACAAAAATGTTATTTGTAAGGAGGCTGTTTAGAAGGATGTTGAGTCCCGTATTTTTTTTATAAAAAAATATAAAGACACATATTTCAAACATGTAGGCTACATTGTAAAAAAATATTTTACGGTTTTATTTTACAGAATTTTGCATGAAATTAAATTCATAAAAATTTACATTTGCAGTCTATTTCTGTAATTCGACAACTTGGCTGTATAAAGTAAAATGGAAAACATTCTTTTACGGGTTTTTTTTTCTGGCGGCC
The DNA here is from genome assembly GCA_026939265.1 of Oreonectes daqikongensis. NCBI lineage: Eukaryota > Metazoa > Chordata > Actinopteri > Cypriniformes > Nemacheilidae > Oreonectes > Oreonectes daqikongensis. The sequence continues at coordinate 6,685,556 of JAOTQM010000013.1, forward strand.
CATGCAGCTATACCGGAATATTGCCGTTTATACAGGATTATTTTTATATTACATATTGTTAGTTGCTTAATTTGTATACGAATACCAGTTTTAAAGGTTACATTTAGAATGTTTGTTTGTATAATAAGTTGTTTGTTTTTCTGTGTTTAATTTGAAGTTTCTTTTTGTGTAGCCTACATTGTTTCAGAACCATGGACAGCTACCCTTGCGAGGCGAATGCGTTGGATCGGTGGTGTTCCCAACTAAAACGGATCAAACTATAAAGTATAGGGTATATGCATTTGCAAAGGACAATGTTAAATATAAAGACATAAAGCAATGGCTATCTGTTTGCTTGATAATGATTAATTTGAGTACAAATTTGTATATATACACGTCCATCTGTAAATTCCATTTAATCTCGCGATTTTAATTTAATTTCAGCATGCGTACCGTATTTTATCTAAGGCGTCTGTGCATTCACTTTCCCGCTGCTTAGTCTGACTGTTCAGGGAAACGTAAAAAAAAATCTGATCTCTTGACTGAACCTGAGGGCTGGAGGCTGGTGTCTGCTGGAGCTCTTGACCCCGGGCTTTACCGAACTGACGCTAAACGCATTGCACACGGTTGATCACACGCGCGCTGGTTCAGATTGTGAACATGCTGCGCACGATCAAGGCATGAGCCGAGATGCAGGACACCCGCTCCCTTCAAGTTGAGCGTTTTCGTAGGCTCTGTGATCTTGCGTTATTTCTTGTCAATGTTATAAACTCGTCAGAAATAAGAGGTAGTCAGTCCAAAATACTGATGGAGAGAAGCACTGACAATTTTCGTATGAATAGCCTACTATTTCCCCAACGGCAATGGGATGGGGCTCTTGTAGGTGGACCGGTACTGTACAGTATATCTTCTTTTGATCACCGCTTCCTGTGATATCGGATAGGTGAGCACTGTTAAGGTCGCGCGAGTGCATTGATTTTTTTGCCACGCGCAGCACACCCGTGCAGTTTTGCTCTGCTCAATCATCCTTAAATCCCGTTAATCAAATACCTTTATTACCAGTATGCCACAAAATTGACAGTAGCCTATTGTTTATTATTCATATTAATAGACACTAGTGTGCATAAAAACTCGTCTAAAAGGGTTGGTGGAGAGGGAGAGTTGTGAGATGTAGCTGTACTGATGGGAAATCTCCGTCTATTAATTCCGAAATGTCTGCTGCTAAAAATAGTCCGTCGGTTCTCGCCCTGTGTGCCCTCGCAAAGCGTAGCCGTTCCCGAGAGATGCGCGTTTGAATGCGCAGCTGTCTCCCGGCGCTCATATCCTCGTCCACTGGGCACAAACAGTCCATCCTGGCAACGCGCTGCCAGTTTGTTATGTAGGCTACCGTTATCTCTAAAACCGATCAACCCTGACAATAACTGCGTCGTATAAACAAGATATCGTGCAGTACAGGCAGGTGAGCTGAGTGACAACACATTTAGGTTGAATGTACAGGTACACACTGGAGTTAGATTAATGAATCAGTGGGGACACTGGGGGGTGTGCGTGCGTGCGTACGTCATGTGTTGCAAGAGCTTTGGAGACGAATAGAACTGAATTGATCAGTTGCTCATTATATAGCTTAGCTTGCCAGCTGATCGGAGCGGGTTGTGTTTCACAAACCGATATCCTGAGAGCCCCCACCCCACATTCGTCCTCAACTGCCTCCTCCCCTCTTTTTTTCTCAGGGGCGCTTGACGGAGAGTAACGAGGCTACAGACAGCGCAACACTGGAAGAAATAAGGAAAAGAAGGATCCGAGTATTCTCATGAACGGATTGCCCTCACTCGGGGAAGATGAGCAGATCCTGCACGGCCCGGAGCCCGATGAATAAGAGCGGCTATGGGAACGCGGAGATGTCGCCGTTGTCCCTTCACGATTGATGGTTTTACTTTTTATGTGTCCCTTCATTGGATTTTATGACGGTTGGATTGGTCTTCTCGCACTGAAATGCTAGTAATGGCTCTGGCGGAAAAGATGACACCTTACCAGTGAGCACAAAATCAATCGATCATTGTGATCTATTTTTTGCATCCGACAAGAAACATATGTCGTAAAAAGAAAAATGAATTACCATAGGATATCTCGCATCTGTCTGTAGTGGAGATCGCAAATGCATGCGAGTAAACGTGAGCGAGAGGTGATCGAAGGCATATTATAGCTATACCGTGCCAAATATTGCGGATGTTACTAAATAAATAAATAAATCGATTTTTATCCTATTTTTCCCTTAACGAGGGGGTATCGTATACATGGCAATGCATCGTTAACAAGTCAACTCAAATGATTGCTTTTGATTTTTGCATTTTTCTTCACTTAAGGTTATTACACCTAGATCGTATAAATGATAGTGGCTGTGATCATTACAACCTGAATTTCCAAGGAAAAGCAAGTGAAGCAGACATTTTTGGAAATATAAGAATGGAGCAACGGAAAAAGAGAGATTTACACAATAATTACATTGCCTTGGAAATATGTCGTGCATGATTTTGGACATAAAATGAGATGATGGACCATTTTGTAAATTGAAAGGGGCAACGAACCTGTGAACTGCAGAACATCGCCAAAGGCACGCTTATAGCCTATTTTCTTCGATTTTTTTTGTTTGCTTTTTGTTGACTTGTTTTTGTAACATTTCCTCTGTCAAAAAATACAAGCATCAGCTCCTGGATCCTAAACGTCACGTAAACGCCAGGAAGACAAATGCACACTCCAGTTATACACGTATTAAGTTTTGAAGCAGATGGGATGTAATGTGGTGTGGTCGCGTTGAATATTCACCCTCTTTTCTCCTGCTTCGTGAAGACTGGCATTTGGTGTCTATAGAATGGCTAGGTTCGAAAATGAGGTGCCGTCCAGGTATGGCGGAGGACCGGGACACGCTCAAGGGGGACCCGGCCGCGGCGGTAGCAGGCAGGGCGGGCCGCCGGGTGTTCAGCAGAGAATGTACAAGCAGTCGATGGCCCAGCGAGCCAGAACTATGGCCCTGTACAACCCAATACCAGTGCGGCAAAACTGCTTCACTGTCAACCGATCTCTGTTCATCTTCAGTGAGGATAACTTTGTGAGAAAATACGCCAAAAAGATCACCGAATGGCCATATCCTTTTAAGTCCCCCTAATGAGATGCTCAAGACCTTCAGTTAAGGTATATCTCACATTATCATGATTTAACGCGTAATTATTAATGATCAAGACTATAAGGCTACGGCGGGTTTAATGATAAAAACAAGCACATGCGGTCCTCTGATTTTCGTAAAAGGATGAATTTCATTTTCCTACTCAGTTTTTTTAGATATAAGAATATTTCTGGCACCATAATTTGATACTATTTCTGGTGTGTGTGTGTTCGGTGTGTTAAGTACGGGAGTGAGGTGAGCTGTGTGTGACGATAGCGGCCGGTCGGCGCTGTGTTCCGCGCAGGCTTGCTGATGTCAGCATGTGAAGTCTCTCAGCCTGCTGTCACGCGCGAGAGAAAACGGTGGAGGTGAGGGGAGGGGGACAGACACCATTTCCCATATTCCAAAAGCTCCAGACTATAGGACGTGTGTGCATGACCAAACCTCTCATATATTTCAAGATGCAAACCGGTTATTTAACACTGCGGAGAAATCCAACTTGTTTTTGTTCACGTGGTAACATTCACTGAATTAGCTCACGACGCGCATGTCAGTGAGGTCATGGGATGAACGCACACAGACTTGAGTTTTTCCACAATTTTAAGAACTATTTATGTGCATTTTTTCCATAACATGCATTGCTTTGACGTTTGCACCAAAAGTTAAATATTAATATGAACTAATCATGGTCGTTAATTCTACTGTTGTCCGTCACAGACCATTGACATTAGACACAAGAGGCAAATGAATGATAGAAAGGCATCGTGCTATAAATAGTTCAGGTTTAAAGGAAGGAATAAAGAATGGTTGAGTGGACACCAGAGGGAGACAGATAGAAAGAAGTTACTCTGATCTGAGTCGTGAGCCCTTCCAGTATTCATCCATGTGTAGAGGCAGTGATCTACATTCAGTCTGCAGAATTTAAATTATTTATTCGCCTTTTCTTTCCCTTCCTCTCTTAAATCCCCTTTCTCCTCCATTTAAGCAAAGTATACTGACCAGCATGTATTTCCCTTTGTACAGACTTGAATTCATTAATGATAAATGCCAGCTCTAAAATCAAGCAAGATTTGTGCTAATAGATGTTGACCTTTCCAAAACTAGCTATGTGTGTGTCAACATTTCAAAACACTTTGGTACAGTCATGTATACAGCACCATTTTTTTATTCTCTGATATATTTCTGACATATCAGCCTTCTTTCTTTTCTTACGCATTCCTTATCCATGGTTCCTGTCAGGTTAAAAATAACAGTGCTGGATTTCAAAGGCATGACTGGTTTCCTTTCCTCTGCCTTAGTGGGGACTTGGAGTCTGATCTCTGTTGTGTGCACACAGATGGGCTCCAGAATGGCATATCTGTATTACTGAATCCTCCAATGCCCACTCTTTGGACCATAGTATTGTTAAAGCTAAATAAAGCAGAATGTGTCGATACTGTAATATCTGTAGTAGTAAAAAGGGCCGCTGCGATGTCTGAATGCTATTGTGCTATACACAGTATTTGGCGAGAGTTGGTATTTTGTGCTTAAACCACTAGTGAATTACGGAAATCTTTTTCCAGTCCTGTGTATTCAGCAGAACTGGCTGGTATAGTTTTGACACAGCACTTGACTGGCCTCGGATAGGCAAAGTGAATTGTGTAAAATGTGTACAAATCCTGATAAATGTAGTCTCGTTTACAAAGTTTAGCATGCACAACAAACAGCTGTTATACACAAATGGTGTAGTAACGAGTGCAAGCATTTCCATTTTAGATTTTAAGAAGTGTATGTAACCATGCAAATATTTGTGATCTTTAATCAAATTGATGCTTTTGGAGTGTTGGTAAGAACTGAGATAAAAGACAGTAAGACTTTACAAGATGTATAACCTTTTAAAAGGACGTAGATTTTCAATCTGGACTAATAGAGAGAGAGAGAGAGAGAGAGAGAGAGAGAGAGAGAGAGAGAGAGAGAGAGAGAGAGAGAGAGACTGTATATAAATTATTTAGACACCTAAATGCAAATATCACAAGGTCACATTAGTCATATGAGTATCATTTAAACACAGTTTTTTTAATCTGTTCTTCACATATAGAAGAACCATTTTGACATAAAGAACATAATTTTTTGTTTCAAAAATGGTTCTTTGTAGTGGAAAAAGGTTCTTAAGATTATAAAAAAGAAATGGTGCATATACACTCTTTTAAAAAAAGGTGCTTCAAAAGGTTCTTCAATGCCAAATGGCATCGCTGTGAAGAATCTTTTAAGCACCTTTATTTTTAAGAGTGTATGATTCTTTGAGTAAATGGCTCTTTGTGAATCCAACAAGTTCATGGCATTGCTATATATTTTTTTTTGTAGGTGTATGGTGATAATATTATTAAAACACTTTCACCGGACAATATATGCTGTCTTAAAGAATCCCTTTTTTCAGTTACTCGGAGTTAAAGTCTATCACCTTAGATTCATTCACACAACTGTCTCTCTGTCTCCCTCTTTCACTTTTATAGGCATGATTGTAAAAGACGGCAATAAGAGATTTTAATAATTATATAGACTATACTATATAGAGGAGACAGATTTTTATATATAAAATATTTGTAAGTAACAATTCTTTTCCATAGTGTCCACATATTGCACACATTTGTTTTTTATATGCTGTGTAACTCACTGAAAGGCGCATAAGAAGGGGTTTTAAAAGATTGGCATGTGACCTTCTATTAGTCAAAAGCACCAGTCGTGTTATTTTAGATAAGCAACATGTGTGTTTGTATTTGCCTTCTGGCCCATTCTGGTGGTTTCGTACCTCTAACCGTCTGGGTCTTAAAAAGGGCATTCATCTGTAATGTTTCAGCCCAGGACTGCTCAGATGCTACTGCACGAGGCAGAGCGATGCCACAAAACACATCCATAACACTCTCCCCCGTCCAACCCACACCAACAACCGCTACATAGATCTGCAGAGAATCCTGAACCAAATTGCATTTACATATGTGTTGATATGTACAGTCAGTTGTTTATGCAGCAAAATGTTTTATTGGCATCTTTTGTGATTTGTGCCAACCTTCCTCCTCACTCATGTATTTCTCATTCTCTCTTGTTCTGTATCTCTTGTTCTAGTAGTAAATTATTCAGTTATATGGCTGGGTGGTGTGTGTGTGTGTGTGATGCTGACTTGGGAGAAAGCTATTTCGGGTACTGAGAGAGAAAAAAAAGATGCTGGCTTGAATTTTCATGCTGGTGTTTGTACAGTCACGTGCTGCTACTGCTGCTAATGTTGTTTTCACTGCCGCACACCTCCACCTGCTGCCTCTTCTCAAACGCATACACAAACTTGCGTGCTAGCGCGAGGTACAAACTGTTTTACTTAACAGTACTCTGATTATATTTTTGCAGCAAACTTTTTGAATTTTTTACAATTTGTGTTTTGGGGTAACTGGAGATTAGGGTGGAACGATATTGCAGGAAACATTAGACGTGTGTTAACTTGTTAAGTAATCTGATATATACAATATATGCAATTTATATTAATTTATATCCTTCATGTGTCAGTGCACACCTAGTTTTGTATTTCATGTTACCACCACTGACTAAAATTCTGCTATTCTGTTAGCTAGAAAATGTGGCCAAGCAAAGATCATTTATATTGCAATGCTCAATATGGCCGCTCTGGACATACGGCATATGGACGTTGCAAACATGTCTCAGCCTCAGATGTCACGCCCACAGACCATTGGCTGAACATCTGATGCATAAGGCACACTTTTCTGGTAACACTTCAGCACGTTCAAAGTTATCATCTGATGATGCTTGACCTGTCAGTCAAATGGCCTCTTGGGCGGGCCTTAGCCAGTGAAAGCGGGCAAAGTTACCAGACCTTCAGTATGAATGAGATGGTATCATCCTATTTAGATTTACCCACCACTAAACCGACAAGCTAAACTTGTTAATATAAACTTTTTCACTCTCTAGCGGCTACAGAGTTGACCAGACTTTATGTCAAAGGTTGAAAGCAACCACAGGCTAAAGAATTGCCTGTAATGTGACTGGAAAGATTGAAAATCATGCTGTGACAAAATTCTAAAAATTTGTTGTTCATTCAAACGCACGCACGCACGCACGCACGCACGCACACACACACACACAATATCAATGTTAATCCTATCCTAACAGACTGCATGAGCTTTAAGAAAAACAAAGGGTGTAGAAAAGGTAAATGAGCGATTAAAGTGAGGGAAAGAGATGGAGAGAGTATTAGTGTAACTACAGGCCCATCTTTTATAGCTGCATTAAGAGGAAAAAAACGCCCCTGTTTCTAGTTAATAAATTATTCAGACTGCAGCTCCAGAATGCTAGAGATAGTATTAGAAAAGCAAACAGCCTGGGACCTTACAGCCAGATGAGGAAATCAATACATATTTACATTTCACTGGCTGGGCTTCACTGACGTTTACTACGGCTAATTACAGCACCGGTGATTCACACACGTGCAAACACACAACACACACTCACTGACTGACTGACATGCTCCCTGAATCACTCATGTACTGTATTAGTGGATTAAAGCGTAGTATAACTGCGTCTGATTGCTTCAACTCATTCGACTTCTCCGAGCGCTGCATTCAAATGTGTCTAGTCAGCCATTTTGATAACACTGCTTTGTATTGGATTTTGTAGATTGCAACTCTTCGATAAACTTAGGAAGTGGTGAGGAATGCCTAATGAGCCAAAACTGACTTATTTTAACGTGTTTGCTGAAAAGTCTGTGAAATAGATTTTCAGAGAAAGTCAGAGAGTACAGGTAAGGATGCAGGTGTCTGATTTATGTTAAAATATTTGTGGAGATTGCAGACATACTCTTCGCTGTTGTATCACCATATGTCGAGATTTGTATTTTTGCGCCATAAATTATTATTATTAGTCACATTATTTTTATCACTGGGTTTTGCAAATATATAACCAATACAACATTTTACATTATTTAAACATGTAAAAGTACATTGGTTTTTCCATTTCCTTAAAAACAGCAAATTTGGACATCCGAGGTTTCAGAAGGACATTGACGTATTACTTAAAGGATGCAAAACATGAAATATGTTTTGTCAATGTACTCTATCAATCGCTATAAAGTCATGTAACATCCTTATTGTTATGCAGATACTGTATTTTTACAGCATATCGTCTTGTTTAGTGTGTGAAGACAGCATGTGGAAGAATAATATATGTCCTTGCTTACACCTGTATATTACACCTGTCCAAGTGACACAGACTTTTAATGAAGTTTCCACACCACTGCTTAGCCAACAAATTTACATCAGCTATGTAAATTACATTTTTTTCTTCTTGTCATTTTTATAGTTGCTGTTACGGTACATCATTACTAATTATTTTTTAGTTTAGCATAAGCAAATGTTTTATATAGCCTATTTTTACAAGTGGTAATTAGTTGATTTTATATAGTTTATATAGTTTGAGTTACTGAGTAGCAACAACTGTACACTGCGTAGTCTTAAATATATGAATTTCTGCCTGTCTAATAGTAAAACATAATGATTATTTTCCTTGCTGTCACTCAAAAACAAACTGGAATATACGTTTCAGTATTTACATTCACAGAAGCATCAATAATGATGTCACTATATATTTCAAAGCCACAAGATGTAATGAAAATGTTGCTTTGTGGCATTAGATCGTGTCCAAATGTGCTTATGGTTCTGAGGCACTTTCATCTTTTTGTTCCATTTTACATTCTTTTGCATTCTTTTCTTTCTCATCTCGACTTGTTTCTCCATTTCCCTGTTGAGCGGCGTGTCAGGTAGCCTTGCTGACGGTGCAGACTGCACTCGGTTGAATGGAAATGGGCTGATGGAGGGAGATGATGAATGCACAGGTTCAGTGGGAGAGGTGGAATGAGGGAGCAGCCGGCTGAGGGGATGTGGAGGAGAGATGCAGGGATGGAAAATGAAAGATTGACGTGATGCATGATAGATTGATGCGGCTCTGGGAGTGTGTGGGAACAACGGATTCTGACGGAGTGAGTGCAGGACTTTTGAAGGGCGGGTCTCACAAAAGTGAGTACACCCCTCACATTTCAGTAACAATTTTATTATATCTTCTCAAGGGACAATACTATAGAAAGGCAACTTGAATATATTTTAGAGTAGGCAATGTGCTGCTTTTTACTGTCCTCTGAAAATAACTTAACGTCTACAGCCATTTTTGTCAAAATAGCTAGCAACAAAATTAAGTACACCCTAAGTGATAACAGCTTTATGTTGTTTAACCATGCAAAGTCACATGTCCTATTCATCATGCTCATGTTTTTGACTGCTTGACAGGACCATACAACTTTGTGTATCTTGTATTAGAGCAAATAAAATGTAGGGCCTTAAGTACATTTCTCTCAAACTGACCACTAGATGTTCAACATGGCATGTCATGGCAAAGAACTGTGAGGATTTGAGAATTAGAATTGTTGCTCTTCACAAAGATGTCCTAGCAACACCCTGAAACTGAGTTACAGTACAGTGGAAAGGGTCATACAGAGGTTTTCCAGGACGGGTTCCACTCGCCTTGCAAGGGTCGATTAAAGAAGTTTAATCCTTGTGCTGTGCGTAGGGTGCAGACGCTGGCTTCAAATAACAGATATTTTAGTGCTGCCAGCATTGCTTTAGAGGTTGCAGATATGGAAGGTCAGCTTTTCAGTGCTCAGACCATATGCAGCACACTCCAACAAGTTGGTTTGCATGGTCGTCTTCCCAGAAGGAAGCCTCTTCTGAAGCTAGCTCATGAGAAAGCCTGCAAACAGTTTGTTGAAGGGAACCTTTCCAAGAGCATGAATTACTGGAACCATGTCCTGTGGTCCGATGAGACTAGATAAACTTGTTTGGCTCAGATGGTGTCGTGCACGTGTGGTGATGCCATGGTGAGGAGTACCACGAAAATTTTGTCTTGCCTACAGTAAAGCATGGTGGTAGTAGTATCATGGTCTGGGGTTGAATGAGTGCTGCTGGTACTGGGGAGATGTCATTATAGAGTGGAAGAGGATCCCAGCAACAACCTGTGCAGCTCTGGTGAATCCCATGCCCAGGAGGATTAAGGAAGTGCTAAATAAAAACGGTGCTCACTCAAAATATTGACACTTTGGACACAGTTTTGACATGTTTACTTAGGGTGTTATGTTAGCAATAATGTCTGTATGTTAAATTATTTTCAGAGCACAGTAAATTTATACTGCTATACAAGCAGCACATTGCCTACTCTAAAATACAATTTTCATTTCTATAGTATTGTCCCTTGAGAAGATATAATAAAATTGTTGCTGAAATGTGAGGGGTGTACTCACTTTTGTGAGATACTGTACATACATACACATACAGATCTGTGCGCAGGTAAATACAGTGGCGATTTGGTTTGTGTTTTTTGAGGTGTGAACTAGCTTTAAAGTTGGCTGTATCATTTTGGTCAATATTGGTTGGTATTGTTTGGTTATTTTTTATTAAAGACTGATAAACTGATATTCTTTCTCTCTCTGTGTGCTTTGATCTCTCCCTGCTTTGTGCCATAACCTCCTGTATTACCTGACCTCTCTTTCACATAGCAGCGAATAGCGTTTTCGAGTGTGACGCCATCGATACTACTTTCTTCCTTTCCATTGTCTTCCAGTTTTTTGTATCTCTCTGGTGTTACTATATATAGTGCAGAGGGAGGAAGGTCGATTCGTAATTAAAGTTTACTGGCAGAACAGATCACAGCGGTGAATATGCATCCTCTTTTACACAGGCCCTTTTTTCCACAAAGCCAGAGTGAGAAAGCGAAGGGTCTTCAAAGCACTGCAAACGCTCTGCGGCCATATCACACACACGGCCTCTAGATCAGAAACAGGATGTCCACTTTCCCTTTTATCTTTCCATCCCGGCAGGCGCTTCCAAAAAGAGACAGAATTTCTGGCCACACACTCTTACGCACGCACACACACCAGTGGTAGTATTAAAATGAAACACAAGAATGATCACACATAACAACATTGATGATGGGTGTTCACGCATGTGGAAAACATGCACACACACGCACGCACGTGCACACACACACACACACACACACACTCACACAGAGCAGAGGTCAGGCAGGGCTAATTAAAAGGCACTGTGAGTGGTAATGCGTTGTAATGCTGGACTCATTGCCGGGTATTATTACAAGAGCTTTTACAGTACAGAGCCTTTGAAAACTTGCCAGATCTCTCTCTCTTTTGGCATATAGAAAGGTTCTGACCACTTTCCAAGCACCAAATGCAAGCAAAAAATGGCCTTAAAAAAAATAAAAAAAAGTTAGCGGCAGAATAATACAAAATTGAATTATGCTTTTAATTTATTTAAATGTATAGAAATGAATCTACTGTCACATACACATATTTTAAGAACTATTACTTATCATCTAGAAATGCATAATAATAATAATAGTTTCTTTCTAAGCTTATGCTGGTTAACTATACGCTTGCTGTGAATGCAAGCGGCGAGTGAGGAAGTCATTTAAAGCATACAGAATCTGCCTGACTCATACTCGTCCACAGCCTGCATTACTTCGGCATGAATACCAGCTTATTTGCCACAGGCTCAACCAGCCGCATAAAGAGTTAGTGGGAGACTTTGTTTGGCCCATGCAGGGTGAGCATGATGCTACATTTGCTTTGTGTCATGAAACAAATGTGTACGAATGTTGCTACATTTTACCATCATCCGTATTTGGCTCAAGGGGCCTAGTGTGATTTTTCCATGTAGCGCCACTCCTGTTCTATGACTAAGATTTTCAAGTTTCATGTATATGTTCACTGATGCAGAGCTGGGCTGGAGTTTACTCAGTTTTTATTCTGTATGGATGCTGAGTGTCAGGCTACCTTTTGTGGGATTGTTAAGAAATGCTTGATTCTTCAGTTGTCTGTAAATTACAAACCTTTGCTTTAACCAGTAGTAGCACTGTCTCAAGTCATTTTCCTTAACCAGTGATTCTCACTCCATTTGAGTACATGATCCTGGCTACCATCATCGCTAACTGCATCGTCCTGGCCCTGGAACAGCACCTTCCAGATGGCGACAAAACCCCTATGTCAGAGCGCTTGGTGAGTCTCAGTTGTGTTGATCTTTGTGTCTTTCACTGTTTCAGTGTAATAACCAGGAGCTACATAACTCCAAAAATAAACTCACTATACGGACTACAGAATACAGATAATAATGTGTCCCTGATGTGTGATATATGTACATAAACTCATATTTTTCTGTGCTTGTCCCTCTGTATTTGTCTTTCACAGGAGGACACAGAACCCTATTTCATCGGCATTTTCTGTTTTGAGTCTGGCATTAAGATCTTGGCTCTGGGCTTTGCCTTTCACAAGGGCTCCTACCTACGAAACGGCTGGAATGTTATGGACTTTGTAGTGGTGCTTACTGGGTAAGTTCCAAGCAGTTATGAATACCTATATACATTTACGCATTTGGCAGACGCCTTTATCCAAAGCGACTTGCATTGTACATTGTACATTTGTTACACATTATGTGCAATCCCTGGGATCGAACCCATTACATTGGTGTTGCTAACGCCATGCTCTAACAACTGAGCTACAGGAAAGCATCATGCATGATCCATACAAAAATAAATCATGCATGTTAGTGATTCACAATGAATTGCAATGCTGACATGATTGTTTATTTGCACATGCTCGATTCACTAAAGAAATGAAAATCAGGCCCAAAAATGTCATTTCTCAAGGGCCGTTCTGAGTGCCTGGCTGCAAGATCTGGCAACTTTACTAGGGCTGTATAGTATCACATCCCTACTGCAAACCAGGCACCTAGTCACTTTTAAGTGCTACAAAAATCTGTATATGGTTTATGTGCTTTGTGTTATTTTGGTTTAGGTACATTCAGCCTGTGTTTATGTGCACAAGCATGTTTGTGTACTGTAAGTGTAACTGCACAGCGAGTGATGTTGTGTTCTCCTGACCTAATGATCTCATGGTGAGCTCAGATCAGAGCGGCACTGCAGATACAAGCAGTGAGGACACACTGCAAATGTCACCTGAGAAAAGAGAGAGAGAAAAAGCTAAACATACGGGTGGAGGGGTGACAGGGCAGTACAGGGTTGAAGATACTGTAGGAGGTGGATGTCTATGGGCGCTTTTCCACCATCGTGTCGAATCGTTTTAAGCACGGTCAAAAACGGTTACGTTTATGTTCCCATGTGAGCCTGGCACGGTGCAGCACGATTCCAAACCGTTCTCGGACCGTCATTTTTAGCACGGTTCGGCACAATGGTTTATAAGCACTCTTTGTTTTGTTGCGAACACAAGAAGGAACATGACAAAAGAATCTGAAAGTTTTGACAAGCACTCCAGAAATTACCCAGGGCCGTGGTTTTATTATAGAAAAGTGTAGAAACCATGTATGTTGGCAGATAGATTAAATCATTATCATATTTTTACTATAAATATAATTGTTAAACTGTGGTTATTGTGTTGAGACCGTAGTAATTTATTTTGTCCAACAATCCACAAACTTGATTTATCTTCCATACCAGTTCTGCTAACATGATGGCAAACACTGAACCGTGATAAGTCTCATTCACTGTTATTGGTAGTTTAACGTAAACCATTTTTCATGTCAAGTATGCTTTAATAGGGCTGTCATGATATCAGTTTTTCACTTCACGGTTATCATGGTCAAGACAATGGCATAGCAATATTATCATGATATCTTTATACGTTATAAAAAAGGTCTCTTAAACAGAATTTATTCATGATATGTTGAGAATTGACACGATATTGATAATGTTTTTTATGTGACCACTATTCTACGCCGAAAGCTGTGAACTGACTCTTTTATATAGATGACCACATGTAGACTGAGGGGGGAAAGGTAGATATTGGAATATTTTTTGTTCAGTTTTGATTCTCTGTTTGTGTGGAAAGGAGTGTACTCATACAAAAAGTATAATAGTAAACATGGCCAGCGCCACATAAGGTGTTTCCATGTTTGATGATAAGTAGGTATATTTTGTATGTTTATAGGTGTACATAAAGAATGAGCATTCTCCTGTTTGTTCTTTGAGAGAGGGTGTGTGTGTGTGTGTGTGTGTGTGCGTGTGTGCGTGCGTGCGTGTGTGTGTCAGTGTGTGTGTGTGTGTGTGTGTGTGTGTGTGTGTGTGTGTGTGTGTGTGTGTGTGTGTGTGTGTGTGTGTGTGAGTGTGTGTGGGTGTAAATGGGTCACAGGGTGTGTTGGCTGCAGTACGGAGGAGAGCTGTGTAAGGCAGCCATTTTCTCTCTGCTGGCTTCATGTGCCCTTGAAATTGGTTGATTGTTTGCCCTTGTTAGCAGCTAAATGCATGTGTGTGTTTGTATTTCTGTGTTTAAATTGAAATCTGATGCTAAGTGAGTGTATAGATTTTAAGAAGGAGAGTAAGTCAGTATTGAATGAGGAGAGCGAGAGCGAGAGAGAGAGAGAGAGAGAGAGCAGCTGATGTGGCAGGTGGAAGGAATTCCAGTGTGATTTTGGGGTTTGTCATTCTATGTTTCCTAAGGCTTAGCAAAGAGAGAGAAAGAACAAGATGAGAGAAAAGGAAGAATGCAACTGGAGAAGCAATAGGTTGGAAACAGGAGGTGGCTGGTGAGAGGGGGAGAGCGAGCAAGAGAGGAAAAGCAGAGCAAGCCAATGAGAGCAGTCTATGCAGTAGCTGCTGCAGTAACCTGTTTTTCACTACTGCAGATGATCAATCATCCAGCAAAGCCTTGAGACACAAGAACACGGACCCTCTCTCTCTCTCTCTCTCTCCTTCTCTCTCTCTCTCTCTCTCTCTCTCTCTCCTTCTCTCTCACACACACACGCACGCACGCACGCACACACACACACACACGCTTTTTCTGCTCACAGCTGTTCTGCCTCTGCTGTGTTGTAGGTAAATGGCGTCTGTGTCTTTCAGTTGAGGGCACTTTGAAGATGAAATGATATGTTCCCTCTCAACACCAAAGACCTGGTCCTTTGATTTAACAGGCTTCTATTATCTTTCTTTCTTTTTTTCTTTCTTTATTTCTTTCTAACGCAGTTCATTATACACAGGGGATCTAAAATGGCAGCTGTTTTATACTCAGCATGATTATATGGTTGAAAAACATCAGTGCAACAATGCCTTCCTGTAAACAAATGCAATAACTTGAATGCCATACTGCAGAATTTTAGACCCGAATTATAAATAAAATGTTTGTCACATTAAGTATAAATAAATTTACTAATATTAGCTAACAATGATCAATTTAGTTTTTCAGAATTAATCCATGTTAATGTCACCCATAAATGAAAATTTTGTAGTTGTTCCCAACCTGTATTCATTTCTTTGTTTGGTTGAACACACAGAAAGATATTTGGACGAATGCTTGTAGCCTAATAGTTCTTTGACTACCAGGAAAAATTATAATGGGAGTCAAAAGTGCTCCAGAACTTTTTACTGGCCTACTGTATATTCTTCAAAATATCTCATTTTGAGAACAAAAATAACTGTAAAGTAATTTTTCCTACTATGGTAGTCAATGGGGTCAAAGAACTGTTTGGTTACAACCTTTCTTCAATGTAGCCTATCTTTCTCTGTGTTCATCAGAACAAAGATATTTATACAGATTTGGAACAACTCAACAGTGAGCAAATTAAGAATTTTTATTTTGGGGTGAAATGTCCCTTTAATATCAACACAGTTATTCATGTTAGTTGATGGTGCATTAGCAAATGTTAACAGACGTAATGTTTAATTTTAAAAATGTTTGGCAGCAATGTTTTAAATGCTGAAATTAACATAATGCATTAACTAATTGTTAACCAATAGCACCTTATGAAAGTGCCCTATTTGTCAAATATGGTGACCCATACCCGAAATGTGACCTCTGCATTTAACCCAACCAGTGAATAGTGAACTCACACACTTCAAGTGGTGAACACACTTACACCGGGAGCAGTGGGCAGCTATCACTGCAGCGCCCGGGGAGCAAACATGGGTAAGGTGCCTTGCTCAAGGGCACAACAGTTGTTACCTGCCGGTACTGAGAATCGAACCGGCAACCTTCTGGTTACGAGTCCGACTCTCTAACCATTAGGCCACAACTGCCCCTAACACTACTTATTGTAGTGTTACCACAAATTCTCTACTCATATTATCTTTTATATCCTTTTTATATCCTTTTTATATCCTCTGTGTAAAGAAGAATTAAATTAAATTATTTGTTTAAACATTTCTTCTAAAAATTAAAGTGTATTGTACCACCAATCCTTTGTTGTCTGTTAAATATGTAATGCCACCATTAGGGGCTTTTGGATGTACTAACATAACATAACATAGGGAAATGTATTAGTGACAAATTCACTTGTATATATATTTAGTTAAATATGTCATTCATCTATATATATCTTGGTGTGGTTTGACCTTGTGCACATGCACAAAAAGAACACAGAGAAAGTCCTTCAGGACTGGAGATGCAAACATATGAGAGACATTTGTGCAACCTATTCTGTGTGTCTACATGAATCAGATTTTTTCTTTGTATCTATGTATTTGTGTATGAGCTGGTATTTTGCTCTTAACATTTATGATCATGCATTCTGTTGCTATAATTTTTCATATAAAAATGACTGTGAAAGCAATTGTTTACTGTATGTTGGACAACTGCAAAACATGGGAGTGCTATATGTTTGCTTATAAATCCATCAGACCACTCCTTTTGCCTTGTTAGTGCAGTGATGCTGAGATTCTATCAATGAGAAATGGCCCTTGTTCCCATGGTAACAGTTATGAATGAGAAGGGCCCAGTAACCGTAGAAACTGCCTGAATGAGGAATTGCGGGTTGCTATGGGGATATGGTGTATTGTGAGGAAGTCTGTGGTTAGAGACAGCCGAGATGCATCTTCATCAGCTTTTTAAATAAACAAAATCGTGCATGTGTCTTGATAGGAGACCCAACATTTAAAACATCTCATCCTGCTAAGACTATACTTTACATGTTCACACTAGAAGAGGGAGTTATCTAGGTGGAACAGACCATGACCCCCTGTCTTCCTGGTTTTTATGTGGTTGTGATGTTCTGTTCACTGCCCCATGGAGCTCCCCAGCCCTTCACTGTATTTTTCTTTTGCCCGTTTCAAACATTTCACACATGCTTTGATCTTTTACCTCTCGCTCTCCACTTCTGTGTTTCACGCTCACAGTGCGTGTGGTGGATTGTGGTAAAATGGATTGGCAGATGCCTCCCGGTGGGCTGCCCACTGTTAGTGCAGTGTAACCACCTGTGAGTGTTTGTGAGTCTCCATCTATATCCCATAATCCCACTCGGCCAGGTTCGCTAGGGTTTTAATTTTTCTTAACCAGCAATCAGGATTTTTGTCTTGTTTTTCAGTAGTAGCAGTTTTTCAAGTATATTGACAGAATTTTTTTCCAGAAATCGGTTCATCTGTATCAGCACATTCATTCTGTTTAGTGATCTGCAGTTATATTCAAACTCATGATGCCCTATAGACCTCTTTGCAAAATGTAAGCACTAGTCCAGAAGCACTTCTCGTTACATTTTTATGTTTTTTCTTATATATTAAATAATATCTTTAAGATTGAATTATATGTTTAATGTTCTGTTGATTTGTATTTTGTTCAAACATTTGTGCAGTGTTAAAAAACTGAAACAAGAAGTTCTTTTTTAGCAATAATGTAAAAACCTTTTTAAGACAGGCCGACCTTTTGTCAAAGTTACAAGTAAGATTAAACATATCTAAACACTGTTTGTATCTCAATATTTTGCTATAATATACTTTTTAACTGATAACTATTGAGTTTATTAATTAGATTAATTCATCTGTCATGACATTAAACTGAATGCTTGATTCTGATTGGTTGGCACACATTCTACACCATTAGATCCTTTTTCACAATACTTACAGTACTTTATCAAATAAAATTACAATTTTATAGACAGTTAAATATAAAATAAATTGTTATATTATAGCCAAACACAGACTGGAAGTTAATTTCGGGCCAGGCGCGTACGTCCGAGGAAACGTCTACATTACTTAATCAGTTATTTTCTATTTTTCAGATATTTTAAGCTTTCCTGTAGCTCAGTGGTTAGAGCATGGCACTATCAATGCCAAGGTCATGGGTTTGGTCCCAGAGTTGGCACATACTAGGAAACAAAATGTATAGTAGAATGCACTATAGGTTGCTTTGGATAAAAGCGTCTGCCAAATGCATAAATGTAAATTTTATATAGCCATGCAGTCCACTGTAGCAAAATGCTTCACTTGTTGTTATCTACTTTCCAGAAAATTGTTAATCCCATTAACAATTACACTTATTCCATTAAAGTTCCAGTGTATGAAATGTAGTGACATCTAGTGGTGAGGTTGCGAATTGGCTCACTCCACCACTCACCCCTCCCTTTCGAAGCACTATGGTGGCTTACACAGGACAAAGATGTTGTGACGTTTTCACTTCTTTGCCGAAGGAGATGACATATTTACGTATTTTGTAGAACAGTTTGTCCATTTAGGGCTACTGTGGAAAAAACATCTTGTGTTTCCTACATTGGGTGGAACACATCAATAATATTCAACATATAAATATATAAATAAATATTTAACTTAAACTAGATAATGTATGAATTAAAATATACACATGCAAAAAGGTCTATGTCAAGGTTAGGGGGTACAAAATTTCAAATGCTTCATAAAAATAAATGACAGATGTCTATAAAAAGGGATGGGAAAACAAATGTGTTTGTGTAAGTGTGGTGAGACGGTCAAAGTGTTGTATAATAAGTCAGGTAGAGCTGACAGTGGTATCTCACAGACTGCAGGTCTATAAATAAATCAGCCAGTCAGCATCTTCCTCTCACTCTCATTTAACTCCACCCACCCCATTTTCAGCTCATTCTGGCTCACTTACTTCACCTCGTCCCCCTTTCTCTGTTCTCTCTCTTTTTTCCATTCGGTTTCTGTCTGTACTGTTTAAATCACATTAATATTAACGTAATAACTGTTCAATCAACCTCTCTGATATGTGTCCTCACTGCTCTGTGGGTTTTGTAGTTTTTTGTAGTGAAAGGGAACTCAATGGTTAATTTCATAAATGTTTATGAAAAACTGCTTCACATAGTTTTAAAACTGATATTTCCTTTCCTGTATGTGTGCTGCAAATTTGCTGATAAGTGATTTATATTCCTGTGTCATGTGTTTCACTATCAGCAGCGCTGTATTGATTTGGCTGGATTTGTGTCTTTGTTCTTCTCTGCATGTTATCACTAAAGAGAATCTGTTTCCAGTGACTTTCCAGCACAAATAAAGGTCAAATGAATACAAAGCAGCAGTACTCACATTTATCTCTATTCTTTCCGCACGGACCTCTGACATTCTCTCTGCGGGTGGGGGGGGGGGGGGGGGGGGGGTTGCAGGGGGGGGACGGACGACTGCCGGTGTGTTTCATCCTGCATGAAACAATTACTGCCCACTGCTTATTTCCACTGTTTCCATACTACACATTGTAATGCTGATGTCTAACTTGGCAATTGTGACTGCCTAGCATCTATCTTAAAGGGATAGTTCTGTCATTATTTACTCACCCTCTTGTCATTTCAAACCTGTATGACTTTCTTTCTCATGCAGAAGAACACAAAAGAAGATTGTTGGTAAAATATCTTTTGTGTTCTTCAGAAGAAAGTCATACAGGTTTGAAATTATATATTATATATATTATATTTTTGGGTGAGCTATCCCTTTAAAAGCAATTTAGTACAATGATGTTATCAATGTTCTAAATGATGACATTAGTCTGGTCTGGGTGTGTTCAGATTTGTATAAACTATGGTGTTTTAAGGTGAAGTGTGTCATTTCTGCAATCTGTTTGAGCAGCTCAACTTCAATCTGACAGTCATACGCATGCATCTGTTGTCTAATATTAGCTTTTCCCACCCCGATTTCTTTCTGTCTCTCCAGAATCCTGTCCACGGTGGGGTCGGACTTTGACCTGAGGACCCTGCGTGCTGTTCGAGTGTTGAGACCTCTTAAATTGGTGTCTGGGATTCCCAGTGAGTATCTTAACTCAACGGTTAAGGGAATGCATGCTGCAGACTGAAATAATAATGACTTGAGACATAGTTCATCCAGAAAGAAGAGTTCTGTCATCATATATTTTCCCTCACATGGTTTAAAACCTGTATGGAACACAAAAGAAGATATTTGGGGAAATGTTTCAGTGTCCATACAACGGAAGCCAGTGTTGTTTGTTACCAACCTTCTTCAAAATATCTTCTTTTGTGTTCTGCAGAAAAAGAAAGTCATACAGGTTTGTAATGCCATGATGGTGAATAAATAAATGTGTGACACGTGTATCTTAATAAATCAATATGTATAAATATGTACAGTATGCAGCCACATCATTTACTCATCCTCAAATGTATTTTTTCTCTTTAACGCAAAAGAAGATATTTTGAAGGATGTGTGGAACCAAACAGTTCTGGGGCACCATTGACTACCATATCAACATTTTTTCCATGTATGGTAGCCATTAGTGCCCCAGAACTGTTGGGTAACAAACATTTTTCAAAATATTTGTATTTGTGTTCAGTAGAACAGTAACATTTATATTGGTTTGGTACAACTTAAGGATGAATAAATGAAGTTTAATTTTTCTGTCCTGTTAACCCTGTCAACGTGCTTGTTTTCCAGGCCTGCAGGTGGTGCTCAAATCCATCATGAAGGCCATGATCCCTCTGCTGCAGATTGGTCTGCTGCTTTTCTTTGCTATTCTCATGTTTGCAATCATTGGTCTGGAGTTCTACATGGGCAAATTTCATAGCACTTGCTTTGACATCAACACTGGTAGGTGATCTTGAATTTCTCATGAACTGACTTTCTCTTTTCTTGATTCCCATCAACTAGTGTAAAATTTGATTCAAAATTGATCTGTTTTTATTAGATGAAATCCGGGAGGAGTTTCCATGCGGGCATGATCTGCCCTCTCGACTCTGTCCTAATGGAACAGTGTGTAGGCTGTACTGGCTAGGACCTAACTATGGTATTACCCAGTTTGACAACATCCTTTTTGCTGTGCTCACAGTCTTCCAATGCATTACAATGGAGGGCTGGACCGACCTGCTGTACTATGTAAGTCACACTACCATATTTTACAGGTCTTCATTTTATATTCAGATTTAATATATTTTAAATGATATTTCTATAATACAACATATTAAATCATAGTCTACTATATATTGACTCTTATTTTGGTTTTGATTAATCCACATGGTAGAGAATTGCTGATTCGACATACGTTAAATATATCAGAAAGTTGCCAATCTGCCTAATCCGGGCTTTCACCAATGTAAACGTACAGTAAGCAAAATCTGTCAAAAGCAGAGCAGTGCATATACAGTCTTATCACTCGCAAGCAGCCCATCCACACTAAACAAAGAGCAATCTTTTTAGTGCACTGAGGCGGGTTCGTCCGACTCACCCCTCCCCGACAGAAAAGAGGGTGGTGATGTCGATGCCATGGTCGAGTTTCACGAATTAATGATGTTTCCTCTGGGACCAGTTTAATCCTGATGCCACGTCAATCTATCCTGCAAATTAACTGCAGACTCACCTGAAGGATTAACGGTTTATTTTTCAAATGATCTGTCAATGAGAAATTAGACTGAAAATGGTAATTTCATGTGACCCCAACCTGCAGATATGCTAAAGTGAGAGATTCGAAATCCTTATGCTTGTATAATGTCAAAATAGAAAAACTGGTTGGGGTTAATATAGAACACAACACATCAGGATTTTATATTCCCATCCATACATCAGTACTAAAAGATGTAATAATAAAATAATCCATTAATTGTAATATAAACTAATAAATATAAACACTTAGAATTTCAATTATTTAAAATTAATAATTTGTATTTATTGTAATCAGTAACATTTTAAAACAGATTAGAAATTACATTGAAGCAGGAATTACAAAAAAATAATGCTAATATTTTCTTTTTTCTCTCTCTCTTTCCTGTTTTTATCCTAATAATCTCGCCTTCTGGATCTGTAATTTCTTCCTGTGATTATTTTATTCTTGCCGCACTTTCCCTTCCCTCTCTCTATCCTAAATACTGTCGGGCCAGTGAACTGGGCTCTATATGTATATATATTTATATAATACAGACTGAGCTCAACTTAAGTTATTCTTACAGCTGCCGAGAAAGAAACCTATGAATATTTAATTGCAAGAAGCCTGTCGTACATACATGGGCTTTCAGACCTCTCAGACATTCAGAAAGTCAAAAAGCGGAAGAACAAGATGTGGGGCAGAATTAAAGAAGACAGAAACAGGGGCATTGTGAATGTTTATGGGACATTGATGAGCTATAACAAATGAAAGTGGCAAAATAATCATTAGAAATTGTGCTCATTTAAAAAATATCGATAATATATATAATTTTAATATCTGCTGCAGCAAATCACTTCTTTTGGGCTGTGTTAGTCTTGGCTTACTGAGGTTTTGTATCCTGGGTTCCTTCCCTGGAGACAGTCAGTGGAGCAATGGCACACAAGATGGCTGCCCATTTGTTCCTCTCTGTTGTGGAGGGATGCAGTGGTGTGGAGCACCCAGATGTGCATGCCATAGATAAAGCAGTCCCAGACAGATGGTTGCCGCTCTCGGGTTGCACATTGCATGATATGCGGTGTCCTAATATCTGTCAAGGTACAGTTATGAATGCTCTCATCTTTTGTTAGTAAGGTCATATTTCAACGTCCCCACAACTCGAGAAATAGCGCATTAAAGACTAAACAGATTGTATTGACTATGTAGAATTATTAGAAGACGGATGCCTGAGCGATATGTTGGATGTCTTCCTCATGGTGTTGCCTGGACTTTTTTCTATTATTACAGAGCAATGATGCTTCGGGGAGTGCATGGAACTGGATGTACTTCATCCCTCTCATCATCATCGGCTCTTTCTTCATGCTCAATCTTGTTCTGGGTGTGCTGTCAGGGTAAGAAGCATCTCTCAGGAAGTGTGTCTGTGTTTTTGATGATGTGTTTTCAAATGTAGTTGGGCACTTTTGGTACGTTCTCTAAGCTGATACAGTACATTCTTTAATACACAGTTTGTGGATATGTTTGTTTTAAAAGCATTTGTTGAAATCTAACCTTTTCATATTTTCCACACTAAGGAAAACTATGAGAATGGATTTGGAAACATGGTGTAATGTGTTAAAGGGGCCTGATAAATGTACACTATTGTATTTAACAAACATGCAAGGTACTGGGGGTGTGTAGAATTAAAACAGTGACTCTTAAAATAGTAATACTTAAAATAGCTGAAATTCAGTATTTTTTGCAAGCAATTGGCAAACAAGAAATTATGCCAAAATTATGCATATAAATGAACACTTGTAATAATCTATCAGTGATTTATTAAGTGATTCTGATGATATCAAATAGCCAAATGTCACCCAACATACAGTGTCTGTCTATTACCAGTGCTTAATTTTTTAATTCGGAGGTGCTGGAATAAGGGGGCGGAATGTAACGGAATGTGCAATCTCTGTGGGGTTTTTATCCATCTTTTTAAATGTTTTGAAAATGCGCATTAGAAAGCTTAAATGGAAACAGACATTCGAAAATTCTCTCAGAATTATCAAAGAACTTGAACGTGCTAGACGCAGATTATCTTGCCTTAGTTCAAATGCGCGTTAAGGTGACGGAAATGGTTTATTGTCATAATGATAATGGTGTGAATATCTGTGCATGTAAAGATAAAAACTCATTTTGTGTGCGAGTAGGTGCACATTAATCATCTGTTAACCGTATTTTATCAGTTCTTCTGCGTCTCTTCTTCTTATTGTTTAATATTTGAAGGGGATAAAGTTATTTACATTATCATCATTATTATACATGTATTTTTAGTGAACTATATGCAGGCAACAGGTCAGCACGAACGTCTTTTATTAGCATTTGAGGAGCGGGATCTGCCAAATGAGGATCGGATTTCCGAGGTGCCAGATCCGGCTTGTTCCGGCACAACTTATGCACTGTCTATTACTATTGTGTATGTGTACGCTGTGTTTGGTGCATGTTAATGTGAATGTCTGTGATACAGAGAGTTTGCCAAAGAGAGGGAGCGTGTAGAGAACAGGAGCGAGTTTCTGAAGCTCAGGCGTCAGCAGCAGATAGAGAGAGAGCTGAACGGATATCTGGAGTGGATCTGCAAAGCAGGTAAATATCATATTCTTGCCTTTAAATACTGTACAGTAGACAACAGCTACAGCCATGAATACAGAATACAGCTTGTGTGGTTGTCTTAGAACATACAACTAATGTGTTGCTGTTGCTATGATCTCATTTGCTGTTGATTTACCTAAATCTTACGAAAGCTTAATAATAATCACAATGTTCACAATTACAATATACGATGTTTAACATATCCATCTTTAATTCTCTTTAGAAGAAGTGATTCTGGCTGACGAGGATGACACCGATGACCGGATGCCCTTTGATGGTATTTACATGATCTCCTCCATCCTTCCTTCTTTTCTAACCACCCCCTCCCAACCTCTCTGTTCTCCCACACTGGGACAAAGTGTTGATTTTCATTGTAAAGGGAGACAGATATCAATAGCATGTTGGCTTTGCTGAGGGGGTGATATTGTATACTTCATGAGTTAATGTAGTGTTCATGAGCACATTTACTGTACATTACTGTAGCAGTATATATCACATACACATCCCTGATGATGTTTGCTATTTCTTTATCTATTATCTACTCATTCAGCCATGTTGTCAGTTCGACTGTGGTGAACTGTATTGTGATGTACTCTTGTTATTTTTAAGTCTGCCTTTATGGTTTATAGTAGTTGAGCAATAATTGAGCGATTGTGGTATATGACACACAGGCTCAAGAAGGAGGCCCACCATCAAGAAGAGTAAAACAGAACTGCTTGACGCTGAGGACGGAGATGGTGACATAGGTGTGCATGATACTCAAATACACAGATATTGTGCATAAACAAACAGACTTGTGCCGATATCCAATAATACTGTGTTTTATATAATATTTATATAATATATATGTTGTAAACAAAATCTATTATGAGAAGAATATACATCCGCAGAGTAAGTTAAGAGACCATTCAAAATGTTCATTTAGTCATCATTTGCATTTATTCATTTGGCAGACGCTTTTATCCAAAGCGACTTACAAGTAGGAGAGCATAGTTTAGGCCATGTTACTAGGTAAAGTAAGCTGAAGTAAGCAAGGGAGAGAAAGAACAACATGAAATTATTTTATTTTTGTTGGACAAAACATAGACAGTTATTGGTTAGTCAGATAGTGCGGAACTGGCATGTTTTGAGTTGTTTTTTGAAGGTTGTGAAGGATGCTGCAGCTCGGGTGAAGCATTTCTTGATGTATTGTGGCTATTCCAGTCCAGTGTCTTTTGAATTACAACAAAATCAAACCTCAGGAATGACATAAAGTCATCCAACAGCAATGTGAAAGTGAATGTAAACTTGTTTTCTTTGCAGTATTTGAGGTCTGAAAAATACAGAGCATTATTTCAGTTTTAATGCAAATAAATGCAAATAGAAACAATACTTTTATTTGAAATTTGGGAGAACTATTTTTTAGTAGTTCACAGAACAAAACAAAAATAATTTCACCTTAAACACATGCCTAGAATTATTAAATTCTGAAAAATGTAAAATGGTCTTTGAATTTTTTTCCGCGGCTGTGTATATCTGCTATTTATCTACCGCAATAATATGGTGGTAGGTTCAAACTTTTCATAGGGCTATTATCGCTTAATTGTAATATTATCAGATTATAATCCTAACAGATATTATCACTAAATATTTATTAGCATAGAAAATATGCCATGTAAAAAGGCACTATTTTAGGTTTTTAGGGCACTATTACAGTGATTATACAATCAAGATTTAAATACCATGAGTTAATACAGTACAGTACAGTTGTATACAGTAGCTATCCCTTACTTAATGCACTTAACCCCAGATTATTCTATGTGCATTGTTTCTAGAATAAGTGAACTGTATATTTTGGGTGAAAGTTAAAAC
The DNA here is from genome assembly GCA_026939265.1 of Oreonectes daqikongensis. Lineage (NCBI taxonomy): Eukaryota > Metazoa > Chordata > Actinopteri > Cypriniformes > Nemacheilidae > Oreonectes > Oreonectes daqikongensis. The sequence goes on from JAOTQM010000013.1 coordinate 6,711,808, forward strand.
ACTTCTTTCATAAACAATGTATACACATAATTCAGACAAATTCTGTTGTCATTAAACCTTAGGCATTTTGTGTTTTCTAGCACTCATGTTATCTTCTGCCCATCAGGTTCTCCGTTTGCACGTGGCAGTCTGAAGAACTCCAGGTTGGAGGGTTCCTTCCATAAGAAGGAGCGTCGACTGAGATTTTTCATAAGGCGCATAGTCAAATCGCAGCCGTTCTATTGGATCGTGCTGTGTCTGGTGGGACTCAACACACTGTGCGTAGCTGTTGTGCACTATGACCAGCCCGACCTGCTCTCAGATTTCCTCTGTAAGTCTCTTCACGATTCTTTCATCATTAAGATTTGTGAATAAATTTTGCACATTTTTACACTTACTGAGTTCTGCAGGCACAGATTCAGTTTGGGCCTGAAGTATCAGTTTCCCACTTCATTATGAATTTGTGATTTTTTTATTCTCTGTGCTTTAAAATAGATAGATGTATTGTTTTTTCTTTCTCTTCTTCTTCCTCTCTCTCACTCCTGCATCCAGACTTTGCTGAATTCATCTTCCTGGGGATCTTTATGTCAGAGATGTGTATTAAGATGTATGGGCTGGGAACCAGGCCTTATTTTCACTCCTCCTTCAACTGTTTTGACTGCATTGTGAGTTTCTCAATTCCCTCCTTGTACTTTATCTTCTTCTTCACAATCAAACCACTTTTGGGGAAGCCTGAGCATTAAAGCAGCTGCTCGGTCCTCTTTTAGATCTTGATACAGTTATTAAAATTGGTTTGTGAAACTGAAGAGTGTAAAAATCACTGCCACCGAGAAGCAAGTCTGTCTTAGTGTTGACTTTTGTTCAAGGTTCTTTGTTTTTGTGGCTAATTGTTCTTGAATGAGCTTTAATGTGTGTGTTGTATGTATGTGCGTGTCTTTGTATGTGTGTGTGTGTGTGTGTGTGGGACAGGTCATTTGTGGGAGCATTTTCGAGGTGCTCTGGGCTATGATCCAGCCAGGAACCTCATTTGGGATCAGTGTGTTGCGAGCTCTCAGGTTACTGAGGATCTTCAAAGTGACCAAGTGAGTCTCTTGTGTCTCGAGTCCGACATCCGTCTCTGTCTCACTTTTTGTCAGTTATAGTTCCTACACAATTGGTTTGTGTGTATTTTTAAGTGTCTTTAGATGCATTTTTGTCTGACAAAACGGGACAGATTTTTTGAAACTCGTCTGTCGGGTTATCCATGCGATTGTAAGGAGATTCTTGTATCCCATTTACTTTGTTCTCCTCAGAAGGATCTTAAAAGATCTTCTGTATGTTAACAATTGGTAATCTTGGTTTAAAGGGATCGTTCACCCCAAAAATGTATCATTGACTATTTCTCATGCCATTACAAATATGTATGACTTTCTTTCTTCTTCAGAACACAAAAGAAGATTTTTTGAAAAATGTTGGTTACTAAACAATATTGGAAAAAAGAGTCATATACAGGTTTTGAACCACGTGAGAGTGGTTTTATTTTTGAGTAAACTTTATGGATTTTGGGTTGTTGACATGTACATAAACATAGGTCTAGCCCAACTTTCTGTTTTTATTAAACAAATTAAATACATTGGTAACCCAGTGAAGATAAGAAGGACTAAACATCCTCATTTTTGTTCATTTCTTCTCTCTTTCTCTTTTTCAGGTATTGGGCGTCTCTGAGGAACCTGGTGGTGTCTTTGTTAAACTCCATGAAGTCCATCATCAGTTTACTCTTCCTCCTCTTCCTCTTCATCGTGGTCTTTGCTTTGCTTGGCATGCAGCTGTTTGGAGGACAGTCAGTACAACACTATTCTCTTATTTATTCCATATTGCAAACATAACATTTGTGACCGTGGAAAACCAGTCTTAAGGGTAAATTTTTCTGAATAAAAAAGCTTTCTATTGATGTATAGATTTATTAGGATAGGACAATATTTGGCCGAGATACAACTATTTTAAACTCTGGAATCTAAGGGTGCAAAAATCGAAACATTGAGAAAATCACTTTTAAAGTTGTCCATCAGAGGCGCTGTAGCAGACCCCTGCTAAGAAGAAACAGGTTTGTTTTAATGCTCTCTCTTGGCTTACCGCTGTAATGACGTTGTGGAGAGTAGATGAACCTGAAAGATGAAATTCTGAGCTTTACATAGATACCAAACTTGAGTGGGTAATTCCCAACGAGCGGCAGCAATGAGTGAAGTTTGTGGACGTGTTTCCGGACATTTTTGTTAGCAATTTAGCTACATCCACTCACAAAAATAAAGTTTTGATATATTTACGTAAGAAATTTACAAAATATCTTCATGGAACATGATCTTTGCTTAATAAAGATGCTACTTAAAACTGGTTCTGTAATCCAGGGTCACATTTGTTGTCATTGCATTTAAACTATAATACAATAATACTACAACAACTCTTTCCATGCAGGTTTAATTTTGAATCCGGCACACCACCAACAAACTTCGACACGTTTCCTGCAGCAATAATGACAGTGTTTCAGGTGAGCACATGTACCTATCAGACGATGTATGATTGTTCTGGAAACGTTCTTTGTGATGGAACATTTTTCGCACCATAGATCCTGACGGGTGAAGACTGGAACATGGTGATGTATGATGGGATTGAGTCTCAGGGCGGAGTCAAAAAGGGCATGGTCTTCTCAGTCTTCTTCATTGTTCTGACGCTCTTTGGCAACTGTATCCAAAAGCAGAACATTATGTGCAATTTATGGATGTTCACTGACACACACCCACGACAGTGAGGCATTGTGATTTTCCTTAACCCTCTGTGATCAGACACTCTTCTCAATGTGTTCTTGGCCATCGCTGTGGACAATCTGGCCAATGCACAAGAGCTGACTAAGGTAAACACATGCGCAGACAGATTATGATCAGGGTGCATTTTAGGTCTTTCCTCCCCAAAGCAGCAAAAGAAAATCAAGATCAGTGTGGATGAATCTAAGTTTAAGAAAGCAGAGACATTTTGTTATCATAGTACGGGTGAGTCGTTCATTATGTTTTTGCTCTGACCGTTCAGTCGGAAAATGCAGCTCAATCTAAACATTCTCAATTACTTTGTTTCTCTCATGCTTTCTTTCTCTCTGACTGTTTATCCATTATACTCCCACATACCAAAACACATCACATTTAGGCAATATGTTTCATTTTTCATGTATAGGATGAACAAGAGGAAGAGAAGGCAGCCAATCAGAAGACTGCTCTTCAGAAAGCCAAGGAAGTTGCTGAGGTCAGCCCACTGTCTGCAGCTAACCTCTCCATCGCAGCGTGAGTATCTCTTTCTCTCTTTCTCTTTTTGTCTTGCTGTCATATTCGTTATCCCACTATTCTCATGCCCACTTTTTAAGTTTGTTTTAAAGTCTTGTAAAGAGTTTGTGTTGCTGTTTTTTGTTCAGCCACACACATACACATATATATCGTACAGTATACGGATCAAAGAATTGAATCGAAGAGTTTAACATTTCTCTGTTTAATATGGAAAAGAGTAACTTCCTATTGTTGTTCGTGTACAAATAAATCGAATATTCACGTGTTTAATGATTCTATTAAACTAGATCTATTAGTTACGAAGACATTTTTAGTCAAAAAGACATATTTTCTTTAAGTCTGTTTAAGTTTTGTTCCAGATCCAAATTTTCATAAAGCTTCAAAAATCAGTTATTGAACAAGTACAAAACTGAAAAGTGTTCAAATCTGACTCCTTACCTTATCTTCTTCTGTGCATGTTGAACCATTTCAACTTATGTGTTGTCTTCTCGCAGTTATACAGTCGCTGAAAAAAATTAAAGACCATTTCAAAGACCTTTTTTTCAGTTTTTCTGAATTTACTATTTATAGTTATGTGTTCAGTTAAAATGATTATTTTTTACTAACAATATTTCTCCCACATTTCAATGGAAAATATTGTTATCTGCAGAAAACTGGAGAAACAGGTCAAAATAACAGAAAAGATGCTCTGTATTTGTATTTAGAAAAAGTAAAAAAAAAAGGTTATGTGATAACCTGGCTTTTTATCACAGTGTCTTGTCATGCTGTCAGTCTTTCACATTGCTGTTGGATAACTTTGTCACTCCTGAGGTTTGATTTTGTTGAAATTCAACAGACACTGGACTGGAATAGCCGCAAACATCTAGAAATGCTGATTTAATGAAAATTTGGAATGCTCTCTTAATTTTTCAGTGGCGGTATATACAAATTTCTTTTACAATTATAGACAACACAACATGTGGGTATCTGTGAGAAACGGTTTAACAAACACAAATGTGTTGCTGAAGTTTATTGAGTTATGTGATATTTAAAAAAGATTGTTAATGTTATTAAACCACACTTGTATTTAGTTCCTAACCGAATTATATCTAAAATAGTATTATTAAGGTAAACACCAAGAATTATTGATGCATAGTAGTGTGATGCTGCAGAAAAAAGATCATTGCAATAAACCCTTTCACATCAATACAACGCAATTTCCAGAATGAAAACAGAATGTGGCAGCAACAATACCTCCCAAACAAACACATTCACATTGTGTGAGAAAGTGTGTGAATGAGAGACTCTGATGTTCTACGTTTCCCTCCTCAGCGTGACAGTAAACTCTGAGCGTCTCGACGCAACAGAACACTTTCTGGACTGGTATTTATTTACTTCTACTCTCTCTGTTCTTTCAAACACCTCCCCACATCTTCCACTCTTTTCCCATCAGCCCCTTAAACATGTGCATCTCCACCTCGGTACTGTGTGCCGCTTCCTGCTCTGTTCTCCGGTCGCTCCGTCTCAGACCGCTGGGTGGGATGGGACGGGTTTATGGCTCCTCGTCTCTCCTTCATCCTGCTTCTCACCTCCTGCTGTTCTCCTTCTAGCTTCTTGACTCTCTCTCTTCACATGCTTTGCTCCAAGGGTTGGGCGCCTGTGATGTGTTCACTCCCAGAATGACTATACTGTAGTTCTTAATGTGTGTGTGTGTGTGTGTGTGTGTGTGTGTGTGTGTGTGTGTGTGTGTGTGTGTGTGTGTGTGTGTGTGCGTGTGCGTGTGTGTGTGTGTTCTGTGGGTGAGTTTGACTCGAGCAGTGCAGTCATCCTCTTTAACAAATTGTAGCTGGTAGCCTGTAGGTGGGCATTTCTGCCCTGTGGTAGCTGCTGCAAACTCACCTTTCCCTTTTGATGACTACCAACCTGACATCTACTGTAAATGTCTCTCTCTCTCTCTTTCTGTTCCATGCAGTAAGGAGCAACAGAAAAACCATAAAGGTTGTAAGTCAGTATGGGAGCAGCGCACCAGTGAGTTGAGAAGGCAGACCCTGATGAACAGCAGAGAGGCTCTTTACAATGAGTTGGAGCCTGAAGACCGCTGGAAGGTGAGTAGAAGAAAATTCTGCCCCATGCTCTTTCTCCTCTCACGCGATCTCATTTCAACAATCTTTACTCCTCTCAAAATCACGTCTGTCATCGTGTCCCCAGGTCTCTTACTCCCGTCACATCGGTCCTGATAAGAAGACCCACCTGGATCGGCCGCTGGTCGTGGACCCTCAGGAGAACCGCAACAACAACACTAACAAAACCCGGCCAGGCGAAGGCCAGCCACAGCGCTCTCATCAGCTCCTTCATAAACAGCCTAATTTCAACGATGGGGAGAACGAAGGTGGAGGATCTGGGCCCTGGTTGGAAAGGGGAGATTCCACAGGATCGCGTAAAAGCCTGTTGGGCTCTGAGAACCGGCAGCCGGAGGGTGACGTTAGAGGTTCCCACCGCAAGCATCAGCATGGGGAACGCTGCAGCCAGTCACGACAACACCGCAAAGCCCCAGATGAGGATGGAGCGGGTGGAGGGAAGAGACACAGGAAGGGCAGGGAAAGAGGACCTGAGTTTGAGCATGCCGATGGTGGAGACTGCAAACACAGACGCCATCGACATGAGGGCGACGGGCGGAAAGAGAGAGGGGAGAGAGTGCGACATCGTGCCAGGAAGTGAGTTTTGCCGAACACATTTTTGTAAACGTTTTACTGCTTTCATACAGGGAAGGGAATTCACTTAAAGTGATAGTTCACCCAAAAATAAAAATTCTGTCATCATCTATTCACCCTTTGTCAATTCAAACCTGTATGACTTCCTTTTTTGTGAACTTCTATTTTATGGACACAAAGCTGTTGTTCAGTTACCAACATCTTTCAAAATATCCTCTTTTGTGTTCTGCAGAAGAAAGAAAGTCATACAGGTTTAAAATGACAAGAAGGTGCGTAAATAATGACAGAATTTTCATTTTTGGGTGAACTATCCCTTTAACAGCAACGCTTTTGTACGTGATACTCCTATACAAAAACCTTGTTTACTAACCACACATGATAGATTGTTTTCAAGTAAATTAGGCTCAACACAGGGCTATTAGCCTGCCTGCCACAATTAATGCTGTGTTGTCCCCCATCCCAGTAAACAAATTTTTTTAGAAGACACCAGCATTTTAAAACCAGCCTCAAGATTAGGAATTACACTGTGAAAACGGCATACAGCATTTTTAAAGCAGATTTTAGGTTGTCATTCATTTTGCATGATTTGTTTAGTGAATCTGGATCTATAACAATGAATCTATAACAAATTGAACATCCAGTAGGCGGAGTTCATGCTTAACTCCACCCATGGTGCCACCATATTAAACTTGCTGTCCTCTTTCTCTAGGGATGGTGGTTACAGCGGCGGTCCCACTCTGTCCACAACCCGCCCCATTCAGAAAACTCTGTCCAGACAGGACAGTCAATACAGTGAAGACCTGGACAATGCCATGAACAACAAACTTGCCACCCAGCCACCCAGTAACTCCACCCCGCATGACAGTCTGCTCAATCTGGCCAACAGTGCCCACACTGCCGGCCTGGCACATACGGGCACCGAGAGCAGCCTCATTCTTACCAACCCTTCCTCAACCATTGCTAATACTGCCAGCACTGGTACCCTGGGCATGACACCCGAGTATACTGCCGTGGACATGGCACCCATGTTCCCCTCGCGTAACGCCATCCTACAAGGTGAGAGAAATGCATTGAACGGTATTTCAAGATGCTGCAAAGAGTTGCTTTGCTGATTTTTCTTACCATGTTTTTCTTCCATACCTCTTAACAGTTAATAGAAATGCCAACACGGAGCCCCTGCCCAAGAAGGAAGATACAAAGGATGATGATGATGATAATGACAAAAATGATGGTGGGCCTAAACCCATGCCCCCCTACACATCAATGTTCATCTTAACTACCACCAACCCGTAAGTACACTGAGACATTTTTTTCAAAATATCATCTTCTGTGTTCCATATGAATGAATAAAAGATGAATAAATGAGTTTTACCTTCAACTCCCCTGACCATCTGTACCCATTAGGTTGTATATGTTAAACTTAACTTATTTTTGTTACTTACGGAAGCTGTTTATATGGACTTGTGTGTGTTCGTGTGCATGGGCATCTTAGGTTTCGGAAGATGTGTCACTATATCGTCACTCTCAGATATTTTGAGATGTGTATCCTGCTGGTCATTGCGATGAGCAGTATTGCCCTGGCTGCTGAGGATCCCGTCTGGCCTGATTCCCCTCGAAACAATGTGAGACAGTCCCACATCTCAACATCCACTATTTATGTCTGTCTGCTTTAGTCTATATTTGTCTACGTTCTCTTTAAAATCGAACCCGGTTCCTCTTTTGTTCTTTCAGGTCCTGCGTTACTTTGACTATGTCTTCACTGGTGTTTTCACCTTTGAGATGCTCATTAAGGTACATTAGACGTTTTTCTATGATTATCAGTACAATATATTACACATTATACTATTCTAGTTATGCTTTGGGTTTGTTTAGTTGTGTTTGTCTGATACTATGCAATAATCTGATGTGATATAGGGCTCATCTTCATTTCAAGTTCACTTTACAGTGTTTTTTGGGTAGTTAACAAATATAGCCTACTGTACATGTGTCCTATGGTGTGACAGCAAAAATTTAGAAAACTAACTGTTAATAATATATTATAGCAGAAAAGAGATTTATCTTCATTGTTGTTGACACAGTTAAAGGTGCAATGTGTAATATTAAGTAGGATCTATTGACAGAAATGCAATATAATATACATAACTATGTCTTCAGAGGTGTATATAGAGCTTACATAATGAACCGTTATGTTTTTATTACTTTAGAATGAGATATGTATATGTACATACACCGCGGGTCCCCTTTAAATGGAATTCATTGTGTTGTTTCACCAGTATCCCTAAACGGACAAACTGCTCTACAGAGCTTGTTTCAAAAATATGTTATCTCCTTTCTTTGTCCTGTGTCAGCCACCGTAGTGCTTTGAAAGGGAGGGGTGGGCGATGGAGTGAGCTGTTGGTTGCAATTCGCAACCTCACTAGATGCCGCCAAAATCTCCACATTGCTCCTTTAAAATAGAACAATACATTTATAAAAATTAGTTTTAAAAGTGAGATTTTCTTCTATATCATATATGTATTTTTGAAGTATCATCAACTCTAGCAATAAATCACTAGCTACATATCTTATTGATTTTCATGAGTGCAAACTCTTTAAATCTCTAAAATATTTTATTCAGTAATAAGAATGACTTGAAAAAAGGTTTGTAACAATACAGTTTCAAATCAAATCAATGTGTTCAACATCTCAAATAAGCATTTTCCTTTGTGTTTTAGATGGTGGATTTAGGTCTGGTCATGCACCCAGGCTCATATTTTCGTGACCTGTGGAACATCCTGGACTTTATAGTGGTTAGTGGTGCCCTGGTGGCGTTTGCCTTCACGTAAGTGTCATGCAGGCCCCAGCGCTCATGCTTCACACCTTCCCTGCCTGCTGCCCCGCCTCCTTCCCCGTCTGCCCCCTTTAGGTCAAATGCCTGTGCAGTCAGCGCACAGCTCTCTGCCACCCTGGAGCGCCAGCCTGCTACCCATACAGCCCAGCTGTCTCTCTCTGTTTCTCACACATTTCTATCATTCAGCATACAAATCATGTCTTCATATCAAAATATAATCACTCCCTTGATAAGCAGTTAAACTGTCTACACTGGAAGTATCCTATTTAGTGTTGTGTCACATGTATTTGACACCAGTTTCTATTTGACATGTTCTAAGACTTTTTTGAACTTCCAGTGTAAGCAGTGTTTTATCATTTTTGGTTTGGTTTATCTTGGTCTAGTACATCCATATCTCCTTCCTTTTCTTGCTCCTCCTTTGCCCTCTCCACATAGTCTAACTTTCCCTTCTGGTAATTCCCACTGCATCTCCCTGCCATGCCCCACCACGCACTGCCCCCCACCACACCACACCCCCAGTGGGTGCGCTTGGGCCCATTTCCATGAGGGTGATGACCCTACCTGGGCACCTGTAACCCTTTAGTGCCCAGACCTCTCTGGAGCATTCAGCCACACACACCTCAGGTATTTACACTTTCTATTTTCTGTGCCACCTATCCTGCTGGAACCCAACATGAGATGAAGAAACAGTAAGAAGGGACAAATAAGAAAGCAAAAAAATCTGTTGTATACCTTATGTAACAGCCCCCTGTTGTGATTGCCTAACAATTTTGCATGTAAAATGTGCAAATAGAGGTTTTGCCAAGTCGACGGTTTCAGAAACAGTGCATGAACAGTGAGGATGAGGTTTATGAACAGAAGAGTGGTGAATCAATGTTTCAGGTTCTGTATCTGAGAACAAGGTCAGTTCCAGGTCTGTGGTTGAGACGGAGCTTGTCATGTGAGAGAGGTCAGAAAGGTGGAAGAAATGCATGTGAAATGCTGTTTATAGATCCAGGCTGAGTAAGAAGCATGCGAGAGGATTCTGGGAATCGAAGCGGCATGGCAGATAACCTGAAATGCAATCATGAATGGAAGAAATATGAACCCAGATCAATGAATTTCCTTCCTAAAATACCAGAATCTGAATGCTGTGAAATGGTAATGTTATATAGCCCTATGTATGTGTATGTGTATGTGTATGTGTATCCTCTACAACTATGAATTTGCTTTATGACCTCAGACAGTGTTGTTTTGGATAATAACCGGACTTTGTGCTGTTGTGTGGACATACACATGACATACATGTACCATTTTATAAGCATATAAAATTACAATTAAAGTTAATATAAAGTAAAAACCTGTTCACACTACCTGACTAAACCATATTTAAAATGAACAATTCTGTGTACAAAAATGTGACTGACATCAGATTTTATATGAATGGGATTCTAAAGAATTTGTTCAATTGTTTTTTAATATTAATATTTTAAAGTGATCTAAATGTGGTGTGAATGAATTAATAGAGATATGTTTATAATTTAATTTGAAAAAGGGATAGTTCACCCAAAATAAAGATTCTGTCATTTATTCACCCTCTTGTCATTTCAAACCTGTATGACTTTCTTTCCTCTGCAGAACACAGAAGAAGATGTTTTAAAGAATGTTGTTACCCATTGACTTCTATTGTATAGACACAAAATCAATGCAAGTCAATGGGTACCAACATTCTTTAAAATGTCTTTTGTGTTCTGCAGAAGAAAGAAAGTCATACAGGTTTAAAATGATAAGCAGGTGAGTAAATAATGACAGCATTTTCATTTTTGTGTAAAACTTTAAGGTGCATGTTTATGCACCTTTTATTTTAATATTTTGACTTCATTAAGTTATGTAACACACTGGGCTACACAGCATTACAATTTAACAAGAAAGCATTTTTAAAGAATAAAAAACCTGCAGATAAAAACCTGCAAAACCTTCCAGCATGGCTTCCATAAAGAAGCTCTATTGAGCGTTCTTATTCCTCTACGATTTGACCATCAAACCCACCCCCAACCCCATCTCTATATGCATTCACTCCTACTGTAACTCCCGCATGAGATGAAGTTTCTTAAATTCTTAAGTGTGTAAAATAGTGGCATTTCAATTTGCCTGCATATCCCTTCTAAAAACGCACCACCTCTTACTATCATAGCCAGAGTCTCCTGTTCTCCTTCCTCTTCCTCCTTGTCTCTCTCCACACAGCTGGAGAGTTCTGAGAATGGCAGGCGCTCTGGGGTGTCTATGGTGCCCCCTGGCTGTGAGCCTGGGAACAGTTTTCATCTGTGCTATGTCTGTGTTTTAACTTTTTACTCAATTTCAGGGAGTGATCTGTCATATTTGTGTGTGTGTGTGTGTGTGTGTATGTATTTATGCATGCTTCTTTTGTATTTTGTATACAGGGTCCAAAATTAATAGTTTTTCTGTAACTTTTTAGGCAAAAGCAGCACAGATAATGTACAAAATACAGTTTCATGGTTGATACAAATACAAATATTTATATTTTTTTAATAATATTTAAGTGAATATATGTAGTGTAAGTATATATTCATACTGTATATGCAGCACATTGTGTCAGTTCTCTCAAGCTATTAATTTAAGACCCTGTCTGTGTAAATGTTATTTTCTATTTCAATAGTTTTTGTGTTGTTAGTGTTTACACTAGAATAGGTGTCCACATATTAAACAAACTAGGAACCTGGCCAGTGATTTTATTCTCTGTCTCATATTGATGTTTTTCCTACTTCCAAACCCCCATTCTTTCCCTGTGCCCTATTCTGTCCGTGTCTGTGTTTTGTGTCTTTGTCTCTGGCTCCACCTCTGCTCTCCTGTCTCTGATCATCTCAACATATCTACAGTGGAGGAGGCGGTGGGGAAGGAGAGGGGTAATGTCTCTTTCTCTCTCTCTTTCTCCTCTGTTTGCTCTTGTTGCCTGTCCTGCTCATCACACGCCTGTCCTTTCCTTCTATAGCCTGATCTGTTTGTCTGACAGTCTTTCTCTGAACGTCCCTCACACATAGGACACATGCCAAGGGCGAATCATGTTGTTCTTTAGCCAGCTCAATCTACTCTTGGTACATTCTACAGTATGTGGACACCTACATGTGTTAACATACGTATTTGTGTCTATGTGTACGTGTGCGTCTCTTCTACGCCGGGCTTTGCAATTTGTCGAACGACCCGAGAGAGTGTCATTTACAGGAGATCAAATGTTTACGATCTGACATTGGACCAAGGCTTTGATACGCGACAGATTAGACTCTGATTTAATTCATTTGCAAAGTGATTCAGAGCAGCATTGGACTTACAGAGGTCTAGGGGTTTAGATGCCGTCTGCAGGGCTGATCATGTACAGCAGTGAAACAAGACAACACAGAGTGCATTAAGATCTCTTAGGCCTGGATAGGGTTTTTGCCCAGAAAGATAAAACTGTAAAGAGATTACAGCCAATCAAACCGCTCACCTCCTAGAAGGGCACTGTCCAATTGAGATGTGTATCACCGTTTTGATGAACGCAAGATTCAATTAGACAGTCATTTATTGTCTGGAGAGAGAGAGCGAGAGAGAGAGAGAGAGAGAGCTCTGAACTGCATAACTGCAGATTTAAAGGAAGCAGATGCCAGAAATATTTATGATGCAGTTACATTCAAGTGTCTGAATGCTTTTTTGAAAGAACACTTTGTACTCTACCTTCTGCCAGCCACAATTGAAACTGTGTGTAAAGGGACCAAAAACTTCAGTTCTGTGGATACTTTCTCATTACGGTTATTGCAGCATATTCCTTGGTGGACCATTTTTTTGTGCATTCCTATATACTGTCAGGTCTTATCCCAGCTTGGCTTTTAAGATTGGCATATAGACACATTGCAACAGGACAGATGCACTGCATGATAAAAATATGGCATGTTATAGTAAGTTAGTGTCGTAGATAATATACTGTGGCAAGGGGGGCGTGATCACGCTCCGTCTGGGAGGGAGGAGCTTCAGTCCGGAGCACGGAGGGTGGTAAGTGGGTCAGGTGTGACTTCTAACCTGCTGTCTTGTATTACAGTGATTGGCAAGAGGACGCATAAGAGGCGCCGCAGAGGGCGCAAAAAGGGTTGTTATGCGCAGCGCAGCCGAGGCAGACAGAAAGTGCTGGAGTAGCGAGAGGCTACCACGTGGCTGCGTTTTTGTTTGTTTACGTTTGGTTGGCGTTTTGGAAGCCACTTTTAATTTGCTGTTTAATAAATATACTTTGGATTTTACCACGCCGACCCTGCCTCTTTCCTCCTTACACAACGAACATTGTTACACTGGTGCCGAAACCCGGGAGGAAAGAGGCAGGGTCGGCGTGGTAAAATCCAAAGTATATTTATTAAACAGCAAATTAAAAGTGGCTTCCAAAACGCCAACCAGGTTAGAAGTCACACCTGACCCACTTACCACCCTCCGTGCTCCGGACTGAAGCTCCTCCCTCCCAGACGGAGCGTGACCACGCCCCCCTTGCCACATATACATCTTTAACGATCGATTCATCTCTACAGAATGACAAGAGACGACAACGTCTCTTGTGCTGTAGCGCAATGCCAAAGCGAGATGTTTGGTCAGAAGGTCTGTGTGCGTTTATGCCACACAGTTTGTGTCTGGATTTAACAAACCCTCTGTTATCCTCGTGAACTGCTTGAGCTGAGAGCAGACTCGGGCCTGCTGGGAGTCTGGTTTATTATCTCTGAGAGCTGGATTTGGACTTAGCAAAGGTGCACTCATGAATTCCTTTCTTAGAAAAGTGTTGAAATCACATTGATTGGATCACCTCATGGCAGCTGATGTCCCATGACCAGTTGGTTTTCTTTCGATCTGTATCTGGAACTCCCCTTTTGTTTGACAAATTCATACAAAATGAATTCGGCTGATGATGCATGGCTCACTTCTATCATATCCTCTGTTACTAAAAACATTTGCCCCATAAAAACAAAAATTAAAGAGTGCACATTTAAAGCTATTTTGTATTACAATGTGTATGCAGAATACATCTGTGTTAATCTCAGACTCCAGCAGAGCTTCCGCTCTCCATTTCCCAGCAGGTGAAGTGCTTATGGTCATATGACTGTGTCATTCTGTTGTATGCCATGTGACGGTATGAGCTCTATAGCACTGGATCATGATGATCATGAAGGAGGCATGGCATCGGACTCTAGCTAAAGCTGTCACCATAGCAATGAAGTCACATGCAGAATGGCACTGCATGTTTACAAAACTTATATCTACAATGTTTAAGAGAGTATGTGTGTATGTGTGAAACCTTAGCATCCTGCTGGTGTAGTTTATAAATATTGATAAAAGTTTTGTAATTGGTAAGTGAAAACAGTTGTATGGGTGTATGGACGTGCAGGCATGCACAGGTCTTGCATCCTTTATCTCTCTTTTCAAAGTGTTTGTGTCTCATATTAATGTATTTCTTCCTTCAAACTCCCTTTCTCCCCCATGTCTGTCTGTGTGTATGTGTCTGAATCCTCTCTCATCTCTTCAACTGCTCACACGTACAGCGGAGGCAGCGGGTAATGTCTCTCTCTCTCTCTCTCTCTCTCTCTCTCTCTCTCTCTATATATATATATATATATATATTAATGCTTGTCCTGCCAATTACACAGCTTTCCTCTCTTTCTTTTTTGGATTTGTCTCTGTGTCTGTCTGCAAGTCACCATCTCTTTCTATCAATCTGCCACTGTTTCTGTGTTAACTGGCTACAGTCGCTCAGGAATCATTTACACTCTTTCCATGACTTGTGTAGTCCTGGCGGCTGATAGGGTGGAGGGGTCCATCACCTCTGCACCAGTCACTTCTCTGATAGACGCTTGTTTATGCTTGACAGTGTGTAACCACATCTGCTGTGAGAGCAGTATTCAGCCCGCCATTGGAGATCTAGAGCACTGCTCTTGTCTTTGAGATTGAGAAAGAAGAGGTGAACAGAGGACAGGAAAACCAATACGGATGAAAATATCATACAGTATATACACTACCGTTCAAGGTTTAGGGTCATTTGACTGAAATGTTTTTCATGATCCTAAAAATCTAATGCAGGCAAAAATACAGCCACAGAAAACAATGAGAGACCATTTTAACATTTTATTTAATAGGCACTTCTAGGTGTATTCCTAGTGTCTGTTGAATTTCAACATAAAGTCATCCAAGAGCTATGTGAAAGACTGAAAGCATGAGAAGACGCATAAACTGTGATAAAAATTCTTAACTTTTCCTAAATACATGTACAAATATTACTGTTGTATTGCTTAAAGAGTAAATAGCATCTGTTTTTTAAGGGCCTACTTTGGTTTGTGGAGTGTTTAACAACAGGTTTATGTACATATATGGTGTAAAAACACTATTATTTTGTAATAATAAGCCGTTTTTATTACCTTACTTCTTGACTGACTCTCAAATGATTTGTTCCGCAATTCATCGGTCTAATCCCCGCCTTTCCGTTCAAGTTTTTGCAAACAGGTGGGGACTATTTCTATGTCCGCAGATAGACTGCAGTTAAAGATTCGGACGGGTCACGACTCGTTTGCGTGATTCAGAGTCGACTCCCATTTTTACAAGCTAATAACTTTGTTATTCGTTCACCTTCGGATTTACAACTTTGGCTGTTTACTTTCAAATGCGGCAACATTACACGATGCATGAAATGTAATGTTTATGATCTTGTGGAATGTACTCTTTAAAAGTGAATATAAACTTGTTTTCTTTGCAGTATTTGAGGTCTGAAATAAAAAAGTCTGCATATAAATGCAAATTTGGGAGAAATATTGTTAATAGTTCACAGAATTAAACAAAAATTGTAATTTTACCTATAAATAGTAAAATCAGAAAAACTGAAAATGGGGCTTTGAAATGGTCTCTTAATTTGATCCGTGGCTGTATAATTGTGCAGACATACTGTACTAGTTTCTTTTATTATAGAAAAACAAAAATGTGTTTATTTTTTAAATATGGATAACTTGGGTTAAATAAAAAAAATAATAGAAAAATAAAAGCCACTATAGGTTAATAGACATGCCAGGGTGTGATTTCAAGAACTTGGTTGCTAAAATAAATTTTTACAAAGTTTAGGCAAAGGGCAACTACATTGAAAATGCAAAAAATATAAAATGTTTTTAGTCACAACATAATTCTAATAGGCACATTTGTGTCATTCTATAGTTTTGATGAGTTTATAATATTAAAAGGTAGAAAAATGATTTAAAAAAATGTGTATTTGACTCTAAACTTTGGAACGGTAGAGATTCTATTGATATAGATATTGATATATTAATATTGAGTATAATTGCATTGAGAAAAGTGTCCGTCACATTACACCAGACTGGTGTCAGAAAAGCTATTTGTTTGTTGGTTAACATTATCCTGTAGTCTTAGGTGACGTCAGTAAAAAGAAAAGCCATTATTGAGGGAAAGCTAATTCAAAGTTACTACATTTGGACAAATAAACATTTGTTTTATTAGAAAAAGAGTGCACAGATCAAGTATTCACAATATGACCAATAATATGAGTATTATTGATATCATGTGAAGGCATAATTGCATCGTTCAAGGTTAGGCACAGGTTTCGCACAATTTAATGCTACAGTTTTGTTTTCAGCTTGCTGGTCACTTGCTGCACATCTGCTATCCACAGCTGTACACACATCTGTAAATAGTCCAAAAAGCTTTTAGATATAATATATGTTGACGTGATTCTCATGATAGAGACAGAGCTGAGTGGATGTGTGTTATCTGACCCTTTACATGTTTAATATGTGTTTTCCAATGGACAACCCCCAAAAAAAGAAAGAAAGAAAGAAAGAGGTTTGGCTGGGCATTTCCTAAGTGGGGATGCCTGAGTCTGCTTTGTTGGTTTACGTTTCATGCTGATGTAACGGCAATGCAACGAAACCAGACAGTGTTTTTTTGGGAAATGAGGTACAACGGTGGTTACAGCATGGGCAAAGACAAAAGAGTGGATATTAGTTTTCAATCCAGCATGAGCCACGCCAGCGAGTAGTTGTGTGTTTATCCTGTGTACTGTGAGATGGGCTTGCTTGTATATACACAGCAGGCTACATTTTCAATGAGAAGTGGTGATGAGAATCCTGACTGGCTGAGAGTAAATGTATAAATGTAGCCGACATGTGTCACTGTTTTAACAGCCTGAGCTACTAACTTACCCCTAAATTGTGAGTTCAAGATCAGTTACCCATGTTGCCAACCACCTCGTGCCATTTCACTGTCTAACTGTGTTTATCATTTGTGTGTGTTGATGTTTATCTGCAGAGGAAGCAGCAAGGGAAAAGATATCAGTACCATCAAGTCTCTCCGTGTGCTCAGAGTGTTGAGGCCTCTGAAAACCATCAAGCGTCTGCCCAAGCTGAAGGTACAGTGTGTTTCTCTCAGAGTTTTGTCTCTTCATGGGCACTTTTACCTGTAATGTTTGTTTTGTCTGCTTTCAGACTGTGTTTGAGAGATTTCTTTCTTCGTTTTAGTTGACTGAGTTGAGGTTGTCAAAACATGCTTGCTGTTTGTTAACTTTATTCTGGTATTTTTATACTTTTTAAAACTCTGCAGTTTTGTTTTAGCCATTTTCTTTTTCTTTACAGCTTTATTTGAATTTGCTTGGTCTCTGCTTTGTCTATTTTTGTCTGATTGATTTACATACACTTTATTTCTCTGCTGATAAAGACCCATCGGCAACCCATTAGAAGCCATGACAGAAATTATATTGGTTTCCATTAAAATACCATTATGAACCATTAGCTTTTTCAGTTAAAACCATTACAAAATTCCATTTTGTAGTGTGTTTTGGGCATTATTCCTATAGAATTTAACATCAGGTCAATAGAATCCATCACGTACCAGTAGACACCATTATAATTCCTATTAAAACCAATACAATTCCCTTTAAAACCATTCAAACCATTACAAAGGTTTCCATTGGTTTTTTCAGCAGGGATGACATCCCACCAATAGAATCCATCACATACCAGTAGACACTATTATAGTTGAAATTAAAACCAATACAATTCCCATTAAAACTATTTAAATAATGTATTTGATTAATAGTTTTTTCTATGTTTTGTCTCTTTTCAGGCTGTTTTTGATTGTGTGGTGAACTCTCTGAAAAATGTGCTGAACATTCTCATTGTCTACATGCTGTTCATGTTCATCTTCGCTGTGGTGGCGGTGCAACTCTTTAAAGGCAGATTCTTCTACTGTACAGATGAATCTAAAGAGTTTGAGCGTGACTGCAGGTATGAAAGCTCCTCCCAACACACACGATTGGATGATGAACAGTCACATTGTGTTTCTCTTAAATGTTTATGATGTCTTTAGGGGCGAGTATCTTGTCTATGAAAGAGATAATGAAGTGAGGGCGCAGAAGCGGGAATGGAAGAAATACGATTTCCACTACGACAATGTGCTTTGGGCCCTTCTTACCCTCTTCACCGTATCTACGGGAGAGGGGTGGCCGCAGTAAGTCATATTTCAGGTCCTTACTGAAAAGAAACATATACTGAGGTTGCTGTTTATATGTACAGTGGGGTCTAAAATCTCCAACGCTCTCTAGAGTGCTGAAACATTCAGTGGATGCGACCTACGAGAATCAGGGCCCTAGCCCAGGTTACCGGATGGAAATGTCCATCTTTTACGTGGTGTACTTCGTGGTCTTCCCCTTCTTCTTCGTCAACATCTTCGTAGCTCTCATCATCATAACATTCCAAGAGCAAGGAGACAAGATGATGGAGGACTATAGCCTGGAAAAGAACGAGGTAAGTGATGTAGTGTAGGGCTCTCAATTCCGGTGATGGATTTTAGTTCTTCAAAATCTTCTTGAGAATGTCTTGAAAATCAAAATCTCATTTAAATAGAGATCTTCAGATTTTACTAATCCCAATGTATCTATTTTGTTTGCAGAGAGCCTGTATAGACTTTGCCATCAACGCCAGGCCGCTGACACGCCATATGCCACAGAACAAGCAAACCTTCCAGTATCGCATGTGGGAGTTTGTGGTGTCCCCTCCATTTGAATATACCATCATGGCCTTGATTGCCCTTAACACCATTGTTCTTATGATGAAGGTGTGACAGTTCATTTCTTTAGTACATTTTTTTTCTGTTAGATATGCCTATATTTTCCTTAAAATAAATATAGATTATATTTTGTCTCATGCATTGATCGATTGTGTTGGCATGTGCTATTGTAATATGTTCTGGCAGTCTTCATCTTATTTTTTTGTAAATTTGTATTTATACTGTACTTGGATTTATAAGTGTAAGGGAATGTTTTGTCTGATCTCATTTCTTATACACTTATGTAATTTTAGAATGTGTTTTAAATATGTGTTCTTGTGTATCTTGTGTATTTAGTATTACGGAGCATCACTTGCCTATGAATCTGTGTTAGTCATACTGAACATAGTGTTCACCTCACTTTTCTCCATGGAGTGCATATTGAAGATCATTGCCTTTGGAGCGCTGGTGAGTTTCTAGTTTCAAGTTTATTTGTCATGTGTACAGATGTTGGGGACAGTATGTACAATGAAATGTTTGTTGTGAGGCTCAGACAATCTACAGCAATAGTTAAAGCAACTTTTCATAATAATTTAAGAAACAAATTATAGCTGTTCATCCAGTGCAACCCAGAAAACCCAAGCTAAAATAAAACTTCAGGAATGTGAAAAAGTGTTTCAGAAATTCTAGCGATCAGAATCAAGGTTGCACAAGCAGATTAACCAAGAGATAGAAAGTAAGTGACAGAGAGATCAAAGCAGCCGCATTCTGAAGTCAGTGGAACATGGAAACGCAGGATACAAAGTAAATGATTGTAGTCAGCTAGAAGTCGTGAAGGCAGGAGAGATGAAGATGGAAAGCTGGAGGGCGCGCTGACTTGATTATAATTGGAAATGAAAAAGGAAGGACAGATTAGGAGAAAAAGAGCGAATTTGTCCCGACAACACACAATAGGATATGAGAGAGGGAGAGAATGACATGCAGTCAGTCTGAATGCTCAAGCCCTCAGCATCAGTGCCTGTGCAGCTGGTGTGGAGAGAGAACCTAATGCACTCTTTTCCTGCAGGCACTTACATGGCAGCTTACAAAAGGTCCTCATATTTACCATCTGTGACACCGGCCCTCTAAACATCTACCTTTTTTGTAGCAAAGGTTGAGAAAAAGCAGATCTAAAATTAGGAGGAAAAATACATCTACAGTAAATAAACCTTAAATAAATAAACGCAACATAATCCTCTAGCACGACTGACACACACACACGTCTGTGTTTTTTACCGCAGAATTACTTCAAAGACGCTTGGAACATCTTCGACTGTGTGACTGTACTTGGCAGCATCACTGATATTTTAGTGACGGAGCTCGGGGTAAGTGTGTAGCAGACGGGCCGCCATGTGCGCGTTTGTTTGCGTATCCTGTCTGTTTGCTCATGTGTGTGTGAGTGAGAGACTCAGCAGGATCTTCTCTTGCTCACTGAGGTGTAAGGAGCTCTAAAAGTCTTATGTAATCGTCCCAGTTGGTGTGTGTGGCAGATCCATGAGCCAGTGGTGAACAGTGGCGACGTGGGTCTGTTTCTCTTCCAGCTTTATTATTTATACCCCCGAGCCAGATCAAACACACCTACTGCAATGTTGGCATACCAGTGTAAAATGTCATACATTGTTTGTTGTTTTCATACATTGACATGCATTCAAGATCCAGTCACAGATTTCTAAGGGAAGATAAGCTAGTCAAGTCAAATATGTGTGTGTGTGTGTGTGTGTGTGTGTGTGAAGTGTTTTTATTATTGCTTTTACAGAAGAACGTCAGCTCGTGTCTGACTCTGGACAGACATGAACATTTTTCCAATTGTTTTAGGCCCAGCTAACAGCGTATTGGCTAACATTCTGTGAAAGGTTTCTGTAAAAGTTATAAAAGATGTTCACGTAGTAATGTTAAAGGAGCACTATATCAACATTATTATGGCTTTGATAATGCTCTAAAAACATTGGTATGAATACATTTCTCTTTCATTGTTAGTGGAACGTTTGGAAATTCTGAAATAACATTTTCATAACTTTATAGGACTGTTTTGTTAGCTTGTTGTGCACAAATATTGAAATCTGGGAGAGACATATTGCATCAGAAATAACAATTTTGCTTTCATGGGGTCTTTAGCAATAATTTAAAAATGCTTTACTATATTATGATGATAATAATAATAATAGTGATTTCTAGTCTCAATCCTGTTCCTGAAGATTCACCTTCCTGCAGAGTTTAGTCCAAATATATTATGCATATATGTTTAAGTCAGTCTCAATGAGCTCTTGTGTTTACTTAAACTCTGCAAGAATGTGTTTATGACCAATAAGGTATGTATTGATATTAGCATGACAGTAATTCATGAATGACTGTGTTTAAAATATTGTTGTTAAAAAATTGTTGTTGTTGTTGTTGTTGTTATAGTCAACCTTTATTTGGATGGAAAAGTTTGTTATATGCATAATGATAATTCATTTCTTGTATCTTTTTTACATGCTTTCTTTATTCTCTTCTTTATGGCGGCTTCGCCCTCTGATGACTCCATCCAATCAAAATGCACTATGAAACTCATGTGTCTATCCATGACCTGACCTGACCAATCACAATGGTTGTTTATCAACCTCCAAAAATACCGCTATAAACCATGCTTCTGCAACATCTACATGTAGATGGTTTGTAATTTTTTTGGAGTAATGCATCTAATGCATCTGCTTACCTGTGGCTGATGATGATGATAATGATGCATGTGCTCGAGCCATGATGACCTTTCACCCCTGCCTGTCTAATGATGTGACAATAGCATCAAAAGCATCCCCTCTCAGCTGTAGCTGATCTGAAAGACACAGGTTTTATAAATGCATGTTGCATTCGATCTTTCTTTCGCTGACAGAGAACATTAGTGATTATTATGTGTTGAGCACTGTTCATACGCTCGTACATACAAACACATCAACACACACAGACGCAAACATACAAGCAACATCTAAACAACCTCAATAGGTCAATTTTGAAGGTAAATATGGAGCTCAATCCCATGATATGAAGTTGAAGATAATAAATCCAAATTGTAGTTTTTCTTTTTTCTAGTTGTATCTCTGTGCTGCTTAAAGGACAGCAGTTGTCAACGTATTGAAGCTCGACACTCATATAGACATGTTGGAGAATTAGCTTCTTAAAAACATTGAGCCAATGCACAGTTTGGCTTTTCTTATTTCCAGATAATGTTCACTCCCTCCAACTCATCTCTGTTCTCTCATCAATAAACATGGAAAAGGGTTTGAAATAATGTCAAATCTGTCCTTTAACCCAGCACACGTGTCTCTTTTCTTTGCTAGTGCCCTCTGTTGGTCATTGTGAGCTATTATCGTGGTTTGGCATGATTCCACTTGACCCGTGAGCTTGAAATCTGAAGATCAGTGCATTTGGTTGACTGAAGCGAGGCGTTAGGGTCTGTGCACTCCTTTCCTCGATGAGGATGTTTAAGTTTGACTTTTCTTTGTCTGAGTTGCTGCCCCTTCCTCTCTATTTCAGTTTCCCCCTTTTCTCACTTTGGATATGAGCCTGTTCAGTCTTGCAGTTTGGTCCTCGTTTTCTGATTTCTCATTTGTTCTTTTGATTCCCTCTTTTGGTTTCTTTTTCTGTTCACAAATCAAATGACTTCATTTCCTTCCTTCTTTATTTACCTCTTCTCTATCAATCTGCCTGTTTTCTCTCTTGTCTTTCTCTGCTTCTTCATCATCTTCTCTTGTTTTGCTTGTCTCCTGTAGAACAACTTTATAAATCTGAGTTTTCTGAGGCTCTTCAGAGCAGCCCGTCTCATCAAACTTCTCAGGCAGGGTGAGACCATACGCATCCTGCTCTGGACCTTCGTCCAGTCTTTCAAGGTAAAGCGCACAGCAAAGAAACATTTGCACTATTTGATGTCACACACTTTTGTCTTGAAGTCAGAATTAATAGGACATTTTTTGTTTAACTGACAGTAACAGGCAACTATTATGCACAATAAAATATATTGATATAATCATATATATGGTTAACTTCCAGTTTGTTGATCGGCCTGACTTGATATTAATATTTTATTGCATAATCATTTAAGTAAATAAACAATTTGTTGAATGGGTCATGTACCTTTGTCACATTTAAGTTTAGTCAAGTAACGGTTCTTCTACTGGTAACCCAAAATAATACTGACTAGACATACTTTTAACTTGCTAGCTAATGTCATTCACTTGTTATTTCTTTTGCTTGTTATCAGAAATAATCTGCAGGGACTCTTATTATTTACGGAAGTGTACCGGAATTTAAGTTTGGGTCACAAAAACGTGCATGCGCAGTTGTTGCTTTGACACTTTTTGTGTGTGTTCAGGCTCTGCCATATGTGTGCCTACTCATCGCCATGCTGTTCTTCATCTACGCCATCATCGGTATGCAGGTGAGCAGACAAGAGAGCTTGTGGGAGGATGCCAAGGAAACATGGACAACAGGTATATTTTAAGGTGAGCTGTTTGGATTCTGGGTTAATGCTGGGATGCTCTTTATGCTTAACAGCTGTTTGGAAACATTGCGATTGATGAAGAGTATGGCGAGAGCGCCATTAACCAGCACAACAACTTCAGGACGTTTTTCCAGGCTCTGATGCTGCTCTTCAGGTGTGTGTGTGTGCTTCACTATTTAATGCTGTGTGGTGGATCCATTCTCTATCTAAGTGAAATGTGTTTGCAGGAGTGCTACGGGTGAGGCGTGGCATGAGATCATGCTCTCCTGTTTGGGAAAGAAAGAGTGTGATGGGCTGTCTGGTAATGATAAGACAGAATGTGGAAGTGAGTTCGCCTACCTCTACTTCGTCTCCTTCATCTTCCTCTGTTCATTTCTGGTGAGAATCATAACACTTGATATATATAGTTCAACTAAAAAAAAATTGTCATTATTTATTCACCCTTATGTTGTTTAAAACCTGTATATGACTCTTTCATCTGTGGAACACAAAAGAAGAGATTTGGGGAAATGTCTTAGTGGTTTTGTGTCCATACAATGGAAGTCAATGGGACCAATGTTGTTTGGTTACCAGTGTTCTTCAAAACATCTTCTTTTGAAGATGAAGAAGAAGAAAAGTCACACATGTTTGGAATGGCATGAGGATGAGTAAACAATAAAATATTTTTATTTTTGGGTTAACTATAAGAACTGAGAAATAACATGAGTGCTCTTACATGTGGTGGAGGTCTGAGTGTAATGTGTGTTTTTTGTGTGTAGATGCTGAATCTGTTCGTGGCTGTGATCATGGACAACTTTGAGTATCTTACACGTGATTCGTCCATCCTGGGTCCTCATCACCTGGACGAGTATGTGAGAATATGGGCGGAGTATGATCCTGCTGCTTGGTGAGTATACCTGTGTACATATTTAACACATAAACACACTTTACCAGCTATCTTCACCATCTTCAAAATAGTATATACTAATGCAAAAAATACTCAAAACTAATTATTGATGAATATTTATTAACTTTCTAACACATATTCAGGGTATATATTAAGCAACCAGATCTGTTTATTTAACTAAACATTTTACTAAATTCATTAATACACCATTGATTGTATATTGTGTAGATATAGTGGGGGCTGCAAAAAATACAGAATGGAGTATGTTATATATATAGTATTTTATATTAATGTTTTATTCATCAAAATCCTAAAACTTTATTTATTTCCAGGATTATTTTTTATTTTAAAGCTGGCATTTCCAGTGTGGTAGCCTTTAGCCAAATTAATTTGTCAATAAATGTTTTTGGGTAATTCATGAATTATCTTCAAAATGCACCCATGCAATATTTTAATATACATTCTATAAAAAATGTAGGCTTGAGTAGTTATAGTTATAGTTAACCTGATCTTATATAAGACACCAGTATTAAAGGGATAGTTCAGCCAAAACTGAAAATTCTGTCTTCATTTACTCGCCCTCAAGCTGTTTCAAATCTGTATAAATGTCTTTGTTCTGATGAACACAGAGAAAGATATTTGAAAGAATGCTTGTAACCAAACAATTCTTAGCCACCATTGACTACCATAGTAGTAAAAATTGCAATGGTAGTCAAAGGTGCCCCAGAACTGTTTGCTTTTTTATATTCTTCAAAATATCTTCTTTTGTGTTCAACAGAATAAAGAAATGTACAAAGCAATTTTTCCTACTATGGTAGTCAATGGTGGAACTGTTTGGTTACAAGAATTCTTCCAAATATCTTTCTCTGTGTTCATCAGAACAAAGAAATGTATACAGATTTGGAACAACTTGAGGGTGAGTAAATGAAGACAGAATTTTCAGTTTTGGGTGAACTGTTTCTTTAATACAGATGTGTCTAGAGTTTCTGTCCTATATAACAGAACACAATGGCTCTCTCTTACAGTATGTGTTCAGCTAGACCTCTTGTTTTTTGACATCAATACACAGCCATGGCCTCTGGCACAATCCTTAAAAGTACAGAGCCTGGCTTCATTGTATGCTACCGTGGACCAGAGAGAGGGAGAAAACCACAGTACCAGCTGAGAGAAAGGGATCATGGATTTGAGCTTCTCAGCTCTGTCAAAATCCATCAATCTCCCCAAACCCTCCTACATGCCCTTCTGTGACTCCCAGTCCACCCACTCTGGAATACTGCATACTGCAAACCAAACTTACTGTGCCAGCCCTTCTACCTCCCACGCTAAGTTTCCTGGTATCTGCATTCCAGTGCCTGTCACCCTAATGTTGTGCGTTAGACAGCAATGTAGGTGGGCGACAGAGAGCAAATCCGGATATTCAGAGAGAACGAGAAAGGAAAGAATCTTAACATGCGAGGATGATTAAAGCCTTTTCTCAATAAAGGGAATATGCTAAGAAGATTAAAGTAAGCATGTACGAGGGACTCTTGTTTGTAAAAGCACATATCAGAATCGGAAAGGAAGGAAGACAGAAGGTGAGACAGGGAGTAAAGAAGAAAAAGAACAAAGGAAGGAAGGATGAACTTAAGAAAAAAAGGAAAGTAAGAGAGAAAATGAGAAGTACAGTAAAACAGACACTAGCGAGGAACTGTAGGTTTGTGAAA
Organism: Oreonectes daqikongensis; assembly: GCA_026939265.1. Lineage (NCBI taxonomy): Eukaryota > Metazoa > Chordata > Actinopteri > Cypriniformes > Nemacheilidae > Oreonectes > Oreonectes daqikongensis. Next base: position 6,737,758 of record JAOTQM010000013.1, read on the forward strand.
TGAGCCTATTCCAGGTACAGATAACAAAGTTGTCGGCACAATCGGGTGACGAGCAAACAAGAAAATGTGTGTGTGTGTGTGTTATTCTGTGGTTCACTTCCTGTTCTTGTGCTTTTCTTCCTTCCAGTGTCTCTGTTCTGAGTTGTGTTCTCTAACATCCCTGTATTCTTCTTACAGCGGGCGCATTCATTATAAGGATATGTACAGTTTATTGCGAGTTATCGACCCCCCTCTGGGCTTAGGCAAGAAATGTCCTCATAGGGTGGCCTGCAAGGTTTGACTTCCACTTAAAAACTAATATTACCTGCTAGCATCCAGAATGCAATGAATGTCGCTTACCTTCTCTTCTTTTCTTTTCAACTCTCACCATTTCTACTTGCATTCTGATATGACAATGAGAATGTGCAGGACAATGCCGACACTTACAGGAGCATGAAACGCATTAGTGTGTATGAAACAAGCAAGCGACAACAACAACAAAACTTATAGGATAGAAGAATAGCAAACAAACAACCATCTTTTGATTTTTGTTTTGCTTGCTGTTAAGGCACGGCTAGGCCTAGCTGGTACGGTAGCGTGCATTGTTCTGGGTGGAGGGGGACAGAAACTGCATTGACATAAAATTCCATTCTAACGCCTTGCCAGCAGCGGGACTTTTTGCCTGTTACGAAGCCCCCCTGTTCTTCTATGCAACCTGCCCCGATTGCATAGAACGCACCGAGACGTTGAGCCCCCAGCTCCCTTTAGCCCACAAATAAACCGATCGTCACGTCTACGGCAGCCTAGTTTAGCAAACCACACCTTTCCTCCAACCAAATAACCTTCTTTTGTTCTGTTCTGTTCTCCTCCAACCCCTCCCTTCCCCTCCTTTTTGTTTTAATTTGTTCTTTTCCTCTTCTCCCTCTCTCTCTCTCCCATGCACATTTTGTTTGGTTTTCTTTTGTTTTCGGTTGCCCAGTGGCAGAATCAGTTACAGGGATATGTATGAGATGCTCAGGCACATGTCTCCTCCGTTAGGCCTGGGGAAGAAGTGCCCTGCACGGGTTGCCTACAAGGTAGAGGGCCTCCGAGCGGCCAGCGCTGTGTCTGTACTGTTGGTGTTTTCTCTTTTTTTATTTGATCTCCTTCTTTTTCTCCTTCGTTGTCTGATGGAGGCCGCTATTGTGATTCTGGTGGCAGGGCCGGGTTCGAGGGCATTAGACTTAGGCTGGCTGATCCACAGGGCAGCGGGAACGGACGAACCTTCTCAGCACTTTTGCACCGTATGAAGACACACACGCTTTCATAAACACATCCACAGATCCATTATACACTCATATAAATTAGACAATGTGTGTTTTGAAATGGCAAAGGATGAAAAGACCACCGTTTACATGAATAAATATACTTGTACATTAAAGCAAAATGCTTGTTTTAATGTACAGCAGTGATAGAGTTTTATGAGATATAGTGGTGATCATTCAAAAGTCATTGCAAATTGTACTTTTAGCATAATGATTTGTGTAAACAGTTGAATTTATATAAATGTAAAAAAAGTCATAGTATTTCATAGTATTTGGTGTGTTACCCTTTTGCTTTAATGACAGCATGAATGAACTCCACAGGTTTCTGCACAACTAAATGACATGATTTTAGTTATCTGCGCTTCAAGGGTGCAAAGAAATAAAATTTTAATCTAAACATGGTTTATATTTGAATAGCAACCCAAACAGTTTTTTTTCATTTTACATTATTAATTTGCTGCAAAATTGTTAAACTTTGGAAGGTGCAATGTGGAGATTTTGGCGGCATCTAATGGTGAGGTTGCGAATTGCAATCACCGGCTCACTCCACCGCTCACCCCTCCCTTTTGAAGCACTACGGCGGCTGACACAGAACAAAAATGTTGTCACATTCTTGCTTCTTTGCCGAAGGAGATAACATTTTTATGAAATGCTCTGTAGAGCAGTTTGTCTGTTTAGGGGCTACTGTAGAAACAACATAATGAATTCTATGTAAGGGGACCCGTGGTGTGTGTATATAGAAACAGCTCTTTCTAAAGTAATAAAAGATAATGGTTCATTATGTAAAGTCTTTACACACATCTGAAGACAGTTATGTATATTATATTGCATTTCTGTTAATAGATCCTACACATTGCACCTTTAAGAAAGTTAAAAAAAAAACTTAAACAATTTTGAAACCCAGTAGACTTTAATCCCACTATATATAAGAAAACAAAAACATACATGTTCATGCATTATATGCCATAACATCTATACACACAAACACGTCCACATGTGCGTGTGCAGCAGTGGTTGGAAGGACTAAGGGCTTCAGCCCTCCGAGTCCCTCAGCTCTGTGGATGCTGCTCTTTTAGGGACTCCTATCTCTTTGGACCAGCTCTCTGTCTCTCTCTTTCATTTAGACATTCAATGCACACACACACACTCACACACATGCAACAACACACACTTTTGGATACTATAAAGGCACAATCATGTTCAAACAATAAATCTTCAACATAAGAAAATTGCAAATTTTTCAGATAAACTTTCTCACTTCTTTTTCCTTCTGTCAATGCAGTTCTAATCTGTTTCCAGCCCCTCCTCTTTACATTCTGCCAATCATCTGCATGCCCCGCCTTCCAGGCCACTGGCCCCTCCCACAAGATATTCCGTCCCCTTTGTGATCACCATTTATAGGATTAGTCTCTCTCCTTAACTTTCTGTCTGTCTGCAGCTGTACACCAACATTTCACCTTTCAGTCAGCTTCTATGGCAGACTGATTCAACAACAGCTAAAAAGTCCAGTAAAGGAGATCTGTTAGTGAGCCCATAACACACTTTCCCTCATACCACGCTCCTTTCTCGTCGCCCTGTCCCCTTTCCTTTAATATTGGCATAGTCCGACCAGATAGACCCCCCCCATCCACCTACACCCTCTGTTTTTTCAGTGTCCCTTCCTGTCTGATGGGGTCACTGTCACCCCATAACCTCAATAGAATGAAGCACAATGACCACCATTGTATTCACCTTCTCTTTCCCTGTCAAACATTAGGGCCAAAAACACAGGATCGCCCCTTAAAGAATGTGACCAGCCTGTGTGGTGGTAGATCTTTTGTTTTCTAACACTCCTTAAATTTGGCATTATGGGATCCTCTGTCTCTATTTCTGTCCCATAATCTCTCGTCACCACCATCTCCACTATCAATACTCTCCCCGTAAATACTGTCAGTCCCAAAAGAAAATCATGCTCGGGTGCTCCTCTCTGACAGCCCGCCGCTTTTCTCCTTATCATCTGAAACATTAAAATCGCACAGTAGGTAGCCGAATCCTCACTCTTGGCTCATCTTCTTCACGAAAACTCACAAAACCATTTCCTTTTTTGTTCTTTTACTTTCTGGAGAATGCTGCTCTAACCTGAACCGATAGCCTGCACTCATCTTTTTGCATTGAGAGACCAGAGAATCTGGATCGTGCTCTTGTTTTATCCAGTAGCCCATGATTCCGTTTCAATGACACTACTAAACTTAAATGAATGAGCTGAAATGAACCAACTAGATGATGCTTTCAGTGTTGGCTGCTCTGTTGCTTGTTTTGTGACGCACGTGACTGCATGATGCATGCTGGGAAATGTAGTATTGGTTGGGGGTGAGTGTTTCTTCTTTGACTGATGGAGTGGGAAGGGGAAATGTGAGGTAATGTGAGCGATTGCATGGCAAAGGGTGTCACGGTAATGAGAGGAACACACGGTCAACGCCGTATGAGGTAATACAACCCTGTGCGATGCAATTAAGACTTTTGGTGTCTCTGAATATGATTTTCCCCAGATCAGTGGAGGATGAATGACATTTTAAACACATGCAATGAATGTGTAACAGTCTCTATTATTTCATCCACTGGTCTGTGTTTGATTTGTGAACCTCCTCCTGGAAAAGCTCTTTGACTGACTGCTCAGATGCTGGTATGACTGCTTGTATGAAAAGGCATAGCTTATGCAGTTTGATGTTTTCATGACATCTGGATCAGTTATTCTTAAGTGGTCTTGCTTCAGGATCCGGATTTTACATCAGATTGGGATTCAACACAGTATCATTGTGCAAACAAAAAGAAAAGTTTTGTGAATGATGATTTTTGTGAAATGAATTCTTGCACTGAGTACTGAAGGTCACAGAGCTCACCCTGAAAATCCCTTCTTACTTTCCCTTCCCATTCCCTCTCACACACCGAAAGCACACCCTACCCAGAGGTTCAAAGCACACCCGCATTTCAGTGTCCTTCTTTTCTAACTGACCATGATTGGCTTTCCACAGAGACTGCTGCGGATGGATCTGCCGGTTGCCGATGACAACTCAGTGCACTTTAATTCCACCCTTATGGCCTTAATCCGCACCGCTTTGGACATCAAAATCGCCAAGGGTGGGCAAACCTCTGTCTTCATTTTTTTCTTATTTCTTTCTAATTGAATCACTTCTATATTAAACACCATTTCACCTTTATGTTTATACCCAGTTGATCAAAATGTGCATAATAATGCATTTCATTAGATTATATGAACAGGTTATGTTTTATATTATTCAAACGCTGATGAAAATTGTATGTGTGTTTTTTTGGAAACATGTTTGTATATATGTGTGTACGTGCACGTGTTGCTGCGTAAATAGGAGGTATAGATAAACACCAGATGGACGCTGAACTAAGGAAGGAGATGATGGCGATATGGCCCAACCTTTCTCAGAAGACTTTGGACTTACTGGTGACGCCCCACAAGTGTAAGTTACCCCTGAGGTTGGTGTGTCTGGAACGTTTCTTATGTACCACCCAAGGACAGCTTCTCTCAGCCAGCCCACTCACTGCTCCACACCCCCTGATGATCCAGGCCTAAACTCGGTCAACTGTTATATATATATATATATATATATAGAGTTGTTTCAAAATCTAGAATCCTTGAAACTAGAGGTTTATTTTTATTTGTCTTATACAGTATTATTATTAAGTTAATATATACTGTCAGCTGAAATTTAATAGACCGCCCGCTCCCAGCCAAAAAAACGACCTTTAATATGGGAATTAAAACCTGCACCGTAAGAAACTCTCAGACCTTAAAGGTGCTGTGTGTAATATTTAGAAAGATCTATTGACAGAAATGCAATATAATATACCTAACTATGTCTTCAGCGGTGTATAAAGACCTTACATAATGAAGCGTTATGTTTTTATTACCTTAGAATGAGCTATTTATATCCACATACATTGCCGGTCCTTTTATATGGAATTCACCATGTTGTTTCTACAGTAGCCCTAAACGGACAAACAGTGGCACAGAGCGCATTAAGTAAATATGATATTTCCTTCTGCAAAGAAGTGAAAACGTGACGACATCTTAGTCCTGTGTCACCCACTGCAGTGCTTTGTAAAGGAGAGGGGAGCGGTGGATTGAGCCGTTGGTTGCAATTCGCAACCTCACCACTAGACGCTGCTAAAATCCCCCCATTGCTCCTTTAAAACCTAAAATATATACCGCACAAATTTATACTTACTGCTTACAGAGAATGAAAATTATTATGAATATTTTTTATAATAATCTGAAAACATCACAAAAAGTATTGATGTATGTGTTACATTTCCAGCACTCACAATACATTCAAGCTATTAGTTTATCTGCGTTTCTTGGCAGTTAAGCCAAAGATTAATATTAACAAAATGCGCCATTGCCATTACAATGAATGGAGAGGAATGCAACACTCAACATGGCCGCTCTAGCGAAGGAAGTCCCGCCGTCCATTTAAGTAGATAGGACACACGCCCATGATGCAACGTAAAAAGACTGCTTTGTACGTGAAAATGCAGTAGGGTCAACTGCAAAATACTGCATTATGAAGTTAAACCATTTAGTTAATTTCTTTCTCCGTCTTGGAATCTACCAAAACACATAGATGACAGACAAACTATTACCTTGGGCTCTCCAGCTCACTGTGCCTGAGATCAGGGGGTGCCTCACTATAGATCAACACTCTATAGATGTCTTTTCACTCCAGGGGTTTTCAGATTCCTGACAAGATGTTGATTAAACTGTTACTTAAAGAACATCTTATTGAACAACTAATATTTGTCTTCCTACACGTGTGTGCTAGCTTGCTGGTGAGACATGTTAAAGCATAGCATATGAGAAATGCTGTAGGTGCTTAATACTAGCTAGCTTAACGCTAGCTAGATGCTCTTAGTAAACAAGCATGAGACGATGATAAACGCAATAAAGCTTTTGGCAAAAGCATAATGCTAGTAATATAACAGAATGTTTACGATGAGTTTTGCAGCAAGCATGTAATAATTTAGTTCTGTACTGTTTGATGCTAATGTTATCTTCATTGTTCTATGCAGATCCTATACAGAGGTGGTGACCATGGCTTATAGACACCACTAAGCATGGCATGTAAACCTAGTATAAAGTTACTCTTTAGTAACTTCTACATATGGAGCTGCAGAAAATATTTTGGGAGGCCGCTTGCTCAGTTACATTCCGAAACTTGGTTTGCGTTATGTAGCAGTTATGCTATAGTTTGCTGTATGATTTCTATGATATCAAATCTAGATGAGGTCATAAATCCTCACAGTACTTTGTAATGAGATTTAAAACCTTAAGCACATATAACAGAGAGTTGAATGTTTTTGATCAGTCTGCTTGTGAAAAGACCATTGGCTCTGTGTGTGTCAGTCGGACACCATATGTGCATGCAAGTTTGTGCGTGGATGTTTGTCGTGTGCATGGCCCGTTCCTCACACCCATTTCTCTTGCTCAGGGTCCATCTCACCTTGTCTAATCGTACAGGGTAACTTGTCCTTTTCTCAGCAGCGACAGACTTAACAGTGGGAAAAATCTACGCTGCCATGATGATCATGGAGTATTACAGACAAAGTAAAGCCAAACGGACGCAGGCCCTCCACGATGATCAGGTATGAACTCTTTTTCTGTCCTTTAAGTCAACAGTAGCATATTAGAGCGAATGTACTGCTCTAATAGAGCCATTTTAACCAAAATCTGACATTTTAAAGCTGAGGAGAATTATTTTTGTGCTACTCGCATCACCAAATGGACCAAATGTTTGTTTTCCCAAACTGCCCTCATATCTTCAATTAGTGTGGAAGAACAGATTTAAATTTACATCTACTTACACTGACAGACACTTTTGTCCAAAGCGACTTACAAATGAGAAAGAATTAAAAAATAAAATTCAAAAGAGCTAAACTATTGTAGTTTACAGGTGCCACCAACAATCTTTCTATAACAACATTTTAAGATGGTACAGGAGCAAGTATTGTACACTAGAAATGACACACTTGCAGTAGAAATAAGGTCTAAAGTTTTTCACAACATATATATCTCATCTGACCCATATGGCACTCTTATAAAGAATAAAGGGGAAACAGAATAAACCTGGAAAGTATTTTAAGAGGCTGCCAGTCTGCCTTTAATGGTTTTCACAATGGGAAAGTATAGCATTGCATGAATCGCTCTCTTTCACACAAAGCACTGCATTAATAATTCATTTGCAACCTTATTGATTTACTTACTTAATTCTCATTTTATGAAGTGGGGTTCTATTTAAAGTCACTTGCAGGGGTTATTTAATATTTCAGGATGTTTGATGGGTCGGTTTAATTATTTCCATTATTCTTCCAAGTGTTAAACAGAATAATGTGTGTCCTCCTGTAGAAGAATCTCAGAAAATCAATAGCGGTAACCATGCCTTTGTTTACAGAAAGGTACTTTACAATGTTACCTTACAAACAAACAAAATCATTTTTGACATCGGTTGATAAAAATCAGTTGTAAATGTGATTTCAGAGATGATGTATGAATATTAGACTGTGATGCAACATGGGCCTGATCTGCATTCCTATACCATTTTGCTATGGTGTGATTTACAACTACACATCCATATGAAAGTGTTAGTTTCATAGACTGCAACTGCCCTGTTCAATCTCAGTCTAAACCATCATGTTTCATGTGGATGTGGTAGTTTTCGGAAATACCGTTAAACATGTTGAGCTTTTCCACATACAACCTATATTCTGACTCATCCATCAGATAACAGATACAAATGTTTTAATATGTGCATGTTATTAACAGATTATCTCTATCAGCCCTCATTCAATTAAAGGCTGGAATGTACTACACCAACTTTTTTGGGGCAGTCTGCCTTGACAGAAAATCACATAGTGTGTGATGGGCACCAATTTTTTGCTTCAGACTATCATTCCATCTAGTTGAAGGATATTAAAACATGTTTGATATTTTTGGCTGATTTCAGAACACATATAGCGTTTACTATAAATAGTAAATTTAGAAAAGCTGAAAATAGCCTTTGAAATTGTCTCATTTTTTCTGTGGCTGTATAATTAAACAAGCCCATAATAAACCAAAATAAGTCTAAATGCTATATATTGCAAACAAGACAAATATTGCAACTTGCACTTGTCCATTTTAATAAATTTAATAATCTCTATTTCTGTGCAAACGTTTGCAAGGGTGTGATGCCTATAGTTTTCTGTTCAGATTTTAAAAGTCTTGTAGTATATTCCAGTCATTACTAACTGTCATAAGATTTTAATATAAGCCTGCTTTTACATACTTGCATTTTGTCTTTTTCCACTAGATTAAGGCTGATTTTTTTTTAAGATTTCATGTTTGGCTGGTGGTACCAATTAGCTGCTTTATGGGATAAACTTCAAACTGATACTTCTATGGCCTGTTTAATGACCCCTTGAAATGAAGGTTGGTTTTTTTGTGGCTTTTAGCCCATATCTGTTAGCTTTAAGACCATATATATATTTATAGTTAGTTCTGAAAGTCTTATTCCCAAAAGTTAGGATATATGTCCTTGTCTTCCTGAAAAATATACTAAAAATATTGATGACATACGCCTTTTTCTTTTTTATAATCTTTATCTGTCACCAATGTAATGCTTCAACAGTAAGCAGGTAGTCTCCCAGAGTCACACGTTTTTGGTTTTGTTGGGATGTGACTTAACCATATTGTAATTTTCCAAGCCTATTCTAACTTCCACCTCTTTTTGGAATAGGAAATAAGCCAACAAAGGAAAGAAAATTGGTTTGTTAAAACATTTCATGGGGTCATTAAAACAAGTGTGCATCAGTCTTATCTTAACATAAAAAGATAATATGTTCATTATTTCACCTGTTAGTAACAAAGCAACTAAAAAGCATAAGGGCTACTGAATGATAACTGCTGTCCAGCAGCCAATTGGTTACAGAAGCTTTTCATTTACTGGGACAATGAAAGTAAATGAATTTTCAGCATGGTACCATTGGCAGCTCTCAGGCAGCACGACTCACAGGATGCACTCATTTACCCACAATCCTCCTGGAATGCCTCCTGACTGACCACTGCCTTCTCCTGTTGCTGCTGGATCCCCTCCCCATTTACACATGGGATGCTCTGCATCCCATATCTTTCCCAAACCCATTTTCCCATCAGCTTGCCTGATACCAGCTGTAGGCCATGTTGTATCTTACACAGAATCGAACGCCATTAATGTTTCAGCGTCTGGAGCCGCCATCTCCGAGCCAGGACGTTGGACTCACTGGACTTCCCGACCCACAGAAGCACACCGCTAATCATCTGTAAGTACAATTTTCAACCATTTAAAATGAATATTTATCTTCTCTCATCTTTTCTTTTATGTCGGTGGTTTTCAACCTTTTTTGTGCTTTGACTATAACTCAGTGGTCATAATCCCTGAACTTGTAGACAACAAAGAAAAAGAATATCAAGTGTATTCTTAATCTGACTATATGCAGTGGTTTTGTTAGGGGTGTTGATGAAGGGATCCCGGCGAGCCAGTCATGGGTGACGGCACGAGCTCAGGAGATGTCACAGAAAGCAGGAAGCTGGAGCCCTGAAGGCCAGCACCCAGACGACACAGCAGATAACCGCAGACAATCTCAGGTACAAAGAGACTGCCCAAACTATGTAGTTTATTGTCTGGGTGTGTATAGAAATGCTTAAGTGATTTTAGCAAATGCACCATTATACTCAGTTATACACAAGCATTAGCATAACAGATAGCTTGTCAGATATGTTGCAAAGATGCAATCACTATACATAAAACTATATCACTATAACACTTAACTATATCCTGACAAAAAAAGAGAATGTTTTTAAATCCTGGTAAAGATAAATGTAACCCTGAACCACAAAACCAGTCACATTTTTCCCATCAAAAAAAATTGAGGTTTATACATCATCTGAAATATAAGCTTTCCATTGATACATGGTTTGTTAGGGTACAACTGATACAACTGGTACAAGATACAATTTGAGATACAGCTTTACATAGATACCAAACTTGTGTGGGTAATTCCCAAAGAGCGGACAGCAGCGAGTGAAGTTTGTAGGCCATTTTGCTGTATCCACTCAGCAAAAACAATTATGATATATTTACAGTAGGAAATGTACAAAATATGTTCATGGAACATGATCTTTACTTAATATCCTAATGATTTAATGATACTTCCACACACTGTATTTGATCAAATCATTTAATGGTACTTTAGCATGTTTAACCCAGTACAGTACTGTCTAGTACCATAGTAATTCCCTCGCAGCATTCACGTTCATGTAGTGACATCTCAATAATGTTTTCTTTGCCTCTGTACAACAGTGTTTTAGATATATGCAGTCTTTGTAGAGGGTATCCGCTGAGACGGTTTGTTTTCATAACCTTGAATGGCCGGTCTGTGTACCCCTCATCCATGTGCATTTCACTGGCAAACAGCAACAAAGCCTCTCCTCTGTTGCTGAATAAACCTAAACTCTGTGGACGATCTGCCACATTCTTATTCTCTTTTTTATATTCCCCTATGTTTATCTTTCTGTTACTGTTTTTTTTATTTTTATTCTCACACGTCTGCTTCTGATGGTGACGCTCATGTCATTGAATATGCGCATCCATATTCGTCTGTCGGGGAAGAATGTTTAAACTCTTCCTCTTGCCATTGTAGTGTCAGGAGGTGAGACACTCTTGCCCGGCTAAACTATTCATCACATTCTTGTTTTAGATAGCAATCTGATTTCTATAGCTTTATACTGAATAACTTCAGAACACATATAGCAAACATTTTTGCAAACTTAAAAAGAAACCTGTCAAACAGAGGCTTGGGCAGGACTGTCCTTCTACTCATACATCTCCTTACAGTGTGAAGGGAGAGAGAGGAAGGCGGAGATGTTCTCCTTCCATCCACTGTGCTTCGGCCCGTCTCTGAGGCCCCTGGCACTCTGCTCTTGCCTGCTGTCCCTGGGCAGTCACGCATGGTCTCCCTCTGTTTCAGCAGACAGTAGAGATGAGAGAGATGGGGCGGGACGGGTTCTCGGACACTGAGCACTTTCTGCCGATGGAAGGCCATGGCAGGGCTGCTTCCATGCCTCGACTCCCAGCAGACAACCAAGTGAGCGCCTCATCCTGTCATTCCTTCATGTGTTTTCTCTTTTTTCTTCTCCCCCTTTTGCCGCATTTGTCTTGCCTTTCCCGACCCTCCAAAAACCCACTCTCCATTGCTGTCCTTTATGCCCATAGACCAAATAAACCAATGAGAATATCATCATCCCATACTCGATCAGGCACGAGGGTTTAACAAATAGTTATTTTGTTAAGTGAGGACACTTACAAAAAAGTACCATGGGACCACCATGGTTTTAGCCATGGCATCATGGTACTACCATAGTTTTTATTTGTATTTACTTGTACTATGGTACTGCCTTCACATTGGTCTCCTTAAGTTACCATGTAAATGTCATAACCATGGTTTGAAATTAACACCAACCGAACGTGAAGTTTATGTAATCTACACACATTAAGCACACTTACTCAACTCATAAGTTAATATGAATATTAAATCAAGTCAAATTTAGCACACCCTGCCTGGGTGACGTCATTCATTGACGTGATGTCATTTTTGAATAGTATGAAATACAGAGTTATAATAAATACATTTACATATAGATTTAGAATTATATGGCCAGTAGGAGGTTGGTGAGTTAGAAAGTTAACTTCAAACCCTAATCATAACACATACATTTGAGTACCATGGTATATTTCAGTGTACCATGGTATTACCATCTGATACCATCACTGCACCATGGTACTGCCACAGTACTTTATTGTAAGGTGAGGGGTCCATTAATGTCCTCTATAGTATAAGCTACACACTGGGCCTGGATGTGAGGGAACTTAAGCGAAAGCCCTGCTCACAGGTTTGGGTTTGCTTCCTTTATTAGAAAGTCTTTTTGTTTCTAAAACTACTGGTCTCTATTTTTAGAGAAGATGGATTTTCTTTCTCTTGTTCCTTTTGTATTTTTCTTTATTGAATTATTTTGACTTTCTGACACCCTTTCTGACATCAATGTCCTTCTGTATTAAATTGAATCAACTGTATATTTATATAGTATAATTTTAGCAGTGCTAAAGCATTCCTTTTCAAATCAGTGCTTAAAATCATGCTTTTGTGCTTGCATTTGAATTACATTTCATTTATACAGATTTGTGAAATTTGAAGCAAACATTGACTTGGGAGTTGATACTGATGTGTATTTTTGCATGCATGTGTGTATACTGTGTGTGTTACAGTGTTGGGGAGTAACTTAAAGTACACACTACTAACTTTTCAACTAGTTAGTTTTGTTCTGTTAATGTTTCATGAGCATGATTGTGGATTCTGCATCTAAATATCATTTTGACGCAAACTAAGCCATAAATGTGCAGGTTGTATTTTGGGCTTTATTTTGTAGCCCAGTGTAGACAACCGTAAATGATACGGGAAAGAGAGGGAGATGTTGGCGAGCACAAATGCACTTAAGGACTTAAGCGTGGGTTGAAGTCAAATGATGTCAAACTGACATTTCACAAAAAATCATACCTAAAAGCTCAGATTAAATTATTATTACCATTGCACATCAGGGAAAGGTACAAAAACAGATATTTTAATGCACCTGTTTTTTGTTCACTTTTAACAAAGCTATTTCCAACAAAATATTGCTATAGTGTCAAATATTGGTATTTAATATCAGCCTTACTTTAAATTGTAAAATATGTCATGTTGTAAAGACTTTTTCATTTAGTCAGTTTACGTAACGAACCTATTAAAAATAAATTGTTCACCATTTCAAGCAAAATATTTTTTAAGCGTCGCTGAATATGTAATGTGTACATTAACTCAGTTATGTATTTGACAGTATTTTTTAGTTTTCTGATGAGGTATTTTGTGTAAATGTAACTGCTTTTGTTAAGATCCTCACCTAATTGAAACATTCAAGAATATTTATTGCCAGAAAAAACATAACTCATATTATCTGATTATATATTTTAAAAGATATTGCCACCTTAGTTTCAGTGTAGTTGCTTATAGCTGATGTATTCTTTACTGTAGTTTAACTACCTTATGACCAATTAACTCTTGCGTTACAGTAGCTTCCCCAACACTGTCGTGTTAGAATTTTCCAAGTTTGCATTTATGTGTTGAACTTGGTCTTGCTTTAACATTTATCTAGGTATTGAAACTAAAAGTATTGTGAAACTACAAGAACAAGAAAAAAGAGTTGTTGTTGTTGTGGTCTATGTTGCTATATGTTGTGTATGTGTGCGCTCTGTAGTAGTTTACCTCTTTATGGCCACTGTGTCTTGTGATCACTGTACCGTACCTCACCGTATCATTTTGTGTGGTGTATTGTGATGTGATTCTAACACATGCCTCTGGCCCTTTAGTGTATGTGCTGCTGTGGTAAGTGTCTTTTCTGTCTCCACTGCTTCTGTGTCTAACCAGGTTCTCTCTCTCTCTCTCTCTCTCTCTCTCTCTCTCTCTCTCTCTCTCTCTCTCTCTCTCTCTCTCTCTCTCTCTCTCTCTCTCTCTCTCTCTCTCTCTCTCTCGCTCTCTCTCTCTCTCTCTCTCTCTCCTCATCTCGCTCTCCTCTCTGTCTCTCTCTCCTCTCTCTCTCGCCTCGTCTCTCTCACCTCGTCTCTCTCTCTCTCTCTCTGCTCTCTCTCTATCTCTCTCTCTCTCTCGTCTCTCTCTCTCTCTCTCTCTCTCTGCATTCTGTCTCTCTTCTCTCTCTCTCTCTCTCTACTTCTCTCTCTTCTCGTCTGTCTCATTCACTTTTTCTCCACTTTCACTATTTCCTTCTGTGGAGTGCAATCTCTGTTCCCTTCTCTCTCACCCACTGTTAATGTGCTTTGTCTTGTGTATTTGCGCCCTCATGTGCTTTCTGTGTGTGTATTGTATGGACACTATTGTGGCGTGTTTTGTTTCGTATGGAAATGGTTGTGTAGCAGCCACGGAGGAAAGGAAGGCACCGGGGAGATAATCTCACTGTATGTGCTGTGTCTCTTATTCATTGTCTCCTATTGATTTTGTCTTTGGCTCATTGTCAGGAAGTGGTGCCATTTGGGATTCCGAATTATCAATAGACAAATATTAGTGGACAGTATGGTTTTTTTTCCAGTGACCAACACTTAACCAATACCCCCTCTAGTCATAAATATGTGGTTATGGCCTAAAGTATTAGTAATTATTTAGCAGTATGTATTTTTTTAATCGGTAGTTTATTTCAAAACTAATTTTGTGCAACAACCCCTCAGTTCAAAGTGTTAACAAAAATAACAAATATTTAGAACATCTTATATTTATATATTATATATATATATATTATATATATATATATATATATATATATATAACATAAACAAAATTCAATAAATCGTTTATTTAATAGAATTATTATACAATAAAATAATACTATAAATTAATATAAACATAAATTAAATTAAATATAAATAGTTATATTATTAGCCACTAGCTAGACCGATAAACAAACAGACCGGAAGTTAACTTCCGTCCAGGCGCATGTGTCTGTGAAACCACCTATACAGTTTTGCATTTAGACAGAATTTTTGTAAAAAAATCCCCCAGATCTCTCTGTCTGCCTCCTTCTAAAGTACATCTGCTATCTATGTGCTCCGCAACAGTCACACTTACACGTGCATGTTGTGTTTTGTGTGCATTTGGGTCAAACGTGTTTGTTTCTAAATGTGCAGCTGTCTGTTCTGTGTGTATGTGTGAGTATGTTTGTTAGCAGAAACATGCCCTTTGGTTGCACTTTGGTTACACATTGTTTTTTTTGTTAAATTACTGGAATTGATACTCTATAATTTGTATATTATATGGCTTATAAATAAGCTGCAGTCTACACTTTTTACTGGACTTACACAAGAAACGCAGGGGACACTTTTTCAAATTGCTTTCATATGCTTACTTTGCAGAGTAAATATAAACTAAAGTAAAGCTAAAACTGGAAATCAGCCGAATACAGTAAAATAAAAGGTCAGGAGAGAACTTCTCCAGTAAAGTTAGTTAATGGTTTACTTTTTCTACAGTGGTTTGATGTCTGTACACCATCTTTACCTAAAACTTTAAAGGTTCTGAACAGTCAAAGGCAGGATCACATGAAATTAGTTAGGACAAAATGTCTTGGGCTTGAGCCACTGTAAGTGCCGTCCTGAACCATCCTCACATTTCTGTATGTGTTATGCATGGCTTTAAAAGAGAGGTGCCTGCTAAAAAACTTGTTCTCTGGGATGTTCTTTACCCTCTGCAGGCCAGAGATGGTCGAGAGTAGGATGTGAATTAAGTTAATTCCACTTTACAGATGTAATCCTGGATGCATGCAAGGCGAAACCTTCTGCAACTGTTTTGCTTCCTCTCTTATTCCTTCTTCATCTTTATCTTCCTCTGTCTGGTCTCTGTCCTTTTCCTCTTCTGCATGGTGAATGGGGTTTATTTTGTGAATGATGAATTTTTGTCTTTGCTGGAACTGAGTGTGTCCATTAGGTCATACACAACCAAACAACACCAACTCTCAGACTTACCGAATTAAACACACAGAGATAAGCCGTTACATTTGGTCTTAAAGTCTGTTTCGGGCAAACCGATCACAAGGATCCAAAACCATTTCCATATTTGGAAGTAGTCACAAATGTATTCAAGTATTTGTAGAGCGAACTCTTTAGTGTCGGACAACAGTAAAGGACCGCCTGCTTGTCTGTCAATCATCTGTTGGACTAAAAAGATGTCAATGTTCCAATGAACTGTTTGTTTTTCTTTTCTGTGCTTTTTCAACATTAAGAAACTGACATAGTAGTTGATGTATGAAGTCACAAATCCTCCCTTTGAAATCACAGAAGATTCATCTAGATAATTCCAGATACAGTAATGTGTCTCAACTGACTACTTGTGATCCGATTACCCAAGACATTTAATACCAGGTGTCATACATTCACACAACCATCTGCCAAAACAAAACTGAACACTACAAAAATGAAGCTCCCTTCTCAACTCTGCCAAACCCATCAATTTCCAATAAACAGAAACCTCTCTTTTCCTTCGCTCCTTTTTCTTTCTCTCTCTCTTTCTCTCCACTGTGCCGGCTCTTTCAGCAGACCATCACTGATAACAGTCCCATGAAACGCTCAGCTTCATCTCTGGGACACGGTCGCCAGGGCCGGTCAGTGAGGGGTGAGGATTACGCCATGGAGAGGGTCATCCCGGAAGAAGGACACAGACATGGGCATCGACACCGAGAACGCAGCCATCGTGCGTCTGAGCGCTCTCTCAGCCGCTATACTGATGCAGACACAGGTCATTATAATGGATGCTGTTGTGTTGGGAGAATGTTACTTGTTTAAGTGTCGTGCATATTCACTGATATTCTTATTTTAAACTCTCTGGCTTTGAACCAGCAGGTCTTGGTACGGACCTCAGCACAACCACACAGTCAGGAGACCTGTCGTCAAAAGAGAGGGATCGGGGCCGGGCCAAAGACCGCACACAGACAGTCGAGAGAGAGAGACCGACGCTGGTCTCGCTCGCCCAGTGAGGGCAGAGAGTGCCTGACTCACAGACAGGTGGGCGACTCATTCATAAAGGAAGTCTAACTTGAGCTGGCAGTTGTGGAACATGGGAGATATTTTTAGTTGGTTCAAGATGGTCATTAGCTAACCCAAACTGGTAGCAGAGCTATTATATATTTGTTTTTAATTGTATTCGTTTCATTAATATTAAGAGCTTTTTACTGCCATGCAGGCAGCACATGTTCATAGGATCTTAAGCAGAGCTCTTAGAGTCAGCAGTACATGGGGCTTAAAATGTTTTGTTTAGAGATCGCACAGTGGGTCTAATGTTTTTTGTAAAGAATGTTTTTAAAAAATCCTAGAAAAAAGGCCTAGTCCTGTCATAAACTAATTCCTGTCTGGGAAACTGCCCCAAAAAGTAAAACAATGAAAATAGATAATAGAACAGATATGAAAGAACTGTATGAACAATATATATTATAAACAATAAAGATTAGATTCAAATACAATGCAATACACATAAAAATATAGGCAGAACATATAAACAATATAAAATATTGTTCCGTTCTATAGGATCATTTCACATTTGTGACATTTAGATGATAGATGGTTTGATAAAGACAAAACTAAAACAGAAGACTTTGTATATGTAATAGATTAGATTTAGTAAATAGTTTATAATATAAACATAATCATTCAATTACATTCAAATTTTGTATATTTCATATTGTATTTCTCATATTGTACGTTTTTATGTTAATTTATTTTAATTAAGTTAAATGTTTTATGTGCTTTTGTCATTGTAATATTTTATTTTATTAAATATGAATGCTTTTTATATTGCTATTCATGTTTAATTTATTTATTTGTTTTTATTTAGCTTTAATTAAGTTTTTATTTCTTTTCAGTTACTATTTTAGGCAATGATTCTAATAAAAGTTTTTCATGTAATATTTAGTCTAATATTTAATTGAATTTCAATTAACAGAATTTTTTATAGTTTCAGTTTTAATAATCTATAATAACCTTGGCTGATAGACCATCTTTAACCAAAAACAAGCACCCAGCTTAAGACTAGGTTAAAATTTCGAAAAAGATGATTGCTGGTGAGCTATAGTTGTTGACCAGTTGAAGTGCATCTAGCATGTCCCAAAACAGCTTCCAGCTTAGATTTCCAAACAATGTAACATCATCTCACAAAATGTACACATAGTTATTATTGTGATTTTATAGTCCGCAGAACCAGTAAATAATGCCAGAATGAAGTACGGAACTTGAAATGAGTTAATAAAGTTCAGAGTTACAGCTGTGTAACAAATATAATAATGTCAAGCTCAACATTTAAATAGTTATTTTCACTATTACAACAGAATTCAATTCTTTTCATTTGTGTTTCTTTTTGTGTCCTCTCTTTTCCCTGTGATATGTTGCTTAATGTTTGGCCGTTTATTTCATTGCTGTTTACATTGGTCGCTTTGCTCTGCTGCTCTGCAATGTCGTTCATTCTGGCATCGCTCTCTCTCTTTTTCTCGTCCTCTTACGACTACGCTCTTTCCTCCCTGACTGCTGTTGTGTCTATGCGTCCTCTCCTACTGTCTTTCTTCTTCTTGTTGTGTGGTTAATTTTGTCGTTCTGTTTTATTTGCCTTGTCCCATTTTCATGTAGGGCAGTAGTTCAGTAAGCGGGAGTCCAGTCCCCTCAACCTCCGGGACCAGCACACCCCGCCGCGGCCGGCGTCAGCTGCCCCAAACCCCAGCTACGCCCCGGCCCCATGTCACTTATTCTCCCGTAGTCCGTAAACCCATCAGCACCCCCCCTCCAGGCCAGCAGAACCGACTCCCAACCCCCACCTCACGTCGGTTCTCTCCACCTGGCCCCGAGCCCCCAGTATCTGGCCACCACCACCCTTCCCCTCCCCACCACGGTTCCGCCCGACACGCGCACTGGGGCCCCGGCCCTTCAGAGAACGTGGAGGGAGACAATTTTTATGACGACCAAGACTACGAGTTCAATCACGAGCCTCCGTCCTACGAGCAAAGCCCGGTTCAGGGCAACCCTCACCCTCATTCCCCCAGGACTTCCCGTCACACCGCCCCACCTCAGGGTCAGCCACACCCCCGACGCATGCCGAACGGCTACCGTTCCTCCTCGCCCTCTCCACACCACCACGCCCCCGCCCACCCGGGCCCTCATAAGCCTCCCCATCCCAGAGGGCCCAGGAAGGGCCTCCATGAACCCTACAGTGAGACTGATGAGGATGATTGGTGCTAGCCTCTGGGAAGAGGGGAGCGAGGGAGGGGGGCCAGGACGGGATCACATGGATCCTCACGCAGTCACCGGAATGGACTGCCACCGTACAGAGAGCCGATCTGGAGTCCGGCTCAAAGCAAACAGGAAAAATTATTCTGAGCTGTCCAGGGAAACACTGGGCAGTATTTTGAATGTTCACGGGGAAATCAAGGCATGATTTTTTTCTTGTTTCTTTACAATTTCTCCACTGCCGAGTGTTTCCCTGTATGAGATGGACTGCTTACAGTCGATATGAAGACTGGGGAGGTGAAAATGAAATCCTGTTCTTAGCCTTTTTCTGAAGAAAAGAAAAGCCTCGGTTTTGATAAGGAGGTAGAATGTCTGAACTTTCAGGACGTTTCATGCAGTCCCTTCTTAGGCGAAATGACAGGCCATAATAATGGAAATATGAGCTCTTAACACTCATGAAAAAGGAGGATCACCTTTTTATTTGCAGAACTTGACTGGATTCATTTATTGCAAAAAATCAGTCCAGATGCTGGGAAATATTGATGAGTTTTATCATCTGTGTTTACTGTTATTAATTCTATCCCAGTGAGACGTTCGCCTATGTGGGTACATTGTGGGTGGGTTGGGATTGGCCAGAGGTGACCTCACCTGGACAAGTAAGAAAGCCCACCCTGCACTTCAGACCCCAAACTCAGAATCACAAATGAAAAAATTGGAGAGAAAAAATGATGAGCTCTTCGCTCGTTCTTCTTCTGTGGCTTTGTCTTCTACTTCTCATTGGAAACATTGGGGTTTGATTCTTCTGTTGCACTGCCCAGCTTTGTTTGAACTCCTAGAAAATAAATCCCTTGGAAATCCTGCATGATTGAAAAAAAATCTACAAAGAAAAAATATAAACAAAGAAACATGGGATAAAAGGGGAAAAGGGGGGATAAATTCCTTGGCTCTTTTGTCATGTCTATAAAGTTCTCTCTCTCCTATCAATACCCCCCCTTTCTCTCTCTAAGATCTCTCTCTTTTATACTGTATGTGTATGAAAGGGAAAGAAGCTATTGCTAAGACTTCTAACTGCTGTATATGAGGTGATCTTTAATGGTTTTATAACAGGTTTGGTGCCAAAAAACACGTGCAATTACCAAAAAAAGGATAAAAAACGAAATCAATAGCACAATTCTTTTAAAGCTCGAAACGTTTTGTAACCGTTTGATTTACATTCCTCTGTCAATGTATTTATTCACTTGCACAAAACCAGATTTAGTAGCACACACATATAAAACACAAAGACCTACACATATAACAGGCGTCTCCTTACACTGTCAGCGTGTTCTTCCAGTCTTCCAGGGTAATAATAAAGTGAGAGAGAGGGTTGGGTGCATGACGAGAGAGAGAGAACCTTTTCATCTTTAGATTTTTTTCGATAATGACAATGTGTATGTATACAGATATCACATAAATGATGATAATTGATGATGGTGATGAAGATGATGATGATGACGATGATGTTTTTCATTTGATTTTGTACCCGTTTTTGTATCAGCTGCTCTCCGCATCGCCATACATGTTGTCACGTGAGTTTCGTGTAGATGGTGTGTGGAGCTCTGTGATTGTAATCCGGTCTTGACAGGAACACGTCTGACCTTCAGCGTTCTGTGACATGAGCTGTTTCCATGGAAACACATTCTCAACCACATCACTGAGCGTTAATAACAGTTTGAAGCATTCTGATCTCGAGTCTCTGTAACTGTGAACGCTTGTTGTCAGAAAGAGGAGAAAAGAATTTGTAGAGGTATGAGAGGAGGGTTGACTAGTTCTTGAATATATTGATATACATGTAACATTGGATTCTATAGGTTTTCGATATGATCTAAGTTGGCTATAATTTAAGTTTTAGATCTCCTCTCTCGCCCCATGTTTATAATTTAAAGAAAAGAAGAAAGGCATTTTAAGAAAAGACATTTGGTCGTATCTCAAAACATTGACTGAGAAGGTAACTGAGCTCCACTACCTCTACTTGGTCAGCAGATGGCGCTGTGATCCACATTGTTAAGCAGCCAGTGGTCTTGGTTCTGACTGCCGGTCTTGCCTCTTTCTGTTTCATGTTTATGTCAATGACCTGTACACTGAGAGTAGTACTATGTGTCTGTCACAAATTGTGCACCGTTCTGTGTTCAGGAAATGTAACACAGCCAATCGAAATGCACAGGAACATGTAACACAGCCAATCAATTTGCATGGGTGAAACAACGACCGGGCCTTTCTGCCAAAACTTGTCTCTTGTGTCCCCCTGATCTTTGTGTGTTTTTGGCCCACATCACCTACGAGGTTGAATCCTCTGCGTGGAGTGACCCAGCATACACGGACACACTGCCAAACAAGTCACACCTTGAAGCATGTGCATATTATACAGATGTATGTAGCATTTATTAACATTATCACGCACATGAATGACACACTTGTGGATGTAGCAATTGTTATGTGGTATAAGAGTGAAACAATTGGCAAATGTACACCTCCTTTGAGGTGTATTTGTACGTGTTCACAAAGAACTGGTGAGTATTGTCTGAGACTGTGAACACGAAGTACACAATTCAGGTTCCATGTCTCCACTTGATAGTTTAGTTAGTGTTGGAATAGTTTATCTATGAACTGCATTCTTAGGAATGTATTACTGAGATCAGTGCCTTATTCACTTTTTGCAAAATCATAGCTGTTGTGTTTCAAATGCATGTCCAAACCCGTACACACATATACAGCTGCAACATCACAGTTTGCAGTGTTTTCTCCACACAGAATTTGCGCTCCACAATTTAAAGACTTAAAATTTATGAACACACACACACACACAAAATAAAAAATGGATATATATGTGTGTTTGTGAAAGGTGTGTGAGTGTGTTGGTCTGTGTGTGTATGTACAGGATCAAAATTCACTGTACAAATGATTTTCATGCTCGTATGCATGTACGATGTACTCTTAACATTCTGTGTATGTGTGTCTGAGGCTTCGAAAGAAAAGAAAAGAAAAGCAACAGTCTGGATAGGGCATTGACATTTCTCACTGTCTGTTAAAATAATCCATCACTACTAAAAACCTCAGTCCATGTTCTGCTAACAAGCGGCAAATGAAAATACAATGCCAACAAGCAATGTGAGAGTCACATTGTAAAAAGAAATTTAAAAAAGAACTTTTTTCAGAAACAAAAAAGTAGAGAAGTATTTACCTCAAGAACTGCATGTGCTATGTGCATGCCACAGCGTTTGAAGTCAACTGCAGGAATAAAAAAAGAACATTTTGTAGAAACACACACACACACGCACACACAAGTACCGATAAATCTTTTTTAAAGTATTATATTCCTTTCTGCTCTATTTTTTAAAAAGATACAAACGTACTGTGGGAAGGAAAATAACTTTGGTGTGATTTGAAAGTTGTTCTTTTTCTGTTTTTAGCTGTTTTTTCTGCAAACTTAAAGGAGAGACACTTCAACACTATGTTCAGGACACGATAATATGATTAATGTGACACATAAGAAAAGAAATAAAAGTGTCAAGAAGAACAATTTTTGCTGTTTTTGAGTTGGACCAGGAGTGTGCGTGTTTAGTTCTGAAGATTCCTTTCCAATCTCTTCTGCTTTTGATTCTTACACAAAAAGAATGTGCATAACAGTGGATGTACTTTTCTCTGTCATTTCCCCTTGTGTGCTTACAAACATTGTCCAGGTGCCAAATGCAAAAGTATATATTTAAGTCTTATCCGATACATCAGAGGGATCCAACTATAGGACATCCTGAGATTAAATGTCTTTCTTACGTTGAGTATGTCAAGTGTATTTAACAGTATTCAACACTGTACATTCTTTCCATTATAGATACATGGTGGCTGTTGGCAAAATGCACCAATTTACAGTGGTGGTCCAAAAGTCTTGAACTGCTTGTGAAAGGCTTCTGTGTTGCTTTGCATGTTATATTAATGTTTTATAAACCAATATCATCTTTACTAAAAAAATGATTTATTTTTTGTAAAGATGAGCAAATTATTATCGATTTTATACTCAAGATGGCATTGAGTTTAAATGTTTAGGCAAACCCCTTATACCAACATGTCTTTGGATCTTCCTATTGTGTTAACGTGGCCATTTTATGAATGACCTAAAAAACCGAGAAGTAGTGCAGACTTAAATTATTATTGAATTTAAACCCATAACTTTTGGCATTTTGCAAAATACAAAAAAAAAATCAGTTTTAGGCATGGCATCACCAAGAGTTAAAGGTTTGATTCTTAGGGAATGCTAAACTGTAAAGTCTAAATGCACTAGCGTCGTTCATTTATTTTTGGTTATAAATCATTATTGTCAGTCACCTTTTATCTTTGTTACTGGTCTTGTCAAAAATCTTAAAACCTTAAAAGGATAGTTCGCTTAAAAAAAATCTGTCTTTCTTTACTCACCTTGTTCTGATGAATACAAAGATATTTTAAAGATTGCTTTTATTCCTTCACCCTATTGACTACCATGGCAGGAACAATTACTTTTTTCCTAATATGGTAGTCAATGGGGTCCAAGAACCGTTTGGTTACAAGCATTCTTCCAAATGCCTTTGTGGTCATCCGAACAAAGAAATATATACAGGTTTGGAACAACTCGAGAGTGAGTAAATGATGACAGAATTTTCACTTTTGGGTGGACTAGCCCTTTAAAAAAAAGTATAAAAAATTGCGTCAACTTTGACAACACAGTATTTATTCTTTTAATTAATAACAGCAAATTTGGAGATACAAGGTTTCAGAAAAGCAAAAACGACGAATCTTAGATTTTTTTATGTGTGTTCTCAGAATTTTGGACTCCAATTGATTTGTGCCAGCAGTATCTTCACTGACCAGTCATGACAAATAATCGACTTTCCTCTTTTCTTTTCAACCTTGTTC
Organism: Oreonectes daqikongensis; assembly: GCA_026939265.1. Lineage (NCBI taxonomy): Eukaryota > Metazoa > Chordata > Actinopteri > Cypriniformes > Nemacheilidae > Oreonectes > Oreonectes daqikongensis. The sequence goes on from JAOTQM010000013.1 coordinate 6,761,840, forward strand.
TGTCCTTTTACGATCCTGAATGTGTGCATGTGGAGTTGTGCTGAGCCGAGTGTTCTAAAGTCATTTGGTCAGGACATTGCAGCAGCAGCTAACTGCATTCCTGGGAGATTTCAGACACTAGAGGCTCAGGTTTCAGACCACACAGGAGAAGGGAGGGGAAACTCATTCCATTAGCAGGACAATAGATTGGCCACACAGGCATTCATCAGCTTCCCTCCCCCTTTGGCTGTCTGCTGTATGTCGCCCAGATGTGCGAAGGGTGCCGTCCTTCCTCTGGTCTATTAATACTTCCTTCCGCTCACTCACACATTCCTCTCTCTCTCTCTCTCTCTCTCTCTCTCTCTCTCTCTGCCTGACCCACTTCCTCCCCCCTTCCCCTTTCCAACCTGGGGCATGATTGTGCTGCGTCAACAACACAAATGCTTGTGGATCTGTTATATCTATTACACATATTTGCTCATTTACACATATAATTGAACAAATACTGTAAACTACATAATGCAGTAGGTCAGTCTGGCAACAAAGTGCAAAATTTAATTTTTCAAAACATTTTTTAAATATAACCCTACAAACGCATCTATAATTTTTTTGTGTGTAAAAATATTGATTTCCACACTATTCCAGCAATGAACAACTGATATTGATAAAGCGAACTGTGACTAAAGCATTAAAATAGTACAGCACACTCTTCGCTAATAACATGCATGGAACCGAGCTGTGAAAAATGACAAGTTGTTGTTTAACTACACTTGCCGATGGCCCATTAATCCTTTGCAAGCACCTCAACGTTTAACTGCTGTTGTTCTTTTGTTCTCCATATCCTGAGCCATCTTGGGGTTGAAAAGAAGTGGGAGTGTATAAGACATGATGACAGCGATCATCCGGCCTGATGCGCTCACCGCTTCCTGCTTTCCGCGAACATCTCCTGCCTGCGAGCCACCCGCACCTCCCCCGGTCACATGACCAATACTTAACAACATCGGGCAAACCTAGCTGACTCAGAAAATTTCTTCGCATAACACGTCACACACACACACACACACACACACACACACACACACAAATATAGTAGGGAATATTTTATTGTACAAAAGTGAGGTAGATAAATGAGTAAATCAAACAACGAGTTTGAGGTAAATTTACATTTACATTTACATTTATTCATTTGGCAGACGCTTTTATCCAAAGCGACTTACAATTGAGGAAAACAGCAACAAATTTAGCTTATGTTGTTAACAAAAACCCAGTCAAGAGTGTTGCTGGGATATTCTGCTAGCACCATACATATTAAATACGTACTGTTGGAGTAGAACACATCATTCTTGACAAATATATAAATAAATAAATAAATAGGAAATGTTCATGTTCCAAAGTCCATGAAAGTTCGATCACACCTCTCGTAGACACCCCTTGTAGGCGATATCCTCAGTGAGAGAGAATGCACGACACTATGAACATTGCAAGTTTCCAAAAACAACCCCGCACTTCAATGACTGATCGACCGTCACACCACTGCGATAAAACATTGCATTCTCCAGATCTGGCGACCACTTTCAGCCAAGTGCTACCGGGGCGGTTATGCACACACCGTTCCCTCAGTAGTGCGCACTTGTCTTCACTGTCTGCACAATACTTGTGTTGAACTACAAGTATTGTCCTTTCAAAATGTCACAATTGCTCTCGGCATATGCACAAGTAACAAAGAGTCCAGCTTTCTACCACAGTTCGCCGAATTATTCTGTGATGTCTTCAGAATTCCTCTGACCTCCCCACTGTTCAGTTTGGCTTTTTTGCATGGTAGGAAGTCAGGCTCTGTGGCGGTCTTGCTCCGTCGCTTTCTGGAGTGTCGGTCCGGTCTGGTTGGGTTGCAGTTCTCTTTGTCCAATATGAGTTCTGCAGGACTGTGAAGGTGTGGATCATGCTCGTGTTCGGACCTTTGCACGTCCTGCGTAGATTGTGTCTCCATAGCTGGCACTTCCGAAACCGTGGAGCTTGTGTCCATGGGCTCTTCTGTTTGTGATGTGTTCTCTGTGACACTGGGTTTGTCACAGTGTCCCTTGTTCTCGCTTTGCAGTCTGGCAGAGTGGTAGATGTCCCTTGCAGATTTCATGACAAGAGTCAGCAGCAGGCTCCGATGGAGCCGGAGTCCACCACGCTGGGTGCGCGAGCTGTACATTTTACCCAAAGCCTGGATCATAATCTGCTTGGCCTCCGCTGTGACATCCATTGTTCTTCCTTAGTTTCTATGAACTATATATACAAACACTGTTTATTTAAATTTATTTGCGCTTAGTTCACTTTCAGTGTCTCATTCACCGAAGTAAACCCCAGCGCAAGGGCAGCGGGCTTTATATAGGTTTGGTGACGTATGCGCTAGTGATTGACATTCGGGCTCCTCCCATGACTCGCTGATCTGTTTGAGGAAATAAGTCAGAGCGTGTATCACTTTCTTCCTGATGTAATCTATTACAAGACTTTTTGATGGTTAAATACTCCATTAATCATGAGTCGAATAGTCACTTGACTAATAATGAATAGTGAATTATTTTAAATTTGAATTATAAAAATAATATAATAGAAACAATGTTCGTTTTAGTTTCATTTGAAAATGTATTCTTATGTACAGATTTACATTTCACAGCAACTTGTGTATTAACAGATTCATATAGCCTATATTATAATAAATAAAAAATCTTGAATCTAAAAATATGACCACCCTGAAAACATAACACACAATTAAATATAGATATCGTACTCGACAATATAACACAATGACAAATGCGAAAGAAATTTTCTAGGCAAATAACACTTTCATTCCAATGTGTATTGTTAGCTTTCACATTCACTTATGCCCATATAAGGAACATCCGCTGGACGTGTGCTCTGTGGAAAACCCATGATGCGTGGGAGGGTTCAGGCTACTTCCTGTTGCCTTATTTGCTTCAATGTATTTCGTCATAGCCAGTATCTTGACACGATTCGCGCGCGCACAACGAGCGTCAAGCTTCCTCTGCCCATTTACGGGCTTCATCCAGCTGTTGTGCGTAAAACGTCAAGGGTAATGTTTCATCGAAAATACATTTCTGAATGTTGACTGTCGGATTTCATTTTACGTTATGTTGTATCATCAAATGTTAACAGCCTGATAGCATTTCTTTGTGGTTCTTGACTCAGCTCCGAGATGAGATATGAGAAATATTCACATCCGTCAGTTAAAGATTGTATCCTGTAAACCATGCATTGTTTGTAGTGGCAACAGACCACGATCTCCACACATACATATAGTAACTATAGGGCCAATTAAAGCGAATACACTCTCTGCATAATAGCCTACAGGAAAAGAGTTCAACGAGTTCCGTATATCTACTAAGAGAACTCCAGAGTTTATCCAGTTTATTAAATGCTGTGCAGTGTTGACAACGTTTTCAAGCATGTTTATCGACTGGATTAGGCGCGTGCACGCACGCACACACCCATAAAATGTAGAATTTGCGTATTCTACCATTGTTTTGATGATTAAAACAAGCAGATTAAATTATGGATGCTTTTTGAATACCAGAATTTGATTGACACATTGTAGATGGACATTAGATCTGTAAGTTGTAAATGGTTATTACAGTAATGTTGCGAAACACAAATAAGCTATATATAAATCTTATAAGGTCGATTTTAGACTATGTTAACCCATTTACTGCTATTTAGATACTGAAACACATCAACCAATAAAGAGTCGAAGAGGACACAACAACCTTTGTTACAAACTTTTATTAAGATATTCAGCTGTATCCTTTGACTTTTCTCTTACTCTTTTTTATTTTTACAGTAGTTAATGTGCAATTACTTTTGATAATATTGGGTCACAGTTAGGGATTCACAAAGTTATTGGCACTTTGAACACAGACAGAATGGAGTGGATGAGCACTGGCATTACAGGGTCACTGCATGAGCACAGCTGGGTATGGGTTACAACTCATGCTGATAGTGCACGACTAACAATCAAACTTCATTAGTGCTTCTATGTAATATACAGTATATAGATTTGTATAGGGATGTAATTATAGAAAGTGAGACACTGCATCGTAAAAAAATTTTTACAACCAGTTTGTTGATTCGAGTGTTCAAGCAAACTGATGCCATCCCCATCCTGTCTGTATTTCTCTGTAATTCGTGATAACGAGTCTGGACGTGAAATCGTCCGTCTGTCGAACGCTACTTTTCCGAAACATCTGCAAAGTTGGGTTATCATCATTGCCATCAGCATGATCGATCTCGTATCAGGGAGAAGACTAAAAGCAGAAAGTTGGGTGTGCTGGAACAGAATGCAGAGAAAGAGGTGAGAGTATCTTTACGTGGTATACCTTGTATTTAAAATGGAATAGCAGTGCTGCATTCTGGGTAAAGAGGCTTACGTTGACAAAACGTAGCAAAAACTGCAAGCTAAAGGAAAACCTGCAAATACGGCCAGCCTGTCGCCCCAGAACAGACGGGCCTGATTTGATCTGCCTTTGCAGACAGGACATACAGTTTAGAAAAATGTACTCAATAGTTTTTAACACACTGCTCCATAACCTTTCACACCTTTAGTGACCATCCAGTTCCACATTCACACTGATCTACAATACACGGTACCCCAACAGACCGTACTGTAAGAAAAACGTGATTTACGGGCACTTAAACTATCACACTCTTTCTCCATCCACACAAGCGGCTGCTACAGTATCTATCTGCTCTCTGTGCTCTGTGACACAGTCAGACTGATTTGCTAGGTACCGGGAGCAGGTCTATGAACTTCACCCCAGCGAAGGTGCTTTACTCAGGCACAGAGATCAGACAGACAGGCAGCGTGATATGGACATCCTGACCTTTTATGATCAACACTGGTCCCTTAGTTTCTACTATACACATCCCTTAGGAAATATTTTATATTCTTGGAAAAACTAGGGAATAAAAGCAAAAACATTTTTTTTTAGGGAGAAGTGTGTAATTTTCTGTGGCGGCATCAAACTTTCCCCAAACCTTTTTCCCCATCAGCCATTGGTCACACAAAAAGACAGTCCTGCCCCAAACTCACACCACCGGTCAGTGTTTTGTTGGGATTGATGCTCAAATAAACAGAGCAACATTTCCATAGCACTACAGAACTGCAGTATTTACATTTCCAGGGGGCATCGACCTAAGCCGAGATATGAAAATTACACACTTCATCTTTAACTTCTCAACAGGAGCAAAGCCATCTCTCAGTCTCCCAAAGACTGCACAAGTCATTTTTCTCAGGTATGACACCACCTGGTGTTGACTGTAAGTAGTACATCTAAGCTGCAGAAACATCGCACAGACAACAGGTGGCGCATGAACACGGTGGTTCCTCTCCAGCAATGCATGCAGCATATGTGATCTGTGCCATCAAAATGGAGGACGCATAAACACTGGCACAGTCATACCCGGCGAGAGGAGACTCGACACCCCACCCCGACACACACACGATGCGTCTCCCACAATCCTCCTCAAAAGGCACCAGTGACCCAGCAGGCCTTTAACATCTAAAGAATAGCATACATAGCACCAGTATATCCCTCACCCTGGCCCCACCTTCCCAGCAATTTAGTCCATACAAAGAAATGAAAAAATACTCAGTACTCTATCATCAGTCAAACAACTCTATATTGTATGCTTAAAAAACTTGGCAAGTCAACTCTTTCACCTTGAATTAGTAGTATTTTGAAAAGTAAATACAGTACACGTGGTCTGTTAAAAGAATGGAAAGTAAATGAAAATGGATGCATGCACACCTGTGTGACATTTTTAAAGCCAGATGTTGATTTTGCAAGCTTGTCAATGTTATACATTTCTGCAAAAGAGGCATTTTTGTTTTCTGGTCAAATCACCAGTCAGACCTGAACTTGAACCAGACTGCTTTAAGAAGTAAATTTGCCCATAGTTCACTTTATTTGCTACGACCATTAGCTCGTAAAACAAACAAAAAAACAAATAAAAAATTCCCAGATATACAAACAGCAGGTAAGCCAGACTTGGTTATGCAAAGAAACAAAAGGAAAAAAATAGAAAAAAAGAGTAAACATGAGCTAAAACATAAGGGGTGAAAGACCTAATGTAAGCCATCAATTAAAAAGACAAACTACCTGTTAAAAACACGAGCAAAATCTGTTCAACAGTCTCTTCAATATTTACATCAGTATTCAGCGTGAATGGTCGGACACAGGGGTGCGTCCTGTTCCAGACCAGACACGTACACATCCACTAATTTAGTCCAAAAACCATCGAATACGCTCTACAAAAAAGGTGCACAATCCACCACTCTCCTCTACAAAAAAGGTGCAAAAAGCTCTAGTTCAGTCTACGAAAAGGTGCAAAGAGGTCAATTTCCTCTACAGGAAAGGGGGCTGCTACTGTACGTCCCAGGAGGTCAGTGACCCAACACACAAAGATACAACACTTACACACACACACACACACAGCCTAAAAGGCTGAGATTACTTAGGCATGAAATATTAAAATAGCCTAAAGTATCATATTTCTGGCATGTGCATTTAAAGCCATGCCCGACCGAACATTAAGATATCACCTGCGATCCCATTCAAATCCTGATGGAAATCTGGGCATATGCAAAAGTTCATGGGTTATAGCAACTTACAGATGGCCGAATTACTTTAAAAGCATCAGTACAGGATGTGCCTCCCATGCACAAACAATGAAACAAACATACCTTAAATCCCCAGATCAACACATCACCCACATGCAAACACGTACTGCCAACTATGTGCAAGGAATGTATACAGATGGTGACTTGGGCGGACACAGACATGCTTGCCTAAGCGAGCACAGACACACTCTCACACATGCACGCGCACACACACACACACAGCTGCCCAAACAGGGAGATGGGCGACACGGAGGGGCTTAATCATTCCGCACCTCCTCTCCTGGGACACAGGCAATGTAAACCCTCCTCCACTCCCAAACACACACAAAGTCAGACCCAAACCTTAAGACAGTAAAGTAACTAACAATAAGAAGCACTCAGTCTTCCTTCCCCCCGCGGGTTGTAAATGCATGTTTGTGTGTGGAAGTGTGGGAGGGGGAAGAAAGTTTACAGAAAAAATCTAAAAACATATTTACTTCCTACAAAGTCATTCAGACTTTTTTTACATTGATGTTGAATCTGCCTACATGTGATTAACCAACCAGTTCTTTGTCATCAAGAGCAAGTTAACATTAGTTAGCCAACATTTCATCAAAACTGGCAACAAACAGATTGAACGGCCAATCAAATTCAGGCCCGGCGATGGCATGATCACATACAAGCCAAGCACCAATAGAAGATCATCCTTATGCAAAAATAGTCCATCATTTCCATTTAAAGCCCCTAAGCATGGTGTCTCGTCACAAACATTTAAAACAAAAAGAGAAAAAAAAATACATTAGAGATTTTAAAACAATCCCTCCATCTCTCGCCCTTCAAAGGTGCGAGCAGACAAATATATCTTTATCCGTTACAGTCTTTAATCTTTCATCATCTCTGGATTTCTATATCACACACAGTACAAAAGCAAAAGGGGAGAAGAGAAAACGTCGACATGACACAAAGAACGTGGCAGAGTAAGATCCCGCATATTTTCGAGAGGAATGAAAGGAGGAGGATATCGAATTCTTTCCGTTTCAGGCAGAATATGCAACCTACTTCTCCTTTCCTCCTCTCTTACTGCTTCTTCGTCTGCTGTTCCTTAGATCGTAAGACAAGCACGTTTGCTGTCTCTCTCTCTTTCTCTCTCTCGGGCCAAATACAATCGGCTAGTCTCACTTAGCCAGATGCTACAAACTAATACATTCAATTTCAGTACAGTGAAATGAGGGAACCTCAGCCTCCGTGTGTGTTTGTGTGTGCGAGACATCGGAAAAGTTTTCTGGTCCTAATTATGTACTTAGTATTGTGACTATATATTTATAGCAGAGCATGGAGGCAAAGGGAACTTCTGTGCAAAAAAGGGTTATTCAGCAAAAACAAAACAAAAACAATGAAAAACAAAACGGTGCCCCGTCATAAACCCCTTTGTGTTCCTCTTCCTTACACTAGCCTTTACAGACTGTGCCATCTTCTCCAATCTCCTACCCGACTCTCCCTTCCCATCCCAGGCAGAAGCAGTAGAGCCCAGAGTCACGCATCAGGGTGGGAGGTGGGGCGGCAGAGGGGATGGGGCGGGGCTTTCCTCGCTGGGCAACTCACTGAAACAAAGTGCCACTGTCTCCGCCCACGCCCTGCAGAGACTCGCCCGTGGAACCTCCAGTCTCCACGGTAGTGCCTCCCTCCATGCTCGCCGTTTCAAAGGTAGGTTCCGCCCCCAGGCCGTCCGCTTCCATCTTGATGCTGTCGGGAAGGAAATTGGCGTAGGCGTCACCCTCCGCCATCAGTAGCTTCAGTTTAGGGATCCAGCTCTTCCTTACCACGCGCCGAGCGTTAGTGCACATGTCCGCAGCGATGGCGTTCATCTCGCTCTCCTTAAAGCTGGTGGCAAAGTTCTGGCAGTAAACTGTTGACAGAAATATAAGGTACAGGGTCATATGTTGGTGCTGGGTGCAAAATACACTTTTTGCAACACCATGCCAATGAGGCCGTAAATAATTCCTACTCGCCAAACTGTATTTTGAAACGGTTTCATGTATTTTTAGGGCTGTCAAATTCCAAAATGAGTGTTTGTGTTTATATAATGCGTGTGATGGCATACAGGTGTATATATAGCAAATATTTACCTAAATATACAAACATTTATATTTGAAAAATTTATATTTTGAACTAAGTATTTTTAATGCTTCTCTCTGTAGATCAATGAGAAAGTTTTTGTGAGATGAGTCATTCTCAGTCTCACCATGAATCTGCACCTGTAACAAAATGTGAACGATTTTGTTCCTCATATTTTCATTTTCACGGCTCAATGCAAGAAATATTCCACATATGAATCACCACAGTTCTTCTTTTCTGCTGAAATTGTGCCAATTAATGCTAAAAGATGTGGCTGATGTTAACACATGTAGCATCACAAGTTTCTGGGGAAGTTACGAACCATTTATGTTTTATTTACTAGATTTGTTCTTTCAGTACATTTTATTGAATGAATTTCCAAATATTAATTCTGGAACCTGTGGGTGATTTGTTACTAATAAATGAGCACGTAAGATAACTCACACTTGACTGCATGCAACACACGACTGTCCAGTGGCTTACGGCTGGGGTCATTGGTGGAGGAACGGATGCCGGTTCCACAGCTGTTGGCCAGAGTACTCCTGCACGAGCAGAGAGATGAAGAGAGTTACAGCAGACCATACAGTCTCAAAACCGCAGAAATAAACGACAGCGCGCCTCAGTCTCACCTATCAAAGAAAGCAGCTAGCAGTCTCCTCAGAAGAACTTTGTGTCTGGTGCCTGCACTGACGTGACAGTTCATCAGCTGAGCTCGTGAGATGTACACGCTGGTGCCTGTGAACAGAGATGATCACTTGAAATGGTGTGAAGCCTCATTCATATTAATGTATATGAACTGACACATGATAAAAGATTATGACAAACTCTTTATGACTCATCAGTTTGCATGAATGCATACTAATTACAAAATGACGCTAAATTAATGTAAAAGCAGAAACGAGAGTGTGAAATATATCTTAGTTTCCACATAAACAGCATTTAAAAAAAATGTTAGTAGGAAAAACGAAGTATTCTGCAGTATTTGTTGATCACCGATCAAATGTAAGCCAATCTGTGACAATAAACATGTTAATTCTTTTTAACAAAGTCAAATTTCCTTGTTTTTCAATGAGGCACACAAGATCTTTGGAACAGTCTCAAGTCCTGCTGGGATAACACGGATCATCAGGTACTGCACAAACTTGTGGAAATCCTGCCAGCTGCATGCTGGGGAACGTACTTAAAACGAAGAAATTCTGAAATATAAACACACACACATGTACACAGTATTGGCCAAAGTGGTGTCTTGGAAAATTGATGTCTTCGCCCATTATTCAAACAAAGAATTGAATATGTATTAAAGATTTTGTATGCATGTTGCAAAGTTGTGCTTGGAGTGCAAACTGAAGCTCAGCTTTGAGAAGAATTTAAAGAGGCTTGGCTAAAAATGAACACTTGGTCGACACAAAATCCTTCTACTGTAAACTAATGACTACTGTAATCAAAGAAATATACATTTTAATAACTGATAATATTATTCTCCTACAAGCCTTTTGTATTCCTATGCTTTTTTGCATATTAGAATAACATTTATATTTACGCATTTGGCAGATGCTTTTATCCAAAGCAACTTACATTGCATTATACTGTGCAATCCCTGGGATCAAACCCATGACCTTGGCGTTGCAAGCGCCATGCTATAACCACTGAGCTACAGGAATAAACCCATATTCCTGATATGCTGTACTGTTTTTTTTGGCCACGACAGTATAGATAACAGATAAGGGATCCGCTGCTCCTTTGTGTCCGATCATCAAGCACTAGTTTGTGCAGTTTATTTAAGATTAAAAAATAAAATGTCAAAATGGCTGTTGGTCATTAGAATCAAAGTGCCATGTCTGCCTACATGAGGAAAAAATAGATTTCAAACTCAGTCAACGCTTATTTTCCATCATACTTTAATTAACTAAGCATTTTCTTTTTCTCTGATCATTTCCATTTTTGCTTCTCATTCCTCCAGCGCTTTTGAATTTGCTCATCTTTTAATGACTTTCTGATGACATTTTTTCCCAAAGACGTTTAATAGTTAGTCTTTCAATTCTCATTTCATTTTCCACTTGATATTCCTTCATGTCTGATCTTGCTCATGTGCTTTCTTTCATCATTTCTGCAAAGAACCCCTAGCTGCATGTTTATATATGACTGCTGTTTAAATAAAGTTCCAACGATTAACAGAATTCCTGTTGTGTGTACCGAGCCGATCCTGTCGGACAGCTCGGAGTCACTAAGGGCCACGCTACCACGTGCAAATCACAAAAGCCTCCATTAACTCACAAAACCCTTTTAACACCACAATACTAAAAACACAGCTTCATACACAGTTGACCTATCAATCACCACATGAGATCATTTGCTTTTCATGGGTAGTTGAACATGACTCAGAAGTATGAGGCTGGTTATCTTAGGTTTATCATCATTTTATTTTCTCAGCAGATGTTTTCTTAACAAAGAAACGTACAAAAAAACGCATGTAGAAGGATGACTGTGTGAACAATAAAAAGACACTCTATCCCACTATAAGACACCTTGACACCATGTTTGCAACTCAACTCAAGTTAACAAGGCTCAGGACCAAAATGCCACCAGAAAGCACAAAAACACACAACATCCTATTCTGGATCTATGAGAATATGAGCGGCTGCATGAAGTTATATTTTATAAAAAAATACCAATAAGATTTATATATAAAAAATATTCATATCAAATATAGTTCATGGTCAATGCTGAAGTACTTAAAATCAGTACAATGATCTCAAACCTGATACTAGCTCCAGTTTCTCTGCGGGGTCACCTTCCTCGTACAGTTTGGGATGACAGCGGTTACCGATCTGGGCAATGAGCTCTGCAGGGAGAGAGGCGAGATCCTGTCGCCCGCGCATCCTGGGCCGCGTCTCCGAGTGGTCGGGAAGGGCCTCCACTCGCTCACCCGCTGAAGAGCAGAAAAAGTGATGAAGTTTAGAGTTTAGCTTTATGGAAAACGTGTGAAGACAAAAACAGTTTCTCAGTGCACGCAGTCTAGACAGTTACGAAGATTAAACCAGCACGCAAGTCTTTTGACTCTCAAAAACAGACAGATAATACAAAGCTCTTGGGACTGAGACTAATAAAAGACCTGTGAAATCCAAACGCATCAGAACACATTCAGTTTTCATGCTGTCTGAGAGCAGATAAGAAGACCTTCTGATAAAATATTCATGAGTTCTGAACAGTTGAGGCATTTAACAAAAAGTGTGAATTTAGCTGATGTTCCCATCTAAGCAGTACAAAAGAAAGTAGAGAATAGTTTGACTTGTTCGAATAGAAACAAACTAAGGATATAGGTATTACAACCCATACCGATCTAAAAAAGTGCTTAAAAAGTGATTTTAGCTTTGACTCACCTGCGGCGCCCACGTTGAGCATGCTGTACATGGTGTACATGTTGCAGATCTGCCTGTACTGCTCTTCAGTGCCATCGTCCACCCCCTCCTCCTCTTCCTCGTCGTCGTGGTAAGAGATGGGAGAATCGCTGGCGTAGGCGCTCAAAGTACCAGGGCTGGTGCCTTCCGGAGTGGCGCTGCTCGTCCCGTTGCCATTGGTGCTGCCACCACCGTGACCCCCTGTTCCCATTCCGAGACCCATGCTACCTTGCTGCTGGATGGCGCTTCCACGTGCCATCTCTTGAGAAAACCGAGCCGCCTTCCTCATTCCTCCTCCGCCTGATCCGCCCGAGCCTCCTCCGCCTTCTCGACTGCTCCCTTCCCACAGCCGCTTGGCCACCGGCGTGCACACCACCGAATACGGCGAAGCCTCCGGCTGCTCCGTCTTCACCCGGGACACCAGAGGCAACGGCGTCAAGCAGGACGTGGGCCGACTGGCTGCCGTGGCCACCACCGCACCCCCTCCGTTTGCCGCCGTCTGACTGACGGCCGTCTGGGTAACTGGACTCTGAGGCTCCGAAGGAGGGGTCTCTTCGGTGTGAAGACCCTGTGAGTCACAACTGGGGGAGCTGACCTTCAAGAAGAACTCTGTGCCCTTCTCCATGATCTGCTGGATTTGGAGAAAGCCGGCCGTGTACATGAGCAGGAACTGGTCACCTACGTTCATGCTGAGGCGGCCGGTGTAGCAGAAGGCCAGGATCTGCTGAAAGCTCTGGGGTTGCACGGCCGGGGGCAGCTCCACCACCGTGGGGGTCTTACTGCCCGCACTGCTGTTGAAGAGGTCACGGAAGTAGGAGCTGCTGGCCGCCAGCACGGCACGGTGAGCTTTGAAGGTGTGGCCTTTTACCACCACCGACACGTCACAGTACAGCCCCTGCAGACGCTGCTCATTCAGACACTCCAGGACATTGTTGCCAAAGTTTGGGATCGCCATCTGAAGGGTCTGAGCCATGGCGCTATGGCCAGCACCGCCACAGAAATCTGAGAGGCACCAGAGGAAGAGAAGGAGAGAAAGACAGATGGAAGAGAAAGAAAGAGATCTTTGTAAGCGGCATTCTCTCAGTGGAGAGCGTAGCAGTTCATCCCGAAAGACTCATTGCCAGCCATCATTCACTTTAAAAGCTCTAAAATCCCCTGCACAATAAAGTTTGTCGCAAAGACACAAATGACTACAGGCAATGGACTATTACGCTAAAAGGTGAGTTGTACAAAACCACAGGGGCGAGCTTGCAGATACCTTTATCACACCCGTCTTAAACATCCAACCTCAGTGTGCAAATAATAGGGGGTTGGTGAGCACTCTAAAATCCTGTGAGCGGGATGTGACTGCTAATCTGAATGAGATGGTGATTCAGCTGAGACAGAGATAAAATGGCACTCTTTACAGTACTAAAGCAGGGAGGGGGAGAGAGAGAAAGAGAGAGAGAGAGAGATTCGAAACCTCACAGTGATTGAGGTCATAGTTGAGGAAGAGGGTGGAAAACAATGGGCTTTGACTGACACTGCAGTCAGTATTATTACTGCTAAATGTGACACCATGAGAGAAGCCATCATTAAAGCTCATGGCCCTGTTCGGAGGGAAATTCACTGTAAACAGTTAACTTGCACTTTCTGCTTTTATTGGGCATGTTACTATGGAGTTTAAAACTTATTACAACAACAAGTCTGTCCTTACCATTCCCTCCTTTTAAGGTAACAGAGGCAATAATATTGATGAGGAAGAAAGCTGGCAGACTGACTAGATACACCTAGTATAGACTGTTTTCCCTTTCAAGAATGCGTTACTTATAGGAATAGTTCAGCCAAACATTATTTACTCTGCCTCTTGTTTTGTCAAACCTGTATGACTTTCTTTCTTCTGTAGAACACAAAAGAAGATATTTTGAAGAATGTTGGTAACCGAAAATCGAAGGTACCCATTCACGTCTATTGTACGGACACAAAACAAATGCAAGTCAATGGCTACTCCTGTTGTTCGGTTACCAACATTCTTCAAAATAGCTTCTTTTGTTTTCTGCAGAAAAAAAGTCATACAGGTCTTAATTGGGCTATTTTTTGCAAGCAAAACTAAAAATCACATTAACAAAACATGACATCTCAAAATTACTCTGCCAAACATGAGACTATGATGTGATATACTTCACACATAAAGATTAAATGGTGTTTACTGAAGAACAGTCAGTGAGGGAGAAACATCTGGGCAAATGTTACACGCACACACAAACATCACTGGATCTGACATCTGATCACACAGAACTAACAGGACGTTCATGGTAAAAGAAGTACCCTCTTTGTCTGACTTCAAGCTCTCTCCCTAACTCTCCCCCCTCCCGGCATGCACACACACAAGCCATAGACATCAGACAAAACGGCTTGTTTACAGTTGGCCAGAGAGCAGTGGCACACATACACACAGAGAGGCCCAGGGTTTATTTAAGAAGTTTTCCTTCGGTGTGGGGGAGGAGATGGGCACCATAGGTATGGTTATCACAGTGTGTGTTTTGTCACTGTCCCGTGTGAGATATGCAAAGAGTGAACTTACAATATGTAGACTTTGAAGAGAATATTATACTTAACAGTGAAAATGTAATGCAATAACGTTTAACCCAGCCAGTAAAATAATAAATCAGGTACAGTAAATATATTTAATGCCATTATTTGCTAATATATGCTAAAGCATAGCTTATTATTTATAGTGAATTCGGGTCACTTCTGATAAACATCCTAATGTCCAAAAATAGCTACGTTTACCTGCATTCACCTAAAATGTAACAGAAACAGCGTAAACATCTAATAACGTGACGCCAAATCTGTGATGGAAGTGCAGACGCAGCCCCACAATAAACATCGATTCATGTGACAACGCGACTTATATAACAATGCAGAATAGAACAAAACCAACAGCAAACCTTTGGCCGCCAGACCTGCCCGTACAGCGGTGTTATCAGGCTGTAGCGGCGGCAGGCTAACCGTGTGTCAGTCAATCTGGCCGTCCGTCCGGAGTTCTCTACTGGCACGGGCCGGGGCAGCACAACGATGGCAAAAGCGCTCTCTATGACCCACTCAGTGAGAAATGCAGCACCTACACGCGAGCGAGCAACAACCGGTACGGAGAAAACACGTTCAGAGCGGGGTGGGGGGAAATCACCAACGATCACATAAAACGAGCAAGTTTGCCAAGACGGTACACATCTGCCGCTGTTGTCCCGCGTTCGCAAATGCACCACATCGAGAGATCGTGCCTACATCCTCGGGCCTAAACGGGTCCGAATTGAAAGCGCACTGTACCGCTGGATTTAGGGTTCGCCCCGTTCTCCACTCCACTCAGTGTTCAACGGCAACACTCAGGAATCTTTAACGATGCAACGCATAGGCTGGCGGATTAATAGCATCTTCACAGTGCACGGCTGCATACTTTTTCATCTCGCGGAATGTAAAGTTAATGTTCCATAGCCATTTCGCGCTAGTTCGAATACCCCACCTTATCTTATTTTACATACATCAACAGGTCATCCCGGGACAAACGCACGAACCGGGGGCGAGCCAGACTGAACCAGCGCTGACAGTAGGGGGGGTCAGTAGACACCGCCAATAAGAAAATGATTTAACTACTCGGCGCCACAACAACATCAATCACAGTCAACGCAGTATCTTCCAATAAATCTAAAATGTTAGGTTTCCGTTAACTGATTCAAAAGAGCCCGTAAATTCCGTTTTTATAGGACCAGATCTGACACCGGAACATCTGCCAGCACGAGTGTTCAGCCATGTCAGTGAGGTCGGCGAAGTGGTTAAACTTTTTGTTGGTACATTAGTCTGTGCCCATCCCCCACCGCACACCTTCCCCAAAACAATACCCCCCAAAAATCTAAAAGCCATTAGATTTCGGCCAAAATGCCAGGACATCCGAGGATAGTCGCTCGCTCGCCCGCCGTCTTCGAATGTCACGCAGCCTCACATGACCCGGCGCGGAGGCTCGAAGGCGGCATACTCACCCCTTAGCTGGAAGCCGTTTCAAAGTGTTTCAATGGAGTCCGACGCGCTCGCTCTCCTTCACTCTCTCGCCTCGTCTGTCTCGCGCTGGAAACAGCCATTCATTGTGGGCATAGGCGCAAAGTCGATCGCAGAGCTATCGAGTCCGAACTCTTTTCCAGCGGGATACGGAGCGCAGAGCCACAGATCATGCATAGACTAGACATGACTCCCCATCGTCACTCAATCGCATGATCATCACAGGCGCAGCCTCAATGCCAGGAGACCTATCCAGCGCCGAGATGTATTTGCGCATAGGCTGGCACAGCAACAGCGAGAAGAGCCACCGCCTCGTTTCCATACGTGCGCAAAAAGTAGGCCATGCCTCTGCGTCTCGCCAGATCCCCAATATAGAGCAAGCAAGAACGCCATGAACTAATAACTATGCACAGAGAGGGGACGCCGATGCTTTTATTTTGATATCTGTTTCCAGTTTAGAGTTAACATTTTGTTTTGGGGAATTACATTGCGTCCCAAAAGGATTACTATTGTAGCAGATTTGCTTTTTATAATTCCTGCATCATCAAAGCAAGAAACAGATACTCTGTAATTAATCACAACAGTCCGAAATCAATTATAACTGTACAGTCTTATACTAGTAAGTGATGTTTTGTATTTCTTTTTTGTGTAAATCTTTGTCAAAAGATTTTATAAGGGAAGAATCATACTCACTGTAAGCTCGGATAATCCATTTAAAATAGTCGTCACCGTAAACATGACCAAAATCCTAAAGTCATACGGTATTGTAATCTACAGGGAAAACCATATGAGCACGTGACGTCACAGACAGGCCCTATAGATGTCCTTACATTACCCCAGTGAGCTACATTTACAATTGCATTTTTGTGTCTGAAGAAACGTGCGCGCAGGCTTCCGTAGTCACGATTTTGAGAAAGTGAAAATACTGGGTTGCCAGATAATACGCTTATGATTACATATTGATTTGTTATTTTTGAATAAACTTTTTATAGTGTGTAATTACGTTTTGTTATTTTTTATAACAAAAATCACAAAATATAAATACCCCATAAACCAAACATAATTGTACCTGAAATGAGTTTGTGCTGGGGCACTTTTCATTTTACATTCAATAAGATGCACCTGACCATATTTTTTTTGCCATTGAAGCACTTTAACTAGATTGGCTTGTGAACGTTAGAAATCAAAAACAAAACCGGAATTTATTATGGAGGCGTTTCTGGTACATTACTTTCAGAGGCAATGCCCCCAAGTATTTAACGTATAATGTAATCCCAAGTACTATTCTCACATCGCCCATAACAAACCTGTGGTATTTGAACTATTACAGAACTATACCATGTGAAGTATTAATATAGGCCTACTATTACTATACATCTATTTACAACAAAACTTTACTGCCATCTAGTGGAAGTTTTAAATATATTATCTCCTTTGAGAAGCGCAGTTAAACACTGCTCAGCCATACAAGACCCTGAGGTAGACCTATACACAAAACATTTTATCATTTGACAGAGTGTTTGCACTATCATCCTTCAGACTATGTCCCACTACACATCAGAGTGTCAATACTCTGTATGACCAACTAAAACTAGTACACTATAATATTAGGGATGCACCGATCGGTATCAGGCCCGATACCAAGCTCATGTAGCTTCGTAAAAATGAACCGATACCAAAAACCAATACCTTGTGCTTCTTACTTTTGAAAATGAATCCTATTTAATTGACTGTCTACTTTAAAAACATACTGTACAAATGCTGTGAGAAACACAGTAAAGTTTTGTCTTATTTTTCATTATGCCCTTGATTATTATGCATTTTGGAGGTTCTTGGGCATTGACATTTTTGCTTTAAAAGTTTGTGACAAGCACATCAGAAAATCAATAAATAATTTCTGTATGTGTTTTATTAATGTTTGAGTTGGAGTTGTTCATAATAAAGAAGCTGTTCTATTTTCATTAGTCTCACTGTGTTGTGCTTGGAAAATTCCCACCTCACAAAAAAATGAAATATAAAAATGTATACCAGTTGTCATTTTCAGAGGTCTACACCCACCTGACTTTAAATGAATGGTGTTGCCTTCATGAGCATCACTGAATTGTAATAGTTGTGTAGGCTATATGAGTCGATTGTGCTCAATGTAAAGAGATGAATCTCAACATCATACTGTTACTGCTGGACATGAGTCAAATATACAAGATTCTGGAGGATTTCTCTGATGATCAGTGGACAGTTTAATGACTCAGAAACCCTTAAACAACTATAACAAAACATCTCATTGATTGTTCAGGTAACATCATACAGTATTAAGAATCAGGGGGGTGTAAACTTTTGCACTGGGCTATTTTTTAGAAATTCTCTAACTTTTCTTTCGTAAAATAACTTGCTCACGGCAGGACTATATTAAAAATAAACCTTAATTTTCTAAATTCCTCTTATTTTTCAGCTTTTTCCAGAATCTGCAAACCATTAACTATGTTAATATAATATTCTGGTTATCCACTTATACAACCTACAACATTTTTATGAGCCTTTGACATCTGCAGAAAAGTGTTGCTAAAGTTAATTTGTCACCACTGACGGCAGCTGTGTTTGCCTGATGAAAATGACAACCATAGTTAATTCCCAGCCTGAGCACAGATCGTCTGAAGAAAGCAGTTCTCCGCTGACAGATGGCAGGGGTGAAGAGGAAAATCACTTCAAACAAGCAGCTACTTCTGATGACCACTTGATGGCAGCACTCGTTCGTTAATATGTTAAAACACTGAGGCATACAGCAACTTCCAGGCAGCCACAGCTGAAACACTATAACATGTGGAGAGCAAATTAATGCCAACATTGTCTCGTAACATCAATTTCTACACGAATGGGCAAATTAAAGTAAGGATACCAACAATATACTCAATTGATCTCTATAAAACAATGCTTCACTTAAATAACACTTTTAACAAAACTTTTCGTGTTCAGAGCTCGCATAACCTATTCATTAAATATAAAAGTAAATGCTACTTATCAAAACTAGCTTGTTCTCTCACATAGCCTCAGTCATTCACATCTCTGCTCCGTGCTAACTATATCTCACTTCTACTGAGAGCTAAATGTTCTATGAAGAACTTAGCACAGCTTTTAAGTGCTATGATAAAACACTGAGGTGAATTTAACAGCTGGCAAGATGGGCCAGATGGGATCTGCTACTGAGCATCATGCACTATAAAACAAGTTAGTTTCATCCACCTCAGCAGGCATAGAAGAGGGAGGAAAACCTTTGGGTTTCTGTAGGCTACACCATAACTTATTTTCTTTACACCCTATAAAAGAGGATACTATCAGCTGTTCCCTAAAAGATATCATTTAACCAAATATACAAATTCTATCATTTATACACCCTCACATCGTTTAAATTTTGGGGGTTAAAATAAGTTACCTGGCTGCCTTAAAAAATATTAGTTAACTAATATAACTAATTTTATGCAAACTCGTTATGTTAACTAATATTTTTATATTGAATTCATTCAAAATTTCAAGGCAGCCAGGTAACTTTTTTTAAGTTGAACCAACATTTTTACACTGCAGTGTGTGTCTATGGAAGTCAATGGGGTCCAGTATTGTTTGGTTGCAAACGTTCTTCAAAATATCTTCTTGTGTGTTCTGCAGAAGAAAGAAAGTCATGCAGGTTTGAAATGACAAGAGGGTCCCTTTACAGCACATATACAATTATCGTGTGTCAATTTCACAATTTCAATTTCATAGTCATTTCATAAGTTACCTGACTATGAGCTTAATATGTTGCATTCAAATGCATTCCTATGAAGCACATAAAATGGACTCATTTGGTCAAATGTACAGTATCTGAGAGAGAATTTGATCAAGTCATGATTAAATGTACGACTACAGAATGAAGGTCCAGCTGAGTTTGTTCGACATTCTGACTCAGCAAAACTTAGTCTATCAACAGCTACTCAACAGCCATGTGTTAATTTATTCACGCCATCATTTATTCATCTTCCCCTTCTACCCCGCTCGCCATTTTCAAAGTGAATATGAAAGTTTCTCTCAGATGCCTGAAGAACAGGAGTGTATGAAGACAGAAACATCATGTTCTTGCTGCAAGAATGGCCTCTCCTCACTCAACACAGATAAAGTCGCTCTACATCCGTGTCTTTTTGGTATTTGTTTTTGTAGTACTTGTGTTGTTTTATAGTTCGTTGTCTGACCATTTTACACATAGCTTGCTTCAGAAAGCGTCGTGTTTGAGGCAGCATCAGCCAATCACGTCGTCTCGCATCTTCCGCTCAACACCAAAGAATGACAGTAATGTTGGTATGAAATGCGAGTGTGAGAATAAAGATCTGCTTTTTTAAGCAGTGTGGCACAGTATCTTTTTGCTCTACCTTGGCTCATTGCTTGTCTCACTTCTGCGGCCCGTTGCCATGGGAACACAGCTGCAGCACTTGAGTCGTGAGTTGGGGAGGCTGGGGGATGCTATTTAGTAAACACATTCGCATTTCTTCATTGGATTTAGCAAATTGCAAGACAGAGGGGAAAAGAAACAGATCATAGGATCTCCAAGCACAGCTTTGCCAATGGTGTGAGCAAATGGTTTGTTTTGTGTTTAGTTAGAAGCTTAAATCTTTCTCATATTGGAGGAGTTTTCAAGTCATCTTTCCAAAATGTCACTTTATATTGCATCCAATTCTATCTCCCCGGTTCTTCTATTTATGTAATTTGGGTATCAACACATTAACATTTGATACACTTTACGTTATGCATTGTTCCGGTCTTGTCTGTTTTTTTTTAAGAATTTCTCACTCATTTTATCTTACATCACATTTGTTACATCACATATGACTGTAACTAGGAATATGTGGATATATTCACCAACATAAATACACAACATCCAAGGTTAAATTATGGCATTAATCTGACAAAATGCATTGTTATGATACTGTGGCAGAGTGATGGTTTCAGATGGCACACAAAACACCAATATGTACCGTGGTGCATATATACCATTGATATATATCATCATATTATCTCATTATTATTATGTAAGTACCCCCACCTTTAACTGTAAATAAATAAAAAATATTTAAAAATAGTAAATATTACTGTTGCTTCAGTCATTGGCCCATGTGCTAGTAAAGACTGCACATGCTTGCCAGGGTCACCACCAGATCTTTAAAATTCCAGTTTAACACCTGCAAAACACATACACTGTCATTAAACTTATGTGCACCTTCCATAAATGTAAAGGAGAATATAACCCTTAGTCGACCTGTTACACATTGCTTGTGACATAATATCAATTCTACTGATTTCAACTGCAATATGTGGTCAACTGTTCTTGTGGCCGTGATCGATTTAGTCATTAATGAATTCTTGGAATAAGACTCAGCTCAAAACGTGCAGTCAAGCATTAGCATTTCTTGGTAAAATCCCAAAGAAGACTGCCATTCACTAGATTCAAGGATCTTTATTTCTACAGGACAGATTTTTTAATCTATTAAAGCAAAACCTTTTAAAAAAAAAGAGGAGACTGGGGCTAGTTGTCACACAGGAAAGTTGCCACATGGGATATAGCTCAGTGACCAAGTTTGGAGTCAAGGGTCCAACCAAATTTTATAAATTTTATTTTTGACATTTATTATTTTAATATCATAATTTATTTTTTATATTAATTTTATAAATGTAGGCTATTTTTTGGGCTTTGTAGCTTTATACTTATAGGATAGTGGAGAGAGAGACAGGAAGTTATGGGATGAGAAATAGGGGAACAGGAGTCGGGAAAGGACCACAAGCCGGGACTTAAACTCGGTTGCCTGAAATATTCTTAAATGTTCTACTTTTAATAAATGACACACACACACACACACACACACACACACACACACACACACACACACACACACACACACACACACACACACACACACACACACACACACACACACACACACACCAAACTCATTGTTCTGTACAATTTATAGGCCTTTTTGTTTGTGGGAACCTAAGTTTTGGTCCCCACGGGGACATGAGTTGGTGTGTATTCAGGTTTAGGTCCCCACCGTCATATAAAAACAAAGCCACACATACATACACACACACAAATAAAATTATTTTGTGTTTTCCAACTTAACCTTAATGTAAGTGTATTAAGTAAAATAAATATGTATAAACATGTTACAACTAGCCCCAATCTACTTTTTATATATCAGGTACACATTTATTTCCCCAATTTCCCTAATAAATCACATTTACATTACATTTATCCGAAGCGACTTCCGTTGCATTATACATTTGTTTCCGAGTATGTGCAGATCGTACAAGTTACCGACTGTACATAATGCATTTAGGACGACTGGATGGATAACTTTAAATGATCATATAGGTTGATAATTATAGAATATCCCTTTTGTAGTCTATACGTTTTATTCAAGCAGTACAGGACGGCTGCATATTGCGGTTAAAATCACGCAGGAGTGGCATCACGCTCGTATGGAGAGGGTTACCCCGATCTTCACTCTTCTGCTCTCTCTCTCTCTCTCTCTCTCTCTCCCCTCCCATCATCTCTGTATCGCTCTCTGATCCCACAGTGTAGTAAAGCGGATAGGCAAGCTTAACAAACAGCGGAATCTTTGCAAAACGCATATCGACAGAGGTAGGAAACTTTTATTAATCGATTTCACCCGTATTTGCAGCAGTCGATGCCAAGCATGCCTGAGCAAAAGAAAACGAGCACCTCTTCACACTGGATAGGGGATTTGGCATCGTGGTTGTCCAGACTGCGCAGTGAGAAGCCAACTGCTCGCGCCGCTACTCTTTTCTATCCAGAAATCATCTGGCGCAGCGCGTTTTGACTGAAAGCTTTCGAATGTGGTGTTCTCGCTATAATGTTTGCGCTTTAAATATGCAGGTTGGATTTGAATGGCATCACGCATCGTGTGTTTTTACGTATTAGTTAACTACGGGCTGTTATTATCTACGGGCATGTAAAAACACGAAGCGCGTCTGCATGGGATGCACTTAAGGCGCACAGCCACTGACAGATGTGCGGACGGGATTTGGTATTAATATACCATGGCGGGGTTTTGTTGGCGAACTGCGTGACACGGTTTGCGCTCGTAACAGCACGCAGTCGATGTAAGGTGCGTTTGCCTCAGCATTTCATAACTTTGACATGATTCCACTCGTGAGTGGTTTAATTTAGTCTATTATTCATGCGTAATATTTGTAAGTAAGGATGTCAGAAAGCATAGCAGATTACATTCACGACCCATCAGAATGTGCGTATGTGTATTTAAAGTGTGCCAGAGATATTTGAAAAGGAACTATGAAATTACAATTATCAGGATACGCAACAATATTATTTTCTAAGAACATCTATAGAAAAGTATTTGTGTTTGTGGATACCAGCAATTCACATGCCACTGTCATTACATTCCTTTACTTTGCGTCACCAGTGCAACACAATAATATTCAAACAAATGTTAAAATTGCTAATCGATGCCAATACATGACTTCAGTAGGGTAGTTACAGCAAGGCTTAGCAGGATTACAGTTCCAGTGGCGTGCACAGGTGGGTGCCACGGTGCTCAATCGGTCAATGATACTCAGAGCTATTAGCTCAGTTCCTCAGGCACACGAGCACAGTGTTTGCACAGAGAGCCTGTGGCTCAAACTGCAGTGGACACAGAGGTCAAGCCTCCACCATGGTGAAGTGGAGGACATTTTGGACAACATCTCCCAGCATGGCTTTATGAGTCTGTTTTACTTCCCTCAGGCTTAATGGTTTGAGGGCACAAAATCTGGTGTTTAAACGGCCAAACGGGCTGTTGCTCTGTGTGTGAGAGGAAAATAATGAAGAAAATAGTCACATAGTCACTAGACATGATGTTTTCTTGTGCACTTAACGCATCTCGCATCACGGCACACGGAGGCAGTAATTATGATGCCAAACTGAACTGTCCCTTTTCTCCAAATATACCCCTAAAGACAGAATCCCTGCAGGCTTTCGATGTGCCTTTTAATTAGAGCTTTATAATGATATTAAAGAGACCGAGGAGGATGTATGTTGTGGGGGATGGGTGTCTTATATTCAGCTTTTCTTTAATGAATTATGACTTTGATTCAGTATTACAGATTTTGGCCAGATTGGGCCGCAAGAAATGTTGTGCATTCATTAAAAATGACAAACATTTGTACTTTAATTTCATTTAGTTTATTAAAACCTTGACTTTCTTGAAAAGAGATTAAACGTTTGTGCCATCGGTAAACAAGAAACATTTGGCTTATGTAATACAATATTTTATTAAATCAATGTGCATGGCCAGGCTTATGTCTCTGATGACAAAGAAATCTCTGCATATTAATTGAGTTTCAGCCATACAGTAATGAGGTAATAATTCTTAGATCAATAATCTTCTTTTTTCTTAAAGTAGTATCTTACTCCGCAAAATGTAGATGTTGGTTGAGACTAGAATCCATGCAGACTATTTAGACATTGAATAGAGAAACTTATGCAGACATCATGCATGTATTGATTATTTAAAACAGATACATTTAACTTAATTTTCCTAGGCACGAGTACATGCAAGAGAGAGAGGATGTAAGTGCATAGATTTGTTTCATTATAGTTGACGTGACGTGTTTCCCCCTATAACCCATCTTTATAGTGTACATATGTTTATATTGTACATATCCATCAGTAAATTTCTGTTTTTAGTAAATAGCAATCTGAATATAATGTTCATAGTACATTCCCACTTGTAAATTCTTCATAATTTTTGATTTATCCTGTATTTATGCACAACTGTATATCCTGCACTTGCTTATTGCACTTCTGGTTAGACCTAAACTACATTTCGTTGCCTTGTACTTGTACACGTGTAATGACAATAAAGTTGAATCTAATCTAATCTTCACACGTTTGCCAGTGAAATCAAGATGATGTACAGGTTCCTGCCAGTCAGGTTGTGTGTTATTATGGTATGCTGATTGGGTCTCACTATCGAGACTCATGATGATGGGTTAATGAGGCTTACTGCCACTTCCTGTTGGCTGGCCCAGGGGCTCAATTACACTCCTAGAGCTTTGGGGGCTCTAAATCACCTTAGGCACTGCTATAACATGTATATGTTGAGGTATGCTGTCAATGTGCACATGTTTGTTGTGTCTATGTAAGTTCATGGATTTAAATGAAAGTATGGAAATGTTCCAAAAGTTATCATGTGAAATAAAACTAGATGGAGACACTTTGAATTTGATTGGTTGTATTTGAGTTGCTATAAAAACGCTTCTGGGTGTTCCGTGTGGTTGCTAGGGGATTGAGGCTGGTTCCTAGATGGGAGTTTATAGGCCCAAGTATCATTTAGATATGTGTGTGGTCCCCTTTTCATTTGAAACATATAGTGAGAGGCCTGCTTGCTAAGAAACAGTTTAACAGTTTCTTATCACTATTATCAAGAATATACAAAAGACAACAAAAAGATGCACAATTCTCGAAGTCCAAGTTGTGTTTAGGCCACATCTCCTAGTTTTAGTCACACCTTGTCTGAGCAGCTTTCATAAGTGAACTGGCACAGAAGATGGATTGATATAGGCCTGCTATTTGAGGAATGCAAGAAGAAAAAGATGAAGTGTGTATAAAAGCATTGATTAATATTCCCTCTGCATGTAAACTCATATTCTGAAAGAAACTCTCACTCTCTCTCCCACTCTATTCCCACCTCTGACATTTAAAAGAGCAAAGTCATAACGTGCATCTTTGTACTAAACCAGCTTAAAGAAAGTGACCTTTGCTACACTTCAAAGTTTCTTGTACAACTTTTTAGAGTAAGCATGGTTAGCTAGAAACATTTGAATTATTACATTATATCATTACTTTAAGACATTTGGCTAAGTAACACCAGGACTTCTATCCATCACTACGTCAGCCTCTATCGTTGCTCTGATAATGTCTAGGGAACCGTGTTAAACAGTGTGTGTGTGTGTGTGTGTGTGTGTGTGTGTGTGTGAGAGAGAGAGACGAATCTGTAATTTAAAATAGATTATTTATTAAATTTGTCATACACATTGCTATTCCTCTCCCCTTATGCATACAATTTTTTTGTTATGTTGATCATTATTTTATCATAACAAACAACTTAAAGTCATTAAAGCATACAAGAAATATCTTGTATCTATATAATATCTATCTAAAAAATCAGTAAATCAGTAAATACATCAGTGATTTGACCTGAAACAAATTACTTTCTTTCAAATTTTATTCTTGCAAGTACACATTTGAAAGAGATCAGTGTTTACCTTTTACGGATAATTCAATTTGCATTAAAACAAGAAAGAACAAAATAACGTTGAAACATATCTGATTGCATTTTTAGCACATCTTTATAATATTTTTTTATTGTTGAATTGCTCTTTTCTAGTGATATGTCTATTTCACACATCTATTACAAATCTGTTGCATAACAGACAGCACACAGCCAAAGAGACCGACTTTATTCTATATAACTGAATATGAGCATTTATGAGCAAGAAATATAATAGATGGTGAGAGACTGTGTATGTGTGTGTGTGAAGGGGTACCATCTGCCATCTGTAGTGCTCAGTGCCAGGACCTTCCAATCATCCACTAGTGAGCGAGTGTGGCATACAAACCTGAAAGACAGAATGAGAGACAGAGAAAGGGGAAAAAGTGATGATTTGCATGAATAGGTCACCTGGACTTTCCGTAAAGTTTTCCGTATTCCTTCTTCAGATGAGAAAGGTTTTTTGAGAGCCGCTCTGTCTCACAATATGTGATCTTCATGAAATACTGGTGTTTTTCTGCCTGTCCCAGTTCATTTCTTGGCAATAACATTTTTCTGACTCTCTGCCCACATCTCCACTCCCACCCATACTCTCTCTCTCTCTCTCTCTCTCTCTCTCTCTCTCTCTCTCTCTCTCTCCCTTTATCACAACTTCTAGTCTAGTGTGTACTGGTTAATCCATTATATAGTTGTTCTTATTTGCACATTTAGTGCTACTCACAGTATGAATAACAGCTTGGCTTTATATTGGTGAAATTCCGGTGATATGCAGTGGTTGCGCAAATTCCTTGTGCTTTATTCATGCTACCAAGTTTTAACGCTGGCAATACAGCAGACAAAACTCACATTTATTTGTAACTAAACATATTCTCTTGATGTGAAGATGCTGGAGTTTCATGTGTAGCAGTGACAAAGCAAGCAGTTCAGATACAGCAGAGGCAGACTGAAATGTGAACTTTTAAAATTTAAGATGCACCGAAATATCGGGTAATAATCGGTATGGGACGATAAAAGCACACTACCTACTATCGGTTTAAAAACAGCCAATGTTAAGAGCCAATATATCCTGTCAATCAAAAGAGGACAGGATGATGCAAAGAATTTGTGCTCTGTGTATAGAAAATGTTGAGAAACGTCACCAGTTTGACGTTCAATAACAATAGTCATATGAATTTTTGTTAATGCGGGTTGATATAGACACCAAACTATCGGTATCAGCAGATATCACTCTAAATAATTGGTATCGGTGGAGAAATGTAGTATCTATTTAAAATATAAACCTCATATCCTGTTTATTTCAAAGTTAAGAATCTATAATAAATATATTAGAGTAGTTCTGTTACTGTACTGTAAAGGTGGCCCACTGCCCTTCCTACGCTGTTATCCATTGATGTCACTGAGAGTGATCAGAGTCATCACCTGCTTCACCCATGCAATGAATGAATGTAGGGACATTTGTTTATCTCTAACCGTATCGCCCTGAATGCCTTAATTACTCCCATCGACGCATCCGTTAAATGTCACTCAAGCACTCTACTTTGATCTTTGCACAAGTTGAAACCCCCTTAAAGGGATAGTTCTGTCATGAATTACTCACTCTCTAGTTCCAACCTGTATAAATGAACACAGAGAAAGACATTTGGACGAATGCTTGTAACCAAACAGTTCTTGGACCACCGTAGTAGTACCATTACTGGACCCCATTGACTACCATTACTATCCTACATTCTTCAAAATATCTCATTTTGTGTTCAACAGAACAAAAACAATTATAAAGTAATTTTTTTTACTATGGTAGTCAATGGGGTCCAAGAACTGTTTGGTTACAAGAATTCATCCAAATATCTTTCTGTGTGTTTAACAGAACAAAGAAATATATACAGATTTGGAACAACTCAAAGTTGAGTAAATGATGACGGAATTTTCATTTTTGTTTGAACTGTCCCTTTAAGTTTCCCGTGATCGTTTCCTCCGACTACAGTCCAGGTCCTTTTCAAACTCACCTCTAAAAGGGGACACTTCCATTTAACTATAACTGAACATTATCTGCCTTTGAAATTTAATGATGCTTTTACAAGATGGAAGCAAGAAGCAGGAAAAAAAGGCTCCACCCCGAGGCCACGGAGCCTCCCGCACAGCACAGTGGGGTTTTCATTACCTAAATCATAATGAATTTCCCTGTCTGCTCTGGATTGGAGCACAGCGTGGCCTTGAACAGTTAGGAGACCCCTTAATAAACTGAGCATTGTGAAGTGAGAATTAATTCACCACACATTTGCCACCTGTTCACATCATAAGCACATCATTCCTCTCTTGTTCTTTTAACATCATTGTGAAAACAGGAATAGTTGAGCTTGTTATGTGCTTTCTGATTTGTTGTGATGTGATTCTCCCCATACATATTTATACTACCCGTGCATTTAAAGGCACGCTGCAGTAATGTGTTTAGTGTGTTAAATGAGAATGCAAATGGTTTTGACGCTGGTTGTGTTTGAGCTCGATTGTTGTTGAAAATGGTAATGATATTCACATCCTTTTATTTTAATCGTGCCTACAATAACTAAAAATACACCTGGGAGAGTCTCGTTTTTAATGTGTGGATAACCGTCCTCTAGAGGAGAAATTCAGACTCGATAACCTTTAAAAACACGTTACAATATCTTTTTTTAAAGATAGATCTATCTGTATAATCTGTAAAACTCTCACAGCTCCTGCAGGGATTTGTTGATCCTTTTCGGGCTCTTGTTAGTGCAGCGATTCAACAAGAATGAGGTTTGCTGTGTGTGCTATGTAGGGTTACTGTAGCTTAAAGGCATAGTTCACCCAAAAATGAAAATTCTGTCATCATTTAAACATCCTCTAGTAATTTCAAACCAGTATGACTTTCTTTTTCCGCAGAACACAAAAAAAGATTGTTTAAAGAATGTTAGTAACCGAACAGTGGCAGTACCCATTGACTTGCATTGGTTTTGTGTTCATACAAGTGAAGTGAATGGGTATCTCTGTTGTTCTGCAGAAGATATAAAGTCATACAGGTTTGAAATTACAAAAAAGTAAGTAAATGATGATTTTTGTGTAAACTATACCTTGCGTATTGTCAACAGCCATGCAGGTGCAACATTTAATACATCTATAAGAGTCGTTTTTGAAGTGCGTGATCTTGTTTCTTTTCGATCTAAGTTCAGATTTGCCAGATAGAGGGGTAGACAGCACTCAGAGAGTGTGCGTACAGCCGAGGTCACTTTATTGGCCTGTACTCAGGTCTTCATCAGACTGACATCTCCACTCAAGCACAGCATGTTTGCAAGGTCAGCAGTCACCAATGGGACTCCAATTTCCAACTCTTTCTCCCTACGGACCCCACACTGGTATTATACAGTTACTGAGGCACGTAAATGGTGGCACAGCAGCTCGAACGAGGCTAAATGCATCCACAGGGACCCATCAGGACTCCCAAAACTATTGTACTCGCTTTCTCTGTCTTCGAGACATGACTGGACTGTTTTCAGCACCACGGACAGCTCAGTCGCTCATGTAGCCAATCGGAAACTACGTAACGTGCAGGATGTCTCACATCACGGAGATAATGTCCAATAAAAGAAAATAAAGGAGGCTTTAAACACTTTTGGGGTTTAAGCACCCTCACTGAATTAGATTTAAAAATTATTTTTAGCTAATGCACTGGTTCATATTCACTTTTTAGCTGAATATGGAATTGTTCATTTTTCCCGAACAATGAAGTATGCGGTTTCCTCAGCTTTGATATGATACATAATTCATATCAAGATTTATAACGGGACAAAAATGGCGGAATGGATGAACTCTATTTTGCAATTCATATTGCTGAGAACTACAAATCTTGTGAAACAAATTCGCTTGAATTTATTGCCGCCGTGTGCTGTGCCAGCTTGCACCTTCATGTCTGACAAAAACGGATATAGTTCTGTTTTTTTAATCAACGCCTGAAAACTAGAATGGCGCATGGCAAATTGTGTGGGGCTTGGTGCAAGAAGAGTTCTCCTTACTTAGCATTTTACAGCGGGATGTAACATTTAGGCTTCCATTGAGCCAAATGTCTTACGAGGCGTATAATGGATTAGTAGACTTTTATTTCCTTTCAAACCCTAATGTTCCCTTTAAATTTTGATGAAATAATCTTGGTAATGGAGGAGGCCGAGTTAATAGAATCCTATTGGAGATATTAGATTCACAGTAAGAGGGGAAATAGAGAACTAACGCTAAACATTATAATTCATTTATCCATATCCGTTTACTGTTCACTCCACGACGTGTTTACCAGGATCAGCACAAACTTTAGATGTTTTACTGCTGATTTAGCACGAGTCCTCTGCTAGTGGCCATCCCGCAATAAGCTGTTATTTATATGATGTCTAAATCTGATCTATTCCATGATTCAGCATTAGTGGATTAGTAAATGATGCATTGCCCAATGGGCATCACTCTTGCATGTGATTGGGGCAGAGGGTAAGGAATCAGGTCAACGCTCATGTCTGAATTTCTATTCTGTTCATATACAGTGAGACGCAGAAGCCTTGAGGCGCTACTACTCCTTATATACAGTACATGCACACAAACATTTCATATCTCTGCCCGACAACCAATCAGAATTCTCTATGCTGCTTGTGCAGGAAGCATACATAATATGTGCCGAGTGAGTCATATGTCAGTCTGACACATCTGCTAAATTGAATTACCTTTATGTTTTGTGTGCGCATAAAAGAAGCCGTGAATTTCAACCTTCACCCACTGAAACTCAGACTGAAACTTTCAAGTGAAATATTTTATTCAACTCCGGTTCAAGGACTGATTTCCTTTTTAATACCTACATGAAGCCACATTCCTAATTCACTTAAGTATGCGGCCGATCATCTCTCACTTGAGAGCCGGCCGTGGCCGTGCAGCGCTATGCGGGCTGGTAAAGGGAGATTGAGAGGTTGAAAGGTGTTTATAGGCGCTTGCTGCATGCTCTGCTGCTCCCAGGGGCAGGATTGTGCTACAATACTGTGGTTGTGATAAATGTGCAAAATGCAGCATGTTGGGATTGTAACACATTGTAGTTCTAAACAATACAAAGGCAGGAGGAGGGAAGAGGTGGATGCTATGCATGGTTTGATATGGTGAGTGCTGTTGTTTATAGGGCACTGACTTGGGTAACGTTGACGGGGTTTGGTTTTAGTGATGCAGGCAGTCCATGTTTCAATATTGTACAAGTATTTTGCAAAAATGCACTTGCGTCCAGTCAATTTTGCAAAGCTTTAGCTTAAAATACAAACGTTTGAAAGATTTACAAACGTTACAAATGGTGTACTGTAGACTAATTAGCAAGTGTGTTCTTGTTATGTAACACTTATTAATTCCTAAGGGTTGGTTAGCGTATGGCTTTGAAAACAGATGGCACGAATGGACAAGGAGGGGAGAGAGATTAAGTGAGATGAAGAGAGAGTTTCAGAGTTGAGTGAAATCGTTGGGGGGACGGAGGGGTTGGCAGACTGATAAAGCTGTTCACACCCCACTGACTCACACACACCCCAGAGGCCACGCGACCCTGTGCACTTAGACGTCAGAGCGTTTGGGGAAAATGAGCGAGAGGGAAAGACAACACAAATTGGACAAGAAAGAGTGAAGCTACCTTACAAAACAATGTGTTTGAGTTAAAAAACAATACACAATCCTGTGTTTTCCATTGGTTGGACAAACAGACAATACCGGCTAAGAATACTTATGCTATTAGTTGAACCAGTATTGTTGTGTTGAGCTGGTTGGGATGTGTAAAGAAACAGAGCAGTGTTTTAAAGGCACCACCGGGTCACACAGTTTACTGTTCTGGGAAATCAGCCTACAAATGGTTTACTTATAATTGTCACTGGCTATTAAACTAGAATCGGAAAAGTTTAATTGCTGCTTTAAATCTTTAAGTAAAATCAAAGTGGTGCCAAAGTTATAACCTGCAGCGATAAGTTCACTGCATGCTTTCGACCATTTGGATTTAATTACCGATAAAGAAAATTGAGAGGGAAATGAGCAGAAATGACAGTAATAATTGTGACAAGCTAAATGCAAGGAAACAAAGATACGGTTATAACAGGATGAGGGTTTTTTACTGTGAATAATGATGGATAATATTTTTGAATGATGTCTCAAGAATTCAGCAGCACCTGTTGTACCATGAAGGCTTAAAGACATTGTTCACCCAAAAATTAAAAATTCTTGGATAATGTTTTGTGGTTTTGCATCCATACAATGGAAGTCAAATGGGTCCAGTGTTGTTCGGTTACCAACATTCTTCAAAATATCTTTCTGCCGAAGAAAGAAAGTCAGACAGGTGAATAAGTTATTCAAGAACGTTCATTTTTCTTTAAAGATCTAAGCAGGACTTTCATGAAGGTTTGTCAGTTTGATTTAAACAAATACTAGGACATAAGTTAATTTTACACAGACTTTATGACTTACACAGCTTTATGATACTCTCTGCGCTTTCACTTTACAGCTGCTGTTTGAGAACAGCTGGATGCCAATTTCCCCTCTCTGCCCAGGAGCCACATGTCACCCTTTATTGCTTGCCCAGAGGTACAGAGCCACCAGCATAGCAAGATGTTGGTGATTCTTTTTGGCACACCTCCAAATAGTTCAAGTACCCTCCCAATATGTCACAGGTCTTGGGGTGGATAACACCAGTAGTAAACAAGAGGTCAAGAAAAGCATATGGAGTTTGGGGCTTAGTGATCGTCGGCTGTGCCCGAATGTGTTGCATAATGAAGTCCTAAAGGGCATAAACAAGTGAGTCACATTGTGTGGTTATCCACCGCAGAGGGGCATGTGGTGTGACCTGACAGGTGATCAAATAACTTTTTGTTTTCTTATACATATTTTTGAAAAGCATAACACTCTTGTACTCCTTTATAAAAACAAATTTGAGTATATGTAACAAACAGCCCCAAATTCAATGAGTTATTCAGAAAGCCCTCATCCACTAATCTGAAGATCTCTGCTCTCCACACACAGTGACATTTTGAGCCGTTAAAGCTGTTAAAAACCACAGAATATTCCTTGTCATTGAAACCAGAGAGCATTTGAGATCACTCCTGAATCTGCATCATCTGTTGAATCAATAGAAGTTTGGCAGGGTGTCCAGCCCTTTTAAGCTCTGCCTGCCCTTTGGATGAGGGAGCGAAGGCATCCACTGATAGATGTTTGTTATGTACAGACCTACTTTAGTCCTGGTGTGCAGGAGAATCTTGACACTGGTCCAACGATTTCCTGCCCTCCTGTTTCTTACGTATAGAGAGCAACTTCCTGATATCAGGAGTCCTCGCTGCTTCACAGTAGATGGGGAATGCAGGCAAAGATAATGGAGTCAGGTCAAGCTGCATGGCAGGAGCCCACTTTTACTACACAGAGTAAAAACCCTGCAAAGAGGTCAGAAATGTAGAGTTCAGTAAAAATACTATATACAATACTGCAAAGAATCTGTTTTTTAAGATGTACTGTATATATGCAATGCTAAAGTGGTGATAAAGTATTAAGCGTTTTGTAAAAGAAGGCGTACAGTATGACACTTTACTGGATGTAACTGTTTGATCTAACTGATAAAAAACTGAGAAAAACGGTTCTTTATAAACTCCATTTACAGTTACAATCCTTTGAGTAAATGCCCAACTGTTCCAGTTCAGATCAATTTTAATTAGTCGTTTCTGTTAATTAAAGTTTTTGAGCAAGTATTGTACATATCTGCTTTATGCCAAAGAAAATAGAAGCATTGTAACCTCTGCAAATTCAGCATGTCATTTGTAATTCCTTGGCCCAGATTCATGGATATTAATATCTCAAGTGTAATCTTGCATTCATTGTGAAGAAAAGCAGTGAACAGGTTAATACAGAATTAATTTGATGTCTACTCATAAAACCATAAGATAGTTATTGATGATAAGACATACAGTATATACATAGATATATACTAAATATACACACTAAATGTATATATTTGTTAAGGATGACTGTTATGTATAGTTTTAATATGAGATAATATTGAAAAATTCAACATGACCTGCAAGGAGACTCTAGCAGAAGTATACATTATTACGTATTTCACGCAATATTTTCAGAGTCATTAAAAACAAGGTACTGTCTTTCAAACATCTTGAAAAAATAACCACATCAACGCTGTCCTTCCAAAACCTCAGATGTCCAAATTCGCACTTTTTAAATGATTACATACTGTGTTGTTAAAGTTGACAAGCACTTTTTACTTTTTATTGGTTAGATATTTGACTAATAAGGATGATTTATGGCAATAAAGATAAGAGGTTATAATAGAGATAAGAGGTTTCAGAAATACAGCTGCGATCTTCTTAATACGCTTTTTTTCCCCTAATGAGGTGTTAATTTCCAAAGGCTCACTCTGTGTTTTTTTATCGATTCTCTCTCTTCTTTTCTCATGATAATATTTTGTTTTCCTCCTGCATCTCATTCTGTCTCAGGGAAACTAGCAGGGTTAATTCTGCAGGTAATGAGTCACCCTTAGAGCAGAAGGCAACAGATCGAGTCCTGGGTGCAAAACTGGATAAATAAACAATGACTAAACATTTGGCACGTCGCTCTGTGTATTGGACCGCTCTTAAATGTGATGCGTGCATTTAGTGGCGAGATGATGTATGTTTTTAAAGACACCTGATGACTCGGGTACTTAGGGGCTTTGTGCTCAGTACCTAGCAGATGGAAAAATACTGTTTTTCTCTCCTCTGCATGCCTCACAGTTTGACTGCTGCTAAAAACACCATCCCACATTTTGTCTACAGTTTTTATCTCTTTATAATTTGCTTCTTTTTCTTTCTGCACTGTGTTCTCACCTATTGTGGAATATTTGTGCATGTTCATTTTTCTTTTACATTTAAATCAGAATAAAATCGTTTAGTTTATAAATATTATAAATTCTCATATTAAATATCACATTGAAAATAATGATTAAAACGATTAGAATCACATTTTGTATTTAAATGAACACTCCAAAGGGATCAAGGGACACTCCACCCAAAAATGAAAATTCTGTCATCATTTACTCACCCTTGTTTCAAACCTGAATACATTTCTTTGTTCTGCTAAACACAAAATAAGATATTTGGAAGAATGTCAGTAACCAAACAGATCTCATCCCCCATTGACTCTCATAGTATTTATTTTCCCTATACTATGGCAGTAAATAGGGGGATGAGATCTGTTTGTCCCTTTAAGGTTTAAATAAATGCATTTTTAGTTTTAGTCATGGATGAAAAGGACATTCGTTTCCAGCTCACAGTATTTTACAAAAGCTGTCTTGCATGAATATGAAAATATTTGTACATTGCATTTGTACATTTATAGAGGAGCCTGCTGTTTATGTGTATGTGAGAAGGGTGAATGAGTTAAAATAACAGCTGTGTTGTAACTTGTTAAATATACACGGGGCACATCAATCACTTCAACAGCTGCTGCAAAAGATGCTAACAGTCATTAGCTGAAGTATGAACATAGTGAAATTGCATTTTGTTCTGCTGAGAATTCACACAATAATAGCCAATTAGTCTAGGGGTTTCTGGGTCAGAAACACTCCCTGCTTTACAAAGATATTGATAGACTGATGAGACACCAGAGGAACACGGCCTTATGAAGCCTATATGTTTTTAACAACCATTACTGTGATTCTGTCATGTAAATACTATTTGAATCCAAATGCCAACAAATGTTTTTAACAAAATAATAATTTTAGTTTTTTCAAAAGAATTGTAGATAAAACATCTAAAACACTGTCTAAAAATAATGTGTCTAAATTTGGTCAGTCCAACAGAGTCACACAAGGGGCCATTGCAGCTGGGCAATTCCATGCAAATGTCAACCTTACCATGAAAAAAGTTTTTTACTATACAGCACAGATGTCAACATTGGTGGTTCAAAAAGCCATGTGAGGTCCCAAAGTTTTTAAGCATTTTTTACATTTTTAGTAACAGTCCATATTTCCCATGAATGGACACATGAAAATTAAAATGAAGAAACCTTTATATTCTATAATGAGGCATTCCTTTTCCATTTGTTGGGTATTATTGCTTAAAGTTTTAAATTCACAGAAATCTTACAAAGTATGTCATCTCTCAAAAACTGTATCCTTTAATAATGCAATAGGAATGGGTCGGTAAGAGATTTTGACAGGATGATAACCTTAAGCCAAAATATCACAGTTTTTACGGTATTACAATTACAGCTTTAAAATGTCTGGGTAAAAAAAGCTTTTTTTCCATTGAACATTTTTTTACATGCACTTCTAATAATTAAACTTACATGCGTATATAAATATAAATAAATTAAATGCAGGAAGAGCAAACAACAAACTAAGCATAATCAAAAATGAGCACAGAACCTGGTGGATTCCTGCACTTTCTGTCTTTGATGAGACATAAAAACAGCTCGTACCTTTGGAACAGTATTACAGAAAATTGTAGTGGTTTTAAAACCGTAGCAATTTTAAACCGTGGTATACCTTGGAACCGGTATTCGGGCCATGCCTATAATGCATATTTATTTCCCTTTTTTAAATAAAAAACTCATGCATAGACTGATATTGTTCTGATGTTTAAACTCTATCAACAAGGGTTTAGTAACACAAACAGATGGTTCAGTATGATGGTAACAAATACATTCTCTGAGCCTTTATATGTCCCATCCATAACGCGAAATGTCACATCCATAACGCTGGAATTGCCCTGCTACAAAAGGGGCCACTTATAAGCACCTTATACAATCACCCTACGGTTTCGCTATCCAAGGCCCACAAGGATTACATGCATATAACAGGCTCCCTATTTTGTAGAGGATATACGTTACTAAGTTAAATGTGAAGCAGGATTGTAAGTCGAGCTTTACAAAAAACAGGTGCTTGACTGATTGAGAGCTAACAGTGTAGAGCCTGACAGCAGAAGGTGGTGTAATGATACTAAAGCCTTAGGCAGACTGAGACCTTATCGATATTAATTTATCGGAGAAAAAGAAATGAGCCCATTTAGATTAATGGTATAATTAATATAAATGATGATTTGACCCCAAAGGGAATTTTGCCCATTCTTGGTTATGAGACCTTCACACACAGGATAGCTTGGATATCACAGCTGATCTCATAATAGGAATCCTGCATGAAATCACAACCTCAGGCAGGGGTTAAAGTTCTCAACAAAATGATCTGTATAAAGAGCTCTTTGATCTGTTTATTGCCCAGGCCAACAGCAGTATCTCATCCACAGCACTACAGATAAACTCTGCATTGTCATTTTAACACCAAGACCCTTTTAACACGTATACAAGCCGTGGCCTTCTGTGGTTGAATCTGTGCAATGTTGACGAAAAGTACTCTCAACATGGTTCCCAAAAGACCAGGTGAACAAAATGGAACACAACAGAATCTAAGGGGCCCGCAGGGTAGCAGACACAAGTCAGAGGCCGAAACCAAGTTCACACTGTTAGAAATAACAATACCTGTGTTGCAGTCTAGACATTTGATTTGTCTGAAAATCACGGATTGTCTGAAGTTATTTTGCTTGTGGCTAAAGCAGAGGGCCAACACACACATCAGGACTCAGACAGGAAGTCAAATCTGTAATAACAAACAGCTTCAGGA
The DNA here is from genome assembly GCA_026939265.1 of Oreonectes daqikongensis. Lineage (NCBI taxonomy): Eukaryota > Metazoa > Chordata > Actinopteri > Cypriniformes > Nemacheilidae > Oreonectes > Oreonectes daqikongensis. The sequence goes on from JAOTQM010000013.1 coordinate 6,799,994, forward strand.
ATGCAACAGATTCCTAGAGCGGCACTTCCCAAGTATATTATTGTTTATCACCGAGACCTTGGCCAAGAGCTGTCTTACACTGTTTATTTACTGTGATATAGTGTCAGCCGCAGTACCACTAGGTATGCAGGTGTGTGTGTGTGTGTGTGTGTGTGTGTGTGTGTGTGTGTGTGTGTGTGTGTGTGTGTGTGTGTGTGTGTGTGAAATAACAATACCACCTCTGAGCCGCATATAGTACGCTGTGCCGGTGCACATGTCCATGTAGATGAATTTATGGATTAGTGAGTTAGAGATCTGCAGACTGACTGACAAACTCTCCACCCTTTAGTGCCACTGTGAGGAAGCTGAGAACTCATTAACTCACTGCGCTCATGAAGAGAAAGATGACGCAGAAATATCGAACTGAAATATGATGTAAAAACTGCTAGGCAAAGAGTGACAGGGTAAGAAAGAGTGAGGTAGGATGAGGCCAAAAACGGAAAAGGCCAACGGTGAACAGCAGAGGCTGGAGGAAGAGGAGGTGTGGAAGAGAAGGATGAAGAAGGGAGAGAAAGTGGCTGTTGCCAGGGACAACAGCATAATAGAGAGCATTCCTCCTACACAACCTCTGCCTTATTTTGCTCCTCCTCCACTCTGGCTTGATTCTATCTCTTTCTCCATTTACCTGCCTCAAGTCATGTATGATGTGGACCTCAAGCTCTCTCTCTCTCTCTCTCTCTCTCTCTCTCTCTCTCACTCTCTTGAGTCAACAAAGCTTTATTGTCATGATTGGTAAATGAATAGTTCACCTAGAAAGGAAAATTCTGTCATCATTTATTCACCCTCATCTTGTTTCCAGACCTGACTGAATGTCATTCTTTCATAAGCACTACAAGAAATGTTAGTCAGGATTGATTTGTATAATGAAAGTAAATGGTGACCAGGAGCTGTCAATCTCCCAAAATGATAAAAGTATCAAACTACTCCACATATATATTTGCTCCTCTTCATTACACTTTTAAAAATAAAGGACTAAAGGACTCTTTTCCACTAACATATGGTTCTTGATGGAACCATTCAGCTGAAAATGGTTCTTCTATGGCACCTTCATTTTTTAAGAATGTATGTTATCTAGTTACCCATACAGCCCTTTTTCTTCTCTTGGCTTTGCTCATGGTTGCCTGGCTCATTGATTTGGGTGTGTGATTGTTGGAATGATCTTCCCCGTCATTTCTTTATCTCCCACCTTCTCTTTCTCTCTCTCTTTCCAATAGCAATGTTTATGTTAAATTACCGCATCAAGCAGGCAGCCAATACTCAGATCTCCCCCTGGCTCATTCCACCACACTTATCTCTCTCATTCTTTCTCTACCTCTGTATCTCTCTTCTCTGGAAAGAATTTGGAGATTAGATGTTTCTAACTGGTGATGTGGCTTGTGTGATTTGGTTTTGTTTGGTAAACTGCATTGTTGCATCTTGTTTTCATGATTACATAATTTATAAAATCCCAAAACAACAGCAAACTGTAGTAAGATATTACAGATAGCCTACCTCATGAAAATAAACACTTCTTGTAAAAAACATCCATATAAAAAACCACAGACCCCAAAATGTGGTTCATGAAACATGTCAAGGGTAACAAATAACTACATTATTGTTTTATTTAGCAATAGCTACTAAACTAGAATTACGGTTGAACATTCGAATAATTGAACATTCATGTCTTGGGAAAATGCATACAGTAACGGACCACAAAGTCATTACATCTCAACTAAAAATGTTTCATTTTCATGTAGATTCGTTTTTTTTATTCGTGGCAAGTCAGAGATGCATTACTTCCTGAGAGTCCTGTTTGCGTTCATTGCGTTTATTACTCTGATAGTGACAATGAACAGCAAATGATCGATTGATAATCTAAATGTTTGAAGTAAATTAACTGAAAACAATGCATTTCGACTGAAATTCAGTGACAACATATATGTATTTGTAATTACCTCGCGGTTTGGTTTTAGCCTAACTGGATCACGCAAAACCGGCGTCTGTCAGTACAGAACTGAAGAGAGCTCAGCGCGCGCACATGACGCGTTTTTCCTTCAAACGCCGAGACCCTGCAAAAATGAGCTGTTGAGATGAGATGTTTTAGGATACTTTTAATGCAACCACTTTTTACTTGACATGTCGTTTTAAAGTGTCCCATGCGGGTTTGAAAGTGAACCCTTGCTTTGAAAAATCACCACCAAACAAAAGACCTGCAATGTAAATAGGATGATTACTGTAAACGACAGGAGGCGCAAAACGCGGTTTCTGAGCTTGTTTTCAGGAGTCGTCTTTGCGTAATGACAAAATGTGTGCGTTCTTGCGCTTTCGTGTGTAGCTTTTAAACCCTATTGTAATAAATAAAGCCTACGTGCAACGCTAAAAATAATGCGTTAGCGAGCGCCAACCTAAGTTAATCAGACATCTAGAATGCATTATTCACCTCTTATTTACACTGTTGTTTAATATCTCTCTACAGTAAATTTCTCCTTTTTTGAATGTAAGCAGTTCTGTTCTATTTTTTGTCTTTTTGATTTGCACTTCCTCCTCTTTTCCCCTCTTATCTCTTCCTCTGATGTCACTACTGGCAGTGTATGTCAAGTCTGCCACCTTATTTAGATTCAGGCTAATTAGGAAAGCCAAGTGGGTTTTACAGCACTGCAAACAACATTATTCACAATCAGAAGTTGCGCCAGCTCTAACCATCTCTCTCCTCTCTGCCATCATCTCTTATCTGCAGCTCAGAGCTCATCATTTCCCAGCCCCTGTTCCCTGTGACAAGTGGATTTCAACCAAGGCTTATACTGCAGCATCAGGACGCTTATATGTAAAGTCTGCAGTCACAGATCTGGTTCAGCAATCACACCTGATCCACAGCAGACTCTGGCCTGAGGAAGAGGAGGAAACACCACCAGTATCTTCTCGAATAGAAGCTAAACAGTGAGGCATCAAAGGAGTGACATCAGGTAAGAAGTGACAGATTTACAGGAGTGGTACTGTGTTTGTTAGTGCAACATTATTAAACAGAGGTCTTTCATCTCTTTGTCAAATCTGTTGTAAATTGACTTCGAGGAGGATTGGATTATATTGTGTGTTAGTATTCTAGTGTTGTCCTGTTTCTGAGTGAGGGTCAATGAGCAAGTCCCATCATAGCATGTTTATGTCTCTGCTTTCAGTGCCTTGTGCATATTTACATAAAAATGAACAGCTCAAATATAAGATCATGTGGTTTGTTATTGGCCCTTATGCTTTACATGTATTGATTGCTTGTAGGCTATATTTAGTATTTGAAAAGGCTGTTTTTTGGGAATTCACTACACAATAAGAATTTGTTCTCAGTTCCCAAGAATGTAAAACCTGCCCCAGGCTGACAGTGTTTTTGTAAACGATGATGGACCCTCATGCTTTTCCTGTTTTGTCTTACACCCTCACACACACCAAACATACACACAAAATCATCAAATAAAGAAATGGATTTTTCCTACTCTTGAGTTTCTAAAACAATCACACAAAACATGGAGAAACAATGAACAGATTTTTTAAATGAGTTTTTACTTTTTGTGTTTTCTCAGCTGTGTCTAATAAGTACAGTGGGCTTAGAAGCAGAGTCTCACCGATGATTTCCGCTCTTTTTAACACTAAAATGAAATGTTTAAATGGCCTTGCTCGCTCTCTTGAAAGGTCCCGCTCACTCATGCTTACCGCAGCCAATTCAGTGGCAGCAAGTGGCTTTAATGAGTCTGGACCACTGAAACTCAGCGGTGACCCTCTTTACCCCCTCAGAGTCTGTAATGAAGACCGTCGTTACGCGTCCACAAATGGCACACCGTGCTTTCTCTTTTCCCTCATAACAAATACTTTATGGCTCAGCGTTTACTGCTGGAGTAAGAGAGAACACAGATAATTAGATATCAACTGCAGGAAAGAAAATTCACTGTGGAGATCTCTGTAATATCTCGATCGCATCTACTAGATGGCAGTAAGATTGAATTGAGAGCGAATGGAGACCTTTACAGTTTATATTATGTATTTAGAAGATGTTTTTATCTGAAGCTTTAAAGGTATATGTTTTTTATCAGTAGGAATCAAACCCTTAAAACTGCCAATTGAGAAACACTTATTTATTTGACTTTTGCGAGGATATCCTGAGGATAAAACTGTGTTATCGTCATTGATATCTGTCTGTGCTCAAGTTTGCCAAGATACTGTCTGTGTCTAGTCTAGTTAGACATTTTAAGAAAAGCTTCTGAGAACACTGTAATATTTTGTGACATTCGATAATATCATTCTATCAATTAATCAAGTCAAAGCATGTGACAAAAAAGGAAATTCACAAAAAATGTTGTATGTAGTTATTGAAAAGGTAACATGCAGTGAAAAGACATGAGGCTGATCATTCACCCCAAGAGAAGGTAAGAAAGAGAGGCTTGTGTGATAAGATGTTTAGTTTAGGGACACAGGTGACCTTCCGTGGTTTGTGAGGGCTCATCTGCTGATCTTTCCTCTGGCTGTATCACCGCAGGAGGCAAACTTACATTGCGTGAGGTGTCTCTCCTTGCTCGGCCCAAAAGAGGTGATTTTGTGTGTGTGTGTAAAATGGCTTTTCTGCAGTGACTGCTGTGGCAATCTGTTGAAAGTAAAGGTCGGTCATGTGGAGCACATTAAGCCAAGACCTTTAGGGAGGAGAGCCACATATAAACCCACGCACACAAAAATGTAATGAGTGAAAAATAACAGCGTGTACGCGGTCCTGCATGTCATGTGAGTTGAGAGTAGTGACTGTACAGTTTGAGAAGAGCATAATGGTTGCCTCTCCACCCACAGCGATTAACACAGGAACTCTATTATTACCACCTGACAACAGTGCTTGAGAGAACCGTTTTAACGTCTACACTACACACGATGACAAGAGCTTCTGTTCCTTCCCTCCTTCGCTGCCTTCTGGGCTGGGAGGCTGCATGAGTTTCCTCTCGAAAAGATTCATAAAACATTTGTGTCAGTTCTTTATGCAATACTTGCATTTTATTGACGATTTTATTTAGATTTTGTGGGCACCAATATGCATTCGAACAAAGCAGACCGCATGCACAGTCCCCTTTGACTATTTAAATCTGTTGTGATTTGAGTTTTTAAGAGGATTTTGATGCTGGAGAGTTGGACTTAGGTTTTATTTGTCTCTGAGAGTCGCTTTGTGTCATTTGGGTCTGTGCATCCTCTGAGATATTGTCTCTCAGTGGGGGTCAGTAGGGGACACTGCATGTGGTGAGATGCTGTCAGCTAAATTGCATTGTGTTTCTGTTGGCTGCCTGATCCAATGGGCCCTTGTTATAAGAACATTATGGTGCACTTTTAGCCTCTCTAATACATTAATAGGTTTCATTCTTTTGCTCTACAGGACGTGCTTTCAGTAAAGCCTGATGTAATTTCGATGTGTGTGGGGATCTGAACAATATTATTTTACAGGAAATCTTCTGCCCAGCCTGCTGTAAAATAATTCAAATCACTTTATTGTCATTTGCATTACGTTCATGCTTTCAGCAGATGCTTTTATCTAAAGTGACTTCTAATGCTTTCATACATTTTATATGTTTGTTCCTTGGGATGACCATGGCAAGCTTTATAGTAATGTTTTTATTATATAGTATAGCATTACATAGTATTTATTTATTTGTTTTATTTACAAAATAAGATGGCCTTTATATTTTCAGATAAAGAATGAACCTATCTGAGTCTTAAAAGAAAAGACAGCACTTGAGTCTAATGAAAGTATTGATCAGACTCCTCCTAAACCATTGAGGTAAATTGGGTTTGTTTGTTAGATAGTTGCAGCTCTTGCTTTTTCATTTCAGATGAGCCTATTGGTCTAGTTGTGGTAAAACCAGTCCACAGTCTTATACTGTATCAGCCACGTGTCATTTTGTCATATTTTTAGGCCGGGTTCAATTGAATTACATTATATTAGAAGAAGCATCTGTACACTGTAAAAAGGAATTCAAGGCAACTTGATCCAAGTTGAGTGTTGTCAACAATCTCTTCTTGTCCTCAATGACATTACCTAATCTTGTTTACCTGAATCTGTTCATTCATTAAAATGCAAAATGTCTCTTTCAGCCAATAGATTCTTGTAAAATCAAATAAAGATTTCTTGTTTTAGCAGGAAATACATTTTTAATTTGTCATTATTGTATTTTTATGTATAATTTTGTCTTACAATGCTAAATATAGACACGTGCAGTAGGAGAAGCATCTAATTATTATTGCAGAACAATAATCCTATATTTAAAAGTAACTCTTTTATTTGTGTAGCACTATGTGTCTGACCAAATTGTTAGTTTTGTTGTTGTTGGTCTAATGTTTTCAAAACTCTTGTGGTTTTTATTGCCACAGAAGACTGCATATAAAAGTGTCTCAAAAGGGATTTTAAAAGCTAGAATTTTGTGTTTACACTGCTCAGATTGAAAATGTAGATTAGTAAAAGTATGATCTTACAGGAAAATCAATTAATGAATTGAAAAGCAAAAATTAAATGAACATGAATTAGACAACATGATTCATTCAAAATAGCTTGATACAGAAACATGTATTTTTTAGTTACACATTTTTAGTTTTGTAGCCTATTTTGTGCAACTCAAATCAATAAAAAGATTAAGACAGCATTCAGCATTTGTATGTGAAGAAAAACGTCCTCTTCATAAAGGAAGTGGCTTGACACAGTCAGAGTGTCAGTGTGTGGCCGTCTGTGGTTATTTGACATGTGTGATCGAGCTGGGTTTACTGCATAATGTCCGACCGGTTGTTCAGAAATGAGACCTGCCAATGTTAACACATTACATACTGCATAGATTTTGCATTTAAGTTACAGACCTCCTGATTTCCCTAATGTCAAACAGATCCTCTTAATTTCACTGTAGATTGTATTGACAATACAGAATATTACATCTTGAGGTCTGGTGTGCAGTATGTGTCTTTAGGAATATGACTGTCATTCAGTGACATACAGCTATCTGTAAATTTTAAGCTATTATTGCAAATAAAAAGCAGTCAATGTATTTTTTTGGTGGGGCCAGAAGAAAAAACTTTACTGTTGGCTCCCACTGGGATCTTATTGTTCCCCACTCATAATGCTGCATGAAACATTGAATATTTTCTGACTAATATTTGTACGATCGTCACGTCTCACAGCAGTTTCGTATTTAGCGTGGACTGACAAATCGCCTGTTGCTGGAACCCCGGGTTAAGACATGGTATTACAGCATGTGGTATCTCTTTGTCAAAGCATGAGATTAATCGAAAATCCAAGGCTTTGGTTTGGGCTGCAAAGAACTGGCAGAAGAATGACATTAATTCTTTATCCTCATATGTGTACCCTTGGTCTTATATTATTCATCAATCTACAAGCAGATGGCCTTGAATTTTAGAAAGAGCTTGTTTTGGTGGGGTGATAGATATTGTACACAACACATGGCTCAGTGATGGAGAAAATAGATGTATATCGGTATGGATTGTGTATCAGGGTGACAGACAGAGTGAACACCAGTTTCCACTTTATTTGATGCTGTTGTGAAAGATGTTTGACACACTGATGTTGTATGTTGTGTGGCCAAGAAGTCACTAAACGGCTATATAGGCTGTCATTTTTTTAAATACAGAGTTTTTATAGACGTGTAGGAACAGACAGTGTGCAAGCACACACACAGTTTTTGAGGCGTGTGTAAACTGTGGCGTTCACACTGTCAGCTGTTCCACATGGTAGGTGACAGGCGGGCAAGGTGGGGTGTTTTGTAATTAAATCGACATGACAGGGTGCTAGAGAAGAGAAGGTCAAAGGAACTCAAAGGTCCATGCAAGGTTGTGGAGATAATGAATGTGAGAGATTTTAAAGGTGAAAGAAATGGCTGCGTTCACAAAGGCAGTGTTAGGAATTGACAGACATATTTACAAACTGGTTTGACTTCCAGTCGTCCTGTGAAAAAACCATACAGGTGTGGATTGAATACTGTCTGTGTGAAGGAGTAACTAAACTTGAACATTTTTTGTATTTTGAGGTAAGTGCCCATGCACTTGGGTGTTTAGCAGATCTTTATGGCTTAGTCACCGGAGTCATAAATGCCATATAACATATCATTTTAAAACTGCAGAATGTGATTTATAGTTGGCTTGCATACAATTTTATTCTTTCAGAACAAATGGCTGAAAAATGGAGAGGTGGCTTTTTAGGTGTAGCAACAATATCTGCGAAGCACCTGACCCACGCTGAGCATAGCATATACTGCTGCTTTGTGAAACATAGCAAAAACATTCAAGACATTTAAATAAATAAAGGAGAAACTTGGACGAAACATTTCAGATGGCGGCATGGTTTAAAAGAGAAAACATTGTTATGATTTAACACTTAAACAAGCGAGAGAATGAAAGAAAACAGCTGGGAAAAACAAGCCCTCTGTTTTTGTTTTTGCCATCTGTTTAATTTTCTGCCTCAGAAATCTGGTGAAGCGCTCGCTACATTTCAAACACTCCCATCCGCAGCCTCTCAAGTGCGTCTCTGTGAACTGATGTTTTAGTATGCGGCTGGAGATGCGGGCGTCCTCCACCCTTCAGAAGTGGAGCGCATTGAGCACTTGTCTTTAAATAATGGTGCTGAGACCCTGCTGAGTTCTGCACCACATGAGGCACAAGATCAGAACAATGAGAAAGTGATATCACAATATCACTTATTCTGTGCAGTTACTCATTTCTTTATAAGCATCTTTAAATATTTGCTTTATTATTGCTTTTATTGCGTTTTTTCACACGCGTTTTGCCTAAGTTTGCTCGCTGTCTTGATTTAAATGGCATATATGCCTTACTGTAAATTTAAAAGGGTTACCCGGCATTTTGCCCTGAAACAACTCAGCATGAGTTACTTTATAACCCAACAGCTGGGTTCATTCCTATTTAACCCAATCATGGGTTGAAAGTAAACCAGCATTTTTTCTTTGTTGAGTGCTTAAAGCTAAAGTGTGTGATTTATGTGACACTATTGTCACCAAACAGAATTGTCAAAATGATCGTTTCAATGGTTTTCAGAACACTACCATTACTAAAACAACTAAAATTGGCTTGTTTATTGTCATGTATATTCATTTGGGACGGGAGGATTTTAGTGGTAAGAAAATTACACTTTTCAGCTTTAAAGGAATAGTTCACCCAAAAATGAAATGTCTTCATTTACGCACCCTCATTGTTCCAAATCTGTATATTTCAACCACACAGGCAAGCCAAGACATTTCTGAAGAGTGGAATGGTCAAAGTGACATCATGACATCAGTTTTCTGTACTGTTTGTCAGGCCGTTACATAAAGTACAGCTTTTTTATGTTGTTGTGGTGACGGCATGAGCTCCCTGCATCTGTTCTGTTGTTTTTTATGAGGTTAATCTGACTGTATGACTACACTGATGGTCATGAGGTCATGTTTGTTATATTACTGCTGCTGTTTGCGCAACACATTTGTGAGAGGCTAAAATGAATAGGACCTGGATGATGCTCTCTGCTGTTTTGTCGTTGCAGATTTGCCTTTGCTTTAAAGCTAAGAAAACATTAAGATGTAGTCATTTAGATGACGCTTTTATCCACAGCAACTTAAGAGGTTAGGTGTCTTTCTCAAAAGCACATTGGTAATTGCTCACTCTGGAGTGCTTAAACTCTTCCCATAATAAGGGTTTCTTCCTGGTTGTTACAAAAACATAATATTTAATTCAAAATTGTCCCAGACAGTTTGTGTTAAATACTTAACCACATGATTTCTTCTTGTTTACAAAGAAAAGTGACATACAGGCTTGTGACATGCATCATTTGGACCCTAATAAATAATCGTATTCTGTTTTCTCAGTATTTTTGTGTTGACTGTATTTTTAAAGGTTAAATATGAAAAACGGGCACTTTTTAATCAACTTACCAGTTCAGTTTATACAATATTTGTAACTCTGCCACCCCTTCTGACATAATTACATATTTTTATTTATGTTTAATGCTAGAAATGACAGTATCTGACAATCTGACTTTTTGGTGTGTTTTTTTTATTTGGTCCTAAATCAAGTTTTATTTTTACTGTATTCATTGGAGGTGGCTTTTATTTATGAGCCCAGAGTCCTACCGCTATGTTCCAAATTCATTTAGGTTCATGTTCAGAATAAAAACCAAATCCTTCACAGATTGGCCCATCCAGTCATTCAGAGCTGGACCCCAAACACTTGAAAAAGATCCAGGAAATACAACAACAAATTTGTCCAGCATTATTTTCTTTATTGACAGAGAGACTGGGATGATGGAGGGAATTGGATTCTTCTAAAGCTATGAAGACAGATCGAGTGAAGAGTTGTGGAATGATGGAATGTGAGCGATCCGGAGGGTGTAGAGGCGAGAGATCAGCAGGGGGTCTCTGGGATGCTTCTGACTGCAGGAACATGCCACAGATATGCCTATCACATGATAGAATGAGAGAATGATAGATCAGGAAGAGTGAGGGAGTGAGTGATCGCAAAAGGGCAGTATATTGTCAGCTTTACGACTTCACATACATTCAACGTTTATAGAGCAACTATATTGTAGGTTTCAAAGAGGATTTATGAAGATCCTATATGGTTAGAGAATTATCATCATCAGATGTAGGATTTTTTATCTGTCAAATCAGATAGGAATGATACTAACACTGTTCTTCTCAGGAGCAACATGACAAGATTTCAGCCCACACTGAAATGAAAAATGCTCAGTCTCTACACGTCCATGTTTAATATTTAATATACAGGTACATGATTAAATGGGGTTTCTGTGTGAGTAAGACTAACTGGTGATACTGACAAAACAATATTTTGTATTCTTGCTGGGAGCCCCGGCCTCATTGGTCCTCATCGGCTGTGTATGTTTGCATTACGTCATACAGCGAATGTATGTTCGGTGTTGAGAGACAAATTATTTGTTGCTGGAAAATTGTAGTTAGGACACACTGTAATAGTATTTTTTAATATGGAAGTGTACGATGTATGTTGGGTTTGTGTAATATTCCTTTTTATCCTAAAAATATCCTTTTTTTTTTTTCTACTGAGCTGCGAGATTATGTAAACTGACCTATCTTTCCTATAATCAGATCAGCGCACTCGGAAATAATCCAAAAACAACGGAGAAACAATGTTGAATTCAGTCAGCCAGCAAGAAAGAGCAAGAAATCACCAAAGCCACCCGTGGAAATATGTTGAGATTGAGAGAGAATTGTAGTTCAGGCCTCAGGATGTCTGCGTTCATCTGGGATGCATATTTCATGCTTTGTCAAGCTGTTTACGGCTGCTGGTGGCCACCCCCATATCACTTTTCCTTCCATCTTTGCCTTTATAATGCTCTCTCTCTCTCTTCTCTGCTCTCATAAAATCACATTCTTATTCTCAGTTTAATGAGAAAACAGGGAAGATTTGTTCACATTCCAATATCTTGGCCTTGATCTTTTCTCATTGCACACAAATACATAAACCACAACAAATATACAGCCGCAGAGAAAATTAAGCGACCACTCCAATTTTGCCTTTAATCAGGATTTCTGCATGTATTGTGGCTATTCCAGTCTAATAAAACCTAAGAAATGACAAAGTCAATTTGAACGACTGAGAGAATGCAAAGACGCAGAAAAGTTATGAAAAAAATCAGGGTTACTCCAATATATAATCATTATTGACCTGACCCTAATATTTGTTAAAAACTTGTTTTCTTTGCAGTATTCAAGATTGCCACCTTTTTGTTATTTCTACCTGTTTGTCCAGTTTTCTGCAAATAGAATTTTTTTTGAATTTGTGAGAAATATTGTCACTACTACACTGAATGAAACACATTCACAATCCCACAGCGAAATCGTAAGTACGGGGTGTCTAATTTTGGTTTTCGTTGTACGTTTTAGTACGATTTGCTTTTGCACCAGTGACGTTAGGTGTAGGGGCGGGGTTAGGGGTGGGCCTTCATTATTGCTTAAATCGTACGTTTTTGTACAACTCACAATGTATGAATTCATACGAATTAGCCACCTCGTAAAATACTTACGACTTCCCGTGAGATCAGGTTGGTTTACCGGTTTAGTCACGTGGTTTAACCCTAACCCTAATATACCCTATTGATTATTTAACATACTAAGGCCCGGTTTCATAGACAAGGTTTAAGACTAGTCCCAGACTAAAATGCTAATCTGAGTTGCCTTACTTATAATAACTTGCAGTGACAAATCTTAAAATATGTCAATGCCATTGATTTGTCTCAAGATCCTCACCAGTAATGTTATTTACTAAAGCATTTTTATAAAAGTGACTTAAATATTCTAATTTAACTAAGGCCTAGTCCTGGCTTAAGCTAATGCCTCACGTATCTCATGGCTTCTATTACATGCACAAACACAAACATTACTGACCATAATGACGGTCATTCCCACTATAATAGCATGCTAGACATACATCTATATTCTTCCATATAGTCATGAACAGCATGCATTAAATCACAGAGCGAGGTGGAGTTCCAGCAGGGTTTCCTAGTGCCTGACTCATGCTGTTCCATGTCATGCATGAATGTCAGAACGACAGTGAAAAGGGCAAATTAAGATCTTAGTCTTTCCCATTTTCATCAGACAGCAGTCATTAGTGAACCTTTAACAGAGTTCATATGAATTAGTGTAATTGAATGACCCATGAATTAATGCCAATCAATATCTTTAATGTCTGGAATTATTATCACGGCCATTTAGCAATGTGTCATTCCCCCTATTTTTAATAGGGAATGTTGAGCTGGCTGTATAAAGTAAGTTGAGTCATCAAATGTGTTTTGACTCCACCTAAGCATTAGTCAGCCCAGGTTTGCCTAATAAAGTCATTTGTTGAGGAGGGAGGTCATGCAGAATAGGTTGTTACGAGAGCTACAGGAACGACATAAATGCTCTCCTGTTTTTCAATCCAGCGCAAAGTAGCGCTCTGGGAAACAACAGCTCGATACAGCCACCAAACTCCTTCACTCCTGCTTTATGTAGAGGTCTCAGATGTGCTCCACTAATAAGCAGAAAAGCTCTCTGGCCCTTGTGTTCATAAAGAGACCTTCAGTCAGTAATCACTACAGAGTTTGGAGCTCTTAATGAAACACCAGAACACGCTCCCCAGACCCTGATATTAATTACCACCTCAGCTATGGAAAGACAGCCGGGTTTCTCCATCCCACCACAAATCCAGTCTCAGCGTGGAGCTGCAGTGTCACTTCATTTCTGCTCACTACAATCTCTGCTCATCTCACTAACTCTGGCTTCTTTGTGAGAGATGATGGTCATACGGAGAAAAGATTATGTTTAATATACCACCACAGTCTCTCTCTCTCTCCCTCTCGCCCTCTCGCTCTCTCTCTCTCTCTCTCTCTCTCTCTCTCTCTCTCTCTCTCTCTCTCTCTATATATATATATATATGATCATAAGCCCCTAAAATGTACAGTTTTGTGCATCTCAGATCTTGTTTCAAGGCCATCTAAATGGCAAGGTTGTTCTTTTGCAGATATACACATTTACAATTTGCAGCTTCTTCCTGGATAACAGACCAAAAATATTGATCAGTAGTCCAGTCACCAATGAGGACATCAAATCTAAAACACTTAAGACCAGCAAGTGTTTTTTATTACATTGCTATCCAATAAAAATGGGAATCTTAACATGCTAATGATACGTGTTTTATTTATACAGGGTAATAAATTAATAAGGGCATGCCATCACTTATATATTTAAATGTTGATTTAGCGCCTCAGGATGATTGAATTATTATATGTGCAAAAGTAAGTGAAGCCCCAGCTGCATTGGTAAAGTCAAGTGGGTAACAGATTCAGGTGAAACACATTTTGGTGCTTAATTCATCAGTTAGGCAGATCAATCAAATGAGACATCCTTAGGAAAGTGGTTGGACAACACTGACTTTAAAAAAGTGAGGAAACCAACCAAAACACTGTAGTGCCAAGAAATCAAACAATGCCAAGAGAAAAGGAGATATCAGAGGACATCAGGAAGAAGGTGGTGACAGTCCATCAATCTGGGGAAGGCTATAAGACCATCTCCAAGAGATTCCAAGTCCATCCTGTAAGACAAATCATCTACAAATGGAGGGCTTAGTTTCAACATGACCACAACTCTTCCTAGAAGTGGACGTCCATCAAGACTATCATCAAGAAGCATCAGAAAAATAATAAATGAGGTAAAGGACAATCCACATGTCACCTCTAGAGAATTGCAGACCATTGGTGGAAATGTGAAGGTCTGGGGCTGCTAGATGTCCCTCCTGATCATGTCTGGAGGGTTCACAAACTTTCAAGCAGCACTGTATGTTCTAGGTGCTGTTTTAGAGTGAAACAGTTATGTTCAGACACAGTTTGATAAGGAGATTGAAAAGTGGTCATTTTTTTTAGAAACTTGTTTAAAGATTTTGTAGCAATATAATAATAAGACTCTGCAATTGAGAGTTTTATCTATTAGTCAGCAAAATCAGGTCCATTCAAAATCATTTTTTGTATGAGAGATACATGAGAAAGATTTCATTAAGCAATTTTTTTGTTTTAATGCATGATAATTTGATATTTCACATATTTATTTATTTTTATCAAAGGTGATATTTCACATGCAGAGAGCATTATGCTGTTGACAGAACAATAGGAGAGAAAGGAATATATAATACTGCACGGCCAGATAAAAATATTTATGACTGGTATATTTTGCAGGTGTGGCAATTATTTTTCAGAACAAGGTCACACATGCCAGTAAATGCAGGTATCAATTCCATATACTGTACACCAACAGCATACGCATAATCTTTCTTTTTCTGTTAAGTATGCTATTACTGTACGTTGTGCACTACACAGATGCTTCATATGTAAAAGGCCACACCTCAAACATGAGCTGCACAGGAATCTGTGCCATGCAGAAAAGGGAGGTGTAGGAGGCAGCAAAGAAGAAAGCAAGTGGCTCCTGTCCTGTGATCATAGGCAGCTTGTCAAAGACTCCCTCACCAACACAGCGCTTTGATGCTTCCCCACATGTCAGAAACAAACTCTGAGCAGGATGATCATCTTTTTTATCTGCTGTCTCTGGCCTCATTACTGACACACTGCTCTTGGTCAACACTGGGGGATATGGAGAGAGAGAGAGAGAGAGACAGAGAGAGAGAGAGAGAGAGAGAGGGAGGGAGGGGGGTGTAGACAAGAAATAGAGAGCAAAAATGAAAACATTTTGATCTATAATTTATCTCCAAAGCACTGCTTTACGCATGCAGCGCCTGAAATATCTTAGAAACAAGGGTTGGCTTATGATCATTATTTCAGCATCTCTCTTATTTTCTCATGAGAATGCTATTACAGCCTCACGTGTTAATATTAGCTTAGCCAATGTTCATCTGTTAATATTAGTTGTGTTTGGCAGGCATATCTATTACTGTACAATTACTCAGACTGATGGTTCGAAATGTATACAAACCACAAAACCGATGTATTAAACTTTGATGTGTTACGTTGTTTTCACATAGCAGGCTTACACCGAAGACCAGAATATCATAGAAAATTGCGGTTTACTTTGCAGCCACCAAGAAACCACTGACAGCAACATAGCAACATCTTAGCATCTGACACCATAGCAACCACATCCAGTAGCAATGCCCTGCCCATTTTGCACAGGCAAGCACCACTCATTTTCTGCTTGAATCTAATTTTTTTAGACAGTTTACAGTAATCCATATGCTATCTTCATCTTCAGTTCCACATGTCTTCTTTAAATGGATTTTCTGCAGTAATAGGCATTAGCTGGTGTCTCCTGACAGGCAGGATGTTGCAGAGGATGTGTGTGAACAGGTAGCCGGTGTGCTGGTTCAGGATCAGGACGGTCCCAGGTGAGCGTGATAGCTGTCGTACCCTGAGGCGCCCGACTCAGCGACTACAGTAGATCTGGGATAGGCAGGGAATAATATTTATCTAATAAGAAAGGAAACACCCTGGACACCACACCATCTGGCCCTCATGAGTGCAGAGAAGCCACTAAGATGTAAGTCAGTATTCTTACACAAGTCATGTCAGCATTTTCAGGATTTGATTCTTTGGTCACTACCTTTTTTTTGATAGCTAACTTACAGAAAACCAGCTCTAGTGGTTCTGTTCAGCATCCTTTAGGCATTTTTTTTTTTTTGGCATTTTGCATTATAGGAATGTGTCTTTTATATGGAACATAGCCAAATAGTCTCTGCACAGCAACTTGAATGTGTAATAAAACGTTTAATTCATGACTTTATAAACACATATCCTTTAACAGCAATAGAATCAACAAGAGATCACTAACAAACATCTTCTCTCGGTCAGTAGGCAGAAAACCTCTGAGTCTGAGCGTTCTCACCACTCCTGTGGTTCTTTGCGCTACTGTATCATTTCTTCCACAGTCTAACCTTTCTCTTGCTGGCATTCTCTCCCCAGAGTAGCAGCGCTTTGAAGGAGACACTCTGAGCAGGAGTCATAGTAACTCCAGGCTGAATTAAGCCAGTTGTGTGTGTACTGTACGTGTGTGTGTGGGACCATAAAACTCTTTGCTTCACACACTCGTCCATTGAGTCCCCCCATGATGGGAGCCTCAGTTTGTTTTTTCCCTCAATCCAAATATCCTTGTAATCCCTCCTTCTCCTTTCCCCCACCACCCTGGCTGTTCCCTCATGTAATTGAAAAATGGCAGGCGAGGAGATTAAGCTAGGTTTATCCCTCTGAGGTGTGTGTTTTATCGCACAGCGCCAAACAGCAATCTCTCCACCCCCGTCAACGGGAAACTTTCTGCACCCTCGCTCTCTTTCTCTTTCTAGACATGTCTTGGGTTGTGAATGTAAGTCTGTTGGGTTTTTTTCCACCGTAAGGTGAAAGTCGGATCGCTTAAAGAGGCAATAGCACACCTCTCCTTAAGAAGCCATATGATTTGAGAAAACATTCAGATCCTTTTTAACATTCAAAGTTGCTTCTGCTACTGTGAAACTGAGTTGAGATGAGATCTTGTGTTGGAGTGTTTGCTGTGATATCTGTGCTGTTGCATTGTGTGAATTCTAAAGGCTTGCAGTAATCTTAGATGCATTGAAGTTATTATGGGACTTGCTTGGGTAGGCTACTATTATTATAGATCATACTTTCAAACGAAGCCCTAACCTAATAAATATTAAAGGACATATAATAAAAATTCTGTCATAATTTACTGTTCCAAATCTGTATCAATGTCTATACAGCTAAAAAATTTATCAGCCACATAATGTTTCATATCATTTGATATAGATAATTATTGATACATTTTCTCGATTTTAACTGTATTAGTGTCTAATGTTTTGGGAATAAATAGACTTAGTTAAAAGACTTATCATAACACAGACAACAACAGGTTGGCTACTGTCACTTTAAGACCTATTGCTGATACACATCCACTGTTTACATTCACTTAAGACATAACAGACTGTGTTTTTATGTAGGCCTATAAAGTTATATCAAAAATGTTTCTGTCATTATTGATAAAGGTGTACCATCAATAAATATTGATATTGTTTTATCACCACCCTAATTCGGTGTGTGATCCTATGGTCACTTTAGACTTGTTGCATTAATGTTACATTTCTATGCAGAGCCCATGGGTAGCATCCAGAAAAAAATGTTGGAAAAAGTTAGGATTTTTATTTACACATCATGTTGTTGTTTTTGTTATTTTAAAGCTGTATTGTACAAAATTGGATTGTGCTACGAATTATATGAGTACAAATTCACAGGTCAGAGTTGAAGTTTTACCTTTGGGATGCAGCAATTGTTTTTTACTGGAGCTTGTGTTTCTGGCCTAACACATTTATATCATATGTGTATAAATGTAAGTCATGAAATGTAATGTCATCCTTCAGAGTTTGTGCTACAGACATAAATGTTGAATGTGATTTGATGAGGACAGATGAGCTAATAATATTCCAGGGGATCAGATGGACTCGAGGGATCAGAATATCATGGCGACATGGGACAGAGCTGTTTTGACTTTTAACAATCACCTAGCACAACTGTGGCATAGCAACACTCCAACAACCATTCGGAACAATTTAACAGCCGCAGAGCCCAGATCACCCGTAGGAACAGGACAAGCATAAAATGCTTTTGATATATCATAATTACAAAACACATAAAGGAGCATATTCTCCCAGCAACACTCTGGCAACCGCCCAGAACACCGCAGCATCCTGGAAGCAACCTTTGCATGGGCAAGCACCAGTGACATTTTATTCTGAAAATGTACAAATTTTGTTCACAATGTGAAGCATTAACATACACTCGGTTTACCACGGGGATGTGGAAATCGTGTTAGAGATCTTCCAATGTTCTGTCAAATTTTCAAAATTACATGAGGAGATTGGGTTAAATGTTATGCTCTGGAGCAAAACATTAGATGTAGTAACATTCAAGAGTAAGACATCCAGAGGAACGCTGTTAAAACATGCCAGCTAACAATCTCCTTTGTATTGACTACAGAATCTGTCACAGATTGTACATCGTGTTTCTGTTGAATAAATATGAACTTACAGTCATCCAGTTATAACAAAATGAAACCCTGACAAGATGATCAGGACCCTTATGTGGAGAAAAGGTCTTTTGTATCACTCTAAAGGGCTTTATATTATGATAACAACAGGCTTGACTGTACATTATCATCAGCATTAGTAGATATTTGGACACCAAATATTTGATTAGTCGTTATTTTTTTGATTATTTTGTGTAGCACATATGAGCTGTTTGATATCACTATCCTCACATGTGTGATGGTTGAGGTATATCTGCTGGACTGGACCCCACGATTAACCGATCAGAATGGAATATTTCAGTAATATGTTATATAGTATATTTTGACAGCCTCTTGTGATGGAAAAGCCTGTTTCTTTAAGCATTTGAATAACCGCGGCCTGCATTTCTTCTCATCAGGCAGCGTGGGAATCAGATGCCACCCCCAAGTTTATTTTATTACACTTCAGATGATGCACCAGAAGGCAGTTTTGTTACAAAGAGAGAGGAAGAGAGCAAAGAAAGCGTTTATGTAATGCTTATTAGTAAATCTAGCACTTATTTCTTGAAATGTTGTTGCATTAAAAAAATTACTTGTGCCTAATTTAGTATGATATAATTTATATATACATTTTTTATCATGTTTATTATATTTATAATATTTTTTATATAAAATAAAAGTGTTATTCTCATTTTTTCATTCTTCCAATAACTGTCCGACCACAAGCCCCTCCCCCTCCGTTACGATGCCCGTACCTTACAAAACACAACACAACACAACACAACACATGGCCACACTTTGTTTGTGCGGCGTGTAGAGCATAACAGCATTAAAGGGTTCGAATAGTTGTATCTTATGCAACCTAGCAGATGCCTTAACTGAGTGACTAAATTATAGTGAATTCATGCTGTCACTGTTAATGGCTCCGGCAGTGAGCTTCATGGTGGCGCTGGATGGGCTTGAGGGGGCAGTTTTCCGGGGGGTGGGCTGTTTGCAGAATATATGTTCAGTTCTTGGCATACAGTGTTTATTGAGCAGGTTGATAAGAACACGCTGTTCTGGCCGAGCTCACTGTGGATTTTACAGTTACTGTCCTCTGCGTAGTTGGTGTCGTACATTGAGAGCAGGAATGATGCTTGGTTAAGCTTGTTTTGGATGTGGAGGAGATTTTAGGGTTAAAATGCAGAAGTGGGAGGGACTTTGGTGAACAGATTGTCTGTTACTGTAGAAGGAGAGAGAGCTTATCTGATGGTTAAAGATGTGGGTGGTATATTCCCAGGGATAGACACACACACACACACACACACACACACACACACAGACAGAAAGTGTGATTAACTACACTGCAGTACAGAGGCAGGCGATTTGTCACTGATTACCATCAGATCAATGCGTTTGTGAGGGTCTGTGTCGCAGGACAAATAAGATATGTGATATTAGCACAATAAGATATATGCCATATGTGAGTATGCGCTGTGTATACGTGTCTTTGCTTTCTTAGTGTATGAGTAACCGCAGTCACTGTGTCAGATCTTACAGCAAAGCAATCACTCACAATCTAAAACCTCTAAGGCTTTATGTGTTTTGAAACTCGATCAGAGAAAGGAAACATGAAGCTGTTTGTGCGTTCCGGAAAGGTCTCGCTTTATCCCTCACCTCAATCATGACAAACTCTATTCACATGACCTGCATTGCTCTGCCCACAAAGTCATTTAAACTCTTATGTTGGGCGTTAAACCACTTCCTGGATACTATAAACTTAATGTCAGACGGGTTTTATTGCAGATATTGTTCCGTCTTTTAATGTCAGAGCAGGCCATGGGGATGAACGCCTCATATAGCAGGTCCCAAATCAGGGCGTGCAGCAGATGAATAGAGTTTTTACTGTCATTCAGCAAATGATGTTTAACTCAACCTTGCCATTATTTTGCAGCTGTCTGTTTCAGCAGATGACAAGCCGTGTTGACCTTCTCATTCTGAGTGTAAAACATCCTTTAATGACAAGTGTATTAACGTGATGTAATAGTTTCGATTAAATGGATATGTATCATGCGAGTACCCTGTTCCCACTATGCATTTGTGCTGTTGCTACTGTATGTCCTTATAAGTTACAGTACAAGAGTTCATGTAAAACTCTAAACCCTGGTCATGGGCCTTTATGATGGAGATCAACTGTGCGTCATTCCTTGACAAGATACACCGGCATCTGCTGTCCTCCTTTACATCTGTGATCTTTAGGTCTTCTGATGAAGGACAGTTGTGCAGGTCATCTAATACTAAAATCTCTCAACAGGTTAAATGAGGACAACTGAAATGCCACCGTTCTGTAATCATCAGAAATCACTTGACAGGCTGAGTTTTCTATGCCAGTCATGTTAGTGTGGGCATCGGTTTCTATAATTCAGCTTTTCCAGATCACAACAGCCTGTTGTCATTACATGTGCTGAATGACATGAGCCACGTTAGTCATCGCTCATCTGCTCTCTTTTCCTCTTATAGTCTCTCTTCTGTTTCTTTTATCTTCTTTTTTTACTCTGCCCTCTTTTCCCGTCCTCTCTCTGACACATTCTTCTCTGGCCTACTTACAGGAGAGAAAGACAGGAATCCCAAATAATCAAAAGCTTTTGTTTTCCACCAGTGCCGGAGGATGTGCCGTTTGACTAAATGTGCTGTTCTTGTGATAAGGAGAGGAACTGATAGATGTGTGAATGACTATAGACAGTTGTGGATGATTAATAAGGTGCTGTGGTGTATAAACACTGACATCTTGTCAATAGAAATGAGGTGAAGTTTAAAAGCCTTTGTCTAAAGCTGGCCCTTACTAAACTGTATGAAGTTCCATTATATCCTCATGTTTGGCGTCTGTTCTCTTCTGTTTTGCCTTTCTTTTCTTCTTATTTTCCTCGATGCCTGAAGATAGAAAGTGTCCTAGTTTATTAGCAGGTTTCTACCATCAACCCTGAATAAAAGCAGCAACCAAATTCAGTGAAATGAGACTACGCAGCACACAGCAAGCTGTTTTCATGCAGGCTGAATCAAGCTCCAATTCAGCTCACTGGGTTCTCAGCACAGATTTACACTGCAGATTCATTTCAGATGCACTGCCTTTAGAGCCAAACAGGAAGGTTTGCTTCGAATGAGAAGGTTCTGGATATTGAAGGTTGTTTGAATTAGGATTCTGCAACCGGGAGTCTGCAGCTCCTGGGGGGTCTGTGGTGGTACTGCAGGGGGTCGGCCAATAAGTGTTTAATATCAAACTAATTGTTGCTATAAAAAATGAAGATACTGTATGCATGAAACGCAATATTAAGTCAAATTAAGAAGTTAAATTTGACCTAATGTCCCTTTGTTTCTCCCACATTAAAATTATTAAAGGGATAATTCCCTAATGTTGTCATTTTTCCCACTCTGGTGTCATTCCATGACTTATAGTAAGAAAAATAGCAGCATCTGCATTTTTACCGTAGTTATATCTCATTATGTTCAACAGAAGAAAGACTGCTATGAGAAAATAATGACAGGATCATTTCTATTAGGAATACACAACATAACCTTAACTAAGACATTTACACCAGTAAAGATTGTTATGATGCTTGCGTTTTAAAAATATTAAAACAAAGTATGTAAATATGTTCATCTGGTCTTGTATGGAGAATATTGTTGGTCTACAGCATTCAGTTTTATACAGTTTAACTGGCTTTTGCTCCGTCTCTCTATCCACCAGTGGGTCTTTGACCTAAAAAACTTGAAGAAACTTCGATGCTTTCAAGGCTTTTCCTGCCTTGGCTGTTTTTTCTGTAAACTTTTTTCAGATTTCCCACAATGCTTTGATCCGATAAGGCCGGCGATACCTTTGACTTCAGCTTTGTTGCTTTGATTGGTGAGCGTGGCCTCAAAACTTGACCTGTCATCTCCACTTCTCATCCCTCACCCACACACATACACTACAAATCTCAACCTCTCACTCGCGCACACACACTTCATTCTCTCTCTTTTAATCATTCGTTTTCTCTCTCATTTTAATCACTATTGCTTTCTCTCTCACTATTTCCTCTTACTGTTCAAGACTCCAATCTGCCCTCATGGCAGTACTGCTAAACCAGATGGCTCACAGTGCACCTGATCCCTTAACTTCTTCTGAAAGTCAGATCAGTCTGAGCTGTAAACACCTTTATAGCATGGAGTTGTTTCGGGAGCTTTCTATATCTGGTTTTCAGTTTCACAGTTTATAGGCAAATTAAAAATCTAAAAGAACATAATTGCTCTGGTTAAAAGTTTTTGGCAGGTAACAATGAAACTCACAGCTGTACTTGACTTGAATACTTGATTCTGATTGGTATATGGTTGATAAATAAACCGTGCATGTGTCCTATATGGTGTGACAGCTAAAATGTAGACAAAAAACTAACAATGAAGATAAATCTGTCCATTTCATATTATAAATGTACTATACTATATAAAATAATATATTATTAACAGTTTGCCTTCTACATTTTTGCTGTCACACCATAGGACACATGTACGGTTTATTTGCCAACAAACTGTATATTGTAGTGGCTAAATGTGATGTTCAGGGAAGCATTTTTGAACAATATTTGCTTTTAATGTCCTCTCAGGTTAGATTATCAAAATATGAGGTGTGTGATAACCATAAATGTTTATTGGACAAAATTATTCAGCAAAAAAACCAAACTACAGCATTTTATGGAGTGTTTTTTACTAATATACAAAAAATGCACAGAAAAACCAAAAGCTCAAGGGAATAAAATTGTATCTGTTTTTGTTTTACTTGTATTAATATTTGTGTAATATTTTGTAATCATTCCCCTTGGCATTGACTTAATAAGCTTTGAACATGTTTTGTGTGTTATTTTCTGCCAAGCCTGCCATGAATATAGCATATAATACATCTTTAACAATACATAAAATATAATATTAATTTATTTATTTTTTTATTAATCCCAAAATCACTTTTGGCCACTACTGTATATGAAGCTGTGCTTCACACTGTGGGGTCCTAATCACCCGGCAGGTTTTATTCTACAGCTTATAAATGACTGAATGTATTATCCTTTACATATTGGCTTAAAAACACTCAAAGAGGCCAAAAATCGGTCAAAACATTGCTCATTTAGTAAAGTATTGAATGTTTATTTTCTATTCTGTCCTGGTGTCTTCCATCATTTTAAGACACCATTAGTAACCCTGGCCTGGCTATATGCACGCTGTAAAAATACCTCCGTTGGGCTGCTCAGTGCACACTCAGTTGTGATGTGTGGCAGGCAGACAGATTAGTGAGGTATTTCCCACTGTGCTTGTATGTCTTTGGCCCTCTGCGGCAGGTAGCAACGTGTATGTATGTGTGTGTGGGTCCGCATGTACTTCTGGCGAATAGAGTGCTTGGACCACCTACTAATAGCTGTCGATCTATCTAAGTCAGGACATATCTCTCAGCTCTCCCTCTGGAATACTGCCATTCTGATACACCACTGAAAAGAGAATTAATAAGAACCATCATTATCAGAGGATGCCATAGGCCTCCGGGGAAAGAGAGACAGGAGAATGGAGGAGAAAAAAGTGATAGAGACTTGGGAAGAAGAGGAAGAGGGTTCTAAGAAAGTCAATAGCGATGCAGAGAAAAGCAGAAACCCCAATTTAGAGGACCCACAAATACATATGTTGTGTAAATATGTATACATATGTATGTATAAATTCATATTTATGTATATGTGTGTACTGTATATACATGTATATTTGTGTTTATGTGAATACATATAGACATATGTTTTGGTGTGTATACATAGATACATATAGACATGTGTGCGAATGAGTGTACGTGTGTTGGTGCACTGCAGTATATTGACTAGAACTAAACGGATGATTTAAATCATGACAAATAGGCGGTGTTCCATCATGCTGCACTTCCTCATAGCTTTCCCAATATTTCAGCCGCGTGGGGAGAACCTGTTGGCATGTGCGAATGTGTTGCAGAGAATCTCATATTTGTGTGCTTCAGCAGACAAGTGCGGTGACTCACCCCTTCATTTCTCATTAACATTCTGGTCAGTAATCACTTAGTGAAGCAGAGGATGATGGGAGGGGGTTCTCTGCACCTTCTTCTATCATCCAGGCTGTTTCTTTCAATCTTTCTCTCTCCCGCAATTCAATTTGTATTGCCAATGCTAAAACGAATTTGCAGCAGACAATAGATTGAAGAGAGAGAACAAGAGTCCGAGTAAATAATGAGAAAAGCTAGAAGGAACAATAATCATAAAGAATGATAATGGAATCTGGCTCTCTCTTAACTTCTCAGCTTCCTACCATCTCATCATTATATGACTTTTAGAAGCATCCTCTCGTTTTTTTTTTACCTGTCTGTTTCGATGTCTTTTCCTGCAGTCACTCAGTCCACATGTGAAACGGTGCCGCAGGAGAGCGCAGATAATAGATTTTCACTGGAAATTTTCTGTAAATTTAATCAGCTATGAGCCTTAGGGGAAGTATCAGAAACCAATGTCCCGTGTCAGAAGCCCCACATGTAAAAGGGATAGTTCACTCAAAAATGAATAGGAATAAGGGATCCACCGAAGGAGGAGTTTGATTGAAATTTATCGGGACCAGTTGCCACACGTATAAATGCCATATATCCTAAAATCTAGCTTTATATAAGTCTAAAATCTGAAATCATATAACTTTGTGTATTGTGTAGTGTAATGTTTTATTCACTGGCAACCTCAAGCCTTGAAAATCCTTTCACTTTCATTGTATGGAAAAAGGACAGCAAGAACATGAGCTTGGGTCTCCTATGAAGATTCATATGCACAAAGTTGCATGTATAGTTCTGTCACTGTTAGTGCATTTGAATAATGGCTATGAAGATTTTTCAATGAAGTAAATTTTAATAGCAAACAAATGTAATGTTACAGCTGAAACTGCTATACAGAAGATCTTATTATTGGTAATGGTAGAGCTTAGACATTGAGAGAGGCTTCTGTATTCTTGCTGTACAAAGGTCTAAATGCGTCGCTGTCCGTGGTCCTGATCTCAATGCAAGCGCTCATTTACATGAAACTTTTCTTTTTACATATGTTCTTGTAATTGCATGATATTAACTTTCAAGACCTCTGACAAGCCTCCCTTAAAGACAATGTAGCTGTTACATACGATATATAATTATCCGCATATTTGTCATGTATGTGGAACTATTTAAAGTCATGCGTGCACAATGGTGCAGTGACGCATCGCAATGCAGTACCTTGCTTGCCATGATTTTATAGTCATATAAGAAGTCTCTAGGTTATGTTAAGTGCTACAGAGTTTATATTGGTTTGGATGCTATTATGCAGTTAGGCTGTTTGCTTGTTTGGCTGGAAGTGCTGCAGTATATGAGGAGAAAGCAGCAGTGAAAGGCTGTCCTGCTCTTTGACAGTGACATATATTTTGCTCTCCTGCAGCAGAGCCTTCAGACAGCCCGGCTGCTCTGTGTCCTAACCCTGTCACACCGTTCCACAGCTAACAAGACAGGCCAGTACGACCACGCCAGTATATGCGGCCAAAGACATCAGCACACACACATTATTGTGAGCACATTTGAGCAGATTTATGTAAAAGCACATGCATGCATACACACACACACACGTGCACTAACAGCTGGTCAAAACACAGGCGGTGCAAAGCGGGTGTCTTCTGGGGTCAGAACTGATCTTCATGCATCACAAGATTAACAGAATAAAAATAGTGTTTTATGAAAGATCTCAATATGTTGAAATTGTTTCCTTGTGAGGTAATTGTAATATCAACCTTAAAGTCTTTTTGCTATTTCAACATCTCGTAATTTTGAGAATTGAGTGAAAATTCTACTGCTAATATCAATTATGTCTTATAGTCACTGCACAGGGAATAATCTGTCTCACTCTCTATCTCTTGTTTGTACAGAATTATATTCTGCATGCAGTCAGAGATTTGGGATCTCAACAAAGAACAGATGTATTTTCTAAAGAAAAAATACACTTTGATAATTTTGCCTCTATATAGTGGTGAGAATAAAAAAAGAGCCTGCCCACGTGTCTGTTTGATATTCTGGTGTATGTTGGACTCAAACTCATAGCTTCTGCATTATCACTGTGGCTCAGTGTGCCAAAACACGACACAAGCAAGACAAGGATCCTCAGCAGAGAGTCACCATTAAAGGTGTGATGTTATTCATAAGTAACTGTACTCACTGCCCTGGAAAAGGGTTTGTGGATGTTGAAATGTGAAAATTTGCTGTCAGTCTCACCCTCAGGCACTGGGGGATAAATTATGTAAGCCAAACTGCTCGACTTTGAGTTACAGAGACTCAGAAGTCCTTCTGGATTATATCAGTTCATGAAAGAGTTAAATACTGCCTAGCTGACAGAGAATGCAATGGTTGGGAGAACTTAAAGCTGTTTGAGGTGTGTTAGACAGAAGAGGTGCAGGGCAGTAGCATGTGACATATGTGTTATAATTTGTAGATGAAGGGCAGGAATGTG
Source organism: Oreonectes daqikongensis (assembly GCA_026939265.1). Lineage (NCBI taxonomy): Eukaryota > Metazoa > Chordata > Actinopteri > Cypriniformes > Nemacheilidae > Oreonectes > Oreonectes daqikongensis. Next base: position 6,827,088 of record JAOTQM010000013.1, read on the forward strand.
TGTTAAATACTCTCTGGTGTGGTTAAATGCAGGATTTGGGACATTCCTTGTCTCTCCCCGCGGACACCTGAGACTCTGGAAACTGGGTCATGCAAGTTGGCTCTTTAGCAAGGCATGATGGGACATGTAGCCCTCATTTCCAATCCCCTATCTGCTCACTTCAAGCTCTCCCATGAGGCAGCGAGCGCAGCTCCCGTCTGATCCCTGGCGTCTGGATTCCCCTGCTATGCCAACCCTCTCCACAGATGGGGCTGTCTGCTCAGAATGGGCGTCCGTCCCATGAACAGCACCTTACTGCCAGAGATAGACATGGTTTACTGCTTAGCATCCTCAGAAATACTGCATGTGCATACTGTTTTTTGTTTTGTATGTGTGTTTAGGCCATTAGCCTGCTTGGTTAGCCATGATGTCAACTGTAACTGCAGATGGTCGAACACAGAAGCTCTTTTACTTTGTTTTTGAAGCAGCTTTAGACTAAAAAGATGAATCAGACATTTTTTATGTCTCCCAGAAAGGACTGGGCTGCCAAGCCCCTATTCTGCAGATTGTTTCTCTTCTTGTGGCAGAAGAGCAAGGCCCACGTGAAACAGACATAAAATATTCTGAACTGAGCTTAAAGGGATAGTTCACCATAAAAAAGAAAAATTCGTCATCATTTACTCATCCTCTTGTCATTTTAAACCTGTATGATTTTTTTCCGCAGAACACAAAAGATATTTTAAAGAATGTTAGGTACTGAATGTTGTTGGTACCCATTCACTTTTATTGCATGGACACAAAACCAATGCAAGTCATAGGGTACCACCGTTTAAATGGAGCTAATATTTTACAATAACATGTACACATGCTCGAAGTGGACATATCACTGCTTAAGGGTGTGGGCTCGACTTAAAGGGACAGTTCACTCAAAAATGAAAAACCTGTGGTTGTTTGCTTTACGCTTATGTTGAGTTTTTTCATTGAATTATTAAACGCAAATGTCATTTTTTGCCTTAATTGGACAGAAAAAGCACACTTTAATTTTTCTCTTTTGTATATCACTGTAAACTATCCGTCTTAATCCGTTCATCATTTTTCACAAATGCATATCCCCAAAAAAAACCACACACATAAGCGCACGCGCTCGCACCAATGCCTAGGGGCCAAACATAAAACATGGTGCGGTGGACCGTGTGAAATCACAATGTACATTGATCAATCTGCTCTAATTAGAAAAGGGAGTGCAGACCTCCCTGCTGAGGAGAACAGCACTGTGCCTCACCATATTATTGCAGGGGGATTTCATGTGTGCGTGTGTGTGTGTGCGTAAATGGGCGTTTTTTCTTCGAGGTGCTATTGGCGAAGCAGAAGAAAAGGGTCATGTCTTGTTTACCAGAGTGTAGCTGTTAGCACTTTTAGTCTTGAACAGAATACACTCCCCACACCCCACGGGAAGGTTGAACTTCGCTTACACAGCCTGAACTTCACCCACAGATCAAAGCCCGGGCAGCTTTTTTCACTCTCTGACTCTCTTTCTGTGTGTGTTTCTCACTATGTTCTTTATTTTGTCTCTGGGGGGCATACAAGCGTTAACTAAGAGAGACTCGGAGTCACTGGGTGTTGTTCAACCCGAGGGTCTATACAAGATAGAATAAGTCTATATATGTCCTAGTCCAAAATGGTAAAACATTCACATATGTGACCCTGGATCACAAAACTAGTGTTAAGTAGCACGAGAACATTTGTAGTAATAGCCAAAAATACATTTTTCTTTTCTAAATATATCAAAACTTTGTTTTTGTGAGTAATATTCTATGCTAAGGACTTCATTTGGACAACTTTAAAGGTGATTTCTCAATATTTTCTCAATGGATTCCTGAGTTTTAAATAGTTGTATCTCGGCCAAATATTGTCCTATATCCCAACAAACCATACATCAATAGAAAGCTTTTTTATTCAGGTTTCAGATGATGTAAAAATCTTAATTTCAAAGAATTGACCCATAAGACCATCCAGGGTCACATATCAGCTCAGAGCTCATTTTATAGGTGAACACTAATGCTTATGGTTCAGTAAACATCCATAAAGAGAATTTCATTTGATGTTCATGTACATTTTGTTGATATCAGCATAACATCCAGCGATGGTCAAATGACTAAGAACTGTATCATATGTGTATGCACATCCATTGTGTTTGAATGAGCCGGTTTGCAGTTTTGTAGTGACGCTGTACAGTAAAGTATGTCAGGTTGCGGTTGTCTGCCACATTCTTCAAAACTGTTTGAGCTATAAATTGATGTGTATCATTCTTTTGTGAATCGAGTGCTAAAGCAACACAGACAGTGTGTGGGTGCCATTTATTTTTAGTGCCTTTCACATTTTTAGCGAATTCCCCCACAGCACGCTAATGCTAATACTCCACTCACTTAACACAGTATGCGTATCTGTGTAGACTGTCCCTTATGCTGTGTGTGTAACAGACAGCCCTAAAGCCCAGCTATGTGTATAGTGATGTTGTGAGAGGCTCCAGCAGCAGGTGTGTTACACAAACATATGCTCCCTGTGGGTTTGTTAGAGGCTTGGCATAGCTCCTACTGCAGATGTTAAGCTGTATTGGCTGAGCTCTGCTTCACCACAGGCAAACAAACCTGATGAATCACGCCACCTCGCACAGGTCTCAAAACACCTCACTGTGAGGCTTCAAACTGTCTCACATCATGTTACTCCGCCTCACGTGACTTCATTCTTTCTCAGACTGCATTGTATTCATTCTCATCACCTCATCCAAAGTATTGCTTTGGATTTTCTGTGAGTCCACCGCACATTCATTGCTAGAAGAGAAAGTTTAGCTTCAAAATATCAGCAGAAGAAAGAAAGCCATACATGTTTGAAACATGAGTTTGAGTAAATGAAGATTTTTTATTCTGGGGTGAACTTTCCCTTTGAATTTCAGCTCTCGAGGCCTCATTGAATGGAATAGTGTCTATCTAATGCATACTGAGAAGCAGTAGACCATCTGGGTATTTTCTCACTTTTCTCACTTCTTTTCCTACTGAGGTTTCGGACATACTATTCATTACACAAATCATTTTCACCTACTGTACCATATAGTATAAACGTAGGTAATTTGCACAGAACGACGCACACAGATATTAGTGAACTAAAAGTGCACCTCGCCTTCCTTCAGACCTCACATTTCCTCACAGTCACACGTTCCTTTGACTACCTCACATTTTGTCACTCTTCCTCACGTGGCTTCAGACCGCCTCCTGTCACTTGTTGCTTCCTCGGATTGCTTGAAACTGACTCGCATCACCTCACACTGCCTGACATCGCTCCAAAATAGTACGAAAGAAAAGCGCGGCCAGCCCGCTCCCCTGCATATGTGTCAACGCTGTCACGGTTACCTGTCAGCGGAGACAATGAGACTATTGCATGTTGGTGTGCTGTCTGTAAAACAGCGGCTCTCTGTGCTGTTCTAGTCAGCAGCAATGAGGACATGGCTAAAACAGGGTTACAATGCACTATAGGCCTCAACAAACATAACCATTGCCAAATCTTTAAATATTCCCATATTTTCTTGCCTTCTCTCCTCCTCCTCACTTTTCACACTTGAGATTTGGGATAAGTCAAAACTCGGCGGAAACATAAAGTGCACTTGCCAGATATCGGGAGGCGTACATACTGTATCTTTTAATGTATACTCTGGGGATGTGGGATTCAGCCATCGCCACACAAAGCGAAATAATGTTATTTTGTGCCCACGCAGGACATACATTATCGAAGGCTATCGAGCAGCGTCTTGTTCATTTTATCAGGGAATATCACGTAAAAACAAGGCACATATGGTCTCACACATACACACGCCGATTCTTACACTTCCATGTAGCATGCCACCCACTCAGACCCTGTTAGGATCCACTCAAGGATTTGGCTGGCAGATGGAACGACTGATAGAAAATACCTGTACTTAAATTTAGACCCACTGTGTACAAAAATGTCATTTGGATTTACAGTAATCTCATCATAACTAATTAGGTAATGGCGCTGGAGAGACACCAGTTCGTTGTTGGCATTCATGGCAACAGCTCTTTCCAAGTTTAGCCCAGGTGCCAATCTGTCTGTTGCTCTGACTACTGCATGAATTAATGAATACAGGAGAGAAACACTTTGTGTGCAATCAATCAATATCTCGTGGTGTAAAGGTATTAAGTCTGAAATAAACAAGCAGTTTCTAGCCTACTGAGGTTATGCCATAGGTCTTTATTTATTTCAGCCTCTCTCTCACGCTTCACGCTGCTCTTTCATTAGGATGCACCTCCGTGCCTTATCCCCAGCCCTAATTAAAGCTTCCTTTGGGCATCACTATGTGGAGCACCAAACCAGATCACATCTCTGGTGGGCCGAGGAAGAGAGAGAATGAGAGGAGCAAGTGAGAAAAAGTGGAGGGGCATCAAGATGCAGGCATGAGCAGACTGTCAATGTGATAGAACTGTGCTCTGTGATTTGGTTGTGATCGTTTCATTGAAATTCTCACTTGTTTATTAATATTTGGCACTCGATGCTAGTGTGAGATTTGGTAGTGATCTAAAAACAATAGCAGATGATCTCTAATTATTCTTAGGATGGGTGTTTAAACCAGAATGAGCAGAATAAGCTTTTATGACAGTAAAAAAAACACAGCAGAATGATGAGACACGGTTCGTGTGAAAAGCAAACAAAGAGAAAATATATATTGTAGGCAGAGTTGAAAGTGGGGTAGAAAGAAAGGCAAGAGAGTTTTGAGCTACAGTATATGTGTCAAAGAATTGTTTCACAACCTTGGCCTTCATAGCAGGGTGGGTTTATTAGTGGACTTTTTTTTACAGCCTGGATTTTATTTTGAGGTCACTGAAGATTGTTGTTTTTCAAACTAATATACAGTACTGTTGAATCCTTGGATTAAATCACTTATTCTTGTGACTGTCACTTTAGTGTTTACTGATGCTACTCAAAGCTATAATTTAAAAAAAGAAAAGCTACTGTAAGATTGTGTGTGAGCGTGTGTAGTCTGAAAATGTCTTTCATTTTTGATTGCATTTAGAGGAGGCCAGCGACTGGCACAATGCAAAAGCCTTTTAATCCTCGTCACGATAGATATTTTCCTCTGCAACATACAGTGGGGATTAGATGGGTTGATATTCAGAAACCTCGCATGACTGCCTGATTGATGATGTTTGCCATGTCAGGATGCCACATCAAGATTTATATGGAGACCTGCCAGATAAGTGATAGGCTGAGACAAAACCATGCTTATCTACTGCCATTTTGATGATTATAACAATGAATGCCAATGGGACGATTTATTAATTCGCCCAATGTATTTGTTGAAAATAAAATCAAATGAAATAATTTTGCTGTTTTATGTAAATTCATACCTGAACACATTTAAACGTGGATGATTTTGAAATACTTCTTATTTTTAAGTCTTACTAAAGTGGCTTCAGTTGTTTATTATGTTATTGTTTAATTTTTTTGTGCAATGTTTCTGTATTTTATTGTGATGATTTGTCAATTTTGAACATTTAAAAAATTTAAAATATAACATTTGAGTAGCATTTTCTGCAGATTCTGGCAAAAAAAATTATAAATTGTTCTAATTATTATGTTTTGCTCACTCCTTTTACATGTAATTTAATAATTTTATTACATAAACCTTTGATCCTTTTTTCCTTGATTTTGCTCATATGTTTTCTTTTTCTTTTGGCAGATTTGACGGAGAAGCTGTCCATCAACTCAAGCTCAATGTCAAACATGCATCATGCAGAAATGCAGCTATATCAAACTTGAAGGGAATATGAGAAAATGAGGAAAAACCATGACAACCCTACAGCTTTGACAGCCCAGGAACAATTCCTTGTGTGAAACATATTTTACGTACTCTCGCTAACAAATCCAGCCTTGCTTACATCACTTTGTTTTTAAACACCCCCCTCCTTCACCACCCATTATGAAGAGCATATTGACTGCACTTCCACCCTGTAACACCCTCCTCTTTTTTTCCTTTTTCTTGCTCTTATGCCAGCCGGCATTGGTCAGAGGTGACTGCTGGCTCATCGAGGGGGATAAGGGTTATGTGTGGTTGGCCATCTGCAGCCAGAACCAACCACCATATGAGACAATCCCACAGCACATCAACAACACAGCACATGACTTGCGGCTTAATGAGAACAAGATCAAAGCTATTTTTTTCTCCTCCCTGAGTCGCTTTACAAACCTGACTGACCTCAATCTAACCAAGAATGAGATCTCCTACATCGAAGATGGTGCTTTCGCAAGCCAAGCAAATCTACAGGTGCTGCAACTCGGATATAACAAGCTAACCAACCTGACTGAAGGCATGTTGCGAGGTCTGGGACGCATGCAGTGTCTTTTTTTGCAGCACAACCTTATAGAGGTCATTGCCACTAATGCATTTTGGGAATGCCCCAGTCTCAGCAACCTGGACCTGTCATCGAACAAGTTAGCCCGACTGGACCCGTCCACCTTTACAGTGTTGGGCAGACTGATGGGATGTGAGCTTGCAGGAAACCCTTTCCATTGCGGTTGTGAACTCTACAGCTTTCTCACCTGGTTGGAGGCCTTTAATAATGTAACGCACACCTATGATCGTCTTCAATGTGAGACCCCACGAGAGCTGTACAGTTATCCGTTGTTAAGTCCTGTTGCGGGGCATGGGCGCAGTGCCCGAAACATTCTTTCCTCAGTGTGCCGGGATGGGGTGCTGATTCCTGGCATGACTTCCCTGCCACCTGATACGGAAGTGTCAGGCGTAGAACCTGGCATATTTGACCACCTCAAGCCATACCATCAGCCGACCACTTCCTCTTCTGACAATGCATTTAGCCCCAGTATCAAACTGCAACATGTGTCTCTTACCTCTGCGTCTCTTCTTATTCAGATTCCAAAGCCATACAGCAAAATGTACATCCTTGTGCAGTACAATCAGAGTTTTGTGTCAGATGTGATGAACTTGAAAAAAAAAAATGAGATCATCACACTCGATAAACTCAAACCAAACACCAACTACACATTTTGCGTGGCGTCCATACGGAATTCGCAGCGATACAACCATACATGTTTATACTTTTCCACTCGAGCTCCTAACCCGGATGACCTAATGCCCCCACCCTCCACCACCACTCATTACATCATGACCATAGTTGGCTGCCTCTTTGGAATGCTCATTGTTCTCGGCTTTGTCTACTACTGCTTGCGAAGACGCCGCAGACAAGAAGAGAAAGAGAAATCCATCTGCGTGAAGAAAACCATACTGGAAATGCGTTATGGACCAGAGGTGGCAGCTGCAGTTGCAAATGATCCCACAGCTGTTCAGAAACTCCACGAGCATAGTCATCATCAGCATCATCACGGCAAGCTACCCATGTCCTCCTCTTCCAGCTCTGCCATGCTTGGCCACGGTTCGGCCAACACTACCTCGTCACGCCTGTCCTCAATCCCTCAAGTAGAAAAGATGGCTACTGCCTTCTCTGAGGCTATGGCCACTAAGGGAAACTACATGGACATTAGGACATCTGTTATCGGAGATGACAGGGGAAGAGATGGAGCTGTGCTACATGGTTTGCGAGAGGAAGACTTCAGGGGGGATGACGGAAGTGACTTGGGTGATGATTCTGATGACGATGGTCGAGGATCAGCTTCAGAGATTTCAACTATTGCCATGGAAGTGGACAAGGTCAACCAGATAATAAACAATTGCATTGATGCTCTCAAGTTGGACTGTGTTGCAGCATCCACCACTTCTACTACAAGTGGCCCCACGTCTCCCCCACCTACCTCCACCTCATCCTTGATCAGAGGTCTGATTCCCACCTCTACTAGCATCAATGATACATGCCAAGTCCTGCCATCCCCAAAAATCCCAGCTCCACCTCCACTTCCCTTCACAGCTCCCCTCTCTGAGAGACCTGGGATCACAGGGGGTGGCTTTATGTCACCGCCATACCGCCCTCCTCCCCCGGCGACTGCAGTAAGGCCCATTCAAAGACAAATGAGTGCAGATGCAGCCGTAATCGTTTCCGCTTCCAAGAGGCACTGCCGCCCATCCAGTGGGAAAGGAGGTCGTGTTTACAGCCTGGATGTTCCAGAGCCCCTCAGTCCAGACCCCTGCCAGTATACAGACAAGGGCAGCCCTGTGGGGTGTGGTGAGCCCCTGGAGAGGCTCCCATTAGTAGGCGGTGGTGGAGGTGGGGGCTGTAGCATAGACGGTGGTACTGTAGATGGAATGGTCCTACAGCAGCACCTGGAGGTGCACCCAGACTACCACTGTGCAGAGCATCGTCACTCCGTCCCCGCTCTTTACTACGAGGGCTCTCATGACTCCCCGGCCCAGAGGGTGTCTTTCCTGAAGCCTTTGTCGCGCACCAAAAGAGACGCTGCCTCTTACTCTCAGCTCTCTCCCCGACACCACAATTACTCTGGCTACTCCTCTAGTCCAGAGTACTCCTCTGAGAGCACCTTGCGGATCTGGGAGCGCTTCCGTCCCAACCGAAAGGGCCCGCGTGAAGAATCCTGTTACGTCACGGCTGGAAACGCCCTGCGTAAAAAGGTCCAGTTTGCCAAGGGGGAGGACTTGCATGACATCCTTGACTACTGGAAGGGTGTGTCAGCACAGCAGAAGCTGTAATCTGCAGAACTGCGTGGATACACATCGCAGGTCTCCTTCACTGCCTGATAAACCAGAAGAGCAACTGTAGTGAGGACGTTCGGTTATAGCTGCAGTGTGCAAGATAGAGTTGTGTTTGTCAGGGCTTGAGGACAAGTTGCTTTAATGTGTTTTTGTACAGCATGAGTCATCGATGAGCCAGAAAGAGAGTAAGAGAGCCTGATAATACACTACAAACATCAGATCACATTCACAGAGGTCTAATTTTAGATTGGAGAGCTGACAGTTTTTATATTAGTGAAGAGGGCATATCAGTTGTCAATAACTGAATTTGTGTTTTACTCATTTACTCATTGTGTCTATTTATCGTACATATCAACAGTAAGACCATGAGTCCTCATTCAGCCTCAGAAAGAATCTCTGTTAATTCTCCCTGTCAAATCACAAGGCATTACATTTGTTTGCCATTGTGCAGAGTAAACAAATGAGTGTGTGTATGTGTGTTTAGGGTAAAATGGTTTTCTACAAACCTGTCAAAAGCAGTCCCCACTTCCATATTCTACAAACTGTGAGCAGGGCAACCAAATTTACATTTCAATAGCAATCCTCATGTGAAAAATAAAAGAGAGGGAAAGAAAAGATAATAAAATAAACAACAGAAGAAACTCCCGGGGGAGCTTTGGAATAGTCAGACGTGTTTGGCAGCCGCTTGCAGGGCACTGCAGAATGACATCGTGCATGGGAAGCTCGAGAAAATACTCCAGATTTATCAGGGTCAGTGAAAATACATAGATGGGTTTGAAGCGGGGTCTGTTCCTCTCTGATGCATTATTAACAACATTTCTTCATCAGAGGTTACCTTGTCACCTGTGGCACAGCGGGAGCATAAAGTTGACAGAACAGGTTTGTGTTCTGTTCGTTTGGTCCAGGGTCAGTTTGTTTATTTCATTAATTGGCTTTTGTTAGCCTGTTGCTGACAGCTGAGACACCCAACAGGCAAAATGACCTAGACCCTGTTGTGGCACTTTAACAATGAAACTATATGACTCTTGTTTACAGCTGGGTCCTAATTATTTTTAGAGTATTTCCTGAATGAATACATATTTCTGTTCTTAAGGGCATTTATAGACATTGGGTTTCATGCTCCTGATGTGCTACATAGCACTTTAATTTAACTATAGATCTTATTAGGGGGGGATTTTATAACATAATAGAATATTAATGTTTTATTGTAAAAATGGCAAATATCATTAACTGCAGCGCCGTTATCAGCCATGATTTTATTAATGTCCGGTTAGATTAGATTAACTAATTGGCAATTAACCAAAGCCGTATCATTTAGTGAACTGGGGTAAGCAGCCAGGACCTCCGATTTGATTAAAAGAGATCACGCTCTCCTCATCTCTCAGCAAACACATCCAACCTACAGTTTCATGGACCATAAAAAGCAAAAAATTTGATTAGTGGCACTGTGGGAAAATATACATGCGTTTACAATGCTCTCTCACAAGTGTGAAATAACAGTTGGGGTATCCAACAGGCAAATAAAATGTAATGAATGGTGTTTACTCTGTAATGAAATGTAAATCTGAAATCCCTCCTTTAATACATGGCATAACTTTGACCTTACGCCTTTGAGCACTGTGTTATGAGCAGGTTAGCTTGATGTGACAACTGGGGAAGCGTTTTTAAAAGAGATATATGGAAATCCTTGTACGTATGGGGTTATTAGAGGACGTCTGTGTTCCACATCAGGTATTTTTGTGCCTTCAGTAATAGGGTCCATTGTCAGGAATCAAGCACGTGTAAAGCTTTCTTGTTCTAGTTTTCGTCTTTTTTTTTGTTCATGCCTCTAATTCATCGAGGGCTTTAGTTATAAATATGTGTTCATGTTCCGTCATAAAGTCTTTTATTGTGAAAACATATTACATACAGTACCTGCCAACATTAGACATACACTCAGGCATGATGTCTCTTTGCGCTCTCTTTCTGGGTTTTTAAGATTCCAGTCCAAGGTATGTTGTTTAGTCTAAAATGGATGTTTCAGTCAGGGATCAAGTGATACAATGTGGAATGCTAGTTTACAGGAACCTTTATGGTTTATATATGAGGGACCAGCAGCAGCTATAACACATTACATACGGTGTAGATTCTTAGTGCACTGACATTGACATCACACACAGATCATTTACAGTAGAGAGAATGAACCCTAGCTGGACAAACCGTTCTGGGGAAACCGAAATGGACCCTTGAAGGACTGCTACCGGAGGCTTACTGTGACAAAACTTCTTACTGGATTTTAAAACCACTTGGACTGATCTTAAGGAACTAAACGCAAACTCTCCACTGTTTGTTTTTATAACAGTACAATGTGATGCCCAGCTGTATGTTTTTAGATATGGTTTTTATCGTGCCTCTCATTGACAAATGCGTCAAATGTAAAGAGAAAAGAAAATGACTTTGCTCTTCTGTACAAATGCTTGCCATTCATTTTTGCTATTAACTGAAGGTTGCTAAACAAGAGAGAATTAATGAAACAATGGGCATGGCACCTGTAGGGTTATATATTAATTGTTTATTACGAAAATGTATAGTAAATGTTTTCTTTATAGTTCTTTGCTGGCGGAGTAAGACTGTGGCTCTTCTCTCTGTTCTCATGCTTAAGGGCAATCTTACAATCTTATTTCACATTCCATCAATGTTTTTCCATTAACAGGCAAACCTATTTATTTTGAGTTAAGGTCTCACGTCTTTTGTATTATCAGACTTTAATGACTCCCTGTATTATAGCCATCAGTTGGCTTCATTTGTTTATAATCCGCTCATTATTTCGTTTATTTGCCTATAAATCTTTGCTTGACAAATCATTGATTATTACCCAGCTCAGACGAATGACAAGCTTGTTAATTTGTTTACTATACAAAAAAAGCTAGAGAATTTATTAAAGGTAATGGTATTTTCTTCCCATGTTAAATCGATGGCAGTGGATGGTTTGGGTCAGAGTTTTATTTCTGCTGTTTTTCAGGAGTTGAATAATGCATGTTTGTCTCTTACTCTGAATCCTTTGCTGAAGTGTTTCATGATTTTCCTGCTTTATGATTCACTGTCAACATGATTTCATGTTATAAATTCAACATTTAATCATGTGGCAACAGTTGCTTTGTGTACTTTTATGTCAGCCGAGTGTGATGTGTCTACCGGCACTTGTATTCCTCTCGCCGGGATCAGTCACATGACCTATTACAAAAAATAACAGTGTGGTATAATTCCAGATGTCAAAAAACGACATGGTCTTAATGCTACTTTAACCAAACTAATGCTATTTAGCTGCCGGGGGCCCCTTTTCTATACTTGGGTTAAGAAAGTTAGTTGTACCAAGAGAAAATACTTTGACATTAATCATTGTCAGCTTTCAGCAATATTACACAGAGCGTAAAGTGGATTACTCTTCCACAGCAGTTTTACTCGTTTTAAGCTCTTTAGCATCCTCTTAGTATTAGACACTATGGCTTGGAGAAAGCAAAACAGAAATGATTTAATGCTTCGAGATGAGATTTTCACCCTTTTCATGGCCCGTGATTCACAAGAAAGTAACAAATGTGCGAACGTTTGAAGGAAATTAACTAGAAGCGAAAAGTGAGGAGTTTTTTTATATTTCAAATCCGTATTATTTTTCGTGAGGTTGTTTCAAGTTCAAAGGTTCACATATTTGTATTGTCATGCAATGAATATATTTTAAAGAATTCATTTTCATCATTGTCTCCTTTAAACACTAATTCCACGCAGCATTGGAGCAAATGCCTGCGCACACTGTCACTGTCAACGCATTTTGATGTTTCTTTGAACGTCCTCCTCATTGGCCTTGCCGGTCTTTGTTCAAGCTCAAAAGAAGCCTGGAGTAAATCGCTCAAGGGGTTTTCAGAGTCGGGATAATTCTCTTTATGAAGCTTTTCAGTCGTTTTCTGCCTCTTTGCTCAGAAGAGCAGCACGTTGCCAAGTGACCATGTCATTCCTCTCCTGTTCCCGCTTGTTTTCTGGTTTGCAGTCCTCAGGATTCTGTCGTTTTGCTGGTATGTTGTAAAGTACAGTGCGATGGAGAATAGACAATTAAAGGGCAGATCGCTGCTTCTCCAACACTCGGCCCAGGGGCTTCGCTAACCTAATTGCAGCAGAAATCTTTATATTAGACCGATGGAGAGACAGAGCGTGTTTATGTTGTAAATGAGTGAAGATGTGCAGTTAAAGCTCATCAGAATGAGATGGAGAATGGCGGTATGATGAAAAGCACATTAAACACTGAAGATCAGAGAGAGAGACTGTAAAGCGGGCTGGAGATGATAAAACAAGCATGTGGGAGTATTTTGAGAGAGAATAGAATGAGCAAGCTGCTTCAACCTGATAATGACTGAAGCTGAGAATGAATGAACGACAATCTTGTCGAATGTTTTGAAGGTAAGGAAGGATAATATGCAAAAGTGGAAATGATGAAATAACCTTAAATTATTGAAAAGTTTAGATTGCTAAAGACGTAATTATGAACAATTGTTCCTTTTTATTTTTATCATTCAGAAGCCACCATTGACTACCATAGTAGGAAAAATGACAATAGTAGTCAAAAGTTCTCCACAACTGTTTGCTTTCCTACATTCTTCAAAATATCTTCTTTCGTGTTCAACAGGACAAAGAAATTAATAAAGCAATTTTTCTTACTGTGGTGGCCAAGAACTGTTTAAGCATTCATCCAAATATCTTTCTATGTGTTTATCAGAACAAAGAAATACAGAGTAAAAGAAGACAGAATTTACATTTTTGGGTGAAACATTTCTTTAAAGTACAGTACTTTATTCTGTTTGCCACCTCAAATCAAATCTGTGCTAAATCAGAAACATAAGTGGCATTCTCAATTCAATTCTGTATTCAATTCAGTCACTAAGCAATCAGGAAAAATGCTTGACACGTGACAGGACATTAAAAGAGCTAGCGAGGATTTTCCCAGCGAGTCACACTAGGGAAACACGACAGTTAATCCTGTGGACTGTTTTATCCCTCTCCATTCCCCTCTCCTCATTTCTCAATTAACAGACACTTCTTGATCTTGATTCTCCCAGTGTTGCTGAAAGCACTGTATCTTTACAGGTAATGTGTTTACTAAAGAACAGAAGATTTATTCATTAGTAGAAACACACGTGTTAATGTAGTTTTTTATATCAACTGATACTGAGGATTCAGTCCTTCTGTGACTTCAAGCTAAGGCACAAGTGTGTAGACATCATAGGTGTTTGTGGAGGGGGTGGTTTTTTTACAGTGTTCATTTTATTTTATTTTTACAGTCATTTTCAACACTCATAATGTGTTCTGGTTTGACTGGTTTGTCTGTTTGCTCTTGAGCTGAGAAGCATCTTTGACCCCTCAGCAACTTAAGCAACTTCTCACAACTTTGATTTCCTGTTTTAATACAACTGAGAAGGTAAATAGTGGAAAAGTGGATTCATTTGTGAAATACAAACTTTGTAAAAAGATCAAAAGTGTTGTTGTCAATGAGCTGACATTCTAGTAGTAGTATTTAGTTTTTGGGGGTGGTAATGCAATGTATTTTAAATTATTATAGGATTTTGACAACATGGGAAATGGCGGAAAAGAAATCAGTTGTTATGTTTGCATGATTTCCTGTATTTTTCAAGAGAAGAATGATATTGTTGTGTATATTGAGTGGATACATGTTGCAAACAAAGCAAAAATTAGGCATTCAGATATTGTCCGAATATACCAACTTTGAGGGTTTACGCTGAGGTTTATTTTACACCTCTTGGATGTGTAATGCTGAACTTCCTTCATCATCTGGGATCAAATTCCGAGCTGTCAATCAAACGCTTATTACAGTTTCATACCAAGAAACAATCTGCCTAAACAATGCCATGGGGAAGCTTTGTATTCTGCTCTACAGTTGCCAAGAAATAAAATACTCATCAGTTGTTTTCTTTAGTGCCAAAAGAGTTCTGTTCCTTGCGGGTATACCTCTGATGTTTTATGAAAGTACGATGGTGAAAAAAGTGAGAACTGTAGCATGATTCAGCTCATCTACTGCAGAACTCAGTGCCACCGAACAGACTCCAGATCAATAAATAAGTGTATTCAGCCCATCTATCGCATTAACCTTGCAGGTGTCCCGTGGTAGCCCTTTCTTCAGAGAAGAATATTTCCCTTGCAAGGCTGTTCATCCTTGGTTCATTGGACCAGTGCTAAACAAACATCAGCAAAGGGCTGTTTTAGTATTTCTGAGAGTAGGCTGATGGCTGGAACAGACAGGTAAGAGATTTTCTGTTTGGAGGACTGTATTCTCTGGAGGATATGGAAGATGTCATTCTTCGCGTGACTGACTTGGGAGACTGGCATTGATTATTCAAGGCCGAGAGTCCACAACCCACAACTCCAAGTTAATAATCTCAGAACTCTTGCCAAAAGCTTTTCAATCTTGAGGAGATGAAGGGGTCTTGTATGTTGAAGTAACCTATGTATGGCTGTGATCCAGAAGACATGTAAAGGTGAGAGAAATAAGTAAGAGGAAACATTTGATGACCATTTATTGTGTTTTAATTGTTTAATTGTGTTCAATTGGAAACCAAAGCTTTTCCATGGCAACTTGCAAAGCAGTTCTTGTGAGCTACAGTACACACAATACTATAATATTGTTAGCAGATTTTTTTAAATGCAAGATTTGTCATCATCTTTTCAATGAGTTTAAACAATTATACAGAACTTAATCAATAATTTACGCCGTAAAAATCAGTTGTATATTTCTTTGCCTCTTTTTTGTAATCTATAGAATGGATCTCAAAAACGACAATTTTATTGATGTGAGAAAAACACCTCTGTGAAGGGGTTTACTTGCATTCATTTTGCTGATAATTGAATCCTACATTTTCTCCACCACGAATTCTGTACAAAAGATCTATTTCTATATTTGAAATAAATTTGTAATGAAAAAAGCTGCTGATGTAGTTGTCTTTTTATGTAGACAATATGAAAAAAATATGAATCGTATGTACATACATTCGTTTTTATTTTGTTTGATTTGAAATCTTTTGCTCAATTAGATCATAGAAATCCTTATACAATAATGAAAGTATTAAAGGAGTACTTCACCCAAAAACTAAACATCTGTCATCATTTACTCTTGACATTTTAAACCTGTTTGACTTTCTTTCCTCTGCAAAAGAAGAAATTTTGAAGAACGTTGGTAATCAAAACCGTTGGTCCCCATTGACTTCTTTAGTATGAACACACAACTGAATCAATGGGGACCAACGGTCTTCAAAATATCTTCTTTTGTGTTGTCATGCAGGTTTAAAATGTAAAGAGGGTGAGTAAATGATGACAGAATGTTCATGTTTGGGTAAACTATGCCTTTATTTTCCGAAAAAAAAGAAAAAAAAATGAACAAAAGACTTGCACCGGATGTATCTTCTTAATTCAGAAGAAATCGAGTGGATAATGAACAGAATGCACCCCATTTAACAACTAAAAAGACCCACGAAGCAGAAATGAGCCACAGTGAGAGCATTAGTGTCAATGGATCCTTCCTTCCCTGCTAAAAGACAGCATCCTTGTTTCTTCAGTGATACATTAAGTCATCAAAACACAATGCCCATTAAATTATGAAGCAATTAAACAGTTTTTTAACACCGCAGGATTGATGAGGGACTAATACAGCAGTGCCTATGAATGTCCTGACCGGGATAAATCATTCAGTCATATGAGAGAGACCTTCACTCACGCTGCTAATGAAGAGCTGAGACGTGCACCAGCATCTCCACAGAGGGAAAGAGAGAAAGATCCAGCAGATGCAAGATTAATGTGATGTTTGTGCATTTCAACGTTTGATTCTATTTATAAAGAGGCTTACTGTAAATAGACATACACCCACATACACCATGGGTCCCCTTACACTGAATTCACCATGTTGTTTCTACAGTAAATACAGTAAATATGTTATCTCCTTCAGCAAAGAAGCGAAAACATGACAACATCATTGTCCTGTATCAGCCACCGTAGTGCTTCGAAAGGGAGGGGTGAGCAGTGGAGTGAGCCATTGGCCAGTCGCGACATTTGCAGGTTCGTTATTCCCAAATAACAACCGCTCAAAACTAGTAACACACGATAACCTAGATGTTGCAAATCATTTTGACAGGTACACAGAAATTAAATATAAGTTTGTCTTTTAATAACATATATGACATATTTACGAATGATTAAACCAAATTGCCTTTTCGTGAACGTCGTTTCTACCTTAAATCCGAAAGTAAACGGCTTTTCCTGCATTCGGTCAAAATTTGCGAATTATTTCAAGTACACATTTTATGTCCAGTTTTATCAGTTTGTCATAAAAGACAAATATTTTGATCTAAACCATGAATATAGCTGGTTTTATTTGTTGTGAGAGAATGGTCGACGGGCACACAAGGCCAGTCTCACTAGCCAAGTGCTTTATTTAGTTGCACAATGACTGCTTGTGTCACGGCTAGGGTACATACGGTTCCCCTCGCTCGCCACCAGAGGGAGCCATCTCCCGAGTTCTAACCTGTTGTGGACTACAAACCCCACATACCTGGCGCTGATTTCTGTTGCACCTGAAGCTCGTTTGGAGAGCTATTTAATCCAGCTTGCATCTCCACCCGGTGCGAAGTCTTGCATCCCAATGGTGATCATTTCCGAGCGTTATTTCCAGTGTTGCCTTCCCGTGTATGACCCTTGGACTGTCTTTTGGATTATTGAACCTTTGCTGCCTGTCTTGGATTTTATTGCTCGGTTACTTGGAATTACGTTCGTTTGCCGCCTGTCTCGACTCTCGCCTGAACCTGGACTATTGAATGTTTGCTGCCGGTCTCGACCTTTGCCTGTGCCTGGACTACCTTCCGCTACATCTCCTATACTGTGTTTGTTGTCGATTGATCTTGCCTGTACAACTAAACTGTTATTAAAGAAACTGCATATGGATCCTCCTACTCCCAGTGTATCATTACAGCTTGTACACAGCATGAGGTCAACAGATTTGCCCATAACCATACAGGAAAGCAAACCGCAGACTTCATGAATAATGGAGCGCAGCCCTTTAACCTTAATGTGACTACGACCCCTTAGAACTATTAACAACACCTCACATAATATTCATTCTTCCATATTATTTATTTAGCGTTCTCTTACCATTAAGGTAAACTCTGTCCTGAGGTAAAGCAGATGTGTCATGTGATCTGAATCTGTACAGCCTGCAGCTCTGCCAACAGCTCTTTTTACTCCTGAGGGCAAAACAACACCTCAGTGACACCATGCAATTGCTCCGAATACAGCGTGTCATCGCGCAAACAGTTTTAGAGGCATGGACGCATTCATACTTGTTCTCATGAAAAGATTAAGTTCAGGTTGTTTCATCCTTCTTTTTTCACTCCATAAAATCTTGTTGCTTTCCTTTAAGTCAAACCTTACATAATGAAGCGTTATGTTTTTATTACCTTAGAATGAGCTATTTCTATATGCACAATGGGTCCCCTTTTCTACAGTAGCCTTAAATGAAAAAACGTGATGACATCTTTGTCCCGTGTCAGCCACCGTAGTGCTCCAAAAGGGAAGGGTGAGCGTTTGTCTTGTTATTTGTAAATTAAGTTTCTATTCGTTTTTTCCCTGTTTATCTTGTTCTTGTTATTTTTTCATTCATTACACATTCTAAGTAGAACAATCACTGCAAACTCAAGTAAACATCTATGAAACTATCATTTACTTCAGATTGTTTGTTTATTTACAGTCAGATTCCACAGCTCTCATATAGTGCAGTTTAAAAACATCTGAAGTCAGACAGCGATGTGGGCAACTCTTACGCTTCAGCAAACACATATAATGGGATAAAGAGCTGTATTTATATGGAATTGGAAAACTTTTTATGTAAAACATCAGTTTGGTGAAAGAATTGCGCTTGTTCCCTAACTCCACTTTATTGTATGTCCTTCCTGTTTTGAGCACAATTGGTAATGAATAATGTATTGCATGTTGAGAATTTCATTGTGTTGTGTCTCTTTTTGGCCAGCATGCACTCGAGCTGGCATGGACGTTTATGCAAAACCTGATCCATTATATCACAGCATGATCTGAAAACGTTCCAAGGAGCAACTTGCGCTCTTCAGTGGAAGCAACGGAAGGAAATACGACTTTCTGTATAGAAAAGATGTAAAGTCCAGTAGTACTTTCAGTTTTTATTTATTTATTATTATTTTAAATCTTACATAAAAATAACTCAATCTTAAAGATTTTTTATCGCTTATAAATATTCAGTTGGTTGTATTTTGTTCAAACATTAAAAAACTAAAACAGGAAGTTTTACTAGACCAACATCTTGTTTACGTCGTCCGAAGTGGTCCATAGAGGAATTAACATGGTCAATGTCACAAATGATGACTTCTTTATTTGATACCATAACTTTTATATTTTAAAATTTCCAAAATCCCCAAAATGGGGTATGTATATCACGTAGCCATCATAGATGTCTCTAAAATGCAGAAAGGGAATCCTTAAGAAAGTAAAAATGAAACCTCCCTTTGACTCTTGATGTATTTTCATGCATCGCTGATCGATTGGGTTCACAGGGAGGCTGAACAGCTTGAAATTCTGCACATAAATCAGTGCCGTTATATGAGCGGGTGTAAATGTTATTAAGACCCGGGTAAACGCACCTCTCATCTCAGGTATTTCATGGCTGCCTTCATCTGCATGTGCTCCCAGTACGGGATGTCAGGAACACCCACCAAACCCACTTGCTAAATGCTGAGTTACTACATTTACTCTCAGAGCGTTTGGTGTATATTACAGGCAAAACTTAGTAGTACACATGAATCTTGTAATACTTCTCTTGTGCTTAGAGTCTCTATATATTTTACACTATATTATTGTGATATAACGTGTATTTGAAAACTCCGCCCCTGAGCGTGACACGTAAAACAAAACAAACTGTAATTTATCGCATTGCATGTCAGTCTTCCTATCTAAGTGGATGGGACATCAGACCTTTAGACCTCTTTTAGAAAAAGAGGGTGAGTAAATGATGACAGAATGTTCACTTTAAGATGATACCATGCATATATATTCACGAAGGCTGCATCCCTAGCTGGATTCCACATGAATCATAAACACACTCCACTCCTGCTCCTCATTTGATTTTATATTAGTTCCACATAGTTGGAAAGTACTGTGGACGCCTAAAGCTAAGACTTCAATTACACAATTATTGAGGGAGTCTTTCTCAAAATTTTGTAATGCGAGTTAAAACAGAACATAGCCAGCAGTGAGTCCCTTCATCTTGCTAATGAGAAGTTGATTTCACAGTGCAGCTGGTGTTTTTTCTCAGAGTTGGTTTATGAACTCCATTTTTTATGCACTGTATGCATAATCTCTTGTTATCTATTATAATCTATCGTCATAATCACAAACCAAACTATGATGCTTAAGAGAATTTGTAATAGGTGATTGTATTAACAACCATCCGCTCTACTGTAGCTCCACACTTCTATGCTCGGGCGAATACGCAAATACAAAAACAGAAACACGAAGAAATTAATAAAAAGGAGTCAAGGACTTCTGGTTTTACTGGTCTGGATCACTTGGTCATATGAGCCATATATTTGTAAAGGGTGTTGAATACTGTCGTGCTGTGTTAAACATTGGCAGGTTGAATGTACGGCCTAGTACCCGCTGTTAATGATACATGACATTGAATGTATAAAGTGTGAATAGATCTGATGAATAGAGCTGACATTCATCCTAGCTCATGTAATCTTGTACATTAATAACTGTCATCTTTAGGATTGGCTTGCTCTATATAATGGTTGTATACACATAACAACATACATTAGAGAATGTGGCTGAACAGATGCAGCGGAATACGTTGTTTAGGTGTAGTTTGAATTAGATCTGAAAGGAATTAAAGATCATTTAAATCGTTGAATCTGACCCCAGGCCTTACTTCCTGTGTGGCCTCTATCTTTTGGTCTTCTATCTTTTCTCAGGCTTATCGGGACATTAATGTTTTAGTGTTAACTAACCTGTTAAAATAGCCGTCTAAATATTTCATTTTTCCAGCTCACTGCAGACTGTCGAGGAAAGAAGATTACGCTGAGAAAAGAGAAGAGGAAGAGTGTACGCAGCTCTGTCTGATACATACTGTATGGAAAAATAAATCCCTCACTCTTACTCAAACACATACAAACATACATTGTAAAGCAGCACCACCTCATACTGATACAGGGCAGATGTTGCCCCGAGAATTGTTAACCTTTTAAATGGATATGAAATAACTAGTGAAGTGATGCTGAACAGTACGCTATAATCATGTTGTTCCTTGCATCAGTCGTGTACACAAACCTCTTCGCATTTATGTTTATTTACTTCATATTCCCAAAGTATATGGTGTTAGATCAATTTAGATCCATTTAAGCAGGTTACACATGGCTGAATGCTTTGCACATAATAGTGATTATAAATTAGCCTCTTTCTATGTATGTTTAAAGTAAAAACATGCTGAAAATATCTCGGTAACTAAACCCTATAAGATCCTTCTGTCTCAATATGTGTTTAACCAAGTCAAACTAATAAACAAAACACAAAGTGACTGTCGACGATTAAACAGCAAATGAAAACTGAGCCACTAAAACTGACTTCATTACCGCGTAGACAATCCACCTTAACTTATGAAATCCTGCAGCAAAGCAAAACCACAGTAATAAAAACCCAGGCACTGTGACTTCTCATTTCATTCTGAAAACATTCTTCAAAGGTCTTGAAAAGGAACCATTATTGTTCATTTAAATAGTTAAGACGTTGCCAAGGTTATGAGGGACTCTGATAATATCTCCAGTTTGCAATTGAAAGTAATTATAACCAATATAATTATAACTTATAATTATAACCAAAGGGTATCATTAATTTGATGACACATCATGCCATTCTGAGCCCAGCCAATTACTAACAAAAAATGAATCATTCGAAAAATCATTCACATTCAAGTCGAACAGTGTGGGAGAAAATGAAATACAAACACATGGTTAGAATAAAATGCACCTGGAGCGGTGTGATATTTTGTTGTTGGTATTCGACTCATGCCAGAGTTCATTAGGTGAGCGGTGAAAAAGGGGAGGTTCTCTCCACCTCACCTGCACACTGGAAGCAGAGTTCATCTCCAGAGCTGTCAGTTCCCTCGGGTAAACACGGGCCAGAGTGAGCTGAGAGCAGATGAGTTCAAAAAAGACTGGGTTATAATTTAACAACATTTCTTCTTGACTTTTTATTCAAGTCATTCATTATAGTATATTATAGTAAATAAGTGATCACTTTAGAATTCACAAAATGCATACAATTTTTATTTAGTAATGGTATAAGGTACACAATAGTAGTATAACACTACACAAATAGTAGTATTTACAATAGTTGGATAAATACTGTAGTATACTTTAATATTTACTATGTCAAGACTCAAAAACACAATTGTCTGGGAATTTTAGTAAATAGTACTATAGTAAACACTAAAGTACAACCTTTCTTCACTTGATAGCATGTAAATCATTCAACCGATTCATTCAAAATGGCTCACTTATTCAAGAACGAAGTATGTTGATGAATGACTTGCTGAATTATTATCTCGCTCAATTCGTTCAAAACACGGATTTGTTTAGGAGAGAAACACAGCAAAAAGGGCATATGTTAGTGTGTTAATGTGTATTATGTAACATTACGTACGGTACTACGATACCGTTTAAAAAATAGTGCGGCATCACAGATATTTTTTTTGTAGCACTTCGTTACACTGTGTAACCCTACTACAAGGGTTCATATCCTTGGCATTCCTTGTATTGCTTAAGATGTTCTCATAAAACAAGAACATAGGTAAAGACTAGAGTGATAATCACACCCAAAGCACGGCCAAACTCCTGAATAGAATCAAATAATATACTTCTCAGACTTTTAGCCACCCATGCAGAGAAGATAGCGGGTCGACAGGATGGCATATAAAAGAGAGGAGAGAACTGCCGAGTTCTGTGGAGCTGGTAAAGACTGATGAAAGCTGTGGCCATTTCTAATGACAGCAGAGTCTCAGGAGAAGTGATGAAAGCTTTTTAGTGAAGAGCTCTCTGTCACCCACTCCCAGCACCAATAACAACACTATGAACCTAATTCATTATTCATAATTACTCATAATTACATACTCCAGAGAGACGTACAGTGTTGCTTTATCATTCCCTCTGTAACTTCACCCACTGCAGTTTCTCCTCTTTCCACCATGAGATCTGAGAACATCAAGACCTCTTGGGTGCCCCCGAAACCGAAGCGGATGATGAAATGTTTAATATTACTGGCTGAAACTTTACTGTGTTCAGAAGCACAAAAAAAGTGGGCTATAGAGATGTAGCCTAGGCTCTGTTTGAAACATGTAAGAGTGAGTTTATGGCATTAGGCAGGTTTCTAAAACTCACGACTTGATCGACCGTAATTGTGAGTTAAATGAAATGTTTCAAACCCAGGGTTTAATTTAGATTGTTGCATCTTTAAAGGTGAAATGTGTTTAAGAGGTGTATAAAGATCTTACATAATTAAGATAACATAACAAGCTATTTCTATCTACATACACCGTGGGTTACCTTAAATGGAGATCACCTCGTTTTGTAAATGCGTTAAGAAGCGAAAACGTAATGACATCTTTTTGTCTTGTGTCAGCCACCACAGTGCTTCGGGGTGAGCGGTGGAGCGAGTCATTGGTTGCAATGCACAACCTCACTAGATAAAAATCTCCACATTGCTCCTTTAAGGTCAGGCTCCAATGGTTGTTTTGAGGTTGTTTATTGGTTAGATATTTCCAAATCCCAGTGACAAACAAAGGGTGACTAATAATGATTATTCATGTTAATAAAAACGGTTTCAGAAGGACAGCAACAATATACTGCCAGAAAGGAAATTCATAGTTGCTAAGATAGTCCTATTTATCCTTCATCTTTTTGTTTGTAACTCTAAATTGCTTCTTTTGTGTTGCCTTTGGCAAAAAGAATTGGATTTCAACTACTAACGGCCAGGTCTGACAGAGAAAAGTGATAGCATGAATATTCTTGCCCCATTATTGCATTACAGCATATCAAACAACAGCTACTCTCTGCAATGCTGTTTCATGTAATGAGAATAATAATACTGTCCCAATAGTAATCATAATATTGTTGTGAATTATTTAATGATCTAATTACAGTTTCCCTGTGACAACTGAATATGAACGTGTCAAAGAACATTGTTGCTAAACAGATGATGATGATAATGATGATGATGATGATGATACGATTGAAACACGTATACTTGGAATTCCCAAGTGACTCTTTCAGATGTGGGTTTTGCTAAGGCAAGTATTACTTTTACAATTAGTTTGATCATTTTGCTATTATTGTTTCTGAACAATCTGACTTTCTGCCTGGCACACGATAAAATTGGCAACATTCATTATTTCAGTTGACACCTAGAAGCCACATAGAAGCACTTTAGCAATTACCCTAGAATCAAGATGTTTCCAGCATAATATGCACTACGGGCAACTTAAAGAGAGATGAAACAGTCAAATCTCTTCTGGGTTTTGCCAGAAGCAGTCTTGAATATATTCTTTGTATTCTTAGTGTGATGTTTTGTGCTGACTATTCAGCATTTCAAGGATGGAGACAGCAGGTGTACGTGATGCTCCAAGAGACAGATTGAGATGAATATAGATCACTAAATGCATTTACATTTAAATACATTGTTTTACAGCAGTGTTCAGACTAACATTATAAAGAGTCTGATGCAGCATTATTACCAAACCTTGCATGGAAAGAAAAGCCCGTATCATTTGAGGATCAAAAAAGCTCATTTTGAGTATAATTCACTTCCATTTCTTAAGGTCACCGTCATTTTTGACTGTGAGAGGCCTTGGGGGTCATCATTTTAGACTTGAACAAGACATCAAAAGATGTGTGAAACTCATTAGAATCTTTATCACTTCTTGCAGGCAGCAGACATAGACATAAGCTGCCAGAGCATTTTATATTTAGAGAAGTTCATTAGAAATGCATGTCTTCAATAGATTAGACTGCAACTGTTATAATGGGCCAAAATGGTGTCTTATTTATCTCAATACAACCTTCTGCCATATAGGACTTAATTGTCTCCGTGTGGACAAACATTTTATAAACAGATATTTTGTCATGCTGGATTTGTGAAGATTTAGAGAATGGACCATTAAGGCTGTCCTGGTGAAGATGGATGGGAAAGACATTTTTGCATTGTTGTGTATAGGGACATCTATATAACGTAATTCTCAGAAATGGCATTGAGGAGCTAATGAAAGTGTTTGTTGTGCTGATGTGTGGGGAATGTCTATTCCTCTAAATCTACATTTGTATACATTTGCTATAGCTTGATACATTTGTATTGAAATGACAAACAATTGATAAACACAGACCCTTTAATGCAAACATTCGTTAAACGTATATTTTACTCTGAATCTAGTACAATGCATGTGATGTGATGAATGTTCAACTTTTAGCTTTACACTAAATCAAAAGGATAGCTTGTTTATGAATAGCCTCTTATGTAATTTTATGTAAATCTACATCTGAGAACCGTGTTATGGATTCAATATTTTGCAAGAGGTCTAGCCAGGCGATGAAAGAGACAGAAAGGGGAAATAAATAAATAAATAAAAATAATAAATACACTGTGTAACACCTCAGTATGCCTAGTAAAAGTACAGATCTAACATTTTCAAATTTTGCTTTTACTCAATTACTGATGAAGTCAAACTATGCCTCTTAGGGACCAGAATTTTCATATTCACCGGCTGGAAGTCCTACTAACCAATCACCTTAAACATCATACAGACTGCAGACTGCCGAAAATCTGCTTTCTTTCTTTTTTGTGATATTACATAATTGAAGGGTGTGAATAATTTATAATTGCCAGATTATCTTTTGAAAAGTGTCGGCCTCTGGAAGACAGAAAGGAAACTTTAATGACGTCCCAGGCTCGGCAAAGGCATCTTTCACAGTTTCAGAGCCTTTCAAACTCTCTGTGGAATATCACCCACCAAGATGCTGGACTTAAACAGACGCCGCAGCAAGATGCATGTGTCTGCATGAGGGGACAGAATCTACAAAGATAAAGTTATGATCGTGTGTTTGTTTCAGCATTGACAGCCCATTTGCATAAAAATCATCTGGACTTGCATGTCAACATTGACTAAAATAAATGGAATCTTGCACAAGGTTTAATTCATTCTCATTTTTAGACAATAATGCCAGTCAGACATTGACAGACAGAGCTGCACGCTGGAAGAAGTTCTGCTGTCAATTAAAGATTTATTAAAATGCAGAAATACATCTCCATAGATCATTTTGGCTTCTTCTGTTTTGTTTTGTTTTGTTTTGTTTTGTTTTGTTTTGTTTTGTTTTGTTTTGTTTTGTTTTGTTTTGTTTTGTTTTGTTTTGTTTTGTTTTGTTTTGTGCACAGTGAATCAGATTCATCCAGTTTCAGGTGAGGAAGGAAAGAAGCTTTTTTCTTACCCTACTTGACCCATTATAGTCTCACTGTGCTTAACATTTCTGATGTCCTGAGGCATCTGGACTCTATTATAACCTATAAAAAAAGTATAAAATAACTCTGGGAACCTAAAAAACCTAAAATCCTCATCAACCTTTTTCTGGGGTTTTTTTAGATAACAGACACATAATCACACTTCTCTTTGATGGTTATGAAACGCTATTCATTTTTTTATCCTCTCAATCATAACCTCATAAAAAGTACACTTGCTTTAGGCAGCCCATGTATTCTATTTCTGTGTTTAGTGTTTAGTCTGAAGAAAATAGCATGAAAACTAGTCAAAAGCCTCATTTGTGGAGGTCTAGACTAGAAAAGCATGACATGTAATATGAAAACAGATCTTTAATGCTTCTCTGATACTGGAGATGATGTGGACACAGATCTGAGAAGGGCATTAATTGACTCATTTGTATTTCATTCACTGAATTCAATGGATTTTACTTTTTATTTATGGGCTTATACATCTTTACGAATAGAAAAAATGAGAGTAAGAACTATATGGAATCAGAAATGTATTGTGCCACATTAGTAATATAGCATATATATATATTTCTTATTTATAACTATATATATTATATATATATGGTAATAAATAAGAAATAATTGACTCTCGACCATTGAATTATTAAAAGTAATGTTGCCGTCCATTACACCATAGGTTTGTATTCGTTTTTACTAATTCAGGGGCCCAGAATGAATTATTCTGCTTATGTTACCACATGTACTTCTATATCACATATTTATTTTATTTACATCACAGCTGTGCAGAATATAAATCAGTCTCTTAAAATATCTGTTAAACAAGCTAAATTAATCTGTATGTAATTGTATAAACACCTTTAAATATTAAAGAACTTGTTAATTTGGTCTCTCTCCGCTACATTTTTCGATAGTGTCAAATATGAATCTTTTTTATTGTTTGTTATTTCTTGTCTTTTAGTTCTTGTATTGATTCGTGTTTTCATTACAGGCTCTTATGAGTAATATAACCTAACTGGTTTCCTTGCACTGCAACTAAAGATCTCTTTCAAGTCGCTATCGATATATATTTTTACTTTCCTTATCATATTTTTTGTCTACTGTAAGTGGTTTTATCCGTTTCATTTTAAGTCTGTCTTTTCTCAGGTAACTATACATCTATTCAGCCACTTATTCATTCAATTACTTTACATCAGTCAGTCCCTGCCAAGCTGGCACGCTACCAACAATAAATACCACACGACAGAGATGAGAACTTCTGTCTCTTTCCTTAATATGACGTTGTTTACAACTTAATATTTCAAAGTCTTTCATTCAGAGGAGATGCATTCATTAACACCATCTCTAGAAAATCCCCACTGTCTAGGCCATCACGCTTGATCCTTCATTCATTTGTCACCAGCTATTGATTTGCAGTTCTGACACAATCTGTATTTAGTCGTCTCTGCCACATCACTCACTTGTCCCAAACAGGTCTATCAGAACTGTGGCAGGCTTGATACACTTGCTGTGTGCTCAACGCAAAAAAGATTGTCTTGTAAAAGGCTTGTCTTGCAACAATAAAGAAATAGTTTAAGCACAAATCATTCACGTCTTTTCAAAACCTGCATGCAAGTATTTTAAATAGAATTTGTTATGCATCTCTCACCATGTGAACATATTTGTCTACAATACGGTATAGAGACCAGTTGCTGTCATCTCAAAAAGAACAAAAGAAAAACATGCACCATGTGTACAGTATATGGAATATAGAGCACATGGGTACTTTTCTCAGTATCTTGTACTGCTTATAATTTCAATTGTCAGACCCAGCAGTGAGCGTACAGTATTATCTTTCCAAAGGCTGATTCATAGCATGAAATTGTAAATTCAGTCTGGGTATGATTTGTATACTATGAAGGCAAATGACGCTGAACTCTTGACCTGCTCCTTCAGGACTAGAAATCCAGCTTTGCATGCGCAAATGCCCGCAGTGCAGTAACAGAAAACTGTTATTTGAAAATTCTTTGCATGTCGCACTCAGACAGATGGAGTGCGGACAACTGTAATCTGCTGAAGGATGACGGATTAAGGCTTGTCAAAGCCCATCATATTTCTTCTTGTGATGGTCAAGTACAAAGAACACCCACAGCTTCTGGGAATTTATATACACTGATGTAATCGCACACACTGTTTACCTAGAGAGTATATGACCACTGCCTTACTTCTCCGAGCCTTGCACACACATAAACACATTGATATTCTTATTATAATACCCTGCAAGCTTCTTAAAGTGATAATTCACTTTCTCATCATTTCAAACCTGTATAACTTTTATCTGCAGAACACAAAAGAAGATATTTTGAGGAATATTGCTAACCGAACAATTCATTTGTATATACACAAAACTAATGCAAGTCTATAGGTACGGTCATTTAAAACATAATTTTCATTTTTGTGTGAACTATCACTTTAACCAACTTAACCAGCTTTATTACAAAATTTACATCTATTAGTTTGAATAGTAGCTATTGTAATTCCTGCTGGTCTATGCTGGCCTTTTAGCCGGCTAGAATAGGGTTTTCCACATT
The DNA here is from genome assembly GCA_026939265.1 of Oreonectes daqikongensis. Lineage (NCBI taxonomy): Eukaryota > Metazoa > Chordata > Actinopteri > Cypriniformes > Nemacheilidae > Oreonectes > Oreonectes daqikongensis. The sequence goes on from JAOTQM010000013.1 coordinate 6,855,921, forward strand.
GTGAGGACATTCCCCATAATGTAGTTTAAACCAAAACACACACACACATAAGACAGCAGGGGGAGATTGTGAAATTTGTAATGTAATATAATCAGCATATTTCAATGGATGTATTGAATGTATTAAATTCTCAGTCAAAAGCATGCTCATTATTTTCATAGATCTTACCGAGCATTTTTCTTTCACTGCCTGAGTCTGATTGTCAGAATGAATAGCAATGATTAGCATATGTGCAGAGACATGCACGCAGATCAGAGGGCAGATCCGTGTAGCTCTTTTACTCGCTTGTATTTGAAGGATCATTTGAATAGACAGAGAATGTGTTCAGAATAAAATGCTGGGGTTCTGCTTACTGAAAAATGAAGAATATAGTGCCTATTACATAGAAAAATCAGATAGGAGTATGCTTTAATTGTTCATTGTTGTTCACGCAAAAATAAAACTTCGTCATCGTTTTATTTACCCTCATGTAGTTCAAAACCTGTATATGATTCTTTCCTATGTGGAACACAAAAGAAGATATATTAAGAAATGTCTCAGTGGTCATGTGTCCATACAATGGAAGTTTTTTATTGATTTTTTAGAGAAAAACTATAGCAGGTACTTCTCCTCCCACACAAAATAAAAACCCTATACAGAGTGCATTGGTTAACCAGTGTCATTTGCAAGCCTGGATAATGTGGTCACTGCATCAAAGTCCCTCGCCACAAACATTCCAAGTTGACCACTAGACCACAGGGTGCTTACAGCACAAGATAACCATTACCTCCCACAGCATACAACGCGAGCAAAACACCTGGACCCCTCTGAGAACACAGTGTGAACACCATGGGTCACTAGTCATCTTAGCACATACAGCTGAGCCTCTGGTTGGCAAGTTTTAAAAACTTGAAAGCAAGAAAGGCTTTTAAAAAGATTCTGGTGTTGTTTCTAGTGCAACGCTTGCTAGCAACTCTAAAAACGATGCTGATCTTGAGTCCAGATCCTGACCCAGGTTCAAATGTGTACACAAAACAAAAGTATACAAGTATACATACTACAAATGCGTAACTAATATGATAGTATGCCATTTCAGATGTTCCCATGCCATCAACGTGGCATGAGTCCATCAACATAGCAGTAGCCCATGTGAGAGCATCAGAAAGTCTGCTGAAAAGATTCTCAGGCAAGAGACTGCAAACTCAGAGCTCAGATGATGATTCGAAAAACATTCATATCTCACAGGTAATAACTTAGCTCATGTCAGGCACCAGTTGACTAGTTTACGATGTTGAAGGGCCCTAAACTGAGGCTTAAACTAACACTTACTCAGATCGAAGAAAAAATACTCTTAAAAATAAAGGTGCTTCTCCATGGCATAAAGAATCTTTTTTGTCTAAAAGGTTTGATAAAGAACCTTTAACATCCGAAGAACCTTTCTGTTTCACAAAAGGTAACAAAGAGACGGTTCTTTAACCTTTGACTGAAAAGGATTTTACTATAGGTACAAACATATATAAAAACCTATGTAATAGTACATTCAGAACAAACAAAAAATAATCATTTTGAAATGTCTTTTAATTTTTTGTATCTGTATTTATCCAAAGCAACTCACAAAAGCGAGAAAAAATAAAGCAATCTATCCTAAGGAGGCAATAATATAAGAAATACTAAGATACAAAGATACCAAACTTGCACACCAAATGCTCATCCTCAAACCAACTACAACACAGTGACATAAAAGTCTTCACATGTAATATGTATACAGCAAAAGTCTGAATAATTCATATTGCAAGGTACAAGCACTCTATACATTAAATTTGCATACTCTTAAGCGCACATAATATACACAGTCATTCTGGAATGCAACAGTGCCATCTGTTGAGTTGCCGGAGAGGCAACAATACTGCAGTGCACTGGCTGAGCAAATGAGGACCAGGATTTATTGAGGTTCACAAAACCTCTCTCTCTCTCTCTCTCTCTCTCTTTCTCTCTCTCTCTCTCTCTCTCTCCCCTCCAGCCCTCTCCTCCACTCCTCCATCTCTCTGGGCATAGCCTGCTGAATCACAGCCCATAAATATTAACACTGCCGTCTGGGTCAATACCACATCCCAATCCTGTAGCCATCTCACGTCCACATGGTCTAATATCATCGATTCAACAGGCACATGAAAGAAAGAAAAATGTGTGGAGTCTCTTTAAATCACCTGCCATCTCTCTCTCACTCTCGAACTGTTTGTGCTGACGTCACAGGACTGCAGCTATCTCACCCACTAGTGCATATCCAACACAATGATGAGCCTGGAGCAAGATAAGAGAAACAACTGAAAGAAATAGATACTGAAGAATTAAATGCTCTGTCATTTGGATTAAAGCGTCTGCTAAATGAATACATGCAAATGTAATTTATGACAAACAATTTTCTCAAAAAAATTGGTTAAGTTGATATGACGTGTTATGATACAACTATTCTAAAGCCAAAATAATTAGTATATAAATGTTTACATTTTAGTTTCTTCCTCACGCAAAGCTGAATGCCACATTTTCAACATTTTTAATATTTAAGAACCTGGCAGCCCCAGTCCCCATTCACTTTCATTGCATGGCAAAGAAAAGGCCAAAGACATATTAAAAAAAACAAAAATGACTTTTTGTGTTCACTATAAAAAAGTTATATGGGAACAAAAAGACATCATTTAAATGGTTTTTTTGGGTGACAGAATTCAAATAGAAGAATAGTAAAGTGTGAGATCAAATGAAAGGTATAACACACATGCAAGATGGTCAAAGGCACACAATTCTTGCATAGTTGTCTATCTACAAAAGTAGATCTTGTATTGTCTAATAGATACTGGATTGATTTAAATACAGACCTACTGTCTAGAGAAATGGAAAGTTGATGCTGCTGACTCAAGAGTCTGAGTAATACGGATGCTCTCTGTGTTTGATCATTAGCCAGTATTAAAAGGGTTTATCTTGGGAAAACAAGAACAACATATACACACAGACACACACACATTACACAAAAACATTCTGGTTACGCAAGACTTGTTACCATGCCTACCAGCCTCTGACCTGCAACTAACATGCTATAAAATGAATGAATGCTGACGAAAAACATCTTTAAATGACTTTCCACAGAGCACAATAAAATGTGGTGACTGGAAAGAACTGTTGTAGACAATATGTCTGAATGTGCAAAAAAATGTAAACATTATTGAAACATGCTCCGAATTACATTTTGTTATGGAAAATACACTTTCTGTGAAAAACTGCATTTTTTAATCTGCACTTTAAAAACCTTGGACTTGCTGACTATCCACAAAAGGTTCTTCTCAAGACAGGGACTTTTTCCACCTTGCCCAAAATGGTAACAAGCTTTCATGTTTATCCTGCAGAACAGGTAGGCTACCCTATAATGCTGTCATATCGTCCCTGACAGTGAGGATGGTGTTACCTGAGTGTTGGGCTGTATTTGACTTCACCAAGGTCTCATCAGACCACAGTTTTCATCTGAAAGTTTCCAGGTCACCACACAGCTTCTAGCAAACCTGAGATGTGACTTTTATTGGTTTTTCTCAAGTGGTTTCCCTCTAGCCACTCCAAAGAAGTTCAGTCTGTGAAGTGCTATGCTTATAGGCCTATGTCTGAATGTTTTTCCTATTTCAGCCAAATATCTCTAAAGTCTTTCAGCTGACTATTGCTGGGTTACTTATACTTGAGAGTGTTTAGGAGTAGCTATGTTTCATTTGACCAAAAGTTCATTTAAAACTTTTGAATTGAAATGTTTAGAACTTAGGCTAATTTAGGAGATCTGTGCAATATTTGTGTTCCTTTCTTTAGTTAAAGAATAACATGAAAACATGAAAGTAATCTGATCAGCATACAGCTTCAGTTGTCGTTTTGCTTCTATGAGCCTCTTTCTCTGTTTCTACTTTGTGTGCATGAATTCTAACAAAAAAACAGCGGGTATGTTTATTGTTTTGATCATTTGCAATATTCTGACACCTTGTGGTTACGATGAGCACTAACTCTTTAATTGACCGAGTAACTATAACGTTGTACCGATGTTGTTTTTCTCAATTAAACCCAAAAGTTATATAAAATATAAATGTTAACCAATATTTTTATAATTAAACAGTAAGTAGTACCAGGGTGCGTCTTAGCAAATTTCGTGATTATCACTCGTGTCACCACATCTAGATGCTAAATTCTTATGGGCAGTAAAGAATTTATAAACGCGTAGAATCTACATATATTTTACACGTAGGTTACACGTTTAAAGAGTACGTCATAAAGTTTGATCAAGATGCGGATGGATATATGTAGACACGTAAAGAAATTGCTTTCTACAGCAGTTACAGAAATAATTGTATTATGTCAAAACGCGGCTGACATGAATAGAATAGCAAAACATAGTCTGTATAATAGTTTATTAAAAAGTTGCATGCCTTAATGCAACGTCACAATATTCATGTCCATCCAGAGTTGCATTCATTTTGACCGAGATCTTGCATTGACGACGGGATAAGCCAAGCATTAGTTAAGGTTAAAAGAATAACCACTGCTGTTATGATTCAATTATATTGTTGAATTATTTGCATATTTACTTGTAAATGGCGACTTCTTTTTTGTCAGAGCATGCAGGGCAGAGCGTCGTCGTTTACAGGATGTGGACTAGTTCGGTTGGAAATCTCTTGGCGGAAGGATATGTTTTCGCTGTGCGACACAAGAGCAGGTGTATGACGTAAAACAGTCTGTCAATGCAGTTAACCGTCCACCATCAGATAACCTGAGCAACATTTGCACATATCCCATAGCTAAAAACACAACCGTGGTACATTTGCGTAATTTCATCACGCGGTGCAGCTGTTCGTACAAGAGATTCAACATGACATAGGGTAAGAAGATATGACATTTGTTGTTTCGCTAGCTCGGTGGCTAATCATAGCGGCAAGTGCATTGATTAATGATGCTTGGATAGCTTTAGCCAGCAAGTGTTTGTCTCAAAGCTAAAAAAAACTGTTTTATTTGATTATTTACGTCTTTCAGTTGTGTTTTATTCGTATCGTTAACTAAAACATCATATATATTTAAATATATTTAAATGTCTGTTCTGTGGTTTACATCTATTGATGGCATTGCGAGCAATATGTTTTTATTGAGCGCATCGTTGCACTGTATGCAACTGTAAAGTCAATACATTAAGTAAGAATCTGTTAGGAACGCATCTTGTTTCATCTCGCACAATGAAGAGATGCTTGACAGGAGCTTTTTGGTGAGGGTGTACTTTATGAAAACTTGTACGTGTTTATACATTTTATGCTTTTGAATGTGTCAGTTGGATGTGTTTTGATGCTTGGATTGCCGGTGCGTTGTAAACTGCAGACGTACTTTTGTTGGGTGACATATGGTATGTGTCGTGACTGTCGTCATGTCATTGACTCGTCGCTTTTTTGACTTATTTTTCTTAATAAAAGGCCGGTTATGCTGTATGAGAGATTTCTCTTGTATATTTTTGAATGGGTATTGTGTCACGTGCCGTTGTTTTACACCATGTCTTTTTCCAACACGCGTGTTTGTTTAGTCAAAGTCTATGCCTCTGTATGACGAAAACGCAGGCGGATGTTTTAAATGTTGCTGTAAACTATGAATGTACAATCAATGTACTCGAATCATTGTACTGAACAAAATCCAGTGGACAATAACAGATTTCTTGATTTGTCCTGGCACTCCCGTGGCATACGTAGAGTACACTGTGGATGTAAGGTTTGTTTCTGTTTGTTTAAGTGGTTTACGCCCTTCTTAACAACAAGAGCACAGGGCAGGTCAGCAGATCCTGCAGAAAATACCAGCCAGGTAAAGCTGCTAGATCTGATGCTCACACAGCTGGTGGGCTTCAGTTCTGGCCTTTGAGTGTAGTGTGCGTACTTGTGTACAGCTCAGACATGACCGTAAGTTAAAGGCCAATGCTAAAAGTACTTGAGTACAAGTACGGCCAGAAAGATCCCTCTCATCAGCCCCACCTCCAGTCTTCCTTCCTCCAGCTTCTAGTCACAACACACAGTGACTCATGTAGCACGCCCACAACCCAACCCTTCCCCCCCTCCCTCGCTGCCACGTCCCTCTTTGCTCTTCCCATGGCATGAATGGCCTTCGGTTGACAGGCGTTTCTCTCAATCACAGCTGTGCACTTTTGATCACATCTGCCAAACCAGCAATTCTGCATTTTAATGCCATTTTCCTCATTGACAAAGTTGCAATGAATATTCCTATTGTTCCGCTTGATTTGATAATATACCAGCAGTTTGAGTTCTACATGTGTCTAGACTCACCAACAGTAGGTCATATATACCAAAACTATTGTTTGAAAGACATTTTCAATTGGAATTGATTTGTTGTGTATATTTTTTTATTTTTTCAACTCCGTTTTAAATATTGCTGCTATGATCATGATACTCATGTATAGAGAAGACTTGTGTGTTGTATTGACTTGTGTGTGTATAGAGTGACTAGTTCTCGCCATGAATATAGCCGAGATGCTGGAATGGCGTTAAGAACACAATAAAACAAACAAACAATTCAATTGGAATTGCAATTTTTGTAGTAACACTTTGTACTGACACTAATGTGATGCCTTTTTGTCTCTTCGGTTGCTGTGGGGTCTGTTTCCATAGGGATGACTCCAGCGGTAGTGTTGACGGCCTTGGCGGAGTGTCATTGTTAGTGAGTGTTTGTTTATAACGGAGACGTCTGCAGGGACCCAGCAGATGATGAAAAAGAGTCTGCGCTGTTGTCATGACTATCCTCTAATGAATCCCGAGCACACTGGAGGGGGATGTGTTTACTATGCATGGATCTCCATTTCATACTGTAGTTCTAACAGATTTATTGCTAATTAGCATTGGATGTGGACTTAAAATAAAAATGCTCAGCATATTACGGCATCTTGACTAGCATGATCACTTTTTATGGCATTAGACTGCTATATGTGTATGCTAAATGAATATGTTTAAAGAATCGCTGTCATGCAGTAAAATATAATTTTCTTGGCTGTAGTTTGCAACTTATTGTGGTGAGCGCATCTTAGGGTAACACCATGGGATGTTCACCCAAAGATGAAAATTCTGTCATCAATGAGAATTCACTCATGTCCTGAATAAGTTAGTGCTACAAGGACCCAGAATCATGTACTTGCATAATGCATATCCAGATAAAATCTAGGTTTTCCATTGCTCTCCTTCAGCTAAACACACACACAGGCAGAGATAAGAAACATTTTGTTATGGTGCATTTAAGCAGCCATTCCCTCTATTCCTCAACCGACTTTGGCTTTCATTCAATGAGGAAGAGGTTTATTTGACACAAATGAGAGAGTTGAATGGTTCATTAGCTTATGCTCCAAAAAGCCTTTAGCAAGTTCAGTCATTAACTTTGCAAAGCTTCCTAAAACACAGAGGCAGAAGTGTCTGGAATATCTTGGGAAGACCAAAAGATCCATTGAGTAGAGATAAGGTGGGATTCCAGGCATTAGAACCAGAATCAGTTTTCCTTCCTTTTCGTTTCATGTGGGTGGCTTTATAATCTCCCCTCACACACGTAATGGATTAGTCATGAGTTCAGCTGAGAAACAAAGACTCTCTTATATTAGTTGTAAACAAAGCTGATGTCAATGCTATGGAGAGAGTAGTCAGTTGTCTGTTGGCCTGCCAGCATCATTTATTTATCAGAACATGATGTGATGTCAAATTTCACTCATTGTGCTGTGTGTCTGTGTTGATTTTGAGAAGTGGAGCGTGAAAGAGGAGAGCATTAAGGTGCATACAGTACAAATCTTTCAGTCACTTCCTCATAGCATGCTGTTATTCACTTCTCTTTTGGAATTTCACTGAAGAGGTGATGTTATTGGATATTTTTAGTCGCTTACAACTCTTTCTTTTGTCTTGATAACCTAATTGTCAAGGGATTTCTAAGAATTGTGGGGCAATGTGGAGTGTGCTGATATACTTGTTGGTTTTCCTTCTTTAGAGTCTTTGGAATCTGACCTGACCTGCTCTGATCGGTCTCCTCTTTTTAGACGCCAAAGAAACATATTTTAAACTACAAACATGTCAAGTAAGTACTTTTACCTTACTCATATTTATCATGTGAAAAGAATATATTTATGTGTTTTCAAAGTGTTTTTATTTGTTTAATAGGTAGTTATACTCCAGCCCCTGGGGGCCCTTTTTCGGCTCTCACACCTAGCATGTGGCCCCAGGACATCCTGGCCAAGTACTATCAGGTAGTTCTCTCACATGGCCACGATTTCTCTTTTTTCTTAGCTTAAGGCATTGTGGCTAGATTGAGACGTGTTAATAAAAAGCTGGAAGGTGGTTCAGTTTTAACACTGTTTATGTTGCAGAAAGACCCCAGTATGGAATCAGAACTGCAGTACGATGAGTTTGGTTTTCGGATCGATAGTGAAGGTTGGTGTTAGTATATTGACACCGATCAAAAGCCTGTTTTATTGTCTGGTGGTACAGTTTTGTTTTTCACTTATTTAATGAGTGTTTAAATACTTGTTTTATGTTTGTGGCTCAGATGGGGGTGAGACACGAAAATGGTTGCGTGGTGAAGGATCTCCTCAGAGAGAAGACCCTCAGCAAAGACTTCGCTGGCAGGCCCACCTTGAGTTCACTCACAACCACACTGTAGGAGACCTGACCTGGGAGAAGATCTCTGCTACCTTCCCCCGGTCAGACCGTCTTCGGTCCCTCGTGCTGGGGGGCATACCACACAGTATGAGACCACAGGTCAGCATTATGCCCATCCATCAGTCTTTATGAATATGTAGTGTTTAATCTCCACAGCATATTTAAGACTATGTTTGTGTTGTTACACACCATCAGGCAGCTAATCTGCTAATGTAATGTTTCCATGGCAACCGTGTTCATGCTAGAGGGATTCTTCATGTCCTATTTCAGTGACACTGTCTTTGTAATGTCTTGTTTATGCTGTATTGCTAATTTTAGAGATTCCCAGGAGAACTGTAGAGCGGATCAAATCTGCGATCTTTCAATGGCATCTCTACTGGATCTTTATGTTTATCTGTCGTTTCACACTGTCTTTTTCATATGTTCCCTTAGTTGTGGATGCGTTTGTCTGGGGCCCTGCAGAAAAAGAGAACGTCTGAAATTTCCTACAGAGAAATTGTTAAAAACAGCTCTAATGATGACACCACAGCAGCCAAACAGGTACACAGCTGATTCAGGACAAACTAAGCACTCAATCTTTTTATTTTTCACACAATCACATTTTAAAAATGATATTATATAACATTTATATTAAATATTCAAAATATATTTTAAAAAGTAATATATCTCAGATTTTAAAGCATATGCAGTTTACTTTTATTGGTACATTTACTTTAACAAGTACATATGAGCTGTACGTACACAGACAAAGGCAAATGTTCCATTGATCTAATAGTTCTTTATTTATACTTCCATCTCCATTGCAGATAGAGAAAGATCTCTTGCGAACGATGCCCACTAATGCGTGCTTCAGCACTTTGTCGAGTGTGGGGGTGCCCAAGCTCAGGCGGGTCCTGAGAGGGCTGGCGTGGCTATACCCAGACATCGGCTACTGTCAGGGCACAGGCATGGTGAGGGGTGACTCTCGACTCTATGCAGTCAGACGTTGACCGGGTGTCATCCTGTCAGACGTGTGTGGTTTCTCTCATGCAGGTCGTGTCGTGTCTACTGTTGTTCCTAGAGGAGGAGGATGCTCTGTGGATGATGTGCGCTCTGATAGAAGACATGCTGCCTCCTTCGTATTTCTCCTCCACTCTGCTGGGAGTGCAAACCGACCAGCGGGTGCTCAGACAGCTCATAGTTCAGTACCTGCCCCGTCTGGATCAGCTTCTGCAGGAGCATGACATCGGTGAGATGCATGCCACCTTGAGGTTGGGAAGATTTGGTGTCAGTAATGGTAATTTGTTCCCCTGTTTCTGTTTTCTCAGAGCTGTCTTTAATCACGCTGCACTGGTTCCTCACTTCATTTGCCAGTGTGGTGGATATCCGTATCGTGCTGCGAATCTGGGACCTGCTCTTCTATGACGGCTCTGTGGTGCTGTTTCAGGTTACACTAGGCATGCTAAAGATCAAGGTAACAGACTTGGCTTGTTTGATTCTATCGATCAAATAAATAAAACCATTATCTTCAGATGAAGCAATAATGCATGTTTGATTTTTTAAAGTAATAATATTTCATATGCAATAATCATTTCCTCTTGTGCTGTAAAGGAAGACGAGCTCGTGTCCTCTGAGAACTCAGCATCCATCTTCAACACGCTGTCAGATCTGCCCAGTCAGTTAGAGGATGGGGCGGCAGTGCTGGGAGAAGCCGTGCGTCTGGCCGGATCTCTGTCTCAGGAAAACCTGGATGCACACAGACATAAACATCTAGCTTATATTCTGGCAGAACAGGCCCAGCTCAACTCCAACAACTCTCATTCCCTCAACACAAACCTCAACAAGGTTAGCATCTGCCCTTGTGATACACATACATTTGCTTCATTTGCGATCTCATTCATTTATTTTTCAGCTCTTATTTGCTGAAAGCATTAAAATTATTGTTCTGAGTCTACATTCTGATTGGTCAGGTCAACCTTGTGTGTAATTGTGCAGGTGGTCCGCAGACAGAGCCTGCGCAGGAAGTCCACCCTGAGCTCGCTGCTGTTCGGGGAGGATGAGGTGGAGGCACTGAAGGCAAAAAACATTAAGCAGACAGAGCTGGTGGCAGCCCTGAGGGAAGCTATCGGCTGCACCGCAGAACACTTTCACTGCCTGGACCCGCGCAACTGCAGCACTGTAAGATTACAGCTGTCACATTTCTGATAAGTGCCTGTAGATCAGCCGGTAGATCATGGGTTCCCAGGAAAACACAGACTGACACAGACTTTGAATAAAAGTGTCTGCCAAAAGCTAATTCAGATTCATATCAGATATAGTGCGCTGAAGCCCAACACTGAGTCATGTACATCTGCAGTAAGCTAACCTGATGACTCAGTTTTGTTGAACTGCATATATTGAGCATAAGCAACAGAAAATTGGCAACATGCTCACATTCCCACAATATTTTTGTATTCGTCTAAATTGAGTCACTGCAGTATTAGAATTTCTTTATATTAAAGCACTTTGCTGTCTAGCTCTGATGTTCTCACACACACATCTGTCATTTTGTGACACCATTGCTTTACAGATTATTGTCTCTATTTCTCATTTCTCTTTAGGATTTTACACCTGACTACTCTATGGAGAGTCATCAAAGGGATCACGAGAACTTCCTGGTTGTGTCTCGGAATCGACGGAGGCGAGCCAAAGCGTTACTGGACTTTGAACGGCACGATGATGATGAACTGGGCTTCCGGAAGAATGACATCATCACAGTAAGCATCTGCTGTTTCTCTCATTTGAACGTGTTAACTAATAATGCTTTATTTTATATGTGTTTATTTCTACGTTCATCTTTAGATCATCTCACAGAAGGATGAGCACTGCTGGGTGGGAGAGCTGAACGGTCTGAGAGGTGAGCTGATGCTACCTCTGTTTATGTTAAAGTGTTTGTTAAATCAGTACACCATTCTGTTTGTTTCCCCTTTTAAATCTTATAGGTTGGTTTCCTGCCAAATTTGTGGAAGTCCTAGATGAACGAAGTAAAGAGGTATGTACAGTTTAAATACATAGTTTCAAGGTTAATTGTTAAACGAACACAACATAATTTAAAAGAGCTATAAAGATATTTGACAATGTCAGTCTGTTTTGGGGACCAGGACTAACTGTTCTGTAATAAGTTATTTTCTCTTAATATTTCTAAAGTATGCCTTTGTTCTTGTCTTTCAGTATTCACTGGCAGGGGATGACACTGTAACCGAAGCAGTGAATGACTTGGTTCGAGGGACATTGTGTCCTGCACTCAAGGCTATTTTTCAGCATGGCCTGAAGAAGCCCTCCATATTGGGAGGACCGTGTCATCCGTGGCTTTTCATTGAAGAGGTATCTATCACCACCAGCTACTTAATACTCACAATACCACGATCTTTAGCCTCCTCGTTAGAGCGCCCGACTCCCATGCCGGACCGACCCAGTTCGAGGCCCGCTCAGGGCGGGCGCGAGTAGGACCGGTTACAGATGCATGTATGTCAGTTGTGTTTTAAATGTAGCGTGTATGTGTGTTGATGACAGGCAGCCAGCAGAGAAGTGGAGAGGGACTTCAACTCTGTTTACTCCAGACTGGTGCTGTGCAAGACCTACAGGTGACACTAGGATGAATAAACAAAGTCCTGTTATTTAGTTACTTCTTTATGTTGATGTTAAAGCTCGTCTGATTCTTGTTTTTTCAGGTTAGATGAAGATGGGAAGGTGCTCACACCTGAAGAGCTGCTTTACAGAGTGAGTTTGAAAATTTTTACTATTCATCACACAACAGGAAACAGTTTTTAATGGTGTTTTTTATGTGGTTGGTGTGTTCTGATTTGAACATTCTCTGTTTTTCAACTTAGGCAGTGCAGTCTGTCAACATGAGCCATGATGCTGCACATGTTCAAATGGATGTCAAGTTCCGCTCCCTCATATGTGTGGGGTTAAAGTACGACTTTTTATTGTCATAAATTCTATTTTCTTGTGTTGGATCCATAGTATAAGCATATGGTATGTGCCTTCTTTATTAATGAGTTGTGTTTGTGTTCATGTAGTGAGCAGGTGTTGCACCTGTGGTTGGAGGTACTGTGTTCAAGTATGAGTTCAGTGGAGAAATGGTACCATCCCTGGTCTTTCCTGCGCAGTCCTGGCTGGGTCCAGATAAAGTGTGAACTCAGGTGAGACTAAGAACTGTAAATGAAGACTCAACAATTAAGGGAGCATACTTTGTATGAGTGTAGCTTAATACCTTATAGTCCTGTTCTCATATTCATCATGTCATCAACCAAAATAATCAGTAATCACTATTTAATGTGTACTTCAGTTCAATTATCTTCTACTATAAGGATTAAAAAACACCCAATAACTCTGCCTTCTGTTTCTGACTGGATTTTGTATGCTGTGCTTGCAGAGTTCTCTCAAAGTTTGCTTTTAGTCTCTCCCAAGATTGTGAGCTGCCTACCAAAAAAGAGGTGAGATTTATTTATAGATTCATACACTCATCATATCAGATGTAATTTGGTGTCCCTCACACAAGTGCACACATGCGTTTGCATGTTTGTCTGCTATTCCAGAGGTCTTCCATTCTGAAATCTGAAGTGGTGGATGTCTTGGTCCAACATCACCTCTTTAGTTGGGACCTCTAGGTAATCCTGGTAACTAGTTAGCCTGCTGCTTTTTAACTAGCCTGCTAAAGCAACCAGGAGTGTGCTGGAGTGTTCACTTTGTTTTGTGCTGTTTGCATTAGCTGCTGTAGATATTATCAGTCAATAAACTTAAAACTAAATCACTAAAGACTGGTTCAGCAGCCTGTGTGTAAAATGCTAATTCAGCTCTTAAACAAATACTACTTTTCTTCCATGTTTCAGCTCTGATCGACCCTATCTGGTAGGATTTTAAAGACGGTTTAAACACACTTAAGGAAATGAGTTTTTGCCCAGAAGTGTCATTCTATAACATCATGTAAATACAATAAGGCTAATTGCTTGAAACGCTTTTTCTTAAACAACACTTTCAATGACTAGACTAGTTAAAACTAACTGCTGTTCCAAGAATTCCTACTGATCACATCACGACTAATGTAATGTGATTAAACACGACGTTCAGTGCTTGAGAGTAGTCAACTCAAGCCGGTGACTATTAAGATGAACATGGTGAACAATTCCTCTACAAGCTAACATTAGCATTAATGTTCTCTGGTTTCAAGGGAAAACACTTGAAAAAGGTTATGCTACTAAAATACAACATATTTAACAGCAAAGATTGTATTAGTAACATGAAGCCTACCAGATATATCTAAATCTACATCTAGTGGTTATGCATTTACATGGACACATGAGCCGTGTTTTCCACCAGAGACATTTGGACTGTAAACACTCACTTTACCCTGTTCTGAATCTTTTTATTTCCAGGAGAAGGAGCAAAGGCCTCTGAAGGAGGGAGTTCAGGACATGCTGGTGAAGCATCACCTCTTCAGCTGGGATATAGACGGCTAGACCACCGACTCTCATCCATATCCTGTGATGTACACTAATAACCAAATCCCACTGTTCTTTTTGAATCGCCTGCAGAAATACAGGGAACAGATAAGAACATTTATTTTTTGTTTATGTACAGCTTTATATCACATTGAAATGGTGAGTGTTTGTGTCTTGGTACATTATATATGCAGAGGGCTTTACTCTTCTGACATTACTGTCTGTACATACAAGATCGAAACGAGGAACACACCTTTTGCAGGTTTGCTCAAAACCAAACTGCGGAAAGGGCCTGTGTGATCTGCCTGCTAGCACTTCCTATTTCTGAATGTTACATTCACACACCTTGTCCATTTACTCATGCTTAAAATCTTTAAAGATCTTCCAAAAATTGTTTCTAAATAACGGAAGTTGGACATACCGCATTGGTGCAGTGTGACTAAACCATCCCCCATCTGTAAACTCAAATGAACAGAAAATGACTAGATCAAATAAAAGTGAGTTTAATAATGGAAGGAGTAGAGAAAACTAATATACTGTAATTGGATCACTTTCGTGTCCTACACGAAATTGTCTCTACTGTGTAGTTTAAAAACACCTGTGGGGCCTGAGAAGGATGCGAGTGATTCATTGTTGGCTGGTGTGACAATGAATCAGCTTCGTTACATATTTTGCCACTTCTGAAAAATTGTATAAAGACAAAACTAGTATTTACTTTTTGTATGTAAATTAGATGAAGGTATCATATTAGGAATGCGAGTCCTGTGCTGCGTTACAGTCTGCATCATTACTCATGTATTGCAGCCTTTGAGTCAAAATAATGTAGCAGGATTTCTTCTCACATTCAGTGACTTCACCACAATGATTCCTTTTCTAGTTCATGGTATGGTTGCTGACCAAAAAAAGTCTGTAATGGTTTAACACAACCAAATCACAGAGCTTTTGATCATATTTACATGCAGTGTATTTGTAAATAAATCTATATCTGTAAGAATTGTGTTTGCATTGTGTTTTGTATTTGATTATAAAATCAGTCCAATAAAAAGCTGTTTTATTATCTACTTGCTGTAAGGTAAGTTGATCAAACTCTAGGACAGAAATAGAGTAGCATACTGTTGAAATGGTCAACATCAGTTTATTGTTATAGTTGTTCAAATGAAATTCACAACATGTAAACAGGGATAATGGTCCAGGTGTCTCAATGTGGGATTTCTGAAGCTCTGCAGGATCTAAAAACCAATGGAAATAATTTACAGCAAGTGTTTGTGTTCTGAAGGACTATCAATCATAAGAGAAGAAAAATCATAAAATTGGTAACAATTTTAGCTCCCCATTTAAAATCTTTTCTAACTACTGGTACTCGGTTTTGTAAAGTTTCCCTAAAAGGAAATATTACTAGAATTATATATATATATATACTAAAATCTGTGGCATCCCCTACTTTGTGTCAATTTCACTGGGTAAACTTGGATTGTTAACTTAAACATCATGACAATTGTAAGGTTTCTAGAATCTAAACAATAAAGTCTGCCAGTAGCCTTACTCCTCAACCTGACTGTATTTTGGATAATTCTAACATTTGAGATAACTAGCAATATTGATTGAGAAATATTCCTTCATGTTAAGCATGCTGCCGATTTTGTACATCATATTAAATTAGCTGCCAACAAAATGTTTGCAATCACAGTGTCTAATGGGCCTAAACACTCGATTCTTATCATCATGGTCCACAATACACTTATTCAGTAATGACACGTGGTTGTCATGAGTCCTGTTATGAATCCTTTTCAAATAATTGGCTACATAATGCAAAGTTTAGCCCAAGCTTAACAAAACGATTTTAAACAGGAATATCTTAAAACTGATAAGAAGCACTTAATGTCATAGTCGGCAAGAAAAAAAGGTTTTCTTTATGAGGACACGTGTAAATGTTATCTCTCCTAAATTGACATTTACAGCCAAAACAGAACCAGCATGCAATATGTCTGTCCTATATTCTCAATATCTAAGGTATATACAGTCTAAGAACATCCACATCTTATAATAAGTTAAAATTCACATAACAACTGTGCATGTTGGTTCTGTGATCTCCTCAGTCTGATCATAGAAGTAGTATGATCCATACGGGCAGGTAAAAGGCATGAGTAAAACACGGACAGCATACTGGACTGTTCAGCTTCTTATGTGGAGTAGTTTAGCAACCCCCGACGGCACCAGTGAGAGTTACTGTGGTGTTGCTTTGAGGTTTCCCTTTATGCCTCTGACCTCCTCGTCTTCTGCCTCCAGACTTTGGCTTAAAGAAGAAAATGGAAAAGTTATAAGATCATTTTTGACTAAATTTTACACATTTGTGATTGGCTTACTTATAGTTGTCTCTGCCTAAAAAGACTGGAGAAAGCACTATAGTGCAAATCAGTAAGTATTAAACACAACGCCCAAAATTGAAAACAGGTGCTCAAAAGCCTCATTTCATTTTCATGCCACAGTATAATTGAGGTAAAAGACATGTCATGCTATCCTTACGCCATGTCTTTTCAGAAAGTAAATGTGTGAGTTCATTCAATCCTATAACACAGGTGAGGGGGTATATCAATCTGGATAATAGGGGGAGTCACTGTTTCCTTTTTACCTTGTTCTCTTTGTTTTGAGGGTCTTCCTCCATTTCTGTCTGAAGCATTAAAAATGTGAAAGAAAAGTAAACCAAACAGAGGCAGTGTGTGTGAGATGTGGATGGGCGGGACAAAACCAGAAAACAAACGAAGGATATGATGTAGGTGGAATAAAAATAATGGGGACAAAAAATAAAAACAGGTGGAGTGAGAAAAAAAAGTGACAAAGCAGTTAGATCAGATCAGACTGATGTGAGGCCAGTCAAAACCTTAAAGGTCATTTAAAAACCTCCATCTTGAGTTATTACCTGTTGTGGTACGCTGTTCTGAGTGGCTGGAGATCCCGTTGTTGCCGTCTCCTCATTGGTTGGTTGAACTCCATCCTCTCTCCTAGCTGGAACTTTCTTTGTGGACTGCATCTTGATCTGCGGAGGTTTGGAGTTTGACGGCTGATTATTTGTTGACAGTAGCAGCTATAAACCAAGAGGGCAAATATCTGATTTAATCTGATAAACTGTAATGTCAAGTTTCATTTCAAGCCTTATGTACTTCAAAGCCTCTTATAAAGTATGAAAACCATGGAAGCTAACCTTGGTGATGGTGCCCACAGCCTTTGTTCTCCCCTCTCTGAACACCAGCCTCTGGTCTATGTGCAGGTACTCTGGAGTTTTGATGAAGCGGAAGTGTACGGTAGCTTTGTCCCCTGTGCGTAAGCAATCGCTGGTCATAGACAGGATAGTTGCTGTTTGCCTGATGCTGCCACAATGCACTGTGGGAAGGTAGAGACAAGCATGACATGACCCAAGGTGTTTTAGATCTTAAACCCAGGACAACCAGTCTGAGTGTGTGTATCTTACCCATGGCTTGATATCTAGGGGAGATTGTCGTCGGGTGATGTAAAACTAGTATCTCGGCTTCAAACTCCCAATATGCCTGTGGGTTTAACCTTGGAGATACCATGACCATTCCTTTCCTTATGGATGAGCGCTTAATCTAAATGAGAGAGCAATAAGGAAGAAAATGCTGATTGGATAAAGAACTGGTTGACAATACAGGTGTTTTGGATTTTAATTTTCATACCTTTTTGAGAGCAAAAGACGCCGTCTGTCCACCACGGACCTCTTTCACGGGCATCCTCTTGCGGTGAATGGATTTGACGGTAATGGGGAGGAAAGCGCCCAAGGGGTCTGGTCCCAGAAGTAAGGTGTCATTCAGCCGAATCAGCCCACGTAGGGTTGTCCCAGACACTACTGTCCCTACACCCTGTCGATACAGATCACAATGTTAAGAGAGGGGGATGTACAGATAAAAAGAGAGAGAGAGAAACAGCATGCTTACTGGTACTGAATAGGTATCATCTATCTGGAACTCAGCAGGCTCGTGGTCTTTGAATGAGCTTCTGGAGGACAGCAGGTTCAAGAACATCTTGAGAAGGTCCATGTTTTCTCCTGTGACGTTCGAGATCTGGAAGATGGGACATATTCTACAAAACAAACAGACAAATGTGCATTTGAAGACATCAGGTTGCAAAACTGAGGTCATTGTACATGCAAATATCAGCAGGTGTGCATTACCTCTCCGAACTGAAGTTAGATGCCGTGACAATGACATCATCTTTATTCTGGACTAGCACGGGGATCTTTCTGCAGCCTGGAGATTTTAAGATCTTCTGCAGGAGCTTCAAGGTCTCTGAAAAATGCACAGCTTTCATAAGCATTGCACTTTCTACATCTATCTGTCATTTACAGCCAATAAATAAATGAAGAATAGTTCACCTTGAAGAATATTAGCAGGGCACATGTCGATCTTTGTAACCACCACAAAGACAGGAACATTCAGGGCTAACGCCAAGCCAAGGTGCTCTTTGGTCATGCCAACAATTCCTGCATTACTTCCAATCTGTGAGAGGGAAAATAATGTTTGAGAACCAGTTCAAATGGAGATGCATACGGTTTGTACCAAACCCTAGTGAGCTGCCTACCTTGGCAACATTTTAAGCATCATATGTGCGCTCCCGGTGTAAAGTCTGTTCAAACTGTTATGATTCCAAATAAAACTATGATGATTTAAGCTTCACTTTGGCAAAAATATCTGCCAGCATTTCTTGCATGCTTGACAAAT
The DNA here is from genome assembly GCA_026939265.1 of Oreonectes daqikongensis. Lineage (NCBI taxonomy): Eukaryota > Metazoa > Chordata > Actinopteri > Cypriniformes > Nemacheilidae > Oreonectes > Oreonectes daqikongensis. The sequence goes on from JAOTQM010000013.1 coordinate 6,874,788, forward strand.
AAGGGAATTTTCATCCAAGATGGCAGACATACAAAATGTTGATTTTAAATAGATTTTATTAAGTAGTAAAACACTTCCATCCATTTAAACAACATAGCTAATATTTGTGTATGCTATGTATTTGCTGAATTTTACGTGTGCAATGCCACGTGTCCTCTCCTTACCATGAGCATGCAGAAGTCAGGCAGATGACCAGTCATTCCAAACACAGTCGTCTTGAGGTACTTTTCGTGGCCAGCGAGGTCGATAAATGTGATGACTTTAGAAGACTTCTCACAGATCTTAGTCCAGTCCAGGCTTCCACCGTGACTGTCGGGTTTGTTGACGACTTGACCCTCCTGATCAAAACCCAGGATGTCATTGCCTACGCTGCTGGTGCGACCGCTTTCCATTTCATGTTTGTGCCTGAAGAGCTTCTGTCGGGCAAAGCCACGGCCATTATCCAGCTCTCCATGAGTCAGCACGCCCAGTAGTGTACTCTTACCAGCATCAACATTCCCTACTACAGCCACCCTGAGAAAAACACCATTATAGAAGTAAATGACCTGATATATTGATGTCATTTTCACAGTTTAGTATCTCTCCCTTTATATATGCTTAAAGGGATAGTTCAACCAAAAATGAATTACTCTCTAGTTGTTCCAAATCTGTATACATTTCTTTGTTTGGTTGAACACAGAGATAGATATTTAAAAAGGCGCTTTCCTACCGGATAAGTTCAGGAACAAAGTTATGGAACAAGTAAAGAGGGCTGTCGTTCGTGAACTAAGTTTTCCCTCAGGCCATTTTCCCAATCGTGTTCGCACCGGCAAAAGGAACTATTTAGTTACGTAAGCCGGTTGACTGCGACGTCATTTAAATGCATCTGTCGAACAACAACAAACAACCAACAACAGAAGTTCGACCAACCAGCGTTTGTTTCCTGTCTTGCTGGTTTAGACCCTGCCTCAAAGAAGGAGCTAGTGTTCCTCCAAAAAGGATCTCCGGAACTATAAAATCGTTCCTCTGGTGCGAAAAACCCCTAAAGGAACCCCAGAACTTTTTGCTGTCCTCCATTATTCAAAATATCTAATTTTGTGTTCAACAGTACAAAACAATTATAAAGTATTTGTTCCTACTATGGTAGTCAATAGTGGCCAAGAACTGTTTGGTTACAAGCATTCTTCCAAATATCGTTCTCTGTGTTCTCTGTGTAGATATTTGGAACAACTCAAAGGTGAGTAAATGATGATAGATTTTTTATTTTTATCCCTTTATAGGGATAGTTCACCCAAAAATGAAAATTCTTTCATCCTTTACTCACCCTCATGTAATTCCAAACCGTATGACTTTCTTTCTTCTGAAGAGTCACCAAAAAACATTGCCCTCCATTGAATGAACACCAAATCACATTTCTCAAAATATCATATTTTGTGTTCCACAAAAGTCATATAGGTTCTGAATGCCATGAGGGTGAATAATACAGAATGATGACAGAATTTGTATTTTTGTGTGACCTATCCCTTTAAATTCCCTTCTGTTGATCTTTGTCTTTAAAACACTTGAAAATACTATAGTCCAAGCGTTTAATGGACTACTGTAATGGATTTGTAATGGCAATCTGTGTTTGTTCACCGTCCACTTTAAATATACTCCATAGAGTGAATCATCTGCCATTCTCTGAGGCCTCTGGAAACACTTATTATCTTCAGCATCACATGTATGTGTTATAAATAGAGATATAGAGTGCATGAAGACTACATTTTCTATACAATCCCAGCCTTTTGTAGATTAAGAACTGCACTTCTGGCATCGATATCCACTGTTACCACTCACCTAACCTCCAGGAAGTCTGCCTCTCCCACCCGGCGGCGAATCAGGTAATCTCTGACCTGTCCTCCAGTCTCAGTGCGCTCCCTCAGCAGGATGAGATCTGCGTCTATCTGCTCACTCATGGACTTTATTGTGGCCACAGAAGCCTGCATATCACTCTCATTTAGACCATAATCATCTCCATCTGAAAGACACAAAAGCCGTGAGGTATCATGAACAGACAAAGTATTGTAAGTCTCAACTCATAAATAACACGTCCTTACCTGAACCCACCCCTACAACATAGATGGTCTCCCCACAGCCCTCGTCCATCCTCTCGCGGAGTTGCCGTAGTAACAAGTCATACTGCTCCCCATTGGGGCTGACCAGGGCAAACTGTGATGTAAAGAAAACAGTACAAGAGTTTATTAGAGAACAGAATGACAGAAAATGATTGCGAAACACCAAAATTGATCTTTTTGTTTGCTTTAAGGCTTACTTTCTAGGTTTTGTTTTCCTCATAAAGACAGCAGCTCAGTCTATTTCTATGACAGTGTAAACAAAGGACAACAATGATCAATGGACACCCAGATCAGAGTTGCCTGACTTTACTGCATGTTACATCAGACGCTGTAAAATGTTAAGTCACATAAGGTGGAGTGACAGAGCTCAATGCAAATATCCTGAAGAGTAGAAAAAGGGAGCTCAGCTCATCTGAAAACAGATCCTCAGTGTAAAACATGGTTGATGAATTATATGAGGACAGCTGTCACTGCAGAAACTGCCTGTCCTGCTAAACCAATAGTATTTCATAAACAGCCATCTGTCCTGGTTCACACATTCCTCAAGGTTGTGCACTAAGTTGTGGCTGTGTAGATGACATGACACGTACAGCTGGGTCCTGCTATATTTTACCCGATACTATTTTAAACAGCACTTTCCTCATTTTTGTATAATTAAATGCAAGTACACAAATAGATTCAGTTAATTCAGATTAATGAGAAATCCCATTCGTGTGACACAACAGAAACAAAGAAAGCGCTATTATTAGACTAGGTTATCAATTGATGTCAAAAATGTCATTCTCGGATTTGTTCATCTATCCTGTGTTTCCATCCCACTAAAGGGAAATCCCTCGGACTTGCACAGGTATTTCATCAGGTCCTATGATGTAAGGTTGACCACTCACGGATAATGTCCGGGTTTCATTCATTTGCGTACACGTACGATTACAGCCCATAATCGGCTACACTTACAAACATATGGATAAAACCAGAGAGCCACATTCTGTTATTATTCTGTGACTTACGGATATGATGCATATTATACAGATGATACAAAATATGTGTTACAATGTTTGATGAATGTAAGTTAGCCTGGTTAGCTTAAGATCGGCTGATAGTTACAAACATTCAAGCTCGTTGATTAAATGTAATCACAACCGAAACGACAATAATAAAGCAATTTTAAGACATTATTTGGAAAAATATCAATGTGCATTTATGATGTATCCGATAAGATGTTTATAAACAGAGTAATTCACTCCGACAAACGCGAGTCTGTGTGAGGCCTACCTTACTGGAGAAGTCTATGCCGTGATCCACGATCTCGCCGTTGAATATGTCCCCGTCCTCAAAGCACTCAGCCCCGTCATCATCGCTGCAGCCGTGGGCTGGAGCAAACATGCTAGCGGGGACTACCGACTCGAATCCCATGGTACCAGGATTAAAACCTGGCTCAGTTGTTGTTAACGATGTCATTTCCAAGGCAGCAAATTTCAAGACTACGCTAAAATCAACTTTTAAACGATGCGGCTTTTGGTGGAACAATTGTAAGCTGATACAGCACAAACACAAACACTTGTGAATTCACATTCAGAGTGTAACACCGCTCACCACAAGGAACCTGCCGTGTCGAGATAAACGAGTATCACTACATGTTACTGGTATCTCAATAACTTGTTAAACTAGTAAAAGACTGAAACAATTCTCACTGATAGCGTTTGCTTGTTTGTGTGTGTTTGTTTAAAATGTTAGGAAAATTAGTAAATTATACAGTAGTACACTTGGCCAATCACGTTCCCGCTTTTCTAAATCACGTGGGTTGCTGTCCAATAAAAGTTTGCGGGCGGTGCATAGGAATACAAACACAACTTCATTACAATGCAAATGATGCAATATTTGCTGACAAAGTAGTAAAGTATATTTTACTATATAAGGTTGATAGAACAAATACTTTATTTTATAAAAAAAAAAAAAAACATACAGTTGGACGTTACTAATCATGAATGTATTACTAACCACAGAATTTAAAACAACATTTACATCTGCCCGCAAATATGACGCATTAGACGCTTATAGAAACGTATACATTATTTGCTATTACAAAACAGGTGTGTCGATAATATTACACGATGTTTCATCAGATTATACTATTTATATGTAGTCATACTTGCAATAATCCAAAGTCTATTTAGATAGCTGAAGACTGAAAAAAGAAACTGCCCGTGTCTTTAGTTGTCATTTTAGTTAGTTCAACACTGGCAGAAATAATATATTGTGTCTATTTATATGTCTGTAATATTATATCTGTAAAAAAGTGCGAAAAGAAATATGGCATGATGCCTTCAGAATCAATGTAATTTCATTTTCATTTATTGAACACTAAATTTAAAAGGTTCCACCGAGACACTATATGCATTATTTCATGCTAAATGGGCTTCTGAGGGCGGAATGCATTATTATGATTCCTCAACTGTGATGTATTTGGATCGTTTGATCACCAGAGGGCGGCAAACCAGTTAAAAAGAAAAGTGTAGCTCATGTGTTAACCTAGTCAACATGTAAACACATTTGATTTTAATCTCTTTACGTGAGATACATTAATAATGTATTCTTTAGATTGCACGGAAGGTGTTTATTCATGCATCCAATATATTTTAGTAATTTTATAGAAATCATTTAACATCATATTTATTGAACTAGTTAAATGAAACCTTTAAACACACAAGCACTCAACGCAAGACGTAACTTGTTAAATCCACACCTACAAGGAGATACAGCTGGGTGAGATAACGTTAGTGGTGGTGACATTCGGAGGTGGATCGTTCTCTCTAGAGCAGGCGGTCATTTACTGCCCTATGTTTGAACACTCGCTTGATGACCAACCAGACGACATCCTGACAAGTAACGATGCGACCTTTCATTTTAAGCGTCTCGTTTGCACTCCAGTGCTTCTTCCTCAAAAGCGCATCAGAGTACTCTTCAAAATCCGATTTGGAATACGAATTCGGAGACTATCGTGGGAAGTTTTGTATTGACGATCAAGGTTTTGTGTATGGCATCGGAGAGGTTTATTATCCGAGCCCCACAGCTTGTCCCTGCACCTGCACAGAGGATGGACCGGTGTGTATCAGACCCAAGTGTCCGCGTATACACCCGAGGTGCACGCGCATCAAATACAAGTCTTGCTGTCCAGTGTGTGAAGCTGTCAGTAAAGTTTGCGTGTACGGGGGCAAAACGTATAGACTACTGGAGGAGTTCAGGGTGAGTACAGTTTGAATTACATTTACTGGTTTATGGTATATTATAATATATAACAATTCTTTATGATTTTTAACTCCTTTTCTATCATCACATTACTACTCACTTTTCAACAACTGTATAAATTACAAGTAACAAGTTGACTGATTTTTTATCAGACTCATGATGATAGTATCCAGTGTGTTTGTGTAAATGCTCTTGTATGGCCATACTCATAATAAGTACATTACTTTACTTAGTGTTAGCAACAAATACATTTCAACCCACCTCTATTTTATTCACACTATTGGCCCAGGCTTTGCAATGAATTTAAACACATTCTTTATGTAAAGCTGCATCTAAAAATGGCTGCACATGCAATTCCACCTTCTCTAAACAGCCACTCAAAACTCTTTCTTCTTCAGCTGTCTCCCTGTGAGCGCTGCCGTTGTGAAGTCAATAGAGAAGTTTACTGCACCATATCTGGCTGTCCAGCATTGCATTGTGTGAATCCTGTATATGAACCTAACCATTGCTGTCCTGTGTGCAAAGACGGTGAGAGCCTTTACACTCACAGCAACACTACACGTGCATGGACATTAACTGCATTATCCTACATACATAAACACTGGAACACAGTCTTTTTAGTATGTGTCACAAACAGACACTGTAACATGCACTTGACATGTCATGTGCATTGAGGAATATGCAGATTGTGTGTGTTATACAACTTTCTTTGTTGAAATCCTTAACATCATCTATTGTTTTTGATTGATTTCTCCCGATTAGTGCATATCTCACAGTGACAATGGAAAAAGTATGATGCAATGGAATCGTTCAATAGATTGCTTACTACCAACATGTTGTCTATTAATAGAAACTAGTTCAGAGCATGCTGGGATGGCAGAGGCATTATGGGGCATTGGGCCATCCCTGACAGCAGAAGGCATGGGCACAGATTGCGTTTGATTTTTGTGGGTGTAATCTTTATGTTTAAATGGGAAAGTAATGTGTGTACTGGTTTTAAAACGTGTATATTTCATTTCTATATCTAATGCAATGCAAATATATAAAGATATCGTGCAGCAATTTCTGTCTGGGAACCATCAGTGGACAATAGTGTTATTAGTTGGTTCACAGCATAAATGTGCACATCTTTTTGGTTGAATAACGGATGGAGGCAAAAGCTACAATTTTGCTGGATTTCCTCTTATAATGAGTGATGTTCTGTGTCATCCTCAAAGGGCCAAACTGCTTTGCTGGAAATCGTGTAATTCCAGTTGGAGAACGTGTGGAGATTGATGAGCGGATGGTGTGTTTCTGCACCTACCGGGATGGAACGTGGCAGACTCACCCTCACGCTACCTGTGAGGAGCGCCAGCAACCAGACAATGAAGCTACTGACTCCCACGATACATCAAAACAGATGGAGGAGCAGGAGAAAGACAAGGAGAGAGTGTTTTCGCCCAGGCTGGATGCTATCCCATGAAAGGGAAGTGTGCCTGGCACCAGCTTTGCTGACAGGCAGCAGGGGATGCAGAGTGTAATGCAGGTGTCTGGGCAGAGTAAACACAACCTGTTATAGAGTTACTGCCAATGCTGACCTCTTTAGCCAGCCTCAACCCCTATCCTCCTTGACACAGATCAACCTAAAAACAACATGCAGTTGCTGTGAAAGTCTTTAGGGGACATATAACATTTCTTACTTTTTTCTTTAGAATAATAGTGAACTGGTCAACATTTTGAAATGGTACAAATGTTACTTTGGGAAAAAACGGTTATATTTTAGCATCTTCAATTTAGTCACAATCTCCATAGAATTTGAAAAATGTACTTTATCAACCAGCTTCTTAAGGCTTTAGCCCGAGATGCTTTTTAAATAGTATTGAAGAAATTCCTATAGGCCTATCTATACGGAGCTCTAACTGTTTTTTTCTTCATTGTTTGTCCAGGTTTATAGGCTACTTTCAAAACATTTGTTTTAAATATTAAAATATATATATATGTTGGCACAATTATATTTTTGTCTACAAAATAATTTAAAACACTCAAGCATGCTTCGTAAGATCAAAAGTAACATTTAAGTAAAGTTGACCTTAACTTTTGATTGGTAGTGTATGTGTATATAGCTCTGTATATGATGTTCTGCTTTTTATTAAGACACTGTCAAATAGCATTTTATTTAAATATGAAGTATATGTGTAAAATGTATTCATACATTATTTTAGCATGTTGTGGAATGCATTGGTTTGGCCAATTTTACTTATAAAAAGTCTTTATATAGGCTACTTCCTGGACTTTGGATTGAAGTCCTTATAACAAAATATGCAAACAAATACTGTATACAATAAAATCAAGTTACTGCCATTTTCAAATTGCTCAGAGTAAAATGTAGGTGATCATTGGTTAAAAGATTTGTATTATTTATTACAAAATCGTTGTATTTAGAGTCCTCTTGCTTTAATGATTTGATACACACAAACTTGCATGGACTGATGATCCATGATGTCATGATTTTGTAATATTCCAAAGAGCAAAGATCTTCTTTTTTAAATTTGTTCTTAAACGTTTGGACCCTACTGTATATCAATTTCAGATAAAATGCGTTGTTTCTAAATAAGAACGTTCATCACAAAATGGACATACGCAACACTAGGTGGCGTTATAAGAATATCGGCCACGTGTCTAACCCGGATGCTGTGAGATCAATGTTGTGCGTAAGATTATATCCCAGCATCCCCCTCTCTCTCTTCCTCTTTCCCTTTCAGCGACAATGTCCAAGAGAGGTAAGAATCGCACATGAAAATCCAAAATCATCCTTGAATTAAGTTACAGTCAAGCCCCTTACTACTTGAAATAAGCTTCAATGGGGTGTCGAGCATGTATGTTTTCGCCATATTACTGTCAAAACGCGCAGATGTATTAGACGAATTTAGTTATGTACGTTTGCTGCTGGCTGGGAAGCCATGTTTGCTAAGAGCTGTATGCAGACGTGCAGACTCGAGTGACTGGTCATGTATCAAATAAAGAGCGTTTACGAAAAGGTTGTGTTGTGGTGAAGCATTGATTTGTTAAATTTGTTAGGTTGAAACAAATGCTGTCATATAATAAAAGTGATAGTTGTAGGTTTATACTGGGCAACCAAGTAAGCTAAACTGTGGTTGGCTAAGACGCACGTTTCGTATTGCTATGTACGAGTTAACGTTTGCAAGTTATTAAAACTATGTGACGGGATTTAATTGTTTCTGTTCTCTGTAGAAATAAGACGAGTTTGTCCCGAGTGATATAAGGCTGGTGTCTGGCAGCAAACGTCATTTTGCTACTGTAAACTGCGAACACTTAACAACTGTTTGCAGAGTTTTTGGAATATTGAAATATGGCTTTTTTCCTCATGTCCTTCGTGAGATCTTGAAATCTTACATTGTTAACCGTGCTGTGATGGCAAAACAAAATCGCATGTTCTATTTGAGACAAATGATATCAAATAATTATGTATGTAATTATAATAAAATTGTTTTTTTGTTTTTCTTTTAAGGACGTGGTGGGTCATCGGGAGCCAAGTTCCGTATCTCACTGGGTCTCCCAGTGGGAGCGGTTATCAACTGTGCTGACAACACAGGTATGAAATCTGGCACTATGAGATGTTTGTTTTAATGTCCTTCTCAAAAGCACTTGCTTTGTCTGGTCAGTGGCTGGGTGAGTTGTCGTGGAAGGAAATAGTAAATCTCATTGCTCTTGGGTGAGATGGCAGTCGCCATGTGCTGTTCAATCTCAATCCGTGATGAAACAAATGAAAAAGTTGTCAAGCATGTTTAAGGGTTTTCCTTTTTTACCCAGAAGTAAAGAAATGTCAAACCAAACTGTCCAGTGTAGTAATGACTTGGTTTGGCAGTTTTGGTATAACTGTGCATCCCCTTTACATAGAATGTGCTAATAAATTGGTCATTTCTCGATTGTTCACTTCACTTTTCTGTGAATCTTATTTTGCGTAGGTGCCAAGAACCTGTACATCATATCCGTCAAAGGCATCAAGGGTCGTCTGAACAGGCTCCCTGCCGCTGGTGTGGGTGACATGGTGATGGCCACAGTGAAGAAAGGCAAACCAGAGCTCAGGAAAAAGGGTGAGGGGTTTAAAACGGCAGCAGAGCCTGAGATGGTCACAGACTGGTTTTGATTGAAGATCAAATGCTTTAAGTTGAAAAAAATGTTTTAATGTTAGTATGCTTTATCACGGTTACCCTCACAATGCCATTATGTAGTCTTAAATTATCTGATAGCTTGTGTGTTAAACAACTCTTTGTATCTTTTAACAAGTGCATCCTGCGGTGGTGATACGACAGCGGAAGTCGTATCGACGAAAAGATGGCGTGTTCCTATACTTTGAAGACAATGCGGGGGTCATAGTGAATAACAAAGGAGAAATGAAAGGTGAGTTAAATATGTCACTTTGCTTATTTTCCTTCTCAAAAGCACTTGCTTTGTCTGGTCAGTGGCTTGGTGAGTTGTCGTGGAAGGAAAGAACAAATCCCATTGCCTTTGGGTGAGATGGCAGTCGCCATGTGCTGTTAAATCTCAATCCGTGATGGAACATTTACTTTATAAATACTTGGAAAAGTTTATACATTTATTTTTTTTTATCTTAAACTGATTTTATTCCCTGACTGAGCTTAAATTATCAATTTTCTTTGTAGGTTCAGCTATCACAGGACCTGTAGCCAAGGAATGTGCAGACCTGTGGCCCAGGATTGCATCAAATGCTGGAAGCATTGCCTGAGTTCAAATGTGGCTTGTTTTCAATAAAATACTCAAAGTCTATAAAGATGTCTCATTGTTTTTTGATAAAAATGTTTTAAAGACTGTGTATATATATTAAATACTTATTAATAGTTTAATGCTAAACTCTAAAACAAATCTTAACTGCAAGAGTACATGTTTGTAATGATGAATATAAAGATGCAAAAGATGAGTTGTGTGCTTCTTTTTAAACTCGTATTTAAATGCCCCAATATTTTTTAACGTTTTATTGATTGCAAAAACAACTTGAGAACATAAATGTTGAGTGTGTTAGCTTCCAAATGATGCATAGTTTGTGATTTATGATTTAATAATATGAAACAAAGGTAATAAAAATGCATTTCGGTGCATGTTGAGAGGAAAAGTTTTTAAATGCGCATTGTGGGCTGTCTTTCAGGGTAGTGTAAGTGTCAATTCATCCAAACTTAATTTTCAGTAGTATTACAAAAATACATTTAATTGAAATATTGTAGCACTTTAAGCAATATATTTGTTTTTAAATGTAGAAAATGCTGCTGAAGTGCAAATCGCGGTTGTCACGGTGACCAGTTTGTTTGGTGAACCGTGAGCTAGCTAGTTAGCCACAGCCTATTTCAGCTACCTGAACTGCTTACATTTCGTCCCTAAGGTAAATTGAGTGATTAACTCGTATTTCTGTCTTAGTTTTATGTAAACTGTAGAACAGACATGAAGAAATCGGATGTTATTAATTTTAGTGCTCTTGAAAAAGAGTTGCAAGCGGCACTAGAAGCGGATAGGAAATACCAGAGAGAAAACGATGCCAAATTTCGTGCTTTGCATCAAAACGTAGCCAGCTACGAGGAATTCAGGTATGCATCTGTTGTGTTGTATCCCTTATTACACATTTAGATAAATCTACCTATTGAAAGTATCTTCCTTATCAAAAACTTGCAAGTCGTTTACAAATGCCAGCTATATGTGCTAAAATAAGGTTTTTATCTGTTAAAATGTAGGGATATAGTACTTGCATCACACCTAAAGCCCCTCGATAAAAAGGACATCTCTGGTGCACCTCGAAAACAGCCATGGAATGCAATTGCTGCAGGATTGAAACATGAAAGCATCTCACCTGAGGTGATTCAGGTGAGACAATCTACAAAACCCTTTCTTTATATGACAAATTAAGTCATTTGCATTAGCATCTTATATTAATTTAGTAATCTCTTAGAGATTGAGAATAGGAACTCTTATTATTAACTCTTTATTTCTCTTCAGCCTCAGTGTTCTGAGATACAACCAAGAAGTACATCAGAATTCAGCCGTGAGTGGCGCAGGTTTGGAGGGGGCTCATATGAAAAGTATAATCTCCTTGTCAGTCTGGGAGGCAAGGCTTTGCAGGAAATCTTTAGCACAGAGGTTTGCTTTGGTCTTCTGGGCGATTTCCTTCTAATTCTGTCACAGCATCTTAAATCAGGGGATGAGGTTCAAGTGACTGGAGTTCTGGATGGTCTCTCCAAGACTGGACGTTTTGGCCTCAACCTGTCACTGCTCAGTCAGGCTGAGCAGACAGCATGTGAGGAGCTTTTCAATAGACTTTGGGCTGCAGCTGGAGATGATTCTTCAGTCGTGTCATTGGACCAGAGTAAACCATCAGGGGGTTGTGTTGAGATGGACTTAACAGTACAACTTAAGGGGTTGATGGAGAAATATGGCATCCAAAAATAATTCATATTACTTCTTATATGTTCTCTCATTCTATCTCAATATAATACCATTCATGTATAGTTAGATTATACTTTTTCACAAATAGAATCGTAAAAAAAGTAGATGTGTTATTAAGGCACAAATATGCTGAACGAAATCCAGGTGATTTGTTTTTTGGCATTCGTCCCTATGTTACTGTCTGCCTACGAGGCCCCTGAAGACAAGGAAGATATTTTTGCCAGGAAGGCCTGTCCTGCATTTCTCATCTTTGACAGTATTGCCTTCCTAGCTGACACGACCATTGAACTGCCTTGTCATTGTAAACCAGAGGAGGTTCATTCAGTTGTATGGTACTACCAAAAACAAATAGGCTCTGTGAACACCAAGGTCCTCACAGACTTTGAAGGTACAACAGTGGTGGAATCATCCAAAGTTGGCAGAGGTTCAGATCTGCGCAGACGCTTTTCCATCCGACTGTTTAGCCTTCTCATCTTCAGGGTTCAGAAAGCTGACTCGGGCCACTATATCTGCGGCACGACCTCAGGGGAATTTTTCTACGGCTACAGTGTTGATGTCCAGGAGGTCCATCAAGTTTTCTTTCCCTGGAACCTCCATCAGACGACACCAGCACATGTATCAGAACCCAGCACTGTGAGAACGAAGCTATTTCAGGTGTTAACCAACTACAGGCCTTGGTCTAAATGCGATCGCTGCGGCATGCAGGGGGAGCAGGTCCGTGTGGGTCTTTGTTACGTCAAAAGCAGCTACCTGCATGTGCGTTACCGCAGTGAATCGGATCCGGTGGCTCCCTGTGGCTCTTCAGCCGTTCCCCAGCAGTTTGGACTTTCAAGCGGTACGTATGGAGCGGAGCTTCACGTAAGATCCTGTCACACTCCCTGTCCTCCAAAACCAACAACAACCCCAGAAAAACAAGCTCTGCTGAAATTCCTGGAGTATGATGATCAAGCTTCAGGTGTCCCTGTTCACTTCCACAACCACCCCGTAGACTCTAACCTGATCTTGACCTGCCCTGGCGCCAAACAGTATGCTGTTGCCTGGGATAAAGGTGCATCACCACTTTACCGATCTCAGTATTTAGAAGGACTCAATAAAACCTCTCGTGTCTTTATTGACACGGGTCACCATCTTCACTTCAAACCTGTGCGATTGGAAGATAGAGGCGCTTATTTCTGCTGGCTCCAAGGAAAGATGTCTGCAGAGATCAGACTGGGAGTATATTTGCGTTTGGGCCGCTCACGCCAAATCTCTGATCCAGAGTCTGTTTATGCCCTACAGATTGTACTTGTTTGCTATGTTGCTATTACTGTTCTGTTTCTTCTTACTGTGTTGGTGAGATTTTTTTGGCAGTTAAGCAAGGAATAAAGATTGAAGCAAAGAACTGAACATGAATTTGTAGTATTTTAACAGATGCGTGTTGATAAGTAAAGATTTGTGTGGTATCTGGTCTTACATTACAGAGACGCACAGTGGGAGAGAATAAATCTACAGTTATGTGTAAATGAAGATCTATTTGTCAATCTTCTCCCCTGTTGCTAACTGTTTAACTAATTTCTATTATTTGATAGCCTATATTGCCTCTCATTTTGCAAGTCACTCTGGATAAAAGCATCTGCTGAATTAATAAATGTAAAATAATATACACTTGAGAGCAACATTGCACAGGCCAGGGGTTTTCAAACTGTGGGTCATATGGGGATAAGGTGGTTTGCACAAAGTCACTTAGCTGTTGTGGTGAATGACACAAAGAAGGTTTAGTCAAATAATGACTAGCAGTGACAATGGTTTTGAAATCTTACCTGGGTTTTCATACAATGACGAGGAAAATCAAAACAATTTAAAATATCCTGGAATGAGTTTCACAGCCGCTATGATTTCTAGAAGACGCATGAGCGCGATACAACCACAGGGGGGCGTGGTTTACCACGCACGTAATGACTCCGAATGAAACGCGTTTATTTGTTAGTTTCGCATCGGAAATCACCACATTCGGATCTTAATTAATTGCGTCATGTTTAAACGCGATGTAAAGATTTTCTTTTAAGGTTGATATAACTCTGCGATCACTTTCTGTTTAGATATGATCATGCACACATGTAGCAGACAGACACGAACTTCTCTTTTGCGAGTGAGGAAGGCAGTGCGGATGATGCCCTGACTGACAGATATCAGTGGCTTGCTGTTGTAGATAGGTTTCCGGAGTACTGCTTCAACGTGTCTTGCACTTCGCCGCATAATGAAGGATCAAAACTACGGCGAAGAAATTACAAAAATACTGGAGGAGGCTCCCTCTGCTCGTAAAGCACTTTCAGACAACTACAACAATTTACACAGTGTTGCGGAATACTGCGAGAACAACTACCTGCAGGTAAGACCTCGAGATGCCGTGGGTTTACCTCACACTTCTAGATTCACGGAGAAGTATAGACAGTAGCATAACATAAAATAATTTTAATTATAAGAAAAACGCTTTAATTGACATTTATATACGTTTATTTGTAAACCTGAGTGACGTTATCACATATTTTCATAAAGGTAACGTGAACGCTTCTATAAAGGATGAGGGTAAAAGTAACGTTAGTTAAACGTGATTTCACGCGCTAAATGTAAAAGTGATAGTGTTATTTGGGAGATAAAAAGCAGTTTCTTTGTACATTTGCTCACTGTCTTAGTTATAGAACAGCTTCGACATAGGCTACAGAAAGCGAGACAAACAACTATAAACATCAGAGTTCACACTTGTGTGGTTGACAAACTTTAATATGCGCGTGCTGCTGTGTCTCATTCTGACAGCGCAACAAACACTTAACACTTCTCTGAAACACACGATATGAAGTTACAAATAAGTCTTGTACTTGTTGCCAAAATGTTTGTTCAACTTGCTAAGAAGTATGAAGTTGAAACAGTAAATATTTAGGAAGTGTAACTGATCATGTCGAATATCACATTTACGAGGAAATCTGTCATCTAAGATCAACCTGGTTGTAGCATGCATACAGGACTTTACATGTGTAGTAGCATATGTTATGGTTTATAGCTGATTAATAAGGACTATTCTACCTTTACAGTCTGGTAATGACACCAACAAAGCACTGGAGGAGACCAAGGCCTTTACCGCCCAGTCCTTGGCTAGTGTGGCATATCAGATCAACTCCCTGGCCACCAGTGTGCTCAAACTGCTGGATGCACAGACCCTACAGCTCTGCAAGATAGAGTCCTCCATCAACCAGATCGGACAGGTATATCGGCACCTTACGTAAATGCTTCGTCTCTGTGTCTTTTAAAATGATAAACCCTGGAGACAATGGAAAATACAGTCACAAGTGTACAGAAATAATCATCAGTTGTGATGACTGTACTGTGGTCACGTTTCAGGTCAAAGTTTAGTGCAGTTTAGTCCTAAAGCGTTGGCTCCGTATTGTCGCGCCTATTTAAAAAATGGAAGTTGGTTTGTGATAGATTTTTGAATTCAGCAGTTTATGAATGTGCTGGTTCCTTGTTTTTATTAGTCCATTAGGTTTGGTCTCTCTTCCCTAAATGTTACAGAATACTTCATATAATGATGCTATCCATTTGAAATCATTATTAATAGTCACCCTTGATAATGATAAACATACATTATATGCTGTTATTATATGTATAGAAATACATCATCTCATTTGGCAGCTTTAGAAAGAAGAGCTAATAGACCCTTTGTTTGACTTTTGTCTCTCAAAACATCAATGGAAACATCAATGGTTGCTGTATGGAGGTTAGAAATCATGTATCTCCAGTGAAAGTCATTTTAATGTAAAGTACCAATGATGACAAAGTACTGCTGTGATAATGTCCCAAAACACAGTGTAGGTTTTTGCTGTGTAGGCCCCCCTGTCACCAGGGTGATTATACCCCATGCCACCCCATCCCCCCTCCATTCCCTTGGCTCTTCTCACTGCCGCTGGGACTCCAGCATAGCATTCCAGCACGCTCCGTGCGCAGCCTGCCTAAGCAGGTCACCTGAGGGCTAGAGAGGGTGAGCCAGCTCCCAGACTTGGAATGAAAGGGCCACTGTTCTCTCACTCGCAGGCAAAGTTGGAACCCTGATTGATGTTCTCTATTGTCTGTCCTGTGCCCAGGAAGAGCTGGAAGGCCTAGAATAATAGTGATTCTTCTCACCCCGTCTGAGAGCTTACATTGAAAGGCAAAATTGACGTTTTAGGAAGTACTTAATATCCTAGCAGGTTCTCATAGAGAATCAATTCATCCTACATTACAGACCTTATGATGCTTTAAATGCTGTAAGCTTTTGGGTTATGTGCAATAAATAAGAAGAATAAATGCAATAAACAGCAATAAAAGAAAAATGATCTCTAACTCATGGAAAATTATCTGTGATTGTATGCAGACGGTGGACATGCATAGAGAGAAAGTGGCACGTCGGGAGATTGGGGTGTTCACAGTTCCCAAGAGGGTTCCACGCAGTCACAAGATTGTTCCCCCGGCAAAAAATACAGACGCTAAGTCCAAGTACTCACGCACACCCATCTCCTTCTCCATCCTGGACTCTGTGGGTCATGGCATTAAGGTGAGCACAGATCCAAACCGATCAGTTATGTTATTATATGGGATTTGGTACATTGAAAGCACATTTTATTGTCTTTAGATGGTTTCATCGGACACATATGCCTGGCACGTAGTTAACTTCCGGTCTATGTTTGTTGATCGGTCTGGCTAGTGACTAATAAGAAAACATTTTATTTTATTTAATTCAAAATAATGTTTTATTGTATAACAATTTTATTAAATAAACAAAATTTGTTGAATGGGTCGTGTAACTTTACCGCATTTAGGTTTAGCCAAGTAACATTTGCTTCCTATCAGAAATAATCTGCAGGGACTCTATTCTTTGCGCATGTGTAACAGAAGTTAAATTTGGGTCACAAAAGCGTGTATTAACGTTTATGTTGTTGCTTTGAAACCGGCTATATGCACTCTTAGTTTCATCATTGAATTTTTACTTTTTTACAATTCTAAAAAGAGAAATACAAATGTAAAATGCATTTGTACAGTGTATTGTTGCATTGCCACACTTGACCACATCCTGTTGTAAAGCAGTTAGACTGACCTCAATTAACAGTACACGCACGCGCGCGCGCGCGCGCGCGCGCGCTACTGCACATTCAAATACCTCCTTTACACCCTTTTTCCCTTAAAACACACACACAGTTGGCTGGCTACCAGACACTGAGCAGCGTGGGAAAACCTGCAAGACTCATTACTTGGTGCTACCCATACTAGCTCATTGGGACCCTGCTAGACTCGAACTATAGCAACTATAGCAGCGAACAGATAAACAAACACCAAGCTTTAAGAATTTTCACAAGAATGCAGCACTTGTCATGCATGCCATGCATGGGCAAGAAGCCACAAAAGAGTGTTTATGCACACATTCATGTTTAGAAAGTCTATCACTTTAGCAAACACATACTGTACATATACTGTAAAACTTTTATTAAACAAAAAATTTGTTTAATGGGTCGTGTAACTTTGTTGCATTTAAGATTGGCGAAGTAACGGTTCTTCTACTGGTAACCCAAAATAATACTGACTAGACATACTTTTAACTTGCTAGCTAATGTCATTTACTTGTTATTTCTTTTGCTTGTTATCAGAAGTAGTTGGCAGGGACTCGATTCTTTGCAGATGTGTACCAGAAGTTAAGTTTGGGCCACAAAAGCGTGCATGCACAGTAACGTTTTGGGGACTTTCAGATATAGTTACAGTTTAAGCTCAGATATATTAGATAAGTTCATATTTCCAAAGCAAAAAATAAACAAGTGTGAAATGATACCAGAGCTGTTCAATTCTAACTTCTCTCTTCTGAGCTAGTTACTTTTAACTCTACTGGTCTTTAGGTCATTTTTAGTAGATGCATGAAGTCAGTTCAAAAATTACATATGGACTGATATTTTGTTATACTGCAAAGAATTTCATAATTGTTATTAAGAGTGACTTAACTCTACAAAGTTTTTTAACACTGTATTTTCATGTTTTGTGCAAATGGTCTTTAATAAAGACATTTATTGTAGTTTTAAGAAACAATACACAAAGAGACAACTAATCAAAACGATTTCTTGTTTTTTAGGATTCTGGGCAGCCACAGTTAAAAACTGCTACCATGACACGTAGCAGCAGCATGCTGAGGTACATCCACTGTCAGGTTCTCTGCTTCTCATCTGTCAGTCAGGCAGTTTCAGAATGACATTTTAATGTATTCATTTTCTTCATTACTCTCAACCACCCACAGAGTCACAACCCTATGAAAAGTGATCATGGAACTCAACATATCTTCTTTTATTTTGGATCAGATCCTCAACAAAAAATGTCTAAAACAGACATACCTACACTAGCACTGCACATCCCAGGCCTATGTTCCTCTTCTTTTTCAATCGGAGGCTTTTCTCCAGGAAGTGATTTTAGTTTTTGTTTTACCCACTTCCTCTTTGCACTGACTGAAAGCAGTCTGCCTGCATTGTGTTAACGTCAGTGTCTCAACACACACACAAGACCGCAATGTTTATCCTTGCTACAGTGCAGAAGTCACAAGTGGCTTTCAGCTTAAAATATAGAAGCACATTTTTATCTCCTAGGAAACATAATTGATGTTATCTATATTTTATGTTTCTGTTAAATGGCGTTACTACTTTAAATTAAAAAAGTGTTTACATTTAGCAAGATTGGGTTAGGGTTAGATTTTTTTTTCTACTAATATTATCATGATGGTTGTAAGGATGACTAAAAAAGAACTACATCTCATATCTAGTATTTGATTTTTGGTATGTTGCAGTCTCTATAAAGTCTGTGTTTGTGTGTTTGTGTATTCAGTCGAAGCAGCCGTCCTCCGGAGCCTGTCCAATGTCCAGTGGCACCCACTTTGTCCCACGGAGCATCACTCACTTCACTTAATGAGAAATCTATTGCGTAAGAGCTGATGAAATGCTTGATTTAACACATCTGACTATAATCCTCATAGTGTCATAGTGTGTCAATGACACATTCCTCTCTTCAGTTCTAGCTTCAGTAAAGCCGTACCACCTCCAATGGTGCCCAGCTGGCCCACCAGCCCTGATGGTGACATCATCAGCACACAGCTGGATCAAGCACCACCCCCTCCTTCTCCGTTGATGGAGGAACCGGATCAGGGTCAGGATACTGGTCCACCTCCACCTCCTCCCTTTGACTGTACTGATATCCCCCCACCTCCTCCCATGCCCACTTCAGGGAACACATCCGATTCCAGCAACCTGATGAGCATTCCACCTCCTCCGCCAGCTCCACCTCTTGAAACAGGTAAGTTCAGGAACATTGCATTAGTAGCGCTGTCTATCTCATTGGTCCAAAATCTTCCTCCACATAACTGTAAATTATATGTGATCCATGGCTGGAATGCAGAAACAATTGCATGTTTTATGTAGAGAATTATATAAGGAATATTTTTGTCTAGTGGCCGAGGAGAATGGATTTTCTCTACCAGGGCCTCCCAGTGACATGCCTCCTCCACCCACTCCTGATGGTTTCGATCTTCCTGCTCCTCCACCTCTATCTGGTGATGAGAACATCGAAGGTAGAGAAATGCCTAGACAACATGTCAGAGTTCTGCTAAAGCTGTTTCCTGTCTTGCTTTAAAATGCTCAGTTTGAATGATTACTCATGTCCTTCTTTGTCTTACCACTTTCACAGAGATATTTGTTTCTTTGAATTGATTTACTCTTTGCTATGTTTCTTCCGCACCTGTCTCTCTTTCTGTAACTCAGCTCTGCGTCCTCGGCGGTCACGTGTACGTCGTCATCCTCCCAGCACTCGTTCTCTCTCTCTAAGGGTCCGCATGGGCCCCAGTGCTCGCTCGCTGTACACACGCTCGCTTTTTCTGCCTCCCGCTCAATCACGTAAGGCTGATTTGTTAAGGCCTTCCTCAAAATGTATTTTGATACCAAACAAAATGTGCACCACATGACAAATACATAAACAATTATGTTTTATAGAATTTCATTTGAGATCATTTCATTACATCAGACATTTTGACTGAAAGACCATTTATAGTTTTAATAGTTTATTTTGAGTTTAGTAACATAAATAGATCTTAAAAATGCAATCAATTATTATTGTTTGGCACAATTTGATCATATTAGTTCTGTATGTCATCCACCCCTTTGTGAACACCTGTCAGTCATGATACCCCCACCCCCTCCATACCCACCTCCTCTGGCTCCGCCCATTTCACAGAGCCCATTGTGCAGGATCCCTGCCCGCCTCGAGCATCTGGGTAAGTGTGGCTTATGTGTGCATTGCTGCTTCACTGCCACTTTCTCAGTTTGTGTTTCAACATACAATATTACCACACCTTCAGACACCTTTGCTTCTAAAGGCAAAAAAATTACACACTTTTAAATGTTATTGTGACTGTAGACGTGTATTTGCAGGCGCTTGTGTTTTCAGCACGTTAACATTGTGTGTTGTGGGCATTTAGATCTTGAGATTCCTGCTCCGCCCCCATCACCACCAGTAGATTTTGTCAACTTTGAGGAAATGCCCCCTCTACCGCCCCCTATTGATTATGACACATCTGCACCAGCTGATTATTTGGAGAAAGGTAGGCCACAGTTTATTTCTATTCATTTTAATCAAACTATTTTTTCTGTAGATTTTTTGATCACACAAGTAATAATTTTGCATTATGAAGTAGGGCCATAATAGCATAATGTAAGATACTTCTGTTACACATTGAGCATGTTAGGCTCCTTTCCACACGTTTATCTCAAATGATTTTACATTGAAATGTTTTCTTTTACCAAGTGGTGGCACTGTATAGCTACAACACGGGCAATCCTGGTGACTTGGTCTTTCAGGAGGGAGATATCGTCTACATTACCAGCAGGAGTGAGGATGGCTGGTGTGAGGGAATAATGAATGGGGTAAAAGGTTATTTTCCTGGTAACTATGTGGAGTCAACTGCCTAACTGGCTGTATAAATTCAATCAGATCTGTTTCATATACCATCAGAATCATATCCAATTGTGACTGATTTTGAGTCACATTTTGACTGAAAGATTAATTATTTAATGCCTTAGAAAAATGTGATGCTGTGCACTAAAATGTTAGTATGCTAGAACAAACCATTAACACGCTGACTTGTTTCCAACAGAAATAATGAATTCATTTATGATATGGAAATACCCTTCTATTTTAAATTTAGTTTGGTTATAAATAATAAGGATTTTCTGAAATCTCTCAGGACTTTAGGCTATAGTTATTATAGTAACGTATTGAGAATCATAATTTTTGCACATTTAAATGTTTGGTTTTCTCGTTGAACCTCATTTTTATTGGTTTTAAAAGGCTATTGTGTACAGTAAATAATGGCGTAATATATTTGTTCTTTTCTGATTCATATACCGTAATATAGTTTCTTAATTGTAAACCATTATGACAAAGTCCCTTTCACTGTTACTCATGAGAATGTGTGAAAGTAGGGGTGTAACGATATACTCAGCTCACATTTCAATACGATACACAATACTGGGTTCACAATTATGATTGTGTAACAATATTTTGAACAAAGTGTCATAAATTGAAACTGAAATTCAAATAACAGATTTATTTCCAAAACATTAACAATTGTCAATAACATTTGTAAAAAGATTTTACAAAATTAAAATTAAGAAAGAAATTTAAAAAGCTAAATCGTAAGAGAGAACTTCATAAAGCAGGAAAACACAAAATGAAGCATAAACAAAACATTAAAACATTATATATTGACACGGGTTACATGTTGGCAGCTCAACCAATAGGTTTAATAAGACATCATGTCATAATAAAATCGCCATATGCAGCTCTAAGACAGATATCTCAATTTTTTGTATTGTGATATGTTATGCATCGACATATAGTTACACCCCTAATAAAAATCATTTTTTGCTCTGGTAAGTAAATAAAATCTGTAAATGTATATGAATATATCAATAATTCACAAATATTTCTGCCGTGCCAAGTTTGCATTTACAGTCTATCGAATACAATATTGTGTAAATGTTTATATATTTGAATAAATCTCCACCAATTTGAAGTCTGTGATGACCTTTTTGCTTTTGCATCATACACAAAAATCTTTCACCTGAACAGACATGAGGACATTTTCATTACACAAATGTAAAAATTGCAAATAAATGATTTTATATCGATTACAATTCTTAAAATTAATTTATGTTCTTCTTTTCACATACTGTAAGCTACTATAACCAGTACTATACTTCCTTAGTAGAAATAATTATGATAGTATTTTAAAACACAAATAGTGATGCTACTGTGATGCAAAAATGATCCTGGTGGTTCTGATTTGCTAGAACGGGAATAGGTTCTGTGCCTTTAAATGTCTGACTGTTGCTATAAAATTGTACAAACTTCACTATCAGCACTTTAAACCCTCCCTCAGATAAGATGTACTGTAAAATCACAGCAGTGCACTATAGTGTCTACATTAGTGCTGTATGCACCTGCTTACTTTGAGGTAAGAGTTATCTTTATTTTACACTCTTCAATCATTCTAAATGGAAGATTTAATTTTTTGATGATTCAAACTTGTTTGTATTATCCAGCAAC
Organism: Oreonectes daqikongensis; assembly: GCA_026939265.1. Taxonomy (NCBI): domain Eukaryota; kingdom Metazoa; phylum Chordata; class Actinopteri; order Cypriniformes; family Nemacheilidae; genus Oreonectes; species Oreonectes daqikongensis. The sequence continues at coordinate 6,897,212 of JAOTQM010000013.1, forward strand.
AGTTTAATTGTAGCATTCTTGGTATTTATGCTTTTGAAACTTGGAAGTACAAGTGCACTTTAAGCACAATACTAACAAAAGAGGAAACCTGTAGGAGAAATCACGCTTCTGTTACGTTGGGATGTCAGTAGAAAGATTTCTTGTTGGGTCTTGAAAGCAGTAACAAAAAAGTGGCCCGTCTGTGTTCACTGGATGCTGAGGCCTAGTAGCCTACAGCATTCTGAAACTGACAAATTATCTGGCAAATAGAAATCGCTTTATGTTTAGAAAACCAATATTGTTATGCAATCCAGACCTCCGGACAGTTACCTTTTAAAGATTTATTTAGACGTTTAACGGCTACATCCATTTTATACATTCACCTCAATGTATTGTTTCTTTTTCAGGTCAGCAACTGTCTGGGTTTTGATATCTTTATCTTGACTCATTAGGTTATATCAAAGTTAATGGTGGAGGTTAAAGGCGGTCAAATATTGTGTTATGGATTATTAAATACCAAATGTCTAATGAACCCTAAAATACTATAGCAATATACACTACCGGTCAAAAGTTTTGGGACACTTACTTATGTGTTCATATTTTTTCCATTTTCCACATCTTAGAATAATAATAATAAACTCATCAAAATTATGAAATAAAACAAAGGGAACTATTAGAATTATGTTGTAATTTAAAAAAATGAAAAATAAATGAAAACATGTTATATTTTATTGTCTTCAGTGTAGTCACCTTTTAACTCGAATTTGCAGAAATGTTTTTGAAGCAGTTTTTATCTATTCTGTGCTCTTATTGGCTGTTTTTTCTTAATTAATCAATCAAAGTTCAGTCAAAAACATTTTTATTAAATAAAATGTTAGTTTTATCATGAAAAAACATATTATATTTTTTTATAGAAATTGTATTTTTGTCTACTAAACTAATTTCAGATATTTAAGCAAACACCTCAGATCCAAAGTTTTTTTAAATAATGAGAAAAAGTTCGCTCAAGTGTCCCAAACCTTTTGCCAGCTAGTGTACAAGTGATACAGAAGCCTGTGAGATATATTTTAAGTGATATTACAAGCCCGTTATATAGGCTATAAAGTTTTGTGTCTTTTTAAAGAGGAAAAACTGAAAAGCTTTTAAACAGAATACAGTGAAGCTGTCCTTTTTGAGGTATAGCCTAATGAATCCATAACGTTAGATTGACTTGCACAACACCTTCACAAAGGCAAACATCAGGAAGATGTTTAATGAAAAATCACCTGAAGAATGAATCAAGATATTAATTTATACTTTTTCTGAGCAGAGTTGCATATGAATTTGGGATTTCTTCGGTGTCAGGAAAATGAATGACCCATTTCCAGTTTTTCAGTATGTAGCCTAATCCTTTTTCTTCTTGCTTACATTTACATTTAAGCATTTCGAGGATTTTATCCACAGCAAGCGATTCTAGTTATCCACACCGTTTATGTCCATCAATAATTCAAACTCTTTTCTCCAGGATTTTTATACCTATCGTAACCTGTTGTTGTGTGGCGATCTGCTGCGCCGGTTTCTGTAAGATCTTTCATCGCGCTCGTACGGCGCGCTTACAACGGCTGGCCGCTGAGAATCAAGCGCGTGACCGTTTCGCGCCTGTTTACGTGATACCCATATCTGATGACGATCTACACAGACCGCTGCACCACAGCACAGCGCAGCTCTATGACCCGCCTCCTGCTTACAACCAGGTAACACTTCTCACTTCTTCATCATTTTACTTTTATTTTATATCCATTTTCATGTTTTTCTTATGCCTCTATTTCTGTAAAGCTGCTTCACAATGCATATTTGTGAAAAGCACTTTGAAAATACAAATTTAAAATCGAGTTTTGAAATAAATACAAAAAAATCACAATGTTACTCTGAAGTGGATGTTTTTGGTGTTGCAGGTGAAACCCGAGGCTTATCCTCTGGAACCCCCTCCACCATATACTGAGGCCATATCTGATTCACCAGCACATTCATAAAACAACACGCTTTCACGAGCATTTGGAATGTATAGAGAAATATAGCAAGCTTTTGACTTACTACTCGTGCTGCTACGTGCAATACCCAGGCTATACCTCCGCAAAGGTAGAATCTTAGAAATGTCGTAAATTATAATAAACTGTGACTCTGGTGGAGTTTATAACTCATACAGAATCGAAGAGGAAGTTATTTTTGTACATTAACCAACTGAAACATGACAGTTTATATCTTAGAGATTGTGAATATTTGTAAATGTGTACATTCTGTACTGTACCTTGTTGCTGTCCGTATAAGTGAAAATTGATCATTTGTAACAAATGCTAAATGGAAAATGGTTAATATGTTGTAACATAACCGTACAGTAAAAAGGTCAAATAAAATTATTGTGTAATACGCCTCTAAATAATATAATTAATATAAACCTATATTAAAAGCCACAGCATTGAACTCATTGGCCAAAAAAATAATCATCAATAAAACCTCAACATCCTGCTGTTGGAACTGAGATAAACTTTCTCAAAGCGCCGTCATGTGACTTACGCTCAATGTCTTTATCCTACACAACCAGAGATGTGCAAGCTAGTTGTTAACAACTCCACTTTCATAAAAATGCTGTCAAATTTTATATTAGATTTTTCTTGAAGATATTCTTTAATTTAAATGTCTATTGCTAAAACATGTTAATGTTATGAAAGAAGTGTGGAAAAAAGCAAGCTTTTATTGTTTTATTGGTTGTAAATATGCACTGTAATGATATATGCAATGGAATGTTTACGGTTCAAAGTTTAACAATAGGATTTTTCTTGTATGTCGAGTTTCAAAACAGTGGAGGAAAATCATAAAACACACCCATGTCATCATTCCTGAAATGACGTAAAATAATATTGGTCTTGTGACTAAAATGTTCTCGAAATTACAACGCACTGTCATAAGGTGTAAAGTGGTGTAAAACTTTTATGATCGACAGACACATACATACAGTAAATTCAATGCTTAATGTTACAGTATGGCCTCTCTCGTTCTTGAGCTGCTTTCTTGGAACAATCAGAACAATATGAAATAAATGGCTAAGAACACTTCAAGTGCAAGGACAACTTGACCTGCAGCTTAGACAATGACTGGCCCTCTTACTTTAATGGCTTCCTATTAACAAATAATTTGACCTTTTCAACCGTATCTGTACTGTACTGTAGTGTGTCACACCAGACTGGAAACTGCAGCCACCTCAGTGCTAAAGAGCACAAGATTGTGCTTTACTTCCACTTGTGAGGAAACTCAAGATAATGCATGTTGGTTGATAATGCTATTACTGTTATGGAATAATTTTTCCCTCCTGAAAAAGTAAATTACTCTTCATTTCACAAAGGAATTTAATTATAGTTACGTATGGTGCGCTTTGCATAACAGGCTTTCAACACTTTCATTTAGGCAGGATTACATTATAGTAAAGTTATTATCACATTTATATGAAATGTTTATATAAGTTATTCTCTGTTAACTAAAGAGGGATATTTTTGTCAAAAGTAAATGCGTTCAAGTTTTAGTTAATGTAAGTAGTATTTTAAATACAATGTTAATGATGCAGACCATTAATAATTAAATTACTTTTTTAAACTAACTACATATATATATATACAGTAATATACAGTTTTTGGAGTTAGGTGCTATATTTTGTTTATGCTTTCTGAAAGACACTTGGCATAGGACCTTCACATAATTATTTTGTGACACAAACTCTGCCCTCTTGTGGTCAAAGAATTTAGGTCTGGACGTGACTGGAATGTAATAAAACACATGAGCTGTCCTGAATTTAAATTAGATCAACTGGATCATATCTTTCTTAATTAAAATTCACAAAGAAAAACATGTTTCCTATTTACATGATTACAAACATTATTTATATTTAAAAATAGGTAGACTAATATATTTCATTCCAACACATTTAATCAACAGTTACATATAAATTATATTATTCTCAAATTGTCTGTATTTGTGCCTTTGGGCAAGTTTCTCAAAAATATTCTATTTTAGTTACTTTACAAAAAATATGAAGTTACTTATCGGCACTTTATTTCCCCAAACATTTTATTTTAGACATTAGGCTTTTACAGATTGTACTTGTAACCATACAGTGATTTTGCAAGTGAAACATGACTTATACCATTATCTGATATGTAGAAAATGTAATATCAAAATAAATACACCTACACATAAATATAAACCAATAAAGAATAGCTGCCAGTATTCACGCCAAACACTGTTGGCATGAAGAATAATAAATATAAATTGGAGCTTATTTATAATAAAAAAAAGTAGAGTAGGTCTGTAAGAAAAACATAGGTATTCATCAAACAAGCATTTACAGCATTAGAATAAATATGCCATGATGTTTGCAGCTGGTAAGAGCAGATCACAATAATACACAGATACATGCAGTGGTTCAAGTTGAGGTCTTAAATGTCATGCTTCAACACTGTTCTTGCCTTCATTTCACATTTTACTTTCTAAATAAGGTGTAAAAATGATGTTTGGTCTCTTTTTATGGAAAATTATTGCCACATAATTGTATCGAGGATATGCAAATATAAAGTTGACAAAACTTGCTGTGGTGCTCTATAAAAACGACCATTGAAAAACTATATGACTGTGTTCTGTGGTATCCAATACACATATATTGTGAAATGAGCACCTGGGTATCAAAATTTTACACTTTACTGTACTCGGTGTGTCCAAATTGGATTATTCAAATTTCAATACATTTCCCAAAATAGTGCGTATTAAGCATGTATAAGAAGAAAACAAACTGTACAGAACTCATGTGGCTGACACGAGGAGGAGTTCAAGCTAACAGATTCTTATAATAAAATAGAATTCAGAGATGAAACGTTAACTGTTCAATTAACTCCCACCTTTGCAAACGCGTATACAAAACTCTGGGTTGGTATGCAAAACTAAAATTTTGGCACTGTCGGACTAACACATTGTATCTTATAGGTAATGAAAAAACAGAATTTTTCAGGTAGTAAATACTGTTTTGTCAAAGTTGGCAAGCTCTATTTAATACTTTTAAAAATAAAAATCATGAAATATTGAGATTTCAGTCTGACAGTGACGATATAATGGTTTGTATATATGTACTGTATGTAACATGCAACAATCTGTCAGCACAGAAATGCGGTAAATGTTTATACTCCAAACAAAAAGTGTAAGCCGTGTAAATTGTGAATTTGTTGAACTGCAAGGGATGCTGGTGACTATGCATACTCACACATGCACTCCTTACAGATTAACACAAGACTAATGATATGATCTGGATCTATGATCAGTTTCATCATGCCTTAACTTTAAAACACCCACCCAACTGGTACCCACTGTCGAGCTCCTTTAAGTTTCTCTAATGATGCCTTGAGGTTTCTGCATGCCTCCTCAAAGTCATCGTTTACAATGGTGAGGTCAAAGTAATGTTCGTACACTCTCTGAATCTTGGCACTCTCATCCACTGTCCTCTTCAGCTCTGTGTCCTGTTAACAGAAGTGACACACACATTATTAGTGCAGGCAATCGACTCAAATCAGCATATCTGCATTTGTTATGAAGTTTATGTGGCGGAAGAAAATACAGTATAGGTTTTAAGACACTTACTGTAAGGCATTTGGTCACCACTCCTGCTTCAATCCCAGATCTATTCATGGCCTTCAGCACCTCAAACTCAGGAGCTTTGATGAACACCACGTATGGTAGAAACTCTGATGTCCTGAGGACCTTTAGTGCCTAAAGCAAACAATCTAAGGTCAACAAACTCCAAACCTAACTGCAGTAGATCTCATTGATGTTACATTATCCTGCCGGCAGTCATACCTGTGGGTTGACGTCCAGGATGCAGATGCGTCCGGCCTCTATTACCTCGTGGATGGACTCAATCTTGGTGCCATAGAGGTTACCATCATATTCACCGTGTTCAAGGTACCGGCCAGCTTTGATATCAGCATCCATCTTACTCCGGGATGTGAAAGCATACATCATATTCTCTCTATCTGCAGATTTAGGCTTTCTAGATGTGTCTGTGAACAGTTACATAAAGTCACATGGATTATGTGTGTGTGTGTGTGTGTGTGTGTGTGTGTGTGTGTTCTCCAGTCCTGCATTACTACACAACAGTACTCACAGGGAATGGTGGTGCCATAATGCTGAGGATCTGACACAAGCAGTTTATTCTTCAGGCTTCGTCTGCCCACTCCAGGTGCCCCGATCAGAACCAGCGTCTTCCTGCGAAACGGAGGCACTTTCGCCACCTCCTCATAGATGGGTAACTCATGCCTGTCAAACTCTGTCAGAGAATGACAGTGTGAGGAAACAAAATAGAAAATGACCAATTAGATGAGTTTAAAAAGACACGTTCAATATATGCATGTGATTATATTTTCTTATTAACCAAACCTGCATTTTTTGTAGTCAGATACATCATTTTCTTCTTTTTCTTGCCGACAATTCCAGTACAGAGATTGGCTGTAAAACCCAGTCATAATATTCACACTGTTATAGTTATGTTAGAAAAACACTGGGTGAATCAGAGGATTAGACTAGTAAAAATGAAGAAGAAGCTTTCCTGTGGCTCGGTGGTTAGAGCATGGCGCTAGCAACGGCAAGGTCATGGGTTCGATTGCACATACTCAAATACAAAATGTATAGTATAATGCAATGGATTGGATAATAATGGGTTGGATAAAAGCGTCTGCCAAATGCATAAATGACACTTAAACTCCAGTAGGGGGCAGTGTACACAAATCAACTATTCTACTGTTGAACCAAAACTCAAAGCTGTGTTTTCAGATTGAAAATGTGTAAACTCTGTTCATTGTCAAACCATTGTTCTTTTGGTTTAAGCAATCTGACGCCTGACACAACAATATTATGTAATCAAAAGTGTGGTTGATGGGACTATGTTTGTCTTACAAATGACAGATGAAGGATATATACACAGCCGTGGAAATAATGAAGAGACCGTTTCAAAGCATCATTTCAGTTTTTCTGAATGTACTATTTATAGGTATGTTTTTAGGTAAAATTATCATTCTTGATTCATTCTGTGATCTACGAACAATATATTTTTTTAACCAAATTTCAAATAAAAATATTTTTTATTTTTATTAGCATTTATTTGCAGAAAATGAGACCTGGAGAAACGTCAAAATAACCTCAAATACTGCAAATAAAACAAGTTCATATTCACTTTTAAGCAATACAACAGTAATATTTGTACATGTAGGGAAAATTAAAATATATATATATGTGATAACCTTAAATGATGATTTTATGTCACTCCTGAGGTTTGATTTTGTTAAAATTCAACAGACACTTAACTGGAATGACCACAATACATCTAGAAATGCTGATTTAAAATAAAACTTGGAGTGGTCTCTTCATTTTTTCCACGGCTGTATACACTCTATATCTATACTCCTTATAGCTCACCTGCTGGTGAAAGCTCCACATCTCTTTTTACAAAAGCTTTCCTCTTCTCCTCCAGAAGTTGACTGGGAATCAGACCAGCACTGCCTCCCTCAACATGACTTGCCTGTGTGTACAGATATAGGAAAGTCAGACAGTAATTCAATCTCTCATTCTTTACTTATTCACATAATGTGATTATAAACAATCTCACATTTTGAATAAAAATCAGATGGTACTTCAGAACCTTTAAAATGTATATTAACTTAACGTCTACAGCACGAAATGTATCGTCTATAGATACTCTAAGCTGACCAACCTGCCACCAGTTCACATCTTCCTGGTTCACAATTTGCAGAATGTCTCCACATGAGAACTGTAGTCCCGCCTCTTTGCAAGGTATGAGGTTGTCATTGGCTGGATCATAATCAAAATGGCACTTCACAAAAACCTGTGGATAAAAGGATTTATGGGTTTCATTAGTTCATATTCTCTTCATCCACAGCCTGTAATGTGTATATAATATACATACTGTTTACAAACATATTGGGACTTAATTTAACGCTTTATAGGTGGCTTCATCAGATGTATTTTTGCATATTTTCTCAATACAATGTACATTAACAAAACTTTTGTAAGTTTGTATATTAAAAGTTTATAATCGGACATGATTGTCTATAAGATTATAATAACAACCCTTAATCTGCAATGCCACAGCAATCAGGAGGCAAATAGTAAAAAGCTTGTAGTGGAGTGTAGTGGAGCACGAATCACAATCCTGTCTGCTCTCAGTGAAGCACATATGGCTATAATGGCTGGGATCACTCCATTTCTCATTCTGGTATCCATGACTACCAGCAGAGGAAAAACAAGAGGAAAGTAGGTAGTGATGATGTGCATTTGGAACAACTGCCATTTTAAAATCTCCCCTAGCCTTTAAAATACTGCTTTTGACATGTGTAGGTATATAGGGCACATTACACGATAGTCTGTACACCTGAATTTAATGCCGCTCACTTGTGACCAGATGGATGTTAACACCAGATGTAAATGGTGTCACAGAAGTAGTGTGTTTAGTAGTGGATGGTACCTGTCTGGGTGGGTGCGGCTCCTGGTAACTGGGCAGGATTTTAAGCACCACGCTTCCGCTGACCTCCTGTAGCATCTCCTGCATCACACGTGGGTCATCACCAACCTCTTTTCCATTCACCTCTTTGATGATGTCACCCACGTGGAGCAGACCCTGCTGATCGATCATGCCCCCGTGGAGGATACGGGCAATCACAAGCTCTCCGTTCTCGATACGGAAGGTCACACCCTAAAACAGCAACAAACCATGGTCGTACTTCAACAGTATCATGCTAAAACATCTCAACTATTCCGTTTGTTTGTTACGAGGGACCATAAACACGATCTTACCAAGTGCTCTCCAGAAACTTTCCGAATGCCCACCATGCGTATGGCATCAGCTGGCACCGGAACGCTGTTAATGGGCGCTTCCATGAAATCACAGGGACTGGGGGGTGGAGTCTCACACGTCTGAGCAGCAACAGAGTCGTGGGTCTCCAGCAGTGACTGAGAACAAAGCATGACGGTTCTGATCAGATGATTCCCATGTCGTTTGACACATTTGTTGAGATGCAGCTGTGTACCTGGAAGTGTGGCTGGTCGAGAATCCGAGAGAGCTCAGCAGCCGTGTTACTGCGGTGTGTGAAGGGACTCAGTTCTCTCAGGATGTCCTGCACCAGCTCCACATTATTGTCCCTCACGGCCTCCAGCCGCGTCTCCTCCAGACTCTCTGCGCTCTGGGAGATTTATGCGAAAAAAAATTATTTACAGCGCCTAGCACTACAATACAAACCTACACTGGGGTAATGTAGACTTAGCTTTAGGAGATGCATGTCCATGTGTAAAAAAAATACTGCCCTAAAGTTATTTCAACTTACTATTTTAAAAAATTGGCCAGTGATGAGTTGCTTTAACATAAAGAAATAAGTTAAAATTGCTTATTTGATGAGTTGAAATAATATACAAACATTTAAAAACTGACCAATGGGCTCTCCATGATGCCCTTGAGGAAGATGAGGTCGAGGTCATTGGCAGTGGTGGAGCTTGTGCTGTCACTCAGAGTGTCCAGCACCTGCGGCACTGCTGGAGGACAGAAAGAGAACGAGACCTGGTCAAACATCTGCTTCTGTGAGACTCTGTTCTATGATCACGCATAGTCCCCTTACATGGAATTCAACATGTTGTTTCTACAGTAGCCCTAAACGGACAAACTGGTCTACAGAGCACGTTCCGTGAATACATTATCTCCTTCAGCAAAGAACAACAACATATTTGTCCTGTGTCGGCCACTGTAGTGCCTCGAAACAGAGGGCCGATCGTTGAAGCGAGCCGTTGGTTGCAATTCACGACATCACCACTAGATGTCGCTAAAATCTCCACATTGCTCTATTAAATTACAGAATTTCATTTACATTTAAATGCAGTTATTTAGCAGATGCTTGGAAAAAATGGAAGCAATCACATCAGCAAAAAGGGTAGACTGTGTTTACATGATCTAGTTTTCCTTACATTTATACATATAGATTTGAAATAAATGAATCGTTACCAGATGGAATGACAAAAATAATCACAGATTGTCCCGTTCCAAACCGACAGGCTGGTCGGGATAATCAATACTTCACAATAGTTTAATACCACAAGAAACCCAAAGTGTATCTATCAGGAAAATATACTTCATGTTGTCTTTGCACATTAAACTGACAGGAGAGAAAGCATTTAAACAGTAAAACAAACAAAAAGTGTCTCACTTTAGCTTAAGAAAATTATATGTAAGATCAGATTTCTTATTATGTAACTATATAACGTGCTGTAAAAGCATTTAACCTTCTTATATAGACATTGATGTTAAATGTGTTTTGTGTTGTTTTATATATAATGATACTTACCATGCTCAGTGCCGATGGCTGCCACAGGCATGGTGTTTGAAATCTGCAACTAAAGCATCAGAGAGAGAGATTTATAACATTAATATTCAACACAATTATTACTGAAGGTAAAGAGTGCAAGAGGTTAAAGTAAATAAGTGAAAGATGAGAATGAAAACAAATGTAAAACAAGATTATATTACCGCTGAGCTCCTGTAGAAGGGGGGCATTCAGTATTAAGCTGTGGTTGCTATGACAATGTATACAATGTAAATGAGAAATGCAGCCTTGAGGGATGATGTTTGGGGGTGTATAGATTCAGTCCTGTCCCCTGAACGAAACAACAATGACAGGGAGCAGGTGCACTGAAAGAGGAGTCACAGGGAGGGGAGGGAGGAGAACAAGGGAGGGACTAAGAGCAGTGCTGAACGCAAGCGGGACATATTTTAGATTTATTTACTAGACGCTTCTTGGAATACTTGATTCTGATTGGTCAGTCATGTCATTGTGTGTTAATGACTGCGACACTGTATAATTGACTGTTGTTCCTGGAAACTGATCTCTTACAGTCAGCTAGTTTCGTGTCTCTTGTATTGCTCTGCCTCTGCAGTCTCATTCTTGTCAAACAATGACATCATTTATACTTAAATCAATACGTTCAAAATAATAAAAGAATATTAAAAAATATGTTCCTGTAAACAAAACATTTCTGCTGTGGGACACTTGAATAACTGTGTTAACAGTGTCTCAATACGCAGGTACACTAATCCAATAAAGACCATAAGGATCAGAGGACTTTAAGACCTGACACACATTCTCTCTCTCTCTCATTTTCTCAAACCACACACACGCGCGCGCGCACGCATGCAGGCACACACACATGTATACCAAATAAAATGACTAAGCAAACTATTTATTAACACTTTGTTATGAACAAGAGCTGCTCTGTCGATCATATTATCAAACAGGATGTATTATGTAATCACTGTTCTCATGCAGTACATAGAGGGCAGTAAATTACTTGTGAACACCCTAGAGACAATTACACTGCATTACTTAAGCTTAAAGAGAGATGGATCCAAGGGAATGTATAAAGAAAGAAAAGGTAAAGGAAAAAGAATAGAAAGTTCATAGAAACAGGAAATACTAAATTCATGAGCTCACATGAACCATTTCCACATACACCATATGACGAAAGCGGTTGCTATGGCAATGTTTTTTCTCCCACATTACATAGGTTATTAACTGAATGAATGGTACGTCCCTTAAAGGGGAAAGCAACTGAATTACAATCTGGAATTAGCTAAATTCCTTACGCTGGAAGGTTTTTGACGTTACAATCATTCTGGACAAGTAATACAATTCTTAGATAAAATTCTTCTTTAAGTCTTTTTAAACATATTTCTTAAAATGTGTGATGTCATTTGTACAATAAAAAATGCATTGTGGCATTGTGTGGGATGTTCGATGCTGCTTTGTGATGCCAGTGTGAAACTGTTGTTTACGTTGTTCTGAGCTCAGTCCCAGCAGGCTGGAGAGGTCAGACGATACACTACTGGCTCAATCTCACACTCTTGTGCTTTCACAAAATGACAGGGCTGAAAGTGATGCTGCTATAGTGGGACGTGTCAGTTCAGACAAACACTAACACGCATAGAAATAGAACTCCCGTCACCGTATTTCCAGGAATGTTTTTCTTCATTCTTGACAGACTATTAATGATGACTGTGTGCTCTTTTTCCGGATGCTTTAAGCACTTCAAACACTCTGATTTCTGTTTGTACACCAGTTATTCCACCATCTTTAATCACAGAGATCCCCAGGGCTCCATTTGCTTGCTTTTATTAACCCGCACAAAACAAACAGGTTTATTAGCTAACCTTCAGGCACATTCTGCCATGCTGACTTTAAAAACGAAAGAACATAAATTGCTTCTCTGTTTCTTTGTTGGAAATGAAAAATGACAATGAAAAATATCACATTTAAGTACTCTGACAAACAACATTAACCAAACACTTATAAATAGTGTGTGTTCAGGTTAAAAATAATGTATGATGCTTCTTAAACCTATTGCTTTGGCAGCCAGAACTTTCAGTGAGACAGATCTCATGATGAGAGATATTTGACCTCTCCAAAAGCATTCATCCAAACAGCAGGAGATGCTCAACCTCACCATCCAATCTCATTACTATTCAGACCTGCTCCAGTGCGTTTTGGTTAGGTGTGAACGCAAGCTTAGCATCTGAGAGATCCCCTGAGAAAATGCATGAGGGGGTCTCCCTCCAGTCCTTTATGAAGGGAGGGATGATGAATTTATCATGGCAACTCCTGCGCCCCCACATCCTTCCATCCCCATCTTCCCTGAGTCTCCTGTGCTAATGACACCCCGGTCTGTCCCAGCTCACATCCCATGCAGCCATGCTCTCCATCTGCTCCCTGGAGCCAGAAAAAGGCATGGCCCATCTGTCTTCAACACACACAAATAAGCCTGCGTCCTCTTTAAGGAACCATGCCAGACTATTCTTCGCTTCTAATCACCTGGTTTTCACAATACCTAAACATTCATGTGTAGTAATATTTCTAGAATTTGCATTTCACTTGTACAAATATCACTCATCAAACACCTGACATCACCAGCTCTGGCAGAGAATCTTAATCCTATTACAGCTCTTTTTTGTTATACAGTACATGTGAGGGAAGGCTCTGTAAAAACATATAGCTATATCATTGTAAAGATAAGGCATGTCTGAAAAGGGACATGTAATGTGCTACACTCGTGTCTCTCCTTTGGAGTTTAAAAATGTTATTTTGTATCCGTGTTTCATTTTCAAAAATAAACAGACCAAAAAAAAGAGTACATTACTATACGTTTCTTGGATCTGTATAACACTGCAGACACACCATTTCACTCATCGCCAACAATATGGACGGAAGCAATTAAAATACCAACAAATATCTGATGCAGACCTAAAGATAAGAACTCATTGGCATTTGCACTTAAATATGTTGAATAAAAGAAAACGATTCTGATGGAGCAAAGCATTAATCTCGAACGTACAGATGCATTAAACAACACATTACAATTTTCTTTAATCACATAACAACAACAATACGACGGCCAACCAAATCAATTAGACAATTTTAACGCGCATGAACTATCTTGAGCGGTAATGTTAGAGAAAAGCATGAACATAGAACTCTTAAAACATGTGTATTATTAAATAAAAGAAACAAACCTTTGCCGTATCGCAGACGCTCGGTTACGTTGTTTTGATTTTGTGAGGCGTCTGAACCGCTACAAAGCATCAAATCGGAGCCGAGCCATTGCGTAGACTTAAAGGGGCAACACTCAAACGTCTCAAAATGTGGGACCCACCAGCCTGATGTTAAACTACGGGCCCTGGTGTCTACAGAATGTTCTCGACAGCCCAGGCTTTAAATATTCCCCACTCATTTACATAACATTGCCTATCAGATAGGGTTCAGGCACAATGGACATTACATGTGTGTTTTTAAAATATATTCAAACTCATATTGCGCGTTTTACAGTTTTGTCGCCAAGCGGTTAAACAGGAAAAACATAGCAGTGGGGCTATAAGAAGAAAATAGAAATAGAAAATGAAATATAATAAAACAGTCAAATTATAAAATACGTGGTATTTTTTTAGCCTACATACAATAGAAAGATGCATTTGTCCGTAAAAAAAATAATTGTCCACAGGATTTTATACGTTATTCACATTGTCCACGTTATATTCATAGAGCAATTATAAAATTATGATTGCATGCAAATGTTATATTAAATGTTGCTAAAATCATGAATTTTCGTTTGCTAAATAAACTTATTAAAAAATGATTTTAATGTTTTTAAAGAAAACATAGCCATTTAACCATTTTGAAGTAGTCTGTTTAACCATGTAGTGACGCAGAGATTGGTTCTATTTTAAATGAAAATGTACTTCTTTACAAACTGGTTTTCATTCATTTTTAATCAACATGGGGCGAAAGTTCCTAAATTGTAAGATAATCCCTAAAATGTTATATTGTTGTCGTATGGGATCAAACGTGGCACTTTTTCACGTTGTAGAGGGACATCTGCTGGTCATTCAGAAATATCCTCATAAAGTTAAAAACAGAAGTATATGAAAGTGATATTGTAATCATAGAAACATGAATAAATAAGCACAACGACAGATGTCAATTATCTTAAATCACAAATTAAAATAAGGTTTTGATTTACTTGTATTTTCTACCTTTCTCTGTGTATCAAAGAGTCCTAATGTAGCCTAATAAAAAATGACCAAAACAAAAATATTCATCCAATAAACGTTTAATCACCTAGAATAATTTACATGGTACAAACAAAAAACATATGCTCTGTATGACACAACGAAGTATACACATATACATTTCCTTTAATATTTTCTATTATAATGTATTATATACAGTTCATGAGAGTTGTTCTGTGCACATAAAAGAAAAGGAAAAAGACTATGCATTCAATAAAGGGCTGAATGATGGTGGTTGGCTCTTATATGGATGTCTGGAGGCACAGGAGGGCTTAGCTCAGGACAGTCAATGCACAGAGGTCACTGAACTTCACCACATGTTAGAGTCATCATATCTGAAATAGAGGGACACATCTGGTAAATTAAGTTCTGTTGCATTTAATGATATGTCAGCCTATAGTTTTCAATTAAGAATGCTGCTGTATTATTTTTTAAAGCCTATTTTTAAAAGGATGAATAAATGCCAAGGCTATCAGATATTCTGTGTGCGTCATATTCACTAGCCCACTCCCATCCTGACAGGCAGAAAGAGGAAGCCAGGGATCCCATCTGTCCCCTGATTCCTCAACAGGTGTGAAAAATTCAATCCTTCCTTCTTCCCTTCCCATTAACACAAGACATGAGCTTCATGAGCGTGTTGCTCAAGGATTTGTGAAACTAACTGCTTCTAAGCGCTAAGTGCTTTTGTCCTCATACCTTCAGAATAACCTATGAATCAGAACCTGTTTATCTTATTTCCTGCCCTGTTATTGTTAGTGAATTGACATCTCAATTGAATGTTAAAATAGCATGCAGCATGCAGTTGAAAGATTCGAATTAGGTTTTGAATGCTGTCAGGGCTCCCACCTTGATCTCTGTTTGCGCTCTGTGTCATCCCCAAAAAGCAGCTCCGCCATCACATCTTCCGAGGTGGACCTTTTTCCATACCTATGAGTACGAAAAGTGACAATTTATTCCCTCATTACCTCAATGCAACCTTGTAGCTTAGCTGAGTACATTTCCGCTGGTACAATAATGATCTCAGATTGCTCACACAATGAGCTCATTGTGATGTGTGAAAGTGTGGAGAAGTGAAAAGCCAGAATGTGAAGAACTTGTCAGAGCACTTCATACTTCAGTCACCATTAACTGACATAGATACAAAAAAACATTCTAAGCCTAATTTAGCGGTTAAATGTTTCTAGACCGCTTCATGTGCATTATGTGCTGGAGGCACAGAGGCACGGAGGTGAACATACAGTAGCAAGTATTTTAATGCCTATTTTACTGATCACATAGATTAAAGATATAAAGCCTTAAAAGAAAATGTTAAAAGAGAGATGCTCTGGAACTCTTAAATAAATCAACATTTCTCAGGATCCATAGAGAAAACGCCCCTTCTTCTGTTTAAGACTTAAAAAGTCAAAAACGTTCCTGTGTTTCTCAGTGGACTTTCACGCAGAACTGCATCTTCGAGATAAATATTCAAAGACATGCACTCAGTTCGCCCCTCAAATACACAAAGCAATTTCATGCATAATTTCCTCCTCAATAGATGCCTACAAGTATCATCAATGAATCTAAGACAGACTAATGTAACAGTTATTTCTGAAAAATGACTTCTACAGAATCTCACCTGCTCCCCATTTCAGACATCGGTACTCTTACTCTACAGTACACTGAGCTTGGCTTTAGATGCTTGAACAGTCAAGTCTGTTTGATTTTATTTTAGTCCTTCTGAAAACTATCCTCATTGTTATTGTGACCAGGCAGCACTATAGGTTGTCTGAAGGACGAAACAGGGTGTCAGAAAGAAATTAGGTCCTCCCAAAATAACAACACAGTATTCACGATAAGAATTGACATATATTGTAGGGAGGAAAAATTATAGACAGTACATTTTTATTGGAACGTGTTGCTCATTGTTTGCATCTCAAATGTCAAAGGCTTGTTAGGAGACCATAAATATGTAAATAAACAGCACTATAGGGCAAGGCAGAGAGAAACATCAATCTTTGCTAGACTTGTGGCCTTATCTATCTTACAAGCTTCTCAGAGGTGCATCTACTCAAGTTTTATCACATGGATTTGTTTTATAGAGAGCCTTTGGCCATTCATAAGTAGACCATAATAAAATTACATAGTCCTTCTTTAGATCATGGTCATTTTTCTGATGTATTAAAGGAACACGGAGCACATCTACCAACGGAAATGATTTTTTTTTCATGTTTATCTCGATGATGACTAAATAGTGGGGTGATATGAACATTTCAACTTGTATAATAGTTAAAGGTACACTCTTAAAAATAAAGGTGCTTAAAAGGTTCTTCACAACGATGCCATAGAAGAACCATTTTTGGTTCCACAAAGAACGATTCAGTCAAAGGTTCTTTAAAAAAAACATCTCACAATCTTTTTTCAACTTTTGTGATACAGAAACGTTCTTCGGATGTTAAAGGTTCTTTATGGACACATTTAGACAAAAAAAGATTTTCTATTGCATATGAAGCACTTTTATTTTCAAGAGTGTAATGTATATATGGTTGGTCTATCCACAGCGTGATTCTCTCACCTTTGTCTCGTGATAAGGTTGATGTAATGTCTCAGCGCAGTGTAATATTTGGCTAGTTCCTCCGGAGCAGCGTCATCTCCAGGGTTCTCTGGTTTCGGCGGATAAGCTTCCACAAATGTGCCGAGACACACGAGCACGCACAGGACGAGAGTAGCGATGACGGTCCAGGGCTTTACCATGACAGCCATCTAATGAAAAAAACCATATTTTTTTCTTGCATAACATAAAACGCATAGTTACATTACAAGAAACTAGGGTTTATAAATCGTACGATGTTGTGTTAGTGCTTAAATGCAAACTTGTAAAAAACGAATTTTCAAAAAATCAATTAAAACTAATAGCCTAGTAAAAAATCGAACAAACAACTACAACTAAAACAAGTTATGACTAAATGAAAAAGTAAAGCAACCAACCGCTTTAGAATGAGCTACAGAGTACATAGCATTTGTAACTTTCTGTGAAAGGAAAATTTAACAATTTAAATTAATACAAATTTAAATATTAATAAAACCTATTGTCTAGTGCTCTCTTTTATTTTTTACTATCAATATCTTATTCTAGTCATTCGAATGTGAGCCCGAATAACTGTTGAGCGCGAGCTGATGTGATTGCTGTCCGTGGTCCTGAAAGTGTCCACAGTCAAAAAATACGTCACAAACGTTAACACATACTAAACTTATAATCTGGATATTAAAAACCTAATTCGTAACATAAGTAAAAACAACAGATTTCCTTTGGGATCAAAACATGGTGACCATATTAATCCGTCGTTGCAAACCATCATGTAAAAGTTTGAAATTGAAAGCATTTTCCCCTTGATCACTCAAACAAACGAATGAACATACTTACTTTCAGCAGCTAAATATTAGATATTGTTCTTTCTCTGGCTTGGCAACGTGAAGTTCTTGGTCTAATGTTCTCTTCTCCTGACTCCTTTGTAAGGTCTTTGAGAAATAAGAAGTTGTCCACTCACTGTTTTATCCTCCCCACACCTCGAGAGCTTTATATACTGTGCTGTGCCTTGCGTAAACAGGAGAAGGGCGGTGGGAATGACAGGAGCTCTGCCCCCAACAGCACAACTAACGTCACTCACAAAGACATTCTCATTACAACTCACGCGACATTGGGATCGTTGCTGATGCTCAGCAACATCAATTTAATGAATCATCCAACTGAAATATGTTTTACACCCATAATACTTCCTATAAATACAGCTGTTAGTCTATAAAGTTCTGTTAGCTGATTTGATCTTATATGTTGTTGTCCTGAAAGTTGCATATCATGAATCCCCCCCCAGCATGTGTACGTTTAGTGTGATTGTGACTAAGTACATAGCATCAGTTTTACGTCTGTTATACATCTAATGAAAGAAAATAAGTTTGAGTGGCTTTCAATTGTCAGCCTGATGACGCTCCTTGCAAAGTTAGCGACCATTGATTGCAGTAGCCAATCAAAATCCAGGCGCGTGCAATCATGTCTGTCTGTTTGTGCTCATCTCCGAACTACTTGACCTCTAACCATTTCAGCTCAAATGATCTTCTGTAGGACTGTCCAAAGCCTCACCCCCCCTTTAACAACATATTTTAGTGCATCTATGTATAGGCTACTATTGTTGGTCCCTATTGGTTGGCCCAGCCCCTATAAAAATAATTTACCATCCAGTTAAACATAAAACTTGTTTGTAAGACTGAATACATTTCGAAAACGTATTTCTAATAATTCACGTGCGGAATAATTTGTGAGTTTTGCAAAGGTCATTTTGTGTAACGTTTACATATTGCGGCATCTGAAGTTAAACGCAATTAAAGAAACCAAACACGTTTCGATACAGAAGTGACACATCTGCATATGCTGAAAATTAAACAAGACAATAATAGTAAAAAAATATAAATGACAGAAACGTGATATTTTGATATATAGCCTACAATAGTTCTGTAATGCTGAATCTTATTACTCCAGCTAGCAGTTGAAGGCTCCCCTGCCTGAGGCATAGAAAACCTGTTACCATCAGACGGATTATGTGGCTTCTTAATGCCCTCACGAGAGAGCTTTGTCATAATTCATTTATATGTGTTTATTTGAGTTTGCATATAGATTATTTGAGTTTGCAATTTGAGTCTGTATGGTTTAGAAAAAAATAAAAATACCATGATGGATATAATCATGAGAAGCCTATATAGCCTATATATATATATATATATAAACCAATTATTGATTTCATGTGGATGTAAATGTCTTACTGCAATTACTGCCAAATGGACTGCTGCCTGCCAGGAGGAAACTTTACGTGCACAATGATACAATATGGCACTGTGTATAAGAATGCGAGATTTACACATTTGGCAGACGCTTAAAGCGACATACATTGCATTATACATTTGTTTCCGAGTATGTGCAATCCCTGGGATCGAACCCATGACCTTGGCATTGCTAGCGCCATGTTCTAACCAAGATGAGCTACAGGAAAGCTCAAGACGAGACAAAGATTGCATGGTTTTCATGATACATTATGTTAGAACATACAGAACATATGAAACAGAAATACTTTCAAATGCAGTTGTTTGATATGGCTAGGCTACATGTTTTATCATATGATATAGTCTTTGTAGATTCTTTAACCATCTCTATAGACTAATATGGGTTTGTAAATATGGTGTTCTACATTCTCTACGAATATTGATTTTATTGTCTTGTTTCCTTTACTGATAGCCTCCTAATGTTATAATCCAAACAGATCAACTACGTCTCACCATCAAATAAAAAGGTCATTTAATACCTGACTCAGTGTGAAAACAGTCAGTTATAAGTTCCTTCAGTCTTTTCAACTTTTCTGTTGTCGTCTCAACTCTACTACGTCAGGACACTGGATTTAGTGTCACAATAGCTGACGTGGGCTGCTCCCCTGTACACGAGCCCCCCACCCTTATTCGTCCAATCACACAGCAGGGGAGACGTCAATGGGGCTTGCTCATTCTAACTGCTTCTCCTCAGCTATAGGTGATGATGTTGAAAGCTTCACATCAATCGCAGTTTGGAGGCTTGTTCAACCCCCTCGAGGTGTGATCTAGTCATTCGATCTGATGCGCCAACTCTTAGACCCCACCCCCAAAACTCACACTGACTCAAGAGTCACCCACACAAAAGTCTGAGTCTACACTGAACACCAAAAGTTGTGGATTATGAGGGCTATGACACTTAGTTCTTATTTAGAAACATCACATACAAATGTTGATTTGTTGGATATCTGACTGTGTGATACAGAATGTTGCAAGCTTCGCCGGTAGTGCTGATATGGGCTATGTGGCTTATATTATTCTGTTCTTTCTATATGAATAAAAAATGGATGAAAATCCAAACATTGCATTAAAAAATGAGCTTAAGATGATTTAAAAGTATTATTAATAATATTAATCATAATGCTATTGCAGATTAACAGGTGAGGCCAGATGTCTCCATGTTACCTTTAAGAATTCTGCACTAGTATCTTAGCAGTCTAACATTTTAAAATGTCATACAGGACTGCAAGGAATGTAAGTGACAGTAATACATTTGCAAGTGACAACTAAATTACAAACTGATTTCTTGCTTTGTGTGAAGAAAAATGTCATCCTTTAACATTTTAAAGCATTTAACATTTTAAAGCATTTAAAATCAAAAGATACTGTCAAAGTGATATTAAACATTCTGACTAAAATATGCAAGATACAAAATGTGAAATGTATTTTGTTGCAAAGCAGAGTGTCACAAATCCCATCTGGCTGTCAATTATGTTATACATATGTCGAAGCTGAGCAATTTGACGAAGTGCAGAATATATCATGGAAAGTTATTTAAAGGGCAAAAAAGGTTTGTTGATTTTTTAAATTAAATATATTTGGCACCATTTAGCCGGGTTTTATAACGTCTTTTAGTTTATTACTTTAATCTTAAAATGATTATATTATTTTTCGAGTAGATGTTGTTAATGTGATTGTCACAGGTGCTTTAATAAAAATTTAAGTACACTCTTAAAAATAAAAGTGCTTAAAAGGTTCTTCACAGCGATGCCATAGAAGAACCATTTTTGGTTCCACAGTAGTATCTGTCTGACATTTGTAATAAGCAAATGAGTATTACTGCGTCATCTGGCTCTTGTGTGTAAAAGCAGTACAATTTCTAATACCACGTCTAATTTCCTTCCTTGCCTAAACAACCATATCAGTGTTTTGATTGAATGACATGTTCAAAACCCGGAAGTTTGAGTACAATTATACGATAAACTGACAAAATGTGTTGCAGAAAGGGCTATGGTGACTCAGTCTGTGCCTGTTAAAATAGTGAGTGTTTATTTCACTGCCGCCTCTCAGGGTTGTGTCACATAATCGACTAGCCTTTTATTAGCACAATAAAAACCATGACAAACTGTCTGTTTGTCATTTACACAAATCCCAAATGTCCTTTTGATTTATTGAAGACTTCGACAGGATTCAAACACCTACCGCAGGTAGTTACCCCCCTTGGACAGGTTATGATGGGTAAAATATGTTCTTTTATTTCTCAACAGGATATTTTTATTTATAATAATCCTGCTTGGAGAACTAAACCATTTACTTGTATCAGGATCGCCGCAAATTCTGTCAAGCATTGATTGTGTACGATCAGCAACATAACAAATACGGCATTTGCAGTATCGGTTTATTGCTTAAACTGTATTTATAATAGTTTGAAATGCTAAACACAAACAGGGAAAATAGTATGTGTACCATAGGAAAAACGTTATGTTCCAGAACATTACAGAGGTTTATTGTTTAAGTGAGGCTTTTTACAATGTAGAAAAAGGAAGAACTTGGAATGAGATTGCTTTCCTGTCACCTGAGGATGAAGAAGTGAAAAAACGTGTGTAGGGGGTTAGCAGGCTCTGCGTCACAACGTATCCTGCAGACGCACAATGTTGGTCACGCAGCCTTCTGTCTTGGCAACTGCGGCACTACTGCCTGCATAAATAAGGTAAACATAAAGGTGAACAAAAACAGCACAAACATCTGGTTTAAACATAAGAATAATTGTGTTGATTTATGATTTATTGTTTGGCAGTGTAAAAGTTGGTTTGAATCCCAGGGAATACAATGAGAAAACATATCATGTAGCTCAAATGCACTGTATTTGCTTTGGCGTTTGTTAATTGATTTTAAGAAAAGCAATGTCTCAAAAATGCATTGCAAACCTATACAGTACTTTCAGGAATTATTGGTTGTTTGTACTTGTATTAATGCATTTTAATGACCAAATGTTTTAGAATTTTTAAATTCTTTTTAAAAAGAAGATGAATTGCAGTTCAACTGAAACATGACATGACATGCTGCTTTAGTGATGTCATAATTCTGCCATTATTCATAAATCTGTATGTGTGACCAAATACAGTATGTGTCGGATTTGTGCGAAAGCAGTTTTGTGCTTCTTTAAACAATAGCGACCGTCCTAAGTGTGTTGCTATGAGAACAATTATGAGGCAGCAAGCCAGCAGTGATATCTCAGCAATGGCAGGATGAGCGAATGGTCATCTCCAGTGCCGATGGCACGGTGTGTTATGAAAAGAAGTGAGAACTCAATAACACTGACCCACTGAACATCATTCACATACATCCCAGATGGCTTAAACAATATGATAATATGAAACTGGTGCTTTACAGATAAAGCAGACACTGATCATATGTTTTGATCTGTTTCCTGTGGGCTTGCATATTGAAAACTGCATTGACGTTATTGTTCTTTCAGCCTCACTTAAAAACATTACATATATTGGGTCTTTCAGCAGATTCATCCCATTGAACCGAGAACACGAGGGTGCTCATGGCTACTGAACTCTCTGTCGAGGTAACTACCTGAGGTAACTCCAGTTCTTCTTCCATCCCTCTGGTGTGGCAGTTCTAGCATAATAACTCCATTAGAGGACTTGATCAAAGTTGACAGCCAGGACCAAAGCCCTGAAGGCCTCATGCAACCTCAACACCTGTGGCCTGTTCAATACTCCGCTCATGAGTCCATAACCATCCCCCATTCTCAAAGAAGCATCCCCGCAATGGGCTTACTGAACCATGAACTCCAGTTCAACACTCACTGGCCACTACAAGACAATTGAGATTTCATGTGTGTCGATGCGTCAATATAGCCTCAGGTTACAAAATCGGCATTTAAAAATAGAAAAACACATTAAGCGCTCAAATAAACAAATGGACGCAACAAAAAGACGTACACAGTGAAAATGAACCAAGAAATAGGGTTTCAATTATAGTTAATTTAAATGACGATTATTTATTTTAACTAATAAAAATATATCTAAATATAATTCAATCATAAACTAATAGATATAATACAAGACAAAACCGTTCTGGACACTTTTATAACATTAGCAGACAATAGTAAAAATGATAAACTGCACTTGAACTTCAACTCGAACTCTTCCACCAGCTGGTTTAAACTGTAAATAGTTTAGAAAAAGTAAAGCTATAGCTTTAAAATCATACAAAACAAGATATTTTGAAGAATGTTGGTAACTGAACAACTGAGGCACCCATTGACTTACATTGGTTTTGTGTCCATACAATAGAAGTAAGTGGGTACCGCTGTTGTTCGGTTACCAATATTCTTCAAAATATCTATCATAATAACTATCCCTTGAAGATCACTCCGGAAGCACGAATTATTGGCATGATAACATGTTCAAGCATGCAGACAGGCTGCAAATGGTTGACATATCACTATCTTTACCTTAAACCAAATGCTTCTGAAATGTAATAATCTCGCGAACATCTCAGTTCGCTGTCAATTCAATCTTAACTCAACAATAGCAAATAATAATAATTCAAGGAATCCTGTGTTTGAGTTCCTGTTTATTGTTCTTGAACACAATGATATATACAAGGGGAAAAGGTTAACTGCTCAAAAGATTGACAGTGAGCTTTCCTGCAAATAACTATCGCGTCTTCATTTTCGAACCTGTCCTGTCTGATGAGGAGGAGATAAACATATGGAAATGCCTCTAAGCCATGTGTTCTGAAGATACAAATGTGATAAAAAACGCAAATCAAGATTACCTCTGAATACCAAGCTCTGTGTGAGCACAGATAAAACCCAGGATTCTTATTTTCATGCCTAATTAACAAACATCTGTTGAGCTCAAGTATTCGTGTTAAAGTAATAAAAGAACAAGAAAATGGTTTCTCAGCTTGCCTCTCGTGACTGGAGAATGTCTGAAGAGAAAGATCTCTGTGCCTCATAAAACATTATGAAGTTAATTGGAAAAAAGCACAATATTGTTAATACTAGTTTAAATCAACAAGTGTTGTGTAGAGTCTAGAGGCTTCACCAAAATCAAGTTCTTGTCAACAATAACTTGGCAAAACACAAGACAAGACTCGGACCAAAGTTGGTTTGATGGATGATGAGCTTCTAGGCCCACCACGCAGCTGCTGTGTCTGTCGACGGATACAAACATATGGTTTGCGTCTTGTGCCAAGATTTAAGAGTTCAGGAAAAAGACAACTGGAATATTGCAGCTCTGTACAAATGGATGTACTCACGATAAACAATAGGCGTAATAAGCAACATGAGAACCCTTCGTGTTTTTAGATTTAGACAGTAAATTTAGATGCTAGCAGGGGCACAGAAACAATCTTCTAAGTGCGTGCAGAGGGACACGTTATGAACTTATTAATTATGTGATGTAACATTAGCCCATGCAGCAGTCCATGCTGAAGGCAGGTAAACGAGTGCTTGGCATAGTAAAATATTGTTTCTCATGTTATAACTCACGTTATAGAGATTCCTACTGGGTCCTAAAACCATATGCAAAAGGCCATTTTTCTTAAAACTCCATTGTAAATATATTGTTAATATGTTGATTATTGCAAGGTAAAGGTAATCTGAAGAAATCTGACTTTTGAAGTCTAGCATCACATTCTTTATACTATTTAAGTTAGATTTACTGCTGGTTTCATTCATTTGACATCTCTGATCAAAAATAGCATAATGCGATGTACAATTAACCACCATGATGAATTTATTCTAATTATTCTAATTTAGAATGGGATTGATCATGATGACATAACACTGACCTCACTGCACCATCATATCAGTATATGGCCACACATGCCACATTTTAATAGGAAGTCATCTAATGTAAACATTGCCCCCACTTACTCTTTTTTTGGGTTTTGATTTTTATATCAAGTCTTCTCTGTACAGCCTATTCATGAATAAAACCTCTGAGGCAAAAATGACACTTTAAACAGTGACTTTAAAAAGTCTTATGAGACTTGAATGGGTTTATGGGATTCCTCAGTATTATAAAGCTACAAAATTGGGGAGGTCACCTCAACAAGGCCAAACAATAAACTCTTTTGGTACAAGCTTGTCAATATTTATTGCAGTGTTTGCTCTTCAGGTTTTAATGTTAGAAAACTCTTTGAGAGGATTTTTGTCAATAAATAGATGATGTATTAAAATAAAATTGGCTATGCATAGTAAGTTGTAAAATGGACCACTTTTATTAGTTGTAGCCTATCCTTGAAAATAAGAATTTTATTTTTGAATGGAAGAATGTTCAATTACTGTATGTACAGTGTCTGTTTGTTCAGCCATTGTTTAAATTATTATTACAATTATGTTTTATTATTAAAATGTTTCCTGTTTTACTGTATTTTTTTGGTTTATTTCTGGTTTATTTGATCTCATTCAATGCTTTCAACAGTAAGGCTTTTGCTTCTAAAAAACATATCAGTTGGTATGTTTAAAAATTGTTATAACCAGCGGTGACATAATAGTAAAATAGAATTGCTTTACATGGATATCAATAGAAGTGCTTGCTCTTTTTTGATATATGGATACAATTGTTTTAGTTGTCCCTGAAGGTGCCAGTAAATGATGACACCTGCAACAACAACTTACATTTAACACTTATTGAGCCAAAACTATCCCGCCTCTAGCATAAACAGGCCTGCAGCAATGTTTTAATTACACCTATTTATCTTGGCAAGATGACAAGGGTAAGCTTTAAGTTTAACAAAACACATTTATATGTGTAATCACACTATAAAAATATTTTTATAGATACAAATATTCAGAACAGACATCACATTGATCTGCTACACAATGCTTTAAATATTTGTCACAAAGAACTTAACAGCTTGCCACTTAAGGAACATCTTTTATATGCTCAGACAATGTGTGACATCAGTTGTAGATACAGTCATACCATCTCTTAATTATTAATCTTCTTGAATCTCAAATGATGTACACAGTGATCTTCCACTATTGTGTTACCCATTTTTCTTCATCCCCCCCCCCCCCCCCCGAGTTAAAGCCGCTGATGCTGATTAAAAAAAGATAAATCTTTTCACTACTGCATTATTGTGGCTTTTGATCTTTGTTTTAGCAACAGACAGTTCCCTGTCAACCTCAGGGTGTTGTTTCGATCTGTTGTCCTAGTTCTACCGGGTGTTGCGCTCTCATCCAGATTTGGAAAAGTTTGTTTTGGTCCTATCAGCTTCTCATGATGAACGCATGTTAACGTTTTTCCTATTGAAACAGGACGTTTGGGTGGGACATACCCAAAGCATTGCGCCCATTACTTTAAATAGCTTCCTTAAGTATGGCTTTTTCTCTGCTTGAAAAAAGTTTGCTTGTTTGAGATGCTTTATCATATGTCTTAAACATGATTTTTTTTCTAAACCGTTGGGTCATAAATAAACCTATGCTGTCAAAAATGTTGGGTTGTTTCAAACCACACTTGGGTCAAATATGAATATTTTCTATATTATTTTACCTCAATAGTTGGGTTTGTTCCTTTTAGACCCAACCCTGGGTTAAAAATAGCACAATGTTTTAAGTGTATGTTTCTAAATACAGTATATAAATGGGCCACATTAGTAATCAGTACAATAGCCTTAGTCATATGAACTAAAACTTCATGATGAACTAAAATTGTAATGGTTTCTCCCTCTTAACCTCTACAGGAGCTGATGTTCTATCATCTTGGGTTACCTTGCTCTTCTCAGATTAGGTGCTGTTATTTGATTGCTCTCTTTAAGGGCTCTGGAGTGCACTGCTGAGAAAAAGTGTTCTTCCAGTGCCCTTGTTTGTTCTAAAAACTTTTGAAGAACAGACAACATAAATAGATCAACTTGAATTAATGAACTAATGGCTCTGTTAAGAACAATCTTTCATTTAAAATCTTTCCTGACATGATTCACCATTGCCCAGATGTATGCCAGTGTAATTTTATTGTGTTCACTTATTTATCCAAGTACAAAATAAATCATATGGACAAAAGTATTGAGATGCCCCCTTCTAATAAACATGTCTATCTATTACATTAATTCCAATCTAAACAAATATTAATGTTGTAATCTGAAACTGTGTATTACACTTCTAGTGAATATTGCTTTATTGCTGTTTTCTTCAATTGTAAGTCACTTTGGATAAAAGCGTCTGCCAAATGAATAGGAAAAAATGTCTAAATTAAGAGGGATAAGAAGCCAATAAACAAAACCAATGCTTCAGACAAAAAACATTTTGGAACTTTGACTCCAAACCGTACAGCTACTGTGACAGTGACAACTAGCCCACCTTCCCTACTATATATATTGCTGTCAAAGTACACTCAAGGCTCATTACTACAATGAGGTGATGAAATTACCAACAGGCAATAGGTATAACCTATGTGTGACATAAATATAAAAATAACAGGACGGTCTTATTTCATTCTGTTTGTTTAATTTCAAGACGGCCAGCACTAATGTGTAATTTCATAAAAATTCAATTCGGTTGATAAAATTCTCATATTAAGTGCACGTTACTAGGCATCTATCAGGTAATGCCTTAGCGCAAGCAATATTATCCAGTTTGAATAAATATTTGCTATTTATCAAAAGCGCACTCATGTTAATGTGTTTGAGCTGCGGGCGTCCTTGCATTGAAATATCATAATCATCGCTGAAGCGCCGTGAGGGCCAAGTACCTGGAGTCAGGACCCAGACAGACGCTTCAGTGAACCCGCTCCCCGACAGCTGGACAAATCAAATCAGTGTCGTGAACACACACCCATCTTTATTACTAGTTCATATCTGTCGCCGTGGATACCTTTCGGGTTTGGACGCGACAGACCACATTTTATACTGTCGCCTCGCGACACCTATTGCTACAGTCTGCATGGACCCTCATAAAGACTAAACTGCAAAATGATCTAATTCCAACCTTCACGACCCTTTACCACAGCTGATTGCTCTAATTATGTCTGTCCTCATAGAAAATGAGAAACACTCAGGGGGGTGCTGAACACTGTATTGTGTCTGGTCATGTTTTAGGTTTATATGCTTTTTTAAACCAATAATTTATCAGAAAAGCTAAGAACATTTTTTCAGCTTCATCCTCTTGTTGTCTGAGCTTGTGGCTGTAGGTCTAATACAGTATGTTTAGTGGTCAGAGATGCTGTGATAAGTTAGGGATGCATATGCCATGCATGGTCTAACTAACATTTTTCTTAATATTTATGAAGACTTCATTTGCAAAAAAAGATCCAATACATTCCAAAATCGTGTTTATTTATCATGTTGTTATGCTTTATTGTGTAAGTTAGCTGTATTTTTACTATTACATAATCAAATGCTTCTTTGTGGAAGCAAATTTTTTTTGTATCGGTCAAACTGTTTTACTATCGGTTGTCTATTTTTTCCACACACTAAACCCATCAAAACCATGGAATAATACAATTGTAACTGTGGGGATTCTGTAGTGACTAAAAGCATCCAAAAATAAATGAACTATGCTATATTTAAGCTTCTTCAAAGTAGTCACCCTTTGCCTAGAAATCGCAACTAAGCATTTTATCACCCAGCTTCACGGTCTTAACCTGGGAAGCTTTTTGAACAGTATTGCAAGAATTTCCATCTATGCTGGACTCTTATTGGCTGCTTTCTATTCATTTTTTGTGACCTTGACCAACAAAACCAGCCTATAGTAGCACGGGTATATTTGTAGCCAACGATACATTGTATGTGTCAAAATTATAGATTTTTCTTTTATTCCAAATCCCTATCCTTATGACTGGTTTTGTGGTCCTGAGTCTAATGGACAGAGTAATCAATTTCAAAAATATTTTTAAATAAAAATGTAGTTTTTTTATGAAAGAAATTAATGTTGGCAGAATTATATTTTCGCCTACAAAAGTCATTTCAAACATTGAAACACACAAAAGAAGCATTTTTGTCAAGTGATCCTAAACCTGGTTATGTAGATACTGACCTGTCTTCTTTTTTATTCAACTTTATAGATCCCGAAATTAAGACCTTTAAGTTAGTCTAAGATTATGAACAAAACAGCTCTTTTTAACTGACAGCATGATGGTGGCAAATAATCCTAAATAAAGCAGTTTAGTAATGTCAGAACATGGCTGAACACCACCAATGCCAGAAGCTTTTTTTTTACACTGACCTCACTGCTTAAGAAAATTGTTGCCGTCACTGTGACCAGGCAGCGAATCCCAACACGACCAGTTGAGAACAGCATGGATTTTCATATTGATACTATCCTGGTTTGGTTCTGGTCTGGCAGGTGGGGTAGAATTTGTGTTGTAAAGCTAGTGTTGTCAGGATAAGAGATTGTCCTGGAAAGCAGTTAATAAAAAAAAGACTCTTCGCTTGGCCTCAGATCACAAGGATCCTGTGTATCAACAGTGTTCTCTGAGGTTAAAGAGTGTGGACTGACATGTCAGATTTTCACACCATCAAGAAGAAATGACTGAAAGACAGGAAGAAAGCATGCTTAGACAAAGAAAAACAGGAGAGGCTCTATTGGTGCAGTGGGGCAGATGATACTGGCTGTCTGGGGAACATGTCTCCTCTCCCAGTGGCATTGAACTGCCTGGCAAGACAGTGTACTGTCATTAGGGTTGGGTGGAAAATGGATCAATATTTACCTGGTGGTGTGGGTCTACAGGGGCTGTCTCCTTATCCAAGCGATTACCCGCAAGGATTGCTTGTCAATGTTTGAGTCATCTATTGTGCTGGAGGCCAAACAAGACCATTAAAGTTTGTGAAGAGGGTTGGCCAGAGATGTGTGCCAGTTGAGAGCACCCATTAAAAGCTTTATTTAAGTGTGCAGAGGATGTATAATATAATGCAAAAAGGTTGTGTAACAATTATGGTTTCTATTGTTTGAAAATTTCTCAATGATTTTGTTATGGATTCAAACTTTAAAGAAAGTTCATTAAAACTTTAAAGAAACAGTTCACCTAATAATTAGTTTATCTATCATAATGTTGTTCCAACATGTATGACTTTCTGCCAGGCAAAAAGAAACAAGAACATTTTATTATGATTTCTATTAAATGTTACAAAAATAAAAATTCATTTTGGATTTATTTTATGTTTATAAGAGTTTATAAGCATTGTGACAAAACCACCACCTCCTATGTTAAAGTGTCACCAGATGTGTTAGATATTTTACAATACTATCCCTGTGTAGTATTAACAATATCAATAATCGGTTATTAAAGGGATAGTTTGCCCAAAAACAAAAATTCTGTCATCATTTCCTCACCCTCTTGACATTTTAAACCTGTGTGACTTTATTTCTTCTGCAAAACACAAAAGAAGATATTTTGAAGAATGTTGTTAATCAAAACCATTGGTCCCCATTGACTTCTATTTTGGATGGGGACAAAACCAGTGCAATTCAATGGGGACCATTTCTGGTTACCAATGTACTTGTATTGTGACACCCTACTATCAAGTTTTATGAAGGATGCAAGAGCAGGATAAAAGTAAAACTTAATGTTCTAGCTGAAGGAAGTTGTTAGTAATGGTAAAGCCATTTTCTATTTTCTTTATTAAGGGCAAGACACCCAGTTGTTAGTGAAGATTCAGTTCCAGTTCTCAGCCTTAATATCACTTTTGCCAGCTCAAAGACAATTTTCTGCTATTGTATCCTTGTATCCTCCTGCCAAAAATGTAGTAAATGCAGTGAAAAGTCTGAGATAATGGCAGGTGAGGAGAAGAGACTTGAGCGATTGCCTTTATTTTTCTCTCTCTCTCTCTCTCTCTCTCTCTCTCTCTCTCTCTCTCAGCACAGAAGTTATTTCTCATTAAAGGCAATGAGATCAAAAATCTCTATGCTGCTGACATTTAAATTAGGCAGGAGGCATTTGTGGTTTCCCTTGTGCGCTTCCTCCATGTTGTTGCCCGAGGTTGCTCACATCAAATATTAACCGCTATGTTTTGTACCTGCATTGCAGCCACAACAAATGGTGTCCCTCAGGCTGAAAATGTCAGAGAAACCTTTACAGGCTCTTATTTAGCTCCTCCAGGGAACCGAATGTAATGGCAGCATTTGGCCTCTTCATCTCATGATTTTCTGGTCTTAAATTCCCCTGCTGTCCATTTTAAGAATACCTTTTATATCCAGCTGACTGTTTCATCCTGAAGCCTTTCATCCCTTGAACCTTTGCTCTCCTGCGTCTTTGGTTTAGGAATGGTCAGAAGATGGCCGTCACTCTTCGTGTCAAAGAAAGGGCATAATGACGAGGAACGAAACTGCAAACAAAGTTTATCAATCTATCATGTGATTAGATTACTGTCAACCATCATAATGTCCTTTCTTGTAATATACCATCAGACATGAATGATAAAATGTATGCAACAGTCAAACAAACAAACAAAAAAGAAATTTTCCACATTGTATCTCCCCTCCAGTAATGAGACATAGAAACAATTACTAAATTCATATTCATGTAGGTTCTGTATTCTGAGAGCACTTATATGACACACCTATGATGAACATGAACTGTCTATAAACCAGCAATGAAACATGGAACCAACCCATTAAACATCAAAACAACAAACTAAACATCTGCTTTGTTTAGCTTGGCATAAAGAGCAGATTGTCAAACAAGAAAAACACTGACTGCTGTCTTTAAATCAACACATGTGCACTTGCCATAACAATAATTTGCAGTTTGCAGCTGTAGGACTTGAATCATGCTCCAATAGCGCCATCACATGTCTGGGAAGTCTAACATCACCTTTTCTCTTTCACTAAAGTTTTTGCACAAACATTCCAAAACTTCATAGAATTTATTTTTATTTCTCACTGTAGCTAAATAAATAATTAAGGTTTTAATTGTGTTGGTGCATTCTCTGTTTTTTATTGTTTGTGTGGGGGGTTTTTGGTCACTGGTCAACAGTTGTTTTTAAATGTGGTATATACAAATTAACTCAAAAATATAAATATAATAAATATAAAAAAACGTTATCTTATATAGTGCCTTACATTATTTTACATATAAATTATTATTATATTAATAATGTTATATTGTAATAATAATTACAAAAATTTGAAATAAAGATAAACACCATACATAAAAACAAGAAATCACCTAAAAGCGATTCTGAAAGAAATGGGTTTTAAGACCAGATTGAAAAACAAGTCTGTCTGATCTCAATGAGAAGAGAGTTCCAAAGTTTTTGCGCACAAGAAAACAAAAAAAGTATTTTTAAAGTCTAATATTTACCAAACTATGTGCTATAATATTTCAGTCACTATATAATAAGAAGTCTGGTGAATCAGGTAATGTTTGTCTCAAAAACTTTGGAAATTAAAAGGCCACTTCAAAACTTTAATCTTTGTATCTCTAAGTAGTTCATTCATTCAAGTCGCATACCAATACTTCAATCATAAATTTATTAAAATCATTTAGAACAAAAAATGTACAGTCAGATTCATTCGAGAACATTCATTTCATTAACATAAATAATTACACAATTCATAATGCACCATCAGTCTAGTTTGATTTCTCAGCATCCTCCTTTTTGTTTGCTGTCCTTCTTGATGGGGAAATTCAGGGACGTTCTGAAGCGAATGGGAACAACATGTTCCTCTGACATCTGCTCTTTGGGCTCTTGTGACTCCATATGCAGAAGACCATCTTCCCCAAGGGCGCAGGTCAAGCTGGCTGGATCCAGGTGATCAGGAATCTCCACAGCTTGAACAAATCCTTGAGCCTTTGAGTCTGCATTAGTGCTGGTGGATTCTTTCTCTGTCTTCTTGGCCCCCATGACCTCCAGACGTCCCCCAGATATCGTCACAGTGACATCTTCTGGAGAGAACCCTTGAGTGTCCAGAGTAAGAGACAGGTCTTGCTTGTTGTTCTGCTCCGTGTCTGCGCTGAGGAACCTGGAGGCGCCAGAGGAGCGCTGGTCATCTAGTGTCTGGAAGAACTCTCTGTGGAGATCCTCACCGAGTTCCTTCAGCATGCCGTCTCTGATCTCATTCCTGAGGCTCTGGATCAGTTGAGCTCTACGCTGGAAGAAGTCCTCTCTGAAACTGGAAAGAGCCATGATGCGTCTGGGCCATAAAAAGTGGGAGTGTGTAAAGAAAGGGTCGTCTGTGAAGAAGCTCTCGGCAGAAGACTGCGACATTTCTTCTTTGGGTTTGGAGGTTCTTTGTTGTCTTGAAGGCTTGCTTGTGCTCTCACCAGATGCTCTGTTTGCATTAGGTCTCTCCAGTTTATATATTCAACAGCGTTCTAGAACCTCCCACCGTTGGTTGTTTTACACCTGTGAGGTCATCAGTAAGAATTTGAAGCTACAAGTAAACAGAATGTCTCTCAGAAGGCTATAATAAGTTTACAGTGTAATCTGATGTCTCTTTTACGGTCTGAGTCACAGCTCTCATTGGTCCGGCTCCCCAGTTTGGGAATGCCCATTGACATGCACAGAGAGTGAACTCACCATACTAATTTTATACCCGAATGTGTGTTTATGCTGACTACAGTCATGATGTCATTTCCTAACAACAAAATGGATAATATGGAACTTTGTGAATGAAATATAAAGATAATAATAGTGTTCAAAAATGTTGAGATAAATGACAAAATATGTGAATATGTGAAAAATATCATTGTATCAATATTGTCATAAACATAAAATATTATTTAACTTAACAACACAGAAATGCCTTATTTGCATTCATTTTGGGAAATAGGTGGAAATATGCTAATACTAACTTAATACTTAATTGAACAAATTCAGTTTTACCCTTGTAATTGTTAAACATACCATAAATTAAAAATTGAATTTAAAGGGATAGTTCACCCAAAATAAAAATGTTGCCATTATTTTTTCACCCTCTTGTCATTTTAAACCTGTATGACTTTATTTTGAAGAACACAAAAGAAGATATTTTAAAGAATGTTGGTAACTGAACAATGTTCGGTTTAAATGGACAAGAGGGCAAGTAAACAATGATAGAATTTTCATTTTGTGTGAACTATCACTTTAAATAAATGTTTAATTTATGTAATGTTTTACAATTAAGAGTGTAAAACTTAATTTGTTTGATTGCTCCAAAAACAAATCTTGTAACTTCTGTCAAACCTTCGAAATATGAAATATCACATGACAAAAATAAAACATGATTGTTTCTCTTCTCTATATAAGACGTGTCCCCCACATTCCCCATGAATGAGGAGTTTCCCTGTGAGCTAATGCAAACAGAATTCAGGCACCAAACAGAAGTTGTGACTAAAGCTTCCTAACATCCAGAGAGAAGAGCAGACATCTGTGCCATGACCACACATCTATATTTAACACAGAGATAGATTTACCTATGACACAGTTTGGACTTATGACACACATTTAATGGAAGCCATGTAATGAAGGACCAATGTAATACCATTTAACCCTGAAACTAGAATAATCTGAAACAGTGTAATTAAAACAAAAGGTATAAACAAAAACAAGTCTATAAAACAATAATGTAAGAATATTAGGGTAACACAGCTAACACAGTTATATGTGGCCAATTTTTGTCCCCATGGCTATAAGAACTCATTCACTGCTAAATAAATGTATAAAAATTACAGAAAAAAATAAATCTTCGTAGCAATAAACAAGTAGCATAAGAAACACTAGGTGGGGCTATTAGCTAAACATCGCGATATAACCGATCCACATGTATCTCACCACAAGCCAGAACTCTGACTATAGAGGCCGCTGTAGGATTTGCTTTCTCATCTGTGCTGGTTTCCCCTCACAAAACACTTCAGAAATCCTTATAAAATTCACAATCACATACGCACTGAGTAGAAATTAAAACTTACATTGACTTATCCTTATACTGTTTTCTACAATACAAAAAAACTAGATGTAGCCCAATATATATACAATACACACATCAGGCATTGCTACCCTTACGATGACTTCCCATTTACTTTCATCATTGATATTTTATTCTCACACATATTAATATGCTCACCATAACTGTTTTCGCTTTAAATGCAAACTCTTCACTACACAGAGATCATACAGGCCTTCCACTGGACCTGTAAAAACTTTGCTTTTAGTCTGTCCCAGCAGGGAGGGGTTTTCCCTCTGTTCACATCAGAGCTAAAGAGGAAATCTATTAGTCTGACAGCTCCCCCAAAAAGCCTGGCCGCAGCCACTCCCCAGAGACCATCCCACTGACGGCGTGCGGGTGGAGGGAGCGTTGTGATGGGGAACGAGAGAGAGAGACTGAAGCGGAAGTAGCTAGGGGGTATGAATTAGGTTGCAATTAGCTTTGAAGATTAGCTTTTGAATGAGCTTTTTTCCTGAACACGTTCAGATTATAGACACCGAATTGAAACAAGAGAGCAAGTGTTTCATCTTGACAGCACTGGTGCTGAGAAAGAGCAATGAACTAATGCTAGTCATTCAGAGGCAAGGTCAGAACTGCAGGGAGTTAGATCTTAACCTTCAAAGTCTACAAGCTACAGCTTACCAATATTAAAAGAAAAGAATGAGAGAGAAAGAGAGAGAGAGGGGGGGAGAGAAAGAGAGTATTTTGTCATTTGTTGCAATGGATGAAATATGACTGAGGCAGTAAGGCTGTCTCTACATACACATAAGTCATCATGTGTCACATAACACTGTTGTAACTCGCATACAAAGCAGGTGAGCTTTAACTCCTTGTGTTACAAAAACACCATAGTATGACTGGAATGCCGTAGAAGATTGCGGTATAAAGGCCGTTCAAACATACCCTTTTAGGTTTTGAACACAAGGATTATAGATAAAAATAACTCACTTAGTTGAGTCTGAATGAGGTCAGTCAGTCAAGTCACATTTGTCAATCATTCACTGTTAAGGGGTCAGTACACCCAAAATTGAGCCAAAGCATTACTTTAGCAAAATGTTAGATGCGCTGTTAGCTTTCATTCAACGAAAGATGCTCGAAAAGTAGGGATGCACCGATACCAGTATCGGTATCTGGCCCGATACTAAGCTCCGATATTACAAAACCGATATTATTTATTTTTTCATAATGTGTTTGAGGTGGAGTTGTAATTATGAAGCTATATTATTTTTATTAGTCTCACTGTGTTGTGCTTGGAAAATTGCCACCTCAACAAAAAACAATACAGGTAAAGGGATCGGGATCAGCGAGTACCAGAAAAATGTCGGTTTTCAGCCTTTAAAAAATGGTATAGGTGCATCCCTATCGAAAAGTATTCTGCGAAAATAAGGAGCCAAACCAGATAAGCTGTACCACATAAGCAAACATCACAGAAGGTACGGGTAAAGATAAACAGCTGCTTCTAAACAGATATCTGGTTAACACACCGTACTCTGAACTCCAATAAAAAAGAAACAGAGAAGGTTACTTCTGCCAGAAAAAGAGCTGACTACCTTATCTCATAAGCTGGGAGTGAGGTTTGCGTGAGAAGACTGGCCGCAAGAGGAAGTGAGATGTGTGAGAATGGCAGTCACCGCAGTCATCGACTCATGCCTGCCCTCACTGTCAAACCTGCTGCTCTTGTCTTCACCCTCTCACTTCCTGTCTCATTTCCAGCCAGCCTCGACTCTCTGTAGCACTGCTTAAACATCAAAACAGCTGAACTTTACAAACAGGGTGCAGGACGCTGCACTCAAGACGCTACAGTAAACCGATTCTGTGCTGCAATTATCCAGCTCAAAATAAGCCAGAGTTTTGGGGAAAGAAGTTATTTGATTTTTGTACACACGCATGCACGCGCACACACAGAGTAACATCTGGTCTGGTGGTTGTAGATGCAGGCCCATTAGAGTGCCATTCAATAAAATAACAGTTGCTCACATCTCAAGGACAATTCCTGCCCTGACCTGAGAACAGCTGCTGTCTAGTGCAGATCCTGTAAGTCTTTCACTCTCAGAAATATAGAAGCCATTAAATGCCCCAGCCTGCTGCCCGGACACACCCCTCGATCCTTAAACAATGTGTGCATGTAAATGCTTATTACTGAAAGAGACACGGAGAGAAAAAGAGAGCGAGAGGCCATTACAGAGAGAGAGAGAGAGAGAGAGAGAGAGAGAGAGAGAGAGAGAGAGAGAGAGAGAGAGAGAGAGAGAGAGAGAGAGAGAGAGAGAGAGAGAGAGAGAGAGAGAGAGAGAGAGAGAGAGAGAGAGAGTTCCAAGTAGTTTAGAGGTCAAAAAGGGTCAAAATTGAAAAGTATGTTTGGTTCGTTTCAAAACATAGAGGAGATATTGTAATACCTTTATTTGTGCTTTGTTTAACCTAAACTGCATTCAATGTCAACTTTATTAGTATGCACTACCTGGTTCATTTTATAGCACCAAAAATGACAAAATGCTTTTAAAATACTATAATACAAATGGCTGCCTACTGTACCTAAACCAGAACGTTAAAGTATGTCTACAGTATAAAATATTGTTGCATTTTGTGAAGTGATGCCTGTGTTGATATTTTTTCTATCTCATTCTTAAAGAGCTGATAGGTATTCATGCCTCACGTGTGTGCATGCCAGCAATTTCTCATGACCTTGAGCACTGACATGCTCATCAAAGACTGAAACTTTGATCTCTGCCACTTCCTGTCTCAGTACCTACATCCTGTCTTTTCACATCATGACCCTGAGTTACCACACCTAAGTGAGAAGCCTAACTTTCGTAATACGCTCGTAATATGCTTATGTTAATCCTTGAAGAAAGTAAATATTGGCATACCCTCATTGCTACTGGAAATCTTGTAAACAATTGAAGTTCAATACGAAGGCGATCTTTATTCGGGTGTATGTGTATGTATAAGCATGTGTGTACAAAGGGAATCACAGTCTTATTTCTTTTAGCAATGTTGCTATCATTGGAGACATAGCTGAAGACTTTGGAAAAATCTCTCTGCTTGAGAGCTCTGAAACGTTGTTCATGATGTGCAGCCAGTTTTTAGTGTTGTTAGGATCAAGGCAGGCAGAAACTAGATTTTCATGATATCAAACAACAGAGAAAGGTTTATTCTTTTCAAAAGTTACAGTTTCACAGTGGAATCTAGGCATTTACAAAAGCATTGCTAATTGAATGCAAGCCTAACAATCTACCCCCATCCCCATTTTTGCATCCACCCTGCTTTCTCTCTTTTTCTCTGATCCCCCCATACTTCCTGTTGTGCTGGCTAGACTCCATTGGCAGATTTACAACTGTGGGGTCAAAGTTTTACAGCAGCCTCATATAAATCTTGTTCTACCCTCTCCCCATGTGCCCTGCTCTCCTTCCCCTTTGCATCCTCACAGTCACAGTGCCCAACCCCCTGCACTTTCATGTGTCTCCATACCTGTGTGTGTAGCACCGAAAGAGCTAGATACAGAGAACACAGTTGGTATTTCTTCTACTATTTAGTTCATATTTTCCACACTGTTTTATAGTTCAGTACTATTCCATTGTCATCTTTATCTTCGGAACAAAACACTTTGTTTTTTTATATAAATTTTTTATTTGTGCATTTTAATAATTAAATTGTGAAGTTGAATTAAAAAAATACATACAAAATCTAGTACTGTTTACAGTATTTACAGATTTCAGTCACTATTCATTGTATGGAAAGGAGCAACTAGCACATTTACATGTATTTGGCAAATACCTTCACATCATGCAAGTCCTAACTGTACACCCTTAAAAATAAAGGTGCCATATAAGAATCATTTTTGTCTGAATTATTCTATAAAGAACATTTAACACCCACCTTTTTTGTTGCACAAAGTTTATTCTTTTAGAAAAATGTTCTACAGATTATAAAAAGGTAAGAAAG
Organism: Oreonectes daqikongensis; assembly: GCA_026939265.1. NCBI lineage: Eukaryota > Metazoa > Chordata > Actinopteri > Cypriniformes > Nemacheilidae > Oreonectes > Oreonectes daqikongensis. The sequence goes on from JAOTQM010000013.1 coordinate 6,936,514, forward strand.
AAATTGTCCCTTTAAGAACCCTAAATGGTTCTGCTATGACATCGCTGAAAAAACCCTACAAAAACCTTTATTTTTAAGGCCCTGTCCACACGAAAACATGGGTACCTGGTCCCTGAAACCGAACTTTTTTGAAAACTCCGGCCAGGGTGAAGATTTTTAGAAACTTCGGTTTCAGTGTTCAGTGTTTTCAACCGGAGATTTGGCCTATGACGTTAGAATGCACGCCACTATCTCCTTTGTTTGACGTCAGACTCGGATTGGCCAACACAGCTTTATAGTTAGGGTTATATCGCCACCTGTTGGTTTGGCATGCTCTTGACAGCGCTTCTTAGCGTGTTTTTGTGTTTTCGTGGGGGGGGTTTTAAACAAAAAATTCCAGTTAAAAAAATACCTGTGTACTGTGGACTAGGCCTTAGAGCGTATGTGACTTTCTGGATAAAAACACAAAAAAATCAAGTGAGCATTGCAGTCTGTACTTCAAATCTCAACTTGCCTTCCTAAGTTACTCCCCTTTCCAAAGAAGCCGGCTGGAGACCGAGGCCCGAACTCCTTCTGTTTTCATGCCGTGCCCACATGCAGACACCGAGCGCAAATCCAAACCAGATGCAGCCGTGATCCCTCACACATGCACGTTGACATACACACTCACACACGGCATGTCGGATCGATAAGGTGTATTGATTATGCCTGGTGCTGACAGGCCCTGCTGCAACCCTGCCTGCTCTGATTAATTCTGAGCTACGCTGAGATGACTTGAGGTTAATTATATTTATCGAGGCCAACAACTCAAGGGTGTGTGTTTTGGTGTGTGTACATTTTAAGACACGGGCTTAGACAGCACAATATCAGTTTGAATGGGAGGTTGGGTTTATTTGAGTTTTTGTATGATTTATACGTACCTTTGAGCCCAGTGGGTGTATAAGGGCAGGTGCTGTGTTTCATAACCCTTCAGGAGTGTGTATGTATTTATGTATATTTGCTCAGGACTGTGTGCAATTGTGACCCTTTTCTCTTTTCGTGGCATTGCTCTACATTATAAACATCTGAAGGGTGTCTACACTCCTAAAAACAGAGGTGCTTAACAATGCCATAGAAGAACCTTTTTTGTCTAAATGGTTCCATAAAGAACCCGATCAGTTTCTTATGCAATTCTGCTGTATGTCGTGTGATGTTTATATATCTGGTCATTTCACCAATGCACTAAAGATTGTGGTCAGATGGTGCAACAGAGATGATAAATGCTTAAGCAGGTTCTTTTTTTTTTTTTTACTTTTTCTTCCTGTCTGTATAGTTGTACTGGTTGTGTATATACTATTGCTTGTTAAAAACAACACTTACAAATTATTTGTATTCCAGAGTAAACCAGATATGATCAAATAAATGCAGGGCAGATAGCAGATAGAATACAAGTTTTGTTTAGAAGAAGCGCAATATATTTACATTCTGATTATGACAATAAAGATTTGCAAAAACATGCACCACTGATTTCTTCACAGGAAAGAAAACAATAGACGAAATCTAAGAAAATAGTCAACTTTGATTTTATGCCGTTTTAAAATGTTAAACAGCCCTGCTAAAGTGGCACACTGTTTCACATTATTCAGCTTTTTGTGCAAAAAATTTGGATGAGTTCCATCTTTTTTTTGTCAGGGGAGTTTTTCTTTTTTTTGCGGGCATGTCTGTGCCCCTAGAGTAACTGCAATGGCCTGAAGTGACCTGGGTTTCACTTCTGCTTTGAGAGGGTGTTGATGATAGTGCTTGGGCACCAAATAAACAACAGCAAGAGGAACAGGAAGCCCTTGGCGAGGAGCATTGCGTGAGAGACAGCGAGAAGTGGGCTGAGGTTTTGAGCGTATGTGTTCTTCAGTATTGCTACTACAGGGGGTGAACGGCAAACAGTGGTAAGGGCCTGCCTCTGCGTTTCAATTCAGAATGATTTGGGGTGTAAAAAAAGCAAAGTTCTGGGACAGCTGACATGCTGACATATTGAATATAACGGATATCTGAATCTCTATGAAGATTGTCATTTAACACAGTGTCACTCATCCATAAGGTAAGAGAAAATCAAATTAAGAATGAAAATGACAGTAGGTGTAGGTGGTTTTTTTAAGATACAGTTTCCTCTTGCGCAGACATATTGTTGGGCCTTCTGGAGGAGAGGATGTGTGTTTTGTGAGGGGCTCCTGTTCATGAGGGCCGAGCGCCCAGTGCCTGCTGACTGTAATGTGAAGCGACAGCTAGTCTTCACGCACCAGTGGACTCTGTGTCCTAAAATGGACACAGGAGGACTCTTTCAGGAAACAAAAACCAGGGCATAGGCAAGAGTACGTGAGAACATCTTTATGTAGATAGGGAATAGGGAGTGTGAGGGACATAAAAACTGATGAATTTATTGTGCAATTTTATTTATATTTATTCATTTAGCAGAAGTTTTATCCAAAGCGATGTACAAGAGCATTTAACATTCTGTTTTAATTTTTGATACCTTAGATATTCAGAGAAAATGCACAGTTGGGGGTGAGGATATTAACATGGCACTTTGAGGTACATTAAAGGGATAGTTCACCCAAAACTTTACTCACCCTCTTGACATTTTAAACCTGTATGACTTTCTTTCTTCTGCATATCACAAAGGAAGATATTTGGAAGAATGTTGGTAACAAAAAAACATTGGTCCCCATTGACTTCTATTGTATTGACACAAAACCAGTTCAAGTCAGTGGGGACCAATGGCTTCTGTTACCAGCATTCTTCAAAATATATTCTTTTGTGTTGTGCAGAAGAAAGAAAGTCATACAGGTTTGAAATGACATAAGGGTGAGTAAATGATGGGTGAACTATGCATTTAAAGAATACCATGGAATTAGCTATAAAAAAAACATGCTATTACCAAAGATATTAACATTAACAAGATGCTAATATATTAAGATATTAATATTAGATGCTAAGATATTAATATTAACAATATTTACTGACGAGGGCACTTGTGAGGCGCTTGCCAGCCTGTGCGTATGCGCAGTAAATGAGGCGACCTCGAAAAGGGTGATTTTTAATGCATGGATTTTTAATGGTTATGGTACAGTTCATGTCAGGTTTAATTATTGATTGGAAATATGCTGTTTTGTGTTTAAAGTAAATAGGACTGTGGACTTTCTATGATGTAAATAGCTGCCCAGAGGCGTTGCAAACATGGCCGCCGAGTGGCTCCACTTCCGTAAACTAACTTTGGTATTACCCTGTTGCCATGTCCAAGTACAAGTAATACCATAATACTTTTGAGTATTTTCAACCTCATCTCACTGGAAATTTTTACTGTTTCATAAGCTATTCTGTATGAATTTGCATGATTTGAATCATACAAAAATGTATGATTATTGGAGAAAAAGAATAACTTCAATGGGGCAAAAGCAGTTCCTACTAACAAATAATATTGCACAAAATCATACGAATTAGCAACTTCATATAATAGTTAAAAAATGCTGTTGTTTGGTAGCTATATTATCATGTCACAGCTATAACCTACTGTTATTTGTGACAATGGTTTTTAACCAAACTCTTTTTAACGCCAATACACAAGCACATGCACATAGATGTATCAATATAGACCCGCCCAATGATCTCTCTCTGAATTGTAACAGAAGCAACCAAGGCTCTTGATCTTGCCTGCTCTGTCTCTAAGGCTCAGTGCTTTGATCAATAACTAATTAAAAAAGGAGATCAGCACATTATCCCTGTCACACTCAAATGGGACAAGCATTACAAAACAAGAGCGTCTTTCCAACATCTGCTCAAATGCATGTTGACATGTTTGTAAAGTGTAAAAGTGCGTGTAGCTGTTAATAAGCAAATCATTGTCTGCAATGTGCAGGAGGTAAATGAAGTGGCTATTAAAGATTGGCAAGCGTGATGAGTCCACTTCTTAAACTTGCTGCCCTTTAACAAGCAGCCATTTCCACCTAATTAGTGCCTGGGATTTTAATTGCAGTTTAGAGAGTTGTTCAGTTTTATTGAGCTTGTGAATGTGTGTTTGTGAACAGGCAGAGAGGCCTGGTGTTACACCCAATTTTGAGCAGGCAACTGTGTTTTTTTTGTGCCTGATGTGGAAATTTGCATGCAAACGGTATGGCATTGCAGCACTGTCTTATCATGTATTTGGTTGATGCTTTGTTTTATTCAAAGCAATCTACAGCATTCAGGGTATGTTTTATCCGTTTTGTGCTCCATGAGAATCCAGGTCATTGCTGGTGCCAAGCTTCACCAGTTGAGTTCACTGGAACTATGGACTATATTTGCCATAACATGTACTCATGGTTAACACCTCAATAGGCTACAATGCATCCTCCATGCCTAACATAATGCTTTTATATCATTGTGAAATACTTGGTTTAGTTTTTAACTGTGGTACATAGGATAAAGGTCTAAAAGTCGTGTATCAATCGTGGGCAGTCGTGGTCCAGTGGTTAGAGAGTTGGACTCATGATCAGAAGGTTGTTGGTTCGATTCTCAGGTCTGGCGGGTAACGGCTGAGGTGCCCTTTAGCAAGACACCTAACCCTCACTTGCTTACTATACAAAAATGTACAAATGTATAGTACAATGTAATGTAAGTCGCTTTGGATAAAAGCGTCTGCCAAATGCATAAATGTAAATGTAAATGTAAATGTAAAAAACATTAATTGGATGAGCTGTATAAGGTTTTGTGTTTAGAATAGAAACCAACGAATATGTTTTTGAAGAAGAATAATCAAAGTGGATGTGTTCATCCTCACTGTCTGACAGAAGCTTGTTCTGTTGAGTGATGACAAAAGGATTGAGCCAAATAAGAGCCAAATAAACATGAATCAGGTAAATATCAACAATGCAGTGATTCAGTATATCTTGAGTAAACTTTTTGCCTGAGAATGTGGGTCAGTGGATGTGCAGAGCATATGAAGAAGACAAGAGAGGAAGCAGTAAGTGAGGTGAATAATTCATTTGTCTGTCCTCCATGTGTGCCCTGTCTACACTTTCATCACCCTCATTATGCTTGTCATCACTGAGCTCTGTCCTCTCCACCGGCCAGCGGTGCCATTCACTCACTGCCTCTGAGAACTACTGTGCCTAATGGGGATATATTTCAACAGATTAGTTACCCTGAGAAGAGGGGACGGATCGAGTGCTTCGTGCCCATCAATCTGTACCTACTGTAGCCTCGCTGGATACCTTAGAGAGATGATGGTCTTTGTTAGGACTGTTTTATCAAACACGCACACACAAAGAGAATAAGTCAAGTGAGATGTCAAGTGGGTGGTTTGGTCAAGGACAAGTCTAGGCAATAGCTAGTGAATGTAGTCAATGGTTGAAAAGCAAAATAGGAAACTATGAAGAACTATGAAGGTACACACCAAATAGTAAGAACTATAATATATAAATATCATAAAGATAACTATGATGTCCCATCAGACTGTATAGAAATAAAAAGTACCAATCAAATTAGGTTAGATCCAACCCATGACTGTTCCTAAATCCTTTCAGGTATTAAATCAGTCCTTGAATGTTGCAAGAGCCAAAAAATGCTTGCGTAAGCTGTCGAGCTGATTCTGTAAAAGGCTATTGAGTCTAAAGATATAGCATTAAGTCTCTTTCTGACCGTTAGACTGAAAACAGTATTTTGTACCCTGAAGAAATCTTTTAGTATGAGTTTTGTCACACACGCATACAAAACATACGGCAGAGGCATAAAATGGAAGGTGAGATATCTGTCCACTACCATCACAAATTACAATGTTGGACAGGATGGAGCATTATGAATATGGATAAAAGTTGAAGTAAAAAAATGGTCTCTGTCTTATACTAAACAAAGTGTCTTCTGCAAAACTCCAGGGACCTTAAAATTCCCATTTGACTTCAATGTATAAGGAACTACAGTAGAGAAATCTCCTCACAACATGAAAACTAACTTCCCCTCACCCCTCTGTTCTCCACCAAATGCCTCTGAGTAACTTGTCCTGTCTAATGGAAGTACCTCCGACCTACATTCTATCCTTTTTCTTAACTTTTTCCACACTCACTTAGTTTTGTCTATTGTTATCAGTCTGCCTAATGGGCTTCATTCCAGGGCTTTGTTCTGGCAGGCGAACGAGTACAGAAGGGTGGGGATATGGGTGAGAGGGGGGAGTGGTTGGTGAGAGAAAGGGCACTTGAGTTTGTTTCTTTAAAGGATATCAGTCATTTCGATATGATCGCCCTCCCAAGCAGCAGATTCACAAACACAAGACTTCCTCTCTCTGAACCAAAAGCACCAGCCATCATACTGAGCTGTAGTTTTCACACATAAAGGGTGTTGATGCTCCAATAAAACAACTGTAAACATGTTTGAAAGCTATAAGTAGTGCAATAAAACACAAACAATTATTGTCATGAAATCAATAACAACAATCAGCTGTGAAGAATTAAAATCACTGAATGAGAATTTGTAAGTTGGAATATCTGCACTAACTTTCTGTTTTTCTTTACGTTTAAACCTTACAAATTGTAATGTCTCACTCTGTTTTTGGTTTAAGACAGACCCAGATATTTGGAAAGATTATTAAAAAGAGCTGATCAAACTTGGAATAGCTTACAATAACAACATACTATATAGAAGTGTATACTGTTTGCATACAATGAATGATGTGAAACATTTAAACAGAGAGCAAATCTTATGCATAACTCTCACAATTGCCAAGGGAATCGACGACAAGCACCGAAGCACCACAAAACATCCATTTATAATTAAACTAAACCGGTTTCCTCTGACTGTTGATACTAAAGGGTTAACCTCGTTCACTGCCCGCATCTGGGAGTCATTTAAAACATTCCACAAGGCTTACCACATGCTTTCAGACAGGCTAAACTCCATGAAGCTGATTTTGCTGCTCAGGACTAAACGTTTTCAAAAGTGTTTTTCTAAAAAAAAATGGGGCTGTTTTAGCTTTTATAGTTTGTTGTGTCCCACCATAAAATTGTTTCTGGATTGAAGAGAAGACTTTGGACTTATTTGGGAGTCTGTGACTGTCTGTGCCTACCTTTGTATACAATGGCGTGTGTGGATGAGTTGTAAATCTGCTCTTTGAAGTACGGGGATGCTAAAGAGCGCTAGCTCTTTCCCACCCTCCGATAGGATCTTCACAGGCATGTGTTCCCAGCTCATTTCCTCTGGTCAAGTCTTGTGACCCGTCAAAACACAGAAGGGTTTTAGGTGTTTGCTGTAGCTGGAACACACAGACCAAAGACATTAAACCAGAGCCATATGACATTAAATAATGACAAATAGAAGAAACTCACAAAGTCTGAGGGACTTAATGCATAGCAGGGTTGAGATTTCATGACACTTACATGTTAACACAGTAGCTTATCACAGTCAGAGACAAAAGGATCAGAAAAAATTAGACCAGGTTTTCCATTGTCATGCAGAACGTCTCACACTTATCAGTTTTACACACGAATATCTAGAGCTCACAGAAATTACATACATAAGTTACTCACAGTATTACAAACCTGTATGCTGCTATTTTTATTTATTATAAAATAATTCATATGACTCCATATGCACAACTGTATACTGTATGGCAGGTTTGTGCAAATAACAGACCAACATTTAGGTTGTTCTTCACTAAAATCTCTGCATGGAACTGCATGACTCAAATAACAAATAAACAAATCAATAACAGTATGTTTGACCAAAAATGTATTGAAGGGAAAATCCTGTAAGGATTTATTACTGTATATGGTCACCAGGCTTTAGCACTTTGTTGCAGAATACATCAACTGGGTCAAGAGACAAAAAAGCTAAAAACACCTGATATATAGATGTCCTGCAGTGTTTGACAATCAACAAAACAAAAGTCAAATGCATTTTTTTTACAATAATAGCATTAAATGCACCTACATATAATTATAGATACAATCTAATCTAGATATAAGCACTTGTGTGTAATCTTAGTCAGCCATTTTCTAAATAAAGAACCAACGTGAAAGTGATTTTTTTCCCAAACGTCTCACATCTCATTTTTTATAACACACAGAACAAGACTGTGAGTCATTAGAACAGCCATTTAAGCCCTTAAGTCAAGCAAAGCACGTGTGATCTAACAAAATAGTTTATTTTTTCCTTCTGTTAATGGGACATCCCCTCATTTGCAGTGTGATGGTGCATATAGGCAAAAGGTCTTGGCATTCATTCAACAGTTGCACTATTTGCAAATCCACACCGCGTTATATGAAGGGTCAACCCCAGTGGCCAGTAATATAGTACACAATGATGTGTAACAAACATGCCGAGGCACAGGCTGCTCCTAGAAATAACTCCGCTGGCCTTCTTGTGACTTGGAAATACTGCCCCACGTAAACAACACAAAAGAGGAGACAAACTGACGACACCTTCCAGAGGCCCGTGCCAGAGTTTCTCATTCGAAGCGAACATTTTGAAAGGGGAAAGTATGAGGGGCTGTTGATGCCTGCTGGGTCAAACAAACTGGCGTGATGCATTACTTCTTTCACGGCTATCTAACTCTATCCAGTGTGTTTTATTAAAGCTTTGCTGCAGATGGCTTCTTTTCCAACTTAGACTATTCACTGCAAATGAGGAGGTTTTGCAACATAGCAACAGAGCTCTTGTTTTTATATACGGAGGCTCAGAGCTTGTGAAAATGCAGGCCATCATCACAAGATTAATGGCGCTTGCAGTTGTTTTTCACTAAGCATTTACCATTATGTTGACACATCTGTTATGAGACCACAAAAAACAGAATGCAAATGGTGATTAAACGTTTCACAACAATTTTACAATCTTGCAAAAACTTATGGCTGATTGTATAATGTCTTTTAATGTTTCTCTACGCAAAACTGACCTGAAATACAGCCATGCCACAACGCAAAGGCACTAACTCTTATGCGTAATACCTCGTGGTTACATAAAGACAGGCACCAGCTGAGTTTATGTTCAGTGGGTATGTGCCCTCAAGTGACACCGCGGAAGCGAATGATGGGAGGAGACCGACGGCGGTAGGCTAGCCGGCCGGTGTTCGGTTTCACCAGCGTACACGTGACCGCAATGGCTGCTCCTCCGTTCCGCGCAGCGCATCATTCCTCTGCCGCCCAGTGAGCACGGGCTTCATCAGCTGAACCCTCGGTTTGCCTGAGCAAAATTCACCCACGCCTTCTTCATCCGCACACCTCACCGGCTGCGAAGAACAATATTCTGGAGAGACATAAAACCTCCGAGGGTTGAACTTCTAGCAAGCAGAACGGCAGTAGGAGGAGTCAACAGGTATTGGCGCTCTCTGTTTACGTGAATATACAATTGCTAGGTTGACAGGTAACCAAATTGCCGGACTATCCGCTTCTGCCAATAAGCGCGGGATCGCGTCTTGACAGATCGGAGCGGAGAATAGACGCGTCTTTCTTCACTCGGATGCGGTGTGCTAGTTAACTGTAAAGCTGCCCGATGAGTTTGATCGAAACCACATACGGGGGTAATAAAAGGCGATGTATTGTTCTCTCACCTGAATGGCGAGTGTTTCATTGAGAGCTTTTGCATCTTTCATTGAAAGCGTCGCTACTGCGCTGACTAGAATGTCTCGGTTAAGATCGGGAGCCGACAAATTCATAGGCTTGGCTGGCATGCTTATTTACATGTAGGCTATAATGTCATCTTATAGCAAATGACTTTTAATGTGTCACTTATTCAACGAACATGTTTCTATAAACTTGGTTTCCAATGTGAATTAACTGCATTGACAAGTGGGTGCTGCTGCTGCAGGCACGCTTTAACTGCAAGGTGTTTCGGCTCAGTTCTGTTTCCCCTCCTAAATGGGAAGTTTCGAGACCATCTGTCTGCAATAGAAAGAGGAAAGGGTATATCGCTCGATATGTGCTTCCTCAAAGCGCTGCCACTTACATGCCCGTGGTCTGCAGAGACATATGCCACCGAGTTTGACATTTCGCTTTTTCTGCTCATGAATGCACGCGCACAGTATCACCTCCTGCGGTATGTGTCTCAAACTTTACATCAGGGCTCTCTAATGCTCTCTGTCATTCCAAAATATCAGGGAGGGGAACACAAAAGCTGACTGAATGAGGGCACTCTCCATCTCCAATTCAGTCGTCTTTGCCATTTAGAAATATTTCAGCAGGTGCTAGCTCACTGGAGGATATGACTGTTACTTACTCTTGCTCTCTCTACTTTTCCTTTCCGTTCTCCAGTGGATCCAGTGGTTTTTGGCATATTCATGAATCATTTCAAATCGTCTGCAATAATGTCAGTTGATGGATGTGATGATTAGATGGAGAATATTACTGAACGCATCAACTAAATGACTTCATTTAAATGCAGTGTGAATATTAAGATCAACAGTTGCTAACTGTAGTTTAGATTCTGGCCTTTAAAAGGATATTTCAGAGGCAAATTACATCTACATGTTTCAGAGGTGTATAAAGACCTTACATAATGCAATGTCTTTATTACCCTAGAATAAGATATTTCTATCTACAAACACCTCGGGTCTCCTTACATGGAATTCACCATGTTTTTTCTACAGTAGTCCTAAATGGACAAACTGCTCTACAGAGCAAAAAAATCATAGAGCAAAACAAGGAGATTGTACAACAGCAGAAGCTGTAATCTGTGGGCCCAACACTGAGCGAGACAGTAACACTGAAATAGTTTGTAAAAATTGATGGGTGTTCTGCTCGAGTCTTTTTATTGGTTCGCTGTAGTTTTCTTACACAATTCGTTGAAGAAGTGCAGCAGATTTTTGTTTCTGCCAGGTGTTCAGCCCTGTACGCAATGTACCACAGTGCTTTTGTCATCTTTCTTCTTCTTTTCTTCTCCTCTTTCATCTTCTCGGGATTCATTCAGGTAACTCTCCCTCTCACTGCCAATACACCCAGCCAGGCGAGAATGTGCGCTCAGGCGCCCGGCAGTGTTAGAGCCTCATTAGACCTGCCATGCGCTTGTGCTCCAGATTGTTAAGCCGTGGAAAAGGTGAGAATAGATTTTGCGACTGAAGTGGATTTTTACTGGGATCACAGGGGTTGCGATTTCCCACCGTGTCACGTAAGGACACAGAAAATCGCTGACCTTTCTTTTAACGGGACACTTTACCTCAGTGTTTTCATAGTCTGCCTGACTTTCACTCTTTGTTGGGTAAACAGAACCTGCCTGCTAGCTCCCCGTCAGTGACTTTGTCTCTGTTTATGCTCATGTGCGCTCTCTTGACATTTCTTGGCACAGGCTTGTCTAGACTCAGCATTTTTAAGTTTGTGTACAATTTCATTTCTCTAACAATGCTTTATTTTTGTTTTTCTTTAACCATCTGACATATGTCACAAAGTATCTTAGATCAGTCCCTCAGATGACTTTATAAAGCCTGTCCTTCCATCTTGCGTACAAGCTTGTCTCGTGGTTCATTCATAAAAGATGTTATGTCTGCCCATCCATTTGTATATTTGAATTAAAAGGGGCCACCCAGACTTCGCTCACATGCCTAAAATCTGCTAAAACATCTCCACGCAGGGATAAGACATTGATGACTAAAGCATTAGAAAGAGAAGCAGGAAGTGGGTGTGTTTATTTCCTGTCAGTCACGATTTCCTTTGTAAAACATGATTTTCAGCTAAGCAGTGTTTCTTTGTTTTGAACCCGTCGCCTGGTGAGCAACGTCACATGCAGCTTTAGGTAACCCAAACTGAGGACACGCTCAATTCTATCAGAAGGATTTAGAAAGAGACATCCGCTTACACATGCTTTGTATCTTACATATATTTATACTGAAATGTAGCATTTGCAAGGCACAATTGCAATAGGATTGCATTTTTTGGCATGGTTTCGATGTAGGCATACGTGGTGAGCTCTGCAGCAGGAGACAGATGGGTGGAGGTAAATTAAACAAGCCGGTCTGGTCTTCTCTCTTCACTATGACAGTGCGCCAGCCACGGCGCTGGGTCCCTGTCATTATTTAAAGGCCAGTGTTAATGGGCTCTGTCTGCCTCGATGCCCCCCGGTTGCAGAGAAAGAGAGAAAAACTGAGATAGACTAAAAATTGAAAGGAAATGTAGTGTAGTTGACCATGCAGTTTGGGTAAATGAGAATTTACTTGTTTCCTCTCAGAGCATTTTGTTATTGAACACTAGTATCTGGTGGTGATTTAGGTTCTTTTTGACGTCTGCATGGATCAATGTTGCACGAACACTACTGTTTTGCTGCACACATTGTTTTTTGGCTGTTAAGAGGTATTTATCAGTTTTAGAGCAAATAATAGAACAATGTTTGTATGGGCTCTACAGACCTTTTTACAGATTTAAAGCAATAGGGTGGATGCATATCTATATCTAGCACACTGTTTAAATAAAGAGGCATTTTCATGGTTCTGCACTCTCCAGTTAGGTGGAGATTTTCAAATTTATGCATGTTTACGCAAACCTTGCTGATACAAATAACACTACAGTCGTAATACAAACTGAGTTTCTTTTAGTCGCTCTGCAGCCCTATTAAAATAAAGGAGAGTGGAGTAATGGATAAAATGAGACAATGTGATATGTGGAGGCCGACAGGTCCAAGGAATGGAAACAATTCATGGAAAGTGACACACTTATGAATTGTTTATGTGATTTTTCTAGGTGATCTGTCTGTCTGTCTTTGAGCATAACCGAATGAAGGGCGAATTAAAAATTTCACGCTGGAGGTAAGCCATTAAGTATACAATTACTCAAAGACCTACCGCACTTTACGTTTACCAAATGATTTTGCCACACAGCTAATATGAATTCCAGATCTTGGAAGACGAGTGCACCTTTTCCAGGCTTAAAAATATCCAGTTGAAGACAGAAAGAGAGAAAGGAGGACAAGTTGTTCATGTGTAGATGTTTCGTGTATCCTGGATGGTTTTTATTGGTTTGCATTATAGTCCCGAACGAATGGTCCACAAATCGTATGTGTAAATTGGGTTTTAGACACAGACACTATGACAATAATAGGTTGCGATGTGTTGTTGTGTTTAGAAATTGTTATCATTGTTTGATATATTAGTCCACTGCAGAAACGGCTATGTGGCCTGTGTTCAGAAGTGATAAAGGTGGAAAATCTGTTGAAACATGTCTGGCATATCCACTGATCTTTGGAGGTGCATGACAGTGGGCCTCCTCACATCTTCCCTGCGAGTCTTTGAACCTTCTCGCTGCATGACACAACAGTTCAAAGGCTCCTTTCCTTGCTCAATACGCTCATAAAAACACAGATAGTGCGTGTAAATCTGGAACAGAAGTGTCGCTGTGCTGGTTCTCTCGCTCTTGATTTATGGTTCTTAGTGCACCGTGGACACTGGTTCTCTAAGTTGTAACCCAGCCATGGCATGCCACCCCCCTCCCGCATTATGATGAGCATGTAAAATGCTTTTAGCTTTGTTTTATTCTTTTGTTGTGCTTAAAAGTACATTGGGGCCCAACGCTTGTTTGCTGATAGCACATGCCAAGTTTAAGATTGCAGCTAGAAACTGCTTAAACCTCAGAAATCAACAGGTGGTAAAGTACAAGAATAGATCAGTTTGTTCGACAAGAGTCTACATGTTACATGCCCACTTAGCATTAAACCAAAATATTGGATCAGACTACAGTCACACTCTGTTCTTTGTTAATGTACGACTTAAATTATTTTTATAAAAGTGAAGGGATTAAGCATGTTTAGCAAGCTTTACAATGATGTTAAACAGAATCATTGGTGATTCATGTGATGAACATTTTAATGGATGGAAGCGGAAACCACCGGACTGAAACAAAGTCTAATTGTTGTGATTGGCAGATGTATAGAGACTTTGGTAACTGAAGTGAAACATAAGTAGGTTTCTACAGATCCATGTTTTCCACTCCACTTTTCCAAACGTACTGATCTAAAGCTATTTTATAATCTGAGTGTCTGAAATGAATGTATAATTGGTTCTGTCTATTGCCTAAAGTAGATATTTGTCATCTGGTACCCCAGTGGATTATATCAAAGGATTTTTATTGCTGTGTTGTTTTGTAGTCTACTTTGAAAACGTTTGATCTAGGCTGCAAATATACAGTAGCCTCCAAAAGTATTATCTGTGGACACTTATGTCTCATTAATAAAGTATAAATGTGTTTGAATTATATAACAAAATATCGAGCAATTGTTTTTAAAGCAAGAAAGAAAGCATAAGCATCTTCAAAACATCAAAAAATGTGAGCAAAAATAGCTGGAAAATTTCTGGTTATCAAGCATATTACTAACATAATGTGATGAACTGTACCTTTGGTTACTCCAACACTTGTGTGAACTTGTGTACTGATAGAGAACAAAACGACTTTAAAAAACATGCATAATTCAGAAAGAACTGCAATGAAATGCACACATTTGAAGGTGTGACTTTCGTGTAAATACATTACGGGGCCAGGGTAATGCCTTTTGACCATGACATTTACAGATTCTTTGCATTTTTGCAGAACTTGTACATCTTGACCTCTTTGAACAATATATAAACTGAGGGAGATGTTTGCTTCTAAGGGCAAGACTTGACAGGTGGCTGTTCCAGTGGCCATTCTGATGGACATCATTTATGATGTGATGTATGTTTTCATTAAGGGGTACACTACTGTGTTCTCAAACACTCTGCTGACCCTGAATAGTGAGGCCATTTGGTAGATTACCATGACAATGAAGCAGAATTTCCTCATGGTGACTAGAATGGAGCCCATATGAGCTGTGAGAGTAAATCTCCTATCACTCGCCATTATTTTGTCTGGTCTTGATGTCCGGGGACTGTATTGAATAAAGCAAAGGAAGTGTTTTACTTTGTTTCGTGCTGTAAGGACATCCTCGTGTTCCTGGTATTTATTATTCAGTTCTGTTTGACCTGATGGATTCAATGAAGAAAACGCTGTGATGTTGATCAATGAAAGCCAAGTCCGAATGAGCCTATTTGAGTTCCCGTTGTAAAGAAAACAGCTGCTTTAAAGGAATGTTAAGCTCTGTTGAGGGCATCTGTAGCATGTTGTCCACAGATTACCACAGACAATCGTTTTTATTTGTCTTATAGTTTGTTAAAACGGATCAATGGATTTGGAATGGAGGCCTATGGGGAAATGTCTTATTTTACAGAGCCAAACTTTAATATACAGGAAGTTGTTGTCAGTGGAGCTTAACTTGTATTGAACCAGGAATCATTACCATAATGATGCATTATACTTTGTGTTCTTGCATCTTGTACACGTCCATAACTCATGTGTAATTGACAATATTTACATCCCTCCCATATATGAACATGAACCTCTTGTAGATCAAGAATGCAGTTTGATGTATAGTCTTCTGAAAGACTCAATATACTTCCTCGCCTGGTAAATATAATCTTCTAAAATAAAGAGTGTGCCCTTACATGTGGACTGGAGGTTAGACAGGGCACTCACGTGAGGTCTGCTGCTACCAGAGACACAGGATATCCTGTGGAGCAGGGTCTGGAACAGGAAGTGCCGCCACACCACTGGCACCAGCGCAGGAAGTGGCTCTGAGGAGACGCCTGGCTTCTTGGCAGCCATTTAAGAGGTGTTTAGTGCTCCAGTAGCTTCTGTTGTATCAGGGACTTCCCCCTTTTTGGGGAAAGTGAGTTGCCTTTCCTCAGGAATATTCTTTCCTCTCATGGCAGATATTTATTTGTGTGAATGCGTTTGGGGGAGTGTAGTGAACACTTACTATATCTTAAATTGTCCACATATGTTTCGATCTGAACATTTATTGGTTAGTTAATACATTTATTGCTTCTTGTAGTGTGTTTATTATTGTCATTGATTTATTACTAAAGGATCGACAACTTCACTACTGTCTAACTCTAATGTTAAAATACACACTGTTACAAAAATATAGCCACAAGATATGAACTTCATATGAGTTGACATGATTTCAGTATTTAGGATTTAGAATTTATTACTCTTATGTTAAGTTTAACAAAATAAACAGCATTACATCATCATGGCAACATTTGACAAGCTGCAATATTATCTTTAACTTTAAGCAGATGATATCATTCAAGTCCGTGAAAACACAATGATATAAAACATTTAAGGATTGGCCTTAAAGGATTAGGGAAAGGCCAATGAGATTTACTCTCATTGTAAGTTCAAAGCAAAAGAAGGGATGAATCGACATGGTATCAACATTGTGTCACAGATGTTTAACTTGTATTGAAGCCTTGAGGTCTCATTGTGTAGCTGGGGTGCTGGCCTCTACAGTAAGTGCACCGTGAAGTAAAAAAGAGCTGCTTAAAATTCTTCAATTCACGCTTTGTTTGTCACACTGTGTTTTTGACCTTCAGTAAGACTTTTAGCCATCTGCTCCTTGGTCATTCTGGCCTCCTGCACCCTCTCTCTCGTGCTTATAAGATTAGGAAAATGCAAATGTGTTATAACCCAATGCAATACAAAAACTGCAGATGCAAAACAACAGATTTTTAAAATCTGCCAATCGATGGGCAGTCTGAATGACCAAACTAAATGTGAAATATTTTGGACCTAAATAATTCTGTTTTAAACTTAAAGGTTAATTCAGCTTACAGAATTCGAACTATTTGTCTGGTTCGTATGAATTCATATGATTCGAAGAAGCAAAACTGAAGCCCTAATCCTAAAAGTAACCCTTATTGGCATGTAAGACTATACAAATTTAACCATTTGTTCATTTTCTCCCTTGCTTACTCCAGCTTAATCCTCCTAGTAACATGGCCTTGTAAACTATCGGTACTGTTTAGCGTGTTGACAAAATGTTTTATGCTCTCCTACTTGTAAGCCGCTTTGGATAAAAGCATCGGCCAAATGAATAAATGCAAATGTAATAAAATTCATACGCAATACCTCATAAAATAGATATGATTTCCCATGGGATTGTGTTTTTTAATTAGACGCATTGTTTGTTCACATCAGTCTTGATCTTGTGTCTAATACTGATACTTTTAACATAAAAACACAATAAATATTGCACGGGAAAATTTTTACAATATGTGATAAGATAATGCGTTAAGTTGTTGAATCAACGCAAACTACATTAAAATATATTTTAAACTAAAAATTATATAATCATCATACTTTTCATGTTAGTTTCTCTATCTACATTGACCTAAAACTCTCACTATAGATATACAAGTAGTAAAATCAGTTAATGCAACAAACTAAAGCAAAGGGGCGGCACAGTGGTTTGGTGGTTAGCACTGCTGCCTCACAGCAAGAAGGTCCTCGGTTCGAGCCCCAGCTGGGACAGGAGGCCTTTCTGTGTGGAGTTTGCATGTTCTCCCTGTGTCAGCGTGGGTTTACTCCGGGTACTCCGGTTTCATGCCAAAGACATGCAGGATAGGTTAATTGAGGAATCCAAATTGTCCCCCCCGACTCATGTATAGAAAAGACTTGTGTATAGCATTGACTTGTGTGTATAGAGTGACTAGTTCTCGCCATGAATATAGCCTTAGATGCTGGAATGGCATTAAGAATGAAACAATAAATAAATAAACTAAAGCAAAGCACATACTCGGCATGCAAGGCACTGCTACTAAAAAGAAATCTAAACTTTGGAAAAACTTATAGAAATGTCTGTATATGTTAAGAATCGCTCATGTTATTCTGGGATACATGTGGAACATAAACACAGGAACGCATAAAATGGTTGCTAACTCGAGCAATTGCTAGTTGCAGTTTGAAGGTAAATCCAAAAACTCTGCTACGAATGAATCTAGATCATATGAGGCTAGAGAGAACAGGGCCTTGAGACTATAGAAGTGACTTTTTTATCTGATTAATCAAAAACTCATGGAGCGCTAAAAAAGAATTACAGTATCAGTATAGTTCAGAAGCTCTCTTTCTCTCAAACTGCAGAAAGCTCGCGGAAAATCCTTCACTCTTCAGCACAGTTTGGTGGGCCCTGAGTTGGCTGCTTATCTTGGCACACACCAAATTGCATGAAGTAACCCAGGACTAGAGTGTGTGGTCTACGAAATCACCTGAGTGTGTGTGTGTGTGTTTGTGTGTGTGTGTGTGTGTGTAGGTTTTTGTGCGTGTTTAGTGCGTAAGAGATGAATGCATTGATGTCATTGTTCTTTTGTCTTTTGTATGTGCATATTGTCCCCTCTCATCCGTATTGAGCATGTGTTTGACTGTGCATTTGTTATCTGTGGTTGTGATTTGTGAGCGTCTAGCTAAATGATTTAGGAGGGTGTGTTTGTGTTAGAGAGAGAATGAGTGAGAGTGGGGTGGAGGAAAGTGGAGTATGTGTGGTCTGGGTAGGCTTGTGGGTCTCGGTCTAGTAAAATAAACACTGGAGTCCACTAGCTCAAGAGATTACGCTACATTTTTGATTGCCAGAAAAAACTACAGCTGGAAGGATCGCATCATTTCCTTGACCTCATTTTGGTGAGATATCATTAGTATATGTCAGTGTGTGTGTGTGAGTCAGATAATTGATATACTTGTATATTGGTGAGAACAGAATCATGTGGGGTTTTTTTAAGCTTGATGGTCTGTTCCTGTTTGTCATCAATAAAATGTTAGGAGACTGTTGATTTGTCAGTAAGTTATGTTTATGTGTTTTGTCTCTGTGTGTAACAAATGTAAGGGCTTCTTTTCTCCAGATCCTCTGTTGTAAACCCATCAATTGTTGCACAGTAATTCTACTTGACACGTCTGCTTCGTGCCTGCCAAATACCTGTATTCCCTGCCCTTCTTCTCCATGTTTTTAATGTGCAATTGAAGACAGATGGGCCTCAACATCTGTACAGTGTTGGCAGCACCGCTGTGTTTCTACAGCTGATAAATCGGTGAATCTGCCAGTGCTGAACGTCTGATGCTGAAATGTACTGCCCGGCGCTCACGTTCCGACCTGCAGCTGGACGTACTGTACCTGTGGACGATTCTTGCCAGGTTATTTGAGATGTGAAAATATGCTTCCCCGTGCAGGCTCCTGTTGGGACGACCAAAGCGATTTCCCTCATCTGACCAGCCGATCAGTCATCGCTGATCACTTAATTTCATGATCACCGTGATGTTAGTAGTACAATACAGTGACCACTGCTTTCATTTTTCTTGAAAAAAATCTTCCGGTTTCTGCTGGTTCAAATTGTGTAATATGCACAAGATTTAGAGATGCTTGTGAGAGCTTCAGAAGAAGGTTGTTTATGCACCCTGTGGAAAATGTCTTCTGTGAATAATAGTATTTTTAATACAAAAATAATATGCATAAAGATGAAACAAACTAGGAAATAAAGTGCTGGAGTAGTTAAAAATAAGCTCTGAAGGGCGTGTATACGGAGTGCTTTTCCAAGTTACAGAACAAATCTGTCAATTCAGCCAAAAACAATGATTTTTAGAGTAGAAAATATTTTGTTTCCAGGCACAGAGATGTAACAAAGCAAAACTGAACTGTATTTGTATGCATTAAGGAACAGATTATAGAATTATTATTAAGATTATCTGTTGTGCTGTAGCCAATTCATTTCAATTCTTCTGTATCTTCTCAGTTTCATGTGACATTTGTTAGTCCACTTTGTTCCAATCGTCTCAAAGGTCTTAAGACGTTCTTATCAGTGAATGGACTTTTGTTTTTAAACTGGACTCTGATCAAATACTTACAAACAATGAGATAATGCCCCTGTCAACATGACCAACAGACAAAGGCTGATCTGTAATCTGGGAAATCTGGTTCCCCGGAAAGGGCAATGGTCTTTGGTTTTTAATCCCGTTGTAATCCTCTCCTTCTCGCGATGATAGCATGTGTCTGAGTGGAGGTTTGATGTTCTTAGATGGAGATGGAAAGGAGGGAGGAAGACTGACGAAGGCCTCTCTATTTATGCTCATGGGCCCAGAGGGGAAGTTTCAATTTTTCATGGCACAGCTCGCTGCTCCACTTTCCAGAGTTTTAAAAAATACAGAGATTAGTCACGGCGTCACTCTAAACGCACAAGTTTTCGACACACTTACAGATGTTCTCGAAGCAAAAGCCAGTCTGGTTTTGATTAGCTGTTTGAAACGAAAGGTTTATAAGCACTGATGTGTCATAGATCTGTGATAGAGATAGACCGGGTGACTCAATCGTTTGTTTTGTTTACATAAATGTGCACACACATAAGTGATTGTTTTGAACAAGTTACATATTTGATTAGTTTGGGTCGTTTATCTAGATATATACATATATATATAATTCTGTGTAGTTTGCATGCAGCACCTTGCTGTTTACCATCTTTTATAAGATGTTCTTTTCTAAGAGCGCTCGGACACACTCAGAACAGAAAGTACTCTTATGGAACTCAGAAATGCAGTCTGGTATTCATTCGGGCATACAGTAGCACGCTGCTTCTGCGAGCAGTCTCCAGTGGCTATTTCTGAACAGAGAATCGATCTACATGTAGTGGAGTCTGGGTAACTGGTCGATAGCAGCCTATTAAAGAGATGTACCTGCTCAGACTAGAGTGCCACTATGTGCGGTCACTGGCTTGTGGTATGTTGAAGAGAGCGTGTGTTGAAATAAAATACGCTTTCTCTTGTTTTAGCACTTATTCATAGAATTCAATACAGATACTTACACGGCTTTACATTTTTAATAGTCCCTTGAGGTGTCCTAGTTGTTGCTGTGTTTGTGGAAGTCACCTACTTGATTTGTACTGTTTAAATTTGACAGTCATGTCAACCTAGTGCTCAACAGTTGCATTGTTTACAGGGCCACAGATCTAGCCCTTTTACAAAGTGTTTAATATATTTGGAGTCCACTGTATGTGTCTGTGAAGTTTCAGCTTAGAATGTTGGTAACCGAACAACGGCAGCACCCATTGACAAATGACATACTTACGTACTATCCACCTCTAAAAAGATAAATATGCCTGGTGCACTGACCACTAGGCCATCGGCTCAGGCGAGTGAACATATTTTTACATTAACAAAATTACACACATAGCACTTTTATGGTTATGCTCAGGATATTGATTTTGTGCTGTATTGCTTTACTCAGTGATCCATGCACAATATCTTCCCACTTTTATTGTGCTACTTTATTTTAGCTTTCATGTGCATTATTGCTATAATGTTCCAAGCTGAAGATAACTTCAAACCGCTAGCAGGAGACAATTAGAGGATTAGCTCTACCTATCAATAAACCAGCTTACTCAAACACGTAATGATCATCCAAAAGTAGGACAGCCTAATCTAATCTGTATTCAGTAGAGTTACAAGATGCACCACATTTCAAATCGCATATTCACATTCATGGATCCCTTGTGCATTGTAGCACGATACCTTACGGCTTGACTTTCTTTACTGGGATATTATATTTTCAGAGATTTTTCGATATCCTGATGAGCTCTCACATTATATATGACTGTATTCGTCTGTACCGATCGCTCTCCTTTTTGCTCAAGGCGAGATGCACCTCGCCCGACCTGTTCCTGTAAAAGCAACTATTCAATCCTGTCTCATTTTCAAATCCGCCTCCTTTCCCAATACATCTCACCGCCGTGATCTCTGGAAAAAGGGTTCAGACAAAAGCATGACACAGGCTGATCCCGAATCAGCTCCTAAGCCCACAGGGTAAACACATGGCCGCCGCTGTACATTGACACACACTTCAACAAATACAGTCCTCTCTTGGGCTCAGGGGAGTCGAGGACGGTTTGGTTTTTATCACTCGATTCCCATCAATCTTTAGCTTTCAAGGACACCGTGTTCCGAGTGCAGGGATCCCTCCAGGGATGGCCTGTTCCTGTGATTCATCCAGCCTCTCATCTCGGCTAAAGCGCAGCGCCATGTCGCGTTTAGTCACCCGCTTCGTCCTTGCTGGCCTGCCTGCTTTTACTCGCATCTTATTTTAAGCTACAGTTCTGGCTGCCACGTGAGGTGTTGCTTGGCCTGTACACATGTACACACTTCCTGTTTTCAGGACGATCTCTCTTGAAATCGGGGGATTTGTTTATATGGGTTGTCTCTCCCATTCTCAATGTCTGACTCTGGGACTGTTGAGTTGGCTGGATATGTGGTTCTGATATGTGTAACTTAGCCCAGTTTAATATGCAGAGAGAACTTTAATAAGGCACATGATTCTCCATTTGTATGAACATGCTGACCAGCCCAGTCAAACGCAACCAATGGCATAAAGTGTAAGGTGAGCTATTTGTCTGTCTGACAGATAAACTGTTTGTCTTAAGATTGTTTGCTTGATGTTTTTCATTACACAGTATTGATTGGTGCATTTGTGTCTCCTGTGTGTCATTTTGTGCTGAAACCCTCTTGTTTTGGATATATTGACATTAAAAACATAGTTCAGCCCCCCAAAAATCTTTCATTTACTCACCCTCATGCCATTTGAAATATGTATGACTTACTTTCTTTTGCAGAATGTTGGTAACCAAACAACATGGCTCCCATTGACCTCCATTGTTTGGACACAAAACCACTGAGACATTTCTTAAAATATCTTCTTTTGTGTTCCAAGAGTCATATGCAGGCTTTGAATGACATTAATCCCAATATGCACACTCACTGCTGCCTTTAAGTGACAATTGCATTGTACTTCTGTATCTTCATTTCTGTTTCTCTACCCCCCTTACTTTTCTAATGCATACAGACACATTATATTCAAGACCCCCCAGTGTATCTTATTGGGACCCCTGCTATTGAAGATTGTTGAGTTCAGCGGGCTAGAGATGCTTTATCTTGTGTCACGGGGGATCTTATTTAGATAGGTCAGGGTGGGGTGGGTGATGGGCTGTAAGAATGACCTTTAACCTTTACAGGGTCATCATCCATTAGGAGGCAAGGGGCGGATGTCAGTGGTCATCCTGCTCCGACTATTTGTCTTCTAGAATCATTTTTTTCTGTCTGATCTGTCAAGATCAATCCACTTCTCCATAAAACGAATAGGTGATGCCCCCGTTCCAGTGGAGTCTCTACTCTTTACTCCACTCCACTCTCACACAGTCCTATGGTGTCCTGCTCTGCGCTCTCTCTCTCCTACTCTGTTCTTCAACAGGCATCTCATAAATTCCAAAGTGTCTGGAAACCTTTGGCATATTAACATTAAAGATACAGTATTTCTCCGCTTTTTTTATTTAGAAGTTATGCCAGTGATTCTGAAAAGACTCGGGTGAATCATTCTCCACCGCTTCCAAGTCTGTTCTGCTCTATGGCCTTGCATAATCATTTATGTAATGACAGGTGCTGTTTAAATGTGTGTAGCGTATAGCTACACACATTTAGCGTGTATAGCAGTTAATTGTGGAATTTGGGGAAAGCAATTTCTGAAACTACACTATTATCATGTAATCTAAAAAGATTAGAGATTAACTGACTGCATTAGCCACAGAGCAGAGTACATGGGAGTTTGAATCTCACAATGCATTAGAGGCGATGGTATGACCAAAAGCTTGTGTCACAGTAATTTTATTTCACCATAACAAAATATATCACAGTCTATACATGCTGCATGTGTCTCAGATTTATACCTTTTGTTTTTTGGAATATAGCAATTTGCAGAAGTTTGCAAATGTAGCTAAATTGCTAATGAAATCAATTTAGCTAAATTAAGATTAACCATGAATATTTGCCGGTTACATATTTATAAACCCAACCATTGTCCACAACACAGCATCTCTTTTTAATAATAAGCCCCTCCTTCCTATTTTTCAACATGTTTCTGTCACACTCGGTTAGCCACGCCAACCTATTTACATACCATGGTAGACACAAAATAGAAATATTTGTTGTATAATGCACAAATAGTTTTAGTAAACAACATCATATATAATATTAAAACACTGACAGGGACCATTTTTGCAAATTACTTACTTTTATTTAACTAAAGTATTGAATGATTATTTAAAAATGTCCAGCCGTGACAGACGCGCAATGAATGTCATATGCTTTTAATGGTTGCAGGCAGTGTAACATTGACATTTGTTTTAAAATAATGAGTTTTCTAAACTTCAAGAAAAACTAAATCATATTTAAGGTTTTGATACAGTTGGATTTTTTTCTTCAAGAACTAACAGTTTCTCGCAGTCAAATAAAAAAGTAACACTAAACATCAAAATGTAATAAACTCTAAATATACATCAAATATAATTTTGATGAAGAATAGGGATTAAAAATCGAAAAATTGTGAATCGATTTATAATCAAATGGTGACCCCAAGAATCGATATGTATTTTGTAGCACCTTAATTAATGTTGTAGCAAATTGAATGATGCTGATGTTAATTCATACGTGCTGTGTGATGATAACAGTGTTTCATAAGAGGCCCATCACAGCTCTTACTTAATAAAGACGACAAAAGCCTGGAAGATCTCCCATCTGGAGTAGACGTGCTTGGCTTTTGATGCAACTAGACGAAATCCTTTGAGTTGAGAACATTGTGCCCTGTGCTATTGCTGTCACCACTTCTAAAATGTCACACACTCAGTGCATGTAGCACCGTGTGAGAGTCAGGCCGGCTGATGGCAGAGCACTCTGACAGAAGAGCTTACCTGCTGACAGAGCTCCTCTACTTTGGGCAATGACATCTTAGTGTCCACAGGCAAACAGATCCTGAAAGAGACATTCTTTTACTGTTAGTCTAATCTGTGTGTGCATATGAAGACATGAAAAAGCCAAATATGAATAAGTGGGATAAGAATGTCTGACACACTTCAGCTCATGTCGAGCAGGCACATGGCTATATAAAATATTTGCTATGATTCACAAGAGACATACATTGTTTTACTGATGTGGATATCTGGTGTAAGAGTGTAAATCTTTCATAACATGTACTGTTGTACCGATGGAGTCTAGAAACATTACTGCAGGTAACAGAAACCCACAAACAATCCTTACTCACTCTTAAAGAACACATAGTGCTTGTGGTGTTGTCAAACACAATAAACATAAGAACATGATGATACGGATCACGCTATGAACTTCTGGGTCTCCTCTTTTTGTGTTCACATATGTACTTGTTATCTCTCTGATGGGTTTGACCTCTAATGTGAGCTTTACTAATCTGAATAAAGACCTTCAAACTGTCTGACAAGCATGACGCTTTGTTGTCACCTCTTTTATTATTCACAACAAGATGACAAGAGGCTCTTTTATGTGACTTCACTGCAATCTTCTTTGACAAGTGCAGGAACCTTTCAAGTCAACGAATAATATATTTATGAATTTGATGTTTTATAAGTGTTCCATAGGTTGGGGGTTGATATTTCTTAGTGTTATGATATTTTACATACATATGTTATTATATACCAGTTATTAGTTTTTATAGTATAAGTTATAGTTTTATTTTATATTAATATATTTGGGCGATAAAAGAGGGGTTAAAGTCTGTTAAAGTGAAATGTACTATCTACATTTCTCCCTGCCAAAAAGAATATAACTGTGCAAGTAATAAATAAATATATTGTGGCACAGACATTGATGTATTGTCTAGGTTACGCGTGTATCCTTTTCATATCCTTTTGTGTTCATAGATATTTAGTTTTGTTTAATATAACATTACAAACAGCGATCAGTGACTATATACTGTCATATCTGTGAATAGTGTCCTAAACCCCTAAATCTCTTTTTCTCTTACAGAAAATGATGACATTTCTTGAAGAAATGCTGCAATGCTGACATTCAAGCCGCAGGTAAAACTTGCTTTTTTATTTGCTCCTAAATAATTCTGAAGCATCGAAACAGCAAGAGAAATGCAGGAAAAAGACTCCTGAAAATGTTGACATGTCATATTTTACTTTCATGGAGCTTCTAATAAGATCGTGGCATCTTAAAGAGCTTTTAGAATGTCAACGAGGATATGAGCTTCATGTGAATGTGTTTCCCTCCTAAATCCATCATAATAAATCATGTCACTCTTAGACACACAGCAGATGCAAATAGATTCAGTCTTCCTGAAAATGAATGGTGTTGACATTTCACTATTCACTTCAGTTACACACCAGAGGAGTTATTAGTTTATTACTCATTACTCCTTTGTATCGTGAATCAATTAATGTTTACACCGCCATCAATGAACCAGACCCACAATTCCTTTCTGTTCGTGTGCTTTTACATTTTAAATCATCCTTCACTGTGCCTTACTGTTAGTTTTTCAGTACTTCTAACGTTTTCTCAAAACATTGATATCTGCACACAAACCAGTTTTGCATCAAAAAGAGCGCAATGACCTCACAATGCCCTGTCAGCTAATAAAAACACAGCGAATTATTTATTGTCGTCTTTGCTCATTAACATGTAATTTACATCCTTGATAGTTGCAAAAGAAAACATGTGGTTTCTCTCCTCTATTAGCTGTTCCCCGGTGGATTCACGGGGGAACTTGGCGAGCGCACATCACCCTGAACACTTCAGCATTATCTTCTCCACTTCCTCCTCGTTCCCACCGGGACTCTCATCCTCGCTTTGAAGTAGCTGCACTTGAAAAAGACATCTCATGCACGCTGAGAGGAGTAATATAAAAAATGTTGAGAGGAGATGGGTTTGGGCTGCTCGAGTTAGAGGGATTTGCGGTCAGACTCAGAAACTGCACGCTGCTGCAAAAGAACATAATTGTTGTCATTGCTCAAAATCAAGCAAGTGCAGTTACATGAAAAAGTTGCCAAGAGCACCGCATGCCGTCCAGGCGCTGCGACGCGCTGTCTGTCTCTTCCAGCCCACTCATAACAGAGAGAACTTGATCTCATTCGATTGCAAAAACGACTCATGTTGCTGTGTTTTGCCTTTGCATAGAGGTATAGCTGGGTATATGTGTGCTTTCTCTGCTCAATAGCTGCCTTTAATCCGGCTATTTTAGTTTTGATGTTCAGCTGATGTTAATTGAAGCCTGGAGTCATGGCATGCTAGAAGTGTTGGCGGCATACTTGTTATACTTTGCTCCTAGAATAAAAAAGCAGGCTGCAGCTTTCTGCCATTTTTAGTATGGCATACGAGTGATCTATCTGTCAGAGACAGGATTTGAGCTGGAATATGATGCTACAGGCTTTCGTAATGAAGGATTATATGATGAAAACTTGCTTTGGCATGGAACAGCTGGCTGACATCAACTAAGATGCTGCTTCATGATACATATTCCAAGATTTATACAGATTGTTCAGTTTAATGGATTCGAAAATGAATGGTTAAATGTGCATGTTTTGCTGTTGTGTGATAAATGCAGTCATGGGTACCACAGAGATAATGTAGTTTTGTATGCGAGTTAGCAGTTTAGCTCTTCCGGTTCCATCGCCCCAAAGTCAGTGGGTTTTTTGAATGAGGTTTCAGTTAAATGCCCAAAAAAACAGATTTGCGGTTAACAAAACTTTAAAATATTTTGTTTTGTTCTATGACATAAAACACACCAGTTATAACCCACTCATGATTTTTTTTTAAAGCTTTAGCATGTCGGTTGCTAACAAGTTGCTCAAAGCAAGTACATTCTTTGGCAGAGACATTAAACGGCATTATTAAAGATTAAAAATCTTACAAATAAGCGAACAGTGCGGCGGTATCTTCCGGGTTGGCCTACAAACGTTGGCCTACGTAATCCCTGCACCACTCTGTTGTGAGGACAGAGGTTGTGGCCAAACTCATTTTTTGTTGATATTTGTCATTGGTCAATAATACCTGTTTTGTTGAATAGAAGTGGTCAGTTCCAAAATGTCCATCTTTGTCAGTTTTTGTTTTCAAATAAGATTGAAATTATTGGAACTGTAACACTTGGTCAGTTGCCCAATATGCAAAACACTCTTCACTATGTTATGCATGTTGCATTATGCATATTATGCGTCTTTGTTTACTTTAAAACAATACTTTTGAGTTTCTTAATTGACGT
This sequence comes from Oreonectes daqikongensis, assembly GCA_026939265.1. Taxonomy (NCBI): domain Eukaryota; kingdom Metazoa; phylum Chordata; class Actinopteri; order Cypriniformes; family Nemacheilidae; genus Oreonectes; species Oreonectes daqikongensis. The sequence goes on from JAOTQM010000013.1 coordinate 6,964,345, forward strand.
TGCAAATGTAATTTGTGTAAATTGTGAATTGCAATTAGAATGTTGTGTTTTAAATATAATATAATGCTCTCATTCATACTGACATGCAATCTGTGTTTCTTGTCTAAATATCTTATATGAAAGGGTTAAGAATCGTACACTTGGTTTCTGGAGAGACACGTTGTTTTCTTCAATGCCGTCGGAGGGGGTTTGGCTATTGGCGGTAATAGCATCATTAGGGGGAGAAGTGTTCCAAACCATATTAAAGCCTTATAGCTGTATCAGTCATGTGAAATGATATGCCTTTGTTAGGCCAGACTCAGCCCACCGTTTCATCTACCTAACCCAGAGATACGGCTTTCATTGCTATTGGGTTCCGCTTTCGTGATGGATGGTGTTGTTTCTTGTGCCAATGGAGGCGTATCTCTCTGCTCTGTGCTTGTTTTTAATGAGCTTTCCTATGTTAATCAGGACGATTGTATCGACTTTGTTGTTAGTTAGTCTGGATTTGTTTTAAGATAATTTCTAACCGGAGTTTTCTGCTTTTGCATTGCTTATCTCATGTAGTTAAAAATATACCAAAGCAGATACATACTGGTACAGATATTCAGTATAAAGAGGAAAATTATGTTTCATAATGTTAAATTTTATGTTTACTTGAGGCCAAATTCATTTAGTCAGTGTAAGATCTGTTTCCTGTGTAATGTTGAGATGAGGTGAAACACTTCTACCTTCTGTGTAGAAATTCTGCAGGCCATCCTCGAAGTCGGTGCCCTTTACAGAGGTTTTGATGAGATGGTGTGAGAAGAACTCTCTCTCTCTCTCTCTCTCTCTCTCTCTCTCTCTCTCTCTATATTCTCTCTCTCTCTCTCTCTCTCTCTCTCTTCTCTCTCGATATCTCTCTCTCTCTCTCCTCTCTCTCTCTCTTCTCTCTCTCTCCTCTTCTCTCTCTCTCTCTCTCTTCTCTCTCTCTCTCTCTCTCTCTCTCTCTCTCTCTCTCTCTCTCTCTCTCTCTGCAGTGGAAGAAGTTGAAGGGTGAAGAGAGGTATGCATGTGGGGGAGAGAGTTCGTCTTTCCTCAGTAAGGTCATGTGATCCGCTTGACGGATAAGCCTCCGTGCAGCGGGCAGAAAGCGCTGGAGGCGCAGTGCTGATTAAAACTCAGACTGCTATCTATCATCGAACCCCCTTCCACCCTCCTCCAGCGCCATCTTCCTCGTATTCTTTTCTAATGTGGGCACCACGTAACAGATGGGTTTCCCAGAATCCAATATCGTTCGGTGGGGTAAAAAGCCATTTGCATGCACCCATCACGCACCTACAGAAGACCCCTTTTTCTCTCTCTCTCTCTCTCTCTCTCTCTCTCTCTCTTCTCTCTCTCTCTCTCTCTCTCTCTTTCTTTTATATCCTCCGCTCTCTTCATCCTAATTTCATTTCTCTCAGACAGTCAAAGCTCTTTCTCTCTGTTCTTCTGCTTTCATGGCGTCTTTTGCTGAGGGTCCTCATGGCATTAGACTCTTTTTTTTGTTTTTTGACTTTCTTTGATTTTTAAGTTCAAGCTTCTAATAACATTGAAGTTTTAAATAAACTTGCTAACGCTACAGTGTGTTGTTTGATGTTAGCATTAGTTTTATCCCACCAATGTGCAGATATTAGATTTAAAGGGATAGTTCACCAGTCATTTGCAGTTCTTTTCTGAAATTACAAACTTCAGCTTTTACGTTTCTAGTATTTTATCTCTGGCAAGGGAATAAAGTTGACCTTAATTTGTGTAGTTGGGGCACAAGGGCAAGAATTGCAATTCTATTTCTGTCCCATTCTGTGTGCAATAAGCGCACAGCATGTCTTCTTCAGCATCTTCTCTCTCTAGCTTTCTCTCTGTCTGTGTCTCTCTCGCCCTCTCATTTTCTGTGTCCCGGTGGCCTGCTTTTGAAGCCTCACTGTAATAGGATTATGTGTGCCGCGGTTGACTTTGTGGAAAAAAGGAAAATAGAGATGTCAGCACACAATGTTCTCAATGGACATGCACAAATAGAAGGGCCTTTAACAAAGATCACCTGGTAACATGAGGACACCCTTGGGATTCTGGGAAACAGCCTAGGTGGGAGATCACTGCAAAATAGGCAAACAAACACCTGAGAGACATGGACAAAAAACATACATTATGTTACTATGGAAACTCATTCACACACTGTAGCTTACACAACTTACTTAAGCTTACTCATATGGATATATAGTCATGCACGTATAGAGATGCTGCCTTTCACTCTTTTTGCTTTAACACACATAGAAGTTGATAATAAGGCTATATTTGCAACTGTGACATGTCGTTCTCTCAACGCCCATGAAAACAAATGTAGAATTGAGCTGTAGGCTGCAGATTTGCTTTTGTTTTATTCTTCCTATGTTTCTATCCTGTCTAATCCATCACTTCCCTCGCTTACATAATGGACCTAAATACTCGGCTCTTGAAGTCTGTTTCTATTGGCTCGTGCAGTGGTGTTATTGTATGTGTGTTTCCGCTAAATTCTGTTACAGCCCTTACCTATTACTGCATAACAGATACTGTTGTATAATATATAGGGTGTGTGTTTGTTTGTTAAATATGTTGGCTACTTTGATGCTTTTAGTTTTCCTATTAGAAAGTAGAAGTCTAGGATCTGTCTAACACATTTTACTATGTATACCTCATTTTACCCAACCCCCCACACACACACCAAAAACTCCTTTTACATGTAACAAATGCAGCAAAGAAATGGGAAATGGGAGAGCTGGGATTTTAGTGCCTACTGAAGTAATAGAAGAATTGGGTAGCCAGACCTTCATTTGTCCAGTAAATATTTAGTGTAACAACAGGGGCTGTGGAATTTGGGGCACATTCTTATCTTTGATGGATGCTATTATTCTTTTGACCACCCGCAGATAAAACACACACTCAGGGGGGCATCGACCATCAGACCTGTAACCTTTTCTAAAATACCAGGTGTGTGTGTGTGTGTGTGTGTGTGTGTGTGTGTGTGTGTGTGTGTGTGTGTGTGTGTGTGTGTGTGTGTGTGGGTGTGGGTGTGGGTGTGCGTGCGTGCCTGCGTTTGTGTGCGTGTGTGTGCTTGTGTGTACTCTGTTTCTTTCATAAGGGAAGAAGCCATCCTTGAGGACCACTTGTCAGATAATAATCCAGGATTGTACTTCTGCTGTTTATGTGTAGTCATCTAGATGAGAAAAACCCTTTATCAAAATTTGTTTGAATTGAACTTGCAGTTAAAATTAATAAAAGATGATAATGCTGATACAGGCCTATACCATGGCACTGGCATTTTAGTGGTACTCCATGGTACTTCGTTACCAGTTTGGTAGGACCGATTAAAAAATAAAATGAGGAAAAACACTTTTGAAATTGAGGTTCTCTCAAATTGTAGACTCTTAAAAATATTTGGTTATTTTAACCCAGCATTGGATCAAAAATGGATAAACCAAACTGGCTTAAATTCATCCAGAAAATGATTATATTTACATTCACAAATATAACATTCATTCATTTTACATTCATTTACATTCACATTACATTCATTTTATCCAAAGCGACTTACATTGCATTATACTATACATTTTGTTTCTAGATATGTGCGATCTCCTGTGATCAAACCCATGACCTTGGCGTTGCTAGCGCCATGCTCTAAACACTGAGCTACAGGAAAGCTTATATTTGACCCAGCGATGGGTTAAAACAACCCAGCATAGTTTAATTTATAACGGATAGGTTTTTCCAGTTTACCCAATGCTGGGTTGAAGTAACCCAACAATTTTTTGAGTGTACACAATAGATTTACGGTACGTACCGGGATTCAGGCCAAAATCGAATGCAACAGCCCAATTTCTGAGTTGAAAGGCTTTGGTGAAACCGTGATCATGTATGCATTTATAGAGCGTGCATGCTAGCACGCCTGTCTTCCTGTATAATTGAAATGCTCCCTCGGCGCGCTCTATACGCGTGATGTACACGTACATTTAGCTCTCTCTCTTCCTCATAAAGGTGATGGTGCTCGTTTAGTGGATAGATTTATTACCTCAGTTCATCTCATACCTATAGTAATGACCTTTGAAAATGATTCTCCCTCTCTCTCTCTCTTTTCCTCCATCTCTCCCACTTGTCTCCTTTACCACATGTCTGCAGTCTCAATTCATTTCCCTTCATTTCATTTGGCTGTCTTAATGGAAGAGGGGAAGGGGAAATAGAGCCCATTACTGGGCTATGGACTTTCATCATCTCTCTCTCTTGCCTTGTCTGTCCCTCTCTCTCCCACCTCTCTCCCATGGGCCTCTAATGGCTAATGCTAATGAACAGAGACATCTTTAACAAAAAGACACTGAAACAAAAAACAACCCTCTATTTCAGAGAGGAAATTGTGTTTTACGGTTCTCCTTTTCTTTTTTCTCTCGCTCTCTGTCTGAGTGCGTGTAAGTGTGTGTGTGTGTGTGTGTGTGTTTTGCGAGCACTTTATTTCAGAGTATGCGTGCAGACACAGCCATGCCAAGTGCAACGTATTGACCTCTGGCCTTGAACACAAATGCTAATCAATAAGTCCAGCAGTCCAAGTCCAAGAAGTCCTATGGGACGATATTCAAAACCCCCTTTGTTCATAGTCTAGACAGCAGTCAAACCCCTTTAGAAATCATCTTTATTCTACAGTTCTGACTCAACCCCATGACCTACCCCTTAAAGCATTTTGGGAGGCCCTTATTTTCCACCTATATTTACCTTCACTTTTCCTGCATTTGTCTATACACTCTTTCCTTTTAAAGGTTGCCAGATCCTCTTACCTTCACTTCTCCCTAATGTGTGGTCTCTTTCCAAAGGTTTTTGGCTTGACATGTTTCGCAGCACACTAACAGTTTCCAGAGAAGCGCTCTGACGGAAAAAGTGTCATATTCCTATATTGTGCCTCACTTTGCATGTGCTCGCACGTTTCCTCCTCAGTGGTTGTGGTATGTTTGTAGCAGGGCAGCAGTTGGACCAGTTGCCAAAAGTAATTGCATGTGTTTGTGTGTGTGTGTGTGTGTGTGTGTGTGTGTTTGTGTTTGTATGGCAATATCAATAATTGACTCATTTTTCTGTGGAATACAAAAGAAGATATTTTGAGAAATGTTTTTGTGTCCATACAGTGGAAGGCGATGGGGAAATGTTGTTTGGCAACCAACGTTCTTCAAAATATCTTCTTTTGTGTTCTGCAGAACAAGGAAAGTTATACAGGTTTTAGATGTACGGCTTCACGGCTACAAAATAACACTTTATTAAAACTCCCCATAAGCAATTTTGCACGTTTACATTTTGCTATGAAGTCCGAGGAAAGCTTCAAACTATTTCTGGTTCTAATTTACACACATTGCACGTGTTTTACATTTACATTTATTCATTTGGCAGACGCTTTTATCCAAAGCGACTTACAATTGAGGAAAACAGCAAGCGATTCGTCTAAGTAAGCAATATTCACAAGAAGTGCTAGTAATACAAGGCAAAAACAACGTGAAAGATAGTATAAGCAAGTATATAGAGAACATTAGGAAAGGAAAAATAGAGGCAGATATTTTTATTTTTTATTTTTTATTATGAGACAGTTAAGTGCTCATGGAAGAGGTGGGTCTTCAGCTGTTTTTTGAATTGTGAGATTGATCCAGCCGTCCTGATGGAAACAGGAAGACATGATGTTTTCATGATTAATTCTGTTACAAGGTTATAGGCGACATTGTAATATACAATAAATGCTTTTGATAGTTGTAATCTACCACAACACATGCACAGCATGTACATTCAAGTGCATCATACATTGTACATTCAAGGTTTTACCGTCTCTAACATTAGATTCACTTAATTAGTGAAATCTGTGTGCCACAGACAGTGATTAAAAGTGAAAGTCTGCATGTCTCTCCTAGTTATCAAAGGTCAATGCTTTTGAATCTTAGGTTACAAACTTTGACCTTTTGTTATTGCACATTTCCCCCAGTCTACCAAACGCTCTGTTTTCTCACACACAAACACTCTATATTCTCATCATAGCCCTAAAGATATGCCTTTTTTATGTTGTCATTCAAAAAATAGCTTCTCCTTAGTCGAAGAAACAAGTAAAAGACATGCAGGTCTGTTTTAAAACACATACAGTACATGACACACCATGTGTGCTATCCACTGCAGGCATTCAACTGAATATTTTCACACACACGTCATGCGTGAGTAAGTGCTAAAACATTTGTACATTGAGATTATGAAATCACTTGGAAATCATTTTATTCTGTGTATGTTGTCATGTCTAGGGCATCATACATTGAGGAAAGCTAGTATATAAAGTGTATTTTCTTTGGATGTGTTCTATGTTTTTTCATTGAAATGTTTTAGAAAAGTAGCAAACTGTGTTTAAATAGAGTTTACTGTGTGAATTAAATGGTGCATTAGTGCTTTATGCTGGATTTTGTTCACAGTATTTAGTGCTAATGTTTAAAAGCTTATGTAATGTATCTGAAATGCAGCAGTGGCCAAAAGTGAAAATTGACGTTTTTCATTAAAATATTGTTAACCATGTATTACATTTGTCTGTCTTTGTCTCACTGTTTAGTTTTATGTATTTTAGGAGGCTTAGCAAAAAAATAACACACAACACATATGCAAACCTTGCTGACTCAAAACACAAGAGAATCGCACACAATATTACTACATAAAAGGAACAGCAAAATATTAAGAACTAAAGAATTTTAAGTCAATGTATGCTTTATTTCCTGCAAACTGATTTTCCACATTTTTTGTATTTTGATGGTTTTAGTAGTCTAACCTGATGAAGTATCACTTTTGGCCACTACTGTATATTTTTCCTAGCCTGTTTGAATAGAGCTGCACAATTCATCAAATTAATAATCAAAATTATGATGATCTAAGCAGGAACAGAGTCATTTCCAGCATTGCATTCAAGTGTACTGTTATTGGGTCAAATGTTTCTATTTAGAACATATGTTCTGCAGGGGTTGTGCATTGTAACCAATTACAGACATGTGTTTTGAGTCCAGAACTGCTGGCTGTTAATATATAAATACCTGTGTGTCTTATTTTCATATTTGTGCAGCCCTAATATTTTAACTAAGAAAGTCTTTAAACTGATGTTTATTATCAATGAAATGTGTGTATTTAATGTGTGTTACAGGTAGTGAAGTCTTGTTCACTATTACACTATTTATCCAAATGTGCAATGTTTTCTCACTGATGCATTAAATGCACAAGGCAGAGTGAATATTATGAGGATGCTAGCTGCTTCAACCTCTAGATATGGGCTTATAATGTATGTCAAATGACAAATCAGTATTTGTTACGTATATAATTATGTTACGTTTGATGTATTGTAATGATTGTTTGAGTTTTTGCTGAGCTGCGTATTTTCTTTAAATGTTTGCTTGACTTGCCCACACCTGCGTTTACTGTTTGTCCCTCATTCACTTTAGCAAACATAAGCACCATGATTGTGTCTGTCACCAGAGCTGTCAAATGTCTTATACTGTGTATGTGTGTATTTACTTGTGTGTAATTCTCTGTCTGTCAAAGAAGGGATTTTTTATATAGATTTCCAGATTGAGGTCCTTTGCCAATCCCACGCCCATCTCTCTACCACATACGTTCCTGTCTTCTCCTAATGTCCATAAAATATAAAAAGAGAAAAAAAATATTCAAATATTTCTGCCGTCTTCTGCATTCGGGAGTAGCTTTGTGTAAGTCGACCAAATGATTAACTAAATGCTTTAGCTCTTCAGTGTTCACATTTGTTGCATCCCATCAGTGATGTCAAACCATGTGTGACCTGTCTTGAAATTCAATTTGAGAGCTTTAGTGAGATTATCAATAAATGTGACTTAAATTTCAGGTTTTTCCCTCACACAAAGCTGTCATATGACTTCAGAAGACTTAAGGCTCTCTCTCCCTCTATCTCTAATCTCTCTTTATCACACATTCTCACACCCTCTCTGGCTTTGAATTAGTTTGAATTAGTGGGTTCATTGCTATGTAAAGGGGACCTGTGGGGTTTAACCTACTTAGTACGACGTTTAATAATGTATGAGTGAGACTTGAGAGCAGCGTGCAGCACAATAAGGTGTCTTTGCTTGCTTTTCCACTTTGATCTCTCCCTCTCGCTGCCGCCGTCTTTTTTTCTGCTTTTCTTCTCTCACATACGTTCTTGTTTCAAACATCTCCAGCAGAACTCCCTTGATTCCCTGCGTGCCTTCAGGGAGATTCATATTCCGTGCTCCATATGGGAGGATATTTGAATTTATTTGGATTTATTTGTGCAGCATTTGGAATCTGCAGGCTGGAGAATGGATGGGTAGCGTCGAGCAGAAAGATGGAAGATAGAGATACAATAATACAAATGGGATCGGTGAAGAGGCACGACGGACTCGAAGAGCCAGATTTACAGATAGACGGTCGTTTTTCGCTCATCGCTGCTCGCTCAAACTGTGTTTTTCTCCTCTTTCTCCTCTTCCTCCTCTTCCTCGTCTGCTCGCATTTTCAGGTCATGCTCGGATAGATGATGTTAATGAGGGTTTCTGACAGACGGTCTGTGTGAAGATGTTCTCTGCGCTCCTGAGGGAACTCTACAGTTAACAAGCTCACTGGGGAAGACCTTGGCAGCAGTTTCCCACGCTGTCAGGCTGGGTTCAGCACTCAAGAGCAACCACTGAGTGTTAGGATTGTGGTCTTGCCCTCTTTCGTTCTAACCCGACAGTTTGTTTACACTTGACTTCAGCGTGTGAGGCGTGGTTTCAGATTTTAGATGCGTAGTCGGATGTACTTGATGTCTGGGAGCCAAAACTAAAGAATGCACTACACATTCCTGCTGTTATTGAGTCCAGCATTTATAATAGTTTGGGATCTGGAGTATATGACCTTATATCATGTGAGTTTTTTATGGGAAACCATATATCTAAAGAGCAGATTTTGAAACTGCACTACTTTGTCAGTATATTTTCTCTTGTTTTCTAGTAGAAATATAAAACAATAGTTATCCGTTTTTTGCAAATAAACTCTTAATTTTCTTCATAAATAAAATGACCTCAAATATTAAGTCTCGGTTTAGGAAAAAATATCAAAGTTAGGTGCTTTGGCTGCACGATGTTGAGGAAAAATGCTATATACTTGGTAACTTGGTGAATAATGTAATATACAATATGCTTCACGATAAATGAGCTAAAAACTTGTTAAGTATATAATTCAAAACATTTTTCTTACTCATTGAAAGATATTTTGGTATTTTAATATTTGAGTTAATATCTTAGGTCATGTGGCTTCTTGGTTTAAGAATTTATTGATATTTGTGCTAAAAAAATTAAAAAATACTAAGAATGTGAGAGCGAGTTAGTTTTGTTTTTAATTTTATTGTAGTTTACTTATATTTTAAATTTTGCTTTTATTTTTAGTTTTTATGTTCATTTTTGTTATTTTTGTATCTTTTTTGTTATGTGCTTTTGTCATTGTATTGTTTATTTGGTTATTTTTTATGTTGCTAAATAAAATGGATACATTTTTATTTTAGTTTTATATTAATTTTAGTGCCTTAAAATTATTTCAGTTCATTTCGGAGGCAAAATTCATATTTTTTTGTTTAGTTTAAGTTTTTCCAATAATATTTAGGCCAATACTTTAATTGATTTCAATAAACAGAAACTAAAATAACCTTGATGTGTGAAAACAACTGCTAATCAGTCAATCGGGTTATTAAAAGTTATTGGGTAATATCAAAATCTTCAAATGGACAAATATTGGCCATAAATGGTCACTAAATCTTGTATGGCTGCTATCTACTGTTTGAAAAGCATGCGTGTGTATTAAACATTAGTGTATTCTCTTTCTGTCTTTCCTAGGTCAAAGAGTTTGCTGTGTTGGATTGACTCACTGAGAGCATTTTGTGACCTCTGGAGCACAACTTCTCAATTCTTCTTGCATCGCATCGTCCTAAAACCCGGTGGATCTGAGTCAGCTCCACCTCCTTGCGAAGAATCGGATTGTGACTGCTACGTAACAGCTCTTTCAAACTTGTGGTTCTAATAGATCAATCCAGCTGCAATTTCAGTCTTCATTGAAGTGCTGGAATTCACAGCACCTCACTTTTTTAGTGCACAAGTGCTTTGGGATTGCATCCAGAAAGTTACATAACACCAAACCGGAGCCTCGTATACCTGTGAGCTGTCACTCTGGTCCAATGGCGTCATAACCATTCATCCACACCCTAGACTGCCAATTATTAACCAATTCCTCTTCCTCACAGACACACACACCCACTATAGCAGCAACCGCAGGGACAATCGGTTATACAACTCTCCTGGTTGGATTATCAAAGCAGCTCATGATGGGAAAGTAAAGATCGGCCATCACGGATAACCGGCACAGAGGTCTAGGACTCAGTGTTGTTTCTGAGCGTGCCATGTCTGGAAACGGCAACCCCTGCCCAAGCCCCGGAGGGCTGGGCACCCCTTTAGGGGGCTTCCCCATGCCCCACTACCCTTACTTTTTTTCTCATATGTTGGGTGGGCTTTCCCCTCCAACCCTTGTCAGTGGATACAGCACTCCATCTCCGGCAAGTGAGTATCAGTGGTTTCCTGTATTTATGATGGGTGACACATCTACTGTTGGTTATCGTGGTAGATGTGACATATGAAGCTTGGTTTTCATTTCTATCACAATTAAATAATTTAAAGTCTCTCCTTAAGTTTTGCTTTTATAGCTTGATTTTTTTGTGTAAATGCATGTGAGAAAATCAATATGCAACTAAAGTGCCTGATTATTTATAATCCAATCCCTCTAAAGGTCAGGCCCACAGATCTGACTGATGTTTGCCCCTGTATGACATATCGCTTTTTTGCTTCCTAATCTCTCTGTAAGTCACTTTGGATAAAAGCGTCTGCTAAATGACTAAATGTAAATGTTACTCTAGGCCTTATTTAATTTGCTCACAACCTATACACGATCCCTGCTGTTTCATGAGGCCCATTGCCTTGATGTGTCAGATCTCATTGATTTATTTAGCTTATCACCAGTATCTGTTGTTTGGCCTGTTCTACACTTGAGGTGCAGAAACCACTGGAATGTTCCTGGGCAAAACGAGATGCCATGCTGCCCACAGTGCCTGAGGTTATGGACGTCCTTATGTGAACTTAAATCGTGTGTGTTTGCTTGTGTCTGTTTGTGCATGAGTTTTGCATGTGAGTACTTGATGGTTACTGAATGAAACATCATAACAGATGGTTGCGTGAGCATGGCCTCCTCCTATATATCTAGTTTTATAGTGTTCTATAGTGTGACATATTTTTAACAAAACACACAGTCTAGTTTAAAATATATTTTCTTCTAAATTAAAAAAAAAAAATTTTAACTGATAAAAGCGTCTTATTTACCCAGTTCTAACCATTATATGAGTAAAGAAATTAGAAGGAAGAGAGAGTTTATCTCTCTGCAGAGAGAAACAAGGAGTTTCAGAGCACATAACCGCTCTGTTGTTTAGTGATCTGTCCACTTTGCACACTTGATATGACGGTATATAATGTTTTGACTCCGTGAAAGTGCATCTTGAATCAGCCAGCTCTGCAGCGGCTGCCGCCAAACGCCGCCAGCAGGGAAGCTTTGGCTCTCAGTCAGCGACGGCTCCCTCCTGAGCCTGGAGCTACTAATGTGCCTTTCTGCATAGTGCTATATGACAAACAACCCTCTGCCGCTCACGGGGGCTAATTATTACCCGGCCCCCGTCGACTCGCGGAAAGACTCTGCAAGCTGTCGAGCGAGAAAAGGCGCACAGCAAAATTTGGCGCCCCATGTGAGAAAAGAAGTCGGGGGTGTTGTGAAGACATTATTATTTTGCTTCCTAAGGGATGATGCAAAAGTTTGCATGGGATTACCTCTGATAAACCTATTAGTCAAGGAGACTGTATCACCATAAAACCCAAATAAGTTTCTGTTGCTTTTGCTGTGGGCTGTGTATTTGCATGAGGTCTAAATGAGGTTTGAGAGAACATAGGTGGATTTATTTATCTTCTCTGCAAGTGTTAAGCTCTCATTTCACATGAGTGGTGTGAGATATGGAATATGGATAGATGTGGAGGTGCATGTTAGTGTAGAGATCCCAACTTGGTCGCTCCCGACTTGAGCAGGCGCTACAAGGGTTCCCCAGGGTGTTCCTTGTCACTTGCTGTGCTGTAATGAAGTGTCAACTGGCAGGCATAGAATTCAGCCAGCTGGAGGGTAGGGTGATTAGATTCGGGCTCGGTGGAGTTATGCAGACTTCTACCTCCGGTGTGGACTTCTTAGTTAAGATGAATTATGAGTGTTTCAGTATAGTTTCATAGAAGGCAGTTTTGAAAGTGGACCAGTGTTCTCCTAATAAAGATTGAAAGTCTAATTCTTGTTTGGTATGCACAAAGTATATAACAGTCTTTGCTTTTGTTAAGTCCCTAAAGAAACACCAAATTGTGCATCTACCACTAAGGAAGTGAGTATAGAAGTTGAGTACACCAAATAAACAACTCACACAGAGAAGCATGTCATAAATGTTACAGTTCATATGCTGGGCGAAACTGCCATAAATGTATGTTTCTGAGTTCTGCAAAACTCAGTAAAGTCTCAGTTGGATGTCAATGGTGTCTGCAACCAGAATTCTCTCATCTGTGAAAATTTTGCTATATAGCAAACTTCTATTTCTGTAGCTCAACTGGAGCAATTTTAAAACTTGATGTGGCGTTTATGAGGAAGGATGTTCTAGATTTTGCTGTTATGAACATGACAATTGTTAAAGCTACTTACTACTTAACAAAATGATGAGGACGTAGAAGATCTCCACGAAGAAGTTTATTGAAGCAAAGTACATGAAACAGTTTGCGTACAGTATGGAAAATCATAAAAAATGCTTTACAGACGTTAACCAAATCTGTGATATCAATATAGTAAGAACTTGGTCTTGCTCATGCTAAGGTTAACATTTGCATGGAATTGCTCGCTGGTGGAGTATTAAATATGCTGTAGCTATTCTACATAAACAGCTACATGAAATCATGGTTATAGCAGGAGTCTTGAGGACATAGACCTTCAGGATCGACATTAAAGTGATAGTTCAAGAAGATATTTTGAAGAATGTAAGTAATCGAACAATGGCAGTACCCATTCACTTCTAAGGAATAGACACAAAACCAATGCAAGTCTATGGATATCGCCATTCGGTTGCCAACATTCTTTAAAATATCTCTTTTGTGTTCTGCAGAAGAAATAAAGTCATACGGGTTTGAAATGACAAGAGGGGGATGACAGAATTTTCTTTTTTGGGTGAACTATCCCTTTAAATTGCCCTGATCTGAATGATCTGTCACATTTTTCTTGACATGGATTAATGGCATACTGAACATGTTAGGACATCCATTAGTTTCTGCTGTTTTTCTCAGTTGTCTGCTCTTTCTCTAGTGAACACGAGGCTAATGAAGTGTTACACCAGTTAGGCCTTCCAGGCATTGTGTTCTACTGGGGCTTCCATACGTCTTTTAACAAATCTGGGCTGGAGTTTTTTTTAGGATAGCCTTAATCCTTGATAGCTCCATTTCCTCTGATTCAAACTTCTATTCTGCCCTCAGCCCCCAAAGCGCCACTTGAGTAAAATATAAAATGCAGTTTAATGCCACAAAGTGGGTAGCATTGAACTACCAACAACCCCTGCCTCCGTCTCTCCAGGGCTCCTGAAGAAAGAGGAAGAAAAGAAATATTTAAAGCAGGCCAGCTTTGTTGTGCGGGGAAATGAAGATGAGTTCAGTTTATAAATTTTAGATATGTAGCCTCTGATGTCTCATTGGCTTTTCATAAGCAACAGCAAAGCGGCAGAGTTAGCAAATGTGAACACGAGTCCAATCTTGCGCTGTCCTAACTTTGCATGATATTCAGATGACTTTTAACCTTAAAGTGTGCTGTGTTGAATTATTCATAATTCTCAAGTTGCATGACTAAAGCAAAAGAAAATAAAGTACTACTGCATAATGCACTTGTCTGTTCTTTGCTAAAACAACACGGCTAGTAGACTTGACATTATTTCCCTATTATGTTTCCCAAAGTAGGACATGCTCCTGGATTTCTATTAACCAATTAAGTTTTAGGTATGACGTGAGCAAAAAGCTCAGCAACCAATCATTTTCCACCGATTTTAAAGATTAAAGGTTTGGATGTAAAGGTTGGGCATAGGCCAACAAAGGATAATGATCATAGAAACATTGTCTAAATCGAGAAAGTCATACAGTGTCCTAAAAAAGACTTCTTGTCTTGTTTTGACCATTTGACCAAAGCTTAGAAAACAGCACTTCACCTGCTACATCCAGTACATCTGTCTGATCTTTAGTCTGGTGCTTTGCAGTCTATTGCCAAAACAACACCTGCCTATCCTGCTCCAGCTGTCTGGAACACGTTTTGATAGATGTCAGACAGCAGTCGTTCACTCTCCCACTCAGCATGTGTGCAGCGATGGGCCTGTTGCTGTCAGAACATCCCTGGTTTCGCTCTGGCTCCTGCAAGTGTGAAAATGCTGTCTATCCGCTCTGGCATGGGCTGCCCAAGTCGTTTAGCTTTCGGATGTCATTGGGATTCCCATCTACTCTGAATGAGGAGCAGACCACCGGTGTTTGTCAAGCCTGCTGTTTTTCCTCTTCGTCACAGTGGATATTCTTTATGCTGGTCGTGCGGAAGATGGATCTGCATTTGGCAGCCTCCACCTGGGATGCGCCCAGGCTGGGCGTTCAGCCTGCAGGCCTGTCAGGGTGATATTTATGTCTACTAACCTTCCATCCAGGGCCACCATGTCACTGGTTCATTTGTACAGGGGTTAGGATGTTTAATCACACATCGTTGCTTGTGACAGAGATTGGAACAATTAGTCTAATGTAGTAATTAACAATAATTCAGATCTCCAGTAATGTGTGATAAATTGCACACCCCATGGGATCCAATATGGAATTAGCATCTAACTTGAACTACATTTAACTGTGGTGCTAAAGCAGAAGATGCAGGATTGAATCTAAACTTTTAAATACAGTAATAAATGTATAGCACCGAGAACCGAAAAAGATTTCAAATAAGTTGCCAAGTGCACCTGTATTTCTGAATCGCGTTGTTGCCGGGAGAATTGTCACTGCTCATTTCTGTGTGTCTAACATGGCAGCCGTCTTCTCCATGCCTGGAGCAGCAGATCGAGTTCATGACAATCTTACTGTCACAGCTCATATCTGAGACTGGTATGGTTGTCATTGTTTGAGCAGTCTGATTCTGATGCATTCTGATGTTGTTTACTTGTGTCTGACTCGAACGCTCACCGTATTGATTTCACAGTTCGGCTCTGATCTGCATTCGCCCAATCGCTGGTTTGAGTTGTGGAAAGACACATTTGTCAGGGGGGAACTTCGGATATCTTTTACATTTGAGCAGCATCTTTAATATTTTGGTAGACGTTCCCCTAAAGTTTTACCTCTGGGGTGGCCATAGGGGTTGTGGCTGCTTCTTGTTCCCAATTCTCTTTAAAACAACTTGTAGTTTGTTGAAATGTTTTATAGAGTTGTTGCTCTCCTTAACATTGTCAGATTGTGTTGTCAGTGTTTTTGATGCTTTTAAAGGCCTAGAATATAGTGCATAAAAAAAGAATGTACAGGTTTACATCAACATTGGGGTAGATGGGTTAGTTCACCCAAAAATGAATATTCTGTAATCATTTACTCACCCTCTTTTTATTTCAAACTTCTTTGACTTTCTTTCTTTCGCTCTTTCGCACAAAAGAAGATATTTTGAATAATGTTGGTAACCAAACAACAGCAGTCCCATTGATCTCTATTATGGACACAAAACCAACGCAAGTCAATGGGTACCAAAGTTGTTCGGGCCGACATTCTTTAAAAAAAAAATTGTGTTCTGCAGAAGAAATTACGTAATGAATGACAACATTTGGGTGAACTGTCTTTTTAACAAAAGTGCAGACTGGAATTTTTAAGGGAGTCCATTTTTATTTACAATGAAAGTATGTACCACATGACCCACTTCTCCTCCATTACTTTGTAAAAGTTCACCTTAATTCTATATAATATCAACCACAAATGTTCTTATGCATCAGTACACCACATTGACAAGTTCTCTTCACTGACAGGAATGTATATGCAATTTCTTTTAACTATTTGTTTCAGGTCTGCGTCATCGACCACACCGTCTTTCTCACTGTGAAAACAAGTAGCAACAGTGGAAGCTCTCATGAGCGTGTGTGGGGTGTTATCTGTTCATCACAGAAAGTAGTGCATCCTCAGGCTGGTCAGCATTAGCATCTGATGAGTCATTGGCTCTGACTAAACGCCATATGCAGCTCGCGTGTAGAGCATTTCATGTTGGCTCAGGCGGCATCAACTGATCCCAGTGTCCGTACGACGTGCGGCGGGGGGCAAGCAGACAGGGTGGCGACCGTGCAGCCTGCAGGCATCTTAAATCACCACGGGTCAGGTGGCCTTTCAGAGAAGAATCTTCCCTTTTGGGTCTTGAATTTCTTCTCTCTCTCTCTCTCTCTCTCTCTCTCTCTCTCTCTCTCTTTCTCTCTGTGTGTGCTCTCTGGCACATATATTTCTGACTAAATGACAGGACCCTTTCTAACTATCAAAAACGCAAGTGTTTTTGTTGAATATTTTTCCAGGAGGTTTGCACACTGTCATTTCGAGCACTGATAAGCTGAAGAGCAACTCTTCATATAATAGCAGCCGTTATACTGAGCCATTTTAAATGAAGCCTTGATGATAGTGAAAAACAATTCCAACAACCCTAAGCATGTATTCATTGTCGTCCCCTCATGATGAAGTTGTATGAAGGCCGTTTTAGTTGAGGTGTGGAAAGGCACTGAGGATCCCTCGAGGAGAGCACGCTCTTAGCATGCTTTTGAGAGGCCACGGGGTGACACTGTTAAAAGGTTGGCGCTCGCAGGTCGCTAAAAGCCTGTTAAAGGAACTGCTTTTATTGCTCCTATTCTGATCCCTCACTTGCTGGCTCGACCTTCACAAGTCCTTGAATTGGAAATGAGGGCAAGCAAGAGCATTAAAAGTGATGTTTGTGTATCTGCACACTTTCATATGGACACATTTTGTTTAAGTCGATAAGAAATTATTTAGATTGTGGAATCTAAACGTGAACGTGGAATCACGATACGTATATATATGCTCTGGTTTAGCATTCAAGCCATCCTCATACCATTGCATTGTTATTGTAAGAGCAGACTTAAATTAATCTTTAATGGGAGACGATGACCATTGATGTCATTGCACATGCGCAGAACTCCCGGTTTCAGTTTTCAATCTGATGAAGTGTTTACATGTCAAGCGGATTAGAAAAGGTATATAAACCACCCCTTACAATCTGAATACTTTAATATAATATCATGGCATATTACCTTGTTCAACACAATTATCTAACATTTGTTAGATTTCAGGGTGAAAACATTTTGTGATGCAAGAAGAAAGTTTTCCAATGGGGAAAGAAAAATAATCAAATTCAAAAGGAAAAACAGGATTACTGCCCCACTGGCAAACATCTTTTTTTAAAGCCTAAACTTCAGAAATTCCTCACCAAAAAATGGACATTCTTTTCAAGTGAATATCTTGTTTTAAGGATGCTTAAATAATTGTGTTTAAAACCACCACCGAGTCAAAGTTTGTTTTTTTCTATGTAACTCAGGTGGAGTTCAGTGCAATTTACGAGGTAGTGCACACATGTATTAAAAAAATGTCACTGACAAAAAAGGCCTACCATCGAAATGAGTCTTCACACTCCATAAACTCCAGATCTGGCCTGCTGCTTTAATTGAACTGAAATTTCTCATAAACAGAGTATCCACTGAGTTTATTTGGTTTTCTGACTCATCTAAATGCTTGTGTGTGTGCTTATGCGCTTCAGAGGTTGTGAATCACAGCTTCAATGAGCCTCTGTCCAATAAAACAGTGTATGAAATCAAATGCACGAAGCAAGTCACATAGTTTTATCTGATCATTTTACTTTTGTAATGTGACATATTGACCTATATTCATTCAAATTATAGGGCGGGGTTTACTTTATCCTTGGGAAGTGATTGGACAGTGAAAAGTGGGTATTCCAATGCCAGACTTGATGAAAGTATGTATGCTAAGATTTAGATCAAACGGTGTAAAAGAAGCCTTTTTTTCACAGTCAACTAAGATTTTAAATGTGTTTCTGTTTTTCATGTTTTGTCCTTTATTTATACTTCCTCTTTTGAGTCCAGGACTCAACTTGGTATGCATGCTTGCATTACAGTTTGAATGTCAACATATATATATATAGGACTTCCCCATTTTTAAGCCATGAATAATTTCACAATGCCGTAGCTGAGCAGTAAAGAGGTACGATGTATATGTTTGGCTGGATGTGTTGCCCAACGACAGTGAGGATGTGTTGCTTCTAGTGCAGATTGAGGAACACTGGCTTTTCATACACCCATTAATATTTGCACATACAGACACACACACACACACAATGTCCCGTAAATCAGAGCCCCTGGGGGGCGCCTATTGCAGTTAACTCCTTAAGCGATTTAATAGGCCTATTTGGGGGTGTATTTATAGAATGATTTAGCACGTGTTGATTTCCTGCGCTTGTTTACTCAATTCTGTCAGACTTCTTCAAGCAAACTTTTATGAGCTCTTAAAGGTTTTCAGTAGCTGCCGTTGAGAGAAAAGGAAGTGAATTCAAACTTGTATCAGCTGCCTGTGCCACAAAAGAGGGTTCGTGGCACTGCTAGTTCTTAAACGCCATGCCAAAAACATTACTGCAGCCACCAGCTCTCACCCACAGTGTCACAATGAATATTGGGCCTGTTTGGTATGTTGTATTCAAGTCATTAATGTAAAACACAAGGAGATTTGAAGAACGCAACTGTTTGGTGTTGATGTTTTTAGCTGTCAATGGAAGAAAATGTGCACTGTTTTACAGCTTTGAATAACAAATGTAAAAGCTTCATGAATATTTCAAATGTAACAGCCCGATACTTCATGTGAAGAATTCCAGACCATAGCATTCCCAAATTATCAGAAACAAACTTTCAACCAGTTTTTATACACACTCAGTCAAACAAAACCTCAAAAGCATTCCCTTTCAACATGCTCGAGTGTTTTCAGCTGTGATGTTTTAGGTAAATCACAAATGAAAGTATAAACTGTAACACATTTTGTTTGCTCTCGGTCTGATTTCTCAGACTAAAGAAATTACAACCATGTGTCATTTTCATGCTCCTAGTCCTGACTGTAAGAGGGTGTGCTAGTGTACTGTACATTCACAGAAGCATATGTTTGTATCTGTGTGTTATATGAGTGAGAGGTTACTTCTGAGGCTGCTGTGTGTATTGACAGATGTTCATAATCCAGCTGTGACAGACCCAGCCCTTTCTGGCACACACGCACACACACACACACGCACGCACGCACACACACACACACACAGGAAATGTTGTTGTGTAGCGGCAGGATTTC
The DNA here is from genome assembly GCA_026939265.1 of Oreonectes daqikongensis. Taxonomy (NCBI): domain Eukaryota; kingdom Metazoa; phylum Chordata; class Actinopteri; order Cypriniformes; family Nemacheilidae; genus Oreonectes; species Oreonectes daqikongensis. Next base: position 6,983,868 of record JAOTQM010000013.1, read on the forward strand.
TCTTGTAGCAGATGAGATAATACAGCACACTTGGTTCTAGTCATTAATATTAAGTGTGAGTTTGGTGACAGAATATTTTCTGTGTTAATATAGTATGTGCACATTTCAAAGCTACATACTTTGTCAAAGCTTAATCTGCAGATGATAACTAACCAATTAACACAATTAACTAACCACATCTCACACATTCAAAATGAACTACAAAGTTGTTCAAATGCATTTCTTTGGTCATATCTTAAAAAATGAATAATAATGTAATAAATAATATCCACATGACGGCACTGCATGTACTTTCCATCAATTAGGCAAACTGATTTCATTTAGTTAATGACTTATTAATGAAACATATTTAAACGTTTTAATGCTTCACAGTTTCTTATGTATTGCACAACCACATTTTTAGATCTAGTGTTGGGAACTTTAATGGAAAGTGAATTTCAGTTGACACCCTTTTAATTAAAGAAATGGACACATCAGACAGCCCTGCTTAAAACATGCAATTACAGAGACATATAGAGGACAGAAAGAGCCCGTGTGCGTGTGTGCACCTGTGACCACCCAGATTTATTGCTTGTATTTGTAATTGTCAGCTGCCATCAGTAGATGAGAAGAAGCTTTTCCATTATTGCCTGACGTTTATGGTGCATCTGTAATTATTTCAGTGCATGTGCCGCTGGTCATCTGAGTCTGCTGGTCATCTGCTGGCAATTAAAGTCGCAGCGTTCGGTTTCATTTGTAAATCTTTGGCATTATAGGAATTTTTCCGACAGCTCTTTGTGGTTTACAAATAACATAACTAGAAGGTGCATGTTGATCCGGTCTTCACTCTTAAAAATAAAGGTTCTTCACATGGAGATGCCATAGAGGAACTATTTTTGGTCCCACAAACAACCATTAAGGCAAAGGTTTTTTAAAGAACCATCTCTTTCTTATCTTTTTATAATCTGAGGAATCTTATTTGCCAATTGATGTTAAAGGTTAAAGGTTCTTTATGGAACCATTTAGACAAAAAAGGTTCTTCTATGTCATCGTGAAGCACCTAAATTTTTAAGAGTGTAGTTCATACATTCACCAGTATGAATAAAAAATGTGGCTGATTAACAAATATAGACCTTTAAACTGATCTGTCTTATATATCTGTCACTATTTTATTCTATGGTTTAAATCGCAGTTAACTAAAAGCTATTGGAGTTATATAATGAAGATGCAAAATAAAAGAAAATTCCAATATTAGAATTTTTCTGAACAGTATTGGCAAAACATTATTTCATCACCAAATAAAATTTGCACACATAGCAGGAGCAAATGCAGTGACTATTTTCTGCTCCGTCCTGAGGTTTCCTCCTGCTTGGCACTTTGAGTTTTACTTGCTCCACATGCAGCAGGTGGTATTGCCTTTACAGGATAAATTTGCTTGCCAAATTGTAGTGTAACCACTTATTACAGAGTTAGCCAGCTGCCGTGAGTGAGCGGGTGTACTGTGGTTTTAGGTGCTGTATAAATGAGCTGAAGCACAACGGTAACTAACTGTAATGCCATTCTAGCAATTGAACATAAAATGAAAACATTATTAAGAAAATAACTTTAAATTGAACTTCGAAATAACTTCAAATTGGTGATTTCTTCAGGATCATGTTTCAATGTATCTGGTTAATTTCTTTCAGCCGTCTTCTCTAAGGAGTTTTGTGGATCATTGTTTCTTCGTGTGAGTGTGTATGAATGTGTCTCCTGTGTTTATTCCTTATTTGTGCCTTTGATGTGCATGATGTACACCATATGTAGGCCTATCTTGTCCCTCGAAACTTGTTTATCTTTATATTTGTTTATCTTTAATTTGTGTACAAATCTGAGTGAGCATGTGTGCGTGTGTGTGTGTGCGTGCGTGCGTGTCTGTGCACGGCTGTGTTCCCTTCCTGTGGGCCTCCAGACCAAAGCCTCCTCACAGTGAGAGAATAGACTGGTTTATTGGAGGCCTGTCAGGCTCAGACTGAATTTACTGCCCACAGACAATGTTTATCACTCAACAGAGGGTAATGTGAGCAGAAAGCGGTGGAACCAGAGAGGGAGGGATGGAAATAAAAGACGAGAAGGAGGCGGCAAAGCAGATCCAAAGCCGGGGAGGGCTTTCTGGCCCACTTCTCACTATAGCTCATAAATCTCCAGACCCCATCCTGAGATATGTGTACTAGCAGAGAAAGTGAGGGAGGAGGAGAGAAAGAGGAAAGAAGGGAATGGAAAGGGGAGGAGAAAACAGCAAGACACCGTTCTATAACTTCTAAAGTTAAAGCATTGTATATTTTTATCTCTCTATCTCTGTCTATCTCTATATCTGTGGTGTTTGACTCATTGTGTAAGTGGTGTGTATGGGGGTGTGTTTTATGAATATTGGTTCCTTTGACCTGAATAGTGGAATCATTCGCACGAATGGTCCAGTTGCATGGCCTTTATAAACATGGAAACTATATGTTTCTATGCTTTGCTATTATGGTAAATTATGTGTAAACTTTTGCAGCTATAATAATAATTGTTTGCCTTGGCCAATAACCAAAATGATGGTATTATAAATGTTTTTTTGTATTTATAAATGTATTCAAAGTGAAATTGTGCATTAAAACATTATAATGTAGAGTAAAAAAAACCTTTGAGAACTTTCAAAATCTCACATACAAAAAGTGGAATTGATTTTATCTGTGATATTATTTGCTTACTGTATATGTACATTTCACCTTTTAAATGAGCTACTATTGACTTTCTAGTTTTCCTTCGCGTGCTGTCGTTTATAGGAACTCTTGTTGTTGTGTATTGTCACATTAAGTTCACTGAAGTTTCGTGTTGTGTTTGTGTTTGTGTATGTTGTGTTTGAGTGCCTGATGGCTGGTGTGAAACTCGGTGACCCAGACTCCGTCCTCTCTCACACCCTCACATTCACACATTCACACTCCATGCCTGCTGACATTCTGCTGTGCCATTGACGATGTGCCGGGCTGACAGCGCACGAGAAGGGTGTGGGTGTTTCTTGGAGGGTTAGATGTGAATAATAAGTCTTTTTATTAGAACTTAAAATGTCATTATTATACATAAGCTCTCATGTCTCCATTATGTACAGCATCTTTTACATACGTTTAGCAGTTTCATTACCTTTTACTTATTCAATACCTTTTTGTGTTACCTCTTACTAACTCTCTCTCTCTGTCTTTCACACTCCCTCCTTTTTTCTCTCTCTTGACCGTAGGGCTCCCTATCCACTAAGGTGCTGAATAATTAATGGAGGCAGGCTGGGTTGATTAAAACAACACATCAGTCTGACCTCATTTAGTAAAGGCATGACTCAATGACAGGAACCAGCAGTGTCCTCTTAATGACGGATTACTCCTGACTGTGTGTGCTACTGTAAAGGGATTAGCATTCTATACACACACAAATACACAGAACTCATGAACTGTAAGGAAAGCCTATAAACGTACACAAACTCTACAATTAAACTTTCACTGGAATGTTTAGCAACTCTCTTGTACAGGATAATGTTGCTTAACTTTGGTTTGTTAATGAATAGTTGCATCAAGTGGAAAAATGAGTGGAAAAGGCTTTATATAGACAAAAAAATACAATATTGAGAATTTGTGTAATGAAAAGAATTTTTACTGCTAACATAAGAACAACTTTCTTCAAAAATGTTTAGTGACAGTTTTAGGCAAGGGGTGTTCTTGTCAGATTTTTGACAGTATTTTTGGTGTGTTGTATGTTTTTGTGACATTTCTGCGAGAGCATACACTTCAATGTCTTTGGTTTAGATACAGATTAAAAATGCCCATTGTATTGGTAGCTGACAAATATACAGCAAATGTGTCCTGTTTGACAACTACCCTTATATACATAATATGTCATATGAATTTTCACATTTGTGCCTAGTAAATTCTTGAAGAAAAACTGTGCTGTTTTTTCTTTTTTGTGCTTTTATGAACATGCAATAACAGACTGATGCAGTGACTGATGGATGAAGTCACAAAGACCCTCCTATCTGTGATGGATGTTACTTCCTGGTGTATAAGCAATGTGTCTCCGCTGACCACTTGTGATGGGATCTCCCATGATGGATTTTAATACCAGGTGTAAAAAAAATGCATTTGATTCATGCCTTTATTTTTCTCTAACAGCATACATTCAGAGAATTCCTACTTTGAGGATGAGCAAAGTAATGTATTCTGTTTAAGATTCTTAATGTTAACTTGATTAGGCAACAGTTTTGTTTAAAAGGGAATGACCGCCCAGTAATCCTACTGCCAAACCCTTATGCCATCATGTCTGTATCAATCAGGTCCCAGTTCAGTGGCTTTCTGGAATGCTCTAGAAAGAAATGATTTAAGAGGCTGGCAGTGAGGCAGGGAGATGAATAAACTGCCTCATTCGTCTACTCCAAAAGGAAAAGTTCATTTGCTAATCATTTGTGGCACATGGAGCAGAGAGTTCCTTTTTGTTAATTGTGTCTGAGAGATGCTATTGGCTTTTCTGCTTTGATTTTGTACCCTGCCCTGTGGTCGCTGACAACTGCTGTTCTTTCTTCTGTGAGGGGAGGGTAATTGTGACAATTACCAATTGCTGAGGTTAAATTGTTAATGGCTAAAGGTAATATTGAATGCATGAAGCTGGTGTGGGCCTAGCTAACATTCTTTTGTAAGGACACCTGGATAGCCAAACCTTATATTTTCAACATCTGACATAGAATTAAAAGTATGTAGATTTTATTAGTGGTTAAAGGTGATTTGCAGATCTAGTAATATTAAAATGAGAAAGTTTGTCTATAACCAACAAAGCTGTATCAGTGGCTTAGGTCATGACTGTTCCCATGTAGATACCTTTTGTGTTTTTAGGATCACTTTATATTAAAAGTAACTTTTAAAATATACGTTGAAATTCACAGCTCCAGTGAGGTATATTTTACCAAATTGTACAGAAGCGATCCCACTCATAAATACATATATATGGCATATGTCCAAAAGCTCAGAAATTTCTTTGAACTCTTCTGGGATTTTATATTGCTCAATATCACATCAAGTCATCTTTAAGAACATACACTGGTACATGGTTAGCTGATCTGATGTAAATATTCCTCCTGCCGATAGTATCGTTTTATAGTTTTATCATCAGTTTTCCCTGGAGACTGTTTGCTTTCAAAAGCACTACAGTGTATTGATGGATTGAGTAGACTTTTAGATGCTGTTTCGTGCTGAGCATATACTGTAGTGTTAAGGTTTATTGTAAGTTAAAAGAAATGTGAACCTTTGAAACTAGAGGGAAGATGGAAAAGGGCCAGTGCGTAAATTTGCTGAGCTCAGCTTTTTTGATCTCAGTGCCTTTGGCTTGAAGACAAACTGAAAATGGTGTATTGATGTTTGTCACGTTTACAGGAGTGTTTTGCTTCTGGCATGGAGGGTGTAGATCACGTAGAATGGGAGAACGTTAATGTTGTGTTCTTGTGCAAGTGCATTAAACCATTTATTCTTGCAACACATGAGGTTAAATGTGATAGTGGGTAGAACTTGTCTCATGTCAACATGCAAAATATTTCCGGGACTTGGAATCAATAAGGAGGCATTGTAGTCATTCACAGTTTATCATTTCAAGCTACAATATGAACACAATTGACCTCTTATGCTGTGTGTTAAAGAAGGTAATGGAGACACTTGTGTTGCAAAAGTGGAATCAAACTGTTGAACCCAAACAGAATAGCTAAACTTAAACCAGAAGGTTAACATGCCTTCTGGTTTAAAACCTCCCTTTTCGAAAATGCTAGAACTGTGTCCTTTTGTTAATAAACCGACAGTGACTCATTTTCTAGCTCTCTTGTTAGTGTGTGTTTGTTAAGCTTGTGTTTATGTGGACATTTGGATATGGGAATTAGATGGCAAATCTATTTTTATTGATCGTGCCTATTATACTTGTTTAATCATTGTCCAAGACAGTTTTGAAGGTGAAAAGGCAACGACAATAAGCAATAACTCTTAGAATGAGAAGAACTTACATATTCTCAAGTCAAACTTTTATTTCTTTAAGAATGGGCTCTGCTATTACAAATATGTGGAAAGGCTTTTGGAGTGACAGTGGTTGTTTTCTCAGACTGGAGTTTGGAGACGGGAAGTGCAGTGGTTCTCGGAATGGGGACCAGAGCGACTGGCCAATTGGGCCGGGGGTCAGTGTGTTTGTTCCTGTTCATGCACCCCCCACCCCAACGTGGGTCTGCAGCTGCTCAGGGGAATTAGGGGAATCCCAACCTAACTATATAGTGTAAACTGCATGACCAAGAGCTGCATGTGCAGGAAGAGAAAAGCACTAAAAATAGTGTGAGATTGAAAACAAGAATATAGTCATTTAAGATTTTTAAATAAGTTTCCTCACTCTAAAAAGTGCTGGGTTGTTTTTGACACATGCTGGGTAAATATTGGTCAGAACACACTGCTGGGTTAAATATTACCCAATGATGGTTCATTTTTAACCCAGCTGTGTGTTCTGACCAATATTTACCCAGCATGGCTCAAAAACAACCCAGCACTTTCTAGAGCATTTTTCTTTCAGAATCTAAACCATTCGAGCAACTTCAAGTCCAAATTTCATTGCAATTATTGCAGTTGTATTTTTATTTTGACTGGACAGAACGAGACCACTTTCCACCACAGGTCCTTTGCTGTCTGCGTCTGATAAATTCTCTTTCAGGGGTTTCACATTGAGACGTAATTAAATGATCTCAATTTTTTGTTATCACATGGGATGTGTTTTGCAACGAGGTAGGGGACATTGTGTGTTTAGGTTCTTTCCAAATAATGCAAAGCATCGTCATTCATTTGAAAGCAGAAGTGAATTATTCCTTTAAAGGAGGACCCAGATGTGAGAGCTGGATTGTTGATGAAGGGGGGCTGGTTCCAGATGGTCCACCCGGGTCTGGTTAAATATTATCAGTCCACTGGCCTCCCCCACTGCCTCTCTGAGCCCGTAATCCATCGTAACTACCCAACCCTCTTTCATCTTTCTCCTTCTCTTTTCCCCTTTTCATTTCCCTCAGAGGAGTGGATTATGGGAGGTGTTCTTATTCTGCATGCAAGAAGCACTGTTAAAAAAGGAAAGGGGAGAGAAACACACAGAGAGAGAGAGAGAGAGCTCTTTATATCACACTGCCAAAAACAGATGTATAAATACAAGGTAAAACTTCAGCAGTGTTAACAAAGTGAAACTTTTTCTAGTTCGTATACCTAATGTATTTAACAGGGAACATATATGTGTGTGTGCGTGCATGCGTGTGACTTTTGTCTTCCAAAATAAGCTTGTTGTACTTATACACTGACACTAAATACCTTGACCTGACTTCTAAATTCGTGCATTAGGCAGATGCTTTGATCCAAAACAGCTTATTTTGAATTTATACCGTATATGCATCTATATTGTATCTGTCCCCTGAATATGGAACCTGTAACCTTAGCATGACTACTACATTGCCATAACAAGAATTAGTTAATGTTGTTTATTTTTTAATAATTTTTTATTTCAGTATTTTATTATATATGACATGAATATAGCATTTTATAGCAAAATATTTTCGCTCTTTTTGTGTTCCGGTTGCTCAACTAGTAGCATGGCGCTTGTCGAGGTCATAAGTTCAATCCCAGGGAACACGCATACTGATAAAATGTATACCGAAATGCCTTGTAAGTCACTTTCGATAAAAGCATCTGTCAAATTCCTAAATGTAAATGCAATGTTTATAAATGTAAGTTTCCACTTGTCAAAGACTGAACCTGTTATCTATAGAAGTTAAAGCATCAAGGAGCATCACGACCCGGTCAACAGCCTCGCATCCTGCTGTTGCCCCTCTTTCCCAACACAAGTGCACGAGAGCGCTTGAGGAATGCTGTGCCTCTATTGTAATTGTATCAAGGGAGGGGAACGATGGGTTAATTACCCTCTCAAAGTGGCCAGTGCACTTGGAGAGGAGGGTCAAACAAGTCATAATGGCGCATTTGCCAGGCCATTGTAAGTGCACTGTAACAAACTGACTGGCTCTTGTTTCGAGTTCAGACTGCTTTAGGGGGCTTTCGCTGATTAAAGGGGGGATTTGCGTTGGCTGCTTTCATGGGTCCTTGGCCAGGAGAATCGATATGTCAATAGGCTCCGTATCTATATGCAAAGCAGGGGTTTGGCCGGCACATTCGGGGCTTTTTGATATGCATGGGGCTTAGGCTTAAGCCACCGGCAGTAAAGGCCGTGCATTATCACAAAGGCCGCTTGATGTGCTCATGTGTGTTGATATGAGGTCCTCCACGGGGAGTGGGTCTGCTTTGATAAGATAGAGAGCTTGGTGGCCTGGAAGGCTCACTCTGGGTCTGGCTTGCCGTGTGTGTGAGGATTCTGAACTCTGTCTCTCATATCTGGCTTTTGTTTTTGCCCGTGTATACAACGATCCAAATTCTTCCTGCCTGGGGCCCACTATCACTGAGCAGTCCCACTGGGTTTGTGTGTGTGTGTGTGTGTGTGTGTGTGTGTGTGTGTGTGTGTGTGTGTGTGTGTGTGTGTGTGTGTGTGTGTGTGTGTGTGTGTGTGTGTGTGTGTGTGTGTGTGTGTGTGTGTGTGTGTGTGTTTTTGTCTCCACGTGAAAGGGAGTTGGAAGAGTGAGAGTGTCGGGGGTGAGGGTCTTTCCTCTAGGGGGTGTCAAGGTAATAGGCCTGTTTAGAGAGCAGACCCGCTATCTGTCTCTCACCCCTCTCCCTGTCGTGGTCCCAGTGGCCAGGAGCAGAGATGATGGGGGCTTCCTTTCATGCCATTACCATCCACAGAAGATGGAGTGTTGCAGGGACACTGGTTGGGGTCAACAGACCTCCCCCACCCCACACGCTGCTCCTCCTCACTCTTAAGCTCTTTGAAATGGTGATGATGATGGGGTGACCCCCGCTGCCCCCCTGTGCGACTCCCTCATTGAGGCTCGGGTTTGGTAGATCATTCCACTGCCCCCTCTTTCCCTCCCCAGAGCTCCACAGCAACCGCTGCCCCGGTCTCAGCAGCATTTGTCATGTCCAGACCCTGCAAGCTGCACCTCTATGGGGCTTTTGTTCCCCAACCTGCTGGCTAAGCAGGGGATTTCAGATGGACCATTAACATTTGAACCAGCACGGCACATTTCCCTATTACACCGAATCTGCGCTTGGGCCATTACTAGAGAAAAGAAGGAAGATTCATCATTTTGGTCACTACACATTGTACCACGGTAACATGTTAAGAGCTTGGCTATTAAGGAGAATTTATAGCATGATGTGGTAGATGATAGCGGTAATCATACAAAGTACAGGAAGACATTCATAAAGCACTCTTATGTGCATGTATAGATGTAGGAATATGCTGACACTATACAATAAGCGTCTAAATGGCCACGTGTGTAATTGAACTGTTCATCTGTTGGCTGGGACACAAGGGGTCAGAAGGTCAATAGGACATTATGATGCATAGCCGGGGGACAGGTGAAGTGGATGCACAGGCGTGGACTTGACCCTTTGTGCTACACCCTGATCTTAACAGAAAATTGGCCAAACCTCTGTCAAAATGAAATCGTATCAAATGTGTTACTGTACGAGCTTGTATCATACAGTAAGGAATTGTGTTACATTCTGCACTTAAAGGGACAGTTCACCCAAAAATGAAAATTCTGTCATCATTTATAAATTTCTTTGTTTTGCTGAACACAAAAGAAGATATTTGGAAGAATATGTCAGTAATGGGGTATGAGATCTGTTTGGTTACTGACATTCTTCCAAATATCTTCCTTTGTGTTTATCAGAACAAAGAAATGTATACAGGTTTGGAAAAATCTGAGGGTGAGTAAATGATGACAGAATTTTCATTTTTGGGTGGACTGTCCCTTTAATACTCTTAATATCCCACATACAGACCAAACACAAGTACACATACCCACATTCAAATAAACAAACAAACCACTATAAGGATGATACTAGATGCCAGATCTATTCTCATCACTTAATCCTTGACCTTGAACCAAGAGTAATGAGACTGGACTGCTCAAGCGCTCAGGATCATCAGCAGCGCCGCTGACCAGTCAATAGCCTTCAACCGCAAACATTACACATCTGGAAGAGCGGTGGTCCACAGTAGCTAATCTCCACCATATGTTTACCACAGCAACATGCATCAACTGCTATATAGTAACAGTGAACAAACACTGGTGCTAAAGTGCTAACCGCCTGATGCTTTTATATTGCACTATAACTTACAATGATCTATGAGTTTTGAGCAATAATGACACTCAGCCCTGGGCTGTATGTGCTATATAGGTAAGATAGCTCTTTTAATGTAAGTGTCAGGAAATAGCTTCAGCAAGGTTCACAGAAGAGTTAATGGTGTGGATGTCCTCAGATTGAGATCAAGGTCACTGAGATTAAACCTGTGAGATGTTTTATAATTTATAAAATGTTTTGCTTTGCCTTATGGTTTATACAAATGGCATTTAGCACAGTGATAGGGAAGTGGTGAAGAAATGTGTCATTGTTGAGAGTGTGAATTTTGATTCGCAACCTTATCTTTAACCTTTGTCTTGATGATAGCATGTGGTGCATCCACACTGTTCTACTGTGTAACGGGTCAGCACAAGCACTCATTGTAACGGACTCCTCCCTATCTAATATATTACAGGTATTGTGAGTGAATACAAACACCCATCTGCTTCCAGAGCACTAAAACTTTCAAAACTCACTTTCAAGACGAATTGCATTGACATCTATTCTCTAATTATAAACATCTCCCATGTATCTTCTCCTGACAATCATATTTCAGCACTCAGGGAACATTGATAAGAAGTGAAGCTTAAAGAAGCTTTTTAATGCGTATTTGGAGGAGGTGAAGGGGGAGGAGGTAGATTGAGGGTAATAAATAGCCTCACACTTTTAAGTTGCCAGCAGGTTTGCTCATGCATTTCCTCCTAAAGCTCCATAAAGTCTTTGAATTCCTAACAGCCGCAATACAACCCCTCCTCCCCCACTATACTGCCCTTCTCAACTCCTGCAATCTCCGGGTGTTGAGAATTTAAGGTTGTTTGCCTCCATCAATGACATGTGTAGATTACACTAGGACATGTGGATTTATAGAGTACAGTAGAGGTGTTCTTATGCATTTAAGCTGACGCTTGTCATTTGTTATAGTTTATACTGGTAATATAGTATTACCTATTTGGTCTATTGTATCCTGATGGTGTGTCTGTAGTGTTATGCCCTGTATTAAATATATAAAGTTGCAAAAAGTGAATTGTTATTCTTAGAGGCACTATATATTTTTTGACCATTTCATAGCGGTTATTATGGGATCTGGCTAAATCAAAAGGACTGGCCATTAATAAACGTGCATTTATTGAATGAGCAGCGTTTTGTGCGCAGGCTAATATTTTAGATGGTGAAAAATCAATACAGTACCTCTTACATGTCAAGGACAAAAATGTGAGGGCTGAAGCCGGAAAATAAGGGGAGGCTAATATGTCGTTTCACTGATGGATGGAGCCATCAGCGGCTGGCAGGAACCTTGGTGCGTCGAGCTGAGGGATGCTACAGGGCTGCAACCCAAGTGTTCATTGTCTTGTTATGAGCACCACTTTCCAGACAGTGTCTATGGATTTTGTGGTAGCAAACTAGCTAGTGTTGCAAAATGTTGTTTACCTCAATTTGAATTGATAAAGAAGTCCTGAGGTCGGCTTTTGTCTTCTTTATATAGATACAGCATGGTGGCTTACTTAAGTACTATGTAGAATACTTTTTTAAAGATTTAAAACACATTATTAATGCTGTTATATATATAGCAATAGATATTTGTTTTTCTTCTTTTTGTAGCCTACTTAATATCAACATGTTACCTCCCACCTTCTTATTTATTAGCTTTCTTGTTATTTCTTACAACGGTTGCTGTCAAAGCTTTTAATAAAAAGATAACAGCTGTCAAAACCATGTACACATGAGTTTGTACAAACTTTATCCTCCGCTTTTAATGGCGAAAGATTCTCCTGGATAGATAGCACATTGATAAGACTGAGATTAGGTTTATCAGCAGCCAATGAGAGAGAGGCAGTCAGAGTGGGGGTTGATGTGGGCGGAGCTTCTGCGCAGCTGCTGACACTCGTCAAGAATTGCGGTGTGGGATAGCCTGGGAAGTGCGTGAAGATCTGAGGTGCACTGGCGAAGAGTGCTTTTGTTTTTTTTAAGAGAAATTCCCCACAAGTATGCGAGCCGATCGACACAAGATGCTAAAGACATTACTTTGAATTCGCGTCTTCGCAGGGTCTGGAAATGCCGGAGCAAGTTCTTCCCTCGTCTGACCAGCAGCTCTTCTACAACAGGATTATTCATAAGATTTAGATCTCTCAACGATTCGGACGGCTGAATGTGTGTGTCTACAATAAATGTAACTTACGTCAAAACATCGTTTTTTAACAAGTATTTTGAGCATACGCTTCGTTTGGAGCGAGGTGGTGAATGAGGCGTTTGTGCGCTTTTTGAAACATTTGCTCTAACGTTAGACAGTTATCGGACGTTTCTACGGATTGTTCTCGTCTGCGCGCGAAATAGTGCAGTCGAACTAATGTCCAATATAACGTTACAGCTGCATTTCGCAAGTCGATCGTAGTATTGCAACAACTGGTGCAGGATTTTAAGATCTGAAGAATGTAGTTCATTCCCCGTGGACAGCGCGAGTATCTGCTGAACAGACTTGCACATACACTAAACAACACGTTTTCTTTAAAGTTGTTTTTCATGCACGCATTTTTGCTCATTTACATTTTGCATAGAGACGCTCCTGTGTCATTGTCGTGACGAGAGACTTTTTCTGTCAACGCAAACTTTGCAAGTTGTGTTCTTTCCTTTTCCACTGAATACCGAGTATCTTGCTGAAGAAACATAACACACGGACTGCTTTTAAAAAGAAGGCGTTTACGTTTGGAGGATATTAGCTTTTTCCATGATGTACGAGAGTGTGGACGTTGTTGGACTCACTCCAAGTCCGAACCCGTTTTTGAGCATGGATTACTACCACCAGAACCGCGGCTGTTTGATCCCGGATAAAGGCCTCGTGTCGGGAGCGGCCCGCGGGTTCAGGAACCCGCACTGGAGCGGCTCAAATCACTGTAGGTGGCCTTTTGTTTTCTCCAACGTAAATCTCTGTCCTTAACGTAGTCTCTGATCTAACATTATGCGGACAATTTGATTTCGTGTTCCTCCCCCGATGGCTTGATGTTGGGGGGGGTCACTGGGGCTCCCACGGGGCAACTATACGTCAGCTGATACGAGTGTGGGTATTTTCCTGCATGAACATGTAGGCTGTGTTTTTAAATCTAGTAAGCTGCCTGCCTAGACTACATGTCGTTGGTTTATAGACGCATTTGAAGTCTCACGTGACTAGGTGTTGCGGAATGTTACGAGTTTATTGAGTACTAATAAACCTCAATGTTTATATTCGTGCATGTAACCTATCAGGTTTCGTTTGAAAGAGTTTTTCTAGTCCGCATTCTCGTGAACTCATTGAACTAGAATGAATTAGAGTCTGGTAACTTAGTTAAACATTTTATTGTGGTGTATTATGGCCCTCACAGGGCAGAGTTGTTAATAATTGATGGCTCTTCAATTTAAAAGCTTTACTCCATATGCTGGTGCCTCTTAAACGCGATGTTAATAGAAATGAGTTCATTGTATGTAATGCATAATTGATCTTTGGATATATGTGAATTGTATGTCATATCCCGAGTTTTAATATATTAGAGAGAGAACTACACGCAGTATTACAACCTCCACAGTCTTGTGTCAGCGTATGGTATGTGTTTGCAACACGAGCGTGACATTTCGGGGGGCCGGTGTCTGTCTAGAAACATGGTCTCTAGTGATTGTAAGGGCATGTCAACATTGCTAATCTTGTGTAAGCCTGTTTGAGGGATGATTTGTTCTGCAGCTCAGCATCCCTTTCTTATGGAGAACAGTCCTACCAGCCAAAGTATTTATGCGTCTTGAGAAGGGCATGGAGAGCAACACTCCGATTCAATGATGACATGTGCACCTTAGATCCCATAATTTGTTGTAAACAAGCATGTTAGGGGTGTTATATAGATGCAATTCTCATGGTGTCTTGTTTGGCTTTAGGTTTTGCTGTTTTTGTCTAATGATAGAAGATAATTCACATTTCCTCATATTGTTGCAGTAGAGAGCTTTCTTATTCAGAGGTGGATTACACGGGTCAAGTAACCATATGCCTATTATCTAAGGCTTATTTGCAACCCATCATAGTTTCCACTTGACAACGCAAATCAGTGGTAACTTGCACAAAGAGCTGAACAGACTCCGGAGAGCCATTGACTGAAGTGCTATGAGTTGTGCATTTGCTATTTTAGATAATCCCCAGAATAATTAAAACCAGACGTCCACATTCTGTTTCTTGCATAAAAACACGAGACTTTGAATAATTGATGTTTGCAGGGGTGTGTTACTATGACATCAAGCAAGTGATGTGTGCTGTAGTGTATCGCATTTTCATGGTACTTAGGTCTTATTTCATACTTTCTCCTGAAGTGTGTCATATGAATGGTTCTGTAGTGGCCTTCAAACCCCAGCACCTTCATGGCCATCAGAGGCATTTTAAGCCCTTCGCCTGCCTGACCTCTGGGCCCTGCTGCCTCCTCACAGCGAGAGGCTCTAGCGCTTGGTTTCTCAGGAGGCATCCATCACGGAGTGTTTGAAAAGCTCTCCATCATTCTGAAGGCTGCCTGGGACCCAGCAGAATGAAAGCAGGCAGTCTGATCTTTCTGCTTCCCTTCCCCCAGCATTTCAGTATAGCTGTTTTGTTTTTAATGCAGTTGATCTGTCGTTAACATGCTTTTATTGAAAGGTTTCAGACAGAGCTGGCGCTGTGTGGTATGATGGTGATGTGTTAGAGATTCTGCTATACTGTTTATATGTTGGTATGTAAGTGCTGCCATTTAGGAAATAAGATGGCAGTCAGAAAACTACAACCAACTCACAAATGGGAGCTTACGATGTTGGCCACTTTATCTGAGCTGTTTAGCATGTAACTCGGCTTGTGTTGTATTGCATGTGTGCGTACAGTTGTGTCGATCAGCTATGCATAGAGATGCGTTTAAAATTACTAAGTATGTTATTTTGGTAATACTGTCCACGCCTAGACAGAGCAATGCTTTAATAAGATATCTTGTAGAATGTGTAGTGTATAGCTGTAATACTACAATATCTGTTTAGTATCATTTATAATATTGCAGAGAAGCATTACCGGTGTGTTGATAAGCCTCACGTGGAGCTGCAGCGTGGAAGCCCTAACTAAGGAAACGCATGTGGCGTTTTATTGTTTCCCATGAACAGAGCGGTGCCGGCGGGAGGAATAGCTCGGCCCGGCTGCAGTCGGGAAGAGGAAAAAGGGGGAAAATTATAAGAGTTTGAGAGGGAAATAGTAAAAGCAATGAAGAACAGCCCTGGTCCGCTGGTAAACCGAGGCTTACTGGAGGATCAGGGTTTGCCCGACCTCCAGACAGCATGGCAAGCCTGCTGTTGAACACAGAACTGGAGAGCTGCTAGCTTGCATTTTGCCAGCAGCTCTTGTTGGCAGGAGCATCGCTTGTGTTGCTGTGGTTTTGGCTGGCTGACTGAGTGTTTATTTCTCTTAGCCTTAAATACAGAGCTGGGCTTGCAATAGATACCGGGCCTGCTGGCGTTCTGGCGGTGCACATCCAGGCGGATCACCGGCGCACACCCCCCACATTTGTACCATGCGGAAGAGGGGAAGCTGAGGCATACACAAATGTGACCAGCTGGTGGTGTACCATGAATTGCTGTGGCCTAAAATCTGGACAGCACAGCTAAAGTGCCTGTTTAGTGCCTGAAACAATGGCTAAAACGGAACCAAAAATAATGTGTTTTGGTGGCCAGTAAACATGTGATGTGAATATTACAGATTATTTCACATGATTCAAATCATCAACCCTGCTCTGCAGAATTCCCAAATGCAGGTTTTCATATCGGAGGAAAGTTTATTATGGATGAAAGAGATTAACTAAATTCACTTAGTGGGTATGACAATGACCCTTGGCAGGTTAATGGGCAGATGTTTATAATGCTGTATGCCTGACATGCACAACACCCATCTGGTGTCTTAAAGTTTCAGATCAGAGAGACGACTTTTACCCGAAGGCTTAACATTAGCCGAGCTGCTCTGTAATCATGGCAGGGAAAGAACAGTGAGGTTTGTACCTGCACAAGGCCATAGGGCAAGATTTTGCAACACATGGCGCCCTTCCAAATCAGATGTGCAGCCCGCCAGCTGTCATGGCTGTTGCTTACTTTAATGTACTGCCTTACAGCCGCATTTCATATGAGATGATCTTAGTCATGTGCTATCAGGTTATGCTGGATTTCTTTGTGGGAACCGACACACAAGAGGGCTAGTAAGGACAAGGTTAGAGAGTTCAGAGCCTGTGCAGATAATGAGTGTGTTTGTTGCAGGTTGCATTTGGTGATTCCAAGTCATCATCTTTTGGTTCTAGCTTTCTCTCTTTTTGGACTTTAATCAGTTTGAGGAAACACGGCTGGAGTGGGAAGTTCTATTTATGTAGCACTAAGGCGGATTTAGAGGGCGCTGTGCCCAAACACGTTGACAGATTTTGGGCTAAAGTTAAAGCCTTCTAAAGCCATTCTGCTCGAGCCCTCGTTCTTCAGTCACTCTGAGACTCTGGAGTGATTATCTTGATTACAGATGGATGGCCGTACATCTGTTTTACTTCCAAGCGCACCACAGAACAACAGTTTATACAAAAAGAACGTACAGATGATGTCAGCTCAAGAGTGTTGAAACTACATTTAAGAGGTGGAAATTATGTGAATGCAACTAGAAAAAAGCTTGAAATTGTGTTTTAAAGTTATAAGCCGTCTGGTCAGAGATAAATGTCGTCCAGCTGTGCATGATCAGTTCAAAAGACTGCGCACAACCCATTGTGGTGTTTCCTGACAGCCAATGACATCAAGCGAATTCCTGAGGGCTGGATTTCGACGCAGAAAAAAGAATTTGTGGATGAGGTACTTAAAAACTCAGACAGGGGGTGAAGGGCGTCTCTTATATTGCACGCCATAAAATGTCAAGGAAAAGGGGGCAGAAGGAGAAACCAAGACCAGCTATAAACACAGGCAATAAAAATAAGGCAGGCCCGGGGGCTGAAACCTGCTCTGGCGAGGGTCCTGTTGGGAGGGGGTTTGGCGCGTCTCGGAGGGCCATCAGGCTGTGGAAGGTTAAAAGGAAGAAGGCCAGCTAGAAGGGTTTTCAGCATGTCTGTATTGTCCAGCAGGCTTTTTTCAACAGATAATGTCTAGTGCAGTTGTCCGAGTTCCCTGGGGGAGCCTTTTACGTTTCGCTTACTTTCACAGAGCAGCATTATGATTCGTGTCTTGTATCGTAATGAATTTTGTTTTATGGACTTCCCTAATGTGACGGCAGGATGAAATAATGGCTTTGTGCGCACAGCTCATCAGTACTGGAGTTTTTGTTCTATCCTTTTATCTTGTTTCCCCTGGTAAAAAGTCAGAAGTGTATTAAACATCATTGCGGCTGAAATATTCCTCTACAGAGGGTACAAAATGAATGGCTTTGTCCTGCAGAGCTTGCATTTTTCCTCACTCGCTAGATTGTTAATTATCAGAATGAATTCTGTAGGGCGCCACAAATGAACAGTGTGGTTTAATGAGGCGAGTGCACTTAATAGATAATAGAGTTGTGGCGATGGCTTCTCTACCCATCCTGTGATTATCTTCATCTTTGTGAGGGGGGAAATAACTCCTGGTGTCTGATGGCCTTTTGCTCAAAGCCTTAAATCACTTGACAAAAACATAAAGAAATGATAAAGCTGCCACTTTGTTGTCATTCTCACAGTAATTAAAGGGAAAGTTCACCAAAAATGAAAATTAATTTACTCACCCTTATGTTCCCAACTGGTATTGTGTTTTATTTCCAAACACAAAGGAAGGATTTTGATAAATATCTTGGCCTCTGTTTGCATATTGAAAATAAACAAAGCCTGTTTTTAAAAACATAAAATGTGAATTAGCACTTTTATGACAATATGGTGCTAATTTAATGACCAGTTCTTTCTTAACTTGACACAAAATAAACATGAAGTTGATAATGTTTGTATCCAGACTGATGGTATTTATACCCGAGAGAAGGCTTAGTGACTCATGCACCACTAATACCCTGTATGTGTTTTTATACCCTTTTGTGTGAGGTGTGTGTTTGACTTTCTGTCAAGATGAAGGGCTAGTTACGGCAGTTGTAGGGTCGAACAGCAATAAAAGCACTGTTAACAGATCCTTGACAACCAGTCAAACCAAACAACTCTCTAATCCCACCTCCACAGAATCTGACATTTGACCTAGTTTGATTTTCATTTACCTGCTTTGCTTCCCTGCCCAATCAGCTTTTCTCTATCTTTCTCATTCATTATCTCTATGCTCCAACAGCTTTCATTTGCAGTTTTGCAATAAGCTGTAGCCATTTTTCTTAAAGTACACACAAACCACCGAGTCCTTGGCAGAGCTGGGCAGTTTTCTAATAAAATCAAATCCTTATTTTTTTAACTTCATATTTTATTCCCTTTTCTCTCTCTCTCTCTCTCTCTCTCTCTCTCTCTCTCTCTCTCTCTCTTTGTGTCTAATGTAGAGCTACTTAGATCTTTCTGTGTAATAGCAATGTTCAAAAGGCTCTCCGCTTTATACACTGTAAGAAACTAACTAGTTCAAACAGAGATGTCCTCAGTTTCTCTTTTATTTGTAGTGTCTGTCCACACATTCAGTGAAGCATTTGCTGTTTGCGGATGAGTGTAGGTCAGTGGCTATTTGTGGGGGTACAGGGGTTTCCTCTGCTATGGCCGGGTCTTTTGTACACGAATGTTATGCTAACCATGCCAGTCATCATATGAACAGTTCTGCTTTTTAAAGCTCATTCAGTTTAAAGCTGTTTTAGGAATCGTAGGAGGTCTGAAGGGCTGAGAAGCTATTTAGAGGCAAACCAATTCCTGTATTTTTCTGGATCGTACATGCAGACATTTTGGTAAAGAACTAATCTCATTACTGACCTTGATCTAATTAAATCCCTTCCCTGTTTGACTGTCTTTGTTTGTGCCAGGTTTTCGTCTGCGAGGAAAAGGCGAGCACGTCCTGAGACGCAGCCCGTCTCTTATGCCATAATAAGGCTCTTTGGGAAATGCTAATTTGGTCTCCACGTGCTGCACCGCACTTATTTGTTTGCTTTAAGGACTTTCCTTTTCCCTCCGCTGTCCAAGGAACCCATAAAAATTGGGTTAATTGGAAAATTGCTACCTCTTGGTTTTGACCACAAAGAGCCCTGGCAAGCCTTTTAGCTTCACCCCGCTGTGTTCAGCTGCCGTGATGAAAGGGCGCTGTTTCCATGTGCTGTTACATGCCACCGTGGGCTTTACTAACAGAGCTGGATGTCAGATTGGCCTTTCTCTGCTGGTGTAGTGTTTATATGTGACGGAGAGATGCTGACTCTGATTATGTGTTACATCTACATCATCAAAATGAATGATTATAGCGTGCAACAAATGTCAATATCATTCTACAATTGGCTGCTGCTTTTCAGATTTAAGGTGAGGTCGTTATTTTGGATGCAAATTTAGAACTCAAATAGGCCTATATATTTTTTTTTTTACTGGTCTAGTTGAATTTGCCCTGCTAGTTTTTATTACTGACCCCGCAACTAAAGTAAAATTTATTTTATAAAGCATCAAAATGTGTGTGTGTGTGTGTGTTTGTTTGTGTGTATTTATATGTATAGATATGTGTATATACAGCCACAGAAAAAAATTAAGAGACCATTCCAGATTTTCATTTAAGCAACACATCGTGATTGTATTGTGGCCATTCCAGTCATCCAACAGCAATGTGAAAGACTGACAGCATGACAAAAAGCATAAAAACTGATAAAAGTGAAGTTATCGCATACAAAATATTGTTTTGAACTTTTCCTAAATACATGTACAAATATTACTTTTGTATTGCTTAAAAGTGAATATAAACTTAGTTTAAACTTAAAATACAGAGCATCTTTTACCTTTTTTACCTGTTTCTCCAGTTTTCATTTTTTTTAAATAAATGCAAATAGTAACAATATTTTTGTTTGAAATTTGGGGGCCATATTGTAAGTGATTTACAGAATAAAACAAAAATTCATAATTTGACCTAAATAGTCCATTCAGAATAACTGAAAATGGTCTTTGAAATGGTCTAAATTTTTTCCGTGTGTGTGTGTGTAGGCTATTTGACACCGTAAAGATTATATAAGACTTGCAACAATACCGGTCTGTGGGCTTTTTCACCTGATTTATTTTGTGGTAGATGTAAGCAATGGTTCATGAATCAACGAATGAGAAGTTTACTTAGTCTAGTGTTTGCGAGCCACTGTGTACCTTGCAATAAAGAGATTCTGTTGAGAAGTGTGAGGTGGACATTAACGTTTCACTTAAATTGTTCACGGCTGCTGTCATTGCGATGTTGCAAGATAGAATTTGATCTGCCTGTTGTTAAGACATTTGTACTATGTTAGTCAGTTCTCAGACACACTGTACTCATGATTTCAATCTTCAGCTGATGTTTTTGAGAACTTTGAGGTCTGCTCGCAGTCCATTGCAGTCTAATCGTAAACTGTAGTACAGATAAACGTTGTTTTCAAGGAAATTCAGTTTGAGGTTCAGGGTTGTCTGTGTAGATAAATGTTTATATTAATGATAGGGCAGTGTGGGCTGTTTTAGTCAGTATGCATAAACGTGAAATGAGTTAAGGTGGTTCAGTATTAAAACCTAGTGAACTACCTTCATATGCATCATTTGATGATGAGATATATGCCATGTTTTTGACATGAGCTTTAGCAAAGTAGTGCTCTATTTTCAGTTATATTACTTTTATAAGTCTGCAAGAATAGAAGCTGACTCAACAGACACCAGTAAACTGACAACTTTATCACATTCATCTCCAAAATGACTATTGACAAAAACGTCTTAGGTCCTTAGTGACTAATGGAAGAAGAAGGGCGGGGCTTAAAGGGATGAGTCACCAGCCTGAGGAAGCAAGGACTGATCCAGTCCTGTGACTCACTGGCACTCTGGTGCAAAGTGACCTACATCATAGTCTCACATGAGTGCATGCTTTTCACCCCTCTAACGTTTCCTCATTTTTCTCCACTGTCTCCATCTCTGTGCCCAGCAGCACTACCCTATTATCATAATGGTGTTGGTAATGATGGGCCCTTGATTCCATTTGTATCCAACACCCCCCTCTCTCTGGGTTAACTTTAAATAACACAAAGAGAAACACAGATCATTTTTTATCGGGTAAGCGTAGAGAAGCTTAATAGTAGTACCAGGATCCGCTTTCCCCCAGAGAACTACCGCCAACGCTGAGAGGTATGCAGCGTGTTTCTTTCATGTTCTGCCCTATTTTTCCTCTCACACTGTCTCTCTCTCTCTCTCACACATAACTCACAAATCTTTTCTCTATTTTTCTCACTTACACGTGCGCACCCACACACTCGAAGTCTTTCACACCATAATCGTTTTCTCGCTCTATGTGCACTAACATGATTGTTTCTCTGTAAGTGGTGTCTAATGTCGGAAGTCATGCTGAATATAGCCTGTGCTTATTGCAGTGGCCTTTTGTGAATTATATCAGTATACAGTAGTCATACATGTAAGTGATTTAATACGTAGTTCTCGTATCGTGGACGGCAAACACCCAAATTTTCCTCTTTTTTTTTTTTTTTGTTTGTTTTAGGAGATATCACTTTTATGTGTGGTTTCAGTTCTTCTGTGTATTTTATACGTTTCTGTACACGTGCTGTGTGTGCATTAATAGAAAGGCCTCGGAGCAGGTCATTAAGTTCAGTTAACCATCTCAGGGGGAAGCTGAGGTAAAAGAGCCTCTCAGCTGCCTCTCTTCCTCTGACAGAATATCAATGCCAGCAATGTACAGACTCTGCTATAAAACTCTCTTATTACTTTTGTCTCCCTCTCTTTTGTGCCATTTTTCCTCCTGGTGTGTCAGACCCTTTCAAATCGATACAATCAGGTGTCTTAGAAGGCAGCGTGATGAAAGTTGGCAGGTTTTAAACCGAGGTTAAGGGGTTGTGTTTGTGGTTTTTAATGGCAGGAATATCAGTAAGGATAATTGCATGTCAAACGTTCAGCATCTCTGTGGTGGATGTCTTCCATTTTATAAGAGTGGCATTGCACCGGTTATCTCAGACAGGTGCTACAGTCTTTTTCTGAAGACTGCACAGAGGTTAATGTAAAGAGTCTCTCCTCTAGGAACCTCAGGGCATAATTAAGCTTGATTTCAGCACAAGGTTGAGCTTTCCAGAGCTACAGGCCAGCAGAACATCATTGACTCCTCTGAGATGCAACAGAGTCCGTAATTAAAGCGTGGCACCCGATCACAGCTTTTCTGTGCAGGAAGCCGCTAGTGTTGTCAGTCCTGCGGTTTTCGGGGTTATGCAGGTTCATTCTAACCCTCAAACTTTCACTTACATAAGTGGGAGGGGATTTCTTCAGTTCAGTTCAGTGAGGGTCCAAGATGGTGAATTTTTAATGGTACCATTCATTATTGATAAGATGGAGTTTAGGACGTTTGAGTCATTGTGGTGCAAGATCAGACGCAGGCCGCTGTCAAAAGAGCGGCTTCTGTAACATTGTGCTGCTGAATCTGTGTTGAGCTCTGTCCCTGTTATGGAAAATGTGTCACCCGTATTGGAGCTCGGCAACAGAAAGAGGTCACATGGTGCTCTGGGGAATGAGTAAATGACAGAAAGAGAGAGAGGGAGAGATTTGGTGAAATGGAAAGTGTAGCATGAGAATAATTGTGGGGGAGAGTTGAACTCTTTGACAGCTACAACAGTCACACCTCCTGTAAGCTCTTGTATTCCTGAGTACAGGAAGTATGATGCCAGCCGGTAGTTTTTCTCACTTCCTGTTCTCTCTTAATGTGAAATTCGAACACCATCTGCAAGTGCCTCACACTGAGATACCAGATTGTTTAATATTTTTATTTTTGGCAGTAATGGGACTTTTTGGATCTTAAGCTCTTTAATTGTTTCTGAGGTTTTTTTAACAGCCTATATTTGTGTGTAGTAAATAAGACTTAGAACATATGGGTGTTTTCCTCTCATTAGAGTTGTTTATACTGATCTCATTGACAAAACAAAATAAAATATCACGTTTGTCTTCCACACAAGCTTTGTTCTCTAATGATGGCTTAGAATAAAATAAAAGAGATGTACAGAAATGTAAAATAATGCAAAATTATAGTTTTAAACATGTTTTTTAATTAGCTTTCTGCCTTTGGTCAACAAACAGTTTGTCTAAACCTGAAAATCAAACCTTAGGTTGATCCAGTGTTTCACACAGTGTATACATCGGATGCGGCAGTAATCTTGTCTGTTGTAGACACAGCGTCTGGCTATCTGGGATGTTCCATCAAACAATATTATGATTTAAAAAATCATTGGTTTGCAGTCGATTTTATTGCTAGAAGCTTCTTAGTGTATTACATCAAATAGCTCTTTAAAATTTACATTTGATAAATTGCTTTATCTTGAAACTCCCCTTTCACCGGTGACTTAACCTGTCATCGTTTCACACAGTACCATTGTTTGACGCACATAAAGAAAACACTTGCCTTGCCTGCTTTCTTAACACACGCTGTATTGTACTTTGTTGTTGCGTATGAACCTGTAGAGGGAAGTGTGTTTGCGTGTGGACGTTTGCTGTATCTGCGGTGAGAGATAAGAACTTCACATCCTCATTTGACTCTTTGCCAGTGCCAGCGTGTGTATTTTTAGTGTCGTCTGTGCTTTTTCTGAACACAGGAAATAGACAAACTGTTGCCCACTGGCTCGGCAACACTGAAAGCATAGTTTGGTAGACGAGGGTTGGTACATTTTTTCCATGTACATGCTGTTCGAACAATGTATAATACATTACAAAGATGTGCATCGAGTCTAAGATGTGAAGTACATGTTTTGTTGATGCTAAATACAGCAAAGTACTTCTTGCTTTAAAGGAAAAAGACAGGGTTTGACCTTTAGTGGGTTGATGTTATTGTAATAAGATGCAAAAATGCAATGCAAAGCTTCTTCCCAGACCATGAAAACCAATCTCCAAACAAGGGTCATTCAGAAACTGTGACTGACTTCCCAACCGTGAGCACGGTTGCATATCGACACCTATTAAATAAACAATAGTGTAACTGTGTACCTGAAGATCTGTCATGAGGAGGAGATTTCGACTTCTTTTGCTAGTCTTGAAGTGGAGAATCTTCCCACTTTATTACTGAAACTTGTTAAAACAAGGCCTGAATCTTTGCATGGCTCAGACAGATACAAACTGCACCCATATAGCGGCATGTTCTTGCTCTCTTCATCTCTCATTTTCCTCTATGCAGTGGTATTTGTGAGAGACGGTGGAACAGAGGATGGGGGCAGGGAAGAGACGCACGCACACGTGAGGGAGCAGAACGCCCGTGTTTGTGCATTCTGTGTGCGTAATAAAATATACCGGTGCCACCATCACCACCATACATGCATTCATTTAAATGTGGGTGTATTTACATTCTGCGACATCGACACAACCATGAGAAGAATTAAAACTATTCAAATGCACCCCATATTTGAAGACCCTAATAGTTTTATGCCCTTGATGCACCGAACGACCAGACACGCTTTGCTTGCGACGTGTTGCGGGTGTCCCTCATGGTGGTTTAATTTATACCCGGTGCAGCGCTCAGTGATTTTGTAAGCTCTCAGTCATGGTGTCTCTTTGACAGCACGGTGCAGCTCGTACACCCCCTCAGCTCAAGCAGAGCTTGTGGTTTCTGCCTCCACAACCCGGCTAACTGTCATGACTTTATTAATTAAAGCTGGCACTGGTCCCAGTCGATAGCAGCTGAAACTGGGAAGAATAGAGAGCATGTATGGCCTATCTTACCAGCAGCTGAGACGTTCTCGACAAGCGTGACCTTAGCCGTTTATCGAGAAGATTTGAGGTTTAGACTGAGAGGAAAGGTGTCTGTAGTCAGGAGTTGCATTAAGATGCTTTGATATGTTTAGCAGCAGTGCTTTACATAGTACAATTAAAGTAACCTTATGACATGTATAACATAATGTGAAAGCTTTAATTTCAGCATATTTCTGAATCAAACTTATGTCTGTTTCTGTTCTTTTATAGCTGTGGATACGCAGAGCACGAGCTCAGAGGAGATCGTACCCAGCCCTCCGTCTCCACCACCTCCACCACGGGTCTACAAGCCCTGCTTCGTCTGCCAAGACAAGTCCTCTGGCTACCACTATGGAGTCAGCGCGTGCGAAGGCTGCAAGGTAAATCTCCAACCTGTCTCATAGAAAGGATTTCAAGGCATTTGCATATAAATGTCAACGTATTAGCTGCTGAATATCAAACTAAGTAAACAAATTATGCTTTCCAGGACTAACTGTTTTTTTGTCATTTATGCAATTTCTGCTCTCTGGGTCATTTTTAATGGATGTATGAAGTTCATACAGATACCACACAAGAGTAACCACAGCTGTAGCTCATCACATTAACTGAACATTAACATTACATTACCAATGTTAAACAACCTAAATTTGTCCAAATATTGTGGGCGAATATGCCAGAACAACAGTAAGCTTGGATTTTACTGCTCTGTTATCCAGATAACTGATTTAAATGAAAGGGTTGTGGGGTAAGTCATCACATTGGGTGTTTTAAATCTGCATATATACACAGTAATCTAAGTGCCGCTCGCTTTCAAATCAAATAAGTTCTTTTTATTTCATTTCTGTACCCTATATGCACACTTTGGCCTACGGTACTGCAATTTACACAAAAAAAAAAGCACCCATTGGCTCAGCTGTGAACTCCAGGTTTTTATTTCAGTGCTCCTTAATATTTGAACACTGTTTACAATGTGATGTACACAGAGCCTCTCTGAGAAAGGGATACACAGGGGTTTGGAGTTCAACTCTGATAGTTACAAAGCCCCCTTATCTGAGCGCAGCCGCAGGGAAGCGTGGGTAGAGAGTGTACACGCGGCGGTGCTCAGTGAGAAATAAACATGACTTCATTAAATCTGCATGTGTGCGCTATCTTCTCCCTTTCTCGCTGCCTTAGAGGACATATCAGCACTTGTCTCTATTTTCGAAAAGCACCTTCCCCCAACCCTATTAACATTTTAAAATAGGGATGGTGACATTGTTTTTTTCGCATTAAGTCTCCGCTGTTAAGAGTAAGTTGTTAATATGGTAACAAAGGTGGCATCATATATTTAAAGTAACTGAATTTATTCAGGCAGTCTTGGTCTCATTCCAGAACAAATTGCATGAATTGTGTGCTTGCACAGTTTATGTTTCTGTTAAAGAAGATATTGTAAGTTGGCAGCTGTGTTTTTGGAACACAGCTGGTCACTAAAAAAGCTCTTGACTACCTTTAGCTTGTGTGACTTGTTTGCTTGAACATAATACATTAAGGTTTTGTCTTAATTTCTCTCTTCTGCCCTTTTTTATACAACTTTCTACCTGTGTTTGAGCATGCCTATAAATGTTTCCTAGGTAGACAGCACACTAGGTTTTAAGCAGAACTTGTGTGTAACTGCATATGCAAATGTCATTTAAATCTCCTTTATGGCTGCCAAACACAAAGAACTGTTATACACGACTGCTCAATCACACCAAACAGACCCTTATTTTGATCCCACTCTCCAGATTCATCTGACTTCGCTTCACAAAAACACAAACATACAAACACGCACACACAATGGCTTTATCTCAATGTGCTTGGGGGTTTGAGCTCATGTCCAGGATTTGTGGACACACTAAAGAAGCTTAGCAGGCCTGCCAATGAGAGCCACAGAGACCTCAAACCGTCCATGCTACTGCTTGCGGGATCTTCCTGACAGGTCAGGTCTGGGTCACAGTCTGATGATCAGCACCCGCATCCACCATGCACCTGGAAAGGAATGTTTTTTACATTTTATATCATTGTATTGTGGTAATGATGGCAAACAGGAAATGCATCACGCCAGTGTCTCACTTTACTTGCCTGCTCTCAGTGTCCAAGTGCTACAGTCCTAATACAGTGGAATTACCCAGCTGCCCCTCTTCTGCCAGAACATTCTTCACACCTTGTGATGATATTGAGCCTCATTCCTGTGACTTTCAGGCCCAACCAACAGTGGCACAGAGAAGAGAGTGTGGAAACAAGCGGAGGAGAAGATGTCTTTTGATTGTAGACTGGTGTCAGTTTTGTCATGAGTTTGTTATCATTGAATCAGATGTTCAGGTATGGAAGCAGTCGGCTTTATAAAAGCTACAGACAGCTAGCATTCATACAGTTCATGTGAATGAACATTTAACACCGGTTGGGGTTGTAAGAAATGTTCCTGTGCATATAGATAGAGAGATGGAAAAATATACATTGTATATAAGGGGAAATCTTGCCAAGTACGGTTTTACTGTAAAAGGAATTTTGCAAGTCCTACCGACCTGGTGCTGGGCAACAATGAACCATTTCATCTCCATCTACCACATTGACCTCCTACAACGACCTACAGAAGATCAGAGGCGGTATGAATAAAACATGGCGGGTGAATGAGAGCTCTTCTGTAGGCAGATCAAGCCCCTCTGGGCAGTGCATTAGAAAAACCATTTCAGCCCAGCTAGGCGAACGCACGTTATGTCACACATCTAGCGCTCTCACCTTTTCCTTTATTACTTTTTCATAGGCGCGAGACTCTGTGTGAGAGGGACGTGTCCTTTCAATATGCGAGATGTCCTTGGACACGCTCTGGTGAAATGACAGTGTTCTTAGATTGAAGCCATTGGACAGACCTGTCAAAAGCACGTATACACACACACTAAAAGCTTTCTTGGGTGTACTGATATGTTAAAGGCATTCTCACTGAAAGCCTCCGGGATTATTGTTTTCTAAATTGGTTTTATTGTGGACTTGCTTCGTAAGGCATTGTTTGGGTAGGATGTTTGATTTTTGTTGAATGCTGCATTGCCAATAAATGCATTTGGTTATAAGCAATAAATGCACATTAGCAGCTGTTCATTCAGTTAAGGATCAGCAGATCTAATACATTATCAAATGGTGTGAAATTGACTGTATTAAAGTACAAGGTAGCAATGAGGAACCTTAAAGATATAGTTCACCCAAAAATAAATATTTTGTCGTTCAAAACCTGTATGTGACTTTGGTTTGTGAAACACAAAAGAAAATATTTTGAGAAATGTTTCTGGTTTTGTGTCTATACAGTGGAAGTCAATGGGAGCCAGTGTTGTTACCAACATACTTAAAAACATATTTTTTGTTCTGCAGAAGAAAGTCAGATAGGTTTGCAATGACATGAGGTTGAGTAAATGATAAAAGAATTGTCATTTTTGGGTGAACTATCCCTTTAATAACAGAATAGGACTGATATGGTCTCATGTCTATGCAGATATCATTTTTTTTACATCTGTATCAAATGCGTCTTATGCTAGATATAGAGTAGAAACGTGCAACACAAAATATTATTTACAATGATTTTAATGAGCTTTTTATTGACCACAGTTTCCAAAACAGGGGCTGAGAACATTAAGACAAATGTTTTAATATAGTTGTAATAATAATGCTGGAGCATTGAATCCATATACGGCATTCCTGCTCTGCTCAGCCGGTGAATCCACCCACGTGTCCTGCTGAAGTCACGAGTGAAGCTTTCACTCTTTAATCCACTGCAGCGCAGCAGCCGAAATCCCTGTCACGAGCCCGCATTCGCCGTTTGACGTCTGTTCTCTCATTACATGCAGCGTCACCTCTTTCATCTTATCTGTGAGCTGAGTGCGTTCCTGACCTCAGACTGACCCTCTGCCCCGAGAACTTGACCAAGCAGCCTCCGTCATGTGATTAAGGCAAGAGAATAACTCTCTGCCCGTCCTCGACTGTTCCTCTCCTGTTTCCTTCACTGGGCTCGAGTGTATGGGTGAGGGTGTTCGCTGCTAGGACCTATAGGCACTTGAACTGGGAGATAATACCCACCCGACATAGTGCTGAGCTCAGTCAGCAATTACAATGAGTGTCTGTGCGTCTTAAAGCAGAATCCATGCCGCAGTTGTTTATTCATGCGTTCACCTGTTTCCATATGTTTGCATTCTCCGATAATGGTGCGCATAATGTGAATATATGAATATATCATCTCTGGTGAATCATTAGCAGCTTTATATAACGGCCCTGAATTCCGTGGGTTGGTGTTTATTTGCATGCGCCTGTGTCAATGTAAATATTCTGACTGTAATGAGCCTCTTTTTTCCTCAGGGCTTTTTCCGGAGGAGCATCCAGAAGAATATGGTGTACACCTGTCATAGAGAGAAGAGCTGCATCATCAACAAGGTCACCAGAAACCGTTGCCAGTACTGCAGACTGCAGAAGTGCCTGGATGTGGGCATGTCTAAAGAATGTAAGTGGTTTAGTCTGTTGTACTCTAAGCATCTCTGGAGTACATAGTAAGTACTGTATTAAAGGGACAGTACACCCCCAAAAAAACTAATGTCTTCATTTACTCACCCTGTTGTTCCTAATCTGTATACATTTCTTTGTTCTGATGAGCACTGAGAAGAATTATTGCAACCAAACAGTAGTAGGAAAAATGACGATGGTAGTCAAAAGTTTCCCAGAACTGTTTGCTTTCCTACATTCTGTAAAATATCGTCTTTTGTGTTCAACAGAACAAAGAAATTTATTAAACATTTTCATTTTTGGAAATCCTTTCAAAATCTCAAATTTGAGTCATTTATGAGCTGCTCTAAAATATTTCACAGGCTAGATGTTTCTCTCTGTAAGTACTTACAAATTCAATAATCATAAATTACTGAAAAATCATTACAAACATTTTTGTAGTGATTTTAGTTTTCTTGTTTTGCTCCGCACTAAAAGTTTCATCAGTTGAGTGTAATCTCCATTAAATTATTTTCAAAGATGAACCTTCAGGGAACCCTGTAAACATACCATGTCAAAGTCAAAGTCAGCTTTATTGTCAATTCTGCCACATGTACAGTACATACAAGTGGAGGATTGAAATTGCGTTACTCTCAGACCCTATAGGTGCATACAGATAACATAGAATAACATATATCAAAAAAAATATATCAAATTACAAATAAATACAAAATCTATATATGTACACAAAACAACTTTACAAGCAAGGGATATGTAACCGAAATAATTGTGCAGACCAAAGAAATAATCAACAGTGCAGATGAGATAAACAGCAGTGCAGATTAAATAAACAGCAGCGTAGATGAAATAAACAACAGTGCAGATGAAATAAACAGCAGTGCAGATGAAATAATCAAGTCAAATGGTGCAGATGAAATAAACAACAGTGTAGATGAAAATATCAACAGTGCAAATGTAATGTAGTGCAAAACTTATCGGTCTGTATTAAAGTGTCAGTAGAGCAGGCTTGTGTACTAATAGTACACTATTCTAGACCTATACTATGCATTCCAGAGCCATTGGTATATTATGTGTATACTATATGTTGGTCTGTGTATGACCTCTTATGGTCCGCTCATGCACTGTATTGACGCTGACTTCTCACTATTAATGCTCACATTTAGTAAGTGGTGATCCACCTACTGGACAATGTGTGAAAGTGTGCGATGACCAATGTAAATAAAATATTTTTAGGTACCTATATACCAGGGATTATCAAGTATTTTGTCATATTTGGTGTGGTGTCAGTTGTTTATATGACAGAAGCACATGAAGGGGTATCTCTTTTATATTCAGTGTCTTTTTAAGCCAAAACACTGATGCACATATCAGGGAATCAGGCATGCTAAATATTAAAGTTGAATTCTATTTCAAGCTAATTTGATGTTAGTTTTTTGGATTTAGGTTTTGCTTTCAAGAATTTGTGAGTTACTTGTGTTTTGAGTAAATGCTCAACACACATCGTATCTCTCTATTGAACACTTCTGTCATATCTGGGGCAGAACTTTCATCCCCTTGTGTTATTTTACATATTTCATTTTCTCCCCGCAGATATGATCTCGCACCCATGTCACCATAAAGTTGTTTGCGAGCTGGTTTTGTCTTGCACATGTTGTGTGGTGAAAGATTACCTCCCTGTGTTAATAGTTCTTTAATGGCTCCATTAGATTGTGTTTTCCGAGCTCACGCTGGCACCCAGCTCCCTCTGGAGAAATGAATATGTGACTGTGGGGAGAAGTGAGGGAGAATCATTCTTCCCCCCCACCTCCCTGCTTTGCGTGGAGGAGGGAGAAGAGCCATTGAGTTATCTTTAGACAAAGAAAACAATCCAAAAGCAGGAAAACATGAGATGCAGAAATGATTGAGACAAGGACCAGGAAAGAGGGAGATCGTGGGGGGATGCAGGCGCGGAGGAAAAGCGCCTTTAAAGCGGGGTGATATTTGCCTTGTGACGTGATTAGATTAGGTCGAATTTTAGAGAAAGCAGAGGTAATTCGTCACAGTTATTAACAACCACCTGCATTCATTTCTTGTGTGCGTGATGGAAAGCAGTGCGTGCGTTAACATGCACAACCTTAAACCGTTTATGACCTCAAGTGTCGCCTTTATTTGGTTGTGTGCAAACTAAGGATGTTTAGATATCATCAGAGACTGGCATCACGATATAATATATAATATTATAATATAAGATGCATCGTGTAGGATTAAATGGCTTTAATGTACAGCTGGTTTGGACATTATTTGCACATCTGTTGACATAATAATGTATAAACTGTCAATATTAACTTTGCTTGATTTTTGATAAATATCAGTGTTTTGTTTATGTCGCTGCTATTGATGCTGATAGGCATGTCAAACGGTTAATCGCGAGTAACTGAAGTTCTATATACAAAAAACATTTGTTTTTATTTTAATTACATGCTTGTATGTGTATGTCTTAATGAATACAAAATGCATATGCACAGTACACAGACACATGTAAACACAAACTTTTATTCTGGATGTGATTGATAGTTTGACATTCCTATGCATATGTAATGTCAGTATTTGTTAACAGTATACATATTCTTGGAATTTTTTTATTTGACGTTTCTTTTAGTATTAATATAGTGGCATTTACTTTTCATGTCACTTTCATGTTATATCACTGAATGCACATCTTCTGTTAATGGGGAGTCCATTCTCATTTATAGAGACATCACAGAATTAAATCCTTAGAGTTTTTCCCTTATTTTCTGCTGCTTTGACAATTGAGCATGTTTACATTATGCACACTGTTGTCTAGAGAATAAATTTGATGCTACTGCCATCTTGTGGTGGATGTTGTCATAGGCATTCATTATGCTCCACAGTGTGTTTTGTGTTATGTTAGAGACTGTTCACCCCAAAACACTTTTATTTGTTTGTTTGTTTGTCGGGAGTGTGTAGTCAAATTCTGGAATATAAGGAAGCCTGAAAGTTGTTTTAATTTTTTGTTTGTTTGCAGCCGTTCGAAATGATCGGAACAAAAGAAAGAAGGACGAGAAGAAGCAGGAGTGTTCGGAGAGTTACGTGTTGAGTCCAGACACGGAGCGGATGATCGAGCGAGTGAGGAAAGCTCATCAGGAAACCTTCCCTTCTCTCTGCCAGCTGGGAAAATATACCACAGTAAGTGTTGCCAGATCCCAGTTGGAAATAACTCCTGTTTTAAATGTCAGTTAAACCAGGTCTTTCTGTCTTGTTATCTTGCAGAACAACAGCTCTGATCACAGAGTCTCTCTCGATGTCGACCTGTGGGACAAGTTCAGCGAACTTTCCACCAAATGCATCATTAAAACGGTGGAGTTCGCCAAGCAGCTCCCCGGCTTCACCACGCTCACGATCGCAGATCAGATCACCCTGTTAAAGGCGGCCTGCCTCGACATCCTGGTATGAGAAAAGCCATGGATAGATTAAAACATTTGCAACAGCGAACGTTCAAAACACGTTAATAAACATCTTGTCCTCCACAGATTCTGCGAATATGTACACGGTATACACCTGATCAGGACACCATGACGTTTTCAGACGGGCTGACACTGAACCGCACACAGATGCACAACGCCGGCTTTGGTCCACTTACAGAACTTGTATTTGCTTTCGCCAACCAGCTCCTGCCTTTGGAGATGGATGATGCAGAGACGGGGCTTCTTAGCGGCATCTGTCTGTTGTGTGGAGGTACTGCACCTTTTAAATCTGAATCGCATAATCTCGCATTATTCAGAATTTTTACAAATAAAATGTTTCCATCCCATTGTGCAAACTATACATTTTTCGTGCTTGTGTGACATCACGCTCAGATCGGCAAGATTTGGAAGAGTCAGATAAGGTGGATATTCTTCAGGAACCGCTGCTGGAGGCACTGAAGATCTACGTGAGGAAGAGGAGACCTCATAAACCGCACATGTTCCCCAAGATGCTGATGAAGATCACAGACCTGAGGAGCATCAGTGCTAAAGGTAAGATTTACTTCCAGTGCTGCATTAATGTGTCCAGTAAAGATACCCAGAATTCAACTCTCTTCATTCATCTCTCATTCAGGAGCCGAACGAGTAATAACGCTGAAAATGGAGATCCCTGGCTCCATGCCTCCCCTCATTCAGGAGATGCTGGAGAATTCGGAAGGCCTTGAGGGCGGGGCGAAAGGTGGAGGAGGAGGAGCTCCACCAGGAAGCTGCAGCCCGAGTTTATCTCCCAGTTCGGCACACAGCAGCCCCTCCTCTCACTCCCCCTGACTGTCATCTCCGGACATAGCTCCATGCAGAACGAAGCTGGTTAGAAACCAGAAATAAGCCACAGTCGACTAGGGCCAGAGACCAGAATTCCGGTAGACTTTGATCCGGGGTGACCGGACCCTGAACCAAACAGTTAATCTGGCTGGCTTTTATTAGGTGTAGACCTATTGAGTTACACCCAGGCCGAGTCTGATCAAAACTCAGTCATTACAACAGCAGTGATTCAGTGAATATGTGAGCCCTCTCATGTGGAGGATCAAGATTTGCCCTGGATAAAGAGGAGCGGACTGAAGGAGAACTCACAAAGCGGCAGATGAGTCTTCCTGACTCCCATCACGACACTGTGAAGGCCACGTGGACTTCTTGTCTGAGGGACATTTCATCTTGGCCTGTGACGCGGTTTTCTAAATTTTAATTCCTTAAGCAAGCTAAGGACACGCCGGATATCCTAAAGTCAGGGACATTTTGAACTTGCCAACCATTTTGGGTTGTATCTTTGTTTTCTTACAAAAAAAGATATATGAATATATGAAAATCTATATTGACAGAAATATAAGATTTGAAATTTTGTCTTAGATGGATTGCAGAACAATACTTGTAATGATCTTTCTCACATTTCTCAAGAGTTGAATACAGTTAAGTCAACCCACTGTTGCGCTCACTCTAAAAGTGTGTCGTCGTCGTTCTGGAGATATTTGTATCGAGACAAAAACAGGTATTCCTGTTCACTTAAATGCACAAGGGCACATTCACACTGAAAGACAAGAGAGGTGCAGTGGTTTTAAAGGTTTTAAAGGATGTGAACGAATGGTTTGGAGAGATATTAGACTTCATAACAATGGTGTCGTGGCTGACAAATGAAGGATCTAGTTTAAAAGAGCGACCTACTCTTGTGATGTATTGTGTATGAGATCTCTGTTTTAAAAAGCGGTGAGCTCTGCTTTCCTGTAGCTTTTTAATGTTTAATACGTGTTTCTGTCATTTGTCCCCCTCTACACAGTAATAGCAGAAGTACGTTTTCCAAAAATGGTTATTCACAGGCGAAGAATATGAAGTCTATTTTTAATGCTTACTAGACCACAAGAACATCACCACGTCATTTCAAAAGTATGACCAACTGTTGAGCATTTCACACAGAATGTTGTGGTTTCATGTCCGGCACATAAGTCCTGAAGCCCAGCTTTGGTAGATGGGTTTTTTGTGCTCTACCACAAGTGAGCTGTTGGAAAACCCTGGAAAGTTTCACATTGCCACATTTCCCTTATGTATCTTACAACATCACTGCCTCTGCTCTCCTGCAGCAATCATTTATACGTTGTCAACAACAACACTGCCTCCGTGTGACAATCACTTTTAGCTCACAAACAACTCTGCCTCTGTAACGCACTGATCTCTGCCAGCCGTCTGGTTTGGAGAGTCAACAGACAGCCAATACTAGTTTTAAATGCAATTCATTTGATCTGAATTAGTTTATTTCAGTTAGCAGCACCAATGATTATTTCTCAGCATGTACTTGAGTTAGTTCTGTGTTTATTGTAAAGCTATTCGAATACAAATTTCAGATGACCAGTGAAATAAATACAATATGTTCTCATGTTCGCAGTGTTCTTATCGTTTGCTCTTTTGGATAATCCCAATCCAGTCCGATTCTGGCAGATCAGTGCGAGCATATCATTATTGTACCAGTTTACAACAGCTCTGCCTCTACATCACGTCTGCTGAGCCAGTCGCCATGAACCTTTGAGCAGTGCGATGGGCCGAATGACTTCCTCCTTCACACGCTGTTTTTCCGGCGAGTGAAGCGTGAACTCTTATCTACAGTGTTTAGCTGCAACTATGCACTAGGACTTCATTCACTTCTATCTAGCTGTTTTAACAATCACTTGCCTCTTCCAGTCTCCACTGTTGTCTTTTCTCTCGATTGTGTATGTTGGCAGACGTATGCGTTCAGTCGCTGCCCAAAGGTTCATCGCTATTGAGCCGTAATGTGTCACACAGACCTTCGTTCTCACTCAAAGGATGACAAACGTCTTTCAGAGATCTACACAACGTACAGCACAAACTCTGTACTGCTTTAATGGTTGTTATACAGTCAAACGCACAAACATGTTTCTGTTGTGTCAGGTCCCTGGATGATAAGAGTAAAAGTTTAATAAAGACTTCTGTTGTGTGTGTTTCTGACCACGTTTCTGTTTTTGTGGGTCTTTGCATAGCACCTTTAAATCAACATGTTTTCTGGGTGGCTCTTGTTGTCTGCTTTTGTAATCTAGAGCTACCATTGGTCCGTTCATTGCAGTCTGTATATGTTTTATGATGTGGCTTTTCGAATCAATACGGTGGCTGACACAGGATAAAGATGTCACGTTTTCGCTTCTGTGCCGAAGGAGATATTTATGGAACGCTCTGTAGAGCAGTTTGTATGTTTAGGGGCTACTCTAGAAACAACATGATGAATTCAGTGTAAGGGGACCCGCGGTGTATGTAGCTAGAAATAACTCATTCTAAAGTAATAAAACAACGCTTCATTATGTAAGGTCGTTTTACATCTCTGAAGACATAGTTATGTACATATACTGCATATCTGTCAATAGAGCCCCCGTAATATTACATATTGTACCTTTACTGAACGGTTGCAGATCTTTGAATAATCACAATGTGCGCTTAGGCAAAACGCATTAAGGCAGAAATAGTATTTTTTATATTTATTATGAATGTAATTATACATATTTTATTTTTTGTTTGGTATGAACCATTAACAATAAAAATGAGTTCGTGTTAATGAATGTTGATCTAAAGAAGTTTGCCCCTTCCTGAATATGGACATTGTGCAGTCACCAGGAAGTCCTGCATTGGTCTGACGAAAACTAGTGTGGTTTGATGCTTCTTGCACTCATCAAGCCACAAGTTTCAAACATCCTTTAATGTGTCAGTTCAACATTTCTGAAAAACAAGCCTAAAGGACTTACAAGCTTTGCCCTCCTAAAAAGAACAAAATATTCTCACTAAAAGCTAAAGTCAGTCTCTCACTAAAATCAGTTTTTTTGCAGGAAATGCTGATTTAGTGCCTGACTGCTGTGTCATAGTTCTTTCTCATGGACAGTGGTGGTTATTTTAAGAGGTTGGCCTTTTAAAGAGTGCAAATAATATTTTTCAATCTAAAACACCTTCCTAATAATTTAATAAAGATTTAACTTAGTATTCAGGCATTTTGCCTTTTTTCTAGGGTTGCAAGTGAGAACGAGAGAGAGAGAGAGAGAGAGAGAGAGAGAGAGAAAGCAGAAACGGAACTGTTTCATCTGTACATAGATCCGCAGTCTCAGTTTTATTTAGTGGTTTACACTTAGACACACATGCTGCTGGTCAGTGGAGGTTGGCATCGTTTTATTTCACCCATGAAAATAAAAGGAGCAAAATGGCAAGGCGGCTTCTTGAATTCTTTGGTAAATGCCATTTTTACTTTTTTACTACTAACAATTGTTACTGTAGCAACGATAATGTAACACTGACCAATTGTGTGATGGTAAAAATTACACATTTGATTTGTGAATTGTGTGTGATTTAACATATTACACATTGTGCAGCTTTTACAAAGAAAATGTATCAGCAATGTAAGATGATAATGCTTTTAGAAAGATTACTCTCAAAATATAAAGGTTGTGTGGAACTTCTAATGAAACTAAAACAGCTTGTATTTTATCTTTGACAGCTATACTTTTAAATAATTTCTTGTTTGCTGGTAAGTGGTATTATTATTTTTTGTTAAACAACCAGCGGTTTAAATTTGAGGTATTTACGTGCGGTTTAACATTTGTTTCGCAGGAGGTGTCGAGGTCAGACTGGTCAATAATTTGGACACGTGCTTCGGGAGAGTTGAGGTCCAGTATAATAATACGTGGGGAACAGTTTGTGGTGAATTGTGGGATGTCAGTGGTGCTGCTTTGGTGTGCAAAGAGCTGAACTGTGGAAGAGCTGTAACTGCTCATGAGTGGGCTCTGTTTGGGGAAGGGAGCGGTTCGATCTGGTCTGTCAATTGTGCGGGAAGTGAATCTTTAAGCGATTGTAAATACAGAGCATCGCATTGTTTACACAATCAAGATGCTGGAGTTGTGTGTTCAGGTATGAAGATTAAAGTTTCCCTGTAAATCTTTATTATAAGTGTTTCATATTTTTTGAATGGCCTTGTTTAAGAAGTCAATACAGGGCCAATACATTGCACTTTTGGCGAATTCATTATAGTTTGTTTACTGACATACTGCTTATTTCTCATGCATACCGAATAGTGCATCTAAAAATGTATGTAGTAGCATATGTGTTTATATGCCTTTCCGATTGTTATTAATGGTAGAGTTTCTTTCAGCTTCTATAGTGGTCATCATAGGTGCTGTGATTATAGCTGTGGTGTTTTTATTATCCTTCACAATAATTATTATCCTGGTTGTGAGGAAAAGACGAAGTCAAAAACATCAGATAAGCTCCAGTGGTGAGTTAGAACTACATTATTGATATGATATCAGTTACACAATGTCCTTTATTTTGGATGTCTTTAACATTTATAGTCTTGTATATTGTGTCCAAGATGCGGTTACCATGCATGATGTGGTCTATGAAGACCGATATGAAGAGACTGAAGAGGATGAGGGTGACTATGAGAAGGTAGATGTTGATGGAGACCATGAAGATCTGAACTCAAACTCTGAGCAGGACTATGTTAATATGGATGAACCTGTACCGTCTAATGTGGAGACAGATGATTCAGAACAGGACTATGTGAATGTGGAAACAGAAGACTCAGAAGGGGATTATGTGAATGTGGAATCAGAGGATTCGGAAGGGGATTATGTGAATGTGGAAAACACAGAAGACAGTACAGTGGACAGTAACCTTGATGCATGAAAGCTGGTTTCAGATAAAAGACACAATTTACCACAATGTGATTCAAGCAACTGGACGGGCATTATAGGATCCTTGAGCTCTTGAAGTAGAGCAACACTAATTCTCATGAAACACATATTAATGAATGCCTTAATATGTAATGAGTGACGATGATCAAATATTGCACGCTGTGACATTAACTATATATAGAATATATAACACGAGTAAAGTAAAAAATTGTGTCTTAGTGTTTGTCAACACCTATACGAGTCATTTCATCGTGCGCCACAAGGTAGAGCTTAAACACTGCAGACTTTCACAATGTAATCATTGTTTTATTATATAGAGATAGCATAAAATGCCCTATAGTTTTAACACAAGACAAGGACAAATTAAATAAGATTAATTTTAATTTTAGTTTACCAGTAAAGTGTTTTAATTGTAAGAATAATGTTGCAATCTGTCTAGTAAGCACTTGTTTTGATAATCTGCTGGAAGAGAACTGGCCCTCTCGGTTGAGCGTGTTTTATTTTGTTTGTTTGTTCTTTTACTT
Organism: Oreonectes daqikongensis; assembly: GCA_026939265.1. Lineage (NCBI taxonomy): Eukaryota > Metazoa > Chordata > Actinopteri > Cypriniformes > Nemacheilidae > Oreonectes > Oreonectes daqikongensis. The sequence goes on from JAOTQM010000013.1 coordinate 7,023,160, forward strand.
CTGCAACATTTGGGTTTTGGTTCCCTGACACTGTATGTCTCACTCACTGAGAGACGACTGATATCTTCATTAGGACATATCATTTCACTTTGTTCATTTGCATACTGTGAAATGTAATAATAATGAGCAAAAACAAAATAGAACAAGTATGAAATATTTCAGTGTTAAACATATTTCTAACCTTATCTTAAAGGAACAGTTCACTCAAAAAATTCTGTCATCATTTACTCACCCTTAAGTTGCTCCAAACCTGTATGAATTTCTTTGTTTTGCTGAACACAAAGAAAGATATTTTTATGAGTTATTACGCGGGAATTATCATTTAACCTTATCACACGAATGTGCATAATATAAAAATGTATACATGCAATTTTATATTTTAAACATAGATGGCGATAAAGAGGCGATAGTTAGGCTTCCTATTGCAGCTTATGAATACAAGGTTTTCACAGTTCTATAGACACCATTGTGTTTACAGTTTGTGATGTAAAATCAATATATTTCATGTAGCCTATATTGTAATAACTTAATATGACTTACACAGCTGGCATTGACAGTATGTGCACAATGTTAATATGGAAGAGGACTGCCCCTGCCAAACTGAGCCTGGCTTTACACAATAAATCTTAATTCACAATAGCACCTTATGGAATTGATCTTCTTTGATAAATTATATTTGTGCATATTTTCTATGGGTTGATATAATGTTGATATAATTTTCCTGTTTCCTACTGAATGTTTCTATAAACTGCAACAATACACATTGTGAAAATTGATTTAGATGAAATTGAGTCATCCGTTGCAGTAGATCAGTCTGTGTAGAGAGAAGGGTGGTGGGGGGTTAGTGGAGTGCTTGTTTTTGTTGAGTTTTTGTTTGAGTTGTTTTGTTATGAGTTTGTGATGGGCTGAAGTGGATGTTAATGATATCTTCACATGTATTGAGTGAGGAAGACGGAGGAGGTGATGAAGAATGTCATTATGAACCGTTCTCAAAAGCTTTATGGTGCCACCATTTGTTGACATGAGATGAAACTGACCGAGTCTGTTTTTATTACATTTCTGTAGTTGTAGCCAGTGAAGTGACATCATCAGGTGTGTGGCGTGGGCTCTCTGTGGTTGACTAAAAACCAAACATCAGTCTGGAGCATCCAAAGGCTTGGTCAGCTGGCGACAAGGCTGCACAATATAGAGCATCTCTCATAATTCACAAAATAGCTGACATGTATAATGTAAGAATAATATGTGTTCTAGAATTTGCCTGTTATTGATTTAGGGAGGTTTCTTTTTTAGCATTGTATGACCATGAAACTTGAAAGTGACAGAAATCTTTTTTTAAGAATCTTTTTTTGTCAGATATGGTGACCCAGCTGGAGTATCGAACCGGCGACCTTCTGGTATACGAGTCCGACTCTCTAACCATTAGGCCACAACTGCCCCCAACAGAGAAAAGGCACAGTCCACCCAAAAATGAAAATTCTTTCATCATTTACTCAATTTACTCAACGTTCTTTATTCTGATTAACACAAAAGAAGATATTTGGAAGAATGTCAGTACCAGATGTCATCCCCCAATGACTCATCGTATTTTTCCCTACTATGGCAGTTAATGTGGGATAAGATCTGTTTGGTTACTGACATTATTATTTTCCTTTGTGTTTAGCAGAACAAAGACATTTTTATGGTGCATAAATGAGTAAATGACAGAATGTCATTTACTCATTTCATTTACTTTAAATGTCTTTTTATTTAGTTTTGATTTATCCAAAAACCCAGCTGTGAAATCAAACTTAACCCCAAAGTCAGTCTAGTTCTTACATTACCATTTACAAAGTACACTGCAGGTTTTTTGCAGCATTGGTTCTTATAAGGCAGTCAGAATCTAAGCTAACAACATGTTTTATAACACTTTTACACTGTCCTCGGTTTTTGCAGTTTATTCTGCTAATAAAGAACACTTCCCTAAATCTGCCTAAATCTGGGTTAACAGGGTTAACCTTTCTCAGAATAGAGCTGCATTGCAAATGTAAAACCTTTAAAACCTAAAAAGGTTTGCAAAAACCTTTACACATTCTTTACACAACCTTTTACATGACCTGCAGCCTCCACCCAAACTGCAGCATCCTTCAAAACCTTCAAAAAACAACTCAAAACATACCTGTTCCGCATTTATCTGACTTATAAAAAATATTTCATGTTTTTCATTCTCTCCCTTGATTACTTCAGCTTAATCCTCCTAGTAACAATGTCTTGTAAACTATCGGTACTGTTTAGCGTGTTGACAAAATGTTTTATGCTCTCCTACTTGTAAGTTACTTTGGATGAAAGCGTCTGCCAAATGAATAAATGTAATGTAATGTGAAAAAAAATTCATTTATAAATTACAGCATATTACATAATACATAAGGAATTGTTGCTTATCATTTTTTATATGAAAAATATAAGCAATTGGTTCCAATATATGGAACATTTTATTTTTAGTAAACTTTAGGATTTGTGCAATGACAAGGAAAAGGAAGTGAGTCAAGTTAGTAAAAGGAGGATGTAAGAGTTTTGTCAGATTGCAATTCTTGTATAAAAGTGCTGATTTTTACTGGAACTATGCAAAATGGACTGAAAGGTATTCAGTTTCTTTAATGTATGATATGCATATTCATCATACTTCATCTCATCCAGAAACAACACAAGAATGGCAATGCGAAGATCTCTCCTCACTTTGATTTGCGGTAAATTTACTTCTAAATATATAGATAATCAGTTTTTATACAGTATAGATACAGGATAAAGATTCAAAGCATAATCGTGTTAAATGTATATTCTGCTAAATGTATACTGTAGCTCAGTGGTTAGAGCAAGTTCATGGGTTTGATTTGCACAATCTCAGAAACAAATGTATAGTATAATGCAATGTAAGTTGCTTTGGATAAAAGCATCTGCCAAATGCGTAAATGTAAATGTTGCCACATATAGGCCAGCATGCCTAGCATAGTTATAGTTCATTGTTAAATATACAAAGTTTTATGCTAGGTTGTCTTATGTGGTGCTTTTCAAAGAGTCTTATGGCTTTTCTTTGTTAAACAAACTGAAAGAAAGTGAATTCTTGGTGATGTTAGACAATTACATTTTCTAGTTTAATGTCAGAATTTCTGGAGACGGATTACATCGAAAAGGTAATTAATACAGTAGTATAGTATTGCATTGAAAGTGCATTGCATAAATTAATTCATATAATGTTCATTAAAAAGTATCTAATTGTACATTTAATCTCAACAGGCATTGCTCTATGTTTTCCAACTGGTAAGTAGACACGTCTTTCTGTCATCTGACATTTACCACACGTACTGTATGTTGAGTTATTCTATTCATCATCAAACACATCTAATGGTTATATTGTCTAATCTGTGGTGACTTTGACATGCAGTTGAATCATAATGGTGTGTTGTCTTTCAGGAGGTGATCATGTTAGACTGGTCAGTGGTAGAAATCGCTGCTCTGGAAGAGTTGAGGTCTATCATGAAGGCCGTTGGGGAACTGTGTGTGATGACTCTTGGGACATTAAAGATGCTGCTGTGGTGTGCAGACAGTTGGGATGTGGAACAGTCGTCAGTGTTCATGAAAACGCTTATTTTGGCCAAGGGAGTGACCCGATCTGGCTGGATGATGTTGGATGTTCTGGGAGTGAGAGTAGCCTTTTGCAATGTAAACACAGCGTACTAGGAACACATAACTGTGGCCATTCGGAAGATGCTGGTGTTGTTTGTTCAGGTATGAGAATATTCATATTTAATCCTAAAATCTGAAGTAAACACAAACATTTTGCTCCCTGCTTTTCTTTTCTTTTCTTGTCTTGTCTTTTAAAGGTCCTAATATAACACATGACACAAATGTGATACAAGAAATGAAATGTGTTTTAACTGTCACACTTCATCTTTTATATCATACAACAGGCGTAATGAGATTGGTCAGTGGATCTGATTCCTGCTGTGGAAGAGTGGAGATTCTTCATAATGACGAGTGGGGAACAGTGTGTGATGATGACTGGGACTTGAATGATGCTGATGTTGTGTGCAAACAACTAAACTGTGGTAGAGCCATCAGTGCCCCTCACAGTGCAGTATTTGGTCAGGGGAGTGGACCGATCTGGTTGGATGATGTTGGATGTTCAGGAAATGAGAATATCCTCACACAGTGCTCACACACAGGTCTGGGAAAACATAACTGTAAACATGGTGAAGATGCTGGTGTTGTATGTTCAGGTAAGCCAAATCATTTCCGGCCATAGCAGAAACTGAGTTTTTTACAGTGTTCTATTACGTATAGTAATAGATATACCTCATTTTCACAGGGGATCTGCAGATGCCCACCCTTTCGTTGATCTCCCTGCATTCAGCTGTGTCTCCTGGAGAAAACATTCAGTTCAGATGCACGACACCTAATCCAAGGCGTCAAGAAAATGCTGAATTCCGTTTGTTCAGAAGCAGATCATCCACAATATCCTCCCAAAAAGATGTATCTGGTGTGACTTTCAGTCTGACTGTAGACGTCTCACATCAGGACCAGTACAGCTGTGAATACTCTTACAGGAATGACATTATCAAATCCTCCAGGAGTAACACCACTGAAATCATTGTGGGTGAGTGTGTCCACACTGCATTGCTTCTGTGTCTCTGCCCTCTTCAGATTCATTTGTGACCCTGGACAACAAAGGGTAAATAATTTTTTGGTCGAAATTGAGATATTTACATAATCTAAAAGCTGAATTAATAAGATTTCTATTGATATATGGTCTGTTAGGAAAGGACAATATTTTGCAGAGATTAAAACTCTGGAATCTGAGGGTGCTTTAAAGTTGTTAATCAGAGGTGCTGTAACAGGCCGCTGCTAAGAAGAAACAGGTTTGTTTTAATGCTCTCTTTTGGTTTACCGCTGTAATGACCGTGTGGAGAATACATGAACCTGAAAGATGAAATTCTAAGCTTTACATAGATACCAAACTTGAGTGGGTAATTCCCAAAGAGCAACAGCAGCGAGTGAAGTTTGTAGACGTGTTTCCAGACATTTTTGTTAGCAATTTTGCTGCATCGTGTACTCATAAAAATAAAGTTTTGATATATTTACGGTAGGAAATTTACAAAATATCTTTATGGAACTTGATCTTTACTTAATATCCCAATGAATTTTGTCATAAAATACATATTTTTCATTTTAACCAATACAATGTATTTTTTGGCTATTACTATAATGTTCTCATGAAGACTGGGTTTGTGATCCAGGGTCACATTTGTGGATCATATCACATTTGTGGATCATGGATTGATTCATCAAAATGTGTTCTTGTTTTCTAGTCAAGCTGCAGCAGCCCAGCATTTCCCTCAGTGATCTTGATTTGGGCTCTCAGGGGTCAGTGGTCACCAGAGGTCACAGCTTCACTATTACCTGCTCCTCTGAATCTCAGTATCCTGGAGGCTCCTTCTGCCTGTTCAATGGACCGAACATCACCAGAAGTCAATCAGCTGTCAATCACTTTGCTTTCTTCATCTTTCCTGAGGCTGATTTTTTACATCAGGGAAAATACAGTTGTGTTTATGAAGTGAACGTGTCCTCTCGTACCTTCCGTTCAGCTCCTTCTGACCAGCTGCTCATCACTGTCACAGGTGAGTTACATTGTGTTCTACAAAATCTCCTACAGGTAAACCGTGACTGTGGTAAGTGACTAGTAACAGGATATTTTATGACCACCCACCAGCAGAAGTTCAAAATTCTGTTCCTTGTAGACAATTTTTTAGAACGTAAAGACACGGTAAAGAAAGTTTAACTTTAAAGTGTTTCTCTTTCAGCCTCCCTGCTTCCTGTCATTGGTGGTGTGGTGTCAGCTGTACTTCTCTTTTTCTCAGCTCTTATAATCTTCTTTCTGGTGAAGAGAAGACAAAAGCAAAAGAGAAGCGAAGCTCGTATGAAGTGCTCCTTTAGGAGAGGTAAAAAAGTTATTTGAATGTCCTTCCAATAGCAGTGTGTTTTAAAAAAGTAACTTCATCACTCTGCAATGTTTGTAGGTGAAAGTAATACATATGAAGGTGCATCATGTGGCACCAGAAATGAAGAGGATGATGAGGATGACTATGAAAATGTGCAGCTTGATGATAAGGCCGAGTGTAAAAATGCTAGCTGTGATGGATCTGAAGAGGTCTATGCTAATGTGGATTCAGAACAGGACTACAGCAATGTGGACACAGATGACTCTGAAGAGGATTATGTCAATGAGCATATAACAGAAAATAAAATTATGCTGGAGGATGAATGTGACGATAACAGTTATGAAAGTTTTGAGGCGTGAACCTAATACAGTATACAGTGGAATTAGTTTAGAGAATGCTATATTCATCACTGACTGCTTTCAAGTGAACTGTGTCCCAACTGAGGTTATAAAAGTCTCTGGTCACATTGTAATGGCTGGAATATGCAAAAAGGATTTTTCTGCAATATGTATTGCTTTCAATTTGACATGTTAGCTAAAGCAAACAAAAAATGCTCATAAAATAAAGCTTTACATTTTTTAAATATAAATTATGCCAAATTATTGGTTCATTTCGTCGGGTCAGATGGGTTGTCTTGTTTTAGCATTTGGAAGAACTACAAACTGTTACTAATTGGTGAGAAAATGTAGTCACTGTAAACAGGTTGGATTCGTCACTCGACCCCATCCCCAGCTCCTCTTGAAGATCTGTTTACCGGCGGTATCGTGCATAACATTGCAGCATCATCACTTTCATTCTCACTTCAGCATGTGTCTATTAGTGCAGCAATGTTTTATTCTTGCTCTGCAGCAGCAGTGTATGCAGATCTAGTTCCACCAACACCAAATACATCATGATCACTGCTTCATTTTTAGCTGCATTTATCCCTTAAGCATTATCCTGAGGGTCTTTTCTTACACTTCTTTAGAAGCGTTTACAACTTTGTGTCGTCAGTGTAAGAAATGGTCACATCTTTGAAATAATCACTTGTCTGTTTTATGTAATGCGTGATATGCATACTCTCTATATGCATTACATGGATATTATACAAAAAAGTAAAACCCCATATGACCTTATGGTTTTACATCTTAATGTTTAACATTTGAGGAATCGATAAACAGAATCGGAACCAGATTTGAAATCAATCAAAAATTGAAGTGTTGATGTGTTGATGGTGTGAGTAAGAGCAGGTAGCTTGGATTGAAGATAAGATCAGGTCTAGGAAACAGCTTATAGACTGGCTAGAATGGTGAAGTTTAAAGAACAGTCTCTATAGGGAGAGAAGGGGAGCGCTTGTGCAGGGGCAGTGACTTGTGAGTTTGTGGTGTGCTTAAGTGGCTGATAACCATCAACTCTTCACACATCTTCTGAGAAAAAGCAGGAGGATGTGATGGGGTGCAGAGGCGTGAATCTTTTTTTAAGTTTTTAAAGTTGACTTTTGTATCCTCATATTCACATCTGAGTCCAAAGACTGACTTAATTTTGGGATATCATTATTTTTCTTTTTTTCATATAAGCTTTCACTCAATGTATTTCTTTTAGGGGTATTAACATTAAAATGAACATTCCTTTTAACATCCAGTTATAAAGGCAACCCTGGACCTGGGTTTTCTAAACTTAAATATAACATCAAAATTAGTGTAGTTACTATATAAAAAAATACACTGCATACTTTTTTAACATTGTTCTTTTAAGGCTGTTGACTCTAAGCTCTTCATGTCTTCAAGTTGTATTTCAAAGCCTCGGTTTTTGCACTTCATTCTGTCAATATAGCAACACTTCCTCAAATCCGCTTTATCAGACTTAACTTATGTTTTAAATGTGTTTGTGTTTATTGTAAATAAAATCTCATAGTGGTATTGTAGCCAACAACAGTACAGTATGGGGGCCAAACAGGAAATAATTATATAATGAATATATGAATGTAAATCCGAATATATAGTTATAAGTCTGAATATATAAATGTAAGTCTGAATATATAAATGTAAATCTTGAATATATAAATGTAAATTTTTAATATATAAATGTAAATCCTGAATATATAAATGTAAACCCTTATTATATAAATGCAATCTAATCAGGCATATTAACAGACAAGCTTTTTAAAGTTTTCCAAATTATATGATGCAATCAATGAGATTTTGTTTTAAACCTTCATTTACACCAACGATACATTGACATTTACTTATAATAAGCATCTTCTTTCTTTGTTCATCTCATTTTATTTATTTTTATTTCTGGCCATAGTTTAAAAACGAAAGGGTCCTTCATAGTTCACAGCTCAAAATGGCTGATTTCTAGAACTATGTTCACATGAAGAACTAAATTTGAGTGTTCTAGAAAGAACACAGACATATTGAAGATCATATACGTATGATTTTGGCTTTATTATACTTATTGACTCTGCAGTTTGATGGACAGATGTACCCTGAGATTGTCCCCGTGTCTCTTGTCTATTACATGTTGCTGCTAGTGTCAATAAAATTACTGTTCGTCAGCAGATTGTTAACAATCTCTCCAGTCCTCTCAGCCATTATTAATTCGGCCGAAAACTACACAGCTACACTATATTGCCAAAAGTATTGGGTCACCCTATCTAATAAACAGGTTTGATGACTTTAGTCATTTCCATGAGTACAAATCTTAATGCTGCAGCGCATATCATGATATTCTATGGAACTGTGTGCTTCTAATTTCATAGCAACAGTTTGTGAAGAGCCCTTTTCTATTCCATCATGACAATGTCCCTGTGTATGAGACAAGGTTCAGAAAGAAATCATTGATTCAGTCAGTATGGAAGAACTTGATTGGTCTGCATAAAAACTAAAGAACTCATCACCAAACACCAATGACTTGTGCACAGAACGGACACTGGCACTATGGACTAGTAGCCTAGGAGTTTGTTCCAATAAAACATTACCTTTTAATTGAATAGTGCAATATTTGACCCTAATATTGTGCTTACTTTTTCATTAAAACAAAAATTAAAAAAACTTGTGCAATTAGCCTCCTCTCCTTAAGTAAAAGGACCACCAAAAAAATGCTTTGATAAATTGTTTCTGCAATAACTCGTTGAGAAAATGTATCATATTGGGCGGTCCGGCATTGGCTGCACCGCTTTTCGACTCCAGCTCTCGCAGTATGTGGTTCCCAAACTGTCATTTGGGAAAGCGTGGTCACTTGGTTGTTGCAGTGCATTACACTTAAAAACAGTTTATCCTATGACTAAAAATGTCACTTGGTTTACGCGTTTTTGTGTTGGACACTGGATGCACAAGCAAGCACCGCGAGCTGTGATGATGCACGCATTTTCAACGAGTTTTAGATGTCAATGGCTCTAAACGATGCTACAAGTCTACCGCAAGCATTTCTTCCAAAAAAGTGGTGGGGACATGTGTACGGATGCCCTTCCATATAGGTGGATTTCTCCAATCGATCATTTTATCATGGTTACCATGGTTGTTTCAGAGAACCGGGGTTACGTAACCTATAGTTTCCTGAAAAGAACGTTAGGGTTTGTGCTATGACCAGGATAAGGAAGTGGGCCGAGTTGGTGAAAAAAGGATGTTACGTTTTATCACATTGAAAATATTTTTGCTGGTACTATTCAAAAGGCAACACAGCCTCACTAAAAGGATTTGCATTTTGTTTAACGCATGATACGCATGTTATCTTCAGCTCATTCAGAAACAACGCAAGGATGACAATACAAAGATCTCTTCTCACTTTGATTTTGGGTATGTGGAGCCACTTCAGTATAGTTGATTCTATATACCTACATACATTCATATATATATATCCCATATATATTACGTAATTTCATCTTATGTTTTATGGTTCTTTACAAAGAGGTTTATGACTTGTTGTGGCAAAACAAACTGATATAGGAAACTTAATATAGACATTTACTTTAAATATTTTTATTATATAGGCCCTATATATAATATTTTGTATTATTATAGCCTGTAATCTGATTGTATATTTAATCTTAACAGCCAGTGCTCTAAGTTCTTCAACTGGTAAGTAGACACTTACATTATTTTACCTTATTTTAACATGTCTAAAGGTTATATAATATTTAGCTGCGTCTGAATTCGCTCATTCACTAAATCCGATTTCGGACACTGACGAAATATAACCTGCGTCTGACTATACTGTCGCAAACATTCGTCATACCTGTAGCTTTATGGATTGCTTTATAAAATGGTAAAGTTCATTCTCACCTTGTTTGTTGGCGGTTGAATATGTAGGAATAATTGACGACGGGCCGTTGAACTCTCAGAAAATAATGCACACCCCGAGGTGGTAATGCGGTCACGACGCGAAGCGGCGCACACCCGTAGAACGTTCCTCAGCCAATCAAAATGAAGCATTCAACAGCCCCGTAGTATAAATTTTTTAAACATTTGTTATCAGGCAGGTGAATTTGTGTTGTATCATGGGAAATAGTGAGAGAACGAGTGTAGGCTACATTGGATGTACACTCAAAATCAGAATGCATTGTGGGTAAAAAGTAGTGAACGAATGTAGGGAATAAGTTGTTCACTCACGGTGCATTAAAAATTAGATATATTGCCCTCCGAGGGGCATTTCGGAGTGAAAACGGGCATGGCCGCCATATTGAAAGGTCGTTCCAAAATGAAGTGCTCATAATTGGCCACTTCAAACGGCCCTTTAGAATTAAGAATTTCGAAGGGTACAACTGATGGACACTTTGCGCCCCATGATTCTTTGCGTGGGCGACAGCTGCCCTTAGGCGCTCCTTATGGGCACGGGATGATGCAGAAGGGCACTTCAAAAAACAGCTGCTTGGTCCCCTACACCAGTGTTTCCCAATCCAGTCCTACAGGGCACCCCTGACAGAATTTTTTAGTGAAAGTGAAAGTGACGTATTTGTCAGATATGGTGATCCGTGTAGAGACGGATCAGCTCAAATATCACCCGAACCCGCTCCTTCAAACAAATCATCCACCCGCCACCCACCCACACCTATAATTTTTTTCTGATAGTGTTGTGGTTTCTTTTTGCCACTCTTCATTGAACACTCGAGTCGGGTTTTGATTCCATCAGATAGACTTTTATTGACTAAACCAATAAAGAGCCGAGCCCCCCATATGCAGGGCCGGGCCCTCCCACAGAGAACTGCAGAGGACAGGGACCCGCATAGGAGAGAACCGTCTTGGCCTACTAAGGGGAAACCTTTTATAGATAGACTGTTTGGGGGTGGGCACACATGTTCGAAGTAATGTTTGGGGGTGGGCACACAGATCTGATAGTAGTTTTAGAGGTGGGGGTTAAGGAACAAAGACCTGTAGCCACATGTATAGAGAATTATAATAGTGGCTTAAATTGTGTGCAATTTCTCTAGATTTAGGTTAATAAAATCTTCTACAATAGGCCTATAGATATCCGCACCCGACCCGCACCCGATTGTCACATTTATTATTCTTTTTATTCTTTTTCATTTTAAGCATGATGTCAGAGGATCGTTCGTTTTTAACAGCAGCTTCAGTGACCTGGAGCAATTTGCGCATCTTTAATAACCACTTCGCTAAAACGCTCCCACACTGTAGCCTAGCTACTTTTCTTTCTTTCTTTCCTTCCTTCCTTTTGTTTTGTTTTGTTTTTAATTCTTCTTTTTTAATTTTCATTCGGATCTGTTTCGCATCCATTTCTGCTTTAAGAATGGACCCCCGTCCCCACGCGTTCTTTTTTACTGAGAGTCTGCAAATTAGTGCCTGTCTGATGAAAATGCATTTAAGACACGTTCATATTTGAGAGAATGTAGCTAATATTTGCATAATTAATGACCGATCTTATCCACCCGCGACCCATCCTCAATTAATCAGAATGTACTTTTTTATTGCCTGATCCGCCCGACACGCTGATTATCCGCAGCGCCCGTCGCGCCTATCTCTAATAGGGAGACATCTAAAACGTTCTGCCAGGGGTGCCCCGTAGAACTGGATTGGAAAACACTGCTCTAACCCTTTAACCCTTTGAAGCTCTCACTCCGGAGGGTAAACCCTTTGAAGGGCATAGGGATTTGGACAACACTACAAAATGGCGATAGGAAATAGAGTGAGAATTCAAACACAGCTGATAGTTGAATCATAATGGTGTGTTGTCTTTCAGGAGGTGATCATGTTAGACTGGTCAGTGGTAGAAATCGCTGCTCTGGAAGAGTTGAGGTCTATCATGAAGGCCGTTGGGGAACTGTGTGTGATGACTCTTGGGACATTAAAGATGCTGCTGTGGTGTGCAGACAGTTGGGATGTGGAACAGTCGTCAGTGTTCATGAAAACGCTTATTTTGGCCAAGGGAGTGACCCGATCTGGCTGGATGATGTTGGATGTTCTGGGAGTGAGAGTAGCCTTTTGCAATGTAAACACAACGTACTAGGAACACATAACTGTGGCCATTCGGAAGATGCTGGTGTTGTTTGTTCAGGTATGAGAATATTCATATTTAATCCTAAAATCTGAAGTAAACACAAACATTTTGCTCCCTGCTTTTCTTTTTTTTTCTTTTCTTGTCTTTTAAAGGTCCTAATATAACACATGACACAAATGTGATACAAGAAATGAAATGTGTTTTAACTGTCACACTTCATCTTTTATATCATACAACAGGCGTAATGAGATTGGTCAGTGGATCTGATTCCTGCTGTGGAAGAGTGGAGATTCTTCATAATGACGAGTGGGGAACAGTGTGTGATGATGACTGGGACTTGAATGATGCTGATGTTGTGTGCAAACAACTAAACTGTGGTAGAGCCATCAGTGCCCCTCACAGTGCAGTATTTGGTCAGGGGAGTGGACCGATCTGGTTGGATGATGTTGGATGTTCAGGAAATGAGAATATCCTCACACAGTGCTCACACACAGGTCTGGGAAAACATAACTGTAAACATGGTGAAGATGCTGGTGTTGTATGTTCAGGTAAGCCAAATCATTTCCGGCCATAGCAGAAACTGAGTTTTTTACAGTGTTCTATTACGTATAGTAATAGATATACCTCATTTTCACAGGGGATCTGCAGATGCCCACCCTTTCCTTGATCTCCCTGCATTCAGTTGTGTCTCCTGGAGAAAACATTCAGTTCAGATGCACGACACCTAATCCAAGGCGTCAAGAAAATGCTGAATTCCGTTTGTTCAGAAGCAGATCATCCACAATATCCTCCCAAAAAAATGTATCTGGTGTGACTTTCAGTCTGACTGTAGACGTCTCACATCAGGACCAGTACAGCTGTGAATACTCTTACAGGAATGACATTATCAAATCCTCCAGGAGTAACACCACTGAAATCATTGTGGGTGAGTGTGTCCACACTGCATTGCTTCTGTCTCTCTGCCCTCTCAGATTCATTTGTGACCCTGGACAACAAAGGGTAAAATTGAGTGGAAATTGAGATATTTACATAATCTAAAAGCTGAATTAATAAGCTTTCTATTGATATATGGTCTGTTAGGAAAGGACAATATTTTGCAGAGATTAAAACTCTGGAATCTGAGGGTGTTCTGAAAGTTGTTAATCAGAGGTGCTGTAACAGGCCGCTGCTAAGAAGAAACAGGTTTGTTTTAATGCTCTCTTTTGGTTTACCGCTGTAATGACCGTGTGGAGAATACATGAACCTGAAAGATGAAATTCTAAGCTTTACATAGATACCAAACTTGAGTGGGTAATTCCCAAAGAGCAACAGCAGCGAGTGAAGTTTGTAGACGTGTTTCCAGACATTTTTGTTAGCAATTTTGCTGCATCGTGTACTCATAAAAATAAAGTTTTGATATATTTACGGTAGGAAATTTACAAAATATCTTTATGAAACAAGATCTTTACTTAATATCCCAATGAATTTAGTCATAAAATACATATTTTTCATTTTAACCAATACAATGTATTTTTTGGCTATTACTATAATGTTCTCATGAAGACTGGGTTTGTGATCCAGGGTCACATTTGTGGATCATATCACATTTGTGGATCATGGATTGATTCATCAAAATGTGTTCTTGTTTTCTAGTCAAGCTGCAGCAGCCCAACATTTCCCTCAGTGATCTTGATTTGGGCTCTCAGGGGTCAGTGGTCACCAGAGGTCACAGCTTCACTATTACCTGCTCCTCTGAATCTCAGTATCCTGGAGGCTCCTTCTGCCTGTTCAATGGACCAAACATCACCAGAAGTCAATCAGCTGTCAATCACTTTGCTTTCTTCATCTTTCCTGAGGCTGATTTTTTACATCAGGGAAACTACAGTTGTGTTTATGAAGTGAACGTGTCCTCTCGTACCTTCCGTTCAGCTCCTTCTGACCAGCTGCTCATCACTGTCACAGGTGAGTTACATTGTGTTCTACAAAATCTCCTACAGGTAAACCGTGACTGTGGTAAGTGACTAGTAACAGGATATTTTATGACCACCCACCAGCAGAAGTTCAAAATTCTGTTCCTTGTAGACAATTTTTTAGAACGTAAAGACACGGTAAAGAAAGTTTAACTTTAAAGTGTTTCTCTTTCAGCCTCCCTGCTTCCTGTCATTGGTGGTGTGGTGTCAGCTGTACTTCTCTTTTTCTCAGCTCTTATAATCTTCTTTCTGGTGAAGAGAAGACAAAAGCAAAAGAGAAGCGAAGCTCGTATGAAGTGCTCCTTTAGGAAAGGTAAAAAAGTTATTTAAATGTCCTTCCAATAGCAGTGTGTTTTAAAAAAGTAACTTCATCACTCTGCAATGTTTGTAGGTGCAAGTAATACATATGAAGGTGCATCATGTGGCACCAGAAATGAAGAGGATGATGATGATGATGATGATGATGAGGATGACTATCAAAATGTGCAGCTTGATGATAAGGCCAAGTGTAAAAATGTTAGCTGTGATGGATCTGAACAGGACTATATTAATGTGGATTCAGATCATTCAGAAGAGGACTATGTCAATGTGGACACAGATGACTCTCAGCAGGTTTATGCCAATGTAGAAAACAAAACTGTGATAGACAATAAATGTGATGTTGACCTTTATGAAACTTTTGAGGGTAATGAGTGAAGTGACTTAGATAGTTGATTAAATGTTGAATCAATGTTACAAATAAGCTATTTAACTTTAAATTTAAATCAATGATATTAGTTATGAGGAATTATTTTAATAAATGCAATTTACATCACAGACTGCTACACATGGTCAAAATAAAGTGAACCAGTATTTGTTTGGTGTATCCAATGATATACCGGGACCATGTCCCATCACTCGTGACGTCTCAGTCTGATAAGTGGAACTGTAGAGGAAGCTTTGTTTCATTAAACATATATTTTGCTTCATAAACTTAAAATATCAATTGTGTTCTGGATGGCGAATGTGATATTGTCTCTCTGGGCCATGTTTTTTTATTTTTATGTGGACAAACCAATTGCATTTTGCTGGAAAGGAAAGTTTTTCTTATAAAATGTCTCTCTTTCTACCTCCCTTGTCATTTCTTGTCATTGGTGGTGTGGTGTCAGCTGCTTCTCATATTTTCATCTCTCATAATCATCTTCATGGTGATGAAGACCAAAACAAGAGAATAATGAATCCATATTTTAGGGTGCATAGTGTGACCCTAAAAATCAAGAAGACGATGAGAATGACTATGAAAATGTGAAACTACAGAAACAACTGTGAAAACGCTAGCTGTGATGACTCTGAAGAGGTCTGTTATAATGTGAATTCAAATCATTCAGAACAGGACTATATCGCAATATCAATATGGACACAGATGAACAGAATTATGCTAGTGTATTAATGTAAATATGACCTTTTATGAAAATATTGGGGGTGAGGAGTAAACATAATATCTTTAAGTTTCTTTTTTGCATAGGATTTTTTGAGCTGTACTGACAATTTACATAATTATGTCAAATCAAATAGATTGGACAAATCAATTGGATTAAGTGTATTTGACTACAATCTGATTGTTTTTTTACAGTGTGTCCCATGAGGTTACAGAGGTCATTCGGGGTCCCAGTCTCTGGTCACTCTGTAATGACAAATTGTAATTGGTTCATTTTTGTTCATTAAAATCTAAAAAGAGTTTGCAAACTGGCTGATTCTTATATTAGTGTAGCGAGCATAATTGTTTCTTGAGTCTTGTTTGCATTCTGTAAGTGGCATGTTGCAGCACGCCAAGTCGCCAACAATCCTCCACCTCTGTCTATCCATTTATTGTGCCTAACATTGCAGCAGCATCACTTTAAATTCTCACTCAGCATCGAAAACAAATCTAGTTTCGGCAGCACCAAATACATTGACATGTCATGACAACTAACATGCTAAACTCACAATAGTTGTCATGATTTAATTGAGGAAAAAGGCAGCAATTGATAGAAGTCAGTGGTTCTCAAACGTTTTCATTGTAAGGCCCCCTTGGTGTAGAGTGCATCGCTTTATGTGCCAAATAAATCTGCAGGTCCTCCTCGATCCATCTTTGGGCCCTCAGTTTAAGAACCACTGTAACAGAATCCGTCTAAAAGTTTACTAGAAACACCATGTAAGATGAAAAACCCACAGTCCACAACATGGGAAGTGGTTGTGGCACGATCATGGACACACGTGATAGCTTCATTTCTTTTACACACGCTTCATATATTCAGCTCATATTTAAAGAGAACAAAAGGGTCATCATGCTGAGGTCTCTTCTTACATTGATATTGGGTAAATTACATTTTTAAATTGTATTTAGAAATTTGTGTTTTATAGTCGGCTTAAGAAATGTTCAAATCTTTTAAATAATCACTCGTATGTTTTACTTAATGCATATGAAACGATCATTCTGTATATGTATTATATTAATATTTTACAAAAGTATTTAAACCAAACATATATCATATCTTGGCCATAAAAAATGTGTATCTTTGTAATATTTGTAATGTAAATGTATTGCTTTCAATAATCTTTGAAAAAAAGTTGTAGTCTTGCAAAGTTTTTATATTTTACTATTCGTGTAAGGAAAGTAAGGTACATGAGGAGAATATCTTGTACATATATTTCATTTAAACATGTCAAGAGGATTAAATGGGCAATAGCCTATAACACAGAAGTCACATCTTTAACTAAGCGTGACTGAGCGTGTAGTTGGTTAGCTCATCTGAGAGACTTGTGGTTGTGATGAAAGTTGACAGTAGCAGAGCATTACAGTAATTATATAAAAACGTTGTTTTCTTTAGATCATTAAATGAGAATTTTGAGCTAATAACAAAAAGAAAATTAGGTTCGAATTGGAAATAAAATGTTTATAACGGTTTATTATTAATATTAACATCAATATTATATTTCAACCCGACAGCTAGTGCTTTACATGCCTGCTTCCAATCTGGTAAGTAAACATTTAAAGAATTGTAAATATCTTTAAATTTAAGTTGAATCACATCAGACCGATCAGCTGTTCAATTCTAAACTTATAAAACTATATACATTGAGCTATAGATGGTTTCATTGGACACACACGGCTGGCCCGAAGTTAACTTCCGGTCTGTGTTGTTGATTGGTCTGGCTAGTGGCTATTATTATAGCCTAACTATTTATATTTTATTTTTATTAATATTCTATTGTATAAAATGTTATGTTGTTGCTTTAAAACCGCCTATAAACTGTTCTGTGTTGTCAGTTCTGAGACAAGCCCTGCTCCCTAGTTAGTTTAAGTCCATTTTGAATTTTGTTGTTTATGTAACATGATATGTGACATGTTTTTCACATGAGTTTATATTTTATTTTACAGTTTTAAATATTAAACTGTGTTTGTTATATGGCATACATTAAATAAGAGGGTGGGTCTGATTGGGGGAGATTCCTTATAACAGTGTGATGACAGCAGGGACATGAAAGATGCTGATATGCAAATAAAGAATCAGAGCCACCGGTGCACCTAACAGAGAAGCATTTGGCCAGGGGAGTGGAGCGATTTAGCTGGATGATGTTGGGTGCACTGCAAACACAGTGGTTTCAGAAAACATTACTGTCAACATGTGTTGTTTGTACAGGTGATCTGAAGGAGCCCACGCATTCAATTAGTCCCACACATTCAGTTGTGTCTCCTGGAGAAACTATTCAGTTCATTTGCACAATAACTAATCAAAGGTGTCTGGAAAATGTTACAGTCTACCTGCACAGAGACAAATCCACAAAACCCCTCCAAACAAATGGGAATGATGTGCTTTTCAATCTGACTGTAAATGTCTCAGATCAGTACAGCTGTTATTATTCTTACAGAAATAACACTGTAGTCAATTCTTCCAGGAGTAAAGCTATTAATATCACTGTGGGTAAGTTTTTTTATTATAATAATTTTGTTTTACTGTATTCAGTGGCGTCCAAAACTGTAGGGACACTTTTATTCTTTTAAACCCTGAAAAAAAAGTTTAGATTTTGGAACATTTACAAAGACTTAATACAACAAACTTTTAAAGCAAAAAATGATCACAATAGCTCTTTTGTCCCGAATACAGACATCTGATATAAGACTCATCCTGTCTAATGTACTGACATCCAAAGCTCTGCATCTGTAACAACTAAGATGTGTTCCGCTTGTTTTCTAGTGAACTTGCAGCAGCCCAGTATTTCCCTCAGTGATCCTCAGGGGTCAGTGGTCACCAGAGGTCACAGCTTCACTATTACCTGCTCCTCTGAATCTCAGTATTCTGGAGGCAACTTCTGCCTGTTTAATGGACCAAACATCGGCAGAAGTCAATCAGCTGTCAAATTCTCTGTTACCTTCATCTTTTCTGAGGTGGATTATTCACATCAGGGAAACTACAGTTGTGTTTATGAAGTGAATGTCCGCTCATGTCTCTTCCGTTCAGCTCCATCTGACCAGCTGTTCATCAGTGTCACAGGTAAAATATTAAGAGGTCAAGCACACAAAATGAACTGCTGGTAAAGACAGATTAACCTAAAACATCTCACTCTCTCTCTCAGCTTCCATGCATGTTGTCATTGTTGCTATAGTGTCAGCTGTACTCTTATTAGCTGCTCTCATAATAACTTTACTGATCAAAAGGAGACGGATGAAGACTCGCAAGGCGCACTTTTCACAAGGTAAGAAAGACCAGAGTTCTCATTTTTGGGCCCAACGCAACTTATTTGAATGTAGGTTTGCATGATGAGTAACTCTTGTATAATTTTCCACTCATGCAGTACACCAAGGTTCCATTAATATGCATTTGAACGTAATAGATGAAGAGGATGATGAGGATGACTATGTGAATATTAAACGTGATGATGATGATGATGAGGATGACTATGTAAATATGAATGCTGATGAATTGTTTGTGTCCCCAGATGAATCTGATACATATGTTAATATGACTGCAAAAAATAATGTAGTTGACTATGCTCAAAATATATATTAAAGGTATAGTTAACCCAAAAATGAAAATTCCGTTGTCATTTCAGGCCTGCATGACTGTATGTATATTTGCCTATATTTGCAGAACAAAAAATTTGTTTTTTTTTTAAGAAGAATGTTGGTAACCAAACAATGGTGATACCTATTGACTTGTATTGCATACATATATTTTCTTTTGTGTTCTGCAAAAAAAAGAAAGTCATACATGACTTGAGAATGAGTAAATGATGACAGAATTTTCATTTCTGAGTGAACTATCCCTTTAACAATAACCTTTTTTGTAAAGAAAACGATCACTGCTGGTTATTTTGTTATTTGATTGTATTGTGGGATACTTCCCATTTTGGCAAACACTGGTCATATGCATGCAATAAACATACTACTAAAATAAAAGTAAAATGAAATAAAAGTATCATGTGGTTCTCTAAACTAAACCTCAAAACAAACTGTCAACATTTTCTGTTACCTGTAAACATCAAAGTAGCTTCACTGTAGTGTTTCCATTTCAAACAGTAACTCTACCAGAAAAGCGACAGTATAGAGTTTATTGTCTATGTATTTTATTTTCTTCCTGGTTTTTGTCTTTATGCACCATGGTTTGTATCTGCAATATGTGTGAGACATCAATGATCTTCTCAGAACCTTGTTCTTCTTTTCCAAAGTTCACAGAATAATTTGTGCACAGCATGCATGCTGCACTGTACTTTTTCTTTTCTGCAGTGTTTTGCTGTTATTTACTGTAAGTGTTTATTGTTTGTGTCATTAAGACGATACTCTTTATATTCTCAAAAACTAGTTGAATCTAGTTTTTGAGAATTGTGTTTGATTTTTATGTACTTATACATAAGTATAAGTTCTCTAATCAAACCAAATCCTGCATTATATCCCACAAAATGTTTTGAAATCCTAATTAAATAAGTAAATTTAGTAAATAAAGATTTGGATTCTTTACAATGAAAACATTCGTTTCTTTAGCAACTACTGAATAACATCACATCAACTTCCTCGTTATTTTTGCTGATTTGATGCTTTATATATATGTAACTAAAAACCATTGTAGAAACTATACACACAACAAAAAACAAAACTATTTGAAATGTCAGAGCTACATATGACTAAAGGTCAGTTAAAAAGTTCTGTCAAGTGCACAAACAAAGTTCATTTCACAATCAATACGAAAGTTTACCATGTTGTGTTTGAATTGACCAGTTTTGTAAGAAACAGAAAAAGAGATATTATTAGTATATTTATTACAGACATATGTGTACATTAGATGTTTGCCCTTGACACGAGCAGAGACTATGAGGAGCATCTGTCTCCATGGAATATGCTTTAGAATCACATGATCCAAACAGTTCCTCCCACAACCAAAGTACTGCTTTTCATATGGAATAATGTGCTAAAACTATACAGACAGACCATAGCACTGGAAAAACAAGCAGATGATGACCAGCTGCTGATTTAATGAATGTACCACTTTTAGAAAAATGTGAGATTGTAGATAAAGCAAATTAGGAGATGCAGAATGTTTAACAGGGAATGCTGTTCACTCGAGACATTAGGTCATGTCAAAATCTCCCATTGAAGAAAAGCTTTCAAATACAATCTTCATTACACTAAATACAAGAGCTATTTAATTATCAAAATATAGGTCATTTGCACGATTCAGTTTTCTGGTATTGGAATGAAGGATATGCGTCTCTCATCATTTTCATTATAATTGGAGTTAAATATATTTCATGATTGCCTTTGCTATCCCTAAACATTTAAAGCATAAATGAAAACATACATAATTCAAGCCCCATTTAAACTATTCAAATGCATTGCTACTTCAAGCCATGACCTTTTTTAGACAACTGACATATAAATAGCAATGCATTTACAAAGTGCCCTATTACATGAACCTTTTAGAAATGCTTTTGAAAAGAATAATAATTTCCATATGTAAAAACGTTAAGAGCTAAAATAAAAAAAGATCTCCTCTAGTGAAGAGTAATTTTGTCATCCATGTTAAGACTTTGTCTATTTGGTCTTGGCTCATGATAAAGAAACAAATCCAAATCTATTGCACATTTACCTGCTTTTTACCTTGGAACGACTAATTTAAATATTATAAATAATCACGTCGCAGAGCTTTTCATACTTACATAACTAACAGAAGGATTTCTGCTAAAGTACACTACTCTTTCAAGTCACTTCATTTCATTTAAAGCAAGACATATTTTTGGATTGTTTTGGAATAATACGTACTGTATTAGTGTTCATACGCTACCCATGATCGTCTTTATAATAACATTAATGCCCACTATAACGACAAACTTTTACAAGCACGATTATAATGGAGATGAGCTGGTTCTCTAATGATTATCCATTACACATTGGATCAGACAGAATCATACACATCATCATCATTTACAACCCAGATGGAACAAGAGTCTGTATCGTGGAATGGGCTGCTGCTTGCACAGAGGAAGAGAAACAGAAGTGAAAAGATATAGAAACAGAAGTGCTGAAAAACGTCTCAGTAGCGTGTGGTGTACCAGTCGTTGTCGGTCATCTGCACCAGTTCGTTTACCACATCCAGCAGGTTGCGGTTGTGTTTCTGCAGCAGACGCTGATTCAGAGCCCGGTCACCGAATCCCATCTCTACCAGCACGGCCATCATGGCGTCGTGAGATGCCGCATCTTCTGGAAGCTAAGGTACAACATTATTCATTTATGTTTTAGCATTTGTATTTAAAAGTAGATTCTCCCTTTAGATACTATTCAAACAACATTCAGCTAACCTTCTCAGAACCAGTCTGTCCAGTAAACAGAGCTTTGTAGGCAGATGCTGCTACAGACAGAGCTCCCTTCACCAGTCCACCTGTGATGCTATTAGCTCTGAAGAAACACAAGTGAGAATGTGAGAATGGGAAATGCTAAGGTGAATCACTTTTAGTGATAATATGCGGTGTGATTTACCTGAGCTCTTCTGTCTCAGACTTTGCAGTTACAGTGACAGATGAGTTTTCAGAGTCAGACTGATCAAGCTTAGCATCTACAAAATCAAAACATGGCTGAATGATGTCCCAAAACTGAAATTGCTAACATTCTTCCAAATATCTTTCTCTGTGTTCATCGGAACAAAGACATTTATACAGGTTTGAAACAACCTGAGCCTGAGTAAATGATGACAGAATTATCAGTTTTAGGTGAACTGTCCCTTTAAGGAGGATCTATTGAAAGAAATGCAATATAATATACATAACTATGTCTTCAGATGTGTATAAAGACCTTACATAATAAACCGTTCTGTTTTTATTACATTAGAATGAGCTATTTTATATACATACACCACAGGTCCACTTACATAGAATTCACCATGTTGTTTCTACAGTATCCCTAAACAGACAAACTGCTCTACAAACTGCTCTACAGAGTGTTTCGTATGAATGTTATCTTGTTCAACAAAGAAGCGAAAATGTGACAACATTTTGGTCCTGTGTCAGCCACCATAGTGCTCCGAAAGGGAGGGGCGAGCGTCGCAGTGAGCTGTTGGTTGCAGTTCACAACCTCACCCCTAGATGCCGCTAAATTTCATACACTGGACCTTTAAAATCAGAGTTTACCCCAAAATGTTATAATTTCTCAACCTCACGTCATTGCACACCTGTATGACTTTCTTCTGCAGAACACAAATTAAGATATTTTGAAAAATGTTGACATTGACTTCCATTGTATAGACACAAAACCAGAGAGACATTTTTCAAAATATCTTCTTCTGTGTTCCACAAAACAAAAAAAAGAGTCATATAGGATTTAAATGACACAAGGGTGAATAAATGATGGCAGAATATTATATTTTTTTGTGAACTATCCCAAACTGTAGTTAAACCTATATCATCTGTCACAGGACAAATCATAAACTAGTCATTATTATTTTAATTATTAATGAAATCCCTGTTGGTTGATTTATTTACATAATGCGCATACCCATGGTAAATGTCTCTAATGCACTGCCTTTCGTGACTTATTGCTTTAGTATTCTATATTCACCCACCTCCCTCTTTGAGGTCTTCTGACTTGCTGAGATCATTCTCCTCTTGCTCCTCTGCTTCATTCTTCACTTCTGTGCTGTATGAACAGGTTTGGTATGATTAAATAGTCCCATTATATTATAATATGAACCATAATGTGTGGCCCAAGCAACCCAGGCAGTGATGAGTATATAAAATAATGATTGTATAGAGTATTCTCTTTTGTCTATTGTATAAACTCACCAGGATTTAATGGAGGGTTTAGGTGCCACTACGATCACAGGAACCAGTGGCACAGCATCCAGGGTCTGAGAAGCACAGAGCATATCATTAGCATTTGCATTAACAGCAGCAGCAGCGGGGCTCTGGAGCTCTGTGGCCTCCACAGATTCTAGGTTCTCCTCCTCTACGGGTCCTTCCACAAGCTCTTCTTCAGGTTGGGACAGGGCTGAGCTGTACATGGACTCCCCTAGTGGACGGGTGGTGTCAAAGCAGTCGGGAAGGATGATGATGTAATCTTCAGAGGAGGCTGATGACGTTCTGCTGCGAATTTCCTTTGCTACATCTGCATCTTTCACTTCCTCTTTCCTATCCACTTCCTCCTCTTCTTCCTCCACCTGTTCTCCAGTTGCAGGTTCCATTAGGATCTGTTCAATGTCAGATTCATGACCCTCATCTGAATGTAAGAAAAATTACCTTTAATGCTAAACTTTTACAATTTATACAATGTCTTGATTGTGCAATAAAAATCATAAAAAAGTATTCAAGTAAATGTTCTGCTCACACACTCCGATCAGATTTGTACTTGCCCTGGCAATATTTTTACTGTTTTTATTGTAATGTTAACTGGCCTGCTTCTCTCTTACCTGTGGCTGTGAGGTCTGTTGGAACAGCTAGCAGGGGAGCAGGAGCAGGCATCTCAGTTTCTGTTTGGGGCTGAGCAGGGGTGGAGACTTGTGCTGTCTCCGTTTTGAGCTGAGATGATATTACCCCAGTTTCTGGAACTCTCTCTGTTTTCCTCTCACAAAGAGACACTGAACCTTGAGGTGCTGGACGCATAACTGAAAGATGGCAGAATGTAATGAATAAAACCTTAAAGGGATAGTTCACCCAAAAATAATAATTCTGTCATGAATTACTCACACTCTAGTTGTTCCAAACCTGTATAAATTTCTTTGTTTGGTTGAACACAGAGAAAGATATTTGGACGAATGCTTGTAACCAAACAGTTCTTGGACCCCATTTGACTACCATTATAAGGGTAGGCAAAAGTGCCCCAAAACATTTTGCTGTCCTACATTTGTAAAATATCTCATTTTGTGTTCAACAGAACAAAAAAATTACAAAGTAATTTTTCCTGTAGTAGTCAATAGGGTCCAAGAACTGTTTGGTTATAAACATTCTTCCAAATATCTTTCTCTGTGTTAATCAGAACAAAGAAATGTATATTTCAATAACAACTCGAGAGTGAGTAAACGATGACAGAATTTTTATTTTTGGGTGAACTATTCCTTTATAGTTAATTACACATCCACAAAAAACGATAACTTATTTGTTATGGATAACTATTAATTGTTTCTTTCTTTCTGGCATTAACAGTGACACCATAAAGAACCATAAAGCTTCATAATAGCACTGTTACTAGTATAAGTTTTCATATGCAAAAAACCTGACAAACCTGTAGCTGGGCATCGTCCACAAAGTGTACCGTTTTCTGTAGCTTCAGAGAGGGTAAGTGAGCGGATTACAGCCGCACTCACAAACTGAGGCTCAATGATGCTCTCATCTCCTTTCTCTTGGGCTGGAACTCCCTCTAGTTCTGTTCCCTGAGTCACATCTGTATGAAACACAAAGAATTGTAGAAAACAACTCAGCACACCAAAACTTTATGGTCTAACATTATAAATTACTGTTTAATATTTACCTAGGTTGGTGCTGACCCCTTGGGCCTCTGTTTCCTCTTGAATCAGCCCCAGTGTTGGTTTCTCCTGAAGAGGTCCATCATGAGGCAGAGGTGATATGCATGGAGTAATGTCTTCACACATTTACACACAAAGAGAATGAGAAATGTCAAAATGAATGTTTAATATTAAAATACACAATCCATGATGACAATGATGACTATTAGGAGGACACCACACGATTCAGAAAGCTTACCTGCAGGAGTGTTGTTTGGCACACTCTCCAGCTCCTGCACGATGTTGATGTCCAGCAGTTCGAAAGACAGCAAATCCTAAATCGACAATAAAAGAGTGAAACTGATTTGGCACCATAGCACATTCTTTGCATAACAACATGAGAGTATAAGAAACATGCATCTGCTTTATCACGCTGTTTGTCAACACCATACCTGAGCTGTCAGTAAGTCAACAGATGGAATGTAGAATTCTTGATCACAGTCTTGGTTCACGGATAAAAGCAGTTGGTCTCTTGAGGCAGCCCGGGATTTCTCCTCCCTCTCCAAGGTGCGGGAAGACTTCTCCTAAAAGCCACACGGACATAAATTTCATGCCACAGGTAACAAAACCAAAACAATTATAATTCTAATATTGTAATACAATTCAGCTGCCTTACCTGTGGGGTGACACAGGGAGACACCAGCAGCCCATCGGCACAGATAGCTGTAGGAGCATTTGGATCCACAACGATGCTACACCACACACGCGGCCCGAACTGTTCGCCCCTGTGTGCCAGACGCCAGTGGGAGGTATATGTGCCCTCTAATGTTGGAGCGCAGAGAGCCACGCTGACCACACCCACCTGACCCGGCTGCAGCGTGGGTACCGCAACCTCTCGCCATCGTTCACCCGAACCCACTGCCAGATTCCCCCACATGAACTTCAGCTGAGAATAAGACACAACATTAAGACACTTGAGGTTGTTTGTGTGTGTGTGTGTGTGTGTGTGTGTGTGTGTGTGTGTGTGTGTGTGTGTGTGTGTGTGTGTGTGTGTGTGTGTGTGTGTGTGTGTGTGTGTGTGTGTGTGTGTGTGCGCGTGTGTGCGCGTGCGTACTTTGGTCTCTGAGTCCCAGCACACTCTGCCACTGTTCTTCATTTTCCAGTATTTGATGAACTTGGTCCCAGGACGCAGACGTGATCCATCAGGCAGGTTTTCATCCAGAAGCAGAGCCGTCATAGCTGGCACGGCCAAAGGACACGGACGCTTAGGACGGCTGCAGTCACAAACAAAAAGCCAGTAAACAATTTCTATTTTATATCTGATCAACTATTATTATAATTAGGTTTACTGGTCTGCTTATTCATTTTTGTCCATTACAGTAACTCTTGCAATTCAAAGTATTCCTTAAAGTATCATATGTCATAAAATTACATTGATGACATAAAATTTCAATGCATTACAAAAACACTGTCACTCTCAACTTAGCACTTCCTCCCCATTCCAAAAATACCATGCATTGAATATAGGCTACGAAAACAGACCACAGGAGATGAGGCATGACCCTTTTAATAAAAATGTCATAAAAAACTTACATCATGACTCTAACATAATCCTGCTCTCTTACATTGAGAGATCTGTAACCTCTGGTGGAAGAGAGGTATAAATTCTTACTCTGGGCTGTTTGCCTGTGTGGCCCGTGGCTGTAGCAGCACGGGTGAGGAGCTTCCCTCACCAGCTGCGCTCCACTGCAGCCCTCTCCTCTCCATCCTCAGCTGCTTTCTGATCTCCTTCACTTCTGCCTTAAGCTGCCGCTTCTCTGCTTTAAGACGCTGCTTCTCTGCCTTACGAAAGCTCCGGTCACCCCTTCTGTAGAACCTTCAGAGGGAGAATAAAAGTTTGGATTCATGTATTTCATGCACCAAGACCCCCATGAGATCAGGACACATGCTCACCTGCTGTGGTCTGGAGCTGGGGAGCCATGTTCAGGAATAGACAGGGGGGTTCTGGCTCTTACGAGGTTGTGGCTTGGATCGTGAGAGAAGCTGCAAGGCTCACATAGAGTGCAGGATGTACACACACTGTGTAACAAGGTCAAAAGGAAAGTTCCCTATTACACTGTGTTTCAATCAGGCACAAAACATAACAAAAACTCTATGGCCCCACACATTGTAAAATATCTTTGTTTTCTGATTGGCTGTGAGTTTACTTTTAGTTAGAACATATAAAATTACACCGTAAACTTGCCACAATGTGTTCGGTTACGACAAAGTGTACCACTAAAAAAGACCATATAACAAATAAGAAATTCCTTTTGATGTGTACAACAGAAATTTAAGCACAATATATAAGTGACATCCACCTCACTCAGATCTCTCTAACCTGCATTGGTATCCGCCTCCTGCAGTCTGGCCGCGGCAGCTGCTGCAGGCTGGAGCTGAACTTGGAGCCCCAGGGAGAGTGGATGAGGTGACCTCAGGAATCTGTGCCTCTGCTCCCACTGGCTTATGAATGCAGCACTGTCCAGAAAACTCTCTACAAATCTTCTCTACTGCCTCTCTAACCACCTGGTCCTTAAACTGTACCAGTCATCGGATTTTCCAATAGAAAAATAAGAGAGAGAGAGAGTTTGCTTAGTGATGGCAGGGTTTGTCTCACCAGCTAAAACTATGAAAATAAAATTTGCATACTATACCACATAGTAAAATGAGAGAGATGTCAGTTTTTATTTCTACTTTCCTGTACCTTTTCCATATACGACGTGAACCAAGCTGGAGGCGTCTTATCCTCAACCTTTCCACCTTTGGCTTCATTTACAAGCACCTTTAAAACATAAGCAGTACTGTATATTAAACACAAATTTATATGGGACATTCATTTATTTGTTTGTTTAAAATACAATTTTTTCATGCTAAATTCAACAATTGTAAGACAAAAATCAAACAGTGGCTACATCGGTGTTTGTGCAAAATTATTGGGTTATAACATCTTACCAATCCTTCCTCTGGGACTGCAGCCTGAACTTTGCGACTCACCACTTGTGCCAAAGTAGGGCAGTGCTGAGGAGGCCTGAATCCTTTCTTGGGTTCTCCAACACTGCCGGGTTTCACCTGACTCAAACCCACCCCTGACCCTGGAGGTGGCCCCGGTCCAGGCACCCTGGCTGTGTTGCCCCTGGTTTCATACACATTCATTTGTAGTCTGTTCCCCTGGCGTGCAGCACTCTATGGGTTCAGATTAAATGGCCAATGAGATCTCACATTCTATCAAGGCCATTCATTACAATATGGAGTGCATTTTTACAATTGCTGATTCTAAAACAATGGGATTCACTCTTAATAGGTTTCAACCAAGAAACATACGTTTTGTATACTGTTTTGTTTAAGGCGTCCTCATTTTTTAAATTGCTTTTGAAATAAGCAGCTGCTAAATAAATCAATATACATGTAATGTGAACAGTAAGCAAGCAATACTTTTTTACCTTCAGGGCCTCTTCATATTCCACTGAAAAGAGGAAAATATATATCTTAATGTATATGTAGGCTACTATGCACATTCTGCCTTGTCATTTATATGTTTTTGAAAACTGACATTAATATGAACATTTATACTTACATTGACTGTTAATTGATACCTGAATAAAAAATATTACATACATTTGTTACAAAATGTACATTTATAATAACAAACGCAAACATTATAATCATTTGAAAACCCATATTGTTCAGATGTTGTTTTTTAGAAATACAGTAAAAAAGGTGTTTGTTCAAGCTCACCTCTTCATTTTCTTCATCGATATAGGTCAATTGTAAATGACACAGGCCGAACGACCTCTTCACCTAGAAAAGAAACAATACCGAAAGTCACGACTGACTTTGTGAAGCATGACACTCTCTGATATGTTTCTGTTTAGCGATCTGTCGTAACTGCATCGTTAACTAAACCCAGATCGCAATAGGGTTTTATAACAGCGTTACATGACATTAACACGGCGCAGACATGAATAAAAACAATGATCAACGGCTGTTTACATCCGGACAACATTTTTGGGTATCTGCGCATCTGGGATAGATAAATATGTTGTCTAGTAATTCACAACACAATCCAAGAGCTTGGATCAAGACGGTGCTTCTGCCTTGAGTGCCAAAACGGCTTAGTAACAATAACCTATTAGACTAAAGTCATGTGTATGTCACATCCGAAGGCAAAACACAATACATTATAATGATTGTCATGTCAACATGGCTGCTTTTTAATTCGAGCGGTTTCAGAAACACGTTAGCATAGAAATCACGTCAAAATAAATAATCTCAAAATAAATGCAGTAGGCCTACAATAATAGGCTACTTCAACCCAATCGGGAGACTAGATAGGAAAAAGCTTTGCGGCATCAAGGTGAGTAATCGGACTGACATCACCTCATCCTCTGCTTACCATGGCCTCCATTGACTCCCAACTCTTCGTCTCTGAGCCAGACAGCAAAAAACTCTTCGCATTCCCCCGGAAATTCACTTTCAAATTAATATAGAAGTCCATGGCGCAAATGTTATTTAAAGCGTTGCATAGGTGATTTCATACGAGCTCAGAGGGGCTACTATGGCCTGACTTCGAGAATTCTATGATCAAAATGGTCCTTGTGTTTACATCAGCGACGTGAACACACCCACCGCGTCAGCTGACAGGAAAATTACTGACGTCATTAGGTGTGTTCGCAGCGTACCGCGAGACCGATGCGTAAGCGCTTTATTATGGGCAGGTCTATTTTCCTTTAGTGCAGTATCGACGTAAATGTTAACGCAAACGCTTTACATTGTTTTACACATTGTTTATTGCTGGAGCATTAAATCCTTGTATCCTTTTTTGTAATTATTTATTTTTTAGTAATATTATATAGCCTATAATATTATATATTATATAGCCATGTTTCATTTCAAATACGCACCTTACTGCATAAGTGCATATCTTCTTATTTAAAACACACTTCTTTTGTTAAATCAAACCTTTTAATCTGTGTTAGTTTTTAATCCACGTACGTGGTTTGTTGCCAGTTTCGACCTAACTTTAAACAAGACAGAGAAAGCACACCGCTCACACGAGATTTGAAGGCCTATTGCTCTTCGTTTACAGAAGGATTGTGCAAAAGAAGCCTATGTGATCTATCTAGTTTTTCTACCCAGCTATTTTCTTGTTTTTTCCACATTTAAGTTTTCCTACCATTAAAGTAATACAGTTAGTGAATTAATGAATTTATTTATTCAGTTAAATTTAGGACAGCTTAGTGTTTTTGTGTTTTGATGCATTTCTACGTCACATCTAAACAAATTAGTTACAGAAGTGGGTTCAACGGCAATATATTCTACAACCTGCAGGGGGCACTATTGTCGTTGCCTTTTTTTACTTGCTATGTTGTAAGGCTTAAAGAGAATGTGCGACTTTTATTATCTTGCTCTGTCAAACACAACAGTCAATGCTTTTTAACTGTATAAATGTACAAAAGCGGAAAAGAGACAAGGGATATACCGTTTTTTACTATAAAGAAGACATTAAAAACACACATATACAGTAGATCTACAACAAAGTACATAAATAAACACATAAAGATTTAAAAATAGACACAAATAGAGTTTAAATAACAAAATTTGATAAAACCTTAATGTTGACAAATTGTTATGCAATCAGGCAGAACACTGAAACTTTCTAAGGTCACCAGCTATTAGCACATAAACAGTTCAAAACTGAAGCACAGACTTGTGAGGTCTTGTGGGTTTTATGTCATATTGCTACTCTAAAGTAATTTAATCTATTCATTCTCTGTACCACTTTACTTATGTAGGGGTCGTGGAGAGTGCTGGAGTCTGTCCCAGTCTATCTCGGCCTGAAGGCATCATATCTATCGTGTCCATCGTATCTATAAACATAAAACTGATTCACAAAGAACAACCTGCTGGTAATTTACATAGAATGATAAGGTCAGTGTTGCCACTACTCAATTAACATAACATTAGATTTAGATTAGATTAGATTAGATTAGATTTTATTGTCATTACACATGTACAAGTACAAGGCAACGAAATGTAGTTTAGGTCTAACCAGAAGTGCAATAAGCAAGTGCAGGATATACAGTTGTGCATAAATACAGGATAAAGCAAAAATAATGAAGAATTTACAAGTGGGAATGTACTATGAACATTATGGCTATTTACTAAAAACAGAAATTTACTGATGGATATGTACAATATAAATTAGACTATGCAGAACAGTTGTGCAAATGAATATAAGGTGTGCATAAATTATGGACAGCAGCTATTTAGTTAAAGTAAACAGTGCAGTAGATGAGTTATTGCAGTATTCAGTACATAGTACTGGAGTGCAAATGATGAGTGTATAAATACTTTATATACATTATATTTTAAACTCAGTGTATGTATTGCCGTAATATCTATGATAATGATTTTGAATAGTTATTACATTAAAGTAGATCATATATGTGGACTTTTGGTGTATTCGTATTGTAAAAAAAATCAGTCGGGAGAGGAATGTTAAGATTTTGGAAGGTCACACTGTATTTTCCTCTACACAAAGGCTTTTCCTGTTTCCTATCAATGTGTTTGTAATGATCTGGGCTGTAGCTAAGAATTTATATTCCTTTGGGCTTCTTTAAAAAGTAATTAGTAATTAGTAATTGTGGTGCCCTTTTAAACCTATAACCTCTTTCACCTTATAGCTATCTGACCAAAAGAGACCCAATCAAAGCATTTTTAAGCCTTTACATTCTCTATTCACTAAGTGTTATCAAGAAATCTAATTATTTTCCTGAAACACAAATGCAGCCTGTCTAAACAAACTGTTGTTTATTTTTGGAAATGCTTGGATGAAAACCAGTAAGAACATAGGCCAGTGTTGCAACAGGCTGCAGATATGTTGTGCATAAGTGTAATTGCTTGCCTGTTTAACAACTGAACTTAAATTCTTTGAAAAAATGCTAATGCATTCCTAAAGCATGCATGAATGACAAGTTTACACATAAGATGGCCTGGCTTCAGTACATTTATATATTGCACATGCATGCCATGATAACGTCATATTAAATGAATAAACATTGGGGTCATGTGTGGGTTTTAGGGGGAACAGCCCAGGTGGGTGTGGCTATAGCAGTATGTGTTTTCCTTCATCCATTGCAAAGTCTCACTCTCTAGACTCGACGGTTGCCATCACTAGCAGAGGCGTGGTCGCTTACATAATGAATTCTGTATTAAAATACTTGTTGATACTTTTGGGACTTATCTCAGTTATAATCAACATCGTCTTGATATGCATAAATTCGAATAGGCTTCCAAAATGCCTATCCCAACCGCAAGAATCTCTAAAAGTTAAACACTCCGATAAAAGTCAGATTTTTGCGGACCTAACCGCAGAGGAGTACAAGGCTGTTCGGGATTACATGTGGGCTCAAAAAGACCTGCAGATTTCCCATTCAGCCACGGCAAAACCCTCGGAGAACTTCATCTTTTTGATTGACCTTTTGCTCCCGAAGAAGGCAGATGCGCTGCGCTACCTGGATGACAGAGGAGCGAAGCCGCCACGTGAAGCTTCTGTTGTGGTGTTCTATGGCGCGCACAGACACCTTAAGGAATACGTGGTGGGACCTTTACCTGGTGGACCCCTGCAGCATCGTGATGTTACCAAGGAGAAGTACAAAACTGAAACGTTACCCTTTACAGCCCGTCCAGTAACAATCGGGGAGTATGTGCAACTCTTCACATTCACGAATGAAGTTTTTAAAACTATTGAAAAACCACTGCATGAAAGTTTTGGTTATATCCCAAAACAGAGGGATTTGCTGCCATTTGAGGCCATGCCAAGAGGTGTACAAGTTGGTGATCGCAAAACCTGGGTATCTTTCTTCCGTGACTACAGTGGCATGTACATCCATCCCGTGGGCTTTGAAATCCTGATCCACCACGAAAGCAGCAACACCTCAGACTGGTCAGTGGACAGGGTGCTATACAATGGACAATACTTTGACTCCGTTGGCGAATTTAAAAAAAAATACGACGCTGGTACTGTGAAAAAAATAGCTTTCAAAGAAACCCCGAACTTCGCATCACTGAAACCCAGAAACAAACCCTCTGGTTTAGGACCACAGCAATCTTATCTTCAAGGTAAACGTTTCAGCGTTAGTAACAACGAGGTGGTTTACCTACACTGGAGCTTTGCGTTTGGTTTGAGCTCTCTAACCGGTATGAGAGTTTTTGATATTCGCTTTAAAGGAGAGAGGATCGCTTACGAGCTGAGCGTGCAGGAGGCAATGTCTGTCTACGGGTCGCTCACTCCTGGCATGATGCTCACAAAGTTTCTCGACTCAAGTATTGGAATCGGTCGCTTTGCGCACGAGCTGGTGAGAGGAATTGACTGCCCTTACCATGCCACCTATGTAGACACGTACCGTTATATTGATACAAATGTCACGTTGCGCTCCAGGAACTCCATCTGCGTTTTTGAGCATGACATGGGCCGACCTCTGAGGCGACACTTTTCAGATTTCTTCCATAATGGTTTCGGTGGTATGGCAAACAGTGCGTTAATTTTCCGCACTATTACTGCTATTGGTAACTACGATTATATATGGGACTTTATTTTCTATCAAAGCGGCTCCGTGGAGGCAAGAGTTCACGCCACTGGCTATATATCATCCTCCTATAAAATAGATGGAAGTCTGGACTACGGTCACCAGGTTGCAGAAAATGTCCTTGGAAATATCCATACACATTTTATCAACTTCAAAGTAGATCTGGATATCTTGGGTAAGCTACAGAACACATAATATTTTTATGTTTGGCAAATGCTTCTTGATTAAATAAATGACCACAATAGAAAGCAAATGAAAATGAAGAACTTGTTGTAAGTTTACACTTCTGAAAAGGGATTTTTTTAAATGTATGAAATACACACAGAACTCTTAGAAATCTGATCTTTGATCTTAAAGGTACAAATTATTAATAATGCTTCAACGTTGCCAAAACTCTCACAGTCAACTGAGATCACATATTTTACTGATGGTAAATAATCCCATCAGAAAGCAGAGAACAATACTTGGAAACAAGCTCTATACATGAAGTCTGCAAAACATTAACATTTCCTTTTCATTAAAGGTGTGAAGAACGTGTTCCAGACTAAAGACATGGTGTTCAAGGAGGTGCCCTTGCCATGGATGCCCTCGCATAAAGCAAAAATACCACAACTGGTGGAGCAGCAAATTAAGACAGAGCAAGAGGCGGCAATGAAGTATAACACTAAAACGCCCCGTTATCTTCACATAGCCAGTAACCGTACCAACCGCTGGGGCCACCAGCGTTCTTACAAGCTTCAGGTGTTGAGCTTTGCTGGCGATCACCTCCCTGAATCTGAGCCTGAGGAAAAATCTATGTCATGGGCTCGGTAAGGCCGATACCAAAAACGCAATTTGTAGAAACATACATTTTGTAATATTGATATATATATATATATATATATATATATATATATATATGTGTGTGTGTGTTGAAGTTATATATAAGAATTCTCTTTTTTCTTTTAGGTATAAAGTTGCTATAACCAAGCATAAAGACGAAGAGCAAACTAGCAGCAGCCTTTATAGTCAAAATTACATGTGGTCCCCATTTGTTGATTTCAGCAAATATATTGAAGATAACGAGAGCATTGAAAATGAGGTAAATCAGTCAAAAGCCAACAGCTTCACTCTGAAATAACATAAGTTGATTCTTGGTTACTGAATGCAACAGCTTTCTAGTGGAGTGGCCTATCATATCAGCATTAATGTCATGTTGTTGCTTTTTGTAAAACATTTATTAATGTCTTTTAAGGACCTGGTTGCCTGGGTGACTGCTGGATTCCTTCACATTCCTCACGCAGAGGATATCCCCAACACAGTTACTGTAGGCAACGGTGGTGGCGTCATCATCAGGCCGCACAACTACTTTGATGAAGATCCATCAATCCACTCGCCTGATGGAGTGTATTTTTCACCAGGCTCTGAGAGTGACTGTGAGTACAACAAAATGGCCTGTCTGGAAAAGGAGATGTGCAGTTCTACACTGGAGCCATTTACTTACCATGGTTTTGAAGGAGTTATGAAGTTTGAGTAGGGATTTTCTTTCAGATTGTGATATTCTGTATGTATGCTGTTCTACCTGTTCTCATCGATCTGCATATGAATGACACGCTGTGTAATATGTTCAAGTTTGCATGCATATGATACGCCAATCGTTCCTACTGTATCACGGTGGAGAGCAGCCATTTTGAAACGTTCATGAAGAGGAAACACTGAAATAATGTTGTTAGGTTTATGGTTTGGGTAGAGGTTATAATATGCACGCATGCTAAAATTAGATTTAGGGTTTGGGTTAGGGGACAGGTTAATAAGACAAATTGCCCATAATATGCACGCACGCCAAAATTGGCATATCATATGGTCACACAATTGAATTTTTGGCGTATGTATTACATGATTTTGCAATGGAGCGTTATTTATACGTGAATAAATAATGCATGAGAATGGGTTTGCTATTCATACATGCAGCAAAAGTACAAGTAGGCTACTGTATATTGTGCGTCTTTACTCCCTTTGTGTAAACATTTTTTTAACTTCTGTTAAATAGTTTAAAAATGCTTTTTTTCTATAAGAAATTGATTGTGTGATTTGACTGAAAGTCCCAGTTGAATGTCAACACAATTTATTTTTACCTTTACTTTTTCTATTTAGACCATGAAATTTGCATAAGATTAGTTAAATACCTCCTTTAAGCAGGTGGATTTTTAAAGCTTATTCTACAAAAAATTGTGAAATAGAGTTCTTTTTATTGTATTTACAAATTACAAATATTTTTTTCTGAAGATTTGGAGAAACAGAGAAAATCATATTCTTTTTTACATAAACATTTTCATCCGTGCAATAAAATTTCAAGGGTGACTAAAAATTTGTTGTATATTTATGTTTTATTTATTATTTACATGCCAGTTAATGATGGCACTATACCAGAATTCAACATGAATTTATACATGATTTACATTAAATTAGAATGATACTTTGACTATAGTTGATGTGTGTGCCATTTAAACCAAACACGCCATATACCAAGACAAACATCTTGGCTTGTTCTCACGGTGTTTCCCAATGCTTTGGAGGCACAGCATCTAAAATGTGTACTGTTGGTATTCCTCCAAGAACAGGGTTGTGAAACACTCTTTCGTAAAAGTCTTCATCTTGTTGAGTGTAAATCACTTACGGCTGGTTTAACATCACAATGGTTGGACATGGGACATAAAAGATTATGAATGATGTTTTTTATGTTATTGACCACATCATAGGCACCATATTTAATATGAAAGCTTCTTTGTAGCCGCAGCCATCAGATACACATACTCTAAAACTCGGAAAACCATGCCATATAAATGTATTCATCCCAATAATAGACCATCACAGTACATTTACTGTACATCTATTCATTGTTTTTAATTCATTTTCATGATTTAAACCAGTAACCGTGGCATGCATGCCCTACCAATTAAGTTTCTCCCTCGAGTACAGTCCCATACATGTATTTCCTACAGGAGGCAGTTTAGCTCTATTAAGTCAAAAGCTATGTTTCCTTATTAGCCAACAGCAGAGACTTACAGGACAGATAAGGAATCTAAACCTATGAAGAGCATGACCCGAGAGAGGGCTGTAAATTTTGTGAACTGAAATTGAAAGATAAACTTCTGCCAAGATTGGTGGTTGTTTTGCTCACTACTCGAAGCATATACATGCAAGGAAAGACTGATGATGTAGATATATAAAACAAATTCCAAGTCTCTGCTTCTCTTTCTCTGTGTCTCAAACAGACCCTCACGCACACACACGTACTGTATATAGCAGTTAATGGATTCCAGATGGTAAATACCAGAGCTGCAGCACAGTAATGTCCATGTTATCTCAAGCAGTTGATGCATACTTCACCCTCAAACTCCAATAAACATTATACTTATACCATGTATATCTGCACCTCTGGAGATATATCTTATACTTAGTCGATAGGAGGCAGCCATCACACTTTACAGATTGTACCTCATATAGAAGATTCTTCTGTATATTGCATGTTGCTTTGATATTACAACATTATAAATTACAATAAAATATTGTATCTAATAAATTTGAATTTGACATGCATGCAGCTTATTCATTAAACAGACAAACGGTGTTTTGAATAAACAGCATTTTCAGATATGTATCTGCATTTAGACTCATAGTGAATGATGAACAGCAAGTAACTGGTGAGAGAGACCACCATCTTGTGAAACCTTGACTCTTTAACCTTTAGGGCTGATTCAGGGGTGTGGTATTCCAGTTTGCGAGAAAAACAATATACTGTATCATGCAATATTTCTCATGTAAATTGACAAGATTGACAGATCCTGCTAGAAAAAACCTGATGCAGTAAGATGTTTAAGTTGTCGCAACGATTGTTTTTTTACGCTTCAACTTAAATGTGTTCATTGATGCAACATTGCTAATTGAAATTGAGTTTTTATTTAACTTTGTTATATTATTAGACTATAAACATCCTCAGTTTGATGCAGTCAAATAACTGCTCAAACAAAAACTTTGAACAGTTCATGCATTAAAAGCACAAATCTGAATCATGGTGACAATCATTAAACATCATTTATAAAAAACAACTCTAAATACAACAGGCATGACATAATTTCTCAAAAACTGTTTTAACAGGACGAAGAATTTCCTTATCGGGTCCTGCTGTTTTTCCAGATCCATAGAGTGAGAGATAAATGTACAGCAGGAATTCTGAGAACTCTCAAAAAGACTTATGTCTTCTGTCTATTTCAATAGGTTACAAGGGTTGTACAAGTTCTGCATCCAGCTGCTATCTTAACTTTCTCAGCACTCCCACTGGGAATACAGATCACGATTTCCTAATGACCGGTGACTTAAAGGCAGATTGCAGAGGTTGCGTGCATGGGCATTCTTGTGTGCAGGAACCGTCAAAATATAACAAGTTACATGAAATACAATCACCTGAAAAGACAAACATCTTTAATAATCTGTCTGGTTTCTAATTACAAAAATATTAGATTTTTTTTATAATTTAGCATCATTTTGGTTTC
Organism: Oreonectes daqikongensis; assembly: GCA_026939265.1. Lineage (NCBI taxonomy): Eukaryota > Metazoa > Chordata > Actinopteri > Cypriniformes > Nemacheilidae > Oreonectes > Oreonectes daqikongensis. The sequence continues at coordinate 7,061,615 of JAOTQM010000013.1, forward strand.
ATGGTTGATGATAATGATGATAATTGTCCCAATTTAGGATAACCGGATTACCACAGAGAGTCTAAGTGTTTTACACTGAAATTACACTTACTCATGCCATTTGCATGCATTCTCTTCAGCAACCTCAATGATCTTTTGCAAACCTGTACGTGCTGAAATATACATGTGCATGATAACTGTTGTGGTGGTGGTTTTAAAGATTGCATGCAGTATTTATTTTTAAATCCAACATAGATAAAAGAGTCATATATGTCTGCCCACAGGAATTGACCATTGTTCTCACGATTACCCGCTGTTAAAGGGGAAATCGAATGCCGACATGTATGTTTGGACTTGACCTGAGGGCGTGAGATTGAACTGCCCTTTGAAGCACTCGGTCCATCCTGTGTGTTTTCCTGTGTATGTGAGCTAGATTTGCCTCATGAGAACACAATTGTAAGAACACAGTTCTGTAGACTTCGATACTATGCAAAATGCTTTACCGCTCAAATGCATAACAATCCCTGATGAAAACCATATGTCGCGTTTTTGTGGTGAAACAGCTTCTCTTGAAAACCTGGTTCACCAGCTTAACCAGCACTGACCGCTTGGTTTTTGCAGCAGAGAAATGAGACATTTTATTTTTATAGTGGAATGTTGGTGTCCATGAGCACATACATTTTTCACATGACCAGTCCGAAGCATCACCCTGGAGATGGCAGCTGTAAACATTGTGGAGCTCTTAACACTCTGCAGGTGGTGCTCTTGTTTACAGTCTGTTCTGGACATGTTCCATCTTTGTTTTTCCACATGGTCCAGTTGCTCTAACCACAGCTCTCAGAAGTTTGGGAACCTAGTGGAAAATTAGCCCTCTTGCAAAGACGTGAGACATCGCACGAACAGGCCTCCTAATGTCCTAAAGAGCAGGAAGGTGTTATTACAAGAGGAGGTTGCTGGAAATGAACAAGAGTAGGTCAAGGTAAACAATATCACATGATTGTCTATAGATCAAGCTCTAAAAATATCCTACTAACTCTTCCTTATTAAAGAGTGTGATAGCCAAACTACAGAGCTTCAACAGCTTGTGATGCCAGTTACATTTGGGCAATTCCAGTGTTATGGATGTGACATTTTTAGTCAAAGCGTAATATAAAAATTCTCAAAGAATGTATTTATTACCATTATATCGAACCATCTGTGTATATTTTTACTAAACCCCTGATGATAGAGTTCAGACATCAGAAAAATATCAGTCTATGCACAAGTTGTTTCATAAAATTGTTACTTTATGTTAATTTTCGTGTGCCCATATTAGGAATATGGACCGTTTGGGACTTCACATGGATATTTAAACCACCTAATATTGACATCTGACCTATCAGTATGGTGAAAACCTTTGGTAAAACCTTTTTTATCTTAAGATTGACATTTGCATGGAATTGCCCATTTGATGCAATAACCTTTACATTGTTTTTGTGATAATGAGAATGTGAATTTCTTCAAAACTCCACATCAAACCTCCCTAATTTAGGCATGATATGACATTGGTAAATCTGTCTTAACCCAATGTTTGATATATTCTCTGTTAAATTTGTTGCAGTCACAAAACAAGTTGTTCTGTGTACCTTGTCACCCCATTCAACACGTGAGTCTCTTTCTCGTAACCGAGAGCTAAATTTAGCACCCAAACCTGCCACTTCACACACATGCATGATACAGGCCACCTCTTTAATGACCACTTTTTAATGTGTGGAGACAATTTTCCCTCTATTTACTCCACAGAGTCCAAAGCTCAGGTGGTGCTCGGTGACTGGTCATGTAGTGGATGGATAAAAGGAGCAGATGTGACTTTGTGCGGTTCATCTCTAGGCTGAGAATGTGGATTCAGGACATCATAATGCTGCCAAAACCTTGAAATAAGATGACAAGATGAAAATCTGGAAATTGTTCCTGCTAAGATATACATTCTTATTCGAAGACTGAGAACATAAATGAAAATAGCAATGGAAGTCCTGTATGGTTTTGGAATAAGCAGTACTTTATACCTGCAGATGCATTATGGGTATGCTCAAAGCTGGTTTGTATTTGTGTCTACAATAGCAGACCTACGTACTACTTTTCTAGTCTTTTTCCCAATCTGGTTTCACTTGCGAACAGCTGTGGGAGTGAAGCTGGTCTGGGTTGCCGTAGTAGGAGATTGGCTCAACTTGGTTCTCAAGTGGTAAGTGTTACCTTATTTCTTTCTTTTCTTTTTTGCTTGTTACCTTTATTAAATTGATGATTAACTCATATGTTTAGATACTTTTTACTCAACATTTTTTTTACAGTTCTTTATAAGTCATACTTGGGGACTGGAATAGATAATAATTTAATATAGGACATGGTTAATGTGCAATAATCACATATAGACATTGCATTGTCCATATATGGACATTAAGAATGATATAGTGCTTTAATAACTGAGCATGAACATTTTCCTAATCTGATTTATTTATTCAATTACTGAACAGGCTCATGTTCGGGGAGCGTCCTTATTGGTGGGTTAAAGAAACTGTTTATTATGGCAACTTAACTGTACCACAAATCAGACAGTTCCCAATGACCTGCGAGACAGGTCCTGGTGAGTCATGCCCTATATTTCTCATTGGAATTATATACAATAGAGCGATCAACACACTGAATCAAATGCAGATTTCACAGCAGTTCCTCTCTGTTATTCCAGGAAGTCCCTCTGGTCATGCGATGGGAGCTGCAGGAGTTTATTATGCTATGGTCACCTCACTGCTGCCGATTTTGCAAGGCAGTGATGCCATGAAAAGATGGTAAGGGGATCTGTCCTATTTCTAATGTACATGTAATTTACTTTTTTACTACATGGTTAGTTCAGAATGAATGCATGAAAATAGTCTTCACTCACTAATTCCATAAAACGGATATTTAAAGGGGAAAGAAGGAAATCTGGGGATTTTATCTGTGGAGTTGTTAAAAGTGATACTGGAAGAGAGTGTAACTCACACCGGTTTCAGTGAAATGGAAATACCTCATTAACTACTCAGTCAGCTCATTCATCTCAGCAGCTCTGCTTTATCTCCACAAATAAAATGTGTTTTGTATATTTTAGGTAGATGTGTTAAAGATAAGAATAATAGTATTACTGACACATTTATTATTATCAGACCCTCATTTAGCCAAGAATCGTGCCCTGGCCAAGGTAGGCAGACAGATTTTAATTCTAATACGCTGTAAAATATTTCAAGAAAAATTGGCTTTACTTGAATTCATAGCAAATTATTTTTAAATAAAAAAAACTTGTAAAGCAATTTGATTTAACTTACAAATTTAAGGCAGTTTTTGAGCTTCTGTCCTCTATCCTGTGACAGTTTTGTAGCATCGCTCTGAAACCACATCGCCTCCAACGTTCCTATTCCAGTCAAGAAGCGGGAGCACTCTGGGTTAGGACAAATTGCAGACTTGGAGCCCTCCTCTTAGAAAGCATGCCAAATATGCATATGTTACCATATCTGATTACATGTTCGTGCAAACTTGTGAAAACACTTTATAAAAATCAGTGTTTAGGCCTGCACATAGACAACGAGGACCAAGCAACTCTATTATAGAAAACACATGAATAATATATTTACACTTATGTCATTCTAAAAAATAATCAGATTCCATTGCATTGCTGTTCAATTTTAATGTATTTGTTCAAATACTAATAATTTTCCCTTTTGCATTTGCATACTAGGTGCGTACAGGGTATTCTTTGGACTCTGTTCTGGGGTGTGCAGATATGTGTCAGTCTTTCACGAGTCTTCATTGCTGCTCATTTCCCTCATCAGGTCATTGGTGGAGTTGTTATAGGTCAGTTAAAAAACATGTTCTTTATTTTTCATATTAAACCCTTTAATAGCCATTAAAACCTACAATAATAAAGTAAACCCAAATAATGCAACAAATTTAGATTAGTACCTAGGGTTAGTATCTTTTCTTATTTCTTATCACCCCTGACTTATGCAGCATATTAAGTAATTGTTCATTTTTTTCTTAACTTGCACAGGAATTGCTGTGGCCAAAGCTTTTAACAGAGTTTCCTGGATCTACTCAGCAAGTTTGAAGAGTTATATGCAAATCATACTTTGTTTGCTATTTGTCGCCGTGGGACTTTACGTCCTGTTGGATGCTGTCTCAATAGATCCATACTGGAGCCTAATAAAGGCACAGAAGTGGTGCATTCAGTCTGAATGGGTCCATCTGGACACTACACCATTGGCGGGCCTCCTGCGCAACATCGGTGCTCTGTTTGGCCTAGGGCTCAGTCTTCATTTGCCCATTCAGGGTGATAAGGATAAACATTATGGAAACAGTGCCATCTATAGGTTGACGTGTACTGCTGCAACCTTGCCACTTCTGAGCCTTCTAGACTCGTTCAGATTACCCACAAGCACTCATTCTCTTTTTTACCTGCTGTCTTTCTGTAAGAGTGCCACGGTGCCTTTGACCACAATAAGTGTTGTACCTTATTGCATAAGCACATTAGCCAATGCATACCAGAGAATTGCATTTAGCTGAGAATCATACAACATGGTTTTTCAATTAGGTCCATATTTGAAAATAAATTGTCAAATTGTCTTTCTTGTGAACTATTTTAATAGATTCCAAGAAAATATTCTATAATAATAATAATAATAATAAACGAATAGTTTTAATTTTATTTTATAAAATGAGAATAGAATAGAATAGAAAATGCAAATTCATACGTAAACATCCGTGCATCCGTGGTTTGAAAATATAATATATATGTCGAGAGGTCAGGTGAATTTCGGCCATTTTCCATCACTGGCAGTAACATTGGAGTATAACGCCATCTAGTGACATGACTATTGCCTTAACCAGAACGCTGCATGTTTTAATAATGTGTTTTACTTGACCAAGTTTTGTAAATATTTAACAGCTAGTGTTAACATAAATAAAAATGTCTATTTGAAAAAGTAATCGTTACTACTTCGTGTTTGTCATTTTATCACAAGACCTTTACGTTAAAAAATTCTACCGGAAGTTCTGAAGAGTGTAAACAGAAGCGCGCAGTCATGACCCGTGACTGTCAGTGACGAAACAGTGTGCGCTGTGCGCGGTTAATGTTCCCTCTACATGCACTATGACTGCATTTAGATTTGTTTTATGTAACTGCACAAGGAAATAAGACAGAAATTAAATCCTGCGAATCAACTGCATCCAGGCAGAATCAAGAAAGGTGCGATGCCGCGGCGGAAGGTAGGACTGCATCTTTCAGGCCAGCTGCGTATGTTTATGTAGCGCTTGTGCTCAGCATCACCGACCTGCGTGCTCATAACCTGCTGTGTGGAGCACCTGCTCATCTCAGACATACATGAAACTCGGCCATTTGCGTGTTGGATGCCCACCTCAATCCTAAACATAAAACAGATGAATGAATATCTTTGGGAAGTTTTGGTTAAAGTGTTTGCGTAGAAAATGTGTAAAACTTAAACTTGGGTGTTTTTTTCTTGCAGCCGTTGTTATTACCAAAACTCGCATGATGGTTTGCATGCTTTTTCGGAATAATGTTGTCACGTATTAGAATAAAAGCCTCATTAGCGCAAGGAATGTTTTGTACTTTATCCCTTTATACAGTCGGTTTAATGTATATCTCATATCAGCTGCATATTTTTAAAAACACTTCTGTGAAGCCAAAATAATTCAAGGTCTTTATGACAAGAATTGTATTGGCATTAAGCAAGGCTTTGGTGTTTTTGGACATGTAGAGAAATGCTGGCAGTAGCTCTGATGGTACAGAGGACTCAGACTTCTCTGCTGAGCATACAGATAGCTCAGAGAGTGACGCCCACACGGTTATGAACACCCGCCTCACTCGCTCCTCAACGAGACTCATCTCACAAGGTACGATACTACCGCAGCCTATATATTACTGAATTAAAGCTTCTCAGTTTAATTATGAAATACTAATAATTATACAATAATGACTAAATGTATATCAGATTTGTGGGCAATGTTTTTAATAATTGTCAGAACTTTAGAACTTCACATAATCCATCCCCAAAGTTCAGTTACATGTTTTAGGCGTTGATGGTTCGTGAGCAGAATTTAATATGTTGAAATCTAAATGAATTTCGAAAAAGCCAGAAAGAAAAGAACAAACAAAGAAACAAAACTTGTTTGTAGATGCCAGTCCCGTGGGGAATCCTGCCCCGGTTTCGGAAGATGTGAACTTTTCCACCCGTCGCGTGACGCGTAGTCAACAGCAGGGGGCGGCAGCGGTGCCCAAGAAATACCCCCTGCGGCAGAGTCGCTCCTCGGGCTCAGACACGGAGCAGCATGGGGACACCTCAGAAAGGGGTAAATTACATCTTCCTTCATTTATTCCTTCCCTCATTCGAGTATCTCCACGCTCAGCTCCTCTTATCTGTGCTTCACTTCAACTGCTTTTTTAAATTTTTGTCCACAGTTTGTCATTTGTAGATCATGCATGAGCTATAGTGTGTCAGTTATGTCATTTTCTTAGTTCTTTGTTAAGCCATAAAAATTGAATACATTTAAATTGGATTCATGTATTTCTCATTATTGTGCTGTAGTTGTAGTTTTGCTGATGTATAATATACTGCTGATACACTTTATAGAGTCCTGTCTTTCATTGTGTGGGTCATGCAGACAATAAACACCACGATGAGTCGCCACCCAGAACTCCCACAGGAAATGCTCCTTCCTCTGAGTCTGACATTGACATGTCCAGCCCAAATGTGTCACATGATGAGAGCCTGGCAAAGGAGCTGTCACTCAAAGAATCTAGCCTTGCCCACCGGCCCAAACGACGACGCTTTCATGAGAGCTACAACTTTAACATGAAGTGCCCCACACCTGGTTGTAACTCACTTGGTAATTTGAAGCAAGTTTTTTTCTTTCTGCAGACTTGAAGCAGAATGATATCTTAATAATGAGGTATTAAAATGCGTACATATTTTAACCTTCATTAATCTTTCAGGACATTTAACAGGGAAACATGAAAGGCACTTTTCAATATCTGGATGTCCACTGTACCACAACCTTTCAGCAGATGAGTGCAAGGTAATGTTTTTACCTAACCTCATGGTTTCTTTTTTAGGATATATTAACAACATCTGAAAAAATCTTTTGCTTAGGTGAAGGCAGGCTCTCGGGACAAACACGTGGAGGAAAGGACGCTGTCACAACGGCAGGATGAGAACCGACATTCCGCTCGGCAGCAGGTATAACATCAAACCACGTATTTAGCTTCCTGTCTTGACCGTTGTAACTGTTTATGCCTTTAATAATGCTACACATGTTATCAGCTTTTACTTCAGTATACTAACATAACAGTTTCAACCAGCACTCACACTCTCTGAGTTAACCTCTATCCAGGCCCAAGCAGAACGACAACTGAGGTATAAGGAAAAAGTGACAGAGATGAGGAGGAAGAGAAATTCTGTTTCTCAAAAAGAGAAGTACATGGTGAGTGCCAAAATACTCACACGCTCTGTGGTCAGAGAAATGATAAGATTTATTACTCCGCAAATTCATCTTTTACACCTGATTTAAGATTTAAGGTGTCATTGACTAAGTGAATTGATTTTTGTTTTTCTCTCTCTTGTGGAGAACAAGCAGACGCATGACAGCTGCCGGGAACCCTTGCTGGAGAACATTACAAGTGACTATGACCTGGAGCTCTTTAGAAAAGCCCAGGCATGTGCCTCGGATGATCTTGTAAGAGAGAAAGCTCATCACACTTTCTCCCTGTTTTTTTTCTCCTCCCCTTTCTTTTTTTCATGACTCTGTAAAGATGGAAGGCGGGCTGACCCCCTGGCATCACTGCTCTCTGGGTTATTTGAAGGCCTATGCTGGACTGTCTCATTGTAGCATCCATGTCATATCAGTGTCCTTTCAACACCACCCTTTAACCAAAAATGAAAATAGAAGGTTGACATTTGAGTCAACACTACATGCTCTTTCTTCATTTGAGTTCTATGTTTGGTGACTTTCATTTTTACATAATCACATTGATTCAAATTATTTCTTGATGCATCCTCTTCATTGTCACATCATATATGGTAGGCTTCAGGGTTTTTACTTCTAGGTTCTGTGCCATTTCCTTCAGTCAACCCTGATTGGTCCTTGCAGGAAAAGCTCCGGCTCCAGGGACAGGTCACAGAGGGCGGGAACATGATAAAGGCCATTGTGTTTGGTCGCTATGAACTGGATACATGGTACCACTCACCCTACCCTGAAGAGTACGCCCGTCTTGGCCGTCTCTACATGTGCGAGTTCTGCCTGAAATACATGAAGAGTCAGACCATACTGAGGCGTCACATGGTAAATCTACACTTCTTTATGTTCAGTTAATTGTCTAATATTAATAAAGTCGAGGTAATATTTTTGTATTGTAATGTAATACAAACAATTCATATATAAAGTATAACTTGCAGGCCAAATGTGTGTGGAAACATCCACCAGGTGATGAGATTTACAGAAAGGGGGCTATATCTGTTTTTGAGGTGGATGGAAAGAAAAACAAGGTAGAAGTTCTTCACGCACTACATTTTATTTTATTCATTCAGAAAGTGATTTAGCCTCCCTGACATTGATGTTCGCCATTCACAGATTTATTGCCAAAATCTTTGCCTGCTGGCCAAGCTCTTCCTGGACCACAAAACTTTGTACTACGACGTGGAGCCTTTTCTTTTTTATGTCATGACTGAAGCCGACAATACCGGCTGTCACCTCGTAGGATATTTCTCCAAGGTACTCTGATTGGTTTGAATCCACTGACCTTGCAAGTGATGAATTTGTGATGTCTGAAGATAATCTAAATATATCTGGATTTAGGAAAAGAATTCATTCCTGAACTACAATGTCTCCTGCATCCTGACCATGCCACAGTATATGAGGCAAGGTTATGGCAAGATGCTGATTGATTTCAGTAAGTGCAGTAGATTTAGATCATTTGTATACATTTTATCCATTAGATTTGTCTGCATTTAAAATAAAACAAAGTTGTGTAGATGTCATTTTAAAGTTACAAGTACTATAAAATGTGTTACGTAAATAGAGATTTGAACCAAATGTTGAATGTGTGAGGGTGAAGATGCACTTGTTGGATTCTTGTTCAATGCAAGCATCATCACCTCATTGTGTAAATGACTGATGTCCTTTCAGGTTATCTGCTGTCTAAAGTGGAAGAGAAGGTTGGCTCGCCTGAACGTCCTCTCTCTGACCTGGGCCTCATCAGTTACAGAAGCTACTGGAAAGAAGTGCTCTTACGCTACCTACACAACTTCCAAGGCAAAGAAATCTCAATTAAAGGTGCTTAATTTTAGGTTTCATGTTTTATTGCCTCATTTATGTTTTCAAATGTTTTATAGTGTGATTTTCCTCCCTTGTTCTTGCGATCAGAAATCAGTCAAGAAACAGCCGTCAATCCTGTAGACATTGTCAGCACTTTACAGTCACTCCAAATGCTCAAGTATTGGAAAGGGAAGCACTTGATTTTAAAAAGACAGGTAAGCAGGGGTCATATGGACCATGTTGTAATGTAATGTAATGTCATGGCATGGTTTTTTGATGCATCTAAATGAGGCTCAAGTTTTTGCCTACTCTTTAGGATATAATCGATGATTGGATAACCAAAGAAGCAAAACGTGGAAGCAGCAAGGCCATTGACCCTGCGGCGCTGAAGTGGAGCCCACCTAAAGGAACATAGAAACTTTGTCAGCATGCTCTTTGCTGTAGTTTAGCAGGTCTTGGTCACCGTTAGAATAGCTGAACACATAGGAAAGTGTTTTCTTTGTTACAGTAAGCTAGGCTGTATTCCTAACTGTATTGCATAAAACACTTATCACATAGTTCGGTTAGACTGAACCGAAGTTTCTAGTTGCTGTATTTTAACCTTGACACTCTTGTTTTTTAATGATGTAACACGTAGATGACGCTGCATCGTAGAAACATAGACGTACATCTGCGTACAGGAACTTATAATCTATTTTATCCACCAGTTTAACAAATTTAAACCAGAGTATCGTTTGTTTTAACTGTTGTTTTATGTGACAGTAACTAGCAGACTGTTAAATGCTGCATCTCTTTATTTTAGAGAATTGACATTCTGACTGTTAATTATATATTTCAACAGACCATTACAGTGTTTCTGTCCATTTCACAATAGATGGCATAAGAAAATGGGTTTGCGAGGAATAAAATCAATAACTCAATATATAAACTATCTGAAAGAGCATGGCAGCTCAGCACAAACAGCATGGAGGAGATTTGCTCATGCTTCAAATTAATCCTGTGAACGAGATATGTATTACATCCATAGTTAACATAAACCAAAGTCATTGCACTAAATGAAAAAATATATTTTGTTACAATCATTAGTAAGACTAAAACTTTAATTAGTATTATTTTTAAGCATACATGTTTTAGTAAGTCTAATATATTAACCCTTCGTTATACAAAGGCCTTTATAATGAAAAAATATGTGGCAGCTTCAGTTCTGGTGGTCAGTTGTTTTATTCGTAAGCAGCCATATTAGATTTAGTTGCTAGGAATAATAATGTTGCACTTCACATAGTAGCTGTAATATGCCAAGCATGTGTTGCAATTGCTTCTCTATGTCTGTCAAAAAATAAACACATTTGGTCTCTGGGTTAAAACCGTGTTGTTCTTGCGGTATAAATAATGGTAAACTATGAAAATTGAGATAAAAACGATACGTTTCGAATCGTTTGATGTAACCATAGAAATATACTGAGCAAGTTATTTGGCAACCTATACAGGAAGCAGCGTGCTCGTAGTAAAGGAAGCAGTACGTCACTAAACTGCGTTTCCACAACACGGACCCGCTTGACGTCATTACTAAACACCGCTAGTCAGTCCTAACACTCCTGTAAACAAAAACAAGCAAGACCTTTACAACATGATTGTACACGTATCATGTTTTTGTGACGTTATCTCACGGTTTAGCGCACTCTGACGGACAGTCTCAAGGCTAAGTGATATCTTCGAGAACAGCGAGCTCAGTTGTTATATCATTATTACGTTACTTATGTGTTATAATTCGGCTAAATGTTAGCTGACCACCGATGACAAGATCTCACCTGTGAATATCGCAGTTCATGGTACTTCCCGTTGGTAAGTTAAATATTAAAAATGTGACATTAAGCCATTGTTAGTCTCTTGTTAGATGTTTGTGGTTGTTTCGATTCAGGGGCACCATTAAGACATTAAGCTTTTTCCCTGTTTAAACCAGAAAATGTCACAAATGGACGTTCTTGTGACACATGTATCAGAGCGCCTCACAGCTGCTGTACAAGAAGTGTTGCACCTCATGGGTCAGGCTATATCTGAATATCAAAAGGAAGCTGCCAGAACACGCATGGAGAATCAGGACCTGCAGCTGAAACTGAAAGAACTCCAGGAGAGGACGGCTTTCGTTTCAGGTGATGTTATAAATATCTTTTAGATTTGTGACTTTATGTCTGTCGTTTAACTCCTTTCTACATACTCAAACTTACTAAACTTCTATTCAATTTTAGATGAATTGTCTTTTACCATACATGAGCCGCATCCAGGGGAGACTCATGAGACGTTGGTTTATCATGGAAAGCCACAAGTGGAAGAACAGCCGGAAAGCTGGAGTGACAGCACATCAGAGAAGAATCCTGTTCATCCGACACAAGCAGAAGACCAACGTCATTCTTTACAAGCAACCAGTAACGGTTCTTTAAACCAGCAAAGACCCTCATCCCAGTCACAGAGTAGCCTTCCAAAAGTCCTCAACCCTTCTTCACCTGACATCAATGAGGCACCAACAACCAGCCACCCTGAGAAACCATTGCACATAACATCAAACATGATCAAAGTGGAATCAAAACCAGAGCCTCTGGATTGTTTTATTACAGACAATGTGACAGACATTTTTAGCATTCCAGAGGGATCTCTTGTAGATGAACACAGCCAGCAGCCTGTTTCCATCAACGTGGTTTGTAATGACCAAACACATAAACTGCCAAACTCCACTTTGGTCATTTCTGAACACATTCTTAGGTCACGAATAGAGAATACAGTGGCTGTTCATAATGCTCCCACTATCAGTGGCTGGAGGGAGAATCCACACAGCTGCCACATGTGCGGAAAGACGTTCGCAACCTCCTCCAGCCTCGGAGCTCACTTCATATGCCATTCAAACGAAAGGCCTTTTGTTTGCAAATGCTGTAACTTCAGGTTCAGTCGCTTAGCTGACCTGAAAAAGCATGAGCGCATTCATACAGGGGAAAGGCCTTACAAATGTTCTCTCTGTGGACGAAGATTCAACCGAACAGAGAATCTAAAAAGACACTTAAGGAAAATTCATTGTGGAGCGGTGATATCTCAAGCAGTGAACTCAGTTCTGGATTAGAGGATAAAAGACTATTGTATACTGGCTGCAGTATGATAAATGATTTGCAAAACTGATATAATACAACATGACATGGTTCACAAGCCCTTTATCCTTATTGTTTTTAATCAAAACTTTTGTATAAATGTCACAGCTCTGCCCAGCCCTTTAGACATTTAAAACTGATATAGACGCAACAAAACAAAATGGAAAGCTATCTTTCTTCTCATAACAGCTTGCTTCAGCTTCTCTTTTTCCTCCATTCCACACGCCACTCATTCCAGTTCAATAGTGTTCGATCTGTCTGCCACTTAGCTTGCTCCAGTTCTGGCACAGAAAATCAGAATTAATTTTCCAATAAATGCATTTTCTCCATAGATTTGTTATAAAAGCGTATTGCATGCGCATCAAGCTGTTAGCAATGGAACTTCTCCAGCAAGCATTAAACTGACCTTTTAGGAACGTCTTAAAAATCTGATCAATCATCTTATGACTTTGTGATACTAATTCCCACAGGTCTGAAAAACAGAACATTAGCTTGTTACTAAATACCATTGGCTACAATAACAGTAATAACGGCACTATCCTGAAGAAGCTAATGTTTGTTACTATTGACAAGCACTTACCTTTGGTGTTAGAGAGTTGTTTGAGTGCACCAGTCAGTGAAGAATCATTGTGTAGCACAGTAATGAGGCACAAGGCCTGACATACTGCCATTATTTCATCATGCACAGAAGCGTCACTTCCCAGACATACACAAATATTCCCTGAAAAGAAAAATCAATTCTTTAGTATCACTCTGACTGTTTACATGTATTATATGTTTTATGAATGATATGGTTTTTGTACCATTTCTGATTCCAATGAGGTATGGTTTGCTGTTATTCTTCAATGCCATCTGCAGATCTCCTGGCCTAGGTCATACAAAATAATTTTAACTATATATATTTTTGATTTTTGAATTTAAACTAGGTTTAAAGTATATAAACTGACTCTTGAACAATGTCTCCAAGTCTCGTACCCAGCTTGATTGGAACCGTCCTTCGAAGAGCTGCCAAAAAGAACAGGATTTTTTATTAGAGACAAAAAGCATGAAACAAATCATGGTAATCTTTAACAAGAGTAGGTGTTTGATGTTGCAAGGGCATACACAAGAAAACAGGTTCTTTTTGGTTGGCTTCCATCGGACTGAGCATTTGACCATTAAGCAGGTACTGATGGAGAACTATGGACAGTCGAGCTTCATTAAGGGTTTCCATAACAACAGACCGAACAGCTTTGTAGTTGGCAAACAGGTGGAGAACGGTAAAAAGGAAGAACAGGATGAATGTCAACCTGAAAGTGAAAGCACAGGGTCGGCACAAATCAGTACACTATTTAGTAAACACTTAATTCAAAGCATGGCTTAGAAATCTAAGGGTAAACTCACATAGGGTTATCAGTTACAAGCGGGATTAATGCCAGGCTTACCAGCAGTCCTGCCAGGTTCACCAGAGTTTCCTTTTTAAGGGCCAAGAATAATACATTAATATAAAACCACTGACACAGATAATGACTTCCCATATGAAGGGGAATTCTGCTGGAAAGTATTAGGAAAATGCCCTTTGGCATATTAAAGGTGACTAATAGAAACCTGGCTCCCATCTTTGGCAGAAATATCAGCCATGTTGTTTCGGCGAGCTTGATGGACAGTTAATGCGGCTCTGGTTGCACCACCAGCAACTCCTACAATGGACTGTAATGAAGGAAATAAGATAAACAAGCATGTTAAAAACAAGTTCCTGGCCACTATACGTTTTAAATAAATATCTTTACCTATTTTTAATAAATATTTAATCACTTGCAAATAATCTTTTACCTTAAATATTCCAGCAATGCAGATGATAAGAGTGAAAAAAGGAGGAAAATGGGGGGCTGCAATTTCCACGAACATGGCGATGTCATTAAGAATATCAGCGAAGAGCCTAAAAATGTTGAGACAGTAAAAGATACTTAATTTTAAAAAACTGCTATTTGATCTAAAATAATTTGTACATATTCAGTCCATCAAATACTGTACCTCCATTTTTTGGCTTCGGAATCTAACTTGCTCCTAAAATAAAGGATCACAATGAATCACTACAAAGCAAAACACGCTGATCTGAATGCCCGAATAGATCAATATTACCCTTTGAGCCAAGCAAAAAGTATCCTTCCCAACATCCCAGTTCCATCTGACAAAATCACAACATACATTTTTTAAAATTATATTTAAGTAGGCATTCAAGAAACAAATAACAGCAAGCTGTTCACCTACCTCTGAGAAGCCATGTTATTGTGGCTGCCGCAACTGTTGCTTTTTGATTTCCAACTCCAACACCCCTCAGTGAAGCCTGAGTAGCAAGTGTACCTGACAGAGAGCTGGAAAATGCCTAGAAAAATAAAAGGACACTATGTTTTTGTTGTTGTTTTGCTATGATGTGTGTGCCAGTCATTGCATGTATATATTCAGTATGTTGTCAGTAACATTGAAACAATGAACACACGTGTTTTGTTATCATTAGTAACACGTTTGAATTACAAGATATGTCGGCATTAAACAGCAATAGCATGAGTGTCAGATCTATAAAAAAACGACCTGCAGAGTGTCCCAGAGCTGATACTGCAGGTAATCCTCACTGACGCTCTCAGGATATCCCTGCGGTAGAAAAACACTCTGGGAGAGGAGGAAATTGTAAGTTGTGTGTCGAAAAGTTTGAAAATGGTTTACAGGGAATAACTTTCACTTTCTTTATTACTAACGCACTTTGAACGCGCCAGAGACTGCACTTCCAGTCAGTCTGCTGTCCTCTGCATCTTTCTTTCTCTTCATCCTCCCATCCTTCAACAGGTATTTCCAGGTCTCTTGTGAGCCATAACGCTCCGTCGCAATCACCCCTTCACAGTTCTCCATCTCTGCTGGAAGCAGACAAACACAAGTCGACATTTTTAATTCAACTATCAGTATCTCCATCTACACTCGCACGATACAGTAACTAGTTCAATTAAATGTCTGTTTTCTACATTCTGTCCTCTGTCCGCAATTTTTTATCCTGCAGTTGAAATTGAAGTAGGTTGAATAGGTCATATGAGTTTAGTTGAAATAGTTCAGAATTGACCAAAACACATCACTCACCGTTTCCCTCTTCCGCATCATACGTCACGGGCATGTTCGTTTGCGATTGGCCTTTGGATCTTACGTAGCACACAATCACGACCATACACAAAGGGGCGGAGATTCTTTGCTTGTGAATGTTTGTAAAGTCGTTGACATAATATTCTCATAATTTCCTTTGTGTTAATTTGTGTGATTATTTAACACATTCATGTGCACAAATATTTCTTTTATTTTGTTGAAATAATTTATTGTTTTGTAAACACGGCTGGAGCAGTAAATTCCAGCTTTTGCCATTTGTGTGAAAAATAAAGTTAGGATAGCTGTCTGGTCTCTTCTAATCTTGCTATCTGTCTTTACATGAATGTGTCAGTTTATGCCAGATCCACACAAAATTACAGATGTCTAAACTAGGGATGTTTCAATACGCTTTTTCCAGATACCGATTCTGTGTCCTGATCCGATACCTGGATGTGTATTGAGGGCAGTCGTGGCCCAGTGGTTAGAGAGTTGGACTCATGACCAGAAGGTTACTGGTTCGATTCCCAGAGCTGGCGGGTAATGGCTGAGGTGCCATTGAGCAAGGCACCTAACCCCCACTTGCTTACTATACAAAATGTACAAATAGTACAATGTAATGTAAGTCGCTTTGGATAAAAGCATCTGCCAAATGCGTAAATGTGTATCTGTATACAGCTGTATATACTACTAGCCTTAGTTATGCCCACTTGCTTGGCTTAACGCTGCAAATGAAATCACTTTTTCTTCTCTGCTCAGGATGTAATAACAGAATTTTAAGGTATCGGTGGCATTTCCAATATATCAGTATCAGAACAGTCTAAACTTACAAGCATATATTTTGGTGTCAAATGTGTGTTTGTTATGTA
Source organism: Oreonectes daqikongensis (assembly GCA_026939265.1). Classification (NCBI taxonomy): domain Eukaryota; kingdom Metazoa; phylum Chordata; class Actinopteri; order Cypriniformes; family Nemacheilidae; genus Oreonectes; species Oreonectes daqikongensis. The sequence continues at coordinate 7,078,035 of JAOTQM010000013.1, forward strand.
CAGCATTGGTCCAGACCTGAATGTTTTCAACGGTGCATGCTTTTAATTTCATTATCCATACTGCTATTTAACAGGTAAATAAACCTTTTTAAATGAAAACTTTGTGTGAGCTGACAACAAACATGGTGACTGTCTCCATATTTGGATACATAGTAAAACTGATAACATGCAACCTAGTTCAATATTTTCCAACTTAAACTCATAGAGTTTGTCATAAAATATTAACTAAACATCACAGTAATGCACTCTCAACTTCCAACCAAAAAATTATAATTTTTGTTTACAAATAGAGAACAGCTGAAACAGCCGAGACCTGCATGGGTCTAACCTTTAATGTCAAGACCTTGAATCTTGTGAACTTGTGGTTTTGTAAAGAGAAAGAGAAAAAGTGAGAGAGCAGAACAGCAGGAAGTGTGTCAAGAAGTACAGTATTGCAAAGTCTGTTTCAGTCACTTAGTCACAGAAAACAAGGTGTGGTAAACAGACAGATAAACGTACGTCCTCAGGAATGTGTGGGGATTGAAAGAGCTAGGTTAGAAGTGGGACTGAACAAGACAGAGGGGAGGGACTGTTGGAAAAATAGGAGGTGTGTTTCACTGTATCATTCCAGCCAACTCGTTTTTCTCCCCCACACATCTTTGGGCTCACACTCCTCAAACAACTGAACTGGAGCTAATAAGCTGTTTGAAACATTTAGCGAACATATTTGTCACAAAGAGGAAGTTTTAATGGGAAGTTGTCTGAAATCCGGACATGACTGGCATTTGTGATACTTTTAAACTTCAGTCTTTTTTTTCAACTGGAAGAAGCAGCAGCCTAAAAAGGCAACAATCACCAGAGATTTCAGAGGAGAAACATCCAAACTTGGTTATTAAATAACTTTGGATCACTGGCTTGCCTGAGGAATTCCACACTCTTCTTCTTTAAAATCAAGTCTGGGCGAGTCTGTAAGTACAAAGCCAGTCTTTGGTTTCAATGTCTTGCTGCTGATGAGATGTACAGAAACTAGCCTTCTCTAGTTCTTGTCATTGTATCACATAACATTGTGAAACAGAAATGATAAAGACATGGTTATTCTTATTCATACTCATACTTTTCTCAAACTCTCTTTATGCTATAAGAACCCAGTAAGATGATGAGTTACTATCAAGTGTCCCAGTTAAATGTTTTCATGTTTTTTTGTAGAGCAAGTTTGTCAAGTCATAAAGCTTTAATCTGCATTGAGATCTTTTATTTTTTCATTGCTCTATTGATGCCAGTTTCTCTGTCATTCCATGATTGTTTCTTCTGTAGTCATACCTGTTTTTCAGGCCCCAAAACACAATAACTCCATCTCCACTAAAATGGGATTTTGTTTCTTTTTAACCCCAACAAATTGTTAGAATATTGATAGGTATTCTGGATATGTGTCATAAAGTCATTCAAAAACTTTTAAATATGTAAAGTAAAAGCAAAAAAAATCTCAAGTTTAAAAACGTGTTCAACTTGTTTTTAAATCATTGTTACAGTATTTAACTTGTAAAACTGAAGTTTTAAAATACAATACATTTCAGATTTGTATCAAAACACAGTAGTTCCATGCTGACTATATATTCATCCATTGCCATTTGTTACCTTAAACAGAGATGTGTGATCCGGCTGGGAATAACAAACTAACACAAGTAAAGGTTAGTGATGCTTTACTTGAAGAGCATTCTGATACAAGGACTGACCTGCACAGTGTCATCTGCTGTAATGGACAGCATAACATCTGCAGAGACCCAGACCATCGAAGATTAGCCATATGTAGCATCATATGTGGACTCTCATGTATCGGCTTTGTCTCTCTTATTTACTCTGTCAAGGTAAATACGTCTTATTACCAGAGATATTAACATAAATAATAATGATATAGAATATTCTACATATTGAACTCTTTAAAATACACATGGATCTCATTTAATAATGCAGCCATAAGAAACAGTAACATAGATACTGTTGACAGATAAAAGCACAGAACAATGAAACAATGTGTACATCAATGTGAAGAACATTAGCCAGAAATAAACTACACTCATTTAACCTCAAATCTGATCGTTCTTTTTCTTTTATCCAGTCTAGAGAGACAAGAAAAACACTTCAAAATGAAAGTCAGACACAAAAGAGCCTGAGGGTCAAAGAATACTCAAGAAGAGCTTTAAAATGGGGAGTAGCCTCCATTGTAGCATGGGTGGTTTTAGTTTTTATCTTTCCACTTCTGCTGGGGTTACTGTCCTATATCATGACCTTCATAGACTAAGACGGCAAACCTTTACTATCATTAACACACCGAGCAACCAAGGACAGGAACTGTAAAAGGAGAAATTTGCCATGGATATTCACTCACACTGGACAGACTGGAATCTGTCCCCAAACCTGCTGATCATAAATGGGCAATGTGTTATTATTTACTGCAGGTTTTACAGTAATAGCAAAATATTCAAAATGTCAAAAACCTAGAGTTGCACAAAGCATTTTAAATTCCCTATTCCACCCGAGGACCATATAATCACTGAAATTTCATTACACGCATCAATGGACTCACAAACTACCAGCAGTGTTCAGACCAAATCTGCTAAATATGGTCAATATTTAGCGAGCTGTTTTTATTTGTTCTTAATGGAGTATTGTAACAAAACATTGAGACACTCACCACGAGCACCACACTTTTGTACAAAAATCTATTACATGTTGGGATATGGAATGTGTTACATTACGAACTTGAAAATATTTTGTACAGTTTTAATATGTTGTGCTTTTTTATGTTTTATATATACTGCATTACTTCCAGGGTTTGTAATAAAAAGTGTAACTGTCAAAATGCACCTGTTCCATTGTGATTTTTACAAACAACTTGGCAAAACAATACAATACAAAACATCTCTCAAAATGTATTCCATTAGAAATAAAGAACCCAGACATCTAGACATAATATGAAACTATTTTACACATCATACAATTGTTCCTCTTTGATCAAACACTACAAGCAATTTTATTAACCATTACATCAAAGGAGACCAACATCCAAAAAAAAAAAAAAAAATGACTGATCTATATTTACAGTCCCTGAGTAATACCACATCCCATTGAAACCTTGAATCCTTTATGCCTTTAAATAAACACCACAATTAAATCTGAATAATGCTCACTGGTAACGCATTCAAAGCTGCCGCTGAAACTCCTGTAAAGGCTTTGTGCTATGACTCCTTTATTATGAGAAACACATCCAAACACACGAAAGATATTCTGAGAGTGTATTCATAAGACATTCGTTTCAACCAAAGAAGAGTTTAAATGTCATCTCGAAAACATGGTTATAAATGCAAAGTATGTTAAATTACTAACTAGTCTTATTTTGGAAACACTTTGATACTGACATGTGGTGACATATTAGGATATTGGTCATTGTAATGATGTAAACAAGTGCTAATCATTTGAAAGGTAATAAAAATAAACAGAACAGAACAGTAACAGTAATGACTGTACAGTTACCCATTCACAAAGGTACACGTTTTTAAATCAGATGTACAAAAAAGAAAAAACAAGACCTTGCAAAATATGGTGCTTAAGTATCACTAATGCAATTCAGCCATTATATTTTAATGATACTTTGATGATTTTACAGTAAATTACAAGTTGCCATTCAACAAATACACAAGGATAACACAGTTTGGCACAAACACGATCCCTGCCTCAGCATGCAACCTGCTGGAAAGCCATCCAGGTGTCTAGTTCCTGAAGCTTGGAGCAAAGAAGTGAATCCAGCTCCTGCAGAGTAAGCCCATCCTCCACTTTAGAAGAAGCCCCTACACCTCGTCTTGTTCTACAGATGCCAGAGTTCCCTCCTGCTTTCCTCTGGGCTCCACCCCCTGCTGTTCCACCGACCAGAGGCTTCTTGGGCTTCCTGGCAACACCCAGTTCGGGGAATTCAACAAAGCGTTTGACCTTTTTTTGGCCTACGACAACCTGTGAGCCATCTCGCCGGTTTAGTGGCACCTCAAATATGGTTTCCAAACGTCTGAAAGAGTTCACAACAGCAGCTTAATGCATCATGTAACCTCAAGACAAACTCAACTTTCAAATATTTCTGTGCCTGCATTTTCCAGACTTTTTTCCCAGCCTTAAAATGCAATTTAATTTAGACCTCAAACTGCTATACACAAAGTGCAATATGCAACGTGAAGGAATTTACAACATTAAAATGTGAATAATTGTGGCATTCAACATTCCTGCTTGATATAATGTGGATAGATATGGGTGTTCACCTTTAACTTATTTATCAGGTTTGAACTTTGCAAATTACATACAAAAAGCTGTTCAAAGCAAACTTCATTTAGACAAGCTCCGGTTTTTGTGATCTCTGCATCAAACATGAGTTGGCAACAAGCTTTGTGAACTGCAGAAATGGGTTCTAAACTGCAGCGGATTTGGTTAGTTTCTTGGTTGTCAAATCAAAGTTTGCTTCATGAGTTAATAGATTTGTCATTCTTACCCATCAGGAGGTTTACTGAAGTTTTTGTTGGTGTAGATTTCCTCCAAGCTAAAATCCTTCTTCTTTATCCTGTTATAACATACAACATGTATCTTTGATGCAATGAAGTAAAAGGAAAACACACTCGTTTAGCTAGCCCTATAGTCTATAGTCTAGCCCTAAAGCTACCCCTATAGTCCATCACACAGTCCGTCTACACATACCTGATGACTTTAGGAAGGCCCATAGGAGTGAGATTATTCTGAGGTTTTGGAATCTTTTTGCAGATGCGAATAGATGACACCTTTCCTCGCTGACCTTTCTTGTTGTCTGACTGCTTGAACAGAGAGAGAAAAATACAATAAGCCCAAAGCAAAACACTACACTTTCAAGACTCCATAAAGTAAGCTAAAAGTGCAATTCCAGCATTATGGATGTGACACATAAAGGCTCAGAGAATGTTTTTATTACCAATATACTTAACCATTAGTTTATATTTTACTAAACCCTTATTGATAAAGTCTAAACATCAGAACAATATCAGTCTGTGTGCGAGTTTTCTCATTTAAAAAAGGGAAATAAACATGTTATGGATGTGACCGTTTTTGAGAGACTACAGAACTAGACTACAGAAACAAGACTATAGAAAATCATGCACTAAAAATTGAAAAAAGCTTTAAAAACTTTGAGACCTCACATGGCTATTTGAACCACCAAATGTTGACATCTGTGCATTCAGTATAATAAAACCTGACATTTGCATGGAATTGCCCAAAAGTCATTTATGCATTTGGCAGACGCTTTTATCCAAAGCGACTATAAAAGTCAATTACATGTAACATTTAATGATTCAGCAGATGCTTTTAATCAATGTAACTTGAATAAGGTGGAGACAGAAGATTCACTCAGTCTAAACAAGTCTTGTACCTTGATTTCAGAGTCTGATAATGCTCTCTCTTCTGAGATGGCTGTAGAAAGCTGAAGACTAAAGCTTGATCTCTCTTCATTCATTGCTCTCCGACGCCCCATTTGCAGCATCCCATAGTCTCTCTCCAAAGCACTTTGTGAGGAACTTGAGGAAGAGAGAAAGATTTTAACTTTTGACCTTTAGAACTTTTTAAAACCTTGTTTTATTCACAACTTTAGTAAGGAAAGAATTATCGAACAATATCAAGATGCTACTGTACTGTACTGTACTGTACAACAACAGCCACACACCTGTTATTAAGCTTCAGGTAAGATAAAGGGAGTATACTTGGTGAGGGAAGTTGAAATCTGATCAATTACCTGCAGAGTGATGACAAAGAGGCAGAAGGTATCTCAGGACTGGGAGTGACAACAGGATCAGTTACAGGGTTGGAGGATGTGTGAGTGGATGCAAAGGGGGAACTGCACAAGGATGGTGATGAGGACGTGACATAACCAGAGGTAAAACAGGAGACATCGGAATAAGCGCTGCTAGTGCTGATGTCACTAGCATGACTTCGCCCATGACTTGAGTTTTCGGACAAAAATGCTAAAGGACTGGACAAAAAACACGAGGCAAGAGCTGTGAGAAAGTTGGAGGGAGAATAAAAAGAAGAGTGGCCACTCCTACTAGAAGGGTACACCTCTTTACGCAAACACAGAGGGGCAATTTCTCGCTCAATCTCCACACTACAGACAGTGTGCCGGCGAGTACGCTTGGACGGAGAGTGAAGATGGGAGGGAACGGCTGTGCTGTTTTTGGTGGGTGAGGTAGAATATGTTTCATGCGTAGGGGACAGGGGTACGTGACAGTCACTAAACACAAGTGAGGGGAGTTCCGGGCAGGAGTAGCTGCGCAGGAGGCGGTTGAAGCCGCTACCTGACGACGACTCTACTGGAATGGTTTCCATTATCTTTTCTGGGATATCTGCCTTGGATTTGGCTCCATTTTTCCTTTTCGATGAAATGTGCTGTTTTCTTTTTGGTCTGTTTACAGTCTTGTTAGGTCTGTTGGGTTTTCTTTCTTTTTCAGACCGCAGTGAAACTGTGGATTCAGGATGCATTGCTGGTGACACAAATCTTTTTTTGTCTTCCCTTGTTTCGCAAAGTGATGTCATCTGCTCCTCACCTGCTATGATAGTCCTTTGGGATCCAACACAGGACCGGTCACTTTTATATAGTGTTCTTTTTGAAGGTCCACTAGGTCCTGCTGGATCAACTACTGAAGTTGTACTGTAGTCCTCAAACTTATGCTTGGGTGGACGAACACTCCTTTTCTGAACAGATGCCTCACCTGGAGTAATAAAAACACGTTGTCTTGTTTTTCGAGCTTTGGTCTTCTCAGCCTCATGTATCTGTAATTCTGACGGCCTGGAATTTTCATAGTTTTCATAATCAATAATGGTGTTCATGTTGCTGCAATGCAAATTTTTGTCAAGCAAGACATTTTCTGTGGTGTTTTGAGAGGTTGTATCAGTATTACCTTCATTGCTAGATGCCAGTAATGTCTTACATTTTATATTTTTTCTCAAATTAGTCTTTTCCTGCCCAGTTTCTTTCATTTCTGTGGAGGTCTTGAGGCCGTTATTTGGGCCTTGAAGTTTTTGTGATGTGTTCAGATGAGGAAAAAGAGGAAAGGAATTGCCACAAGTAACATCCTCCTGACTCTCTTCTAAAGTGATGCTGCTGTCCTTGACCTTCTTATTCTTTGGCCGTCTCAGGCTTCCATCTTCGGCTTTCCGCAAATCACGTTTTTGCTTTGCCACCATGTCTTTCTTGATCTCAGTTCTAAGTGCTTCTCTGCATCTCTTTGACCTCACATGTCCAACAGACATACTCTTTGGAGAGTCTGATACTTCAGTGGAGTGGTGTGTCTGTTCTGTAACATTCATGAAGTGTAAATCCTTCATTCTATCATCAAGATTCTTTGGTCCTGAACCAGAAGATTCCAATTCAGCAGCAGTTTCTGATGCATGTTTAAACACCTTTATAGGGCTTTTACTTATGGCCTGGAAACAGGATTCTTCACTGCCACTTCTATCTGTGCCTTCACCTTTTAAAAGACCTGTTTTAACAATGGCTTGACAAGACCCATGTAAGTCATGTGTAGAATTCCAAGGTTTGATTGGGGACGTAACTGATTCAGAATTGAGAACAGTGCTTCGTGTTGTGCAAAGACAGGGATCACATTTTTCATCTTGAAGAACGGTTTGCAGCTGGGCTGCAGGATGTTCTGTCTTATCTTCTATGATAACTTCTTGCATTTTATTACATTCCAATACTGATTCAGGGTTGCTAGTTGAAATTGTTTCAAAATTCAGCCTCTGTGCAACTCTGTGGCGCTTTGGAGGAGAGAAACACTGCACTCTTTCTGATGACAACCTTTTTGAAAGCAACCCGTTTTTACATTTATCATCTGTTGTTTCTTCTTCTTCAGTCCAAGCTGAAGTTTCCTCATTTGACTCCATGAGCTGATCAGGACGCACGATGGAGGACAGTGTGTCAGTGGGCTTAAAGAGCCGGACGGGACTCATGACGATCTCAGTGAAACTGGCCATCTTGGATTTGAATGACTGCAGAAGCGGACCGATCTCCCATCTTTTGACCGGAGAAGGGCTGTCCGGAGATTCCCCTTCCATTAATTTTTGATCATTGGAATGGTCCTTTGTGGAGTTGCCATCTGCAAACTGTGGAGTCCCACAGGATGATGCCAGTTCGACATGATTCCTAAAAAACATAACAGATATATTGTTTAAAAACACAATCCCTATTGTCAAACTAGTTTAGCACAACTCATGCTGAGTAGAATAACTTACTCTGAATACTGCTCCATCTCAGCTTCAGCCTCAAAGCTTGTCTGTAAATAAAAAATAAAAGTGAGACAAAAAACATATACGATTATAAAAAAGTACATTAAATGTCAGGAGGGTGTGGCATGAGGCATTTGTTTTATCAATGAAAAAAATGCACCACTGCATCTTTCCTTTACAAAGACTTGTGCATGTAATGTTTTCAGATTCTATACAGTCTGACATGAGAGCATAATACTCATTTACATTCCATGCATCTCTCTTTACACTTTTTTTCCCTTTTGTATTTGCATTTTTCTGAATGCCTCACAGAGGTGTGCCACTGTCAGATCTACTGTCTGTCTGTCTTCACTCCCTGCCACCTTAAATTGGCTCTTATAACAGCAACACCTCATGAGCAGTGACTCAAGGTTTCGTACACATATAACCAGCAATGACTTGCTTTTGACTGTTAAGATCTGTGTCTGAATAAAGGAAAAGCCAGTTACTGTGCTAAAGACAATTGCACACAAAGACAATGAGACATACCATGCTGTTAATCTCTCTCTTGTACAGAGATGAGAGTTGAGGTGGTGGTGACCAAGCTTCATTGTTGAGTCTATACACCTTTCTGATACTGAGGCATCAAGTTTTTCTTTTTGCTTGATTTTATTTTGAAATCATCCCAAGCTGTGGAATAAGCAGATCACAACGTTTTTATTAGCATTTAACAATGTATATTATGATGCACTTACAAAGTCATTATGCAGAATAGCATTTACTACATACAGTAAGGCCAGGTATGGTTACAGGGATTGAAAAATATCAACTTTAAATGTTCAGTATTGTACATTATATGATATAGTATTTTTCTGATTGCATGCTTTGTTATACTTTCCTGGAGCACAATATCTGTTAACATGCAGTCAAGTTTTCAATATTACAGCTTTTAAAATTAAACAGCTTTTGGTTAAATGAAGCCTTGGAGAGACTAATGCATTTTGAGCCCTATTAGATATACTAAGTATTATACCTATTAGATATACTAAGTAAGGGATAATACACATCGCAAACATTAAGCCCTGACAGTGTGATCAGTTACTTATTTCGCGATAACAACCGGCTGCCTGTACATTATCCCACTTATTACACGGCTATTTGCCACCTGAGAAAAAAATGGAGATGAAATGTGAATTTGAAATATTTTATTAGCTCATTTTTACCGAATGCAGACCTTCCGAGAGGAAAAGCCATTTACTTTCAGTTTTAAGGTAAGAAACGTCGTTCAAATGTCACGAACAGGCAATTTGGTTTAATAATTTGTACATATAATGTCCTATATTTTATTAAAATACATATTTATATATGTTTTTAATGTAATACTAAACTGTTCCTGTCAAAATTATTTGAGTTATTAGTTTTGAGCAGTTGTTATCTGGTAATAACAAACATTGAAATGTCGCGACAATGAGAATCAAGCATTCCAACGAGCCGTGTAATAATATACAATAAAATTGATCTAAAAGTATTAGTACATAACAAGTAAAATAATACAACAGTGATAAACAATCAAGCAACCAACCATGTTAGCATGATTTCTCAATTACAAAAATAAACCGTGACACAACACTCAAAAAAGCGTTGTGGAAAAATAGTAAATGGCAACTGTCTGTGGCAAGTCGGATGCAAAATAGTGAAAACACCTGTTCTGAATCACTTCTGTCACCTGCTGTTTTACTCATCAAACATAAGCAATTTTAAAAAATTCAGACGCATAAAAATACGATTTAAAAAAATAATTCACGCGCGCGCGCGGACACGTAAAGTTATTTAATCACCATTCGAAAAATCACAACTTGATTAATCAGAAACTGCTGTCAGTTTAATATGTAATATAATAACTTTCATACTACACCCGTCAAGTCTTTCGTTTACATCTACTAAGTTACATTGTTCGGGACAAAATGTAAAACATATTTAGAAATATTGTTCAATTAAGTAGATTATATTTTTCTCTTATCGCTACAGTGTGTAATAGTTAGCAGTGCGGCTAATCGAAATCAAGCTATTTCGAAAATGACATCAAACAGTCTTTATTATTTGTCAGATGTGCACAAGCACAAAACAAACCATAAAACAAATGCATTAACGTCACATCTTAAACTCCCGAAAACCACGTTTTTCAGCAAGTAGAAAGATTTAATTTCGATTTCTTATCCACAGCATTAACGTTACTAGAGTCCGTTTCCAGACACTAGTGCGGTTGTGTTTACGTCGACGTATTGTAGCTAACAGAGCTATGCTGCTATCTGCGCATAAACCCGTCAAATACATTAATTTTGAGAGCGCAAAGTACTTTCTCGTATGTTTGAGAGGTATGAGTGTAGTTTATGTAAACAAGCAGCATACAAACCTAAAACGTGTTTAGTGAAACATGCAGTGAATCCATATAAACATCTCCTTTAGGCGTTGTTTTTAAAACATCATAAGTGGACGTCGGTGTGACATTTCCATGCCGAAATGCGCCCGGGTTTCACCATTGCGCTACACTCACTAGGTTCAGACGTATAATTTGGTGCACTTGTGTTCCCGGTCTGTCTCAGAGCCAATCACAATCTTGAACAGTATGACAATGTCCCACCCCTAGAGTGCCGTCTAAATATTCAGCCAATTATAAATGCCAGAGATGAGCGAACTGACCAACTGGGTTTCAGGAGGGAGAAATGCAACCAATCGCAATACCACAAACATTCGCCTTTGTCCCCAATGTGAACTATAGGCTTATCGATTGTGGGTTGCAGAAAAGAAACAAAATACTGTTCTGTGAGCTTTTACATCGAATAAACAACAATTATAAATTAATATAAGTCAAATGCAAATAAAGTGAATATCAACTTGGACCCAGCCAAAAAGTCTTTATTTTAAAACACATCATGTATCAAACACTGGTGCACAAACAGAATGTGTGTACACACGACAAGGGCAAACAATAATATAAAGAGACCCACTCAAAATGACAGAAGAAATAAAAAACTGATTTTATATGGTAACATGATTTATATACAGATCATGTGTAAAGGTCAAAGTCTATTCTCCTTGAGTTGTAGAAAGAGCCACCTTCTTGGTCAATCTTTCTACAGTATACACCATCCTTGAAGTAACCCTCATCCACCCAGTCCTGCAATTAAAGTAGATGTTAATATACAACACACTTTTATTCATAACATCTTATCCTTTATAAAAACGTGAATTAGAAACAGAATTGGAAAGATTATTACTTTTCAAACAGGTTTCCCAAAAACACCAGTGAAAAAAAACAGTCCCACCCCAAACTTACACTATTGGTAAAGCCAATGTTACTGCGCATGTGTGCTTTTGTGACCCAAACTTAACTTCCACGCGTCCAATGAAACGGTCTGTTCACAACTGTATCATCTCATTTTGACTAATGCAAAGTATTTTAAAATAGAAAAAGACATTTGCACCCTTTAACACTAAACAATTATTTAAATTACATATGTGCCTTAAAGCTTGGTAATAGAGCACATATATTGTCTTACCTGCATCTGTTGGCTGCTGAAGGGCCCATAAAGCTCAGAGTTTTCCTCATTGTCCCATTTATACTCCCACATAACTTCATCACTTACTGGAAAGAAATAAAGAACACATGGCTTCTTTTAAAGAAAGATCAGACTTCAACTATAAAACGTGACACTTCAGTCTAATAAAAAAAAATCTTAAATGTTTGAATAATTAGTTTCACTGATGTCAAATACAATTCATTTGTTTGCAAATGGACAATTCATCACTTATTCATGTTGCCTCCTCACAGTGGCAAGAATTTGCAAAGATTCATTCAAGATTAATTTTAATCACAGCACCAGTAAAACATTCTCACATTTGCTGTTGTCTTTATCTTCTTCCCTTTCTCCATGTTGCTTTTCATCAAATTTATCAGCAAACATGTCTAGCTCATCCACTTCTTCATCACTGCCATCTTGTGTCTTTGCTGCCTTGGTTTTATTTATCCCCTTCAGCTTGTAGGCCAGTTTTTCATAGGTCTGCTGATAAATGTCAAACTCTCCAACACCCACCAGTCTATCTGCCAATGCTGTCAGCTTGTCTAATTTATCAGTATCTCTGTTATAAGTTCCTTCTTTTTCCTCTCCTTCTCTTGGTTTCCCTTTCTTCTTTCTTCCTCCAAGACCCCCAAGTCTCCGAAGAGCAGCAGCCACTGTTTCTCCAGGCAACATGAGTTCAATAACAGCTTCTACGAGTTGATAAAGACTGTATGCAGCCAGAGGATCTTCTGCTGGTTCTTTCTCTTCTTCCTCATCTGTGTCACTATCTTTCCTATGCTCCTCCCTCTGCATCTCCTCCACTGCTTCATCTTCATCACCAGCTCTTCTCCTCCGTTTAGCTGCAAGGCCTTTTTTCTTCTTCAGTGGCTGTTCTTTTATCCTTACCTGAGTTAAGATATACAAGGGTAGTAAATAAGGATACATTATTTGGGTGATAAAAACTTACGTGAATGTTTGATCTAACACATATTTCTCATAATTAATGCAAAAAAATGTACCCAGTCGATATTATCCAGCCAGTTGTCTTTGATTTCTTTATCTTTGTTGACAAAATAGTTTCCCTCTGAATCAAAGTGTCCCTCCTGCATTTCTTCATCCAGGTTAAAAGGGGTGATGCGTACCCCCTCGTCATAGTCAATAGTTGCCACTTCCTGACCTGTAAACACAAAAAATTAAGACAAGTATTATTTTAAATATTTCCAAAAAAGGATTACATCCGAGATCTTAGCAATCTTCTTTATTTATAAAGTGCTCAGTGCATATTACAATCCACAGACGTTTCGGTCACATATGACCTTCTTCAGTGTATGTGACCGAAACGTCTGTGGATTTTAATATGCACTGAGCACTTTATAAATAAAGAAGATTACTAAGATCTCAGATGTAATCCTTTTTTTTGGAAACATAAGTGTTTCAAGTGGTGAGCCGTTTGCTCTTGGATGGAACTGTTGGATAACTTGAAACTGTGCAAAATGTGATTGGAACTCAGTGCAAGATCCATCTTGTACTTAAATATTATCATTAATTATAACTAAACACAAGTAAACTCAACTTTTTTACCTTTTGTACCTAAATAAATCGCAGAGCCCTATTAATATTTTAACAAAAAAATTTACAGAAATGGAAAAGAGAAAATAAAAAGGGAAGAATGTTGTAAAGTGATAAGAGTTACATAAAACCAAATATTCACAAACCTTCCACATCATCATCGGCAAGGATGTCATATTTGCTGCTACTCTCTTCATCTCCATCATCTTCCTCATCACTGTCCAAAGAGTGTTTTTCCTTAAATCTGGATCCTGGACCACTTACACCATCCACAATCTAAAAGACAAAGCACAGGCAATGACAATACTGTACAGTTTACTATGTAAACTTTCATATGTTTTATAATTATAATAAAGGTTTTCAGCCGGCTTAATCACAATGTGAGCAGCAGAAACTGGTCATTTTTATTTTCATGGAAATAAAAGAACACAATGGCAGTGTAGATATAAATATAACAGAAATATATAGCACTGACCTTCTTCTTTGGAACATCCTCTTCCAAAGTAATCTCTCTATCTCCATCCTCAAATGTCACTTTTCTTTTCGACATGCTAAAAGAGACAATAGGCATTTGACTACATTTATAAAAATTATCTTTTTATATTAAAATGATGCTGAGACTCCATAATGGATTAACGTTCACAAATAAAATCAGTACATTTTCACAATGAGAGGTTTAAGATTGACATAGCCAATAGCAAAGACTTACTGGTAAAAGTTGAGCACAAATAACTATTATTATGCACACACAGTGAACAATAAGTTCATTGCGATACACTAATAAAAACTAAATGTAAGTTACGTTGAAAAATCTTTATGTGAGGACAACTTAGTCATGTTAATTTTGAAACCCATGGCGTTTAAAAATGCGCCAATACAAGCCTGCTGTACACGAGCGAACGCTACGAGCGTCCACGCAGTGCGTCAGACAGACAAACAAAAAGATCATAAGGTAGAATTCTGCTACATCTGGAGACGCTTTGTTTCACTAGATAGTGGATAATTTGTCGAGTAGGTATTAAAAGCGTCTACAGTTAGTTACCTGGTTGTTATTCTCCCCGCTGCGCCATTCAAGTAAAACTAAAACCGGAAGGACGTCATTGGTGTGTTTCTATGAGAGTCTCTAGCGCCGCGTAGTGGCAATGAGATGAGTTTTCGTTACTAAGATTAGTTACTAAAATAATTTATACAAATTATATTCCTTACCTACCTGGATACTTAAATATTACAACATTATGACGTACATTTCTTATTGTCCTTTTAAGTAGTCATAAGTAGTGAATATTTCAATCTTTAACATTGGACTTGATCTTTTTTTGCTATTTTAGAAAGCTTTATTGTGGGATGACTTTTAATGCATACACAATAAAGTACATTTTTTCATGTCGTCCCATTATTTTGCAAACGCTCATTTCTGCTCTGGTGATATTTTTAGTTTCTGAGTTACATATCCAGATTAACATGTATCTTTTGCAAGAATATAGCCTATATTTGAACAACTGTTTAATAATTTCTCAATTCATCAATAAAAAGTTATTTAGATTGAAATCCCATGCCTGCTGCTGTTGAGTCAAAAGAGAACAGCACATCGGCTTTTGTTACCAGGAAGTGGGTCGCGTTATTTATATTTCAACGCTTGCAAGACTGACGTGAGGGCGCGCGTTGGTAATGCGAAACGTATAATATCACCATCTTCTTTATATCATGTGCTTGAAGTGATGTTTTGCCTCTAGAGTACATTGGGATGTATCCGCGCGCGATAAATAATCGGAAATAAGATACTGACAAGTAAGTTGGTACACCTGACAAACATGAATGGACCTGTAAGCTGTTCTTCTTACATTCTTGCTTTGATCTTTGCAACCAACGTACCTTATTTGTTAGTTTACGAATCTTATCATATGCTTAAAGAAACAATACGTCGCATTTCCATTTAAAATGTTTGCAGCTCGCTGAATGACTGACAGTTCCTGTGTTAACCAGACAGACGAGTTTCTTCTCTCATACTACTATTAGATGTGCCTGTCATTTGCGCGCGTGTTTGTGTTTCTATTCATTTCATTCATCTAATTAGCAATTCTTTAGATGAAATGTAGAAACAGAAAGACGACGGCATATTTGTCAGGCTTTAATGAAATAATTTTTCCTTTATTTAAAGATCATCTTGTGTTCGTGTTAGGACACGGCTGCACGCCAGGTGGCGTTGTAATGAAGATCCATGAGAAGCTTCTAACCCATTACCTGTCCTGCACTTCACCTGTAGATAAAGAGGGATACCTCTACAAAAAGGTAAGGCTTAGGCATACATGGAATTTAATTTAAACTAAATATTACTAAATTAATGCAAAAATATACATTTAATTTGTATTACAGATTTTTCTTTTATCACTCATTCAAAAAAGAAGTTGCCACCTTGATTTATGCCTTAAAGCATGTTTTATTTGTCGTCAATGAGCTAAGATTTATTCCAAATATAATATTTCTTAACAGAAGATATTTTAAAGCACCTCTAAAGTGAAGCTCACTGTCAGGGCTATTACACTTATTCATACACAGTCTTATTAAAAGCATGCCGCGTTGGCCTACTTCTTTATAAGTGACTAATCCACATATGGAAAATACAACTGTGCTGTTATATTCACATAGTATGCGATCAAAATTTTTCCCGCCTACTCCTACTTACGTTTGAACTGTTATTTCCTTTCCACAGAGGGAGAGGAACACCACTTACCTACGACGCTGGTTTGTGCTGAAAGGAAATTTGTTGTATTATCAGGAGCGTCCAGGTGATCGTAATCTGTTGGGGGTGATTGTTCTGGAGGGTTGTATGGTGCAGGCATGTGAGACGGATGGTCAGTTCTGTTTCTCCTTGGTGTTCACTGGACCAGGCCTTCGTACTTACAGACTGGCCGCTGATGACCATCTAAACCAGGAGAGCTGGATCAGTGCTCTGCTTTGCGCCAGTCACATCTACCTTTCAATGATCGTGAAGGACCTGGAAAGACGCTACAAAGGTGAGTGCTTTCAGGATGGAAACTCTAAATGGAGTTTAAACTATTTGATTGTCATTTTTTATTTGCTCTGCATTAAACAGAAGCTAGAAAAGAGAAAGGCCTGTGTGATCTGATACAGACTGATTGTGAGAAAACATCTGATAATACAATGGCTTCCTGGAACACGGGACACCCCTATTATGGACATGGAGCTTCCATGGTACCCAGAGATGGGAGAAGCTACAGTACCGGTTCGGTATCGCTTTCATCTACACCAAACAGACCCATCAGCTATAGTCTTCAGGCCCCTCCTGTTCCATTCAAAACCACCAATAAGCGATCTCCAAAGCTCTGGCCGAAGAGAAACGCCCATGTCACACCCTTGAATAGTCCAGCACCATCTTATGGGGAGTGGCCTGTTGTGGGTTTTGATCCATTAGAGGAATTCAGTAAACTGCATGAATATTATGGAAATGAGGTTAAACAACTAAGAGCTGACTGGCTTAAGAAAAAGCAAGAGAAGGTGGGATACATTGAGGAGGACCTTATTGATCTTGGCTAATTCGAATTCTACCTCACAACAGCGCACACATAGGCGACCTGTATTTGTTCATATTAATATCTAAATCGTCAATCCTGTTCTAACCAAAATAAATATTGTACTGTTAAGAATCATTGTTAGCATCACTAGCTATGAATGCAGTAAATGTGATCTTGGTGACTTTATTAGGTTTTGAAAGTACAGTATGTGGTGTAGCACTGACTCCTAAACTTGGTAACTCTTCTGTAAAGGGTTTCTCATTTCCTCTCTGTGGTCAGGTCTCGGTTAATCTCAGCCTGGTTCCTTGATGCCTAAATGATTATTAAACAGAACTAAGATCACTGTAGTCTTACCCCATCCCTCAAGTTACCTACGTGCAGATATTGACAACTGCAAATGTTTATTTTTTTATTCAGACACCTGCATATTAAATTATCTGTCAACTTTATTTCCTTCTTTTAAGATTGTGTTTGTTGTATATTTGTGAATGCAAAATGATAGTTATTATTAATGAATTGCTTGTTCCTAATGTATGTATTAAGGTAGCCTAAATGTATGCGATTGTTTTGTATTTTAAGAGCAATATTCCTTTATCTGACATGAAGAATGTAATTTAAGTTTTAGTGTACATAGCACCTGGCTCAAAACATCAGACTAATGTGATGATGTGCAGAGGATTACATATGCAAGTGGTTGTTTTATAGTTCTGCCTGTGAATTTGTTTCACACAGTTCAAGAGGTTTCAGAAATAAACCAAAATACACACACCCTGTCTAGACTTCCCTTTTCACTCTACACTCAGATCATCGGGGATGTAGGTGTCATTTGCATTCTCTTTAATCTATATTTTACACCACACATATGTTTTTTACATATGTTGTTGTGATCATCAGTAAAAGTTCAAATAAACTAGACTAAGTACAGTTTGTTTGCATTAAGCTTAAGATGAGAATTTTGTGTTGAGATAAAAAAATAAGCCACTAGAGGTCACTACACTTCAGTAACTGAAAGGTAACTATAGTGATGGTGTGGCCTTCACCTCATTTCAGATTCCAGTCAACTCTGAGGTGAGATCACATTACATGCAATATGCACTGTATGAATAGACATACATGTTCACTTTTTATCAGACCATAAACAAAACAAAGACAGTTCACAAATTGCCCAAAAGTATAGACAATGAATCTCGGTGGAATGCAATAAAACCATGTAACTTCAGTATGGTTAAATGGTAACTTAATTGTCTTTATATATTTTATTTAAACTGTGTGTAAGAAAATTAGCAACCCATAATAATTTAGATTAAACCTCTAGTCATTCTTTGACCGTCCTTCCTCTACATACTTCCATGTTTCATTATAGGCTGCACCATATATAGCTATAGGAGGACTGTGCTAATATAGCATAGGCTGTACCATATGTAATCTGAGAACAAGCCTAAACACTAATGTGCTTTGGCCTTATTTTAAGAGTTATCAATGGAGATTATTTGAAAAAGAACTAAATTATGTTGTCACAACACATCAGTGTAACATTGTGTGAAAATTTTGTGTTTGGTCCACCAACACAATATATATATTTACACAATATCTACATTACACTCATAATATACACAACACAGTGAACAAAAGTACATTTTGTTCAAGTGCCAATTGCAAACATAAATAGCATATATATATATATATATATATATATATATATATACATTTTGTGATGTATTTGGTTTTACAGTTTGTTCTTTTTAGTAATATTAAAAACATGTTTTATGGAAAGCACTTTGATCAGCTTGAGTTGTTTTTAATGTGCCATATAAATAAATTTAAAAAAACATATGTAACATAAAAATTTTATAAATGCGTATTTTTTAAATCAAGTGTAAAATGCTGTTTAAAGTGTTCAGCCTGAGTAATAAAAACAAATAACTTTTTAGAGATACACTGTTTATGACATTCCAAATTAAAAACTATTACCCATGTCCTCATAAAAGTGGCATAACATTAATAATAAGAAAAATTCAATTCAATTTTATTTATATAGCGCTTTTCACAATGTGCATTGTTCCAAAGCAGATTGAGAAATAACAACAGATATTATTGAAGATTATAATTATATTGAGGAACAAAAAATAAAGCAGGGACTTACAGGTTATCAAGTAAACTTAAAAAGAAAGAAAGAAATGCATAGCAGAAGTAGACAGGGAAATGAGTGATGGATTGAACAGAGAAGAAAAGGACAACAGACACATTTGTTTTACTATTTTGGTTCCTCTCAGCTGTTCCTTCAACATATCCCCCACCACCCCAAAAAAACGTATTAGCCTCAAGTATCCCTTCATCTGCATTTCCTACCAACACTGAACCATTCTGTGTTTGGGTCTGCTGATCAATTCAAAATAAAGGTGATAAGATAATACTGTGCCCTCAAACTGTATACCCTTGTCCATCTTACTGTCTACTGTAAGTGACTGCCAAATGTGACCCTGTGAGTTCAGAAGGTGACGGGGACAGAAAGTGCTGAATATGGGCATGGCCATGTGGTGGGGTGGGGTGGAAAGACCTGATCCCAAAACTTAAGGCATCACTATACTAGGAAAGACACTAAAACCTATTTTTGATTTTGACTGGTTAAGTATGTAATGATGGCAAGGGTTAAGAAGCAAGCATGGCCTCCTACATATCAGATGAACACATATAAACAAAGTAAATAACTAGATTACAAATAACAGCCAGTCTCTATTATTTCTCTAATATTATCTCCCATAACGCAGTTTCAGAGTTGTTATAGAACTGCAATTTGTCCGTATTTAATCACAATAATATCCTACAGCTTGAGTTCTGTGATTATCCTCAGAAATTACCATGTGAATATTCAAAGACCAAACAGTCCTTGACGTCTCCATGTCCTTATTAGTCTACATGAGACGTGCAGCAGACAGCTGCCAAAATATCAGATTCATCCCATTCTAAGACTCACACAGCTATTTCTGAGCACTGTAAGGTGATAGTGCATCCCACCCTCAATTCCTTCACCACGTTCCCCGAGCTCGTCTCTCTCCTCCCCCCTTTCCCCTTTCATAGTTTTCTCTCTGTCCATCTTCTATTTCCCCCACCACACTTAAGGATGGATCTATATTTAGCAAGGGGCCTTCAGCAGTATATAAGCCCTGGGGGAACAGGTCACTACGCGGCATCACACCATCTTCGCTTCTTGAGCTTCTTAGACTTCACGTATACCGTCTTAAAATGGTGAGTAACCTATAGCTTTGCTTTAACCTGGCCAGTGGCCACATCATTTAAGTGGACATATAGGAAGCAAGAAGACAATGGCACATACCTGAGGCTAACATTATCAGCAGGTTCACATGGAAACTGAAGCAGCATCTACTTCTTGGATACTTCTTCTGGACTTACAATACCTAAAGCAGGACATGATTATTTTTTTGTGTGTGTTTTTGGAAACAGGAAGTTTTTTGTTTTTATTCCCCATAAAATAGAATTTCCTTATTGGATGCAATAGATCCCAGATTTTAAATTATTGTTTTAATTGTGGATGGACAGGAAACATACATTCATGTACATTAGATTGTAATTGATAACCTGATAACCTAATGCTAGCATGGTATCAGATGCATTACATTTAATTGAAAATACATGTGAATGATGTCAGTCCCTTATAACTAAATCTGATCTATAGATCTTTGAAAGATTATTACGCAGTAAATTGAAGAATGTTTCACTCATGTTTAGCTGTTCGGATTTTCATCTGACCCAACCTTTGAATGTAAGACTTTGAATAGAGTTAAAATGTCCTAAAGCAGACAAAAGATCCCAAGTCCACATTAAATAACAGAAATATGCACTTTAGTATATTTTGTATATTTGCATGCAAAATAACTTGTATATAGCTATGTTGAATGCTAAGATGTACTATATTTTTGCACATTTAGGCACCCAAGAAGGCCAAGAGGAGGGCAGCAGGAGCAGAGGGTTCCTCCAATGTTTTCTCCATGTTTGAGCAGAGCCAGATTCAGGAGTACAAGGAGGTAATTTTTTTCACATCACAATTCTTTAACCACAACAGTGGTTCCAAAATGCTAGTACTAGTTGTTTTGTTTAATCTCATTGTGAATGATCAAATTGAAATCTGCCGTCATCATTGAAACTAGGGACAGATTATATAAAATAAGAAAATATCAATGGAATACTTCTGTGAGTTATGTCACAGAAGCTGCGTTTTTATTGTAAATTTGATTGCATTCAGGCTCTTGCACATATAACCTACAAAGTCAACCAGTATCTATATTAAGTCTTGTTTTTATGGTCAGTTTTAGAGTACAGCTAGCAGCTGAGCTGAGTCAACAGAGACCTAATCTTACCCTTTGTCTGATCTGCTAATGTGCACAGAAATGTCACAGCCTTCACCTCCTCCGACCTCCCACCTGTCAAGCACTCCTCCTGTTTCTCCTGCTCTGACCTCAGTTGGACAGCAGCTGATACCTGACAGAAACAGAGAGTAATTGAGTGAAAGATGGAAAGAAGGCTTTTTCTTGACTCTATTAAGAGAGATATTTTTAATGTACATTTAGACTTTCCATGGAAGAAAGTACATAAGAATAATGTACACAAAAAGTCCAGTGGTCATCTCGATTTATGGTTGCGATCTTTGTGATGAATTATTAACATTATCTCAGACACTAATTAAATGGTGGGTATGTGCGTGCTGACAGGGTGAGATGACACTGGAATTTGACGTTAAATAAGGCTTGCGTACGACTGAGCTAAGTAAGGATATGAAATGGTCGGCTATTTGAGATACTGCCATCTCAAGTGGCACCTTAGGAATGTTTGACATTCTAGTTGGGATCTCACGGATGACAAGACGGATCAGCAAAGGTCTGTGTGGGGACCAAGTGGGAGTCAGCAGCTGTTGCTATATATTTAAGCTGTGTGTGTGGCGGGGGGTCTTGAGTTTCATGGGATTGAGAAAGGACAGGCTAGTGTCAGGAAAAAAACAACAACAAGAGAATGCACAAACTGATCTACAAAATCGGAACATTGATTAAACATCAAATTAAAAAGTCACTGCGGTCTTGACTTTTTTCTAACGTTATGTCATCTCTGCACAGGCTTTCACAATCATTGACCAGAACAGAGACGGTATCATCAGCAAAGACGACCTTAGGGACGTGTTGGCCTCAATGGGTTAGTTCTGTTCTGTTTTCCTTTGGAAAAAATCTTCATGAATCTGTGAGCACTCATTTGTGTGTTGATCCTCTTGTATGTCTGTAGGCCAGCTGAATGTGAAGAATGAGGAGCTGGAGGCCATGATCAAGGAGGCCAGCGGTCCAATCAACTTCACTGTTTTCCTCACCATGTTCGGAGAGAAGCTGAAGGGTATGCAAAGCCTCTTTTATATTGCTATGGCTGTCACCTCTTAGATTATTTTCTAAACGTAGTATACAGCTCTTGGCATGCATTATGTAACTTTTGGCTTTCACCGTGTCCAAAAGGTGCTGACCCCGAGGACGTCATCGTGTCTGCCTTTAAGGTGTTGGACCCCGAGGGCACTGGCAGCATCAAGAAGGAATTGTGAGTGTACATTCTCCAACTTTTAATGTCTACATTGACAGATAAACAAAGACATTCGTTGACTTTCTTTCTCTGTTATTCCAGCCTTGAGGAGCTTCTGTCCACTCAGTGCGACAGGTTCTCCGCAGAGGAGGTGAGATCCGACGCTGCTCTTTAGACATATATTTTTCAATTAGTCCCTTGTTAATATTTGCTAACATTTTCTATTTCCCCGCATTAGATGAAGAATCTGTGGGCCGCCTTCCCCCCAGATGTGGCTGGCAATGTTGACTACAAGAACATCTGCTACGTCATCACACACGGAGAGGAGAAGGAGGAGTAAAAGGCAGAGGAGAAAAGAAAAATGAAGAGATGAAAGTGCATCCCTCGCTGCTTTACACTCCCATTCTGTTCCTTGTCCTCCTTCTCTCACTTTGTGTTTCTTCCTCTTCTTCCTTTCCATCATCTTTGTTACTCTCAAGCACATCTCTCCCGGATTCTGCTCTCATTCAAAATCAAAGACTTGTCTCACTGAGACTCAATTGGGAGGGTGGAGAGACTGATGACCACAGTGTCTGTCAGTGGGGACATGGAGTTGATTTCAATAAAACAATTTTAACATCATTTCCATATCTCTCACATACTCTCTTTCTCTCTCTCTCTCTCTCTGTTTCTCATTACCACGACCACCTCTTTCATTTTTCACTTTTCCATTATTTACAGTATTATTTTCTAAAGCATGCATGGATGTTGCGACATCTTCTGCTGTTACCTTGAGGGTGGAACTAAATATCTGTAGCTCCTTTCTGCGATTGGCTGAAACAGCTCTCTAGCAAAATCTGGAAGAGTTTAGTAAGCCCGCTCGCGAAGAGGCAAGGTTGATGTGACCTCACTCTATAATAGAGGAGCCTATCACATCTCTTCCACCACTGGTTCACTAAAAGAGAAGAAAGGAGAAAGTGAGGTTTGTACTGAGAGATCTTGGTCTCCTAAAAGTGATGCCAAGTGAGCATGGAGGGAGTTAGAGAGGCAGACCGTCCAAGGAAGAGAGGAGAGCGAGGACTGAAAGAAAACATATTATCTTCACTCCACCTCTCTTCTCCTCTTCACTATGCTCTGTCCATGTCTTTTTTTAATCTACACACTCTTTTGCTTCCTGCATATGGGCCTGCTTTGCTCTGT
Organism: Oreonectes daqikongensis; assembly: GCA_026939265.1. Lineage (NCBI taxonomy): Eukaryota > Metazoa > Chordata > Actinopteri > Cypriniformes > Nemacheilidae > Oreonectes > Oreonectes daqikongensis. The sequence goes on from JAOTQM010000013.1 coordinate 7,101,691, forward strand.
CAAACACTCTTCTGTAACCAATAAAAAGACAACAACTGTGAATAAAACATCTATCTTTTGTACTGCTGTGTCTGTGAGACATCTCTATCGGTCTCTGCTGTAACTCTAAATCGCAAAGACAGAACTGTAAAACAAGACAATAAAGCTGGAAGTCTTGGATGTTGCAGAAACATCCGAGTGAGCAGAAGTATGTGAACAGCACTGCCTACTGGTCAAGGTAACAAACGCAGAGATGCTACGCTTTACATTCACCTCCACATCAAAACGAGGTGTCATGGGGGCCGATATAGTTAAAAATATTACTTTAAATAAGCATTGAGTGCCTTTTACGTTGAAAAAATGAAACAAATTTGTTCTTAAATGCAAAAATAAAAACGCATGCGTAAAATGCTTCAAAACAGCTTTGTGGCTGTGCTAGTTTCGTGTAGGCTAAGTTAGCTGTTTTCTAAAAAATAAATGTAAATATATAGCTAATAAATAATAATGCAATTTGGTATTTCACATCAATAAATCTATGCATTTGTAAGTTAGACAAATAATAAAGGAATACTGCACAGTCAGTCGGTCATCATTTCTCAATAAACGTCTTTACCTTCTGGTCAGCCAAAACAAATCTTGTTGCACGAACATGATGATCACCTAGAAATTCTGTTTATGCATCTTCTTTGGTGTTTCGAGTGAGAATACAGGTTTCAAACAACATATTTTGTGTAAATGACAGTTTCTAAAACTTTCCAAAAGCCAATAATATAACTTGTTATAAAGCGAAAGTCTTTTCGCCTCAGAAATTCGCGCCTTTTACCAATGCGCGCGCATCCACCTGGCCAAAGCAGCACTTAGTTTCTTCATCATGTCTATTATTTTCAAGTAAAGAAATCAAAATAAATAAATCGTTGAAGAAGTAAAACGGGTTAAACAGATCTCAGATCTACACAAATCGCGTAATTCCAAATCAAATTGGATTTAAACTAATAACTTAAAAAACATCATCATATTACAGACAGGGGTGGCGTTTGCATATGGCAGAGTATGGCCGTTGCCATACCCTAGCATTCAGATAAAATAGTTGAAACAAAGTGTGCATAAAAGATAATTAAAATATATTAAACTGATGTGTACTTGTAGCATAGGCATCGGAAGCATGTGTATTTTAGTGTGTACAAACAATTCATAGGTCAATATCTTTAATGGCGTAGTGAGTAAGACGCGTGTTACTAGTTTCGACACCATGGATATGCAGTTTCATATCCCTGTTTTGCTGAACTCGCTCGTCTACATTTTCACATTTTAGATCATACACAGGCATTTATTTTCAATAAAATTAAGAAACCGCTTAAAAGATGGCTAACAGGGGTTTAGTAATCAAGTATATGGTAAGCTTAGCGGTAGTGGGGAGGTCTTTAATTTCCCAATTAGTTGGCATCCATTTAATAATTGTAATAAATCGAATCATTTACACTCTATTTTTATTGTATTTCATTTATAATGTACAACAATACTTTGTTTACGTTGCTGTGTTGAAACGGAATGTAGTTTAATCATAAGGATCCTTTCTTAAGGGTTATGGGTAGTTTAGTTCTTTAATAGTGTTAAATTGGCAGTTATTATTTAGAGTCGCATAATCTCACTTGCCCCAGCCAGATGTATAAATATTGCAAAACGAATCATATTCGTTACGTTATCTGTGAATAACAAAAGAATGAACATTGTACAGAATTACATTTTTGCGCAGTCGCAGTTTATTGCATTAATCATCCACGCGTTTTTTTGGATTTAGCCTACTAGCTGTGCCAGCATTAGCATATAATAAACTGCACCGCAACAAGGTAAGACATGTTTTATATTTAATCCTGTTTGCTGATAATTTTATTTAATGGTTGGACTATATTTTAGATTCGTAGTCAATTGACGTAGTCATCGGGGGGGATGGGGGGGTTATGACAACAAGGCTGTAGGTTTGGAGTGATTGTCACACAATGGTAGATGGTTTCGTGGAGTGCTGTGATAATTGCTTTAAGTCTAAATTAGCAGATCTTTTCTTATTACTTTCTTTCAGTTTTGTGGATTCTTCTACATATTTTGGATGTGGTATAATTTATGGTTTCGTTACTTTATGGTTCGTTTTTGTATAGCCTGAGTAAATTTTGCCATACCCTAAGTTTTGGTGAAACGCCGCCACTGATTACAGACAAAGACAAACACACAGCAGGATAATTTTTTTATATATTATGATTTATTATTCATCACAACTGTCATCAATTAATTATTAAATACACTGTGTGAACTTCCTCTTCTGCATTTATGGAACAACTCTTCATCTATGAATTTCAATCTCAACAGTAAATGGTTTAATGTAAACTTAAAAACAGGTCTGAGACAAGTGACATGATGAAAGTTCACTGACCAACAAAAACTAGTTAAAATATTTTTTTTAAAATTAAAATTAGTTTAACAACAATCCTACTATACATCGGACCATACTGACCAATGCAGAAATCCATAATACAAGTCAACCACTTTTCAGCTTGTCCCAGCTGTCTCAGAGTGTTAATAAACCGCCATTGGATGACCTTGCATTAAATCTTGGTGAGCACAACGTACAAAGTCCACCTGTTGTACCCTTGGCCAGACAGACAAGATTGTGTTAGTCTCCTGAAAGGTGCCAGGTTTTTACACGATGGGTGAAACCTTAAGCAAATCTTCAGGATAATGAACCTGATTCCTATTTTCCACATGATCTGGATATTACAGGCCATGTACATTGCAATCCCATTTACCTTTAAGTAATGGCTACAGTGACCTTCAGTTTTATTCCCCTGGTGGCCATGACATAAACATTGTGCGGACAGTTAAGAACGTAAAGTTTGCATAGACATGATTTGTTTGCTTGCCATTTGAACAGTAGTGCCATTCGAGGAAGCAAAGACCAATGAGGTCAGTAAGGACACCACTGATCGTTCAGTATGAGGTATGATCACCTGCAATTGAGATTGAACAACACCAGGGTGACACACTGACACCAGTCTATGAACACAGAAGACACAATTAAAACACCGACAAAATATTTGGCTACTATATTGCAAAGAATGTCCCTCCTTACCAGGACTTGGTTAAGTAATATTTCACTTCAGATCTTGAGAATACTCAGCAATACTAAATATCTAGTAGGGGTAGCATAATATGAATCTAAGAATTGTCCAATCACTAATCAGAATAAGTCATGAGGGGTCAGTGGGTCATGGTGGGGTTAGTCCTCAGTTTACTAGACAAGAGGAACACTGTGCAGGTCAATGTTAAAGATAATATTTAAAAATTGAACAGAGAAATGCCTAGCGTACAATTTATTCAACATGTTTGGACCATCCTTTCGTCTTTTGAATCATTTCCTCTTTGAACTGGATGGGCACATTATTAGAAAAAAAGATCAGAACTGAATGAACGTCATTACCATCTCCCATAACACAAATACTGCAGTAACACTAGACAATTTTGTGAATTTAAAATATCTAAAATAAATAACAACTGATTGGCTTTGTTCTCCAAGTTGTTGGGAGAAAACGTGCAAAAAAAAAAAAAAAAAACACTTCACCGCTCAAAAATAAAACCTGTGACTAAATACAAAGTTTTTCACCAAACTCTCCTTATTCTGAAAGTTCACTGTCATTCCAGTCTACCAGGCCTCTGTATACTTGCATAGAAAAATAAAAAAATCTAATCCAACCGAAAACAAATAAGTGTAATAGATATTACATAGTTTTATCTGATTAAATTAATAGAGTTTGTACATCAAAACATTACAGTCTGAAGCCTCGGAGCTTCAAAGGTTAATGCTACACTTCTGCACGAACCCCTCCAATAAAGATACAGAATTAGAGAATCAGAAACTGGATTAGAGGGTGTCCTACATTACATGAGCTGATCAAGGTTAGTGGTGAAAATCAACAGGCCTCAGTGCAAAATCTGATCAAATGTCCGAACTCTATATCCGTATCAATATTACGATAACTTGCCTCTGGCAGATTTGAACCTTTACCACAGTGGCACAGTGTATGTTTTAAAAAAAATCAAATAAGCCAGGACATCAGAGAAAGTGGAGCTGCATGAAACGCTGCATTTTTGGTGAGGCTTACATAATGGACTGAAATTGAACAGCCCTGTAGTTTCTGAAGGGAAATACATACGCTTTGTCATAAATACTTTCATCCTTATGAACAATCTCCTATATTTTTACTTGGAAGATTTCAACTTTTTCAAATGGTTAATAACTCACCATATATTAGATGCCAAGACATTATTTTGTTCTTTTAGCTTTGAAAAAGAAACACATCCAAGTCTGACTATTTTGACACACTTTTCCCCTCCCAGTTCTCAATATTTAACATTTGTTCCCCAGTTGTTTCACTCCCCCTAATGGCCACTTCCTTATATTTCTTCCGCCATTTAACTTTAACTGGAAGGACGTGCTTGCTTCAGTTGAGAGAACCACAAACCTTTTAAGACCTGTCTGCAACACAACACTGTGATACAGTTCACTACAATGTCAAGGCACAGACATACAATAACACACAAACACACTAACAAACAACAATACAATGAATAAATAGGTCCTGCAGTACACTTACAGATTACCATTATTACTTGCACTATGGCTTAAATGAAAGCCTTGGTTTTCTCTGTGCAGATGTTTTATTCGGATATTGTGGTTGGGACACACCGGAAATCAGGAGAACGGACTGGCACAGATGAGCCCTTCACACAAGGCGCTAGAGGCCTATGTACATCATGGCACCCAGATTATACCGTTCCTGTTGATCTCAACCATCAGATATCCACCTTCAAAAAAACCCCAAAGAAACCACTTCATCTGAATAATATTCAGTTTCACCTGTTTCATAGGTCAGCATTGGGCTCTGAACGCATTATGTCATAGAGAAAATGTGATGAGTGGGGCATGACGGGCAGGAGCAATGATCCAGTTATCCTTATGAAATTAGAACGTGAGATGAAATGGACGATACAGGAGTTAATTTCCTCTCTGTCTTATTCTCTCTCTCATTCCGTCAGCTAATTTATTTTCTTTTCCTCTTTTTTCCTCGTTCTTCTTTATGCTATAGAAATTAGGCCTGATCTTTCGCTGCTGCCGCTCCATTCTTCTCCTCTGTCCCTCCTCCTGCTCCTCTATCTTTCTTCTTTCCCCCCTTATCCTTTTTCTTCTCCTTCTCTGCTTTCTCTTTTTCTTTTTTCAGCCTCTCCTTCTCAGTCTTCTCCTTTTCCTTCTTTTCTCGTAATTTTTGCTTTTCCTCTTCCTTCTCTCGCTTCTTGTCCTCCTTGCTTTTCTTCTTCTTCTTCCCATCCTCATCCGCTGGCCCAGCTGTTGATGCTTTCGAGGTTTCGGGGCACGGCGGTAACGGGGCGTTGTTTGCGGTGGGTGAAGGAATGGTGGGGGTGATGTGCTCAGAAACAACTTTAGGTGATGGCTGGAGCGTGTGCGCGCTCGAGACGTGTGCGGTTGGAGCCGGTGCCACAGTAACTGATGTTGAAGCTAAAGGACTGGGCCCACGCAGCACCTGTGGACGCACCCCAGCTCCAGCGCTATGAGATATGGGAGGTTTTGAGTGTGTCGTCCCAGCTGAGGAAGACATTGCAGATGAGGATTGTGTTGTCACCACACCGATGCCGCCCCCTAGGGGCTGCAGTGGCACATCATCCTGCCCTTTCTTACTCTGAGAATAAAATGGTGCCTTAGTCTTTCTCAGGCCAGGAAGTGATAGGAGACTTGAGGATGCACGCAGAGGGCCAGGAGCAGGGATATGACTCGCCAGGAAGGACAGGCTGCCGCCTGAGCTGATCGCAGCGGCCCGGTGCTTCTGCTCGAAGATGGCACGAGTGCCATGTAGCCGACGTCCCGGTTGATGGGTCAACTCACCACGAGATTCCCGCCACTTCCGCACCTGAATAGTGCACTCCCTCTCTATGAGAGCCTCCGTCACCGATAGAGAGATGATCTAAAACATCATAGTCAGGATAAATGCAAGCCTACACCACTATTTGTCAAATACTGTTTTAGGATGTGTTGTGTGCTCACCTCTTGCACCAAGACTTCCTCTTTGATACTTTCAGGGGGAATGTTCCTCAGTCGCTCCATGGTCTCGTACATGCCCTGCACCTCACGGAGCTTATCCACAGATCCAAGCATTTGCTTGAGTAGAACCAAACCCACACGGAATACGATCTTTACTCCTGAAACAGAATATGAAATGCATCGATTTGACATTGGAGAAATACAAACACAAGTGCACAAAATTCACACATGTATGATGTCAGAGCCAAAATAAATAAAAAAAAACGTGTTGGTAACATGAAACAGCCTTTTGCAACCCATCTTATTTCTGTAAAGTGACCAAGCAGAATATCCAACAAGAAAAATGTATGATTTGATTTCATCCACCAGAATTAAATTATTCTTAGAAAATTGAGCAGTTTTAGAGGCAAAAACTTAAATTTTCTTAAGGCTGAAATACACTACACGACTTTTAAAATCAGAACAGATTAAAAAAAATAGACATCATACACTTGCAGACTTTTTCAACGTTTGAATAGAAAACAATACGTGATAAAATCGGCAGACTGGCGCAGACTTTCTACAACAACTCCAGAATGAAAATCTGGGCAAAAATCGGAGCAAAACTCTTGTAGTGTATTTCAGCCCTTAAATGCGTTCATGACTGACCTTCACAAAAAAACATGTCCCAGACACGCAGGACACAGGACCAAGGCAGCGTACGGGAGAAGATGCACATAAACCACTCAGTCATGTACAGGATGGGGTCAATCTTAAATTTCTTCAGATGGCGGTAAGCCATGGGACACACTCTCCTTAACAGAGAGAAAAAAATCTCTCCGTCCAGCTGGATAGCTTCCTGTGGGACAAGAGAGAAGATGGAGAACTTTGGAAACATGTTTTTCACACTAATATGTTTCCTCTCCCCTACAGAGCAAAAAAGATTACAGGCTCTTTTTAAGTTTGTGTACTCACCAACCCAGCACTGTAATAGCCTGGCAAGAATTTCTCGCAGATTTGCACAAGACACCAGAAAGCTTGCTGGAATAAAAATTGGAAAAGGAGGTGGTAATGTTAAAAACAAACTCAATATTTATATACAATATTACTAGTATTTTATTAATTGTTTTGCTAACCTATTGAATCAACTAAGATACATCTTTCCGCTCTCTGTCTGTCTTACCTCAGCAGGCATGTGCATGAGCAGGACTGCTGCCACTGGTGCCTGGGCCTGACAGTAGCCCTCATCCGGCCGGTAGATAGTGTAGGCCTTCAGTATACGATATAGATCCTGCTGGCTAAACACATTCATATGCAGTTAGGGATAGTTTAGGATAGGATGGATGAAATGTTGGCCAGAAAGTACAGCTAATCATTTTTTTAAAATATTTAAATATAAATTATTTTGCTTAGTTTTTGTAAGAGGGGGGCCTTTAAATATTTTTGAATACACGGGGAGGTCTTAAGTATGCAAACCCCCCTGTTAATTAAAAAAAAATATTAACCTTACAGCATATAGACATATGGAATTCTAGAGAATTGTGTGCTTTTAACTTTGCTGCACCAGTCAGGGTTGGGCCCTTTTCTGTTCCAGCATGACAATACCCTTGTGCACAATGGGCAAAAATACAAAGCCCAAACTCCATTGAAAACTTTTGCACAAATCACCTGCAAACCATGGCACAACATCAGTACCTTCCTTTAGTTTGTCTTTGGGCTCTACAGATATGTTGTGCAACCCTTCCAATAACCAAATCATCCTTTCTCTTGATAAAAGCCAGCTGTATTTACCCATGTCCTCCCCGGGCCGCAAACATCTCATGGAACGGGAACTGCCTGTGCAAGTCCTTCTCTATAATGTCTAACCACTTCGGATCTCCTGGATCATTCTCCAGCTCCTATGAGACAGAAAAACATGTTTTTACTGAGAAAGTAAAACTGGTAAAGTGTATTAATAGGTATAAGAGTATCAGGTATATGAGCAACAACAAACCAAAAAATATTAACATTTTTATACAATCTGGTGAGATGATGATATACAGCCATGGCAAGTTTATCTAACCTGACCATACCTCAAATTTCCCAGGATTCGATTCTAGAAGTTCCTGGCTGTTTGACAGCAGCTGCCAGGCTTTAGATCTGAGTGAGGAGGGGATTCCTTTCCTGCAGCGTATTTTCACCTAGGTGAAATAAACATGTAAATATAGACGTGGCACCCAGTTCTACATGACCAATACAAATCTCAGTCAAAGCAGAGCATTAGTCTATATTTCATGATATGAAATACTTATATTCTATTTTATGCACATGAAAACAAGACTGTGAGGGACAGAATGCACAATTTACACAGTGAAACAGAAGCCAAAGAAGGACCATGAGCTGGGCTTTAAACTCAGGTCTCCTGAGTGATATGTCATTGCCATTGACCCCCACACAGTATCTTCTCACCCAGTCAGGAATGCATTTAGTGATTCTTTAGGTAAGAAAAAAACCTTTTGAAAGTGTCGTAATATCCACTTGTCCCAGTTTCTGAACATGTCCAGCCATTTCATCTCTCTCTGTCTCGCCACAGCCACACGAATCTCTGCCTCACTACAAGACAGAGAAGGAATCACAGGAATCAGGACACACACCACATGTCCAAGCAACCACCCAGACCCCAGATCATGTTAAGCTCCTGACAAATGGCTCAAGGATTTATACAGGAATGAGCGGAAATATCAGAAAATTGCCGTTTTCATTTTATATGCCCCAAAACCATGTTATTGATAAATGTGGATTAAAAGATATTGCTTTATGTAGCTTTGTAAGACAAAGATTATGTTGACCAGGTAAACAAGCATGGCATTGCACAGTAGTAGTGATACCAGTGACTGACATTGGAGATGGAGTCTGAGACTCTGCCTGTTACCGTTTTTCACTATCAGTGACAGATAAGGGAAGTTTTTAGGATACCAGTTTGAGAATAATAACAGTTTCTGTCATTTTGTAGAACAGAAATCACATAGCCTACTTCACTTTTAATACCATGCATTTTCGCTTCATGCTAAACCATGCTTGCAGTATATTAAGTCACCTGCTGCAAATATGTAAATAATACGTCAAAAGCAGAGATGCACTGATATACTGTCAATTAGGGATGCAGCGATTAGCGAATTTCACTATTAACCGCGCTTAAAAACGTCACGGTTCATTAATCGTAAAGGCTCCGTTACACCGTGTATTTCTGTTGCACGGAACTGAACTGTAGCAACTAGCGTAAAACGAAAAAAGTTACAGTAAACCAGCTTAAGCCGTGCTTATCAGAGAAACGGAGGCTACTACACACACTTTTAACTATTACAAAGAGACCAAACAGCGAATCTTATATGTACATTAACAATTAAGGATGTAGTGGTGACAGTTAGGCTTTCAGTGCAACGTAAACAAACAAAGCTGCATTTAAGTTACCGGAGTCGCGCGTCGGATGAGCGCCGCAGACAGCGCACAGGACGCGTACATTCTGTATGCACAAGCTCAAATTCAAAGTCTACTCCTGATGCAAGCTGGACCAATGTAACTTACATTTATGTTATTTTTATTAAACAATAACTGGGCTTTGAACGTTAATTAGCGATTAGGTCCATTATTGTTTGCTATGAACGAAAATAGCAGGGAAACAAAATGCATGTGATCCACACGCAGTAGCTCTTAAAGGGACAGCAGCATAATAAATCTGTTTTAATGCTCATCAAACAACAAAAAACGAAGACACAAAATTAAAAAACTCTCACTGTTGATGACTGTTTAAATTTGATAACTTTAAGGCTTTTATCCATATTTAATTTATACTGTAAAGACTATGAAGTGTTATTTTACATAAGATCACTTTATTCAGTTTCCTTACTTGATAATCACAGACCAACCTAAAACATCTGAAAAGCACTGTTTATTTCATTTGTGTGTTTTCTTTATTACAAATTTAAAATACATAAACGTTCTGTTAGTAAATTGTTATGGTATTTTAACCGTATTTATTTAGATTACATGGGTAAAAACAAACTACTAACAAGACAATATTATTTATTTATACAATTTTTGTGGTAGGGCCGTAAAAATTTTGAAATCAATGAATGCATAATAATCGTCATAATCGGGCAATCGTGATTATTTCTCAGACTATAATCGTGCCAACAAAATCTATAATCATTGCATCCCTACTGTCAATAATTTGAAAACCTAGCCTACGATCAGGGTCGATATATGCTGTCAATTAAAAAAGGGAAAGGAAAATGAAATGAATTTGTGCTCTGTCTATAGAAAAGTTTGATGTTCAATATGAACAGTCATTATATGAATTAATAACATTCAAACAGTTAAGAAATATTTTAATATCCAGAATCGGTATTGGCAGATATCACTTTGAATAATTAGTAATCGTATCTGAAATTGGTTATAATCGGTGTAGAAATTTAGTATTGGTGCATCTCTAGTCGAAAGGAAAATGATCTTTTAATTCAAATAAAACTTATTTTTATACACATTTGTCTAAATAAACAAGAAATCCACAAAACATCTTAATAAATATAGCAAAATTATTGTAAAACATGGTTTGTAAACCAACCTGCAGATAATGAGAATGAAACTAGTCAGAAAGCGATTTAATACCTTAAGAACTAAATCTGACAAGACATCATGCCGCCAGATGATAATGTCTAATTTAGTACACTGACCATTTTTAAATAGCTGATAAGGCATGTGGTAGTTACATTGATGCTAAAACTGGATAAAGAAGGAAACGTTCATCTACTCAGCAAACGTAAAGGACAGTGTATGCCCGTTTTAGGAGAATTAGTCAGTACTGGAGATAAAGCAGAGACAGTCAGGGGGAAGAAAGGCAAAAAGTGAGACAGTCAGTACACTGTGACTAAGAGGAGCTCTCTCAGCACAATCTGAGTCATTCACAGCACAGAGAGATGAAGGAGAGAGGGAGAGAGAGAGAGAGAGAGAGAGAGAGAGAGAGAGAGAGAGAGAGAGAGAGAGAGAGAGAGAGAGAGAGAGAGAGAGAGAGAGAGAGAGAGAGAGAGAGAGAGAGAGAGAGAGAGAGAGAGAGAGAGAGAGAGAGAGAGAGAGAGAGAGAGAGAGAGAGAGAGAGAGAGTACTACACATACATAAAAAGATTACACTGATGGATGGGAGAGAAGAGAACGGCATTAGAGACAAGTTCCTCATTCTGCTCTCGGTTGCAGGCGTAAATTATTAAGATCCTCGCAGACATTTTCACATCAGGTGCTGTCTCATGAAGGACACAGATATGCTATGAATTCTGTGAGCCTGACTGTGTGTCAGTGAGCCAAACAAAGAATAAGAGAATAATAAAAGATTACAGTTGAATATTTCAAGTATAATTAACCTAAACTCATATTGACTCAAAATGTATACTTTTTACTATCACATGCATTTTCCCAGTTTAGCTGTGCATGATTCATAAGTGCATTTGTTGTTCTACAATATCTTAATAAATAACTATAATATTAAATGTGTTAGGTTAGAAAAGATGGGTTTCAAACAAAATGTTTTACAAAAACAATGTTCATCGTGTCTCCAACAATAGGAAGAAATTAGACCCTTTAAAATACTCTGTTTAAATCTGCTCTTATTTGAAAACCTTCAAAAACAACTTGTCTGAATGTGGTTTTGTGTCAATGCATTCATGCGTTACATCTTTACTACACCCACCTGGCCTCACTGTATTGTGCACCTCCTAGAAACCCATATTTATCAGTGCGTCGTATAGGGCCGTTGATCTCCGAGTCGGACCCCACGGAGCTTCCGTCTTCACCGAGCCCCGATAGAGACTCCAGTGTGCCTGACATCAGACTGGCCGACTCCAGGTAACTGAGCGTGTCCGGAGCTGGTCGTGTGCGATAGGGCGTAACAAAACACCCACCAGACTCCTGCACCAGTACAGCTGGGGGATCAGCTTTTGAGGGTGTGCAGGGAGGCTCAATGGCCATTCTGGCTGTGCTGGGAGTATCTGGAGTGTCAGGGTTCTGGACGGGCTGGGGTTCGGCTTGTGCTTTTGAGGAAAGTTCTGCTGTTGAGTCTTGTGGAGAGTGAGAGGGAGCAGGGATGAAGGTTGTGGGATGTTCAAGAATAGGAGAAGGGGGGTGTTTGGTGGGAACATTAATGGAGGGAGCAGGATAGGAAATATGGCTGACTTCAACATTGGGGTAGAGATTAGGACTTGGATTATGTTCGGGGGAAGGCGGCATCTGTTGCTCCTTCTCTGACTCCTGTGCTTCTGTGTGGCCACTTAAAGCATTCTTCCCATTAATCCCTGCATCTGTAGTGGCTAGTACCTCCACCTGTGAAGCACCAGCACTGTTTGTTGCTGTTAAAGAAGGAGCAACCGTGTTTTTGTCAGGGGAACCTGGAGAAGTGGAGTTTTTTTCTCCTGTCTGTAATGTTGGGTTTCCCATCACTGCTCGGTCCCCATACAGAGATGATTTTGGGATGGGAGTTTCTGAAGGGAGCGACTGTGGGCTGGAGGGAGCAGGCACTGTCTGGTCTCCCCTACTAGGGGGAGAGGGGCTGAGGGCAGAGACTTCAGCCATATCCCCCTCTCACTGTAACAGCTGAGAAAAATCAAAAGAGTTAGTAAAATTCTTTATTCAGAGGACAGAACCGTAATTTGAGTCTACACTGATCTATACAGGCCCAGTGTAAAGGAACAGGTTACCACTATTTCCTCTTAAACAAAAATCCTCAACTTCCGCATTGTCTATATTTATACAGATGTGCGTGTACACATGCTTGCCATGGGGTAAAGGGAAGTAGTTCCTTGAGAGAACCACTATGGTGTACTGTGTATATTAAAAGCTGCCCAGTGCCTACTTCAATGAGCTAACAGGATGTAATTTGGGGCACAGCCAATGCTTGTCCAGAAAGACAATAGTGTTGTATAGTACTTAAGTATACATTTTTCAAGTATCTGTACATTATAGAAGTGTTTTTACTTTGAAAAATAAATACTGTGCTACATTCTAAAGCATATGTATGTTCTACTCCACTACATTTCATTAATACATTTTGTACATATTTTTTACTTTAAATACAGTACTTAAGTATATTTTAAAAATCTAATCCAATTTTAAAAGTAAAAATACTTCGTAAAAGAAAGTACTAGATTTTAGTATTAAAAGGTAAAAAAACTACTTTTATTTATGAAATGTAGTGGAGTGAAAAGTATGATATATGCTTTAGAATGTTTTTTTTTTACAAAGTAAACATAACAATACAGATATTTTTAAAAATACTTGAAAGTAAACTTACTTGAGTACTATACAACACTGATTATTTACATGCATATACATTAAATGATAAACATTTTAAATAACTGCCGTTTAATAATTGATCATCAAAATGATGGATCGATAAAGCGTTCTCGTCCCATCAAGTATTAAACTTGTTTAGTTATTATAGTTTAGTTTTGAGTTACATAATTTTTTTTTTTAAATCTTTATAAAACTACCATGCATTTTCATCACTTTAGTATACATTTATTTTTCATGTTGATATAGAAGTTCAATTTAATTACAATTTTTAGTTATTCTCAGTTAATTTGCAGCATTTCAAAGTTTTTCAGAAAATATATAGGCCAATATTTTATTTGTTTGGAGAAATGTTTTCATAGTTTAGTTTTAGTAAACTACAGTAACCTTGAACTCGATGCAAGTCAGGATGCAATGTGGTCTTTGTGGGACTCCACCCATACACAAACTGTCTGCTCGTTCCGGGTAACCAAAACTCTAATAATATCAGAACTGTATATACGTAACGTGTATATTATAGGTCAGGTGTAAACAAACCACACGTTAACTTCTTATAAAATGACAATTATTTATGCAAACGTGTGTTGTCAGACAGTGCAGTTTAGCACATGTAATGTGAAATAATACTGTACCGGATACCGGGAGACCTCCATGTATAAAAGGGCAATATCCATAACATTACATTGCGCTTTTGATCGCAAGGCTGCCGTCGTAAAACACATAAACGTGGTCATAAAGTAAGCAGATAGCACGAGATATTGTTTGAACCGCAAGAGTCTGTTAATCGTTCATTCTTATGACAGCCAAGATTAACCCAAAGCTGCTAATTCATGCTGATCGGGTCTGTCATGCAACAACCTCTCTACATCTCTGATGTTTGTTACATTAAAAAAAACACGATTCGCGTTATGAAACACAACATATTTACAAACTGGAGGGCTTTTTAATTCAAATGCACTTATGTAGCTAGTGAAACTGGCCTGCTAACTCGCTAGCTCACGCCTTCAGCATCCAATGAGGCCGTTCTGCTCAACTTCCCGGTTTGAGACGCAGGTAAACTGTTTGCATACCCCTTTCCTCTATATTATCATCGCCGAACACATCAATTTTAACCAAGAACAGATATCGGCATTAATTTAATCGGATGAGCATCGCCCAAACTCACCCGCAACTGTCTGATCCGTCCGTCCCGGGGGGGCTCCTGTCGGCTCCGGTTACCGTGACCCCCCCGCCGCCGTTAAACGGATGAAAGGTAAGAGTGTGGCGGGCCTTTGGTAACCCGTTGGGCTGATGAGAAACTTGTATTAATAAAGCCAAAGGTGTTTGCTAGTCCGTGTAGTTAGCGACTTTTCTCTGCAGGGTGTTGTGTCTTGTTGGGCTAGCAAAGATGTTAGCTAAACACTGCCGCTTAGCGCTGCTCTTCCACTCATCCGCATGAAAGCAGATCCTCATCAGGCATTGAGCACAAATGTGCGCTTGGCTTATAAAAGTCAGAAAATTCGGTTGAAATGTAAATTTGGCTACAACGCTGGAACAGATAAACACGGCCCTGCTGACATCTCGCCTTGTCCCGCATTTCCTCCAACAAGCTCTGAGTGACAGCAACGTGCGCGTACCCGCACGTGGGACGTCATGACGCCCCGGTTAAAACCGCATTCAGTACCGTTAGATCCCATTCATCTCTAGAAGAACATTTACATCATAATTCAATAATAATACTAATGAGAAGAAATCATTTTAGTTTGGAGGTTATACCATTTGAAAAATGTGTCTTTAAACACACTGAACACATTTGTGTTTTGTACCTTTGAAATAAAATCCTGCTGCCAGTTACTGTGATTTTGCCTTTGTGACTTCCCCTTGTGCCACAGTCGTAATTAAATATATCAATCATGACATTTGGAGTAAATGTGATAATACTAATGGAAATCAATCCACCAAAAACATGGTTACTACACTTTTAATATAAAAAGATGATTTATGTAACTTAAGTACCCACTTTTGCCTAGGCCTGACCAGAAATAAAATCCAACCTTTGCCACTGCATACTGTAGTTGATGCTACATCTTATTCTTGATTCAGCCGTGATTGATTGCACAACAGTCCTTATATAAAATAAATAAGGACTGTTGAATTCCAGCAGTCGTGCTGGAAAAATGAAAAATGAGTTCCAGCAGTCGTTAGTTGAAAATTGAATTCCAGCAGTCGTGTCTCCTATTGGCCACTAGATGTCGAAGTTGACCTACACGTTGCATCGTAACTACTTTACACTGTGTTTAACCACGCGTCCATTGGCTGAACCGCAAAGAATTAATGTTACGTTCTGGTACTTCTATTGAACTCTCAATGAGTCAATAATAAATATTATGGTAACTGAAGAAACCCTTTTCTGATGGGCTTAGAATAGGCCTACATGAGGGGAACTCCCTTGGAATGAAGCTAACACCCTGTGTTCTTTGCCCATTAAATGTTTAGCTTTTTTTAAGGAAACAGTAATGTATTCACGCTATTTAGTCATTACAGCATATACTGTATATCAGCCACTACATGTAAAGAAAACACATTTCTGTAATGTACATAATTTATTTGAAATCGAACACATCTTATACAGAGGTCTATCATCTTTTATCTGTATGGATACAAGCAAATAAATACAGTTACATGGGTAAAGGTGTAATATTTTTAAATGCTTGAAAAGTATTAAGTGATCAATTTACAAAAAACCCCACCATATACATTGTTGCTACGATACAAGCACCATAACATGAAACTGGTGTGGAACATCTGGCCACGTGGTGATTTTCCTTGTTCAGAACGTGATGGAACATCTGAGTTTCTGGGAGGATAAGGGTGGCTATGTTGAGTCACTGCTGTAATAAAAGTTTGTTGTTTTGGGAACGAAAAATAATGTCTACAATTCTTTACTGGCACTAAGATAAGTGCATAACTATTCTGTTTACAAACTATGAACAATAGAATTGTTTACTATTCTGTGTTCCTAGGCAAGATGTTTTAAATGGTTATTATAAATATAATAATAAATGTACATTTGCATAACATTTTATAATTAATATTACATTCAAGCTTAAAAGCCCTTTTTAGCTATCACTAAGGGCATGACACATTTCTGTTTCCGTTACAAACTTTTTTTATGATCATCATACGGGAAAGCAGTAAGAGTAAGAGGTTCCCTTTTACTCATTGGTCATGGAAAAGTCATCATCAGGTGTTTTTAGTGCTCATTTCTAAAGGGAACGTGTTCACCCAGCTCTGCGTGCGGGCCCAGCACTCATCCCAGCTGTACAGTGGCCTGTATTGAAAGTGGCGGAAGGCTTTGTCTGTGCTCACGGTGAAAGATGTGCGGGCCATGGCGAGCGTGTAAGAGTTGAGCAGCGGTGTGTAGTTGTAAAATGGCTTAAGGAGCCAGTGTAGCCAGTCGTTCATGCACGCTATGAACCACAGCAACCAAACCGGCACGCGCAACATCTGAAAATTGAAGGCCGACAGGAATTGCATGTTAAAGTCTTCATAGCTTTTATACGGTGAGTCATCGTAGCAGTAATAAACTTCTCCACCCAGCCTTTCAGGATGCTTTTGCAAACCACGTGCTGCGAGTAAGTGCATCCACGCAACATTACCTGCATGCACAAAAACACAACGTATCAGAAGATAGCACTCTTCAAGCTAAAATTATACATAAGTTCTATGAATTTATTTAATAACACCAAGCTGACTTCAAATTAACACAGGGCTCATTTTTAACCGGAAAATCTGATCTTTGTCTGTACATACCATAAGCCCTGTGAGTAGAGGTTCTGCAGCAGAGACAAGCCCATATGAGATGGCCAAAAATGCAGATAAGAAATTTCTGCTGTATCTTGTTTACGTTATATATTTGTAACAAGGTTTATCTAAAATACTTTCAGTTCTCTTTAGCATCGAGATCAAATACTGATCCAAGTTGGACAAACCGCAGAAATGACTACATAAGAGCCAATAAAAGAAACATTTTTTAATAAAAGGCACAAAGTTCAAGAATTTTAAAATGGGTTGTGGACCAAAAAATACAGAGAACTTCTCCTTACAAGCCTGGCTGTAATATAATACACCATCTCATATTATGGACAGGATAATAAAATAATGTTTTGTGTAAAGCAATATGTTGGACCTGCTGCTTTTTTAATGGGTGTGTGACCTATATATCGAGAAACTGGTCAATTAAGGTAAAGAAGAATAATTACACCCAGAACCAAGAGTCTGATGGCTAACCTGCATAGACGCGGCCATGTTCTGTTTCTGGTGGAACTCCCCTGATCACCCAGCCACCTGTACGAACCCCATTTGTGTAAAACTCCTTCATTAACTGATGCTGTTCCCCATAGATGCCTGTTGGTCGCAGAGAACATGTGTAGAGAGTCCCACCTCTATTTACCTAATCATGAAGAGTGGAACAAGAAAGAGAGAAATGTTCAATATACTGTTGGTAAAAGCAAAAGGATTAGCAGTAATATAAGCCACCCAAATTCTAAAGACATCAGAGTTCACCCGAAAATAATAACCGAAATTGTTATCATTCATTCACTCTCATTCTGTTCAAATGACAATATGAATGAAATATTTAAGAAATGTCTCAGTGGTTTTGTCCATACAATAGAAGTCACAACGTTTGTTCTGTGGAAAGAAAACTATACGGGTTTGGAATGACGTGAGGTTGAGAATCAAAAAGATTGTTGTGAAAAGAAAGATGACATGTTGACGCAAGCATTTAAGGCTGTGACAAAGTAAATGTATGTTTTTCAGGTCGCTTGCCATGTGAGGTTGGTTTCCCTTGAGGTTGGGAGGCATTCAGCTGGAAACTAAACTATAGTAAATGATGAAAGTCCATTAATGGAAAATAAATAGCTTAAGTAAGGGTTATTTTGGTTAGTCTTAGATAAATCATCATGTAAGAGATTAGTTCCAATGTGAAGTAGCTAATATACAAGATAACGATAGAGGACGTGATCATGAATTCACGGTTAACAATGCTGTGTCATTTCTAGAAATGTGTGAATGTGTCATTGTCACTGAATTCACATTAGTTTATAAATATAGTTCTGCATGTCTTAAGATACTATAGAGAGATATTTGATGATACCTTTGTTCCACTGGCCTCCAGCACCATTTTTTCAGCTTTAGCTTTGGACCTGGGGTAGGCCATCTCATGAAATACATTATATGGAGTATCTTCATTCCCTCTGTATTAAAGAAAGTCAGACAATTCAAATTTAAGCAGAGCTCTGAGAAAGCACATTTGTGCCAAAGTGAGAAGCTATAGTTCATTACACAAAATAAAGAGTCATAAGAAAATGACATGAAAATCTGAAAAATAAATTATAATGTGAGAAAAGCACTGCTATCAGAATAAACAACGTGAAACATTGGCCACAAAAGTGCAAATATTTTCCAGCAAAACTATCTATTACGTTAAACTTTGAAAAGAATTACCCACAGCATGCAACAGATTTTTGACTAGAATATTAAATATCATAACACCCCACAGGGGACTGCTCAGCAAATGTGTTGGTCACTCACTAGGGAGAAGGTTAATGTTTCTAGCACGTGACAGTAATGAAAAGGTTTCAGGCCTTTGCTCTGTTTGTAATTATAGTACAGAAGGGCCTCACTTGTGGATTCAAATGTGTTTGGCTTCAAACAAAGGCATTCTAAAACTGTAGGACAAAACCAGCAGCAACTATTGTCTGGAGAGTCTGTCTGGTAGATTAGAAAGAGAACTAGTTTTAATCCTAACATTAGAAAACAAGACAGACAATATCAGAGACCACTGATAGGAGCTTTTAGATTAAAACCCTGTGGTTTTTTAGATGTTAATACACTAAAAGCAGTAATCATAAATTGTGCGTAAGTTTTGCCGTCATTTAGATTAAAAACCCATCTTTCACTGTGAATGGAATTTTCAGGAACTCTGTGATATCATCCTGGAATGTTTTTAGCATTTGCAAATTTCACATTCCTTCCAATTTCTACATTTCTTTAAAACCATGAAGTGAATGTTTTAAATATATAGCCTATAATAAAACTAGGAACATACATGCCACCACATGAAGATTCTTGACATCATGAAAAGGGCCATTTACAAAAATACACTTACCTGATAAATGTATCTCCTTTCACATTCGGGCCAACCACCTCCATAGAGCTTGTATAGATCAAATACTTAATACCAATTTCTACGCAGACATTTATAACATTCTCCGTCCCTGATAGAGAACAACAATGAGAACAAAAACGAATAGTTTAACTAATGGTAGAGTAACTTGAAACAAAAGTGTTATTAGTATTACTAGTACTGTAGTATTAGTATTAGTACTACTGTTGAAATTACATGTAAAACTTTAATTACATTATGGGTACAAGATTAGCTGAAAAAAGACAAACAAATATGGACAATTCAGGAGAAAGAAAATGTGCAGATGTGAGAGCAGAAAATCAAACCATAGGACAAAATCCAAATCCAGATTCCAATCTGACAGCACATTCATTTCATATTTGGCTTGCTTTCTCCTAATCTCTTTCCCTTTATCTTTATTTATCAGTCGTACTTAACAACAAACATCTGGTCCCACAATTCAGAAGAACAAACCCGTGATGGAAATGCTTTTGATGATAAGATGAAACAGACACTCAGGAACTGGCTCATTATTTCTCATAAAGATACTTGGCTGGATGTGTTTTGCTGTATTGGTGAACTATGGAAACATATATATGCAGAACACATGTAGGATGTTCTTATCCTGTTATATATGCAAGTCCACCCACACTAACAAACCTGCCTTGCATGTTTGTAAACTATGCATTTCCGGAATAAACCAACAGCAGAACTTAAGGTTCCTGTAAATGTCACTCAAAGACAAACTGTGGGAGAAACCAAAAGCAACAAAACACCCACTAACATTTAGGTGACACACTTCTGAGAAAGACAACATTCAGTATGTATTTAGAATTCTTCAGCTGACCTTTTTAAAGTGCAAAATTTTGGCATCTCACTTCTAAAAACCCATATCCATCGCTCAATGTTTCCTTGTTCCTATTTGCCACACTCACCTTGTACATTGACAGCATAAATAGTCTTCTCAGGAACTCTGTACCACACGTCAACCAGACTAGCTGCATGGATGACCAGATCAGCTCCCTGAAGGGCATCTCGCACGCTGACATAATCTGTTATATCTCCCTGTACCAGCACCACCTTCACATGTTCTGAGAAAGAAATTTTAACATGCAGGCAACACTTGTTAAACAATGTGTTCTTTAATTATATTTCCTACTTTATACAAGGTATTTGGTTTTATAAGATAGAAAAACAAATTACACCATCAGGTAAGCCTAGGAGGTGCAGCTGTTTCATGAGAATTTTACTGGGAATAACATCAATTCTGTAGTAAGTGCATTATCATGAAATCAAATGCATTGTGTGACTGTCGGACTGAAAGCTTTATCTCCGAAACTGCCATTTTTCAATAATTAAACACTGTTTTGTCAAAGTTCACAAGCTCTTTTTAATATTTTTATTGGTTGCATTTTAGCAAAACCCACACACAAACATGAAGGGCGATCAATAGTAATGATTTATGATTAGAAGGACTGATGCCTGTTATACTGGCTACCTGTGGGCATAAAACATTTAGCTACGTCCTGAAATAATAAACATTGAGAAAGCATCTGATAACTTGACAGTAAATCTGTTTTGTCCTTTCCATTGCGTGCCTGTTCCAGAGAAACTGACTTGACAGATCACAACTATCTCCATCAGTTCACTGTCAGGAAGCTAAAAAATAATGAAATCGAGCTACAGTTCTGACACACTCTCATTTTCCTTTGCAAACACAGAGGGGAAAACACATTAATAGAGTGTGACTGTATAGCATCATGTCATCTAAATTTGGATGTGCGTGTGACAGGTTCGGAAAGGGCCTGTGTGTTGTCTGCATCCTGTGTTTTGTCTGATTATGTTTAAAGGATCTTCATCATTTCCAGGGTCATAAGTACAACTACTTGGTGACAAGGACAGTAAGTATCCACAAAGTACCCAGAAGAAAAAACAAAACCCTCCCTTCCAGGTGAAATAATGTTTTTCATTGCTCTTTGTTTAATCTATGCATATAGTCTTCAGTTTTAGATAGCATCTTGGTTGTCTTTGTTTGCTTTTCTGCTCATCTTGGACACTCTACAAAGCGCCTACAGGACACATTCAATTCTTATTCATGTTATCTGGCACTTTCAACTTATGGCAGCATTAGCCAAACAGTCTAATTTTAGTTGTTGTTTGTGTGTGTGTGCGCATGCTTTTTTAATGGCACAGTAGCAAGGAGTGCAAGAAAACAACAATCCTACCTTCAAAGACATATTATATCTAATGTTTGAATAATGTAATGACAGATGACATACCTGGCTCATAATGAACATTAACACAAATTATAAGCAGTTATGCAAACTTCAAATCCAAATTGCATGTTACACAAGACAGATTAGTACAAAAGCCCTGAAAAAATGTAAACACACTTTAATATGAATGAATCAATTCTAGATGTTTCCTAAATCTGACCAACGTTCCCCTAAGAATTTCTCTATTATGGGGCATAAACAATTATTCTCAGTTCTGTGTGATGCTTGGTGAACGAAATGAATGAGTTCCTTTGTACAGAAGGTATTGAGCATCCTGGTGCTGGAAAAGGTGAGAGGAGGAACTGGATCGGAAGGAATTAACTGATGTGCTCTGACCCTGCAAGTTCCCCGACATATAAATCACAGTGCCATGAATGACCTTTTCCATTTGCCTTGTCTTTCCGTGTCCTCTCATTAAATCCCTTAATGTGCTAACACATTTTCCGTTATTTGCGTCAATGGTAACAGATGTTCCCCTTTGATGCTTTTCTACACCATGTAAGACCGTCGAATACATGCATATATTTCTTTCGATAACTAAAAGCTCATTTACGTCAGTAACTTTAGAAAAGAAAAATAACAACAGGAAAAACGTACCGAACATTAAAAGTAGGCTAAACGCAACAATGTCACGAAATGACGTCTTACTATCGCCGCTGTGAGAAATATACAAACATTAAAGTAGCATTTCACAAGAAAATGCGATTAAAAACCTCAAAAGCATTAAAAAGAACATTTACTTGTTTCTCTTACCTGTACTGTGACTTTGTAGATCGGGGCAAACGTGTTTATCAAAAAGTCTAATCTCCTTAATACTTTCTTCCTTCTCCAACAAAACTCGTAATAGGTGCTGTCCGAGAAAACCGCAACCTCCGGTTATCACATAAATTAACTTTTCTTTCGACATGTTTGCGCGTCGTTGCTCTCCTGTTATTTTCGCAAGTTATATATATCCAACGGTGTGTAACTTGCGGTTCACCTAGAGCTCTGTGGACGTAAGAGAGCGACAGTTAAAGTCCAGTTAACAGGAGGAACTTACACACATCTCACACGGCAAGCTCATCTCTGATCTGAAGAGACACCTCAAAGAGAAGACACTTTTCTTCACTGCATATAGTTCCCACCCTTTCTACAGTTGCACATGCAGAACGCGTGACTATATATAGGCCTATATATAGTCTACTACGTCAAATAACGGTCAAACTATATTAAGGTCCAATTTTTGCTATTAACAAACCATGAACTACGCCACAATGAACTCCTAATTTGTTGGGGTTGTTGCAGAATATGTAGGCCTACCAATAAACAGGCAATATGCTAATAAAAGGCATGCTAACTAGTTAATAGTGAGAATTGGTGCCTATGATAAAGTGTTAATTTTACCATTCATTTAGGCTCTATAAGAAACCTTCCTTAGCAAAATTAACCGTGATTTTATTACAGTAAAAATTAAATATAATAATACAAAAAAGAAATACAATATTTGCTAGTATGACATAAGACTTAATGTGTCGAACTGTTTCTAGTTTGGTGTTAATACTTGTTTTCAAGTTCACATTAGGCAGCTGTCATTTCTTAATCCTCATCTTGGGACCCATCTAAAGGCTGGAATACACAAGACTTTTAAAATCTGAACACACTTGCAGACTTTTTGAACGTTTGCAGAGGAAAACTGAGCACAATATCTGAAATAAGTAGGGAAATTATAAGACTTCTCATCACCAGCATATAGTGGATACTGGTGGTGCGTGACACATACGCATGAACTGAGGAAACATCTGTGCCCATCTCTCTGGTGCCAGTTGTTTTTCTGCTCCTTTCATTAGTGTCTTTTGTAAATTCTCATCCATGCACCGGCTCTGTTATGTCTGTTAATAATGCCTTTTGTCTGCTTCGTACATTCCCCTCATCTCAGTTTATACAACACCACAAGAATTCCAAAGCACACAATCCCCAAGTCAAAATAAAGTGTGATTCAATCAACAGTAAAAATTTTGTGATGTGTCTGAATGGAATAATTACATCTGCATGTAATTTGTAGATTTTGTATGAGAAAACATTGACTATATTTAGACATATAGTATCTGACTATTGTGCCTTATACTTACTTCACTTGCTGCAATGCAAGATACAAAGTCTGCATAGTTAAAAATTAACACAATGACCATCATTCTAATCTCACAGCCAATCTCCTGTCAAGGACAGAGCCATTAGGGCCAAAGATAATGATAGGAACAAATCAAGTGGCCTAAAGGTGCACAGGAGTTCAGGCCTATAGAGAGGTATTGAGGTAAGCAGGTCCAGTTAATATACATTTAAGGGTCCAGAATTTAATCTATAGTCTTTAGTCCACATCAAACAAGTATCAATAGTTTCAACCTGTTGAAAAATAAAACGCTGGGATGTGCCTACCAGAACAGGTCAGAACAGAACACAACAGAGCCTATGTACTGTATAGGTTTATAGTAATATTTGATTGATCTGAATTAGACGCTGTAGATGTACCATAAATACCAAAATGTAACCTTTTATGTGACCCACTGAATCGCATTGGAAGGAACGCGCAGCATTATTTGATGTGTTGACAATTTTAACTTAAAAGTCAGTAGCAAACATATATAATGCTTCCTTTTGTACAACATTGCATTACATAAATTGTACAATAGGGGAACATTAAGCAAGGGGACAATTTGCAATTCAAACATCTGGCTATTGCCAAACGGGTTATATTAGGCCATCAAATCATGACTTGAGCTGAGTTTTATTTTTGCTTCAGAAGCAAAAGAAACTCAAGCACTGAATGAACATTCACTTTTTCTAAAAAGACTTTGGACATTGTCACCAAATTCAAGGCTTAAAAAGATAAGCTTCAGAAAGAATTAGGCAACACCGGTCTGAGGTTCAGTCAAGTAGACCTACTTATTTTTTTTTATGTCATAGACAAAGTTGTTTTGAACGTGTTAAGCAATACATCATACTAAATGGCTGTTTAAAGGGATAGTTGAAAAATGAAAATTCTGTTATTATTTACTCACCCTCTTGTCATTTCAAACCTGTATGACTTTCTATCTTCTGCAAAACACAAAGAAGATATTTCGAAGAATGATAACCAAAAACGATCTCTTTAAGAAAGAAATGTGCACAGCACATACACATACACAAATACAAATACACAGTAGGCTACCTGCTAATGTAGCCCACATGAAAAAATACTTATAGTAGGGCTTACTTACTACAGTTAACTATTATATTAATAATATGTATACTGAAAGTAAGCTACTGAAAGTATTTAATGTTCAAAACACCATAGTATCTGGAAATATTACAGTATTTTCTAATGTGGGATACTTATCTCGTTATAGCTATTAATCATACTACAATACTTGATTTCTATACAGTGATATACAGTATACTCGCTAGTCCAAAGGTTACATTTAGCCTAAACGAAGATTATAGAAAAGGTAATAGCCTACATGACACACTCGCGCAGGTCCAGTCACTAAATTTCCACAGCAGAATGCAGGTGTTTCAACATCATGATAATATGTCACTTAATAGATGCATTCATAGTTTCTCAAGTAATATAACCCCATTACTACCGATTTAAAGGGCAGATCGTTCATGGCTCGCGAATGTACATGGCGCTTTGTCGCAGTCACGATGTCACCTGAAAGAGGATGCGGTATTTCGTCATCATTCGATCACTATACGTAAGTTGGATGTACAGTAGTTACATTTTACAGAAGTTTTCGTCAGCTCCGCGATGTATTGTGTAAATAAAATGTTTTATGGTTAAACTAACCAGAACTCCATCCTAACGCATTTAAACTCTTTTATCTTGTGTAAAGCACAATATCGTTTTGACAGATAAAGCAACCATTAAAGAGGTTCTCATCCTCACCTCAATACAGTTCCACGTCTCATCCTTACTAAATGCTGAATAGCTATTTCCTGTATGAATTTGAAGTCTCCGCCTTAACGGCAGAGACCGAAAGAGGAAGAGGTAAGTATTTAACGCCAGTAAAAAGCGAAATTGTTTTTATTTTGTAACAATAAAAGGAGGAATCACTTCTGCATCACTAGTACATTTTGAGTTCACTGTTGTCAGTGTAAACAACAGCCTTTTTCAGACTTAAACAAATGACAGTATAAGTCACTCCCTATGCAAATCAGACAGCATACAGATATTTTTTATGTACTCTACACAAAAAATATGGGCAGCTCACTTTCAATGCCCAGTGGCATCCCTGTCCTATCTAAAAGTTGGCATTTTCTCTAATTCGAGTAAATAAAACTATGCACTTAGCAGTGACCAGAGTGAAAACAGAAGTGAAGTGACATGTGGCCAAGTATAGTGTTTCATACTCAGATCCTGCTGGTACTGAAGACCTTCGGGTTACAAATCCTACTCTCTAACCATTAGACCACAACTGCCCCACAACACTAGTGCATTCAATGTCCTGGGGGTGCCACAATATGTGTAATAAACAGATGTGTAATAAACATTTGATAGCGTGACAACCCTACAAGGGCCTTTAGCTTTAAATAATAAATGCAATTCCTGCGAATTGAAAACAAGATTGGAAAAACAGACCAGTGATTGTACGTTGAGAAGCAACATTGCAGTAGAAAAACAAACTTGTCACTGTCTAACTACGCATTAAATCAAGTGCAACAGCTTTTTCAGACACTATAATTGCAGTGTGACACACATCGGTTTAACGGGTGCAGAATGAACCGTCATCTGCAACCCCATGTGCAGCCTTTACACAGAGTGGAGAAAACTGAGCAACATGTATTTATTAAAAAATATTTTAATGCACCATTAATAAAGGGTCCAACGCATTAATACAAGAGAAATATTGCAAATAATATTAAAATTTTAAACCAAATTAAAAGAAATAAAACAACAAAAACAAACAAAAAAAATAACTGAATGATATGTACAATTATTTTCTTGCAATGGGAAGTAGGAAAAAGATGAACATATTTACAGACTAGAACCAGTGTGTTTCTACGAGAAACAAACACCTCTACAATATTTACACGCAATTCTTTTTACTTTTTTGTCCTTTTTGTCCATTTTGTATGGTTATGCTTTTGTGGATCAATTTTTTTACAGAAAGACTGCAATAAATGTACATATTTTACAAGTCTTCCTTTCAAAGGAACAGAATGCTGGCAAAGCCAAAAGTACAAAGTGGAAAGTGAAAAATGAGAAGGTATATGAGGCATATCAACTTCACAGACATTTACTGGAAAAGTGGAGGGGGAGAGAAAAAGAGACAACCGATAATATGAGGACAGGACAGATAAACAGACACCACCCTTCCATGTGCTTTACTCTCTTGAGGGGACATTAATATTATGTTGGAATATGCACATCCAATGCAGCTTGGAAAATACTGGACTAGTGTGTGTGTGTACATACATATATATATACACACACACACACACACACACACACACACCCAGATATGGAGTGCTTAAGCTCAAAACCCAGCCTGTTCTTTGACAATCCTATTACACAAGCTTCAGTGGTCCAAAAAAACCCAATGACTTCAACTTTTAGATCATCTTGCAGAAATATCAATGCCTTTACTTTAGCACACAAAATAAAGACCTGTCCTCTTTATATTGCTAAAAACAACTGATGAAACTTAATGAAAACATGTTTAACTTTATGTAAGGTGTGTATTAAAACAGTAAGACAACATGGTTAGGAACCGAATAACCTCTAGAATATCTGTGTTGTTCCAGTGTACTGGAATTGTAACAACTTATATATAAAAAATAAAATATCCATGTACAATGCAACAACACAGAATAATAAAGTTTCTTACAGATTACCAGCAAGTTGGTAAGAAATGTGGTAAGAGGGACATCTCAAATGAACATTGAAATGTTTCAGTTCAGTTCAAAGAACGTGCGCGCCAGAACAGCTCCATATGAAAAGGCAGGGGTGATTCTACACAGTTATTTCAGTTAATTCACTGGAAAACTCTCACACTTCTCAACTGACTGACAGGCATCAGAATAACTAATAAATATACTTCAATAACTAAAACTAGTACTCTCGCTTTTTACCAGGGTGTCGTATTACAAAAGTCCTAAATGCATGTCTTTAAAAGTTTCCCTTGATTTAAAAAACAAAAGGAAAGAAGCACCCAGGACTTTAAGGGTCGCTGCTGTGGTCAGATGTTGTATATAGATGAGCAGAATATTTTTCTGTGCAGTTGGTTTACAGCTTATCAGCTGGACTTCACAACACAGACCTTAGCCAAAACAAAATACCTTACACAGCTGCAAAGGGAGGAATACATTCGATTAGGACTGGGTCAGGGAAGAAAAACTACTTTCGATGTGTAACTCAAGATGTTGTGGCAGTGCTGAGATTACGATGACCCTGGGTTGTGTTTACAAGCAAGCATCCAAACATCTCTTTATGGGAGAGAGGGTGTCAACTAGCCAAATGTTCTCAGGGTGTGTCCGTGCCCTCGTCTGTTATTGAAGATTATTCTTTTCATTTTAATGTTAGTTCTCCCATTACACATCTGCTGCTCTGAGGAAAGCAGCTTATAGGCCAGGAAAACTTGCAAGTGATTTATTAGGAGAAGGGCCTGGACACTTGCTTTAGTTGAGGGTTCCTCTGCAGTTCTCTGTCCCACACAGACAGGGGATTTTGTTCTCTTCGATGGGAAACTTGTAATCGTACGTGATCTCCTCATTCACACCAATCGGCTGCTTGGAGTATATGACTATCTTCTTCTGTGACTCAATGGTGATCACTTTGGCATAGCAGTTGGGCTGTGAGAGAAGTACATAAAAGCGTGAATAAGACAGAAAGCGCTATGTTTTTTAAAGTCACAGTGGTTGGTTTTTGTAACTTGCTAAACATTTTATGATCTGTCTGTGTTACACTGTTCAGCCTCATAGCTCTATGGGGTACACGCTCATTGTAAGCCTACAGCTGCAGGAGAGAATGTTTAGCATGATGATATCATAAATTCCAATCACAGATGCGGTGAAAACAACACACATCTTATCCTGAAAAAAAATATCTGCTAAAAAATTGTCTACCAGCTACAGGGAAAGGAACTTTTAAGCAATATAACTGAAATAAAACGCTGGACAATGATCAAAAATGTATGGATTTGTAAGTATGCTGAACTCCCATATCCTTAACGAAATTTAGCATCACAAATACTTTGGCAAGATACGGCACTGTTCAAACAAGAACCACCCATTCCTGAGCCTGACTATGTCACTCAAGTTAAAGACAACATTTTAGAGCCTTTGCTGTGTTGATCCATGGTGTATTTACATACTTCTGTCTAGTAACATGTGTATCACATTGGGAGTGGCAGCATGTGCTTATCAGAAATTAAGATATCTGAATATGTATGTACTTACTGTGCAGCAGTGGTTAATAAATCGAGCCAAGTTGCCACACTTTGTGGCATCAATAATAGTGTCGTGGTCGACACGGAATAGGTAGCTGCTTCCGATGCCTTCCTGGGCATATCGCTTCTCTCGATTATCCGCCACCATCTGACAACAAGCATACTATTTATTAACAACAACAAATATCAAATGTATTTTTGCAATGTTACAAAACAGCTGTAAAAACACTGTCAAACAGACACAAGGACAAAAAAACTGCATAGAAATAATGACACAGAAATAATAAAAAAACAGGAAAATTATAAAATATTATGTAATAGAATACACTGTATTAGTGCAAATATTCCATAGGATGTACATTAGCCATATTATCTGTATAAAATAAATCTACACAAAATGTACACTACCTATAGTAACTGTAAATATAATTGTCTGTGGGATTGTAATAGAAAAGTTATATAACACGTAGTGAATGCTTAACAAACATATCCATATGTGCCAAGTGTCAATGATTTACGTAAGGGCAATGTATCCAAGTTGGCCATATGTGTTTTTTGAACATGTGAATTTAATGTGTCTTTTTTTCTGTAAGGGATCAAACATAAAAATGGGAAAATAATGATTTTGTATTCTTTTATGATCAATTTTGTTCTTACATCTTAATATCCACCAACTGTTTACATTCTACAATAAAACATCATATAGCAACAGTTGAACCGAATCACGCCATCAAT
Organism: Oreonectes daqikongensis; assembly: GCA_026939265.1. Classification (NCBI taxonomy): domain Eukaryota; kingdom Metazoa; phylum Chordata; class Actinopteri; order Cypriniformes; family Nemacheilidae; genus Oreonectes; species Oreonectes daqikongensis. The sequence goes on from JAOTQM010000013.1 coordinate 7,131,648, forward strand.
TATCAATGATTGATAAGTTGAAACTTTAGCACAGAACACCCAATGAAAGCTAACCCTGTAGAGCATTGGCTTACTTGTCTAATATTCTGTCCCACATATTCAATGACCATCTCATCTGCAGCAATGGGCTCCATGGCAAACAGGCCCCATTCGTGAATGCGACTCCGGCCGAACCTCAGCTGCTTCTTACGGAACTGCAGGCAGATGAAATACATCCATGACAAACATGAAAACACCAATTTTGCGGCTTCACTTTCCGAGAAAAGCAGTCTAAGAGGACTGTACAACTATGTTTGTGTACATGTATGCACATTTACAACTGAGAGAGCATTTAACATTTTGTAACAATCTACAAGGCCATGTTTACAGGCAGGACTAGAACTTAAGCTAGGTAAAGATGAACAATCTAGAGGATTGCTTATGGAAAGAGAAAGAGTTAGAATATAATATTTTCTAAATGATAGAAAATATAGAAAGAGACGAAAAAGCTAACAGTCAGATGACTAACCCCTTCTCAGACAGAGAGAGAATTAAAAATTTACTTTCTATACATCCATTTCCTGTAAAGCTTTAAGGCTTCTTACTAATTATAAGCTGTCACAATAAACTTCAAAATGGAGGCACTATACTTTTGTAAAATATAAGGTAAAGGGTATTAGGACACTAGAGTAAAAGGCAAGGTCACTATAATAAGAGTACAGATAAGATGATCAAGGTCACAGTCACGTCAATGAACTTTACCTTAAGCTGGTTAAGTTTCAACAGGTCTGAATCCATCACTGCTGGAGTGCCGATAGCGCTGAGAAGACGGCGCTGCTCTGAACGCCTCTCAGACAGCAAACGGTTGGAGCCCTGTGGAAGATACAGAAATAAGGGTGTTCAGATGCAAACAAAGTATTTTTGCTGTAAATCCAACACAATATATTCTGATCTGGTTTTTCAATCAAACAATCTCTGAAAGTCTTTAATAACAAGTAAACATATCATGTGAGCTTACTGCAGTATCATAGTCGCCAATTTCCTGCAATGTCACTGGTTGATCCAGTAGACGGTGGAGGTAGACGTCTTTCTCCTTGCGGCTGATGGCGTAGTATCCCTCACTACGAGCACAGCCCGTAACATGTTCTCTTAGCTGCCCATCTGCTGTCTTTTTCTTCCGTCTAGGGTTCGGGATGTTGGTGAGTGCAGGAGAGAGGTTAAGGACAAAAACTGGAATGGAATACAGTATATGAAAGCACAAAAAAAAAACTATCCAAATATTTAATTAGCTACACAAATATTGCTCTAGCTGGATGCAAACACATTGCTTTGATGTTGGGATTTACAACTGCCTCTAGAAAAAAGACTTACAGAGTCCCTTACTTTTGCTTCACCCACTTTGCTACTTTCTGGTAAAAAAAACTTTCAAACTCCACCCAACCCACGCGCTCTCATTCTTAGGCAGCGGAAAGGATATTGGTATGTGGGACCCAGTGTGTGTCATTAAGCCAGTCAGTTCCACGGTCATCTTGTAGCTGTTTCTCATAGGTGGACATCAGGAGCCTCATATCTTCCTGGTCCAGGCCAGAGTTCCAAATGTCATACAAGATGGTCATCTGCTCGAACTCGCTGCGATTCTTAAACGTAGGACAAGGCACAGGGGCCAGCGTGGGCTCAGTGGAGTGTTTGGGTCGTCGTTGGGTTGATGGAATCACGCCTGCTTCCTGAAGGAAGAGCCGCTCGCTCTTTCTAACCTCTTCCTTTTCAAACTCCAGAGATCTGTCCAAACCGTAGTATGAGTCTCTTGAGTCAGAGCTGGAGCTGGAAAGCTCACCGGATTCCAATTGCTCGACATCCACATCTTGTTCAAACTCCTGGCAACAAGATAATGTGAAAAGGAGAAAATTGACCATATGCATTCATATATACATTTTTGGCAAACTGTCCAGCATTACCTCACAATGCAATTGTCTGACAAAAGCTGCAGAAAGCGGTTTGAGGTTTAGTGAGTTTTAGGACACATTGTTACATTGCAACAGGCAGAACTTTCAAAAGAATAAGACAGCATGAGGAAATAACTGCAACATTGTTACAACAAGTATCTACAACATACTTTCCACCAACATCATATCCACCTTCTTTTTTATTTTTTTAAGTACAACCAAAAAGGCTTCACAAGTCATTTCAACTTACTTTTGTAAATGTTTTACATTACTTTGACTCATCTACAAATTTCAACTTATTTACAGCAAATCACCACTAGCCGAAATTTGGAATAGTAAGACGGCAATAAGTTCTCAAAAGATAGGCAAAAAGGACTACAAACCTCCAACTTCCGTTTCCTCGGTTTCTTGACCGGTTTCTCTTTTTGTTTTTTGATGGCCTGCAGTTCCTCATTCTCTTTGTCCTTTCTACTCCTCTTTTTGCTCTTGCCTTTCCCCCGTACCTCCACTTCCAGCTCCTTACTAACTGATCCTTTCTTCTTGTGATGTGGGCCTAGAGACTTTATCTGGGCCTCAGCCGTATCCCTGGATTGGCACGCCTGACCCACTCCGGGAAGTTCTCCGTACAGGCCTGCAGCTTCTGCCCTGCCTGCAAGACCTTCCCCAATGACCTCCTCTGGAGCTTCCTGGACTCCGTGCTGATTGAGATCTGCAGGAAGTAAGACAGTTGGGTCCTGTTTTGATCTCTTCTGAGGAGAGGTGAGGAGTGGGGCAGTTTTTGAATAGTTGTGTTCCTGCAGGACAAACAGACCCTCTGGATCCATGAGTGGTTGGCGTGGGTGAGGGGAGAACATATCTCCCTCTTCCTCCTCCAGCTTGTGCTCCTCTGCCTCATCTGAGGTCTCTGTCTCTTCTGAATCGATATCTGCCTCGGGGTCCATCTTCAACGCCAAATCGGCCAGCACGGACAGGTCAGGTTTAGAAGCAGAGGCCAGTTGCAACAGGCTGGAAACTCCCAGCTGCTCCCTGAGTTTCAGCCGCTGCTCCAACTCCTCTTCGTCCTCCTCGTCTTCCTCTTCCCGCAGAGCAGGGTGCAGGGAGGAGGAAGGAGAAGCCGACTGGCTGAGTGTTCGAGGGCGGCCACGCTGGCGACCCTTTTGAAGTGGAACAGGGATGGGGTCCTCGTAGGCCATTTTGACCAAGGAGGCATGGTCCAGCGGCAAATTCTGGACAGTGAGACAGACAGGTGTAGGGGGAGTTCTGGGTGAGTCTTTGCCCGCCCCACGCTTGGAAGAAATTTTACCACAGGGAGTTTGAGGGGTTGGAGAGAAACCTGGACCCTTTTTGGGCTCATCAGGCCGCAGGGATCGTACAGGTGGAGGGACGGTGAGAACGGTAGAAGGGGAAGCAGGGGAGCCAAGAGGGCTGCCCTCGCTGTGACGAGAAGCAAATGGGAGGAGAATGGGGAGGGGCTTCGAGGAGGCAGGTGGGGCAGTGGGTGTGCTTCCAGGAGTAGCTGAAGTTGGAAGGTCTTGAGATTGAGACTGTAAGGCAGTTGAAGATGGAGCGGGAGCAGATGATGCCAAAACAGAGGGCTTGACCTCGTTTTCTTCCACTGAGAAAGAAACGGTCTTGCGCCGTTTCTTGAGCGGAGGGAGGAGGAGGATGGGGGAGGAGGGACGAGGGTATGGTGAAGATGGAGGCACGGCCGCAGCCACTTTCTCTTCTTCTAGTAAATGCAAAGAGAATAATATTAAAACACTTGAAAATGCAAATCAACAAAGGATTTTTTTAGATACTGTGATCTCTAACTGACCTGGCTTGACACCCACTGATGATTGGTCGAGGCTTGCTTTGTCCCTGTAAGAGATGTAGACATTAGTGATGTCCATCCAACATAAGCATCTTTATTCACGGTTAATCTAGAGAGTCATACCTCTCATCTTTGTCTCCATCCACAGCCACACTGTCCATTGTAGAATCGTCCATTGTGTCCAATGACTCACTCTCTGCTGCCTGCACACCTTCCTCTTCGTCTTCCTCATCTGAAGAAGTGGACGACGAAGCGGAGGATGATGAAGAGGTCTCAGAGGAAGAGGATGAAATGCTCTCGTCATCACTGTCTGCACTAAGGGCTTCATCTGAGTGCACAAGAAAAAATAAAATAACTTTATAACTACATGTTAAAAACATAATGACCATTACATGATAAAAAACACTTTGAGTGACATTTGCTCAGAGCTGCTATTTGGACCCTAATAGAACCTTTTGGAATAAGACAAAAGAAATTACAAGTTTTACTAGAACAAATTAGCATGCTTGTATTTTTACTGAGGTACAAAGAGGATTTACAAAGGTTTACTCTTTAGTGTAAACGAAACGAAATGAGTAAGTTTCGCTTACACTTAGTACAAACAGTCACTAAAGTGCACATGGTAAAAACAACACAAGTGATTAAACAAGGCTCAAAAAAAACCAAAACAAGAATTATTACCTTCTGACTCATCCACTTTGTCACTGTCTTCATCCTCCTGGAAATAAAACAAAACAGTTAACAACACTTACAATAATTACAATAGCCCATCTGTTAGAAGTTTTGGGAACAATAACATCCAAAAAACTTTAGAATGCTGCCATCTAGTGATCATTCAATAAAATGACAACTGAAAAGTCAAATAAAAATAAAATACATTTTATACATGTATCATGAACAAAACCGATAAGCAATACTCACACAGCTACTAACAAAGAAAGTATATTTAGTAATCCTAGGCTAAAATTGATTTAAATCATTTCAAAAACAGTGGATATAAAGAGGGCGAGTAGTTTGTAAATATAATTTTATTAAGAATTAAAATATAGTTTTCCTACATTCTTTTCCTTAATTTCCTATTTATTCTAACCAAGTGTTTTACCTAATAAATCCTAACCGCCACATGCCCTGTGATGGAGGCTACTAATTTCTTTTATAGTACAGCCCACTCATCCGGCCTGGGGAAAAGAGGGGCGCTCATAAGAATTGCTCCCAACCCTGAGAAATTCAATATTGACCCTGATCACAATATGTAAACCAGTATTTAAAAAATGTTTGCCTATGGCAAGTAAACATCTTTATTTATTATTCTGATCATTGGCAATAATCCATCTTAAATGTGAACACAGCCATAGTCGCACATACAAATAAACAAACCTTCTCAGAGGAGGAACCATCTGAAGTTTCTTCCCCCTCGCTGTCCAGGTCGTACGGTTTACGGGCTTTGGCTCTTCTTCTTCTTCTCTGGGCTGCTGCTCTATCTGCGGCACGCCTCTCTTCTGTTCTTCCCGTTGAAGTGTCTGCAGATTTCCCCTGATAGGAATCTGACAGCGAGAGAGTACATAATCAGGAGGAGTATATATAGAGAGGTTACAGAAGTACAATTATGTAAATGATGCATGTCATTAAATCGGCCTTAAAGCACTGAATTTGGGGCATACCTTCATCTTCTTCATCAGGTGGAGTGGAAGGTCTAGCTCTCTTCAGCTCACCACCCTCTTCAAGCTCCTGAGGCTCCTTCCTTTTCACCTGAATTACACACATTTTCCAATAGAATTATACACATAAGCTTACATCTTAAATTTTTCATTATTGAAAGTGTTGCTGTATTTAGTGAATTCATGTTTTAAAAATGTTTAGCAGGTGGGAATGAAATCAAGCACCTTGAAAGAAGGTAAGCGCAATGCCCCCCGTAGAGAGAAACCCTCCATGCCTCCACTCTTGGCCCAGTCAACCAGAGACATAAGCGGTTCTCGAGGTTTGTTGCTTGTCTTCTCTTCTTTCTTCTCTTCCTCACGCACCACTGACACTCCCCGCATAGCTGTCTGGAATGGCTGAGCACACAAGAGAACAAAGCAGCACTGTTGAAAAATACTTAATTCAATTAATTCATTTAATAAAAAAAGAGCACTCTAATGCTACCTTAGCTTTCCTTTCCTTGCGGTCCCACCACTCATCAAAGGTGCCAAAAGCGACGTTCTCCACCATCTTGCGATTAAGGTCCCTCTGCATGATGTTCTTCATCTCCTCAATCAAAGCTGCCAATACCTGCTGCACTACGGCCTCACAGGGGTTGTGCCCCATAATAGATATCTGGTCACCTGCTGTTCCATACACCTCTCCGTCTACACCAGGCACTGTCCCAAAGGCAGGTGGAGGGTAGTTGGGGGTGAACTGCTGAGGCAGGAGGTGGGGAGGCCAGGGACTGTGGGGGGGCGGGATGGCGTGATGGTGAGGATGCGGAAGCTGTGCAGCATGAGGATCTGGATAGGCATAGGGTAAGTGAGGAGGGATGTAGCGGTGGTCCTGGTCATAGTGGGTGGCCACAGTCCCATCTTGGTCCACGTACGGGTGGTGCGGGTGGTGGGGAGGAGGTATAGAATGAAGGTGATATGAGGGAGGATATTCAGAGGTGGGCGGGACTTCTCCAGGGGGTGCTGTAGTGCTGTTGGAAGAAGCTATTCGCATCTGGTGGAGACGGGTGAGCATGTGTGTCTGCATCTGGAATGACATGGGCGCTCCACCGCTGTACTGGCTCATGAGCTCCATGGAGCTGGCATAGTCGTACATGTGGTGCGGCAGGGGAGGAGGATACTCAGGGTGCAGCTCCATGTGTGGAAGCGGAGGGGGTATGCCAGGGGGTGGAGGGGGCTGCAGGGAGAAGCCAGGAGGAGGTGGAGGAGGGAGGTGGGGAGGATAAGATGGAATGGGTGGAGGTGGCATGGTGGTGCTAAAGTGCTGGCTGGTGTCAGAGGGAGAAGTGGCAGAGGGGTCTGGGGTTTGGGAAGGTAGGGCAGCTTGAGACGAGGCGGTTGGTGATGAGGAGGAAGAGGCGGCCGGATGGGGTGTTGCTGTGGTGATGGCGTTGTCATCTTCATCTGATATTTCCATATCCTCCCCAGAGGAGTGAGGGGATGGCTGAGAAGAGAGGGTAAGTACATTATGTTTATAAAATTTAATAGGAATAACAAGTTATATAAAAGTGATTTCACCTTCAATTCTGTCATCATCTACTCACCCTCTTGTCAATTAAAACCTGTATGACGTTCTTTCTTCCGCTGAACACAAAAGAAGATATTTTAAAGAATGTTGTTAACCAAACAGCAACGGCACCCATTGACTTGCATTGGTTTTGTATCAATACAATAGAAGTAAATAGATACCGCCATTGTTCGGTTAACAACATTCTTCAAAATATCTTCTTTTGTGTTCTGCAGAAGAAAGAAAGTCATACAAGTTTAAAGTGACAGAATTTTCATTTCTGGTAAACTATCACAAACATATTCAATTAAATGTAGTGGCAAAAAAAGGAAGTGGTTTAAACAAGAATCTCAACTACATTAAAGTAAACATGAACAGCAACATTATATATTACTGCTGTGTAAAAGAGCAGTCAGTGAAACAAGTAAAAGTGAAACTCTGATTTTGTCCAAGTGGAATTTTGGATGCACACCAGAACTGAGCAAGAATGAATACAAACAGATTGTGGAAAACTACTCCTCACAAGACAGACAGTCAGCCGCCACTTTGGAGGACTTTACTGGCACTTCAAGGTTACTCATGAGAGCATTAATTTATGTCAATGTTAACACTGCTTTTACAAAGCCATTGTTATTTGCTATTGTTAGTGTAATCTTTATTACACTACAACTATCCTAGCTGTCTAACTAGTTAGTTGTTTTTAGAGTTTTTACATTTTGATGAAAAATTTACAAAGCATTATTCTTTCAATCTGTGACGTACTGGTTAAAAATAAGCCAAAAGCTATTATTGGGCAAATATATAAACAGATCAACGTTGCTTTATCTTACACTGATTTACAACAGTAAGCTTTAATAAGGATTTAAAATTTGCATGACCGGGTCGGTTTTCACAGGTAATTTGAGTTTGCAGAAGTTCCTTTCTGAGTCACTGTCACGTCAGTAAACACAAAAAAACCCCTCTGAAAACATCTGGGAAATCAACTGTTGTTAAGCTGTGGTGAAGTGAAAGTGTGCTTAAGCAAGAGATAATATTGACAGGGTTTTTGAGAGGTAGCTCCCACTTATTTACTGATGCAATGATGGCTTTTTTCCACTGATCAAAAAAGACGTCACCAACTTGATGAATTTTAAAATGCTTACATTTTAATTTGGTCAAAACAAAAGCAGCAGATATACACTATATTGCCAAAAGTATTGGGTCACCCTATCTAATAAACAGGTTTGATGACTTTAGTAATTTCCATGAGTACAAATCTTAATGCTGCAGCGCATATCATGATATTCTATTGAACTGTGTGCTTCTAATTTAATAGCAACAGTTTTTGAAGAGCCCTTTTCTATTCCATCATGACAATGTCCCTGTGTATGAGACAAGGTTCAGAAAGAAATCATTGATTCAGTCAGTATGGAAGAACTTGACTTGTCTGCATAAAACCAAGTCCTGAACCCAGCTGAACACCATTTGGTGTCATTTTAAATGCAGATTTTGAGCAAAGACTTTGTTTCCATCTCTGTTGCAACAGTTTTGGAAGCACCTTTTTTCTGTTCCAAATTGGCTGTGCCCCTGTGTACAAGCCATTGAGATGTGGAGTGATGAGTTTTTGGCTCAAAGACTGCATTTAAAGTCACACCAAATGTGTTTAGCTGGGTTCAGGATTTGGTTTTATGCAGAACCATCAAGTTTTTCCACTCTGACTGAAACAATGATTTTTTTCTGAACCTTGTCTCATACACAGAGACATTGTCATGATGGAATAGAAAAGGGCTCTTCACAAACTGTTGCTATTAAATTAGAAGCACACAGTTCCATAGAATATCATGATATGCTGCAGCATTAAGATTTGTACTGAAATTGTAGAAATTACTAAAGTCATCAAACCTGTTTATTAGATAGGGTGACCCAATACTTTTGGCAATATAGTGTATCTTTCATATTATTTGGAATCATAATCTTGTTTATTTTTTACAAGTTATTTAGAGCCAAAGCACAACCCATGGAAATAAAATAATTGCACATAAGTGCACACAATTTTGTTTCTAACAGAGTTGGCAATTAAATTTTGAAGAATGTTGGTAACCCATTAACTTCTTTTGTATGGACACCAAACCAATGCAACTCAATTGGTAATGTCACTGTATGGTTACCAACATTCTTCAAAATATCTTCTTTTGTGTTCTGCGGAAGAAAGTCATACAGGTTTGAAATGACAAGAAGGTGGGTAAATGATGACAGAATTTTCATTTTGGGGTGACCAATCCCTTTAAATGTGTAATATCAGACTGCTCACCTGTGCCTCTCCATTGTAGGTGGGTGGGGTATGTGTAGCCCTGTGGGGGTCAGAAGTTGTATGGTCCTCCTGAGAGGGAGGCACTTGGCCCTGAATAGAGTCTGGCATTAATCCATGGGCGGCAGGAGTGGAGGAGGCAACCTCTGGAGGTGTTTTTCTGCCTCCTCCAGCACCTTGCCTTTTACCTCTGCTCCGGTGTCCATCTTTCTCTCGCTCTCCTTTTCTCCTCTGTTGCCCTCCATCTACCTCCCCTTGTCTTTTGTAGCCAGGCCTTTCTCCATCCTCTGCTTTCAGTTTGTTTTCTCCTCCCTCTGTAGTCCCATCTACTTTTCCTCTCTCTCCAGCCTCCTTCTCATCATCCTCATCATCTGAGGCGAGGAAGGAAAACTTGGCCTTTTGCTCTTTCAGCAACATCTCAATACGCGAATCCAAACTGCTGCTGTGGTGCAAGAATGGTAGGCTTTCATTGGTGGAGTCTGGCTCTGGGGAGGAATCACGTTGTGGGGGAGGCGGAGAGAGAGATGCTGTAGAAGAGGGGAGGTGGTGGGGCAGGGAGGTGGAGGAAGGAGAGGTAGAGGATGATGGGATGGAGGCGTGAGGAGGCGAGGAAGGGGGTGTGCGAGGAGGATGGGGTGGGGTGCTAGGATGGCGTTTTGGTTTGGTCCACTGTTCTTCTCGGACTGGGCTCTCCTGGCCAAAATCAAGAGACCCAAGCGTTTCGGCCACAGCAGCTGCAATGACAGAGGCTGGCGGGAGAGGAGGAGGTGGAGGCGGAGGAGCAAGGGGTGTGTGGTGAGTGCGATAGTCATTGTCCGTACTCCCCATCCCAAAACTCCTCTCACCTGCACCCTGCTGTGGACGGAAGGCTGGTGAAGGCTCCAGCCGTGAAGAGGAAGGCGTGTCATAAGGGGACGGGTCTTTAGATGATGAGTATCCTCCATATGAGGAGGTGGCGGAAGGGGGGGAAAGACTGTTGGACGAGTGGTGGCTGGAGTTTGAGTGACCTCCGTAACGTGGGTCAGAGTTGTTGGAAAAGTCTCCTTCTCGGTCTCTCTCCCAGTCCCGGTCTCTGCTGCTTCTTCTTCTGTTGGAGCCACCTCCCCCACTGCTATGGTGGTTGTGATGGTGATTCCGATGCCTTCCATGGTCTCCTGAGCGGGAGCCTGAACTGTCCCGTCGATACGCTCTGCCATCCTTGTCTTCCCGCCGATCAGGATGATGTGAGTGGTGCGAATGGTACGATTTGGAAGAGTTTGTTTCCTGTTGGTAGTGGTAAGAGGAACGACGGGAGCTTATTCCACCTCCATAGCGCCCTCCTGAGTCTCTGTCCCGATCCCTGTCTCTGTCCCGGTGTCCTCGCTCTCTGTCTCTCTCTCGCTCTCTATCAGAAACAGGAGGCTGTTCATATGGAGCGCCTGGAGGTGGCATGGGTGGATGTAATGGCATATGCATCCCTGAACCTCCTGCATTGGGATATGGATAAGGAGGTTCATTAGGCCGGAAGGGTGCAGATGGAGGATATCCCGCCCGACCCCTGTGGTACATGGAGGGTTCTTGTGGAGGAGGAGCATGTAGATCATCAGGGTATCGAGGGGGCTTGAATCCTGATGATGAGGACACAGCTGAGGAAGAGCAGGAGGATGATGGAAGCATATCCTGTGGGGGAAAGCTGCTGCTGAGTGGAGCGCTGCTAAATCCAGTGTGCCTGTGCAGAAAAAAGTGAATAAAACACTAAAAGTAAATTGAACCTTTCTAATCGAGGTATAATAGGTATATACTTAAACCAACCTGCCCACAGAGTAGCCAGAGTCCTGGGAGAAAGGGGTTCCAGAGCGAGGGGTGTACGGAGTGCCCCCACCCTGTGAAGAAGCAGAGGAACCAGGTGTAAAGGGCCCCCCCAGAGAGGATGGTGGGGTGTCTAGCCGCTGATCCCCAAACCCGGTGTCTACAGAACATGGGGTGGTGTTTCCAGGGTTAAGAGGGGCAGAAGCAGACGCTGCAATCTGGTCTGTCGAGAGCCTCCGTCGGATATCAGAAGACTAAAAACAGAAGAATTTAGAGGGTAACAAACGAAAGTAGATAAAAATGAAACTATTCCAGAAAAAATTATTGTGACCAATCCTCTTATTCCCATGATCAAACGTTTCGGCTTTATGAACAGCTAAATACTGCAACTAAATCAAGACAAACAAAAGAGACAGTAAATGTAGTATGACCGGTAAAATAACTACTATTTTTACTAGTTATGCTTGGCTACATACCTGCCTGTAAATATTTATATCTTATAACATGGTTGCTGAACCTACTGTTGAAACATAACACTACAAAACTCTTATTCTAACCATTTAACAAAGCCATTAGAGAAGCAATTGCTTCGATTATCTATTATCGCCATAGCTGAACATCTTAAATGTACAGAGCAAAGACTAATAGACATTCATGGTCCACTCTTTATCATGACAATACCAAAAGAATTGAGCTTGTGAGTAACTGTAATTTACAGAAAACAAAGACTAATCAACATAAGAATTACCCTCTATATCTGCAAAGGTGCCAAGGAATTTTGGCTAGTAAAGCACTACACAGTGGCATCACTTAGAAGACAGCAAAGCATTCCTTCCACTGCAAGTTCAGTGTGGTTTGTTTGCGTACTCACTGTGTCTGGCTGAGTTGGGGCTGGGGGCTGAAATTTTTCTGTGAGAGCTTTGCCTCCAGTTGGCACTGTCTGAGGGGTGTACGAGCCACTCACTATCAGGTCATAGTATTTCATCCTCTGTTGGCCTATACAAACACACATTCATATTAATATGTTGCATATAAAGGTATTTATTCTTAAAGCAATCTTTGATATACATAAAAAAACAATTCTCCTTATACAAATGATTGAAGAGATGAAGAGGTTTTAAAGAACAACTAGACGCATTAAAACAAGCATTTGATCTGTTATGAACTTGCAGCTAACAACAAGCTAACATAATAAACATTAAAGCTACTAGCTTGTCACAGCATTATGAACTTGTAGCTGCATTTCTTGGAAAGAGAACACATTCTTTCACTACTAATATTTTTCACATTCACTTAAACACCATTATAACGCCATAATAAACTGTTAATGCTTACAACCTTGAGCCCACAACTAAAAAGACAGGAAAAAACAATTGACCTAAAGCAAAACAACTTGGGCCATTTAGCAATTAACATGCAACAAACCGATATCTTTAATTCATAATTTGACTACTAATTTTAGATCACAGAGAAACATACCTTTAATATCCAGCTGGACGTGGACAATGTTGCCCATGACAGATGTATTGTGCAGGTGTTTGACTGTATCTTTTGCCCCTCTAGTGCTTGTGAAGAGTACACGGGCCAAGCCCAAGTGCTTTCTGGTCTTGGGATGAAACAGAATCTCCATTTCCTCAACCTCACCAAACTTGGCACACATCTCTGCCAGAAACGGCTCCTTGATGTTGTCATTCAGTCTTGCAAACGTCACTTCCTTAAGTGGAATGGGGCCTACATAATACTCATCCAGCTGTGAGGAAAATTAGAACAAAAAATCAAGATAAATACTTGAACGATGCAAACCAAGACTTTGACAAAAAAGCAGTCACGTTGCGAAACAAGAACAAAATAATGGATAAAAAGGAACACGCACCTTAAATTTGGGTACTGGTAACGACAGCTCTGTGTGTCTGGACCAGATTCTGCGGGGTCTTGGATCACGCAAGTCCCCCACCGGTGGAAATCCGGAATCCTAATTAAAAAACAAAACAGACATTAGATGCCAAAACTAAAGGTGAACACATATGCTTTACATTTTAACGTGGTCGAGCATGATTTTACACAGATCAATAGAATATCCATACCGGTATACTAAAGTGAATCCCATCATATCTGTAGATCTTCTGAGTAACCCGTCGGAGAGCAGGGTCTTGTACTAGTTTATAGCTCTTCCATTGGAGATTTAAAGTTCGCTGAGTGTCCACCCCACTGTCCGGATCCATGCTATTACTGCAGATACAGAAATGTTGTGCAGATGTTTACAGCACTCAAGGAAACTTCAGACTTCAGAATAAAAATACAAATATAAGGTCCAACACAAAGTCGATACCACTTTCTATAGAACAGCACAAAAATGTAGGGGTCTGTTTTCATACGTGCCATCTCTTTATAAAAATGCTGATTATTATTTTACTGTCAACCTGACAAGATGATCTAACGCCCCTTATATTTATGTTAAACAAAGATGCCATATTCTCCTAAAATGTTGTCACATACAATTCCGCAAAAACTAAAACACAACTCACTGCGTACTATTGCAGAATAACAAGCATTCAACACTACAGTAATAACAAAATATCTACTAAATGACATACTGGCTAGTAGCAATAACAACAAGCTAACATAATAAACATTGAAGCTACTAGCTTGTCACAGCGCGAGCTAGCTAAAGACCAACTTCAAAATTATGTGACAGCAAAATTCTGGACAAAAGTATATTACTTCAAACAACCAGTTTTACACTACTTTGAGAGACTAAAGGCAAATACTCTTTAATGATGTCCCATAACGGAGCGCGCGTCTTGAGGAGGTTTGCCCGCTTCGGTAGACACAGCGGACGGCAGCTAGCTCGCTACAGCTAGGCCTGTAACGGACGGGGGAAACAGACAATCCTTCTTTAAAATCTAGCTCCGTTTCTGTGTGCGCGCCCTAAAACTGTTCTAAAACAGCGTCGCTTGTATTCCGATACACAATCGGCGCATTATAAGTATTTAAGTAACAACAGAAAGCGAAATATACATAAAAGAATAACATAATACAGTAGGCGGCCATCGCGTAACTAACCTGTGAGCCTCGCCTGTCCGCCATCAGTCACTAGAAATAACACACCGTTGCATTGGCACTCGCATTTTCCACATAATTCATGGCTATTTGCATTTACAACACATGCATTAAATAAAGTTATATTAAATTGCGGAAATATGTTTAGCCAAAATCAAACTATAAGTATTCTTTTACACGAAGCTATTTTTTGACTAAATGTTCCTCAAAAAAAAAATCAATGTTTTTGTAAACATATGGAAGCTTGACGTTTTATGGCGAATCTGCTTTCTAGTTAAATTTACGTCATACGAGTAGAAAGCCATGTTGTTGTAGCCGCGTGTACTTAAAGGGGTTTTCTCTACATAATTATAACACAAATAGAACAGTATATTTAAACTCTTAACAGTAAGTACATACAAATATTTACCTAAATAAAGGGGGTTATGACAACAAATTTAAGAAGAAAAATGCAGACGATGAATAATCGCAGAAAGCGATTCTGTTTCTCAGCCTCTGAGAATGACACTTTAAAAGAAAATGTATGTAAAAGAAGTTGCACTGGCACAACAATTACTTAAATATTTAAACAGAAAGCATGTTGCATGTTTAATCTATATAAACGGACATGAGTTTATTTATAACGTCTATACTTGCATAGTTAGAGAAGTTAGAAAAGCACGCATGCACTTAATTAGTCTACATTTCATTATTAATGTCATTTTAATGGGAAACGTTATTTTATTTTGTTAACTCATTTTGTACAAGTTTTAAATCCACTACACGTCGGTGAACAGTAGGTGGTGCTGAATGAACCTCTCAAGTTTTTTGATTGTGCATTCCAATTAATATCAAACTGCAGTTGGTTTGTTTTGATTAAGCCATAACAACTAATAAAAATACATCTAACACAATAAAAACATGATAACATTATAAAACATGTTTATTAAAATGAAGTTATCTCGTTTTGGAAACAAAATACCTTTGTTATTTGCACTACTGGACTGTCTATACATAACATTTATGTTCATTTGCACTGCCAACTGCTCAATTACAGTACCGACTGTTTACTATGCATCTTGCACTCCTACACTTTAACTGAATATGCAATAACTTCTTCCATTGCACTGTTACTTAGATAGCTTCTGTCCATAATTTATTTGCACTACTCTATATCCATTGCACTGCTGCTCACCATAGCCTAACTTATTGCATTTCTGGTTAGACCTAAACTGCATTTCGTTGCCTTGTACTTGTACACGTGTAATGACAATAAAGTTGAATCTAATCTAATCTAATATACAGAGACTCTTTATCTTACCTTTTCATTTTCCCCACTCAGCTAAAGGCTTCTTGATTTGAATCTTCCTCAAAACACTAATGTGCTTTGTTACAGTTGTCTGGTCTTTGTGCATCTTCAACAGGGTAATAAGTTTCATAAGGTCTAGTGATTCAGAAAGTCTAGTTATCTTGTCTAAATTTTGATAGAAGTTTATTAAAATGAATCATCTCACGATTTACCTTCTCACTGTCAAATGACCATTAGGTCACATCCAGTATGTAATACATAAATAAAAAATGTTTGCATAAAAAGAGAAATAATTAGGAATTAAACAAAAAACATATTTTTTGTTCTACAGAAGCTTTATTTTCTGTATCAAAGGTCACCTCTAAAATACACAGATTCTAGGACAATGTAGATGATAAAAAGTGCTGAGATAAGTAATGCCAAATATCACTACTACTTTTTAAGCGGTTTATTTTTTCAAATCCATTACATATTGTTAAAATATCAAAGAAAGCATGTTTTATAGCTGCATAAATAAGAGTAATAATGTGACCAAAATACCAGAAAATACAGAGAGTAATCATTAATTCTAAAGTGAAAGAATTATTTTTTTATGAATAGAAAAAAGATGTGCAAAACAAACAGAACTGAAACAAAAATACTTCACAACATACAACACAGAACATAAGAAACAAGGTTTACAAGCATTGGGGTGGAGTGTATACTGGTCCCACATCAAATTAAAATCCAACTTAAACAAAAAAGTTTCTCATCAGTAAGGCCTCTCTCTCCGGTCATGTCTGTGGTCACCCCTGGAAAACACACAAAATAGAAACATAAAAATATATTGTGCCCTCATATATAAATTAGTATTATGACAGTGAATTCTTTATAAATAAAAAAACATTGGTACCAGTTTATTATATAACATTAAAAAAAATGCAACTAAACTGTGGATAGTTAGAAAAGTCACCTTGAATCTATTTTGCCAGCTCCGTATCCTCCACGGTCACCTCCTCTCCCTCCCCTAAAGCCTCCTCGATCACGACCGCGGAATCCACCTCGATCAAAGCCACCCCTGCCTCCCCTATCCCCACCATAACCACCTGTACCAATAACATTACATTATTCACATTAGAATCCACTCTTCTAGTTTATGAAGTCAGATGTCACTGCAACATCTTGTTCTTTTAGAAATGTTCTCCTTACCTTCCATCGGTGGCATTTCTCCTCCGCCGCCTTCAGGTTTGGAAGCTTTACACTGATTACATTCATTTCGCCATGAGAAGTTCAAATTACCACATGTTCTACAAACATAACAAAAAAGCAACATGTGTATATGAACTTGACATCTCCCAAATCTTTCAAAAGCATGTACAAACCAACACTTACGGGTTTGTACATTTCCAATCCCCTGCTCTCTGCTGGCCACCAGCTCCACCACCACCACCACTACCACCACCACCACCACCTCCTCCATTATTGCCTGGAAAACCACCTCCTCGTCCTCCGCCAAACCCCCCACGTCCCATTGGACCTGTATGAGAGGAAAGGAAAAGAAAGTCAGGAAAAAGACAAGCATTAAAAGAGGCGAAAGCCACTTATATGCAGAGACTTTACTTCCTCGACCACGACCACCTCTCGTGCTTCCACCTCCTCGTCCAAATTCAGCTCTACGAGTGGCGAAGGACACCTTAATTGGATTTCCACTGAAGTCCTTACCTGTGGAGACAAGGTGTACAATGTGTCTCTATAGAAAATGGATTGTAGATGCAAGCTGGATTTAAGGGAAGGATGCTGTCAGATGGTCTATTATAACCCACCATCAAACCAATCGATGGCAGCTTTGGCAGAAGGAGGATCATCAAAGGAAACGGTAGCCTCGCCTTTAAGCTTCCCTGTCTCTCTGTCTGTATACAGATTTATCATGGGTAATCCTGTCTTCTTATTGACCTGTGGGAGAAAATGAATAGTGAAGAAAGGGGAAATATGTGAAAACATTTGCTACATGTCATAGCTTTTATCATTATGCACCTTGATGATGCCAATCTGCTTGAAAAAGTCTGCAACAGAGTCCACAGTATAGTTGTCTCCAAGACCTTGTACAAAAATGGTATTGTTGTCAGAATTATCCTGATCCTGCACTGTAAAAAACAAACAAAAAAGATTAAGTTTTCATTGTTTGTGTAATTGATGTAAACAATGGACAATAATATTAGCTTCTGGAGTTAAAATGTAGATTATTTACTTACTACTGTGCCCACCAGCTCCATGATCCCTGGGCCCTTTTAAGCAAAGGAACACTTATTAATATTAATTATACATGCACATACAAAATTTATAAACCACATTTATATCACAAGCTTTGACTTTGCTAGTTTTAGCTTATACATAAATACACACATACAATTAATTAATTACACAAAAAATATTGCATGCTTCAGATGTAAGAAACAGGATCTGATGAAACTGTAGTTATATTTCTGACAAAATAAAAGCAATTCTATAATCACCAACCAACACATTCTAGTTTTCTAATGAAACCACTGTACTCTTGTTTCCAAAAATGACATTTCTGGACAACGTATTGGAAATGCAGAACTAACCAATGTTAGGACTCAAGTGTAAGAACCCACTAATCGCAGCTTGATTTATCTTCATAAACAAATCACATGTCAGATAATCTATATAACACCTATTTATACCACAGATTTTACAGAGTTAGTGGTTAAGGACACAACAGCAACCGAACCACAGTAATAAAATCACACATTATTAGTCTCGCTACTAGAGAGCAGCTGTTGGTACATTTTTCCTTCTCATTAGTTGTAGGTATTTAATCAACTTCAGAACATGCAAAGATTTTTTTTACCCATCCATAAATGATACACCCATTTTGCTTAATAACCGTTACCACTGAACACTACTGTTGGAGATAAGGAAACACCATATACCATATAATAAGAGACACTGATAATCTACCCAAGGTCATTCTCCATCCCACAAAAGCAAATTCCAACATTCTCACTGAGGTTGATTCATTGATGTTTCAGAATATTCAGACCTTATCCCAGGACATTCCCATTCTCTTTTATTGCTTTTATAAAACCGTAAGTAAATGACCATCATTTAATCAGTTACTAACACAACAACTTTGATCAGCTGTCTTAAAGATCAGAATGATGTTCCTTTTACTTTTCAATAGCCTCACCAAAAATCATAAAAAACACAAAATATAACTTGTGTACTTTCATTGTTCAACCACAGGAGCATTGAGCATGACATTGTATTTGGCATACGCAAGACATCCTCAACCATAAAGTGTAGCAGGCACCTTTTTTCTAATCCACCAGATTTCAATGTCTTCAGCAAAAATAGCTTCCATGCATGATAGTTTTCAGTGGATCCAACAAGCTTTTATACCTTGTTACAGCCTGTAGATGCGGATTGTAGACGGGCACGTTTCAGGTTGTTGTTGTCGTGTTCTAACAATTGTGAATATGTCACTCAAACCATGCCATGTACTGTGAATACACTGTCATGTTATCTTCAGGGATTTATTTTTCATTTTTTGTGTGTGGTATTGATGTATTCCTCATCAGCATCTTTACTACACCAGTATGACCCTAAAACCTTCATCTTGTTGATAGCCCAACTGACAGATTTTCCGGAATCCATTTGTTTTTGGCTTCTGAATCATTTTAAAAAGCACGCTGCTCAGGACTTAGGTTGAAAGATGAACAAAAAAATTAAAATCCATGAAACAATATGGATTCAAGTCCAACATAACCATCAACTTTATGACAAAAATGGTCCCCAAAACAAAGTTTAGTACTCAGTTCAAGAATTTTTGAGTTTGAAGTCCGGAAAACATTTTGAATATTCAACATTTTCCTACAACCTTTAGGTGTTATTTGCAGCACTGTTAGAACCCCTGTGTCGATGAAGGTTTACGCAGATCATTTTCACACTGTTCAACCAGTACACAACTAAACTGTGCCACAGTGGATGCATGCATTGATGATGAAGCCTTATGTGGTCCCAAATATAATGACTTTGTTTGACACCTATTCACAGATTTGGTCTCCAAACCAATAGATAACCATCAACATTTGGAGTCACATACTTCGACAATCCACCAAAGGTCATTCTTCATCCCACAAATGCATTTGAATTATTAGTTGCTTTTGAATTATTAGTTGCTACCATTTGACAACAATGATTGGGTACCATTTGTCAGAGTGAACAGAGTTTCGTTGTATGCGATTTCCTATTTTAGATCTAATGATCCAATGAAAGTGTTTGAAAGCCATCTGAAACAAACCCCACAAAAAAAGCACCAAGTTATAATTACCACTTTCTATTTCAGTTCTATTTCATTACCAATCACCTGTGTCATGACCAGACCCCCATTCCTCCCTCTTAGACCAGGTACTCTTTAAACCCCTGAAGTTCCTTGTTTAAAGAGTTTGTCACTTACCACCAAACTTATTGAATCCTCCACGATCGCCCATTCTGATGGAGAAGGAGAGAGAGAAGCGAGACGAATTGAAGGTTGATGAGGGTGGTGCCCCATTTCACTCTTGAGGCTGGAAAGACCCCACCATCTCCACCATTCTTTCTACAAGACCCACTTTTTCCTGTCATCCCCTGTCACTAAGTTCATCTCACATCATAATCCATAAGGGTTTCTGGAAACCCTTTTTATATTCTTTCCTACAGTGATGCAGGCTCTGTATTATAAGCCTTTGGTCTATTATCTCCTTTACAGAACAACCCTTACCATCTCTCTTTAACTGTGCAGATTCACTTTCAGTAAATCAGTGAACTGATTCATTTTACCAAACAAATTTTTCTTTTAAAAGATTGAAGGCATTTATTTAACCCAAGACTCTTACCCATTATGTGGCAATGGGCAGCCATATTTTGTAACTTTGGGCAGAAATATTCCCTTTTAAATTAATAAAGTAATAACTGATGTAAACAGCTTTTGGAATACTTCAGTTACGTCGTAGTGCTTTTGAACAAATTCTTTCAATGTAACATTTTTCCTTGCACTAAAATCCTTTTCATTTAATCACACAATATTCTGGACTAATCCCCACTTCTCAGTCCCTTTCTTATAGTTTTCTAGCCTGTGTTTCTGTTTTATCTTCTTCAAAAGGAAAAGCCTAATCGCTGAACCTTGTAGAAAACAGCCTAGGAGGAGATTTAAAGATTCATTAAAGCATTGCAACACACAATAATCCTGAAGGAGAGGATGGAGAAGGTTTCAAGAACAAGTGTTTTCATGACAGCACCTTACAGTGTGAACAAAGGTTTAAGATCATCTGATGCTTATGTGACAAGACAATGGTACCGACCTTCATATTATATGAGCAAACTATAAAATAGTTACTAATAATTGCTTGCTATTTTCTAGATTAGCTTTACATGATGTGATCATTTTAATCATGTAACATTTAAGCCACAGCATTTTGGCTCATTAATTTTGTAAGATTATATATGAGATAGATATATAAAATGAAACCCATTTACTACACATACTATGCCTATGCATGCAAAACATATTACCAAAATCTATAAAATATTATTAATCTGCAGACCTCTAGGTTGTTTATATACATGTTTTCATGCAATGTAAGTGTGTGAAGGCAGATACAAGATGTGATGCCCTCCCAAAAAGAAAGAGGTAAAATGATCAACTTCTTGCCACAGGCCCGAACCCATTTTTCAGTCATTTGTTCATTGTGTAATCCAGGTAAGTCAACGAGGAACCAAGTGTCATTTCAAATAAAGACCTGATCATTCATGTGGATATCTGATTTGTTTGTGCTCAATGATATGTGTGAACCTCTGGCTGGTTGCATAGTATGTAGGGTGAAGACAAGGAAAGGTTTTCTCAATTTAAGTTATATTCAGCACACTTGCACCAACGTTATTTTAGGTTAATACCTGAGGATATGAGGACCACCAAAAGACATCAACCATTCTGGCTTTCAATTAGACAAATTCTTTGTATTTAGTTGCACCTATCGTCAACGTTGTTGTTTTATGTGAACCGTAACTTTACGCACCAAATCAAGATACTATATTTAAGGTTAAGGCCACCATTTACTTTCAGCCCAGCCAGTTTAGGTTTGCATACAGTGGAACACCTTTGGCTCTTTTGTAACTAAACCAATATTTCAACCTTTAAACATGACCAGCTTCACAACTATGTAACTCTGATCCTCTTAAGCGGTTGTTTAATTCGTAAAAGACACACTGATGTATACAGGTGGACTGCATGTGGTGAAGAAGATGAGGTTTCTGAAGAGCAGAAACGCATGAAATGAAATGCTTCCTTACCCCATTCCTCCTCTGCCACGAGGACCTCCACGACCGCCTCTGTCAAACCCACCCGCCCCTCGACCTCCAAAGCCACCTCCTCCACGACCACGTCCACCTCTGCCATCCTGGCCATATCCACCATCCGGACCGCCATAGCCTCCTCCTCCTCCTCCACCACTCAAGGGTGGAGAATCCTGACTGTACCCTGAAAATGTAGGAAAAGTCTTAATTTATCTATGCTTTTGGAAATTAAACCATGCAAGAGAGCAGTTACGAATCCAAGTTCTGTATGACATCTCACTCACCTCCCTGTCCGTACTGACTTTGTTGCCCGTAGTTCTGAGGCGGAGGAGAGCTGTAGTTGGAAGGTGGGTTGTAAGGCCCACCTCCATGTTGAGAGGACTGTTGTTGGCCTCCACTCCCCCCATATCCACCACTCTGTCCTCCACTGCTCCCATATGCTCCAGATTGCCCCCCACTGTGACTTCCATAACCACTCCCACTCTGTTGCTGCTGCTGTCCATAGCCAGATGACTGGGAGTTGTTGCCATAGTTACTGAAACACAAAATAGGTGTAATTCATTGACTGAGGCTGCGTCCGAAATCGCATACTATGACAGCACATACTGATTTAAAGTAAGTACCTACCTATCGACCATTAAAACAGTACGTTCTAAATAGTATGGGGGGGGGGTAGTATGAATAGAATTCGGACGTACTGCATCTGCCATGTTTTATTGTCATGTGCCCCATGTGCTCTTTGACCTATGACGTATTAACAATAACCTGTACATTGGCGTCGGTACAAACATATTTTGTTCATGAGAAATTCATAAATCTGTACATACATTTGAAAATGGACACCCGCCTTAAAGTTTTCCGCTATTTTTATTTGATTACCTTTTGAAAATTGACCGTTGCTCAGCTCCCGGGGGCTCATGGGATAGAAAAGTGTCCAGCCGATCCACACTTGCGAATCTCGGCGGAAGTAGTAGACCATCCGGGTATTTCTCGACTACTGTTTTTGCATACTGAGGTTTCGGACATACTACTCATGACTCATACTCATTTTCGCCCACTATATAGTTTGGAAGTAGGCGATTTCGGACGCAGCTTATGTATAGCACAAAGCACATTTGTGACCCTGGATCACAAAAGTAGTACAAAAACATTTGTTGTAGTAATAGCCAAAAATAGATTGTATGGGTCAAAATTATAGATTTTTATTTTATGCCAAAAAACCTTAGGATATTAGTAAAGATCATGTTCCATTAAGATATTTTGTAAATTTCCTACCGTTAATATATCAAAACTTAATTATTTATTTGTGAGTGGATGCAGCAAAATTACTAACAAAAATGGCTGGAAACACGTCTACAAACCTCACTCTCTGCTGCCGCTCTTTGGGAATTACCCACTCTAGTTTGGGATCTATGTAAAGCTTAGAATTTCAGCTTTCCGGTTCATCTATTCTCCACAATGTCATTACAGCGGTAAGCCAAGAGAGAGATAAATAAAAACGATTTCTTTTGGACAACTTTAAAAGAAGATTTTCACGATATTTAGATTTTTTTTGCACCCTCAGATTCCAGAGTTTTAAATAGTTATATCTCAGCCAAATATTGTCCTATCCTAACAGAACATATATCAATATAAAGGTTATTTATTCACCTTTCAGATTATTTAAAAATATCAATTTTCTCATTGTCCAGGGTCAAATACATATACACAGATTTCAGATCACACAGCAAAATCTGGATTTGACCCCAAAACTCACCCAGAGCCAGAGGAAGGGGAAGACGGATGCTGGTTATAGCCAGAGAAAGAGGACTGCTGGTTGTAGCCTCCGCTCTGAGACGGTGGAGGCTGGCTGCTATTGCTGTAGCTTCCAGAATTATACGACTGACTGGACTGACTATAGCTCTGAGAAGGAGGCTGAGACCCATATCCTCCTAAAAAAAAAAGCAAACATTTTGAAAACCTAATGAATGTGACCTTACTAATACTATAGGAGTACTGATAAACATGGAGCTGTCAATAGCAAACACTTGCTATCAAACAGAAATATTAAAGCAATAAGCCCCAAGAAGCCATGGTTTACAGGGATTTTAGGTTGTTAGGAAAGACGTGAAGAGTAAACCAAGGCTTCAGTGGGCTTATTGCTTTCATAAAACGGTTATACAAGGTTTCATAAATAAAACACAATGAAATCTAAATCTAATGATAATAATTAAATATTATTACTAAAAATAACCAAATAATGTAGTTCCTCATTAACTGAAACAAAGCGGACAGACACAGACGCAGCTCAACAAAAGTAGCGCAGTGATACTTATGTATTGCGGTCATCTGTATGTCTTACAACCACTTAAAACACGACACAACCAAGGACTAGAACTAACGTTTTACAAACAAAAATACACGATAAAGTTACCTGACTGGGACTGTCCATAGTTGGAGCCATATCCACTCTGATTATAAGGAGAAGAACCACTCTCTGAGTTTTGGCTGTATCCTCCATAGCCCTGTTGGCTGTAGTTTTGGCCAGAGGATTGACTGTAACCCTGACTGGACTGTCCTCCTCCATAACCACTGTAACTGGCCACAACACAACGGACTCGTTATTTCATTTATTGCTTAATCATAAATCATCTAATCGTACGATGAAATGTTGGGATGGAGGTGGTGAACAACTTACCCATGGCTTGAAGACTGGGCATAATCTAAGGGGAAAGAGAAATCGTGTTCATTTTGATGGCAAAATCTATTTGTCTTTGCTGCCTTGGTGATAATGTAGATATAATTTATGGCAAAGACAAAATAAAACTCTTTTGAACGTGCATTTTTTAAAATGTTTTATTTTTCACAACACAAATCAACGTATAATTGTCTCGTCTCACTCGGGGCTTAGAATGAATGTAGGTCAGTAGCACAAACCAGCTCCGATTTTAAAAAAGCCGCAAACAAAATGGCGGAAGCCGACATGTTCTTCACTTTTGACTTTTCCCAAATACAACACACAGATGCATCAAATGTCTCTATCGCTTTCATTACGTCAATTTATTGCGTCTCTAACATGTTATATGCTTTTGCTATGTGTGACTAAGTTAAGCTTTTCAACAAATTACCAGCTACGTATAGTATCATTGCTATGCATGGCTCAGCAAATACTAGCTACTATAATAACAAAAAATCGTGATTTCACATTGAATAACATTATGTCTTACCATTTGACGCCATTATAGCGCTTAAAATCCTGTTTGGTGTTGATGCAAATGTTTATAACCAGTACGTTCACCTCTCCTGTGGTTAACAATATCAACTGCGCAACCGACTGTGTGCTTTGGTTGGCTCGTGCCTGTAGGCGTCTCAATCTCTACGTGATGTCATAGGGTCCATCAATTCACGCATTTGGACAAAGACTAGGATGCATCTTTTTAAAATCCATTTAATTTAACAAGAGACAAAACACATATTTTGTTTAGTGCTTACATTCAGTACACAAAACATAATATAAACAACTGTATGTAGCACCTTTAATGTATAAAACTCAAAATAGTTCAAGAATGCGGAAAATGTAAACTAAAAGCCAAACAAACCATTGTCCTAAGCATGAGGGGAAAAAAAGAGTGGCATACTACTTAAATGTAAAAAATATAAGAAATAACAACACTGATTTTAAATGATGTGATATGGTAACATGTAATGTGCAACAATATGCAGTAAAGTCAATTTGATTTTTATATAAAAAGTAACCAAAACAGGCTATAAAAAGCATGTATTAGGATATTGGCATATGCATCATATGAGGTCTTTGTAACATTATTTTCAATTGCACATAAACAATCTAATATCAAATAATAATAGTATAACAAACTAGATTTGCGTAGGCGGGATCAGATGACCAGATCATGTCACATATTAAATAATAATAACTTTCACTTGTTTTGCATTGATTACATTTCCCATCATACCAGCATTCAAAACACAGTATCATGGAAGTCAGTGCCACACCAACAAAACTGGTGTGCTTTATAACAGTACCATACAGTCAGAAATTAACCCTTGGAAGTTTTCCAGCGGCATTTTTTTAATCTTCAAATGGCAATTTTATAATTACCTTATTAAATGTTAATGCATGGTGTTATATTTTAAATACTTAAATTTAATCAATTCATTCAGCCAATGAAAAAAATACATATTATAGATAGTAATATATTAGCAACAAAAGCCATCTTTAAACTGCAGAGGTTGCACCTGTCATGGCTTAATAAAAAGACTGTTTGTAAAAACTGTTTAATGCTCAAATGTGCCATAATTGTATTAATGTTGATTTGTCTGTTTAAGAGTACGAAGATGTGAAAGAGAACTCAGTTCAGTAAAGCTATTTAGCTCATTGTTTGAGATGCACATATCTCAAAACATTTATGCGGTTTTTGCATTAGTAAATCTTCAAATTTTCTCTTAGTAACATGAAAGACAACTGTTTAAATTCATAAACATGACAGCATTAAACAATTTTTGCCCCTTTAACCTGAATTTTGGGGGCATTTTTGTTAATCTTGGTGGCATTTTTGTCCCAAGCCCCCATTAATTTTTGACTCTGGTACCATAACCACACTTTTGGTTGTGTTTACCTTCCGTCTTAACAATCTACTGTCTCCAAAAGAAAACTAATGCAAAAGAGAGGCCTAAAATCAGAGGCCTTTGACATTCACCCATTGAAGCATGACCCAACAACTGAGCTTCTGGAACAGTGGAGCGGATGAGACCTGCAAAACTCGAAACTTTGGAATAGACACCCGGACGGTTCCGCTGAGCACACCCAAGTCCAAAACTTACAACTCCTACCTGAATCCATGTCCCGTTTACAGCAGGACAAACTAGAGGGCCCCCAGAGTCCCCCTGAGATAAATATTATTTAGACAGAAAGACAGTCATTAATGGTAATAACACTACACATAGTGATCTGTTCTACTGAAAGGGACAGTCCACCCAAAAATGAAAATTCTGTCATTATTTACTCACCCTTAGATTGATCCAAACCTGTATAAATGTCTTCATTCTGATAAACACAAAGGAAGATATTTGTAAGAATGTAAGTAACCAAACAGATCTCATCCCCTAATTACTGCTATAGTAGGGAAAATAAATACAATGGGAGTCAATGGGTAATGAGATCTGTTTGGTTACTGACATTCTTACAAATATCTTCTTATGTCAGAACAAAGACATTTATACAGGTTTGGAACAATATGCGAGTAAATGATGACAGAATCTTTCATTTTTGTCCCTTCAATGATGTGTAAGATTGTCTGTAACACATAGCTGTTTACTCTCATACCTGACAGGAATCTTTGCCTCCCTCCGTATATCCAGCACAGATCATGTCTGATAAGATATCCACCCTTTCTGAATCAGATGCTTGAATCTTGTACATTGACTGACAGGAAGACTGGTCAATAAGAGGCACTTGTACTTCCCGTAGTGCCCCATCTCCAGTGAGAGAGACTATTTGGATGAAAGAATAAAGCAGAGAAAATTATGAATCTCTTGCTCCTTTTTCATCTCTCACTGAATAATCTATTAAACTCAGTCTCATGTATTGCATATTATGACTTACCGCCCTCTTGTGTGTGACCCCAGCCTGTGACATAGCATAAGGTTCCACTGTCGAACTGGAGGCCAGCATGAGGCAGACACACGGGCTGGATTCTGTCTGACCAGGTGACCGGAGAACGTAGCTGCAATAAAGCCAAATCTCTGCCCTCCTGTGGGTCAGAGTATCCTTCTGGAACAACCACCCGCTGCACAAGGCTGATCATCTCAAACTGGTTATAGCCATTGAGCTCATGACGTCCCATGTACAGACGATATGTAGACACTTCAGAAGGGCTGTTGGTAGAACATCGAAAACATTAGCATGTATCCTGCAACTTAAAAGCATTTGGTTTATTCCTTGTCTATAATAATTGGAATATCATCAATTAGATTTTTGTTTAAAGAAGAATATTAAGTATTAAAGACAGAATAGATCAAAAGTTTATCATTTAAAGGGATAGTCATCATTTATTTATATCATGTTGTTTAAAACATGTATGACTCTTTTATAGAAGACAAAATAAGATATTTTAAGAAATGTCCCAGTTGTTTTATGTCCATACAATGGAAGTCAACAAGGTCCAGTGTTGTTTCGTTATCAACATTCTTCAAAATATCTTCTTTTGTGTTCTGCAGAAGAAACTCATACAGGTTTGGAATGACATGAAGGTGAGTAATCCAATGAAATAATTTTTGGGTAAACTACTCCTTTAAGGCCATTATATTCTAGTGATATTTGTTGGAATCATTGCCTTACTTAGGAAAGCAGTGTGCAGCAGTGAGGACCCAATCTCTTGCTATTATGGATCCACCGCAAACATGGCCTGTAGCTACAATCTGAATGTCCACTTGCCAAGGCCATGCCCCTTCTGATGCTTCAACTCCTCCTACAATGCGTTTCCCCAAGGGTGGCCTGCCACACACTTGTGAGTAGGTCAGAGATTATTTAGGATATACACAGCAAAGATTTCCTTACATAACACTGACAGAACAAACCTCCAGAGTATTATTACATACACTGTCTATATTTGGAGCAACACAAACATGAGACATAAGGCGTGTTTAAAGGTTAGGAACCTAAAAAATGTGTATGAATTGAAAAAGAATTAGGCCTACCTTGTGCCTCACATGTCGATACATCTGTATTGGAGTAGTTTTAAAGACAGAAAGACAAATTATGTATGATGGGTTTAGTAGGCTACATTGAACGTTAGATCACATAGTTGTTTAGCCTGAGCCAGTACAAACTACACACACTCTTACCTGTTACAACCAAGAAAATCAACAGCGCCGATTTCACTGAATCACACATTCCTTTATCTGCAATGTTTTCAAGAATAAATTACGTTGTTTGTCCTTGCTTTGACCCTCTAATCCAACAACAACAAAAAATAAACAAATAAAACCGCCGATCAAACACTTACGTGGAATGTAACAGGCTCCGTCGGTTTGCCTCGCGTTTTATTTTTAGGAACGAAACATTAAAACCCGAACACTCAAATACTTTGTGCGCGCCAAGATGCAGATAAGCAATGCCTTGTTCTGAAAACTAAAAAATATATGTCACGTCCTTATCTTTACTGAATTAATTATAAAAGCCTTAAGATTGAACAAAAGCGTAGAGCACCAAACGAAAACGCAAGAAATCGTCTGATGCCACAGTACCTGTTCGCGTCTACCTGCTGGCAGCATCCAATCACATTCCGCTTTTTCAGTCTCCTCCCAAATAATGAGCCCGTTGTTCTCAGCATTCACATAGTGGAAAAAAGAATTCCTGCCTTTTGTGGTGTCCAGTTATATGGAGATTGTTGGTGGACTGCAATTTTAAGTAATTACTCGGAATTACTCCTATCTTGAGTAAACCTGGTTCTGGTTTTAAACGAAGACGGACAACGTGCTGGCAGCCACGTTAGCCTATATACCCTCGATAGCAAAATCCTAGAGTTCCTCTTCGTCAATTTGGAAATGAAATTAATGTATGGATTTTTCCATATTTAGTATGATCCTTATAAATGAAAGATTAAAATGTATTTGTATTTTTGGTAAGACTTTACAATAAGGTGCTATTACCATTATGCATTAGCTAACATTAGATAATAATGAGTTTTTCAGCATTTATTCATCCTTGTTAATGTTGGTTCATGTCGATACAGTTATTCATGTTAGTTTATGGTGCATGTTAACAGTGACAGCATTTGATTTTAATCATTTATGTAGACTACTAGTAAATGCTGAAATTAACATGAACTAACATTAATAAATGTTGTATTAGTTTTGTTCATTGTTAGTTCCTTTTAGCTAATGCATTAACTAGTTGTTAATAAATAGCACCTTATTGTAAAGTGTTACCGTATTTCTTAATTCTTGAAAACATCCAACTTTATTTTCTTTAGCGTCTTCTAACACTCAGCATCTTTTTGCACTTAAAGGAAAACCTAGTTTGTGCACTGCATTACTCTTTAAATGAAATTATACATTTAAATATCATGTACTAATATATATATTACAAAATAGAAATAACTGTTGTTTCATAAGTTGAAAGACTTCTTTTAAAGACGTCACTTAACCCTGTACCCTACATATACTCTTATACTACTTATCCATAGACAATGAAGTATCAACTTTCAGGTAGAAGGCAGACAGGTGGTACATGAGAAATAGGTTATTCTATACTGCCTAATGAATAATTTATCATAACTGTTGCTTTATTTCAGTTTTTCCTCCTCAAGTACATGATTAAACAAAGGCATATGAACATGAAGGGGAGTTCAGTATTAAACCACTTAACAAAACACTGATCAACCAAAGTACTGCACTGATGCAATACTTGTGTGAACTTAAAGAAGGCTCAGAAACAATGTCTTAAGTATTATTTTCCTATTTATTTAAAAAAGATAACATATTTTCAATACAGTGAGAATTTACATCTTTTAAGTTTCCCTCTTTAAGAAAGTATTTCTACATGACATTTGGGTACACTGTGACAAACGTTTGGAGTGAAAAAGAAGTCTTGCTCTCTTCATTGTTTTGTCTTGCATACTCGGTCTCATTTTTTGGAGAGCTTCGCCTGCTTGTGTTTAGGTGGTGCCCATTTCAAACAATGTGTGTCCACTGTTAAAATGCAAAAAATGTGAAATGTTTTAATTACACTTAAAAACACACATAAGAACACAAACAGTGAAAGTAACAGCAGATAAACATTATTTTGACCTAAATGGTTTTACCTGTTATTGGTGGCTTCTTGTACTGTGCACTTTTGAGATGTTCCTCTACAAGTTTGGGTGTGACGCAGATGACATGCTGACCTTTCCAGTACTTGACCATGTTAAGAGACTGTAGTGTGCTAATGATGTCACTCTGTGTGATACTGGTCATTTGACTGTTGGCATAGACAGTTTTTTTTGGTTAGGTCTATTTGTTAAAACCTTAGCTGTTAATAGTACATAGCAAAGCAAGAAAATATGTATATATGTCTGCTTTTTGTTTTATTGCATTTTCATTCTTTTTTCAAGATTGGATTGGTATGAATGTATTTGTGTAAGAACAGTGTATCACTTTGCATGCACGTTTTCACCTCTATTTGTTATGTGATGTGTACCTGAGGTCTTTAATGGACAGTGTCCCTCTGAAATCCCTTAGAATTTCCAGCAGTACCCAAGACCAGTAACTCCTATAACTCAGCTTCCCCAAGTCTGACAGAGGCTTCTCTGGAGAGCCCACTGCACTCTCCAGCTTAGATAATTCATAACCTGACAAGCATCATAAAACAGAAAGAACTATTGGTTATCTTTATAAATATTATGTTTAAGTGGTCAGATCACAAGTGATTAACTAGTGAAACAGTGATGCAGGAGTAAAACTTACTGAACGCAATTAAAAATTTTCCATATCCTCTTCGTTGGTATGGAGGCAGAGTGAGAATACAAGCCACATTGTTTCCATCTGGGGATTCTTTCTCCTGCTCAAGAAAAATGCTAAATTAATAATCAACAACCAATTTGTATTTTAAACCAGACGAAGTACAGACACAATACGCTTTACCTTGGAGAAGTAACCCACAATGTGTGCTCCCTGTTTGTTGACTTCAGTGAGAATGTAAAAGATGAATGGCTCCACATCAAAATAAAGGGTTTTATGATCCAGAAAGAGTTTTGCCAGCAAACACAGATTCTGACAGTAGATCTACAGAAAAAAGATAGAAACGGGTGTTTTTAGGTGGTATAAAATCGATTTGAATCTGTGATTTATAATAAATGAGGTGGATGAAATTTGTCTCACCTTATGGTCCTTCCCATCCACCTCATATACCGAGATATTGTTTCTGCGGTATATTTCTTTGCCTTGGGGCTGACGCCACTGACACTGTGACTGTAACAGGAGCAGTTGAAGAACAAAGATGCAGGGAAAAATAAAAGAAACCAAGAAATTGAATAAGAACACTGTAAACCTTACTGATGATAGATAATATGGCGATGGTACAAATTCTGCAAACTCTATATGACATCAACAAACATTTGGAATTTTTTTTAATGTACTGTTCAAGATGTATAGCACCCCCTATGGTTCAATGGAAAGAATGTATGTTGTGTAACAAAAAAAAAATCACATTGAGGACTGACCAAGTGGTATCTGAAAGTCTTCTCATACTTCATATACTTCAGGCAGTATTCACATATCCAAAGCTTGGGCTGTTTCCCATAATCCTCAGGGAAGGGTGAAAAGTACCATGCATCAATCTCAAAGTTGCCAATTTGGATCTTGTCCACATATTTTACTTTTGTTATCTAAAAATAAAAAGAGAGACATTTTCATCACAGTGAAGAAAAAGTTTGTTGTGTGAAAAAAGTTTGCTTGGTGTAATTACTATTTTGCTCTTATGCTTTAAAATGAGCATCAACCAAACAATGTGTCTCTTACTGCTTCATGCTCTTTTTCCAAGGCTGCTGTGGTGGGGTCCATCTCTGCATAAGTCTGAAGAAAGAAAGTGTGGCATGTACTTATAGGGTTGCTATAGGATATTCAGAATGAAAAATTAGGCATATAGGATACAAACCTTCTGAACATGGTTTATTTCATCATGTTTGCGCTTTTGATTTCGGGTGATCTTCCTCTCTGGCTGGTCTCCAAGCTCTCCACCACCCTCCTCAACACTCTTTCTTACTGCGTCTTTTACTGTCTTTGTCAGTGCCAAACGAGACTTTCCAACCCACTCATCCAAACGCCTGTTGACTGCAAATAATACAAAGAGAGGAGGTATGTCAATTTATAGGGCTGTACTATATATGATTAGTCTTGCAGCAGACACTGATATGCAGTAACGGATAGAACTTAACACTCACATCCAACATAGTGGACGTAAAACTCCTCTCTGCCCTCCTGCTCATTTAGCCTGGATTGAATAACCTCTGCTGAATCTGGGGAAAGTAAAAACAAACAAACAACATAATACACTAAGATACATGCAATACTTTTGTGCATTGTAATGTGTATATTATACAGCAGCTGTGATGATAATTTGTTTTCCACTTATAAAGTTATTGGCCATATCCGTTATTAGCTTACGCCATGTCTTGTCCGCACGCTGACAGAGGTAAGTCTCCCCGATTTCCACCGACACATCCTGCTCTCTACCGCAGGCATGCGCCACTCCATCCACCGAGCGCGGAGTACTCGAGCCCGCGGCTTCTCTTTCTAGATCCGCGGCCTCCATGTCATCCTCCTCCCCGCCGCTGCCGTTTGATGAACACGCCGCTCGTGTCGCCAACTCCATGTTTCCTCGGGTACCTCCGGCATGACCAGCGTCTACTTCAACATCCATTCGCTCCTCTGAGTCGCAGTTATCGTACGAACTGCTCATGTTTGAATGACGATTGTTGGACATCGTGGATTTGAAAACATTGCGCACAGCGTTTAATCGAGCATGCGCAGTGCGCTATCGTCTCTGGCCTACCAGCGTCTTTGTTTCACTCAAACAGCCAATGAATACACTACATTCCCACGAAAAATAATTTACTCACCATGAATAAACACTGTCTATTATTTTTACATTTAGTTTAACGTTACGTTTACTGTACCTTTAATTTGAACAATTCTCTTTTACCTATAGGTTTTAGGTTTATTATCTATTACACTCTAGTTTAAGCAACATTTTACACTTTAAAATCATGTGTTTTAAGTCTTAAAAAAACATTTGCTAAAACTCTTTTCTGCCATCTTTATTAATAACAATGTTTATAACAGAAAGACATCTTTATTAACAACAGTGCTTATAACAGAAAGGAAAAGAGGCTTAAGCCAGTTAGATGCTTGTGGAGATTTTTATTGTAGATACAGTAATGAAGGTACATCTGGTGTAACCGGGAGGTATGCTTCTTTTGACTGTACCTCCCCTCTCCCACTGTCAGAGCACTCCTTCCTTCCTGAATTCTTTTTCCACTCTCTGATGCAAACCCCTCCCACCTCCTCTGTGAGACCCACCTCCTCTGTGATGATGACCAGCTCCCCCCTCTCGGGCTCTGTGTCCTCCTCCACGGTGGCCAGCACCCCCAGAATTATCCCAGTGATTGGGTCCCTTAAAGTTCCTCTCGTGCCAGTATCCATAATGACATCCTGAGCCACGACTGCCACGCTTCAGTCCTCTAACCAGATGTTCTCTTTCCTGTTGTCTTTCTTGTAAGATTGTCTGAGAAACATCTTTTGACACATCTCCAAGTTGGCTCACATCCTCTCCACCGGAAGTGTCCTTAGAAACAGGGTTTTCTTCTTCATCAATCAAAGGCTGCTTGAGTTGTGCACTGTTAACATTGAGTTCACATGTCTCTGCCCTTGCTGCACTTTGTGATGTGGTGTTTGATGGATTTAAGTTGACACAGTTCACTTTATCAGAAGATTGTGAGGGCTTGCTTATGCATTCCATCCCATGTGTAGATATCACATGACGTACCGAACCACCTCTCCCACCACCTCTTCCTCTACGACCTCTTCTAAAGTCACCTTGTTGTCTTCTATCGTGACTGGACTGATGCTGTGATTGGCCTGCAGAGCGCTGACTTTGAGGGATTTGGGTTGCATTGGTAGCATTTGGGAAGGGGGAAGAGAGTGATTCTGCACCGGAAGCATCTGTACCAGAGGTTTCAGAAATATTTTCTGAAGCCTTTATAACAAAAATATTTTTTGTAATTAGTAATTTAATGTCAAATGTTGCCATTGAGAACAAAAAGTTGTCAAAACGTTTCATCCAGGATTTACCTCATTGATGTGAATAAGAAACCGATTAGACTCTGCTTCCGGGTCAATAACACCACCCTTTTCCTTCTGCTGTTCCAGAATCTTTTGGAGTTCTGCCCATTTCTTTTTAAATTCTTCAGCAATGGCCACATCCTCCTGCTGTGTGTGAAGGAATAATAAACACAATGCTCATGTGTACCCACAGCATGTGACCAGTGAGTACGCATAGGAGTGTTCAGCTTTCATTCTAGACATGCTGGGCAGCCAACAACAGGCTACACAAAAACTAGAGACTACACACAAGACAATGATGTACTGTTTAAAAAAATCTGCTTGGCACTGAACACAAGAGTGACTTTGTCCACTTGACATTTCCAACAATTATAAAAGTCATGCACAGAACAGTTTATTTTGCCCAATGTGCCAACACTGTGTCCACAGGGAATGATACAGTATGTCTGTATGTAGTTTTACCTGGGTGACACTAGGAGCAGGTGAGGACACGAGAGCATCCAAATCATAGTTAAGAGGCTCTCTACATACAGGGCAAAGAACAGCCAACTCCTGTTGATAAAGTAAGAAAAAACGAGGAGATTATATAATTATTATCATAGATAAGATGACAAAACAGTAAGAAAACAGTGTTAAAGCAGGAAAAAGAAAGATATTTAGAGTTTTTTGTCATGATAAACTTCCACACCTCTTCTTGTGTCCTGTCTCTGGTCTTATCCTCATCCAGCTCTCGCTCACGGTCTTTCAGCTCCATCTCAGAGTGAGTGATGTAGCGGCCAAGACAGTGAGAGTGGAAATAATGATAGCAGCTGGTCTTAGTGAAGACCTCATCTTCCTATTGTGAGATTAAAACCAAGGAAAACTAAATGTATCCCAAAAATATCTGTACTGTCTTGGTCCTTAAAGTGCATTGATTGTACAAACATAACAAATAAGTCTTGGTGGTATTCTCTCTATTGAAATGTAAATACCAACCTTAAAGCCATATAGACAGATAACACAGTTTCCATGTGGAATATTGCTCTCTGTCAAAATCTCTTTAGCTCTCTGCGAGGATAAAAAGGTTTGTAACATAGAAGTAATAAACAACAAAGGGACTGTAGATACAGTATAGGTATGGAAATCCAAACCTCTATTAGCTGGTAAAGTACAGGTGTCCCCAGACATGACTCTGCCTCCATCTGCAAACTCTTCTGTAAACTGGGGCAAAAAAGAGAGGCATTAGTAAAACAGCACATTTCTAAGTTTTAGAAACAAAGCTTAGTAATACTAAATCACCTCATCATTATATCATCTGAAAGACCACGTGGATTGTGAATAGAGATGCAGGGAGATGAATATGGATACTGTAAATGAATAACAATTACAGTCAGAAAACTGTCTCATAAAGCTGCTTGTATAAAAAAATTATGATAACTAAATTATTACTCGACTCGTATTATTTATATAATGTGATGAACAAACCTGAGTGCCCAGATCCATTGTCAGTGTAAGACGGACAAACTGAGAGAGACAGTCCTCTGCAGTGGATGGATAGAGCACCAAACTGACTATCCACCCTCTAAATGTATAAGACAATGGCATCTTTATTTTTGTAGAGGATAATTAAAGTAACCAAGTTAATTAATCTTAAAACAAATGCTCAAGATTTACCCTTCATCTTTCTGAGTAACACAGAGTTCATCCAAATAAATGGACTGCAGCACTTCAATTTCAGACTGGACACTGTGGTGTGAAAAGAGTGTTAGACTTTCGTGTAAAACACTACACTTATATTACAGATAACATTACATGAGATAAACAGAAAGGGCCAAAGACACACGCATATGATCATTTGTTTACGTAGATAGCGACACACTCTTAACACCCATGATTTTATGTTAGGCCAATTACTTAACTATGAATTAATCTGACAAATTGTTTAGTTAGGTAAACAGACAAATGGTTACCAGGTAACATAACATTGCATAACACAGTAATCAGTCCATCAGATTTAGACACGTATGACAGGTCTAGATTATCGTTAACAAACATGCTTGAACATTCTACCAATTTAAGACTCACAAATACCATATTTTTGTTTATATGTCAATCAACCTTTGATTTGTGTACGAGTTCGTAATATTAGTATAATTTTCTCATTATTTACAAGCAGCTCACTACTTACTCGCTCTCGGTCGCCATGTTTCGCAGTGACGTCAGAATCTGTCATTGGTCAGCTGACACAACAGCGCTCTAGGGCAGGCATGTTTGACGTCATGCACATTAAACTATCGCGAGAGCTATTCTTCTTTCAAATCAATCTCGCAGTACTCTGATGTCATATGGCCATCGATCTGCGCAGAGCCGCGTGAAAGTGAAATACACATAACTTGTAGTAGACATAATTTATATATATATATGTATATATATATATATATATATATATATATATATAAAATGATTCAGCTTAACAATATACGTTATAAAACACTAAACAAACAGTTCTTTCACTTTTTATTTAGTAACGTAAATCCACAAAAACAAGGAGTGAACTGTTAATGGAAGACATGATGCAATCGAGTTCAGGCAACAGCCGCTTGCTTCTTTCACAAATGCTTAGAAACACACTTTGTTGTGATGTTTGCGATTTAAAATCATTTTATTGCTACTTTATTATTTGCTTACAGTATTGACATATACCAACCTTTAATTTTAACACTACACATCAGCTCTTATCACAGTAACCAATAAGAGTTGAGTTTCTACATAGTGTCTTTTCTGGACCACACGTTTGCCAGTGTATTTTAAAGCAAGTTAACTCCCCTCTTGTAAAAAAAAAAAAAAAGTGTTTAAAACAAACAGTGAAGTTCGGCACTTAATAGGTTATTTTCCATTCTCGTCTTTAAGTCCATGTTTAGATAAAAAATGTCTTGTCGCAAAGAAGCGAAGGTGTTTGATTTGTCCCTCTTTCCACACATGCCAAGACTTTTGCTCTAACAGCATTTCTTTCCTTTCTTTCTCCTCTCTCTGTCCCTGTGGGAATTGATATGGACTGTGTCCTTTTCTCTCTCCCTTTCTCGTTCTGCTCGACTCTGGCTTTGTTTCTTCGCCCGGAGGACCATGTGGGTGAAAGCCATGAACATCTGCAAAGAGAACAAAATGTAAGCCATATGGCACAAACATGGAATATGTCAAAGTGCACAAAATACAATGTATCTGCTGCACATGCTGAAACTCTTATATACAGTATGTGTATCAGTGTCAGAATTATGATAACCTAAATAAAATACCAAAAATTAACAAGATTTGAATTGAAATTCTCAATTCTGGTCAGCTAACAGTATCTTTAGATGTCACAATATAGAATAAAGTCCTCACCTCTTCTACATTGATATTCTCTTTAGCACTTGTCTCAAATAACCTTACACCAACTGACTCTGCAAAGCGTTGAGCATCTTGGGTTTCCAGAAGCTTTTTAGAGGGATCATCATTCTTGTTTCCCACTGGAATCAATCACAGTGTTTAAACTTATATGAGTTTAAATACTACAAATAATACAATTAATTAATAAATTATACTACAATGCATGATGGGGGAACTAAGGTAGACAGAAGTGAAAAAATTAAGGTTACTAAAATTACTTAATATTTCCTTTTATCTCAAAGTTGTGTGTACAAAGCCAGAAACAAACCAACCTAAAATTTTGCAGACATTGTCACAGTTTTGTGAGATCTCATTTAACCATCTTTTCACATTGACAAATGACTCAGGGTTTGTGACATCATAAACAATGATGACACCATGTGTGTTTCTGTAATACCTAGAAAACAAAGACAACAATAAACAAGAACAGAGAGAGAGAGAGAGAGAGAGGGATAATTAGAATGCCCAAACATACATAACATATGTCGTTTACAATTACTGAACAGCGAGTTTAACTTACGTAGATGTGATAGTTCTGAACCTTTCCTGCCCTGCAGTGTCCCAGATCTGGAGTTTAACTCTTTCTCCATCAATCTCCACAGTTCGAATCTTAAAGTCAACTCCAATGGTGGTAATATAACTGCCTATAAAGTACACAAGTGCATGAATGTATATTCAGTTTTCATATGACAATATATCTTGAATATCTTCAGGCCAACATGAATCTGAATCTGTCTTGAGAATGCAGTGAATTAGATCATGAATTCACAGCTCCCCCCTGACTCATTCTTTCTTTCTCACACAGTGACAAACACACATAAACACACTCTGTTCCAGGCAGACTCACCAGAGAAGGAGTTGTCTGCAAATCGTAGAAGCAAACTGCTTTTCCCTACATCTGCAAAAAGTCAAAGTAGCATTTGTTAAACAAGCAATTTGTTAAAGAGAAGTGTTTTTAAAGTGTCAATGTATAATTTCTAAATAAATATCACAGGCTAAAATATGATTGACATGGTTTAAAAAGCATTGACAATTAAATAATACCGTAATAGACAATAATAAGTGCAATGATGTGACTACAACAGCACTAACAAATATATTAGGCTGTCAATATGTGGACATAAAGCCTAGCATGTTCAATGGTGTCAATGGTCTAAAGTTTAAGACCAAGCGGAATTCAAATCTGCATGGAAGCAAATGCAACTAGACATACAGTTTAAACAAATTAATGACCACAACTATTAAAGGAGGCTGTTGTGGTTCATACAATTAAATTACAAAAATAGTGATTCCAGAGTTCTGTGTTCAAAAAAAGTAAAAGAAATACAAATATGTTTATTAAAATAGTCTCTGACATACCACTTAAATTACTTGTTCAATGTTAACATGCAGTGGCTAAACTGCTTAATCTGTCTCACTTAAAAGCCCATCAAATGGCTCATTCAAGGAAAGGATGAGAATTAGCCTTACTCATAGTAGTTTCATTTCAGTTTTCCACTTCTCTGATTAACGAACAATTGCACAACACCATTCCAGTAACTGAACCAGAACTAAATTAAAAGCATTCACAACAATAAACAAGCTGCTAGAACTAAAGTGGCTTAATCAAACATTATAAATACTAAACACTAGGCATTCTGGCTAACTAAAGAAGCAAAGAGGTTAAATGACACAGCTGAAACAAACAGTTCTTTAGCAAACATATGAGAACCACAGAGATACTGACTGGAGTCACCAATGATGAGAAGCTTGAAGAGATGATGGTAGTCCTTTCCTGCCATTCTTCTGATCAGCTCTTAACTCCTCAAAGTCACTTGTGCAAGATCTTAAAGTGCCAGGATATTCAGTGCAGAATGTTTTGGGTGAAATACTGTAACCATGGTATATTTGTCTTTCCAGATTTCCTCAGAATCCAAGCATGAATTAAATCATCAGCATTGAAAGTTCCTTACAACCAACTCATCCGCTGCCAGCTGACTGCGGTGCATTCCAATTGATCTGCTTTTTGGATTTCATTCACAGGACATTGTTGCAATACATTTGCTTCCTCAGTGCAATAATCCTATTTCATCTAAAACTATTTAAATTTCCAATTACATTTGTGTAATTTGTACTTTTGCTCACATTAGAAATCTATAGTTAAAATCTATGTGGAATTTACTCTCTCCAGATTAAACAGATTACCACATAGCTAAAGTTTAATATCAAATAACACTAAAAAAAAGTGTGCACTTATTTTTTGCTGATAGTTCCAATACGTCTGGATTATGAGTTTAAAGGAATCAAATCATCTGGACAACAGGGCGAATTGTTTAAAATGTGGCCGTTCGGTCTCTAAATCTTGAAATCTCTCATATGTAGATTGCATCTTGGTCACTGTAATCCCATTCTGCAAGTTTACCCAAAACATGCAGGCACTGGTGGTTTCCTTCACATTGAAACGTGACTGTTGAATTGCAGGTTGCCTCAGTCAGTAACAGGTTAAAGTCCTAAAGCCTGAAAAACAGAAAAGGCAGGTATTACTTATGCATTAGTTCAAATTTAGACACACACCCTTCCACCCTGAACAACAGCTGTGACACTAAATTTAGCATCTCCCACTCTTAAAGACAAATGACACCATCTCCCTGTACAATTGGAAACATGTATCATAGATGGAGGTCAGAGTGTATGTACAGACACCTTCTCCCTCACATTTCAGACTAAAACGGTGGACGAAACGATTCAAGGAACCACATCAAACCCAACAAACTAACTGCTGAGTCAAGACAACGCTGCAGATTAGGTAAACTGCCAAAACTTTTCCATAAAAACAGGAAGGGAGGTGTTTTTCCTGAACTGCTGTTGCTAGTAGAGCACAGGTTTCTCAGAAATATTAAAACAAGTTTATTATGTTAACTGAACAGGTTAACATGCATATACATTATAGACAGAAAGTTGAAGTGAAACTGACACACCTAGCCTCAGGTCCGCTTATCGGGCACAGATTTTGTTTCGGTGACACCACAACTAACGTTAAATTCTTGAAAGAAACTAACTGGGTCCAAATTAAAAGCGAAAGTGTCTGAAGCAGCTAACGTTAATCGTTGAATGTATCAATCAACTACTTGAAATCTAGAGGCAACACAAAAGTCAGGAAAATAGCAGGAAAAGAACAACCGTTTCTAAGGCAGATCTACCTCACTTAGATTTAGGACGAAACTGACAAATATTTAAATCATTTACAAACTCACATTCAATGCACATGAAGCGATTAAACAAGACACACCTGTAAAAACAAGCATTCCTACTAAAGCTCAAGCTGACCTTATCGTCTTGATCTGTTTTTCCGTCTTCAACAGCTTGGTAAACACTTAACCATTGCTCAACTCAGCAGCCGTTTGTCCACACTTTGTTTTATACTCGCAGTTGTTTTGAAATTCAGCTAGGCTAGCTACTTAACTAGCCGCAGATGCTCTAGCACACGATCACGAGATAATAAGATCAAACTCGGAGGTATAGAAGAGCTCACCAAGAACACATCGTATGTTCCGAACACTCGGGGAAAAACACGAAACACTTGGCGGAAGTCCCTGCTGGGCTGGTCAGTCGGTTTTAGTTAGTCCTGTACGTTAGTAGTATCCAGTGTTTAGGGGAAGTTCGGACAGTGTCCAGCGGCTGCAGGGATCAGATCCGCCCATCGGAGGCCGCCGCACCTGAATGTTGAGTCACTCTCCTCCTCATCATGTGTCTGAGTTTGTCTCCTCCTCCCTCATACCACTACTGGCTTCCCGTTGCTATCTCTCCTTGTCTATTCCACCACAGTCTGACTTTTCACCACATATTTTTGTCTGTCAAAACCTAGCGAGCCATTTCAGGCATTCAGAGCCGTAACGTAGCATATAAAAAAAACAGTTCACACAATAATGAAAACTTCATTTACTCACCCTCAAATTGTTCCAAATCTGTATAAATGTCTTTGTTGTGATAAACACAGGGAAAGATATTTGAAAAATGCTTGTAACCAAACAGTTCTGGGGCACTAGTAGTGTCATTTTACTACTATGGTAATCAATTTATTTGGGTGAACTGCTCCTTTAAGGTAGGTAGGCAGGCAAGTGTCAAGGTTGAAACTACAACTTGAAATGTATGTTTCAGTAAAAAATCTAAACGCACAATATCTCAACGTAATCAACATAGTTTATTATAAAATACATTGTAAAATTGCATTCTTGCAAGGAATTCAGAATTCAATTATATTCTATTTAAACAGTTAGAAAACCACGTGTATGTGTGTACAAAATGTAGAGAAATGCTGCTTAGAATGACAAAGAAAAAGCTCTGTAACTGAAGTTTGTGAAAACATCAATTTGGTGACTGCTGCCCCCTACTGTCATAACCTAAAAAAAGAAATATTGGGTAAATGCTACAGACATTTTATTCTTGACACTTTCACTGTACTAGCAGATACAGCATATTAAGTATAAAGGTATATTGATTAACTTCATAAAGTATAGTTTGATGCACCTATCATTATGTGCACCTACCCTATGCTCAGTGTTTTTGAGATTGAGAGCCAGTGTGTTGAGTGAAGAAGGAGTGCAGGGAATCTGAGCTTTAACTGTCCCTCCATGTAAACAGTGGGATACATTTGGCCCCTCACCTACTGCAAAAATCTGAAAACAAACAAAACAATTTAATGCACAGTTACTATACATATATTAAATTGAATGAGCACCATGTGTTTTTAATTAAATAGCAAATCTTACCAGGTCCTGGTAAAACACAGCTTCTCTTTGACAGCCAGCCAATGGAAAGACTGAGGTAGGAGACATAGAACGAAGGTGCCATAAAGAGAGACACGGCCCTCCACCACATAGCTAAGGAAACAGATAACATCTTTAGAACTATAGGGGCACTATGCCATTACAATTTACCATACACATAGGGGCATTCCAGAGCAGATTATGAAAATTGTGAATAAAGAATTTAAAAAACAATCATATCAAAACACAAGACAAAAACACATGAATAAAAGACAGTGGTTCCACTGTCTCTGTAGACCAAACAAGAACTTACCATCCAATCAGAGTCTGTAGCAAGACAGCTAATCCACTTCCCAAACTGTGGGCGTGCACATTCCTAACACACCATTCCAGAATGAGTGTCAGACCAAGAACAAGTAGAAAAGTGACCATAATACATTGTTTTAGCTTTTTTATTATATATAACCATAAGTATGCATCTTACCTCATATTTAAAAACTTCAATACAATGAATTGGCTGATTTGTCCGACAGTCTGAAGAAGGGGGTTTATAATCATTAGAAAAAGGTTTCTTTCTTATTTTATTTTCTCTAAGAATTAGGGGATGTAGAAATAAAAAAATAACAGTGTTGTGTACAGACCCCATATCCTCACAGCACCATCCTCTCCTCCAGAGAGTATCTCCCCTTCCCTCTCTCTAAAGCACAGGCAGTGGATGTAGTCAGTGTGACCCTTTAGTACTGACTGAGAATAATGCGAAAAATCTTATTAGTGGGACCCTACTGTGTTGTAATGTAATGTATAAAAGGTTATAGCTATTAGCTAACTGAGGTTAACCTTAAAGATTCCGGTCTCCATGTCCATGATGTGAATATTACTGTCACCCCCTCCGACTATTAAACTGTTGTCCTGTAGAAAATAGCAGGCATTAAAGGGACAAATTGTGTGATACAGAAATACATACAAATATTTAATGATATCTACAAAACTAGGAACGTAAAAATATTTTTTTATAAATATCTGTACAAATTCACCACAAACCTTTAGATTAATGATCATTGCATTAATCTCTGGAATTTCAAGGCTAGTCCTGTTAGGAATGATACATTTCAGTTAGTGCACACAATAATGTAGGTCATAAATAAGTGAAACAATTCCCATCTTCTGTTCATTCCATCAGAATGTAGACAGTATATGAATGATTAAATTATAGACAATCTCTCACTCATAACTGGGTTTCCTTGTCCAGGTGGCTTTGGTACTCTGCAGGGAAATATATGCATGATGTGCTTTGTTTTACAGTATCCATATGGACAAAAAGGTTGTGTGATGTCATGTACATTTTCCCCAACCTAATAAACATAAACTGTCTTTTTACCTTTTTGATGAGCTCTGGCCAACTCCAGGCACTTATTTCTCCATTCCCAGCACTCAAGAGATGAGTGTCAGTGGAAAGAAGAGAAAACACTGGACCATCATGGGCTAACAGAGACAAAAAGATAAAAGTCTTTGTTGACGTTTCCAATTGTGAGCATGGTTTTGGCTAGATTATACAGAAGTTGAACGATGTTCTGTAAACAAATCTAAATTATTTGTTAGAAATATGTCTAACCAGTAAAGTTAAGGATGGGCTTCTGACTCTTCTCTGATGTATCGGGACTCAGTGCAGCAGACAAACTGTGAAAACAATAGAAGTACACATTTTTCCCACATCAGCTTTTTTAATCAATATGCAAGAAAAACTGAGGGATGTTTTTATAAACACCACTAAAAATGCTATTAAAGGATACAATATAATGTGCTAGTATGACTGCATCTTACTCTGCTGTCTCACCTAAACACTGCGATCTCTCCATAGTTATTACCCGCTGCAAGATACCGACCACAGGGAGAGAAACTCTGCGAGAACACGGACATATGCAGGAGCTAGAGAAAGATAACTGTTACTAACATCTTATATATTTACACGTCTAAACAAAAATTTGA
Organism: Oreonectes daqikongensis; assembly: GCA_026939265.1. Taxonomy (NCBI): domain Eukaryota; kingdom Metazoa; phylum Chordata; class Actinopteri; order Cypriniformes; family Nemacheilidae; genus Oreonectes; species Oreonectes daqikongensis. Next base: position 7,176,295 of record JAOTQM010000013.1, read on the forward strand.
TATCGTCTAAACAAACCACTGGTCAAAATAATACGAGTTATGTGGTCAGGATAACAATGCCTACAGATTTCATTTACTCGTTCAATGATTTAATAATTTGTAGTTGCAAATATTTGGAACAAAATGCATCGGTTACCTCAACTGGACCCATCCTTTCGCTGTTGACAATACACTGATCCACTTAACTATAAACAAGAGATTTTTACTAAAGAGTAGCGCTGCTTTCAAAACTCGTCGCGTAAATATGACGCAATACAACCCCTTTCCGGACTGGCGCGCTAGACATTTACCATGGTTACCAGGCCATGTCAACTACACTTACTAATCGACAAGGGATGCTTACGAAAATTACCCATGCTTTTTGTTACAGTAATCAGTTTAATCATGGTATTATAACGTTTACTTTGGCATAAAACCGCCGCTTCGTAAGTGCTCTCCTTTAAGCTTTTAAAAACGCAATTTTTATTTTTGTTAGTGGTGACGAACTCCCAATTTGAAATTTCTTTGTATTGAGGCGGACACACACTTGTGTGTAGTGTGGGGTTATTCATTGTTGTGTTTAAGTTTAGCTTTTTAAACAAAAGCTTTACTAGGACAAACAGGAATACATAGACAAAGATTGTACTGCCATTTTATTATTCTGAATTTATTTCCACAAAGAAACAAAAAGGAACAGACTCTGTCCACATACATAGCAACAAAACACTGTCCATTCTGATCACCAAATTACAGACAACCACCTATATTCAGACCAATGTAGCAGACAGAAAAACACTGGACATAAATGTGATTTTGCGTGTGAATGTCCAGCATCTGTTGGCACAGAGCTGTATGTGAAGGTTCAGTGTCTCCCGTTGCACATTAATTACACTATAATAAAAGTAAAAATAATCCTCCCCCGCCGGATGAGATATAAGAACCAGGTTTCCGCTCCTGGTACTGGTGAAACAGTTACCACTGCAACAGATCACATTTTTGGCCTCCCTATTCTGAGATGATCGAGTCCAGCAAAGCCAAAATAAGCGAGTCCAGAAAACAAAAAAAGGTGTTCACTATTTTCTTCGTCGATAACCTGGAGATCTGCTTCTGGATCTCCTGCTTGTATTCCTGAACAGGCACAGAAAGAGGCAGACACAAACAGAGATTTAGGATGAGTGATGGAACAGAAATGAAACGTAGCGGTTTCTTTAAATGAATCGGCTCTAAAACTGACCGTCGAGGGGGTGGAGGCTGTGCAGGCCTTTGTTGTCTCGCTGGAGGAGAATAACTGAGTGACCTAGAGTCTCTCAGTGAATCTGCTGGAACTCTCTTGGGGCGTGGCAAACTGTGGAATTATAAAAAAAACGAGACACTCTTAGTATATGCTTCACATGCATAGAAAACCAAAATATTAATTTTTTAATAGACGAGTAAAATATCCTACCTTTTCTTCTGTTCTTGCTCACTTTCTGAAGATGACGATGATGATGGAGCTTTGCCTTTTGTTATGACATCAGAATCTTTATTTTTACTTGTTTTATCACCCCTGCAAGACCAAACAAAAAGTCAATTGAAAAGTTCAACTTATGGAGTCATGATCATATCATATATATGAGCTGCATAGACAGTTGAACAAATCATAGCACTTACCCTTTCTCTTTTTCTTCCGAGTCAGAGCTGTCTGATGATGATGACGACGATGAAGATGAGGACGAGGATGATGATGAGGAAGATGACGATGAAGAACTTGAGCTGCTTCTGCTCTTCTGCTGTTGTGCAGAGCTCTCCTCTGGCTTCCCATTCACTGCTTTCTTTCCTCTTGTTGACTGCTCAGGTTGTTGAGTCTGGTGCCGCTCATGGGTCAACAATGGAGACTGGCCCTTCAATTTGTCACTTGGTGGAATCCTGCTTTGTGATTGGTCAGTAGTTGGTGATCTCGAACGGGCAGGAAGTTCGCGTGATGGAGAACAATGATCTGACTGACTGGAAGGTAGACGGCTCTCTCGAGGAGGGGATGGATGTTTAGAGTTTCTTTCTGGTTGCCTTTTTCTTGTGCGTTCGTCACTTTCCATTGATCTCTCTTTATCGGCATCTATAGGCTTCACCCCCTTCATCTGTCTTTGAGGAGAGGGTGAGGATGATGAGGATGAACTGGAAGACGATGGAGAACGGTGTGGAGGAGTGGGATCTTTGGGTGGTGCTCTTGTTCTCTGCTCCCTCTCTCTTTCTCTTTCTTTGTCCTGTTCGCGCTGCCTCTCTCGCTCTCGATTCCTTCTCTCCTGCTCTCTCTGCCTTTCTCTCGACAAGGATCGGCTACTTCTGCGTCGACGTACTGGAGAGGGTGAACGACGAGACCTGGGTAGAGTTTTTTTTAAAAGAAAAAAAAATCATTAAACAGATGTTTTTGAGAGATTTAAGAGTTCTACAACAACTTTAAAAAAAAAAAAAAAGAGTACTTTTTCTAACCTAAAGAAAGGACTTTGCCTGCGAGGACTCCTGGATCTGCTGCTCCTTAATCTCCTCTCCCTTGAGCGCTCTCTATATCGATCCCTCTCTCTTTCTCTAAGCCGGTCCCGACTCCGGTCCCATCGAGGAGGGGATGAGTTGCGTGGTGACGGTCTCCTCGCCCCTCGTCTCGGGCTGGGAGAACGGGAGCGTGCTGGATCCTGGTACTGTCGTGGTGGTGTGCGTTTCGGCGAGGGCCGAGATGCAGCATGCCTGACCTGTGACACCTCCTTTCCCTTTGGAGACAAAGATTTCTTCTGGTCACTTTGTCGATCCCGAATTCTGCCAGGTGAGGAACGCGAGGGTTCTCGCTCCAGTTCTGATGGACTGTATCGCTCACTCCCTCTATTTCTAAGCCTTTCGGGTTCTTTGATTTGAGATGTCTCTTTTAAAGGTGAGTACCTGCCTCCGTCTCTTTGAGGGGGTGAAGGAGGTGGGCTAGAGCTTTCAGTGGGGGTGTACCTCTCTTTTCCACGATCTCTATCTTTTTCAGATTGACTGTATCGTGGAGTTGTTGTGGATGGAGGTGGGGAACACACAGGCCTCCTGTCTTTCTCCATGTCCCTCTTTCGCTTATCTACATCGTTGTCTTTCCTCTTCGGTTCAGGTGAGCTCTGCAGCTTCCTGTTCTCATCACTTTCTCTAGTCTCCTTCTCTCGGCGTGCGATAGCCTGAGCAATGACAGCATGAGGGACTGATTTGCCAACACCACTGGTCTCTTTTGAGCTTTTCTTTTTCTCATCCTCAGAAGATGAAGACGATGAAGACGATGAGGAGGAGGATGAAGAGCTGTCACTGTCGCTGTCACTGCTGCTGCTGCTACTACTACTACTACTGCTGCTGCTGCTGCTGCTGCTACTGCTAACAGCTTTAGCTTTGTCTTTCTTTGCAGGCTTGTCTACCGGTTTCACCTTTTGGTCTCGATCTCTATCCAAAGGAATCTGCTCCTGAGCTCTTACCTGCCTTCTGTCCTCCTCCATTCTCCTGTCTTTTTTCTCTCTCTCTGACTCATTTCCTCTGCCACCTCGTCTGTCCACAGGCTGATTGCCAGAGAACTTCTTGTCTGATCTGGACATCTCCTCTATCCTGGCATCGCCATAACGGGTTCTCTCTCTCTCTCTGCCTTTTCTCATTTCCTCCTGCTTTCTCATCTCCTCCTGCTTTCTCATCTCCTCCTGCTTTCTCATCTCCTCCTGCTTTCTCATCTCCTCCTGCTTTCTTCTTTCCTGTTCTCTCTGTTGATTTTCTCTCTCTTTTGGTCTTCCATTAGAGTGAGGCGAGCGCCTGGAAGGAGAGCTGGAGTCACCGGATCGGTTTTTCTCTCTTTCCAGTCCTTGATCTCCCTTTCTACTTGTTGGCATTGTGTCTTTTTCACTGTTCCTCAGTCTCTCTCTTGATCTATCTGCAGGAACCCTCGGAGAAGCTGCTCTCTCTTTCTCTCCACTGTGTCCTCTCTTCATTCTGTCTTTCCGTGGAGAAGGAGACCGGGATGTGGATGAGTCTTGTCTTTTTTGACTTGTGACCTTTTGTCTATCATCCATGCTTCTTTGCCTCCTGTCTCTCTGCTGCTTAGGAGATGGAGAGTCATGTCCTCTCCTTTGGGAAGGTTTCTCTCTCTCTTCAGTCTTTTGTCTTGTGTCTCGCTGCTGTTTCCGCAGTGGAGACGGAGATGAAGAATCGTGTCGTCTCGTTTGAAGAGGTTTCTCAATCTCCACACTCTGTCGTCTTCTGTCCCTCTGCTGCTTTCGTGGTGGAGATGGAGATGAGGAGTCATGTCGTTGTCGCTGAGATTTGTTTTGTACTTGCTGTCGTTCACGTTCTCTTTCTTTGTCTTTTTTGTTGTGCTCAGGGCTTCTTGAGCGTCTTGGGGATCTCTAAGGTTAGGAAAGACAAGGAATTCATTAGATTAAATACAAGTACAGTTTGGATATGCAGAGGGACTTTACACATTACCTCTCGGACTTCCATCCTCTTTGGACTTTCCTCACTGCGGCCACGCCGCCTTCTGTCAGGGGATCTACCTTTCCTTCTCTGTTCTGCACGTGAGTCAGATTTATTCTGCAGTTTCTGTCTCTGGGGGGACTGACTAAACAAATAAAAATCATTCATATTAGGGATGCAACAAGTGTGGCCCAATATCCAAGGTTTTTTTTCGAGAGAAGAGCTAATATAAAAAAACCCTATACTTTCAAGTGTGTCAGTAAAATAGGTTTGCTCCCTGATACCTGCGAGCTGGGCTGGAGGATGTACTCTGACGCTTGTGGCTTTTACTGGGAGGTGGAGTCTCATTTTCAGTCCCTTTTCTCTTTCTCCTGGATGTTTCTTTGTCATCAGATGAACTTTTATGAGACAGAAATGATAACATTTATATATAACACCACAGCCACACATATTGTTGTCAAAAAATGGGAGATACGCACCTCTCAGTGACACTCTTCACTAACTCCTCCCTAAAAGCAAACATATATGCTTGTTAATTCAGCTATTTTTACGAGCATTATAATAAAGGATTATTTACTTGATATGTCATGTTCTATGGCCCTATTTCATAGACAAACAATGTTAATAGCAAACATCCTGAAGTGTAGTAAGGCAACTTTGTTTCACATCTTTGACTACAGGGTCAAACCACAAGTGTTAAGTAAAATGAAAATATTAAATTATACCTTTTCTTTTTTTTCTTCTTGTCTTTTTTCTTCTCTCGTCGAGGGGATGGCGAGGGGCTTTCAGAGCTAAAACACAAGACAGAAATCTGTGTAGCAATATTACTCACTTTAAACAGTTGACAAAAGATTTAAATGTAAAATTTTTACTCTCAAGTTTACCTTTCTCTGTTTTTGTTTTTCTTTCTTTTCTTCTTCCGGCTCTTTTTATCATCAGGAGTCTGATCTGTGTCATCAGACTCAATCACCCTGATAAGAGTGAAGATTTATTAGGATCCCAGAGTTGTCAGTAATGCAAGAAATTAGCATTATATCATCAAAATGAAATGAAACCATAGGTTCAAGTAACTGAAAAACACAACAATGAAATGATGATCAAATTCAAATGCACACGGGAACAGGAATACTTTGCCACGTTATAAAAAAACTAAATCCATTCCCAATGTCAGATTTAAATTATAATGAACTAACATGTTTTCATATACAGTGAGCACCTCCAAGAAAATACATTTTTGAACTTTGTTAGTTTTCACAGGACAAAAAATGCATTAGGCACATAAAAGATTATATACACACACTCAACCTCAACATTTTGACGTTTACGTTTATTTAATAAACACTGAACATTTTATCTGAACAAATATCTATACAAAGGCTGTAGCCTCTAACAGCACACAGTCTAATGCAAGTCCTTAAACTTAACCAGTACTATCCAACTCCTGTCATTCAACTCACTTGTATTTCTGCTGCTGTTGCTTTTCTTTCTCCAGCCTCTCCTGCTCCCTTTTCTCTTTCTCTCGCTCCTTCCGTTCAGGATTAAAGGACGAGCCGTCGACATAGTCTGAGCTGATGCCAAACGCTTCTCTCAAGCGGTCATTCTTTTGCTGGTTAGCAGCCGCCAGAGCATGAGTCTCAGTTACGCTGTGTAAGAATCAAAGAATTATAAGCAAAAATTGAACATGGCATCATGAATGTCTACTTAAACTTTAAATGCACAGCAGCATCACTTACGCTGGCCTCTCTGTTGGGGGAGGTTGAGGTTCTTGTTTTTCTTGCAACATCATACGAAAGGTGTTGACCTTCTCCTCGATCTCCTCTGCTGAGTACCTGCCACACAGAATGGAAATGTTCATCTAATTATCTTATAAGCAAAATTTTTTTTTGCTTTTAACAACCAACATTTTTCTTGATCTAAACAGAATGTTAGTTTGTGCTATGCATGCTGCTCATTAACACTCTGTGATCTAAATAAAATGTGTCATAGACACTCTTTTCTTACCCCTGCTCCTCCATCATGTCCTGCAGCTCAGCACATTTCACCTCCAGCTGCCTCTTCTTCTGGTGCTCCAGGATATCAGCATTAGGTTGTCTGTTCAGCTGGCTCTCCAGTCTCTCCCTATCCTTCTCATCCCTCTCTCCTCCACGCTCATCTCTATTCCGCTTCACACGTATGCTGGACAGGTTCCTCTGAACGTAGCCATTAGTGCCGCTGCCTCGCGGCGTGGTCAGCCCAATACCGTTATACATTTCTGCTCTGGGTGGGTAAAAATAACATATGTAGCACATTACTTACAAGTTCATATACTTTTTTCACAACTCTTTTGTTAAAACTTTGTTCTGGAATTTTGTTTCACAGCACTATTCATGTTATGGCCTCTTGATAATGGTAGGGTTAAGAATCGAAAATGGGGATCAAATGGGATACGGAATTTTAAGGAATATAGGATTAAATTACAATTTAAATTCCTCTTATCAGTTCCTGTGTGCATATTTTCAGAAATGTGTTAACTTGTGATAAAGCATTGGAGACACAAATTGACTTTAGTTTCATTATATTAACTAGTTTAACCATGATGTAGTTAAGCTATGGTAATACAAATTATAATAAATCAGAAGGTTGCTATGTGTATATATATTCACGCAAAACGGTGCTCATAAATATGTATTTTTTTTGCAAACCAATCAATAAGCAGGCTAAATGACCATACAGGCTGATGGAATCGAAACCAATAAAAAACATGAAATTGATACAATTCAAACGATACCCAACCCTAGATAATGGATGAATGACTTATGTTTAAATATAAGCATAACGCATGGAAAGTAAAGTGTGGTTTAAAAAATGATCAAGACAAATCAGACTGATAAATCACCAACAAAAACGACCTGTTGCTAAAAAACCCCCAGAGATTCTCAGCAAACAATTAGTTCAAACTATAAATCAGACGTTTAACTTTACCTCCCGTACTCAAGCACGAATCACATCAACTTATTGGCAATCTTAAAAACTAACGAACTGACCATTTCAACAACTGTCTTTGAATTTTTGTGGACGTTACAAATGTTTTGTTGCCCGATAAATACTGTATATGTAAGCAGCTAAATTGTGAACCCCACTGTATCGTGAGTACAAGATTAGACCACTGAGAAGTCTCAAATCAGTATCATGCCGAGGCCTTCCTCGCTGCTAACGTTAATGCTAAGTTACTGAAATACTACTGTCTGTTGTTTCTTATTCATTTACGTGTGAACTAAACCCGGAAATAAAGCCCGGAGCAATACTTTATATAAACAGTGCCCATTTGCACAGCAAAATGTTTACTCGTTTACGTGCTCTGATTTTATCCTGGATGCTAACAAGTCGTTTCACAGTGCAGCATGCTAACCAGTCATTCTGCTGTTGAAACGTGTGTGCTACGTACCTCTGCGATTCCCGCTCAAGCCGAGAACAAAAAAAAAACCGTCACAGGCCAAAGACCGGGCAGTTGTAGCAAACCAAATCAAAACTCGCAGTGTTTATATCAAACAACTTCAGCAAAGTAAAACGATGTGCGCAACGTTGGCTAGAGTGAACTGGTCTAGCTCAAGTTGACGTCATCGCGACCGTCTCGCGATAACGTTCAGGAAATGACGTGTGGGGACTACATTTCCCACAAGTCATCTGAATTCGTTTTGGGCATAGAGTTTTGATTATTTTTTAAATTAAACTTTGATTTTATATTTATACATTTTAAATACACTTTATTTATTTATATTGAAGCGTATTAGCCATAAAACGTAACTACTACTACTACACCTATGTTTGAAATATACACTTTATTAAAAAAAACAGATCAAGAATTGTTAGTTAAAACTTCCCTATATCAAACTTAGAAACAAACAGTTTTATTAGGAAAGAAAGGTAATCAGCACAATGAATAAACCAAAATAAAAAAACATAATAGGCCTATTCGAATATGAAACAGTTGACAAAGCATGATTTATAACCGTTGTGTTGTGAGCACAACAACAATTTTCATCTTCTTTGGGCATCTCAGGTGTGTGAGCTGAACTGACATCACATTTCATCCAGTCAACAGCAATGGACTTTGGGGAAGCAGATTCCTGGTCTAGTCCTCCTCTTTTAATTATCCAGTAATGTATGTCTTTAAAGAAGTATGTATCACCTGCAGGACATTTAGATTTAGTTGGGTTTGAGATTATAAAAGATAAAAAAAACTTTTTTAATGTTTTATAGGAAAAACACTTCTTACCATCTAGAAATCCAATGATATCATCAGGGTGGGAAGGCATTCCCCAGACAGAAGCTGATTTGGGGTACCCTTCCTCTAGCTTCCTTTCTTTTCCCGTTTCATCAAACCTCCAGTACTCCCCACCGCTAAACAGGTAGGTTTTCCCATTGTGTGGCCACACAAATACGGCCTCAACTCTCTCTGGAACCTCTCCAGAAGAATTATATAAACCCCATTCTGCAAGTGGTCGTGGGTACCCAGGTAGGGATACTGTGTTCTTAAATATCCAGTACTGATTACCTGAAACAAAACAGTATGACAAAATCCCCTACGTTAAAGATCTACGAGTAAAAATAAAAGCAAATAATGATGTGGCTCTGCTCTCTCTTTTCCTCTTACCAACAAAGAACACAATATATCCATCTCTTCTCTCATATACTGCATCAACCTGGTTTGTTTCTGGAGGCAAACCAATCCAGAAGTTGTGAATCAGGGCTGGAGTCATGGACATTAATGACCCAGAATGATGCACCCTCCAAAAGTGTTGTCCTCATGTGTGGGTGAATGACGTTGGAAAAAAACAATACAGAAGAGAAGTTAGATTTGCTTTCACTTTTATATTTTAATAAATCAGTATGTCGTTTGTCAAGTTATTTAGTTCATAAATAACAAATCAAATTGGTTTAGCCTGAAATTACTGCCATACCTCTAAAGAAGAAAACCTCTGCTCTAATGTTAGCAATAGCATCATAACCTCCCTGACAGCGATCAGTGGATGTCGTTGAGCTGGTAAAATCGAAAAGCATTAGAAACATGAATAGAGCACTGTACAAACTGCCATAATCATTATGGTACTTACTGAGTGGGATGTGGAAGAGGAGAGATTGGGATGTGAGGCAGATTGGTTGTGTGTGTAGCAACAGATGGGGAAGGAATATAATCTTGTCTTTTTCCTGTATGGCAAACATAATCAAAATGAGCCAGCATCACACATTAGGCATGTTTATATAATAAAAATAGGCACTATATTTCTAAAGCACACAAGACTTTGCGAGTACCATAGAGGGCTTGTATTCCCAGTATGTCATCAGAGGATAATGTATAGCTGTGCATGTCCCCCACGGGACCATAGTAATAAGGCTTCATAATGGAGTCATTAGAGGAGGAGTGCATTAGACCTAATGCATGACCAAACTCATGCACTGCAACTGTAAATAAATCTGAATTGCTGCTCCAGTCTGTAGGAAAAGAGAATGTTTAGAAACTCTTACAAACTTTGCTTCTCTTTTTAAAGACATGAACATTTAGGCATGTGTGAAATTAAATGCATACATCACAGATTTGTATTTACCTCCATAGCTCCAACTCTCTCCATCATCAAAGTGTGTGTCACCTGCAAGGTCTCCCTTTCCTGGGAAAAATGCATGTGCTAGCGTGCCACCTTTGCCATCGAAAGCATATCCATCCTCATGGTAGCCAGTGGCAAAGGTAATGTTGATGTCTATATGTGATGATGCATCGATCCCGTGGAAACGCAAAGGTGTGACATCACTCCATACCTGGAGGGCATAGCTCAAAATTAGCCTCACCAGCCTTGGGTGTAGAGTAGGAGACATGGACGGAGAAGGAAAATTGTGCATGCTGAGGAAAAGAAGTAAGAGATGTGGAATTGTTGGACATGATTATATAAGGACAGGGCTATAATTTATAATAATACAATATATTTTTATAATTAGATGTTTTTTTCCACTGATTTTACTGGTTTACAATCCATGTGGAGTACAAGAATTTTGTCTCTATTTATTTACGCAGAACTGGATATGCAGACAGCAGTTTCACTCTAAGTAAGAGTAAAAATTATTCACTCAGAATTCCCCAAGTTATAATGCTTTCAACATAAATATTGCTTTGTATGGTTTAATCAAATCTTACAACTTATATTGTTGTATAAAGATCACACCTCCAGGTGATGTCTGTCTTATCCCAGCTCAGTCCTGTCAGAGTGTATCTCCCCATGTTTCCTCCATCTCTTATCTTTTCTTTTAACACTTCTACAGAGCTGATGAAGTCTGGGAGAGAACAGCGAGGTCTGGCCATCAACTTGAGAGTGGCTTGATCTAAAGTTCAACAAAAGTTAAATCAGAAACTAACAGCAGATGCATATACACTTTTGATCTAAGAAAACGGGTTAAGGTAAAAATGAGTGTGGAGATAATTATGTTATTCACCCATTTTCCCAGTCTCCTCAATCCCAGCAAAACGCTGCATTTTACGGATAGACTCTTCAATGACCTCCCTTGTCTGAAATCGACCAATAATAGATTCTGGAGATGCCAAATACCCATATCGAATCAACCAGTCCTATAAACACAAACACACACACGTTTCATGTAGACTCTCCACATAATCCACGAACACATTTTATACTGTATAAATATCTCATTCCCTAACGAAAAGTTACAGCAGTTTTACAAATGAAAAATGGGGCGCAAAAAAAAATGTTTGTATAGATTGTGCAACGCTTAAAGCATGAGCGACTATTGGATCTCGTTGATCTCGTACATTTACAGCATAAAAGTAATGTTTTTGAATTATATCCGTAGGATTTAGGCAAATTATATTATTACTATTATTTTATTTTATATAGAGATTTAAAATATTCTTACCACTCCTCGTGCGTATTGATCTGGCAGTCGCGCAGGTCGCGCACTCACAACGCAGAGAAACGCAGCACATACTGTCATTGTAAAAACTGTCCCACTGCTCCAAACTGCGGTCATGGTTACTTAATATTACATCCACGATATACATACAACTATTCACAGTGCGTTGATAATAACATCTATCTTACGCATCTAGTAAAAATACGTCAGGTAGAAATAGAAAATATTTTAAGTAGCCTATTCTTTATCCACGCAATTCTTCATTCATGTTTCTTTCATCTATGATCTATGCAGTAGCCTAACGTTTCACATTACTTCCCAAGAGGCTGGGTGTTGGTTTAATCAATACACACACACTCTCTCTCTCTCTCTCTCTCTCTCTCTCTCTCTCTCTCTCTCTCTCTCACTCTCAGTAATAGTTTTTAACATGACCCTTATGACTGTATGTGTGACCTTCTGCATCACTGTTTACTCGTTGAATAAACTATTGCAGCTAAAAAGGGTCAAGAAGAAGTGAGAAAAACAAGTGTGAACACAGGAATGACAACAACTTGAAACCCTTCGCTTTTAATCAGTTCACATAGACATTGTAACAGCGTCTAATTCATGAGGTAAGATGGGGACAAGTATAATGACAGATATATAGATTAATGAATACCTCTATAATAGCAGCAAAAATTGAGAGAACAAAAGCACAGGATAAGCAGAGTGGAAAAGGATAAAAATATATTTTTTGTTGTAATAGTGTTAAGACCCCCTGATAAAAGGAAAGGGTCATGTGCATTGTTCAGTGATAAAAATAGACAGGATGTTTATGAGCTTCAGAATGGCAGAATTGAGAAACAGAAACATTAAAGGCATGTTATGGATCCTCAAGATGTTTGTTATCCTAATCATAATCAGGGATTCAGAGCACAGGATCAAGCTCCTTCAAGAACAGCACATCTAAATTGTTTAGGGACTGGATGTGAAAGTGAATATGTGAAACTGAATACATAACACTAATCTGTTGATGTTATGTGTCTTCTGCTAATGTGATTGATGTCCCGTTCAGTGTTTAGCTTTGGTTTTCGCTGCGCTCCAGACCCTGGCTGAAAGAATACTTTGCTTTATGATGCATGATCAGCGTGTTGTTGGCGAAGTAAAAGCTGTCTGATCGGGTCTCGAAGGGGTGGGTGATCATCTCCTCAACTGGAATCAGAGGATGGAACACAAAGTTTAACTTATACACTATTTATAATGAATTTGTGTAATGTCTATGCAGATATCATTAATGTAACCAAAAGGTTTATGCTGTGTGTGCATCGATGTATATAACTCACCTGTGTGTAAATCCAGATCTGGTAAAGTGTAAATGTGCTCACATGTGTTTCTGCTGTGTGGAATACAAAAACCAATCTCGAAGTCAAAAGTCTTCAGCAGTAGATCTTTAAAGTAATGGCGTTCAATCAGTCGAAATTTGTTTACCGCTTTACCGCCAACTGTAAACTCCAGTCTGCTCGGACGACAGAGGGAAGTGAGTGAAAAAAAACACATAAATCTGCTGTTGTGTATAAGTAATCATTATTTTTTATTTTATTCATAATTTTTCTCCAATTCTGTATGTGTGTATGAATGCTTTTGCAATATTTGGGTTCAGTTGTTCCAAATCTGTATAAATATCTTTGTTCTGATGAACACAGAGGAAGATTTTGGGAAGAATGCTTGTAACCAAACAGCCACCATTGACTACCATAGTAGAAAAAATTGCTTTATAAATGTCTTGGTTCTGTTGAACACAAAAGAAGATATATTAAAGAATGTAGGAAAGCAAACACTTCTGGGGCACTTTTGACTACCATTGTCATTTTTCCTATATGGTAGTCAATGGGGTCCATGAACTGTTACAAGCATTCTTTCAAATATCTTTCTCTGTGTTCATCAGAACAAAGACATTCATACAGATTTGAAACAACTCAAGGTCATCATAATATAGTTTAAGACTCATAATACAGACATACGTAGCTCCAATCTCTCTCAGATGTAGAAAAGCAGGAGTGAAATGATACTGAATGAAGCGACCTGCATCCAGCTCTATGACATCCTTAATTTCTGTGAAGATGAGAAAACGAGAAATTCAATAAGGATTCAATAAGGATGAAGAGACACATTCAGAGATTATAGATTTTTTTTGTATAACATCCACTAGAGGGCCACCTTATTAACATAAGCGCATGCAGTTTATTTCACAATTAGCTTTAAATGTTAAAAAAACTCATGTACAAAATACAAGTGACATGAAAGCACCCACTCCAGAAAAAAAAAAAACACACACGCAAACATACACTTGTCACACCTGTTGAACAGAGTCTTTTTATGTCCAGAATAACTGATCCACTCTCCAGGTCTCTGATTTTGAAGCGTGAGAAACTAATGTTGTAGATGTTGTCTTCGGGGGAGCATAAGTAGTCTGTACACATCAACACAAACATGAAAAATATTGTGGCAGCAAAATGTCATTTTCATTTATTTACATTATTTTAGAAGACTATTAACAAACTAAAAAGCTATAATTTAGCCTCAGCCAGGTTGCTTTGTTAATGGTGACCTCACCATCTGTGTATCCTGGTAGCCTTAGCACATACTGAGGAGTCACAGGGTCACCGGGCTTCCAATCCAACACCACCTTCTCTTGAGCTGCATGTTCTCCTCCTGCTGCAAGAAATCCATTCCAGTCCTCCACATCCCTCACCTCCCCTCGCTCCTGTTCTCCCTGTCTGTCTGTTATAACTTCCTCATCTTCACTCTCACCTTCTCTGTACGAGAACATTTCCTGTTGCATTTCTTCCTCACTCTGTAGCTCCATCACACCCTCACTGTCCATCTATAATGTATTTTGCCCAAATGTTTCCCTCTCGCACTGCTTCTCTGGTTTATTTACAAGAGTCAACTGTAGTCTGATGCTCGGTGTAATACACTCAGGTCTTCTCTCAGACAGTGCGTCTCAGTGACTCAGACAGATTAAATCTATCTCTAACAGCTAATCCAAGCCAATCCTCAATTAAACAACTACATTGAGGGGACAAAAAGGAATATGAGGTAGAGCGACAGAACAGAATGAATGTTTTAAAAAGAGACAGAGGTAGAATATAGAGTAAAAATCATTTTTTGGGTTAACTTAAAAAGAAATAAGTTACCTGTTAAAATTTTTAGTTCATTCAACTTAAAAATGTTTAGTTAACTAATGAATTTCATGCAAATAAGTTGAACCAACAGTTCTTTTTTACAGTGTAGAAAGAGGAAATAATTATTATGTATATATTGCAAAAAAGGAATCAATTGAAAGACTCAGAGAGACTCAGTTGCAAAAAACCTTGTTTGGTTAATGTTATGAATGTAACTAAAATAACAGGGTTTTGCTGTTTACTCGTTGCTTGATGTCTAATTTTACATTTGGTCCTAAAGAAAAAGTTCAGAACCTTTACATGACAGTCACAGCTTTCATATCAATCAGGTCTAGTGACATTTGTGTCAAATGCAACAGATAAAATATGCTGTGCTCTCATTGGTGTGCTCTGCACATGATAAATATGGATGTTTTTGTGTGTCAACAGGATGTGCATACATATTCTGTTCTTTTTCTGATGCCGATGGAGGGAAGAGGTGGCGCTCTGAACCACATCCTGTTCTACATCTAAACTCTTACTTCATCCCACTGTTGGCATGGTGATCAAACTGTCACTTCCTTATATCACTTCAACGTTTCGTCTAAATGAGCAAAGTATCCCAGAAGGCACCGCTGTAGAAACAATGTGATCACAGTGAATCCGGATGAGACGCCGTGATGAGCTTTAATCATCAGGTACGCCATATTTTATCTATTAAAACTAGCGAGAATTTAGATTTTGTAAGCAATAACATGCATTGTTATGCTACATTGTGACGGGATGTGTAATATCTGTGTTTTTTAGGCCTTGCCATATTAGTCGAGTGAAGTCAATTGAATTGAACACTGTTAGACATTGGGATGTACATTTTTATATATAAGTAACACTATATTTTAAATAAATGAATCACTCAATGATTTTTAACTTTAAATGCGATGCTAAAAAGAATGAAGTGATACAAATTTATGTCGTCTCTAACTTCCACATGAGATCTCAAATGTTGTCATGTTGACTCCCTCGTTCTGTCTTTTACAGAAGTCATAATGGAGACGATTTTACTGTCCATTGCAGTGTGGCATACACTCTTCCTCACTGCCTCGTCTCTTTATTTCAACACATCACCATCAACCACCCCGGCATACTACACTGAAAGCATATTTCCCACTGAAGCAACTACAGAAACAAACCAAGAACCCGCAATACCAAAAGATACGACAGATTTGGCTCCTCCAGTCACCACGACAAAGAACAGCACAATAACAACAGCGTTGACCAATGATGCACAAAGGCATTCAAGATTATCTCAAAGTGTTATACCCACAGAGGAAACAACGCCAGTGCATGAGCTCAACAGCAGCACTGAATCACAAAATGACACTATAGATGCTGCAAAAACAACAGAGAGCACTAGGGTTATGTTTAACACAAATACAAGTCTAACAGCCACTTCCTTTGCAAGACTAACATCACAAAAGGAGGACGAAAACGAAACAGGAAGAGGGTCAAGTGCACAAAACACGAGTTACAACAATGACAGACAGACCGCAGACATCTGGAATGCCACGACAGTCAAGCAGCCCA
The DNA here is from genome assembly GCA_026939265.1 of Oreonectes daqikongensis. Lineage (NCBI taxonomy): Eukaryota > Metazoa > Chordata > Actinopteri > Cypriniformes > Nemacheilidae > Oreonectes > Oreonectes daqikongensis. The sequence goes on from JAOTQM010000013.1 coordinate 7,192,344, forward strand.
CATCGGAACCGTTCAACAGTGTGCAAACTGTTTCCAGGAAAGAGTGGACAGTGAATGACACAACGAAGGCTGATAAAGAAATTTATGAAATGAGCTCCACCCAGGCAACATTTGCTAATTCGAACGAGGACACAGAAAGAACAGAAGACACAACGGGAAGTTACGGCCTCACAACTGAACACACGGTTCTCATGCACACAGAGGAACATTACACAACACCAAATACAACCGACACAACTTCTGCAATAATAGAAAACAACTGGATAACTTCACAAAACGTAGACACACCCATGACTATGACAGATTACACAACATTAGATGGCATGAATATTACAGATGCGCCTGAAAATCAGAGCTTGACACCTGGCATTGTAACGAAAAGTGGTAGACGCAAAGAGGACAGTGAAGTGAATGAATCTACGACACACAACATAGTAACAAAAGAAAACAGGACTCCATCAGTTACATTTGACACAACCAATAACATCAACAGCTCTATCGAAGCTAATTTTATAACAGACCACAACATAAATGCCACATCGATCATAACTGACCCAAAAAACAATGTGTTGCCTGAGTGTTTTAACACAAACGCAAAACAAACTCACTTTCAACAATCAAAACTAGTCTGCTTCATCACACTTTGGACTTTGGCAATGACTGCTTCAATATTCCTTGGAATAACTATTTTCCTGTGGGTCCGTCTGTCGGTTCTTAAAAAGAGGGTGAAGATGAAGGGGGGAGGACAAGTGGAAAAGGGAGGACAGAAGATGGAAAAGGAGAGCCTGTGGGCAGATCCCAAAGCATCAGTCCAGGAGAGAGTGGAATTCTGGTACGTCACTGGATCTACGTTGGAGGCAGACAGGAAGGAGAGAGGAAAACGGAGGGAGGAGAGAATTAAGCGGAAAAAAGAAGAGCAGGATAAGAGCGAGAATGAGTTGTGGATTCAGCCGAGAGTTACTGAGGATGACATTACAGAGTTCTGGTATGCAAATAGAAGAATGAAGGAGGAGAGGACACGGATAGGGTATTTCTAAAAAAAAATAAAAAAAGACTGCTCGAGAGTTGAGACGGTTCTACCTCCAGGCTTCTGCCTACATACACACTTTGATGGACACTTAATGTTAGAAAATAAGATATTGTTGTGTTATAAAATAAGATACTTCCTTTGAGTGTGATTTTCTGACTTGACTTCACTTACACAGACATGTTAGTTTATAAATAAACAAAAACTGGAAAGTGGCAGATGCATGACTTGAGAAGGTTTGCCCTCACTGTAAAACATGTTGCAGTTATGCAACAGTTTGCAAGTAACTTACTTTACATTTACATTTATGCATTTGGCAGACGCTTTTATTCAAAGGTTACATTGCATTACGCATTATACATTTGTTTCTAAGTATGTGCAAACCCTGGGATCTTTACAGAAAAAACCTATAAAATAACAGCATCAAGCAAGCATTTCTGGGAACCAAAATTCCTCATCCTCAGCCATTCCGTTTTTTTCTGACTTTTGGTTCCCAGAATGCTTTGCATGATGCCGTTATTTTATAGTTTTTTTCTGTAAAGATAAAGACTTGTTAATGTTTATTTATCTTTGAACAAACCGTTGCCAATAAATTAGATCAATATAAATCTACAGTAAGTTACTGGCAAACTGCTGCCAGTAATACTGTAATTTCTACAGAATTGTTTAACATTGCTGTTAAAGTGTGGGAAGCTCCACTTTAACCACAATTTTTCGCTCCACCATGACTGAACCTTTCTAGGTATATTCCAAAATTTTCCATTCTTGAGCTCACAAATGTGTTCACACCACTTTTCACCTGGCATGGATTTTTTTCTGATATTTGTTTTGAACTTTATTACAACAAACTGAAATATTTAGTGGAATATTAAATGAAGAAGTATTCTAAAGGCTTTCCATATACAGGAACTCCACACCTGCATGTATTCTGGTCTCTAAAGGACTAGAGGTGACTTGCCCAAGAAAAATTCTAGGGTTGATCCCCACTGATAAACATTTTTTTTGTAAATCTCCCAGCGTTGTCTTATACTTGTAAATGTTATCTTGTAAAAATGAAATAAAATATACATACTGATTATAAAACTGTGTGAGAATGTCTTTATGTAAATATATGATTTATTTAGTGAATGAAACCGGTTTTTTGACAAGACCGAGAAAAACATGTTAGAAAAAGGTGTTATACTAACACTAGGTTCAGAAAAAGGAAACGATACTAAAGAGGGACTTAACAAAGTAACACTATTAAAGTCCTATGATACATATAGTGTTCATGGGAAATATTTTCATGTTTTGATGGTTAAAGTGTATAGAAAGCAAGAGTGAGATATATATAGATTACATCTAGGCTAATTATTAGACCAACTTCTCTTTAAACACAAACTTTCACACTTCTCACAAGTTTGCAATAAAAGTATACCTCCACCCAACAAACACACACACACACACACACACACACACACACACACACACACACACACACACACACACACACACACACACACACACACACACACACACACACACACACACACACACACACACACACACACATGGTGTGTACATGGTACAGTTGTGCACACACAAGCAGTGTGAATACCACAATAAAAACACCCTTCAGAGATGCTTCCCATTACTGCCTGGGTTCTCTTTTTGTACTTCAGCTTAAACACGCAGATTAACATTCTGAATTTCACAAAGAACTATACGCACTTTACTAATCTTTTGGCTGTAGACCTTCTCGTACAGATGCTGGCAGTGATACGATGAGACCTTCAAAGGGAGGAGAAATTAAAGAGGGCATGTGAAAGTGAGAGAGAGGAAGACAAATAAACAGGATATTGATGTCACGTACATATGTGTGTGTGTGTGTGTAGGGTTTCACATGTGCAGTTTGGTACTGGCGGTCGGAGTTAGCAGTTTATTCAGGTAAGTGATTTCTCACATATTCACCAATAGACCAAACAGACTGCAACTGAGGGAGCCTGTGGCTGTAATGTTGTAGAAAGCTTGAGGACAGGTAGACCACATTTATAAAGAGATTAAAGAGAGCTAAGTGACTTTAATACCAAACCAGCACTTAAATTCAAGCAAACATGGTAGATTTGAAGTGAAATAACCTGTGGGTATGAATGTAGAGGTTGTGGCACTGTTCTCTCTATCAATTGAAACTTAACTCTCTCTAACAAATGATGTCAAATAAAGTCATTGCTTCAATAAATCAGCAATTGTTTATGTATGCATTCATCATGTACAATGAAACATGTAGCTTCACTAACTGTATCATAACTTCAATCAACTGTATACATACTGTAGAAATAGAAAGTTAAATTTTTACGCTGCGACATGTTTATTTCACAGAAGCTGAAATCAACCATGTTACACTGAAAGAGAGAGAAGATAAAAAGAGGAAGAAAAAGGCTGTGCAAAACTTTCCGGTTCAGATTCATGCAATCTTATTTCAGCAGAAGACCAATATGAACATGTTATATGAAAACTTTTGTCAACAGCTTTCCTTTGGATTCTAATAAGATTTTCGAGACTCAAACGTGGATATCCAAAACACAGCAAGACGACATTTTCTCACCCGAGCAGACCTATTACTTAAACATATCTTGCACAAAGATATTGGCAAAAATCTCATTGATTGAGTCACTAGTAGGAACATCATGAGGCTTTTTTTCAGTAATTTCCTGCTGTCTCTTGTTCTTGGATCTTGTTCCATGTCCATTCGGACGCAAGACCTAAATCAGACAGACACAACTACCATTACATTACCGAATAATGAGACTGTGAAAGCAACATTAAATGCTGAAAGTACCAGTGAGGTAATATCCGAAAATACTGTCACTAAACTAATGACAGTTACAGATGTTGTTTCTTCAGAGCCCACACAGGATTATCAAATGAGCACAAAGATGGAAGTATTAACAGATGAGGCTACAACACAACCTGCTTTTGTGACACCAAAATCTGTTCCTGAAAGACCAACCACTCAAAAAGACGACACCACAGTAGCTTTGGAAATAGTCACCAGCACTACTGTGACTGAATCAGCAACTTCAGATTCCATGCCAAGCACAAGTTTGCATGAAACAACCAGTGTTGACCTGACCAGTGCTGGACATCACCAATATGAGACCACCACAGCAGAAGTTCCCATGACTACTGGTTCAACAGAATCCTTCAACTCCACGACTGTTTCTAAACAACCAACAGACATGACTGAATCTCCGCCCATCATATCACAAACTGTGGACATGACACAGACATCTCTTGATGTTACATCAATAGCATCAACTCCAACTCTAATCTCCACATCACAGTCTCTTCTCGACCCTCCTGAACTTTCTTACACAGCATCTAGAGATGACTTCCTCTCCGCCCATTCCACACCTTCCACCACCGGTGTAAACGTAGGGGAAAGCATCTCCCCCCTCCAGACCGATTGGTTTTTAATAATCATAGTGTGTGCGGTCATCATTTGCGTGCTATTTGCGAGCATGCTTCTGCTCATCCAATGGCGAAAGAGAAATTCCTCTGGGAAGTTCGGCCCTGGGTACGTGAATGGACAAAGTAAAAAGTCCAAGAAGAAAAAGGGGGCAGAGAGAGATGCGTGGGCAGGGCCTGTGTATATTGAGGCTGAAGAGGGAGTGGAATGTGATGGAGAAGTACAGGGGGCTCTGATGTCAGGTGATGGAAACAGCCATGGAGATGATGTGGTGCTCAGCACTTTTGCTGCCCTGGAATCAGAAGACACACCTAATGGTGGAGTGGGCAGAGAAGGAACCGAAGAGGCAAAAAAATGGGAGGAGCAGGAACCTCTGCTTTATATAGATGAGGATGCGAAGGAGGATAACATGGGACAAACAGTGGGAAGTAATGACAGACTAAATGAGAAAGTAGCTAATGGAGAGAAAATGTTGAACGGAGGAGAAACATTCTGTATCACCACTGCTGTCTAACATTTTGTTCACTGAACTTTCTTTATCACACTGGCCATTTTGATGACTTCATTTGTGTCATAAACAAAAATTACATAACATTAACATGTAAAAAAAAAAAAAAAAAAACAAGATCTATGAATCTATTAGACCCAACTTAGATCTAGTGGCACATAAAATCACTTTTAATGCAAAATAATGACTAAATTTAGAATTTGTTTTATTATGTAAATAAAAAGTCTTTAATTGTTCTATTTCCTCGAAGTTTGACCTTTGTGAATTTTATTTTTCACTGTTACAAGAGATTTATAAAATGCGCATTTAAATTAACACATTTATTTTTTTGCTGAAGGAAGACAATAAATCTAAGCAAAATACTAAAAGTAAATACTGAAATAATGAAGCTAAGCCTGCAAAATAATAATCCAGGACAATATTGAACGGAAATATTTAAATACAATTTAATGTTGAAGTTATTTAAACAAAAAATTACATAAGTCAAAAGATATCATAGACAGTTATTTTAGGCTTTTTATATTTTGATCAAATATATTTTGGGAAACATTGGTAATAAACAACAATTGGCCCCATTGACCTCCATTGTATGAAGACAAAACTATTGAGTCATATACAGGTTTTGAAAGACAAGATGGTGAAAAAATGATGACAGAATGTTTATTTCTGGGTTACTTTACCTTTAACAGCATAAACATTTATTGCACTGGAGTACATGACCAGCAGATGGCGCTCCAGGCAACGTTTTCAACACAATAAAAATGTGTTTTACAGTTACCATGCCTTAAAGGGGCACTCCACAAAAAAATGAAAATTCTATCATCATTTACCCACCCTTAAGTTGTTCCAAACCTGTATAAATTTATTTGTTCTGATGAACAGAGAGAAAGACATAAACAGTTTTTGGTTACCATTAACTACCATAGTAGGGAAATTTACAATGGTAGTCAAAAGTACCCCAGAATTTTTTTCGTTTCCTACATTTAAAATATCTTATTTTGTGTTTAACAGAACAAAAAAATATATTTTTCCTACTATGGTAGTTAATGGTAACCAAAAAATAAATGTATACAGTTTGGAACAACTTGGTTGGTAAATGATGATAGAATTTTCATTTTTGGGTGGAGTGCCCCTTTAATCTCCCCAATTTTACACAGATCCTTTCCTTTTCAAATACACTGATGAATATAACAATCCATTTTTCTAACATGAACATTTGTAAAGGGATTGGGGTTACAAAAAGGGTATGAATGTTTTGAAATACTGAAGATCTAACTAAAACACAAAAACCCCTGATAACAGCCAATCTTCAAATGTGTGTCTGTTTCCCAGCTTATTATTCACACATCCATCAAGATTGTTTAGACTCAACCAAAAGAAAGAGACTTGAGAGGGAGAGCGCAAGATTCAACAGGGGGAGGGTCTTGGAAAGGAATTCTCTTGGAAAAGATTCTCTAGAGACCAGCAGGAGACGGGGAGGAGAAAGAGAGCGAGAGAGAGAGAGAGAGAGAGAGAGAGAGAGAGAGAGAGAGAGAGAGAGAGAGAGAGAGAGAGAGAGAGAGAGAGAGAGAGAGAGAGAGGAGGGCTGATAGCTACATCTGGAAGTTATTTGGAACAGAGCAGGAAAATAACCGATTGTAATCCAAGCAGAAAGACATTTAGACTTAAGGGACAGAAACACACTATCAAGCAAAGAAATACTTCACTTTTGGACATACTGTATTTTCTAGACAGAACAAAGTAAACTGGAATTACAAAAGGAATTGTGGCGACACAGAACAGGAACTTGAAGGATATTAAAACTCCAAGGAAAAACTGCGAAATATTTTGTATCACTTAAACGACTTAAGCTTTTATGGCTCCTGTTGCATAAACAGAGGAACTACAGCAGAAAACATCAACATATGAATAAACCATATACAAAACGACTAAAGACAATAGCAGAAGTTTAGGATTTTGGACAAAGTGAGAGCCCAATTTCTCTCCTGGAAGCTTTTCAATTACCTCCCAGTCCTTGTTTTGTTCTCCATTTATTTAAAGGTAAAGTACATTTCTTGCTTAAATTATGAAGATGGTAAATGCAGACATTTGTGTGTCATTTATGAACTGAAATCACATCCACCATTTTAAATACAGTTCAAACCTCTGATCTGTGCTGAAGGAAAACCAGCAGACCAGAGAAACCACGGCACCACTGATCAATGCATGTTTATGCAAACCTGTGATTTACTACGACAAATGTTTATTTGCTCATTTTACTCTTTAACGTGTTTATACTCGCATGAAAAGTGCCAGTGTTTTTGATCCTGTAGTGAAGGTCGGATTAGGTTATGATCTCATATGTTTAATTTACACAAACATATGGTCTCAATTTACAAAACCATTACATGCATACCAATGAAATCACATGTGCTGCACAACTTTGAAGGGGTTTAATGTTTACATTTTTTGCAACATCATATATAAAGGTGTCAAATTCTTTGTCTAATAAACAGGGGAAAAAACACCACCATGATTGTCTTTTTAACAGATGTTTATTATAAAATAGACGATATCACTGAATTCCACTACATTCTGTGAGTATGAAGTATAGAAGATACTAAACCTTGGAAAGAAATGTTTTAGTTTTGAGTTTTGCTATCAGCAGTATAACACAAGGGTGGGTTCTTCCTGCCTGGAAACAGCACTTCCTTTCTGAGTAACAGTGTGAAAGTTGCTCTTAAACACAAGAATGCATACATGTATATGTTGTCTTTTGATGACAATCCCTGCTGTTTCTGTTTAATGCAGAATGACTGTGTCACGAGGTTGCCTCTGCTGTGTGAAGTACCTCATGTTCATCTTCAATCTCATTTTTTGGGTTAGTACCAATTCCTTTAATGTTTAAAGGGTTCTTTCAAGTATCAGTGTGTCAGCTGATCTATGTTCAGTTCACCAAAATGGGAAAGTTCAACAAATGGCGAATCTAGACCTGTTGACTTCCTATTTTTCATGGAATCATGCTCATTCGTGTTCATGCTGCCCTTTTCCATACAAAGAGTGGCCAGAGGCCTGCTTTCACAGACAAAGCTCAAATTAAGCAAGAAGTAAACCTTAGTTAAAAAACATGAGATATTTTGAAGAATTTACATACAGGTATGACATTACATTAGGGTGAGTAAATGATGACAAAAAATGATGACAAATTTTGGGTGAATTATCCGTTTAAGACAAAAAATATGGCCCTTTTATATTTTAAGTCATTTTAAGTTCAGTTTTTAACTAGTAAAGCATGCTGTACCCTCATATTTCTTTACCTGTGCTCACCTGTGTTTGTGCAGTTGGGAGGGTGTGGCTTATTTGGTGTTGGGGTGTGGCTCACCTTCACGCAGTCCGAGTTTTCATCTCTCCCGTTGTCCTTCCCTTCACTCTCTGCTGCCAATCTATTGCTTGTTGCTGGGGGTGTCACCATGGTAACAGGGTTTCTTGGATGCCTTGGTGCACTAAAAGAACAGAGATGTCTATTGATGACGGTAAGTAACCCAAAACCTTAATGATGTCACTAGAATCTGTGTTTGCATTTCAAATATTTAATTGCATTCTGATATTTATAGCCTTTTTGACTCTTAACAGTTTGCTTAACTTTCCCCCACAGTTTTTTGTGATCCTTCTTCTCCTAGTCCTGACTGAAGTGACTCTGATTCTGATTTTAAGCATCTATCATGAAGAGGTGAGAGTCTAAGGTCTGCAAATACTTTGGCCTTTCCTGTCAGGAAATCCCTTTGCATTCTACTTCCTGTTTAAATGCCTCTCTCTTTCCCTCTGTTTTGTCTGTCTAGTTGGACATGAAAGCTAAGGAGGACCTAAAGGAGGGAATGAAAGACTATACTACAAATGAAGGACTGAAAAAATCCTGGGACAACATGCAGAGAATTGTAAGTTGGATTTGAAATGGTCACACACTGCGGGTGAATTTCTTGAACGTGAAGCATGGTTTCTGTCTCCTTCAGTTCAAGTGCTGTGGGGTGAGCAATCACACCGACTGGCACAATAACACGTCCAATGGAGATCTTCCTCAGTCTTGCTGCAGGGACAGTATCGGACCCTGTCATCGATGGGAAGAGGTGAGATAACAGTGGGGTCAGCTATGTTTCAAACATTCCTGAATACCACCAACTACTGGGAATTACAGCCATGTGTGTAAAACGAAGCCCAGAATGAACCCACCTAATATCCCTTATGATGTAATGTAGACATTACACTTTTCATTAACACAACAATTTATTTTCTTACCTTTTTATATTTCTTAGCCATGCTATGAGAAGGCCAAGAACTGGCTGCTGGCTAACATCACCTCAGTGCTTGGATTCGGAATCTGCATTGGAATCGTTCAGGTACCTTGTGCACAATGTCAGCGATTACTGTGAATGTCACGCGGGCTGAGATGTAACGCCAAACTGCATTTTCTCCCTCTAGATTCTGGCTTTGGTATTTTCCATGCTGATGTACTTCCAAATCTTACGTGCAGAAAAATACATGGACTGACACTTCCTTCGCCCCATTCCGCCAGGGGCTCTTTCGTACACAAATGAATATGTAATGAATGTTTAATCGGACTGAGAAACCTGCCTATTAGAGAAACTACACATGATATGAAGAAAATCCAGTGTTGCACTTACAAAGAGAAGCTCTGCTAATTCTCTCATAAATGAATTTACCTGGGGTCAATGCTAAATAGTTGTATGAATGAATGTATGAATGAATGAATATAGGGTGAATGTACACTGTAGGTGGAGAAAGTAAACAGTATTATTGCACTCTTTGTTTAACTGCTTGCGATGATCAAAGCAAATTTCCTATAAGGGGAAATAATGAGCGAGGTGATCTGGGTTCATATATTTAGAAATCAAAAACTTGTGATTGGTTTAACTTTAGCCATTTTGTTACAATATATGTCTGTTAAGATAACTGCGAAATTAAACTAAATAAAAAAATGAGACAACAACAAATGTTTGGCATCATGTATTTTGGTATAAAACTGCACAATAAAAATTCACATTGAAAGTAAAAAAAGAATAAATACATCAGCACAAAAACACGTTCAGTAGTGTTAGTTCACATTGATGTTCGGTTCTGCTTTTCCTCATAGAGATTGTGCTACATTATCTGCAAGAAGTCAAAAACTTTGGTCAATCGTACTCCTGGTTGTCCTTAAAATGCGCAACGTTTTCCTGTGAAGTAAAGAAACAGCTTACTTGACAGAACACTGCCACCTTCTGGACGAACATAAGAGCATTTTACAAATCAAACATATTGTATAAAAGCATAAAAAGTATAACGCAAAACCTGCTTACCCATCCTCCGTGACTCCTGAGCCAGGGTGCGAAGTTGTCCATGTAGCGCTGAGCATGCCCTGTCAAACGCTGCGTTCCGGTCGCTGTGATGACCCGTCGAGACGCGTCCATGGTGATGGCGAGGCGGCGCAGCGTAGGGCTAACCGGGGCAGGAAGGGGCGGCTCCTCGCTTTGACTGGCGTAAGCGTCGAGGAGTTTGGCAAAGGATGGGTAGGAGAGGCGAGTGAGGGTGGAGCGTAGGAATGGGTTTGCGTTTATCTAAAGCAATTAAGATAATGATGAGTAATAATGATAAACTATGGAACAAAAAAAGAGATATTTTTCTGAATCATGGGAAGGAAGGAAATGAGTTTGTTACTCTATTTTTTTTTTAAGATCATTACCTTATCATTGATAGCATCTCCCTCTGACGTCAATATCTGAACTAGCTGTTGAACCACAGCCTCTTTGCTTTTGTCTGTGAACAAAAAGAAGAACTGTAAACTGACCATCAAACAAAATAATACAATAACAATAAGCAATTCAGTAGAATTGCTGAAAATGTATCTTCTGAACACGTTTCATGATAATATTTTGGTCACAAACCAGCTTTGCATTACAGTACAACTAGAACAAACATTTACCTTCTGATTCAACTGACACGGGCTCTGGTTTAACTGGAGATTTCTTTTTTGTACTGTGTTTCTGTGCGATTCTTTCCAAAGTGTCTGCCACACCATCATAGAATTCACGAGAATGGGCTTGAGATAAGAGAATATATCACATATATCAATATAGGCATATGCATGTCATATATATATTGTTTGTCTGAAACTTACAGGGTGAAACAGCTGGTTCGGCAGGTTCTGGAAAACTTGCAGCACCTTTAATCGGCAGCGAGTCTGGCCGTTGTGGTCGAGGCTCTTCTTTCTTGAAAGACACTTTTTTGAGTAATTCAGAAAATGTCAGCTTCTTTTTTTTCTTGTGCTTGTCTACTTCTTTCCTGTCAATTTCCTCCTCAGATGCAGAGGATGGAGATAATCTCTCTTCCTAAGAAAATGTGTAAACACATTGTTTTGAACAAAAACAAAGGCATTTTCACTCCTTGTCTATTAAGGAAAATGTTCATCTGTTATCTTTACACTTTTACAGCCACTTCAATCCCAGTTCTGTTTTACCTCCGATTTCCCGGGTAAACTGACAGGTACATCTGAATGTCCAGACCGAGTCTTTCTCTGCAGGGTGTTGATTTGTGTCGGGCCAGTGATGCCATCTTTCTTAGCATGGCGGATCATGGATGAACGGGGTCTCAGTCTTTTTTTGATAAATTGTTTAATCCCATGTTTCTTCGCCTCTGCAGCACTGATCTCCTCATCCAAAGAGTCCCATCCATTTGCATCTTTCTTTCCCTTCTCTTTAAGGGAGGCGCTAAAAAAGGAAACATTTGAACCTTATTTTAACCATTGTATGCCCCATCATATACATCTTAAAGCGACAGTACACATACTGTCGTCACTGACAGCAATGGCTTTACTTTAGCTCTTTATTTCCAAACTATTTGGTTCCATCCTGTTAATTTCTCACCATTAAGTAAACATTCAAAGTAAAACCTGATCAGATCTTATTTCTGAAAGCCTGAAATACCCTGTAATACTTTCTTAAATAACAACACAAGCAATTCTATTTTAAAGATACAGAGATTAAAATATACTGCATTAAAAAAAAACTCTTTTGCCATGTCACCACATTCTGATATTAATTTTGATATGTATCGGCTTAATTTCTGTTATATGTATGTATTTTAATTTTTTGTGTCACCTGTATTTGTGTGGGTCTTTGTAAGCTCCTCCTACCCGTCCGGGTCGCTCTCCAGGAGGAATAGAGAGAGAATGACGCAGAAAAGACTTTAGCACCAACCGCGTCTCTGCTTTTATATCCAGAAGTGAAATGGAAGGAGAGGGGGAAGCAGGTCTGACCACCTTGTCTGACATTTCTGGGACAGAGAGGGGTGACTGAAAATGAGTCTAATATTTCAAAACAGTACAAAAAACAACTCCAGGAGATGTTCTGGTGACCAAATTTAGATTGAACTAAACAGTAGGGCCTGAAATCCTTATCAAGACAAAAGATAAATTGCGATTTAAGGTGCAGTTCTTATGTTTGGTCTTCACTGAAAAACTGCATAAAAGAAATATTTATTATTTACACAAAAAAAGGTCATTGTTATAGTAGTTTTGTAAAGTAAGGAAGTGAAAGTAAGTCTACAGTGAAAGACTATAAATTAATTTTCACACACACACACAATTTACAAGCTGGAAGTTCCAGTCAGTTCACCTCAACTCATGTACGTCACTTATAGTAGCAGCCTTTCAAATGTGACAAAACCAACACACTCAAAAATATTTGAAAAATGATGACCATCTCAGCACATCAATAAACATTTTAAAGCAAACAAACTGGTTTAGTAATGATTATTTTTAACCCTCAGATTATAGGTTGGCAGCATTGCACAACCTACAGCAAAGTGCTGTAGAAATCACATTAAATTTACTTGAATGACCTGCAACAGATTGTCAGAGAATTTACTCCAACCATGTGCTTACACATTATCTTATCAATAATAGATCACGTACTGAACAATTTTTTTTTTGTTTCCATTTACGTATTTAATTTTATGTGCAAATCCATATTTCAGAAAATGGCTTCAGAACTGCTGTGCTAGTAATCATACTCTCATTTCAAATGCAGCACTGAGAGCATTACCTTATGTATCTCACTTCAAGCTATTGTGCCCCACCAAGCCATGCAAATTCCACTTTAAGTATGCAATTGTTATTGATCAAATAGGCCACTTTCACAACTCCGACAGGAAGAAAACGTGATTCCACAGTGTGTGTTATTTTCACCTTCAAGGCCTGTATGAGTGTCCTTTGACCCTACATGTTTTTCCATGAACTAAACAGCTCTAGTAATTCTGTCTTTAGTATCAATATGACATAAAATATATCTGCATTTGCTACAACCATGAATGTACAAATCATAAAACAAGATAGACCTGTAGACTAGAAATCAATTTTTATGTAAGCTTGGATTTACATGTCTTCCTTATTTTTTTGCCCATGTCGTAAAATGTGAAAAGTGCTCATTCCCAGTGACGTCATCCAGTGGCTCAGAGCTTCTGTTTTCATACAATAAACACATGTAGGAATGCAGATTGTGTTTTTCCCCTGTCAAGTGCACACCAGATTTGTGCTTTTCTAGTTTCGGTGTTAGAGAAGTAGATTATTCAGATGAGGTTAAGGGTTGGAAAGACTGTGTATGTGTGCTAATGGAAAAAGTAGCAGTAAAATGAAACTATATATAATATAATCTCCCTGCACTTCAACCCAACATGAAAAAATTACTGTAGTATACTATAATGTTTACTACAGTAAGCTGTAGTAACATTCCTAGATACAATGGTGCTTTGAAAGTTACTAAAGTAATCATTAAAGTGTACTACAGTATTTAATACAATTTATCAATTGGAACATTCTACAGAATAATATAGTAGCTATATATTAATCATATATATTAACATCGTTTTTATACTCCAACATTATTACTACTATAAACACAATACAAAAGCCTTAATATACTTTACATTAGTTTACTATAATAAGTTAAATACTATAGTATTATTAATGTGGGATAATACAGACACGTTACTAAAAAAAACATGGAACTAGTTACGATGAGATAAAAACACTTTAAACGTCACGTCACCTATTCCTAATGATAGCTGTACATTACAATGATATGACTTACATACCTGGTAAGTAGCTATAGCCTGTTACATCGACGTCCATAGAAATCTGCTGAAATCGTCGCGATTCGTTTTCAACTACACCAAACTAAAGTACACTAAACAAAACAAAACAACATGCACCGCCGAGATCGATGTTATTGGAATACACACGAAAAACAACCAAACAAAACAGTGAACACTTCCACACGCGACGAGAAGCGATACTTCAGTGATCCTCTGTGTAAGTAATAAGTATCGGATAGTATTTGGAAAGTTCACATGTAAGTCAAATGTTAAAGTGAATCAAAATCTGTAGTGTGTAGTGGTGATTCATATCGACCGATTAGCTACACCACCCTTGTCGATACTAATAGAAACGTCCCTGCCGGTTTCACTATAAACTACTACCGCCTCGGTAACTCTGACCTGCGGATTGCGGAATGATGGACGTTGTGCGCATGTCACAGAGGCGTCAAATAGGACAAAGCCATTTTTCATATGAAGTTTTGGAAGTTCCACTATGTTGAAATGGGACCTATGAAATAAATTTGTTATAGCGTATTAAACTCAACTCAAATGAGTACAATGTACATGAAACAATAAAAACACTTTTTTATCACATACGTTTATTTTTAAATAACATCACATTTATCAGTCATTGAGAGAAGTGAGATATTTTTAGTAGAAGATATTATATAATAGTATAGTATAAAGTACAAATAATGGCTGTGACTCGTTTCGGAAGGCTGCGTCCTCCGGAAGTCTCATTCGAAGGCTGCTACGTCATCGAAGCTGTCTTCAAATGCGACCTTCATTCACAGGAATTCGGAGGACACATGAGGTGTAGCCTTCGTTGCTAGAGATAACCCACAATTCTTTGCGTCGGCCAACGTCTTTCATTTGAATAAACGGCAGCAGCTGCTCATTCAATCAATTATGTGGCGTTTAATTGTTAACAGTTTACACTTCCTTTTTTTTTTTACCTCAGCAGTTTAGTAATTTTAAACGTCTGAAAAAGTAATGCAAGAAAATATATTTGTTGAACTCTTTGGCATTGTTTAGGGTAGAATGTAACCAACTTTTTATTTCTTAAAACAACGCAATTTTACGGCGAAATCGTAAGTATTTGACGAGGTGGCCAATTTTGGCTAATTCGTATGAATTCGTACGAGCTAGCCACCTCGTCAAATACTTACGACTTCTCGTGAGATCACGTTGCTTAAAATCATGTAGAAATCATTTTAATTAATCGGACAGGTGTGAGAGCGCAATGTGTTGTCATAACAAAGTGATACTTCCTGTTTCCTTCTCCGCCTGTGTCCTATGAAGGACGTCTCGTTTATTTCTAAGTTGAGGATCCTCCGTATTCCGCAGAGGATGAGACCTCCGGAGCACACGAGGACGCAGACTTACGAAATGAGACACAGCTAATGTGTGTATTAATGACAAAGTAGATGATTAGTTAAAAAGTGAATGTGTCTTCCCTCAGCCCCCCCCAAACCCCGTCCAGCGTCATCTATAAACCAGACACTGGTACAAGGATTGGGAGAAACAGAGAGAGATAACTTGTCGTGAAACCAAAAGTTGTATGATGGATGTACATTGATAGTATTGTTATTATGCAAAAAAGTATGCAGAGAACTAAGATGATTCAGATTTGAATCTCTTCAACATCCAAAAGTGAGAAAGCAGGACAACTGAGATATTAGTGAGAGACAAAACACAATATGAGAAATGCAATTACAGAACAAATATATTTTTATCATTAGAAAATCACAGATCTACAGAATAACATAACTATTACAGACAGACATTACATCAAAATCTGTAGTTACCAAAGAGAGGCTCAACAGCAACATCCATCTAATCCAAAACTGACAAACCCAAATATCAAAATCTTAAAATATTAAAGTCTTAAAATATCAACATTGTCAGTGCAACTATCGTTATCACTACCTTGTTTCTTCTGCGAAGCTCCTTTTGCTCTCTAATGTCTTACCTCAGAGTTATTTCCTCTTTAGCAGAGATGATATGCTCTCAAGTCTGCACCCTCCTTTACATGCACTCTCATGTTGTCTGTCTTTATTTAGCTGTGCGCTCTCTTCTTCCTGTCTACCCTCTGACCTGTCCTGACTGCTTCTCCCTCTCTTCGTTCTGCACTCCCTCTATCTATCCTCGCCCGGCCACCCTATCGCCCCGAAATCACTGTTCTCCAGACCGCGAGCCAATAGGGAGCAACACAGCTGGGTGAGGCACTTCCTTTGTGACAGGAAACCAGCAAAGAACTCTCAGAGAAACACACACACCGGTTTGGTGGAGAGTTGAACGGCAATGTCTGAAGTATTTTGTGGTCATTGAACTGGAATTAAATGTATGCTTTGGCATCAGATTTACTCAAACCTTCGTATAATGTTGCCTGGTCTATGCACTTTGCTGTGCTTTCATCTTACAGGATGGCCTTCCACATGCACATATATTTATTTCATCAACTGTCAATGTGTGAATGCAATGTGGAGTTCACACACAGAGTGAAACTGTATTCATAAAAATAAAAATCTGTTTCTGTTCCAAGCAATGTTGCATGAGAAACAGAGAATGTGTTTATTCACTTGAGAACCAAAGGTCATTAATGTGTATGCAGAAGGGGGAAGAGATGAACAGATAGAGGGAGGAGTGCAGATGGACCGATGAGTTTGAGGGCAGGACACCCATAGAGCAAGCTGTGATTGGGGAATGGGGGTCTTATGGGAATTGAGAAGACGTGACTGTTGCAGTGACCTCTCCTCAAACAAAAATTTGCATGCTTTTGCTCTCTTTGTCTCCACAGTTTGTTAACCTCGGCTTTAATCAAACTCATTAAGGGTACAAAACGGGAGGATAAAACATGAAGATATGGGTGGAGTCAGACCTCTCAGTGTATCCGTTTTAGTTTCCTGAGAAATTCCAAAGACGTGCAGCAGATTTTGTGAAGTTTTATGCAATCCAAATGTTTGGATTCCGTTCTTGTTTTTTTCAGTATTTGACTGTATGAATATGCATTCTTTGTATGTGAGAGAGGAACACAAATCTAATGGGATCTTAATTAATCTTAGCTCATGTGCTATGCAACCTCCATATTCTGTCTGTCTCGGTCTGTATATGAGACCCCTGTGAGAATAACTTTGTCAGAACATTACTTTCAATGGGTGTGGTGATGTAAGTAACAAAAACAGGAAATCCACCAGCACACAGGCAGGAAATGCTTATGTTCAGTGACAGTAATAAGTAAACAGCCCAAACAGCAGCTAGTGAACCAATACACCAGAGAACAAGATAAAGAGTGAAATAGACAGACAGACAGACAGATAGAATAGATTATTATTATTATTTGGAGGCGCATTTAAAGACACACACACACACACACACACACACACACACACACACACACACACACACACACACACACACACACACACACACACACACACACACACACACACACACACACACACACACACACACACACACACACTAATGCATGGTGTTCATTTTCACTGTAATATTTTTTATTTCAATGTTAAGTCCACAAAAGGGTTCACACTATAATGTTCACAATTCTAATGTTAAATACTATAACATTATCACTCTGTCCTCTCTCTGCACACACACACACACACACTTTCAAACGTACACTTGTACAGTGAAATTCAGGGTCATGGGGTCTGACAGAAAAAAAAACATGAATATTACATAGAAGTGAAATAAAGCGATATTCAAAATCACAGTATTGTCCATTTAACAATTTACAGTAATAAATCATTAGACATTTTTCAGTATATTACACTTGATTGGTCGTGTTTGATTGTCTTTGCAGCCTTTTGCAACAATGTTTGATTGTCATTAGCTCAATTTATATTCAGTTTTGATTTTTATGACATAGTTTGTGTATTTGAGTGATTGTCACTTCTTATCACAGTTTCAAGCTTGATTGTCATTGACTGTTTTATATCCATGCAATAATATTATTGGCTTGTTTATTCCTTTTTTGACTTGTAACAGGCTCATACCAGACGTGTGTTGAAAATCTAAATTTATTCTGAATAATTTTACTGTTTGATATCTACAGATACAGTTTTTTACTTATGTGGGCAGTTTTTTGTACTCATTGTTGCACATTAGTTAAACAATTTAATTGAACTACACAAGGCAGGGTATCAATCTACACTTTAACAGGCCTTCTGAATTATTCATGTAAAATATCCACCATAAATTGTTAAGAAAGATAACCAGACTAGTTTGTGCCTATACATGTGCAGTTCTACACGTAGCTTACCAAAGCTGTCTTCATTATATGTCATTAACTTACATAGACTGCTTCCCTGATGTGAATATGATCTAAATCCATACGGCTGTTTGGTTTGTTGTCTGGATTTTTTGTAATATTTAGTTTATAGGTTGACGTTCAAATTGTGCTGTTCAACACTCTGCTGGTTTTAGTCTGTTAATGATAAGATATGCTGTTTACTGAAGTCTCGTCCAGTACTGACTCAGACCTTGTCCCAGCTCCTGGTCACTCCCCTGAACCGAGGTCTGGCCCATTGTAGAAACACCGGGAAAAAATCCTGAAAGACACAGAGGCCTACTATCACATTTTTTCACAGATAGCCACCACAAGGGACAACATTTAAAATACAAAACAAAACCACAATGTGAAAAATCCACAACTGCACTAACCTGTGTTTGCACTGGCCGTGGGAGGCGGCGGGAGGTGGGAAGAGGTGTAGGATGAGGAGTCAAACTTACGAGAAAGAGGGGGCAGAGCAGATGGGGAAGGGGGCAACATACAGGAATAAGTTGGAGTAGACTGAGAAGGTAAAGAATAGAAAAGAGAAAAGCAGAAATAAAGAAAAAAGATCAACTTCATTGTATTTAACAAATCAATAGAAAAGCTATATATTTTGTGTTTTTCCTTATGAATATGCAACCCACATAGCTAAGTGTTGAAGATTACTCTGTGGTTTTTACAATGTTCCACGGTCCAGTAATAGGGTGTGTCATGCCAAGATATGATAGAAAATAAGACATTAGTTTACCTGAGATGTCATTAAACGTGTCTGATGTGATGTGTCTTTCGAAAGGGTGGGAGGGATGATGGAATAAAACTGTACTGTTGAACTGTTAGGCTGCTGTAGCCTATATGTTCATTTTTAGAAACTGCAAGAACCCGATCTATCCTAATAGCAGCCACTAGAAGGCGCTGTTAGGCCATTCTAATTGAAGACCTCAAATCCACAAAGTCCTGCCTAGCTGTACCTTTCAGTTGCGTAATAAGTGCGTGTACTAGCATTTCTGTCTGCATTATTTACTGTTGTAGAAGGCATTCACTGTTTTGCATTCTTTAACAAAACAAAAATGTGGATGCTGTGTTGTGTTTGAGAGTGCATCATTTTTAATGATCATAAAAGCAAATGTTATCATGCATCTGCCAATGAAAGTGCAACAATTAAAGGAAAATAAAAATGATATTATTATTGCAATATTTTAAATAAAAAAATAAATTATTAGTGATCACTGCATGATTTAAGTAGCCTACAGATATATTACCAGGTAAACTCTTAAAAGTTACACTGTGGTTATTTTATTTTCAAATGTTTATGTAAGTAAAACAAATTAAGTAAATCTAAGTAACTCAAATATTTCTATTAGCATTCACCATAAATATTAAGTGTATAATCAAAATATAATGTGTTAAGAAATACTTATATTATTTAAGTTAATTTAATTAAAAGAAATATGTAAATTGTAGACAAATTAACTGTTGGATTTTAATCCTTTTTTATAGGTGCATGTGATTTACCTGCATACTGGAGAAGACTGACAGAGAGCCATAGCCTGAGAGAGATGAATCACTTCGACTGTGCATTGAGCCTTTTATAAAAAGAACACACAAGAGTATGGAAACCGAAGGGTGTGGACAACAAAAGGCACCAAACCACATAAGAATGAAACAAACACTACTGTAAACATGTTTTCAATAGCAAACAGGCCGTTCATTCTTCACTGAGCAAGGTTATATGTAGCCTACATATAAAGCTATATACCTGAGCTGTTGCTGTGATGATATACAGGGGAATTAAAGGAGGTGCTCAGTGGAGTGTGCGTCTGAGAACAGGAACTCGCCCCTGATCTCCTCTGGTTTCTCAGCTTCTCCTCCCTCCTCCACTTAGCTCTCCGATTGGAGAACCATACCTGTCAATCACCCAGAGTTTCAATATGGGTCAGTGCATAATGGGCAGTCTCCTAATTTATTGTTTCAAGGCACTGTAGCTTTAACAAGGTCAAAATGTTAAAGAAAAGAGTTCATAAACATACTTCACAAACAAACCATTACCTGAATTCTAGCCTCTGGAAGATCAATTTTTGCTGCTAGTCTTTCTCGAGCAAAGACATCTGGATAATGTGTCCTTTCAAACTCTGGAGAATACATGAATATCAGAAACAATCAGAGACAATAAAAACATCACCAGATTGTCTTATAAGACCTAAAAGTTGCCTTTGCATTAAAGCACGGCCTGAGAAAAGGTTATGAGTCATACCTTTCTCCAGGGCATCTATCTGCTCCTGGGTGAAGCTGGTGCGGTTCCTCTGCAGTTTCCTCTTCAGCTGCAGGTGTAGCTGAGACTCGTCCACCTCATCCCTCTCTCCTTGTACCACTCCTTCTCGTGCCCCGGACATCTGCACATTCAGATCCTCCACGCAGCCATCTATAAGCCAAGCATAAATCGTGCATGTGAATATCTGCATGTATGTGAGCTGCATTTCAGTATGCAAGTGTAGACTGTCGCTATGAAGACAACATGTGTCTAGTGTACCACTATATTTGTGTACAAAGCAGCGAATATTCGTATGATTCTGTAATGTCTGCTTGTTTACGCTTTCCTGTAGTGAAACAGAGGATGTCAAGGCCAGAAACCGCTGTTTGAATGTGGTGTAGCTATTGGCACCCTCTGTTTGTGCTCAGTCATGTATATAAATTGCAGGATCCCCCAAAGCTATCACACACAACTCAAATACACACAAGTACAAAAGCATCATGCCAATTTAAAACACATGCCAATGTCCAATTGACTATTTTTTAATACTCACACACCTGCTCCATGTTGTGTGGTGATGGTGTCGGGCGGATGGTACCAGTTGTTTGGACCAGTCCAGTTGGAGCTGTTTTGTAGATTCAGCATGGTCAAATTCTCATACATCAAATATCACTTACGAGAAAGCACTGATCCTCTCCTTCTATCATTCAGACAACTCCAACCCTAAATACAGAAGGAAAGAGAGGTTACAACCTTAAAAATGTTATTCTAACTTCAGTAATAATGTAATGTAATGACCTTCACAACCATTTTGTGACCCCAATTGCATGATATATCAAATATAACTAAACAATACAAAAGAAATTCTAGCTTTGTAGGATTATTGCTTAATGCTCTCAAATTTGTTAGAAAAGCATCTACTACGTAAATAAATGCAAACGTAATGTAACAATATATTGCCTTTCAGTATTGGTGACTAATGTATTGTAAACCCCTATCTCTTTCACATGTACACACACATTAACCCCACAGATACACACACACAAAGAGTTCATTACACACATGCAGCGAGTAATTAAGAAGTACAGAACATCTAGTCTGACATCGTTGTACACACACGCATGATTGGAGAGACTAATACTGTCAACTAATGTTAACTACAATACACACAGAGACACTCACACACTACACAACACAGAAAGAGACACACACAATCCTACAAAACAAAGAGACAATTATAGATGCACTGCGCAATATGACACAAATGATGTTTTTCAACTGCAAACGTTGATTATGAAGCGAAACAGAGGCAACACCTAAAGTGCAAATAAATATAATAATAACCAGCATCTGCATATAATGTATAGAGCATCTTTCAACTAAATCAACAAATATTGTTGGATAGATATAGGAAAATACTATTGTGTCCACTAACAAAAATGGAAAGGAGGCCATAATCATAAAAATCTACAGATCTTTCCATCTAGTCAGAGAGAGGTTGCTTTATTATTTTGCATGTTTTGATCATGGTCTTCTAAAGAGAATGCTAAACAAAATGTTAAATGCTCTTTCTTTTAATAAAAGTGTCTGATAAATAAGTAATGTAATGATTAATGTAAATGTAAACAGAAAAAGATACAGAAAGAAAAACAGCATACCCTTCTATTCAAAGAAAAATGGCATTGCATTCAAGGTACACCTAACGTGTGTTCCCTTAAGATTGAACCCACAATGTCGGTGTTGCAAGATTCATTCTACAGCATCTGAGCTACAGGAACACTTTTACAAAGTGAACACAGCTGAGGACAACAGAGAAGTGTGCTTAACACTTGTTAAGCTTGTAAAGTACCTGTACTTGCAACCAAATTGTAGTTATAATTAAAATTATTAATGCCAAAAATAGATAATTATCTAAAATAATATTTAAGAAGAGTTAAATATAAACCTAGACACATAGAGGAAAAGGTTTGTCACATTTTTTAAATGTGATGTTGTTACTCTTTCAATCCAAGACTAATACAAGCACACAAAACAATAATTTAATTTATTATATAAAATGATGTTGTGTATGAATTAAAAAATGTCAAAGGTCAAGTCTGCAATATATTGTAGTGAGGATGGTTGGAATCATGCCACCTTTAACAACAAACTAATCTCTAAATCATTTGTCAGATTTTTTCACAACTGTTTTTTAAATAAAGAAACTAACCTGTCTGTTTGTCTGTCTCTCACTCTTTCTGTTTGAAGTGAAGACATATTGACTCACCTGGTAGATGAATGAATTGAAAAAGTGGTCCACACTTGCTCAGTGTCTCTATCACTTTCTGTTCATCCCTCCTTCTCCCTGCTCACTTGCTTTGTTAATGTTAGACTGTGTTTGAGAGAGAGAGAGAGAGAGAGAGAGAGAGAGAGAGCATGGGAGGAGAGGAAAGGGAAAGATGTAGAGAGTTAGACAGGGCGAAAGAGAGGAGGAGAGGGAGGGGCAGTGGGCTAGAGAGAAATGCATCTGCAGGCACTCTGGTCCTTGAAGCAATGAGGGGAGAGAGAGAGAGAGAGAGAGAGAGAGAGAGAGAGAGAGAGAGAGAGAGAGATGACACACAGACTCAGTGTCAGTGTCAGGCCTGGACTTAATGCCAGGAAAAGGGGTGATGAAGAGAGAGAGTGAGAGCGAGAGAGAGCGAGAGAGAGAGAGAGAGAGAGAGAGAGAAGAGAGAGAGAGATAGAGAGAGAGAGAGAGAGAGAGATAGAGAGAGAGCTCGATAGATATCTCGATTCTCGAGCGTAGAGCTAGCGATCTCTCGCTCTCTCTCTCTCTCTCTCTCTCTCTCTCGATCTCTTCTCTCCTATCTCTCTTCTACTCGAGCTCTATAAGAAATACTATTTTGACTGGCAGTCATCATATAATAGCTTATTAAAAAAAATGTTGTTTTGAAACTTAACTTCAACTAACAAAGCTTTACAAAGTTTAATTTAAAGCTTTTCCTTTCACGAGAGGAAAAAACATACTCAAGTTCTCCATGCCCTGATTTTGCATGCAAACATGAGTAAAAACTTGCAGACCTCTGCTGCACACACTCACGTCAGAGTGTATACGCCGTGTTTACCCGCCACTGCACTTTGTCACAATCCCAACGCCATATTTGCATATTTTATTGGATTATCTTTAAAACCAAAGAGCCTGTGACACTTGAAAATACAAGAAAAAACATAGACAGAGAGAAAGAAAGAGAGGGAGAGAGGACCAAGTGGCTTTTAAAATCTTCTTATTAGAATGAGACCTTTAGAATAACCTTTTTATGATCAATTAAAGAGATTCTGTCATCATTTACTCACTGTCAAGTTCCAAATCTGCATGAATTTTATTGTTCTGCTGAGCACAAAGAAAAATGTTTGCAACCAAACAGTTCTGGGGAACTATTGACTACTATAGTAGGATAAAAAAAATTAGTAACACTTTACAACAAGGTGCTATTTGTAAACAATAGTAAATGCATTAGCTAACAATTAACCATTTTGTTTTTTTAGCATTTATTAATCATTGTTAATGTTAGTTATACTGTCAACACAGTTATTCATGTTAGTTCATGGTTCCCCGAACTGTTTGGATTCCCACATTCTTCCAAAAATATCTTCTTTTGTGTTCAACAGAACAAATACATTTATAAAGGTAAGGAATAATTCAATTTTTTTGTCTTTTTTTATACAAATTAGGACATGAATTATAATTGTTTGCTATTGAACCTTTTATTTTGCAAAGACTATGACAAAAAATATTTTTGAAAAATCACTCATCTTAACATTTCCTTTCTTTACCACCATACCAATTCAATCTTTTTACTGAATATCTACTTGCATTTTGCGTGTTACTTACACAAAGCTTCATCTTGAAACTTTAAATAAATTACTATTGTGCTTTGCTGGAGCATTTGCTCATTGTATGAAAAAGGGAAGAGTGAACATCCTCTCTTAACATCTTCTTTTGTGGTCTACAGAACTACAGGTGAGTGAGTGAATTATGGCAGATTTTTCATTTTTTGGCCGAACTATCCCTTTAATGTGACAAGCTACATCAGGTTAACAGACACTGCCAAAGCACAGACAACAACACGATACACTTAATGTGGCATACACACGACAGAGAAAGAATGGCAACAGAACGAGAGAAAATAGGAAGACATAACGAGGCCATGGATGTGTCTTTGTAGAAAAAAAGCGAAGGAAGGGGGACACGGAGGGCACAAGAACGAGAGACAGAGGAGGCAGAGGAGAAGGAGGGTGCCAGCTTTATTTATTTCCGGTTGACAAAACTCTCCGCTCTCTTCCTCTCTCAGCCTATCCCCCGCCTCCCCCCTATACCTACATCTCTCTCTTTGTCACTTGTTCAGGGGATTCATAGAAAAAGACAATGACAGGAAAATAGACAGAAACGCACAAATATAAACTAAGAGCATCTTTCTTTGAGCAAATCACACAAAAAAATGCAATCTGGGATTATTTTTGATAAATATCATCAAAGAAAAAACTAATGAGAGCAGATCCTAATTAAATGTTGCTAATATTTCGTGTCAGTGTGTTCCGCACATGTGACGTCGAGTTTGTGTTTATTATGTGTGCTGGTGTGTGTGAGTACGTTCCTTCGGGGCACATTTTTCACTGTCTTGTTAGTTCATCCCTGTCACCCTCTCTCTCTCTCTGCTGGGGGGGAGGGGGAAGAGAGGTCACCATAGCAACAATGCCAGGACAAATTAACATCAAGGCCTTTAAAAAAAATCTGTGAACATGTATGAGAGTGCATGTATGTGTGGTTAAGGTATAAGCCTTGTTCTTGATATCCCGTTTACTGCGGCAAGGGCCTCGATGTTAATGCATCAATTACAAATAATTCATTAGGCCCACAAACTCTCCATCACTCCGTGTCATCCGCTTCGGTCCTGAGCACTTGTCTTCTTCCTTATTTTGTCGTCTCTGCCTTCCCATTTCCTTTCCCATCTCTCGCTTTCTGTCTCTCTGTGTGTTGTTGTGTGCCCCCAGGCTACAGAGTGCCACATCCTCCCTCTCCCCTCCTCTCTCTCTGGCCCTGTCACCTTCAATTGCTCTATGGTAGTAGACACACAGCCACAGGCAAAGAGAGAGAAGAGCGGGGACACACGCATACACAGACAGAGAGAAAGAGGGGTGAGGACTGAGGGAGGAAGAGCTGTGTATGTTTGGAAAAAGACAAAAGGGGGAAAGAAAAGGGCAGGTGTGAAAAGTTGTGCAGATAAGAGCGCAACATGGAATAAGGGATTCGTGAGGAGGGAAAGTTGACGATGGTAAAAGCATCCGTATGCACAAATATTTGAATGTCTCATTAACCAAGTTATTACACAAAGCTTATGGGTTCTTGAGCTTAATTGGTAAAAACAGCAACATCTGTCAATGCCAAGGTTACGGGATTGTTTTAACACTTTGTTACTTGTATAAATCATCATAATATAAATCATCATAATGTAAAACTTTCTCAGATTTGTGTGACACTGGACACTTTTTCTGCTAAAGTTAAGAAAAGTGGCTGCCTAAATTGGGGTAAAACAGAGGGTAAAAGCTTCAGCTTCTGTATAAAGAAATGATTTAAAAAAATTAAATGGAATAAAGGTCCATTTTAAATGTAGCTACTACTATAAGCTATACTTTAGGGATTGGGCTCTGGGGCTAAACATGTCAGTTCTGAAAAGGTGATGTTCTCGTTCTCAAATTGCTGAAGCATTCTGGCTAGACCATATAAACCCCACAGTCTAATTTTCAAATTGGCATGGATTTATTTATTTGTAGAATAAGTGATCCTGAGGACATCCAAGCATGTTGTAAACATGTTATAAAAAATAGCAGGAATACATTTGAAATTCATGAGGATCAAACTTATCTCTTGCCTGCAAATCTCTTGATTTCAAGATTTTTTTTAATGAAGGCTAACTTTGATAGTTATCATTTTGAAACGTTATTTGGTTACATACACAATATTAAACAAATAAATTACCAATATAAACTATGGTTATTTAGCCTATATTATGCACGTTAAAAGCACGTTATCTGAATATAAAATCTTAAAATGCAAAATTAACGAATTAAACGGCAATGACAGCGATTCATCCAACATCCATATTTTGACTCATTTAAATGACTAAATCCATACATATTCTACACGTTTATCTCTTTAAACGTGAGTCTTCCAAACTTTTTCGGTTTGTCGAGACGCGCCTGTCTTGATGCGCGTTCGCGTGTCAACGTGGCGTTTCATAGCCAGTAGAATTTAGAATTTCGCCTGGACCCGCCCACTATTGTCCTCCGATTGGATGTTTTTCACGTCAATATAGGATTTTTGTGGCACGTAACGTCGATCACTCCGCCTACTTTAGTGTGCACTTTAAAGAACGGTGCCAACGCGTACTCGTCAACTTAAGATAAACGGGTGTACTCAAGCAGAAATCACGGCAGGATTGGTAAGCATTATCTAAAACTTTAACATTTCAAATATTTGTATCGAGATATTTAACTGCATTTGCAAAGTTGTGGTTTAAACTGTGGATAAGTTAGGGGCTTTTCAATGTTTTCAATTCAGCGCAATGCAAAACAATATTTGTTAACTTCACACGTTTTCTGTTTATGATTAGTCTTGATTCTTATTATTTGGAGGGTTTAAATAAAACATAAATGTTCATT
Organism: Oreonectes daqikongensis; assembly: GCA_026939265.1. Lineage (NCBI taxonomy): Eukaryota > Metazoa > Chordata > Actinopteri > Cypriniformes > Nemacheilidae > Oreonectes > Oreonectes daqikongensis. The sequence goes on from JAOTQM010000013.1 coordinate 7,219,697, forward strand.
ATTAATATCCATTTTTGATTTGACAATTGAGCATAAAAAGTAAATAATAATGTAATTAGTTTTGAATTTATACCACTTACATACTTTTCAAGTAAATTTTTAAAGTCATGCACTGAGAAAACAGATCTCTCTTTTTCTCTTCCTAACACACAGACACACATCAGGGAAAATATGCAGCTGCTCCTTTTGGGAACACTTGCCCTATTTGTTGGGGTCACAGTTACAGTGCCTGCACAGGAGAAGCGTGTACACCGTCAGCATGACCTCAGCGACCACGCTCACGATGATGCTCATAGCTTCCAGTTTGACCACGAGGCCTTCCTGGGCAAAGAGGAAGCCAAGACCTTTGACCAGCTGAGCCCTGAAGAAAGCAAAGAGAGATTGGGGTAAACGTATAAGATAACAATTGCAGAATAATTACCTTTCCATATAATCTCTCAGTGTTTAAGGTTTCTCTTACCTATTTTTTATATTCTCCATGTAGAATGATTGTGGATCGTATCGACACAGATAAAGATGGTTTCATCAGCCATGCAGAACTCCATCACTGGATTAAACACAGGCAGAGGAGATACATTGAGGAAAATGTGGACAAGCACTGGAAGGACTATGACCAGAACAAGGATGGGAAGATCGCATGGAAAGAGTATAAGAACACCACTTATGGATTTTACATGGGTAAATGAAAGAAACACTTGAATTTGGGCGAGGCATTAAAGGAAAAAACAATGTTAAATGGAAGATAACTTTTATAACTAAAATATTTTTTATAACTAAAATCATCAAATTCAATTTTGAATTTTTCAGATGATGAGTTTGATGATGTTGATGATAAGGTGAGTTACAAAGCCATGCTCACTAGAGATGAGAGGCGGTTTAAAAATGCAGACCGGGATAGAGACGGCGTCGCTACCAGAGAGGAGTTCACTGCATTCCTTCATCCAGAGGAGTTTGACTATATGAAAGACATCGTGATACAGGTGAGAAAATATATGGATATAAAAATATGGATATAATGGTAGAAAGGTAAGGTAGAGGATGTTTTATAGAACTGACCAATCCAAAGTCCTTTTCTGCTTTATCCTTTATTTTTAACAGGAAACAATTGAGGACATTGACAAGAATGGTGACATGAAAGTTGATCTACAGGAATACATAGGTAAGTATTTTCACATCTAAACAATCATCTAATAATCAGATATGACACTTTGGTGAAAAAAATAAAAATGTTGACAATTCTGTTCATTTTACCTCCAGGGGACATGTATACTGCTGAAAATGGAGAGAATGAACCAGACTGGGTCACAACAGAAAAGAAACACTTTTCAGAGATTAGAGATGTTAACAAGGTATGTAATTGAAAGTGAGTTAGCCTATGAATCTGTGCCTGTGAATGGGAGAGAAATTCAGCAAGTTCATAACATGTTTGCCTTTCATTCCTTTATGGTTTGTGTTTTTTTTAGGATGGTTTTCTTGATGCCAGTGAAGTAGCTAATTGGATTCTTCCAGGAGAGGTGGACCACGCTGATAATGAGGCCAAGCATCTCATTCACGAAACTGATAAAGATAATGTAAGTGACACTCTGGGCTACGTTTTGGTGATGTCATAAATGCAAAAATGAATCAATTTTAGTTAATTTAATTAATTGTTCTTTTCTTCTATCTGTCCTCTTCTTTTTAATTTACTACCAATGAATCACAATGGACTTGCAACCATGTAATTGACTAACCAGGATGACAAAATCACCAAGAAGGAGATTCTGGCAAACTGGAACATGTTTGTTGGGAGCCAGGCGACTAATTACGGAGAGGATCTCACCAAAAGACACGATGAGCTTTAATAATGTCATATATGGGTCTTGGGAAGAAAGTGTGTGTGGGGTGGGGCTGGTACATTATTGGGGCATTTAATGTACCATGTACATTACCAATGTACATTATAATGTACATTACAATGTACCAATGTAACATTTACCTTATGCTGTTGGGTGGGAACATTTCTCATGATTTTAAGAACAAAACTAAGAATATTCATTTAATGAGTCAGATAGTTTTATTTATAGTCAAACATTTCATACATTACTGTTTACAGGGGCAACACAATTTGATCTAAATATACTTTACACACACATATATATATATAAATAACAATCACATTCCTTTTGAACAGACATGCCATCTTATGTAGTGTAAAGCAAAGCAAAAGGGCTCAGAGATGCTCAGCACTGAATACAGGGCCAGTTGCAGATAGACTCACTGTAACAGGCCTGTTTTGACTGTTACATACTTCATTTCACATCAGTGGTCTGTGATTTCACATTTAACACCACTTACATCAAGCGAGGTGTATAGGAGGGTGCTGTAGGTGGGAGGAGACAAAAGTGATTGACACTATATTGGTGGAAGATTTTTCTCTCTGTGAATTCTAAATAAAGCCATGTTGGTTTTTGGATTAATTTTGCAGTGGGATTTAATTTTAATCCTCTTGCACAGAAGTAGAAAATTCAGCTCTACATAGAATAAGATTAAATCAAAAAAATCTTATGAAATCACCTTTTAAGCTGCAGAACTAAACTATGGTAATATACAAGGTAAAGTGTGTAATTTTTGAAGTTCGGAAACTTTCTCCTATTTTATCCTAATGTGCAAAGACATTTCTAAGTTATTTCTATGTTGATCTCGGAGTAAAAGTTTAAACACAGTGGCACTGCTTTGTTTCTTTTTGATTAGCTCGACATGGCAACATTTGCTTAACCAACAGTTCAGCCTCTGTTTAAAACCCAGTGACGCAGAAATACACACTTTACCTTTACCAAAATTTGTTCTTACATTCTTAGGACGGTCGTCTCTCTATCAGTGAGATCATGGATAGAATGGATTTCATTAAGGTCAGCACAATAACTGATTTTGGGACCCTGGTAGTGGACAGTCATGATGAGCTTTAGCAACACAACCACAACCTCAGTGTCTCAATAAACTATTAAAAAAAGACAAGTGACTTCTGAAGTGTGTAAAATGAATGGTTTATTTAAAAAAAAAAACTTAAAGACTGTATCTATTGCAAATGTGTCACATTAATTAAATGTCACATTATGTTTAAAGAATTGGGAAAAACAACTTGCACTCCAATTATCCCTTATCAAACTTTACAACAAAAAGCAAAAAAATGAATGAATAACAATATTTACAGGGGCAAAGTATGGAATATCTCCAATCCTCTCTTATGCTTGCATGACGGGTCTGGCCTCTTTAGCTTTAAGATCCACTCCGGAACCTGCAAAGCCAGTCCCACCCTGCCAAAATGCATAAAGATTTTCAAATTTAACCACTGTAACATGACTGGAATGTATCAACACTCTCTTCTGCACTTCTATTACGCACCCTCTGCATGGGTATGATGTCCTTCTCCTTCAGTTTGTCTCCAGACACTGGATCAACCATGTCTTTCCGTATGAGCTTCTCTACACACTCCATCGTGACTACAACTCCACTTGGGGAAAGGCAGTAAAAAGAGACACAAAGTGAGAGGAAGGATCAAGTATATAAAGTCACTAAATATTATCTAATACTATATTTAAAAAATAGTGTAAAAGTCAAACTCACGAGGGTCTGAGAAGTGCACAGGGCACAGAGTTACCAAGTGTATCTTTGGTCACCGCACACACATATCTGTCCTTAGGAAAGCAAAACATATTTAAAACAGACCTTACAGAATGTATTTCATTTTAAATCTACATTTGATCACCTGCTGGTGGCAAACTATAAACTATTAAGCTGACCGCAAATGTTAAACTCAAATGCAAGTGCAGTTCTAGAAAGCGTTATGGAAGAGAAATGGGCTTGGTCAGCTACTTACTTGGCGTGTGAGGAGGGCCACCCTGTCCAGACTGGGGTCCAGGGGAGTGAAGCGTACAGGAATCAAATCACTCATCTTCAAGGGACGTCCTGACATGGGGCATGATACCGTCTTTGACTGAAAAAGCATCAGAGGGGAAAACAGTTAACAACAAACAAGAACGTCCAAAATATATTTCATTTCACATGTATAGATTAATCTGCACATGACTAATGTCATATTGGGGATAAACTTAAAAAGAGGGACACTAAAGCTTTGACACTAAAAGTTACCCAAACATTTCATAGGACCAGAAAAAACAAACAAACTTATCAAGGGCATTATGACCGACTAAAAGAACACTTGGCAGAAGTTGTACCATGCAAACGGATTGCAATCAAACATAGTGTCTTGTGTAACGCTCTACAACAACAGCAGAGGTTTAGTGACACAAGGCTGGCAGAGAGAAAGAAAAGTGTATGAAATATATAGTAGAACTCACAGGTTTTTTGAGTAAGGTGGGCTTGGCCTCTGGAGTGAGGCTGGGGATCCAGAAGCTGGGCAGGGCTGAAGCAGAACTGGACTCTCCTGCTGAAGAGTTAGAACTGGAGGAGCTGGCTTGGTTTCCTTCATCTTTAGATTTATCTACAGACACATCAGATAATACTGTATCAATATGTGTGTAACTGGAGTATAATTTAAACATCCTTGTGACCTTATTGTTCATACCTGAGGTAAAGGGGTTGATCGGCTTGGACACAATGTTGTTCTCTCTCTCTTTGAACTTCTCTGCTCTCTCTCTCTCCTTGGACTCCAGCTGGCCCTCGCTCTTCAAAGCCTGTTTCTGCTTCTCATATGCCTACAATAATATTTACAGTAAATGTCTACTAACCATGTTTTTAGCAGATTCTGCTTTTCGTTTATATTATCATAGTATTACTACAAAGAAGCCCATGGTTAAACTATGGTTATTGTGGTGAGATAATAACCAGTGTGTTGTACTATTGGTTTTATTACAAATAAAACATAAGGTTTTTATGGGTAAATCACAGTTTTTGTAGATTTAGAGTAAAACAACCTTCATTTTCTTGGCAATCTCTGTCTTCTGATGAAGGATGTATTGCAGAATGGCTTCTTTATCATAAATGTATCCGTCTTCACTGCCATAAGTGAAAATAAACACACTGATAAAATCGAAGCTCATAAACACATTGGTCGTCACTATAACTACCAAGAACTAGACATCACAGAGTTTAAAACAACAGCTTGTAAAATAAATCATAAGAGAGGAATATAAGCGAGGTTTATACGTTATGACAGGGTCTCTGCAGGGCTGTAAGGACAGACAGCAGCAGTCAAAATCTTTGATCGCATCTTTTCCCAAACGCAAACTCTGGGTCCCATAGCCGGACGAAGCTGAGCAAGTTTAGAGAGACGCACAATACATGTCATATTCCTGCGATACTATCATTATGTCATATTTTGTTCATTATTGTGTGTGAAACAACAAAACAAACACGCCGTTACTTCAACAGCAAAGCAGCTATTACCGGTATCTTTCCTCTTCTCGTGATAAGTGTAAACAGCTCCAGCTGTGCAGTTCTTTCCATGTCGAGTCATGTTTGTCCTTCACACAATACAATTATTTATTATTTTTGAGGGATAAACAGATTTTTAAACAGTACCGAATAAAAACAGAGGAATAATTCCCCAACAAGACGATAACGACGATTTCTTTACCAGGAAACTCTTATAACAGCATTAAACTACAGACTACAAAACGGAAGCACATATGTATTATGCACATGGTGTTGTATTATAGAGAAAATCTGTATAAAATATCTAAAAAGCACAAGGAAAAGCGAAGAAGTTTATTTTTACCTCTTATGTTCAGGAACCGGAAGAAATCTGTGTGCTTCATTTCCTGGGTCATCAAGAATTTCAGAATAACAGCATGTAAGGGCCGTGTCACGTCATCTTTATGCTGTTTATATATATTTTACTATCTAAACACACTCGATAATTCCTTTCATAGTTAAGGAATAACTTATTGTTGATTTATTTTAAACAAATTACTTTTATTACTTAAAAGTAAAAAAAACAATTTGATCATTATTAGTTATTATTTGACTACTTTTATTTTTCAAAACCACTATCGGTGGTCTACGTAAAGTAGCCTAATTACAGTCGTTTTAACATTTAAATTAATTACGTCTTTATAAATCACTAGCCCAATGTTTTTAATAGTATTTTGACAGCATTAGACAATAAACTTACACATAAAAAGTCCCATTATTTTATTCGATAACATTCAGTGTCAAAACAACACAGTTAGGTTCATATTTTATGTTAACAACAAACCTGTTTCAAAGGAAAACAATTGTTACTTAGTTCATTTAAACTTAATTCAGGATAATTCAAATATTTTAATTCCACGAGTAATATGTGTTGACCAGAGTGTAGCGTGAAATGTGTTCAGATTAAAAAGATAGAAATAACGTATCCACAATAAACATATCGCTACAATGTAAATCCTAAAGTTTGTTAAACGGAGCGCCCAAGTGCTCGTTCCTCTTTTGGCCACATGGTGGCGACAAGTGGCCTTAGTTGTCGTCATTATCGTCATCGTCAAAAACGTCGGCGACAGTCCTATAGAGAAAACACGCACATTATTAAATACTTTTATATTTTACATATATATATATATATATTTATATTTTTACAGCTTTACATTTTTATATTTTCTTACTTGTAGATGGATCCAGACACCGAGTCGACGAAACCACCTTTGAAAGAAAAAGGATTTTATTTAAAGATAACTTGACTTTCAAATGATCAAAATAATGAATCAGTTCATGTCACCCTGTTGTTTGGTCTTTGTATTACCTGGCTGGCAAAGGGTATCACAGACAGGACAGATGTAGCATTTTCCACAGTCCTAAAAGACAGATAACAAAAATGCTTAGGCTACATCCTGATGCTTTCATGGAATAAACACAACCATGTCATTTGCAGAGAATTGTAAAATCTGAGTTAACTAATTAAGTAGGCTTTATTCATTAATACTGAAAAGTTCCATGTTTTCAACTGATAAAAGTAGATATCTTACATCACAGAAGTCGCAGTGTTCTGAATCATCTCCCTTTTTACATGGGCACTTATCACAGCTGTCACAATGCTGAAAGAAAAGTTACATTAAAGGTGTAACCATGAAACAATTATTAGAATCAAAGCTGCATTGAATAGGCACAGCTAGATTTCTATATCATAAAAATGTGTAAGAGGCAGGTGTTGGCATGTTGCGATAATGGATCTTACCTCACAGTGGGCACAGAAAGAGCAAATGGATCCTTCATGATAATCATCGTCATCATCATCATCTGAAAGAAATGTTATTAGTGGTTGTTTGTTTGTCATCGTTATTGTTGTCAAATCAGAGTGAATTGGTTACTTTCTCTTATACACCTACACATACACGACTCACCACACATTCTCCTGTGTCTCTGTCAAACTGCATGTAGCCTACATGGATGTGCATCTTTTATAAACGCATTTTATTTAGTTTATATTTCTATTGTTTATATTTATATTTTATTGCATAATAATTGTATTAAATCGTGTAACTTTGTCGCATTTAAATTTAGCTTGTTATCCAAAAGAATCTGCAGGGATTTATTTATTCTTTGCAGATGTGTACCGGAAGTTAAGTTTGGGTCACAAAAGCGTGCATGCGCAGTAACGTTTGTTTATGTTTTTGCTTGGAAATCGTCTACATCATTACATTATCACTTTAAAATGCATTCATAGTTGAATGTAAATATACTATAGTTTATATAAACCACATATGAACCATATCTGTTTTATAGATATGTTTATAGAATACATAGGCTATTCTCCATACCAGTAACATGTACAGCATCATATCAGTTTCTGATGAGATTAAGATAAAATATTTAAAACATACTATGACACACATTTATAATATGTTTTATGTTTAAACTCAAATTAACAGAGGTAGCAGAAATTACACCGTGTAACACAGGATCATTTGATTTATTCGTTTCAGAGTGGGGGTTAAGAGATGTGATGCTTTGTACAAAACACCATCGTGCTACTTAGTATAATGACAAAGCAGATATTACACTAAACAGAGAATGGAGAAAAAACAAACATGAAGAAAAATAAAGCAAAATAAAACACGTACAGTACCAACAAGTAAAGGATTCAGTCTAAACAGTCATATTCTTGCATCTCCTGATAGTTGCTGTATTTCCTGTTTCCCTCTGATATTTCCTGTTTGTGTATGTGAAATATGTCAAAGATGAATGAACATTCTCTCTCTTTTGCTACCTCTCTGCTGGCATTGGCACAGATGCTGTTTCTCCCTTATGCTTCATAAAATAGCTTTTCCCTATTTGCCCACTGTATGTTTCTGAGACTGCTGCAAAAATGTTGTTCTTCTACACTAAATGGATTTACCAATGTAATGTCAATGAGAAAATACAGAGTAAAAGTTTCATTTGTTTGTAAATAATGAAAATATACATTGAGAGGGTGTATTTTAAGAATCCTTTTGGTAAGGAAAATGAAATAAATAGCATAAATAGTGACAACATGTACATTTTATAAACCTATGTAGTAGATATATAAATAAAATACCACACAATGACTTAAAAATAAAAAAAAGACAAAAACGAGAGATCAGAACAATTTTTCTGTGTTAAGGAGAATCTCTACAGAGAAAGAATGAGATCTGAGAGATGTAGTGAAAGAGAGAGAATCGAGAACCAATCTGTCCAATCAGCCTGCCTTCCTATATTTCCCCACAACCATCCAACATCCTCCTGTCTTTCTCTCTCTCTCTCTCTTTCGCTCTCTCTATATCGGTCCCTAGTATCCCATGTTGCTCTCTGCGGTACAGATTCCCCGCTACATCTGCCTGTCTCTCTTTCTTTCTCTGTAGTTTCACATGGTGACACAAATCCAAGAAAAAAATTCCAAATTCATACAGGACAATTACAGGGATGAAGGAAGGGTGGAACCCGCTCTTTCAAACGAGACAAAAATCAAAGAACGATCTGATCTAGTGGGCCAATGTGAGGCCTCGGGCTCAGACTGCAGCGCTGGGTTTGTTTTTTCTCTTTTCTTTCTTAAGTCCTCAGTTCATAAGCACTGTACTGTACTGCGCATCAGGACTTGAAGCAGTCCGCCTTCAGAGGGCCCACAGAACTCAAAGCTCTATTTAGGTAGGGAAGAGAAGACAGAGAGAGTCAAAGACAGCCAGGGTGATGGACAGCTGGAGAGGGGAGGAGGTGGGGCTTTTTGCTAAGCTCGGAGTGATCTGATTGGATAATAGGACTGACTGATTGGACCTCAACTACAGCAGGCCAAAGAGCAATATTTTGTGGAAGAGCTAAGGTGAAGAAAGAGGGAGTGGCCAAAAGGCCCCCTTGCTCCTCCCCTCTCTTTCCCAAATAGGTGAAAAATAATTATGGAGGGCTAAGAGAGGGGGCGCATAACTGAGATATGAGAAAGGATTCTACACTACGCTGAGAGCAATTTTACGTACCTTCGTGGTCATCGTCGTCATCATCATCGTCATCATCGTCGTCATCATCGTCGTCATCATCGTCGTCGTCATCATCATCGTCATCATCATCATCATCATCATCATCGTCGTCATCATCGTCGTCATCGTCATCATCATCGTCGTCATCATCATCGTCGTCATCATCGTCGTCATCATCATCGTCGTCATCATCGTCGTCATCATCATCGTCATCATCGTCGTCATCATCGTCGTCGTCATCATCGTCGTCATCATCATCATCGTCATCGTCGTCATCGTCATCATCGTCATCGTCGTCATCATCATCGTCATCATCATCGTCGTCATCATCATCGTCGTCGTCATCATCATCGTCATCATCGTCATCATCGTCATCATTGTCATCATCGTCATCATCGTCATCGTCGTCGTCGTCATCATCATCGTCGTCATCATCGTCGTCGTCGTCGTCGTCGTCGTCATCATCGTCATCATCATTATCATCATCATTATCATCATCATTATCATCATCATTGTCGTCATTAGCCATCAGGCCTTCCTCGTGGATGAGCGGCAAATCCTGGGCTTTAACTGAGGCTGAGGGGGCCAATGGTGTCTGGAAAGAGCAAAGCAGGGCCAGCAAAAGCCCCAGCAGCAAACTTCTGAGAGTAGCCATGACTGGTCAGGGAAGTAAATCCAAACACAGAGACCTAAGTGCAACGCTCCTTCACGTGCACCTGTCAAATCAAAGCCCCTAAGCGGACACCACCTAGATCCTCTTGAGTCTCACACACTCACAAACACACTCAATCACACGCAATCGCACCCTTTTGAGGTAGAACAGGTGATGAATTGAGTCGTGAGGTCCGAAGTATTCCAATAGTCCAAACGCTTGTCCCTAGTGACAGAAGAACACTACGGGATCCCTTCAAAACCGGGTGTCTGTTGGGTGTCCTACAATCACAGACAAATCACAGACAAATAAAAAAAAGTTCCTTCTGCGTTGATTTAGCGTTTTAAGACTAAGAAGAGCCTTGTGGTGGGCAAGGTAGTGTCTGCAGCACGGACCTCACTAATGGTGCAGAGACAGACAGACAGACAAACTCGGGGGTAAAATGAGATGGGGGCGGAGGCCATAGGACATGAGTGACAGGGGCAAGTGCTGGAAGCCTTAACAGCTACCGCTATCCATGCACTTTAGGCTGGAGGTGAGAGAGAGAGGCTGGTGGCATACAGTACTTTTTTACCGTCATGAGATGGTGGGGTATAACTTTAGAGACGGTAGTGGGGGGCGGGGTGGGGCTCCAAGGAGAGGATTACCATATATTGAGAGAAGAGGGTGGAGGAACGGTCTATATCAAGGAGATGAGCAAAGAAGAGAGATTGTTTAATAAATCCAAATGTGAGATGAAGATATCAGCACATACTTCAGAAGTATGTTCACAGAGGTGAACGTGGTACTGCAAAATGCATGTCCACCCCGCATTTTACCGCGCATGCATATCATTAAATTCAAAGTATTTATGAGTTTATTCTTTTGTGACCTGTTGGTCATAATAAATTAAGTTGTCAAGGAATACATAAAAATCATAAAGCTGGGCCTGCCCACATAGAACTTTACTTTTATTCTTTGAAACAGCAGTCTGTCAATCTTGGCCGTGACAGTAACGGCCTTCCGACTCTCTGCCACTCATGTGTCCTCAAAATAGTACACCGAAGGCTCGGTGGGGTGTGATTCTCTCTATTTAAAACCTCGCTACAACACAGTCAGGGTAATGTGACCTTCCCTGGCACAGTGCACCACTGACTCCCCATAGACCTGCTCCACAACCCCCAGTATACCACACAGCTGCTCCTTCATGTATCTATCCACAGTATCTATAGTCCTTCTCGAATTCTATTCATTTCCTCTTTATTCCTTCTTTATCATATGTCCCTTTCAACTTTTATTTGTGTAACCAATAATCAACCAAACAGCTGTAGTGTCACTGTATGAGAGGAACAACATTGGCCCCCTTTGACTTCCATTTGTATAGACCCAAAACCACTGACAATTTTCTCAAAATATCTTCTTTTGTGTTCTTCGGAATAAAGGCTCATGTACAGGTTTTGAACAACATGAGGGTAAATAAATGAAGACAGAATTTTTATTTTTGTGTAAAATATAAAGGGACAGTTCACCCAAAAATGAATCACTCAGTTGTTCCAGACCTGTATATATTTCTTTGTTTGGTAGAATGCTTGTAACCAAACCCTATTGACTTCCATAGTAAGAAAAGTGACAATAATAGTTAAAAGTGCCCCAGAACTATTTGCTGTCCTAAATTCTTCAAAATATCTCATTTTGTGTTCAACAGAACAAAAAAATATAAAGTAATTTTTCCTACTATGGAAGTCAATGGGGTCCAAGAACTGTTTGGTTACAAGCATGCTTTGAAATATCTGTGTTTTATAAGAACAAAGAAATGTATACAGATTTGGAACAACTTAAAGGTAAGTAAATGATGACAGAATCTTTATTTATGGGTGAACTATCACTTTAAGTCCACTACTAAATTTATAAAATAACTTCTAAGAATCCAACCCCCTTATATTTAACTATTCACTATTAACTAAAAAAAAGAAACAGCAGGGAGTTGCACCAGAGGGGTGTAGCAAGAAGTTAAAATGCAGTGTGGTTGAAAGTGGATATGTATGCAGACATGCCTGCAAGATATATGTACCCAGATCATCTTCTCTCCTTTTATCCTTGTCTTTCTACTTTATAGAGGACAGCTGAGCTTACGTGGCCTCGCATCTGTATTTGACCCACTTTATTCATGATGCAGCATTTAAACAACACTGTTAAAAAATTCAGTAGAAATTACAGTATTACTGGCAGCAGTTTTTCAGTTTTTTTTATATTTATCTAATTTATTGACAACAGTTTGTTCAAAGATAAATGAATATTAAATATTAACAAGTCTTTATCTTTACAGAAAAAAACTATAAAAAACAGCCTCATGCAAAGCATTCTGGGAACCAAAGATCTGAAAAATGTTGATAAGGATTTTGCCTCCCAGAATGCTTTGCATGAGGCTGTTATTTTATAGTTTTTTTCTGTAAAGATAAAGATTTATAAATGTTTAATGTTCATTCATCTTTGAACAAATTGTTGCCAATAAATTAGATCAATGGCAAACTGCTGCCAGTAATAATGTAATTTCTGCAAAAAATTTTAACATTGTTGTGTAGAGGAAATGAAAATGCCCTTGTTTGTATTTAATATATTGTATTTTTACATTATTTTAAAGTATTACTGTCAAAGGCTACATCCATGCACAGGTTGACATTAAACCTTAAAGCTTTAAAGGTTAATTATGACAAAATGTAGTAAGTAAATATTCAATGGCAATGTATTCTCTCAAGCAACATTTTAAACTACAAAAATGCCTATGCATGCACATAGATTCCGTTCTGAACACAGCAGCACATCCACGTTCACAGCGAGCGAACAGCTAAACCTGGGCTGAAATGATGTGCTGATTTAGCTTCAGTCAGAATTAAGCAGAGATCCTTAAAAGAGTTGAGCCACCCCCCCCTCCGGTTACAGAAGATGACAACCTGATCCTGATCTGGCCTATGCTCTTGCCATGTAAGGCTTGTAGGAAACTATAAGGTCATGCCAACCTAGGAGTCAAATGCTTCTCAAAAGGAGACAGGTCATTAGAAATGGGCAATAGTAAAGAGAAGAAATACAAATCAAAGAGGGAAATACAAAGATAATTTTAAAGTTATTTGGTCAATTTTACAATGTAAATTATCTTTACAAATGTAGGCTTTCAGATTAACAGCATAGAAATAACTTAATTTCCAAAATGCAAAATATATATGCAAATAAAAATTATAATGGAATTTACAATAGAACATGGTAATATGGACATGAAACATATGATCAATAATGAAACAATAGCCTACTTTTTTCCGAAGAGTAAAATAAAAGTAATGATTTATAAATTCGATGACCATAGGCTGTAAACTGTCTTTTCTGTACCTGAGAATTTTTTTAATCACATTTAAAACAAAGTAGAATTGCTTAGAAAAGCATATTTTAAGTTCAGATATTTACACAAAATAATATGTTTTAAAATATATTCTTTCATGTCTACCCTGTTTACATCAGCCCTTTATTTGCAAGCAGAGAATAAAATGATGTAAATATAATGCAATGCAAAATGTAAAAGGTATTTATGAACAATACATTTCACATTTATTTTACATTCAAACTTTTACCATTCTGGCACTACTGTAGGGTTAACTTAAAAAAGTAACCTTAACATTTTGAGTTCATTCCACATAAAAAAAACATTAGTTAACTACTGAATTTCATGCATACTTGTTGTGATAACTTATATTATTAAGTTAAATTAATTCAACATTTTAAGGCAGCAATGTTACTTAATTTTTTAGGTTGAACCAACATTTCTTTTTTACAGTGCTCTCTTTTGTTTCAAACATATCATATAATAAAATATCTATTCAAAGGATCAAAACTGCTGTATACAACCAGTGTCGTATCATTTTTTTCTAAATAATAAATACACCTGTCCCTTATGAAATGTTAAAAACCTGATCCAAAGAACCTTTGTCAACATGAGGTCAAAATACATTGCATACAAATATTGACACATAAAAGATAAAAGCTGAAATGATAAAAATATAAAGTTATTTTTAACCATGACCTAGAAGAGAGTGCACAAAGTATTTGTGTGATGAATAGGTGTTTATCAGCATCCGGTTCATTTTCAGCTTGGAGAAATGGGAGTTTTCGATGATACACCTGAAATACAGAAAAGATCAAGTTGATACGTCATTACGACAACATATTTCATTAAAGCCAATGCTTTAAATACTGTTACAAGCAGAAGTCAGAGAACATCTTTATTGAGCACATACCTTTGACAGGAGGTGGAGATGTGTGTTTTACTAGATCACTCTGAGACACTGCCTCCACTAACCAGGAGAGGGCAGTAGAGCAATACTCCACCTGAATAACAAGAAAAAAATATGAAGATATCACATTTTGTATTAAACTTCAAGTGTTCTCTAAAGCTCAAGTTCATTAATAACAGTGCTTGCCCGACAGCTTTGCAAATATTTTAAGCAGATCTGCATTCTACAGAAGGGTTTGGATGTGGGGGCAGTGCAGTGACACAGAGAATGACAAATGGCTCTTGCTCTGTGCTGAGCAAGCAAACACAACAGCTGCAGCTCAAATTAGGCAAGAGTCACACTATTATACCACCACGGTGAAAAATGAACCAGGGCTTGGGACAAAAACGCAGCTACATACTAGTAACTAGCAAGGCCCACGTGTTTAATAGCGCAGGTAGACAAGTGCATACAGCCTCCACTAACCTCTGACTCCAGCTTTCTCAACCTGCGATCGTGATCGCGTATCTCCACCATCTGCTTCAGTACACCATCCACCCTACAAACACATATAGACACGGACAAACACACACGCTGTCAATCAAGAAGCAAGTGCCAGATTCAGCAGGAGTTGACAGTCTCCATGTCTCCCCCTTCATATGCACAGAAACATGTAACAGGAGCTTCCACTGTGAGGTTACTAAATGCCCCCGGGTGTGCATTACAAACAAATCTGCAGCCATGTTCTCAAATCGGTATAGAAAACAAGTTGGAAGTAGACGGCTTTAAATAAAGTTGATAACTGCTGAGAGTAGGAAAGGAAAGATAGAGGAGTGACTGACTTTGTGGAGGTACGTTTGAGTCGCTCGGAGTCACTATCTCTTTGTTTCTTGCCTTCCGTGGAAAGCAGGTTCTCTTTCAGCATGGATTCCCATGTATTCAGCCAACTGGCCTCTTTGCCTTTAAAATTCAACACTAAGGATAAAGATACATGCTGGGTTAAAGACAGATAGGATAGATGCAGCATATAAAGACAGAATGTGATGCAATGGAGTCAAAGGCAGCAAACAGAGTTTTAGGATTTTCGACGTAAAAAGTAAAACAAAGAAATGTTAGGATATAAAATTAATACAACATTTAAACATTAATGTTCACAAATTAAATGTAAGCAAGATTGTGACATTTGTTGTCATGTTAAAATCAAAAGGTCCGATTTTCAGAGCTTCCACTAAAAGCACACAAGATGCTCTCTGGAACATCCTGACATTAAAGTCCCAGTGAAATAAAAAATCTGAAAATGCATTTCTGCCCTGAAATGACTATCCCATCTCAAATAACATAAGTTAGACAGCTTGGGCGGAGCATCGGTTAACTCCTCCCCTTCAACTGTCAGTCTGCTGCCAGTTTCCTTTCAAAATGCAACAGCAGTTTTTATACATCCAATCAATTTGCAGTGAAAAACACATGCCACGCCCTCTAATTTTCTCATTTGAAATTCCTTTTCACTCGGAAATGCGTCAAGAGTACGGAAGTAAAAACGATCGCAAATTCCAGTTCACAGGGACTTTAAAGTCATAGTTCACTGAAAAATGAAAATTCTGTCATCACTTACTGCAGAACACAAAAGAAGATATTTTGAAGAATGTTGGTAACTAAACAACGGCGCGACCCTTTCACTTCTATTGTATCAACACATAACCAATGCAAGTCAATGGGTTCCGCCGCTGTTCGGTTACCAACATTCTTCAAAATATCTTCTTTTGTGTTCTGCAGAAGAAAGAAAGGCATACAGGTTTGAAATGACAAGAGGGTGAGTAAATGATGACAGAATTTTCATTTTTGGATTTCATGTATGATGGTACATGAGGAATGAATAATGGCTGCATGTCTCTTTAAGAGGGAAATACATAAAGAAATAACATACTGAAGTGTTGTATTTTAGTAGAAGGAATTCTTCGGATGACCCTCTTGAAGAAGATATGCAGGTGAGAGAAGATGATGAAGGGTGGGGCGAGGCAGGGCCGGGAGTGATATTCCACGATCAGGTTATAGCGCTGAAACTTCCAGTGCACATCACTGTGCTCCTGAACCTTATTGAATGTGTAACTGTAGACATCATAAAACCATGATGTAATGAAACCCTGTCAGCCGTGACTATATTCACAATACAGCATTTCTTAAAGGCGGGATATCCGATCTCTGAACACGGCTGTTGTTCTTTGAAATCGACAACAAAACGCACTACTACGCAACAGGAACACGCCTCTTCCTGCTCCGCTTTCAAACGTGCTGTGCAATGCCAGATATTCCCTCACTTCCCTTTGTCCATAAGCGGACACGCCCCTTACTGCTGATTGGTTACATTGGTTTGTTATAGCACTCGACCCGACTCAGTTCTCTAAAGTGTCTTCAGAGATCGGTTACACTGCCTTTAAGTTAATTTATTAAAAATAAATTACCTGAACATTGCAATAAGCAGATTCACGAGCAGAATATTGGTGACCAGCAAATAGATTGACAGCAAAATAAGCACCAGCCAATTAGCTTCAGACTGCGGGCAAGGCTCCACCCCCTCATGAATAAGTGTGACGTTGTTAGTGCAATGTTTCTCTGCACGCTTGTCAGCTAGAGTCAAAGAAAAGTGTTTTGTAATTACGAAACAACTTTGTATGGGATGCATATAGTTATATTATCTGGCACACACACCATCTATTTCTTCCAGTGGTATCTGGCCATATATGTGCATGTACGGCCTGTAGAACACTCGTCGAAATATCCAGTTAGGACGGGAATCGTAAGAGTATAACAACGCTTGATTGGCTACTCCATATGCCATAAGCCACACCCCCAGGAAGAACAGGAAGAAGAAAACGTCTTTCACCTAAAGAGAGAAACAAACTCTATAATAAGCACATTTTACATTTTAGAGCAAGTTGTGAATGTCTGCATTGCTTTCTGACCATTTTGCCAACTATGATGATTTTGGGACCAAGCTGCTTGTGGACGGCAAATATATGAATGAGTCTGAGAGTGAACACCATATAGTCAAGACACAGTATTGCACGACCAAAATCGTATGACCACGAAAACATCCTGTAACAAAAACACACATGCATTAACCAACACAGTCATGTTGTTAATGATTTTCAGGGTGATTTCACTAAACACACCTGCAGATGAGCCCAAGAATGAAGAGTGAGATGGCTGAGAGGTCACACTTGTTCCAGACGTCTTGGATGTAGAGCTTCATCCTTTGAAATACAGTGGTGGATCCTATAAAGAAAGTCTGAGAGGACGACCAGATTCAGTGACTGAACAATATGGTCAGAAAGCACGTTGACACAATTGAGATTTGTAATACCTGTCGAATTTCCTCACAGACCAGAGTAAAAACCCAGAAATACAACACTAGCTCCATAGAGGCGGGCCCTTTCGGAGGTGGAGGCTTGAAGTCAACCAATAGGACGTAAGCGAACAGAAAGAGGAAGAGGAAGTACGTGAACACGTTGCCTAGAAACGAAGTGACCGGTGCAAACCAGAACTGCCTCCATCGGTGTAATATAATAGGTCGCTTCTTGAGCTCAGGCCTTGGTCTTGCTATATTAAAAAATGAATACGTAAAAAACCAACAGCAAATTTTAACAGCCAGGATGCACAAAACATGCTTTTCAAACACACCTTCTGGGTTTCCACTTAAAGCAATACATTCCTCTACATCTTCATCCCTGTGAAGCACATGTGCGATACACTTAAGTTATGCATATTATTCCTTATAACACAAACATGTTTATAGTGTTGAGAATCTATAAATTACGTGTTCAGGACTTCAGCCATTGAATCGGCTCCCTCCACGCTGTCGAATTCTTTACCCTGCTGATACTCCTCTGACTTCTCCTCATTTTCCTCCTCTCTGTCAAATCAAAGGCCAATCATTTACATTCACTACTTGGTACAACGCAACAAAACAATTGACGGCTACGCAAAAATGATGATTTACTGACCTGAAAACAATGAGGTTGGTATAGATGAAGAGAGGCATGAAAAACGAGAGAACCAGTTTCCACACCTCTGTACTGCTATCCATGTCACCCCACCAAATATGGGACAGTAAAGTCTAGCCATAAAAGACATAAAAATATAACATCAGCATACCTAAACAATATTGAGTCACATAAATGACAGAACACGTGCAGAAGGACATAAGCATCGCTAACCTGCACTCCATCGTGACTGAAGAAGAGTCGGGCATCAGCTTTTGTGGCCATCTGCAGACAGGTAGCTTCGCCCCATAGAGCTGACTGTCTGATGAGAAGCTTATAAGAGCGGCTTTCGTCGCTCTGGTAACATTCACTGAACACATCTGGAATGAAAGTGATGAGAGAAAATATCTGTGGCATTACATTTAAACACGGACAAACTAAATAAAGAAACTAAAATAAACATTACTTAAAGGGACAGTTCACCCAAAAATAACAATTCTGTCATCAGTTACTGACCCCCGAGTTCCAAATCTTAATACATTTCTTTGTTCTGATGAACACAGAGAAAACCAAACAGTTTTGGACCCCATTGACTACCATAGTAGGAAAAATGACAATAGTCAGAAGTTTCCCAGAACTTTTTGCTTGCCTACATTCTTCAAAATATCAAATTTTGTGTTTAACAGAACAAAAAAAATGTGTTCTCTGTGTTCATCAAAACAAAGATATTTATTCAGATTATACAGAGTAAATGAAGAGAGAATGTTCATTTTTGGGTTAACTGTTTCTTTACATTTTATTTTGTTTACACCCACCATGTGCCAGATTCTCGAAAGTTTGAGCCAGTTCTTTCATGGAAAGTTTGGTATCAGTCTCCGTCTCCAGTTTGGAGAGCTCTCTTAATATCTTACACCCAGCAAGAGCACTAAGCACTGACTCTCCCGCCTTATATTAAAAGAAAGCATGATAGAGCGCACATATAAACAAACTGATCACAAAATTATTACAGAACACATATTTAAATGATAGGAATAACATGGTCAAAAATATAAACACAGTTTTACCATTTCCCAGAAGTAGATGGACATTTCTCGGCGATTCTGCAGAACGGCCCAAATAAAAAGAGCGACCCAGGGATACGTACAGCGTTGCTTTCGGTACAGACTCTCCCCTAGCAGCAACTTATTCACATGCTGAAAGATAAAGACACTTCTACTAGGATCACAACATCATTTTCTTATATAGTTTACTAACAAGATTGTGTACTTTAATCATAAACATCTCTGCCTTGTAAAACCGTCTGTTACCTTCATTGCTTTCCTTGAGTTCACTCCCTGGTCTAGACCCAGAGGCCTATAGTAAAACGGCTGACACACGTTCTCCATGATTTCAGATAACACCTTTGACACCTGGAAGATAAAGAAATCTTAATCCATATGTTCTGTCTGTTGTATCTGTACATAATGAATCAGGGTAACTTCTTTACCTCATATAGGGTGAGTTCTTGTAAAGCAGCAGGGATTGTGCCATTCGTGGGGTGCTTGAAAGATGAATTTTCATTAGGTGTGGAAGATAATCTGGTTTGTGAAGCAGCTATGTCCATGCGCTCCTGCAGTCTTCTATGAAGGAACGAGTAGACCAGAGTGCAGTCAGACAGCGAGGTGTACAGTCCCTCTAAACGATGAAACGTCAGGTAGTCCAGAATGTTCAGGCCGCTTTCTACGAACAGACGAACAAACTGAGGCTTGTCGTTCACCAGAGCATCGGTCATTGACTCCTCCAGATCTTCATACTGTCAATGAGAGAACAGGGAGAGAGTGTCACTCGGGATTCACTCTGAAACATCATGAAATCATTTGGTATATCCCACATTTCACTTGCACTACAAACGACTTTTGCTTGTTCTGTTGGTATTTTAGGTCAATTTTATACCAGTAATATTACAGAAAGTTAGTGACTTTTGTGGCAAATAAAAATCACGGACATGATTCAAAAAGGCTAAATGGTCCTTTAAAATGTGGTTCTCGATCAGAAATGAATGCCATAGGAAATGAATGGGAAACAGGAACAAAATGTATGTCTGATATTTTACTCAGAATGGTACAGAACTTGGTGACTGTACCAGATGGTCCAAAAAAGTAATTGTTTTTGCTCCTGACTGTCCTATAAAATGAATTGAAATAATATTTTTTCTACTTGATATAAAACTTGTATTATATTGTATGGTATCATATTGAATATAAAAATATATCATACCTATTGCATAAATATTAAATTAAATATTATCTAAAACCAGAAATATGAAAGAAAAATATTATTGAACTATAATATATATCGCAATTAATCGCATACAGAATAAAAGTTTGTGTTTACATAATAGATGTTAACTGTGCATATTCATTTTGTATTTATGAACACAAACACATACATTTAGGAAATATTTAGATGTATTTATTTCCAATAATTGAAATTATATTTAAATGTTTATTCATTTTTATATTTTTCTTAAATATATACATGTATGGGTTTGTATACAAAATTAATATGCACAGTACACAGACATATATTATGTAAACACAAACTTTATTCTGGATGCGATTAATAGCGATTAATCATTTGACAGCCCTAATATATATTTCATAAGAAAATTAAAGTTTTCTTTTTATTGACCAGAAGCAGTTTGAGTGTGATCCCTAAATGAGGAGCACTAGCGGGTTAAACATCTACATGAACATACTTTATGTAAATGGGTTTTGGTGAAATGGTGATTTTATATATTGTACACAAGGCACATAAATGTTACATATCTGTTACTGTAAGGACACTGCTATTAGACCCACCACACACACACACACTCACACACACACACACACAGTGAAATCACATGTACACACTGTAAACATGTTGAGCTGTCACTGTTGAATTCTGCAGCTCACCTCTTACAAGAGCTTTAAGAATAATTGTGTCCAAGTCATCTTTGCCTTCCTGGTCTCCATGATATACAGTGATCAGATCTTTGTTCTGACAAATGCTGAGAGCCTGGAGAAAAATAGAGAGAAAACATCTCTCTTTTACCAGTGTTCTGTATTTTAACTTGATCTTTTAGTCTTGCTTTGGTTATTCACCTGATCCACAAGTTTATCTAGTTCAGTCTTCAAAGGGAACTGTTTCTTGACTCTCTCTCTCACTCGATTCTTGAGCTCAGCGCTGTTGCTTGTGCTGGTTTCGTTTTCAGCAGGCGGCAAAGTGGGACTCACAGGTGGGGTTATGGGTGTACTGACGTCCCGCAGTATTCCTGCTATAAGGTCTGCGGCTGGGCCCGAACCTGCCAGCACCAGCCATGGAGTGGATTTTTTCAGAGATAAATCCACTCTCTGGAGAAAAAGAGAAAGGAGAGAAAGAAAGAGATATTCCAAAATCTTCATTAACCAATAACAACATTTTCAAGCTTAAGATTAAAAATATTTAATCTTTAACACGTTAATGTAATAGATAAAGATACTGTAAGTTATAGCATAAATGACAGTATTTATGTGTGACCTCTAACATCGAAGCATCTCCTGCGATCAGCACACACAAAACAGGAATTTCGATGGTTCCACTTCCTGTTCAAAACATTAGAACAATAATTAATTTTGAATACAGTTTGTCATAAAGCAAAAGTTTCTTAGTGTGTTTAGTTTCCCTTTTTTGAGGACTCTCTGTCTTCTCCACTAGAGAGCAGTGCAGCCCATTTATCATTCCTCAGCAATTTATTTTCCACAATTTTAGATAGACACTGTTTTGTTTATTGTTTCCCTATGTTTATACTTGACTTTAGTTAAGTAATCATTAAGACAATTCCATGTAAAGGTTTTACCATGCTGATAGCACAGATGTCAATATTTTGTGGTTTAAATACCCACGTGAGGTCTTTCTTCAAGTTTCATGTCAAGAAGTTCATAAAAAATAAAATATAATAAATATTTTACGTTCCATAAGGAGCCATCCTTTCTCTATTTGTTGGGTATGATTGCTTCTGGGTTCCGGATTTTAATTCAAAGAAATCTCACAAAGTATGATGTCTCTCAAAAACATGTGTCCCTTCGTCACATCTGTAACACATGTATATTTCCTTCATCTTAAACAGAAAAAGCATCTAGACTGCTATTTTTCTGACGTCTGTACTCAACAGCGGTTTAGGTAAATATAAATAAACGGTTTAATATATTGGTAATACATTCTCTGAGAATTTATATTTCAAGTTTTGACTGCAAATGTCACATCCATAACGTTGGAATTGACCAATTCTGGGTATTTCACACTCTACATCTCTAAATGATTTGCATATTTAATTTGCATACTTAAACATGGTTGCAGGTGGGTGGCTAAATAATACAAATGCAAAAACAAATAACTTCCAAGTAAGTAACTAAATACGACTTGTTTTCAGTGTTATTCAGAGGTATAAATAAAAGGAAGCACATAGTTCCAGGTATGTGTCAGTTTCAATGCTTCCTGTTTCTAATGAAAGGGCTAGAACTGGTTGTTGTGCTCTATTTGTGTGTGACATCATTGCAGTGTTTTTAAGTTAAACCATCCCCTCTCTCTCACCCCAGATGCCAGTGCGCTGATGGGATATGATGTTCTCCAGGTTTGCTCTGAATAGTGTCTCACAGCCTCTGTGACCTACACTTCCATCATCCACTAAGAGGAAGGCCTGGTGGTTATTATCCAGGCAGCTGAGTTCATGTGGCATATTTTTAGCATAGTAGCCAGCCGGAAAACTGCCCTTGTGAAGAGAAGCAAAAGGTGAGAGTGAGCAAAGTCCCACAACAGTCACTCCATTTAGTTACTTACGCGATATGCTGCTGTGACTCATGAATTTATACAGTGCTACCAGAATGCTACTGTAAGCATTTTAATGTATTTGATAATATATAACAATATGACACTAATACAGTTTAGGTGTGGCCTACATGTCTAAATACCAAAATAAGTGTATTATAGGGAGTTCCCTGCGATCTATCCGCACCCCTGCACTGACAGGACAAACTTTTAACCCAGACTCATAGTACCTGTGGATTTACAAGTTGTTGTCGTTGGTATATTAAGCCCCAGGGCGCAACACCCACTGCTGTAACTTTGGCCTGAGAAAGATTTGAAGCTGTTGCACAATGATCCCGTACGGCCTCACCTACACAGCGACTAATTCCCTCCCTCAGACCCGCCGTCAAGATCCAAGCACCTGAACACACATTATCAGTGATAAACAATGTTTGTGACATAACCCACCACACAACACTTCTGCTTTCAATCTTATTTCCATATTAGGAAACAGACAAAGACTGAATATTATCTAGCAAACAACATTATGAACACAATAACAAAGGAAATTAGCTCTTGAGTAAGACTAGTTTATCCTGTCTAACACCAAACCTTAGGACTTTGGATGACAGCATGAAAACAGTTATTAACAGAAAACGTTATTTCTGAAAAGTCTGTCATATACTGGGACAATTGAGCTTATGCATTCTAAGAGCTAATATAGATTTAATTGCTTTGCTACACATTTGTAGGAGTTCTCAAACATTCATCTTGTATCTATAAACAAAAATGCAATATAATATACATAACTATGTCATCAGAGGTGTATACTATAAAGACCTTACAAAATGAAGCATTGTCATTGTATGTAAACATATCTTGTTAATGTAGATGCTGTGTGTACACATATTCACAATTCGTCATGTTGTGCAAGTTGTTTTCGATCAAGACACCTCTAAGATTTAAATTAGTCTGGGAGTAGTCTTAAACCCTGGCCGGGAAAGTAATTAAGGATAAGTAATTTCTCTTCAAATTAAAAAATGAAAAAGCATTATTTACATTTTTGTTTAGTATGTCATTTCAACAATGATTTCACAAGCTAGGTGTCATGGATTACCTGTGCTCTGTGCAGCCCGGACAATGCCCTGTCTGATCACCTCTCGTACCCATGTCTTCGCCTTCTCCTTTCCCTCTCCCCCCACTATTGACACCACCAGATTAGGTACCGGCAGACCCCACTGAGTGGTCATCAGCGAGTACACACGGTCGGGAGGTGTGTCATGGGACAGGCGCAGAAACTTAAAAAGACGACCACAAAGAGTGACATACTGAAAATCCACAAACCTGATTTAACCTTTTTTATATGAGTGGGATATTAGTTTCTCCTAAACTAAGGTACAAAGGCTGTTGATAAACACATTTCACACATGTATGAACATGCATGGGGTGTATCTTGTCATTCTTTTGTGGGACAGCATTTTGTGGCCAAAGGCAGAGACTTTAGTCTTTGTCAAGGCAATATAAAACTAATCAAATATGTTGCATTCTCAAAAGTATAGTTACAGTGTCAGACACTAGTGGAGAATGTAGATCATTTACTGTGTAAAAGTGACTATAACTGTGTGCGCTTGAGGGTTGGGTAAAAGAAATGAGATACCCACTGGTTTGTGTCGACGTCCAGTTCCAGAAAACTCCAGACTGCCAAAGGCATCAGTGGGGTATTCAGATGTGTGTTGCAAACTGTCCCACTTGTTGACCGTAGAATCAGCAGTTGTTGCACCTAAATGATATTCCCGTGCTACACCACACTGACACAAATCCCTATCTCTACCAGCAGGAGAAAACAATGGTTCATTCTTAATTGTCAAATACGGTATGATTATCAAGTTTGATGTGAAAGTCAGTCTCTTTATGTACATGTAACATCAACACAATTATCTATAAGTACAGCTGAAATTTCAATTCCTAAAGGTCACACATAATGTAGACAGCAAGTTGACTTAAATGAATAAATTAACAACTGTACTGCCACAACCCAGTTTGAACCAAACCCATTACACACATGACTATAACACTCAAAATATAAAAAAGGACGAGGAAACAATGCCGCATTGACAAATGAGAAGCCGTAAACCTTTATTCCATAAAAGTGGCATGTTTGTGGACCCACCCTCCATTACCAAATCAAAGACCAAAACCTCCTCATATTACAAGCGTTTGAATATGTCTGTGTCAAATGTCTGAGTATAAAAGGCGTGAATAGACTGCAGGATTTGCTAGTTAATCTCAATGCCTGGGAAAATGACTGTTGTACCTCGAGTCCTCCACGGAGGTGGTGCACACTCTCTTTTTAATCATCTTTGGGATCCAACTCTGCAAAACAAGAGTTACACAGCAACGAGTGAGTCAGAGTGTTCAGGTCCGGTTTCTTTTCTTTCACAGTCAGTGACCGGCATGAACGATAATACAGTGCAGTGATTATACAGTGATTATACATAATAATTAGGTATGTTGATTTTCTGATCATGTTTTTTCCAGGCACATTTTACCAATTCCTAACCACATCAATCTTAATAATGACAATTAATTGTGTATATAACTTATAAGTTAGCAAAGGCTTGAAGTGAAAAAGGTTTCATATTTAGGTGTGCAGAATTATTAGACACCATTTCTTTTACAGGTATAATGAGTCAAAAAGACATTTAATATACAAGGAAAAGTCAAATAATATGAAATGCCCAATATAAGAATACAATAATGCAATGCTAGAAACTGCAACATTGAGGCATGACCAATGGAGTAGCAAAATGTTCATTGGGATAGCGGTCCAACACAAACAGACAAAGAAGAAAACATACAGTTTAACTGCAAAAGAATGAAGAATGAGGTGACCATTTAGTCTCCAGTGCCACCATTTTCCAGAACTGCAACCTACCTGAAGTCTCCAGAAGTACAAGGTTCTCAGGCTCTCAGAGACTAAAGAATCTTAATCCCCCTCCACACACACAATACGAATCACAAGCTGAGATGTTGTAAAGAATAGTTATTTTTACAGGCTTTATAGACAGAGTTTGAAACTTGACTTTTAAATGTCCAGCATGACATCCTTTCATACTACTGTTTGAAGAATTCATTTTAGTCCATCTCCTACCCGGAGAGATCTGTCTTGCTCACTGTTAGTTTACACCATAACCCCCTCACCAAAGACACTGTTGTCTCACTTGAACTGGTCTTGTCTTCATTTATTTTTTACAACACTTTAGGATCTGATTCTTATTAAGCGGGGATCAAATTTAGGATTCTTTACCTTAGCAAACCTTGTACTTCTGGAGACTTCAGGTAGGTTGCAGTTCTGGAAAATAGTGGCACTGGAGACTAAACGGTTCCTCATGGTTTCACACCTCATTCTAATAATTCTGCATTTTTCACTTCAAGCCTTTGCTAACTATAAGTTATTATATACACAATTAATTGTCATTATTAAGATTGATGTGGTTAGGAATTGGTCAAATGTGCCTGTAAACAAATATGATCAGAAAATCAACATACCTAATTATTATGCACGCACTGTACACAAATATACTAGTGAAATGTGTTGAAATGCAACCAGGAAATGAGCACCTTTTTTTCTTTGAGATGTGGCAACAACACTTCTTATATAGTGCGCATGTATATACACATGCTTGCTTTGAAAGCTGTAAAAACGTATAACAATGTGGGGCTATCAATTGAAAGAGCTGGTTAATGATTTAAATTTGCTTACAAATTTAAATTAAAGTTCAAATTGATCCCAAAGACAAACCATTCAGAAGGTCATAATGACAACTACAATTATGCGATATGTATTATTATTTATAACTGAGTTACATATACATAGGAAAAGAGCTTAAACATAAGCTTTGTCATTCAATTTCCTAAACGTGGCAGTTAAACATCCCCTTCCACATCCCTCCCAAATTTAGTGTACAATGTGATGAGACAACAATGAATTGTGGCACAGAAACACTGAAACTGTCATTCGAGCTCGCTTCTGTCCAATAAAGTCATATAGCTTACCAAAATAATGGCCTATAGAAGCATAAAGTAGGCTATACAAAAAGTACAGATAGGCTATATGCGGACGTATATTTTTAATTAAATTAATTTTACACTCAACAAAATACAGATAGCCTACTTCACATGAAGTTTTTTTTTGTAGGCTATGTCTAAGTATTTAATGACACGTTAAGAGTTGCCACAAACTTTTGTATGCTACTCATAAAAGCAGCTGTCCTGACTTCGCATGCTTTCCTATATTTAAATACAGTCAGGTAGGCTACATCTTGACAAATCCTTGAAATTATTGACAAAACATTAAAAATAAACTGTATCTTGTCGCCATCCTACTTCGTAACTTCATTACACAGAAATAAAAAAATAAAGTTTGATGTAACTTATCCGCGATAAATAGTAAAGTTTTAAGCAAACCTGATCTTTTTCGGATTTTCCGCCTCCCCCTTCTTTCTCTTTCTCATTCTCAGTTTTCTTCATTTCCAACTCCTGTGCGTGTTATAGTCCCGTTTACTTATGGTTAAATTAAACTAAGATTCTTGTTTTAGTGTTTGCAATCAATGGGATTACGGCATAGGCTATTTAATACAACTTTCAAGAGCGGAACATTATTTGTATAGCCCCGCCTACACTCATACATCAGGCGCGCGCTCCCCATGATGCCTTCCAACCTGTTTTATCCAACACGAGATTACGATGGCCTTTCAATTTAACAGTTGAAGTCCTGCCAAACACGTGTGGAAAAACAAATATGCGTCCAGAAAAGATAAGATTACTCTCTGTTTTTAAACGACACGTTTAGAGACAACATCGTATCGGCGATTAAATATTGATGTAATCAACTAATGGATCGTGTTGTTCAGACAAACAGAAACTCACGAACAACTAGGCTACCTGATATAAATTGTTTACAAAAACTGCTGAAAACAAACAATTCGTTTCCAACACAAAAGCCCATTTTTATACCAACTGTTAGGCTGTTGCAAAATTCCTTTGTAGTAGTACGTATGTTTTGGATTTTTTTCCAGTATCTTTTAATAATGTTTTATTATTTCCCATCCGCCAGATAACGTCGCACAAAGAAGATTAGAGTTCTCATTAAAGCCAGTACAACTCCCATTGTAGCCATTTAATCCATTGACATAATTTCTGTAATAGTTTCTATTATTCTTTTGTCTGTCCTCAGGGCTTTCGACGGCGCGCGCGGTTTTTTCTAATTCTATCAGATTTAAATAAATTTTGCCTGGCCAGCTATGCTGGTTTGACTACGGATGTCAGCTCCAGGATGTAATGGTGCGCGCCTTTAGCTGCTCTCTACGTTTGATTCTAACACTTCTGTTAGTCTGTCCATATCAGTATTTAAATACATGTAAACACTACATAGATAATTAACAAACTTGCACTGATTGTAGTAACGTTTAAATTTTGACGTAAATTAAAATATATATTTATATATACTCTCTTTCTTTCTATCAATAGGCAGTGTTCTGGCTTTCGTGGAAATTAGTAACTTGGTGTTAGCATTTATTGTATTATTGCCCCTGTATGACATATAGCTTTATTGCTTCCTAATCTCTCTGTAAATCGCTTTGGATAAAAGCGTCTGCTAAATGACTAAATGTAAATGTAAAACGTATTGCACTGTTAGTGATAAAGATGTGGGAACTTTGAAACACCACGTTTATATACAACTGAAACAAATGTGGTAACTTGTAGAGTCTTAATTGTTTTACATGTTTGGTAGCTTATCTAATACTTTCTGAACAGGACTTCAATATTAGGCAATTTAACATGTAAATGTTTTATAATATTTAACAGACATCTATGACATTTATTAATGTTTAACAGAGTTAAAAAGGTCTTAAACATATGGAAATGATAATCTGTTAATTGGACCAATTAGTTGCGCTTCATTTTACTGTATGTGCAGTGTACTTTCCTAACAAAATAAAAAATCTGTAATCACCTGTTAAAAATAGGTGCATGGAAAAAAAGAACCAAAACTGTTTAAAAATCAGTAACATCAAAGTAAACCAGCACACTATCGATCTTTTAAATAAATGTTTACATTTTTGCAAGATCGATAGTGTGCTGGTTTACTTTGATGTTACCAACAAAATAAATAAAATACTATATGTACTTCAGGTTAGATTTAAGGATGTGTTCCGAATTGATACCTAAACGAATTGATACTTCTACCCTCAAGATATACTTACTTTTGACTTTGTACATACATAAATCTCATACAAATGGAAAGAAATGTTGCTGGTGTCAAGATGGTGTCATCTGTCACAACAACAAGTAATAGAGCTACAGTCCAATTTAAAGTTCAAATGCAACAAATACACAAACATAGCCACATATTGATGTTAAACTTCTACTCCAAGTTGTATAAAAGATCTTAAATCTGTATGTTTAAGAAAAGAGTCACACTTCTTTATATTGAGGTTAGGACACAAGTTTATCTTTCAAGCGACCCTCAAAATCACTACAGTTTTCTTCAGTACAAATAAAATCCAAAACGCATGCTTTTTCAGGGCAACCATTCAAATACACACTGTTGTTTTCTTCTAATGTTGTTTGTTGACTGAATTATATTAGATGACTTTGATTGGGGATGACTTTTCTACTTAGGTGATGGGAACAGATCAGTTTAAAATCAGTTGCCTAGAATCTGTCAATCTGTTCCATCTATATACATTCAATGTTCTTTGAGAGGTGGAACATACCTTCCACAGATTCCTCAAAACTTGTGTAGGTGAAAGATTTTGTCATGATTCCTCAAAACTTGTGTAGGTAAAATATTGTCACGTGTCTTAAGTAGCACCCCTAAATGCTTCGACACAGTGAGAGGAAAAACTCTTTACGTCATAATCCTAAAGAAAAGCAGATGGGGAAAAGATAACATTCCAGTCTTATTCTTCTCTCTCACGCACAAAATCTTTATAATAATGTGTATTTTAGCTGAATATTTAAATGTGCACACCTCTCAGAAACGGAGGGGAGAAAAAACACCTGTGTAGTGTGCTTAAAAGTATATACAGGTTAAACATTACACGTAGGAAAAAAATAGTGTGCCGTCTTTATCTCTCCCTCTCAAGTGTATACTTTAGAACTCTT
This sequence comes from Oreonectes daqikongensis, assembly GCA_026939265.1. Lineage (NCBI taxonomy): Eukaryota > Metazoa > Chordata > Actinopteri > Cypriniformes > Nemacheilidae > Oreonectes > Oreonectes daqikongensis. Next base: position 7,249,947 of record JAOTQM010000013.1, read on the forward strand.
TCTGTATACTTCTACATCCATACATATTTATAGCAAGACAAGAAAGAGAGTTGGGAAGGAGGGTGGAGTACAGACGTTTACATGAAGTCAACACACACGAGGAAACAGAGCAGTTTTACAAACGGCTGTCACTCTATAGCCACGGTGGGCCTAAACACGTGCAGGGGTGGAGATTTTGCAAACTTGTTCGACCAGATAAACAGTCTTTGTCCAATCATGTTGAGGAATGCATGGAGGCAGACTCTCTTTCCTCCTCGTCCATTTTGCGACCATGCTTTCTGAAATACTTGTACCTTTGGACATATAGCTTGACCAGGTTACTCACTTTAACCGGATTTATCTCACCTGTTCGGCTGTGACAGATCTGTGAAGAACAAATTAGATTTAGTCATACTGATTTACTGTATAATATTAAACACACTAAACACCTGAGAACACTCTTGAATATTTATTAGTACTGTGTGGTGCAACAGATCAGGATTCAAAGCTATTTTTACCTTGTGCACAGCTTTCCGTAATATATCCTTGTATTCGTCTTTGTTGATGTCTTTGCGTTGGTAGTATGGCTTAATGGCCAATTTGACTTCCTCCACTGCCCTCTCCTGGGTGTGCAGCTTTTTCAGGTACTAAGCAAAAGTAAATTATTTATTTATTTTATTATAGATGTTATAGGAGTAAAAAAGCAGGAACAGTGCTTGTTTATAAACTTAGGAGATGGCAAGATTAGTGTACCTTGTCGGGGTCTTTACTTTCATTGTCCCATCCCGTTTCACTGGAGCCCCCTGACATTCCTGTTGGCAATGGAGGAGGCGGAGTCTGAGCACAACCTCCACCCATTGAGAGCCCAGGAAGTAAGTGTGTGGGAGGAGTTTTGGTGCAGCCAACCAATGGGACAGAGCTATGAAGAATAAACTGCGCAGGAGTTTGTCCAGGAGGTGGAGCATGTGATGGAGGAGGCGGTACTTGCGATGACACAGATGAGGAAGATGAAGGAGGGTGTGGCTGTGTTTGGGTCTGATTAGCCTGAGAAAAAATCTGTGTAATATTAAAAGGGGAAATTATTGAATTAAACTGCACAATTAATAGTCTTAAAAGGATAGTTCAATCCAAAATGAAAATTCTGTCATCATTTACTCACCCTCATATAATTTTAAACCTGTATGACTTCTTTTTTCTGCAGTACACAAGAAGCTGATAGCCAAAAACAGTTGGTCCCATTGACTTGCATTGGTTTTGTGTCCATACAATAGAAGTGAATGGGACCAACGTTTTTTGTTAATCAACATTCTTTAAAATAGAAAGTCATACAGGTTTAAAATGACAAGAATGTGTAAATGATGACAGAATTTCACGTGTTAATGTGTCTGGTGGAGTTAGGCACATCTAAAACTGAAGACATTATTATTTATTATTATAACCAAATTATATGATGCAACAGATTTTACCTGACTTGTGGCCTGGATGAACTCTTGTGCTTTAGCTCTGCTGGCTATATTGGCCTCCTCCATTTTGAAGAGGAGGGCTGTCACTGAAAAAGGTTTAATCGTCACTCATTTATCGGCAGGACAATATAACTTTTACAAGCAAAGTGCGGTCTGATGATGTTGCCAGTTACTTGTCATGTGGGCTGCATTACGTTACTTTGTGACAAAAGAAGTGAAAATACAACAATGTTGCTGGAACGTTTTTTTTTATGTGGATGCAAACGTTTTCACATCATCACTGTGTTAACTGGGCTAACTGGTTCTCAATCCAAAGTACATGTGAAGTTATTTATAAAATGTAATGTGAATTATAATGTAAAAATATCATAATCAATACATTCTTTGCATTTATCTAATTTTTAAATGTACTTATATAAAGTGAAATATGCACTATACACTTACAAGCTAAAACACCTCCAGCAGTGCAGTCCACTCCGGTTTGCAGACTCCAGGGTAACGGCGGAGCTGAAGGGGGTGGAGGGGGAGGCGGCGGTGGTTTGTTTACTGAAGATGAAGACACTGAAGAGGACGACGAAGAGGAAGGGTCATTCACAAGAGGAGCACTGGAATGAGAGAGGGAAGCCAACACTGAAGCTGATGAAGTGGAGCACGGTGGCGATGCTTTCTGTTCATCTGGTGGCAGAGTTTTAGTACTGGAAGTGGACTGTGATATGCTCTCCCCCCTGATCTGTGAGGACAACAGGCTTGGAGGGCTAGAAGGGGATTTTGAGGGCGTGAGAGATGAGGGTTTAGACTGACTAGGGCACTCCTCTGAGAGGAATGAAGGCTCTGGTGTCTTACAGCTACTGTCAACGGTTTGAGAGTCTGGCGATGAGTCTCTTGTCTCTCGAGATGGGGGCAAAGACAACGGAGATGTGTGTGGTGGTGAAGAGGATGGAGGAAGTACACTTGCTGATGAGGAAGTAGAAGATGAGGAAGAGGACGATAGAGTAGGGCCAGGGAGAGCTGAAGGAGGACTTGACGGCTTGGAACCAACCCCAACCAACGGCTGCATTTCTGATGATACCCCCACCCAACCACCACCAACCGGGCTACAATTACTATTAGCATTTTTAGCTTCGCTTCCATCCACAGTTAGCGCTTTTTCTCTGGGCTTCTTTCCAGGCCTTCTCCTACGTTTTGCTGCCAATGATGATGTAGGGGAAGAGGCGGATGAGGATGTGGATGTAGCAGAGCTTGGCTTGGCTTTTTTTGACTTCAGTCCACCCGGGTTGGTTAAAGAAGAAGGCCCAAGGATGTTACGTTGTTTCCCAGTTTTGCTCAAGTCTTTGCTTCTACCTGGAAGAGCCAGGGTCTCTGAACAGGGCTTAAGAAATGGCGACCGGCTCTCATTGTCCCGGCGGAACACCACAGCTATAGATCCACCAACTACTGACGGCCCTGAAGCTCCACTTACAACTCCACCAGGTCCAAGAAGGTCAATGCCCAACTTCCCAGAGTTCCCTGTGGTGCTGCTGACACCCTCACGCACCAGAACAGACACTTTAGACTGAAGCTTACCCTTCCTGCTGCTACCACCAAGCTTCTTTGACCTGCCAGAACGCCCAGCATCCTTCTTTCCCACTTTATCTTTAACGGTTTTCCGTCCTCGTTTAGTTGCGGATGAGGATGCTGTCGGCTGAAGGGATGTGTTGTTGCCTGAGGATGCAGAAAAAGGTGGAGAGAGAGATGACAGGAGGTTTTTACTTTTGGCTTTTGGTCTATGAGAAGATGAAGAGGAGGTTGATTCAGACAGCCCAGCTTTCTTGCCAGATCTGGATTTCTTCAGGTTATGTCGGCTGACCTTGGGTGCTGTGGATTTAATTTTTGGGCTGGGCATAGGGGGTTCAGGAGGAGGGGGGAGCAGCGGTGAGTCCTCAAGTGAAGGGTAGTCTGAATCCAGTGCTTCTCCATCCAAAGAAAGCATATCTACTTCAGGACGGTCTGATTCATATTCATGATAACGTGGAGGGGTGAGGGAGGTGGGACGAGAGCTGCTTCTGTGCTCCTCTTCTTTTCTCTCATCGTCATCCGATCGTCGTCTTCGTTTCTTCTTCCTTTTATGGTGCTTGTCCAAGCTTTGGGATCGGCTGCGGGAACGCCGTTGGCTACGGGGCGGTGAACTTGGGACTGTGGTGGTGGTTGTAGTGGTGGTAACAGTGATAGTACGTTTAATTGCAAAAAGATCAGAGCCATTGAGATCTTGAATAGACGGGGGTACAACAGTTCTGCTATCTCTTCTCCTGTCTCTGTCTCTATCCCCCCTCACCATTTCGTTCTTTCGATCTCTCCTGTCACTGCTTTCTCTGCTCCTTCTGCTACTTTGTCTTTCTCTGCTGCTTGACCTCATGGTATCTTCATCTCTATCTCTCCTTCGTTCATCCCTTCTTTTGGAGTCTTTGTCTCTCTCTCTTTGTCTGTCATCTCCCCATCTGTCCCTATCCCTGTCTCTTTCGTGGTTCCTGTCTCTGTCCTTCTCCCTCTCTCTAGCTCTGTCACGATCTTTGTGATGGTCCTCAGAGTGGCTGGACCATGACCTGCGACTGCGAGTATGACTGGAGGCATTTTGGGAGTGGGAGTGAGAGGATTGTTCCAGAGAACTGTGAGGTTTGTTTTTCCTTTTGCAACTATCGCTTCTGCTTCTTTCCCTGTCTGTTTTCTCATCTTTGTCCTCTCTTCCACAATCCTTCTCTTTGCTCTCTCCACTCCTGTCACCTGACTCCTTGGCATCTTTCTTTTTCTTTTTCTTCTCCTTTTCTCCTCTCCCCTCTTTACGCTTGTGTCTATCCCTGTCCTTCGAACTTTTGGAGGATTTACGACTCCTCCCTTTATCAGCAGATAGGGGTGGAGAAGTAGGAAAAGGTGGAGAGGGCAAAACAGGGGCAGGTGAAGGTGATATGGATGCAGAGGAGGGGCAAGATCTGAATCGTTCTTTCCGCCTGCTTGTCAGTTTTCGTCTCAGATCTCCCAAACCTACAGAAGCAACTGGTTCCCTCTCCCATTCTTCATCAGCACGAACAGACACAAACCCATCACCCTCCAAAACCCGCAAGATTCTCTCAGGTTTTGGGCCGCTGCCCTGAAGGTAAGAGGGACTGCTTGAGGCTGGAAGCAATACTTCCCTTCTTCTCTCTATCACTTGTTCTCTTCCTCTTTCAATGGCACCCACTATTTCTCCTTCTTCTATCTCAGAGTGCTCAGAGTCTGTTCCAATTTCTCTTAGGTTTGCTCCCTGTTCCCTAGCTCTCTTCTTGATGAATCGTTTGCTGTTAGACTCTAAAGGTACATTATTAAACAGAGAAGATGAAGCAACAGTTTCTGTTGAATCTGGAGGCCCAGTCTCGGTGTCTGCAGTCGGATCAATTTCAAATTTTTTATCACCTTTCATTACATTCACTTCACTAATAATGCTGCTTTCTAGTTCATTCTCCTCATCCATACATCTTTTCTCTTCCTCGGTTTCTGAAGTTGGAGAACCAGTAGGTTCAAAAGGATCATACTTATCAACCTCTTCATCTTCAGAGGACGGTTCTCTTTCGCCCTCCCCCTCGGTTGGGTGAAAAGGGTCATATATGTCATCGTCTACACCCTCCCTCTGTCTATCATTGCAAGGGCGTTTGGATGATGAGGATGTGTGAAGTGAAGGATTAGAAGAAGAAGGTGGCACAGAAAGTGATGATGGCATCAGAGAGGATGAAGTGGATGACACAAAGTCTCCTGTGCCTTTGCTGGCCCTGGTGTCTGCAGCACAGACTCTGTCTTCATCCACGTGGTAGTTTGTACCAGGAGAGGATGATGATGATGGGGAGGAGGAGGGGGAAGAGGGAGCAGAGGAAGGAGATGATGGTGAATTGGAGGGTGATGAAGGAAGAGGGCTTTTGGCCGTCTCTATGACTCTCTCAGAGGCTTTGAAGGAAGAGGGCAGTTGCATCTGCCCCCAGGCTTGAATTACATCTGAACACCATCTGGGATTAAGGCCTGAGGGCATAAAACAGTCTATAGAACCTCTCTTATTCCTTAAAAGTGGCTGCATGAGACAATGTCCATCCAGAAAGGATCCTAACAAAGGTAGACAGAACGAAAATAAAGAAATAGTACAATATGTAGACACATACACATAATCAAAGATAAGTTAAAGAACTGAACCTACTTTGCTTCTGGCGTCCAACACTGGGGGTAACAGATGTCAACAAAGCAAGAGATGAGCCATCCTCTACTCTCACTTCTGCTGTTAACTCCACATCAAAGTCACTAAAGGGGAGAAAATACAATAATAATGTATTACAATGTCTATATACATTTTTTTAAAATATATATTGTTAAGTGTGATTTTATTAAATAGTTATGTCTCTAACCCTATCTTGTATGAAAACACATGACATATATATTTGATAAGGTTTTATTATTGTATACATGAATAAGTATAATATATTTTATGTAATAATTTAATACAGGATGTTTGACAGGCAAAAGTTCTTGAATACATGAAATGAACCTACATCTTCTTAAGCTTTCTGCCATTTTACAAAGGCAACACATATGCCAGATTTAAATAAAGTTTACAAAGTTAAATAATTAAGCTAACAATTGAATTGAAAACATTAATGTGGCATCTAAAGGTAACAATATTTCACAAGTATGAAAATTACATATTTTTGTCAACTTTGCATTTCGCATTTATTTCAGTGCACAGGCAACAAAAAACAGGACACAGTCCCATTGTCACGACAATACACACAGGCAAGCCCCTGCATTTCTGTGATATTTTTTAACACTTGGTCTATGTTTGACACAGTCAAAGGCATTTTTGGCTGTTTTGCATCACTGTTTACATGTAATGCATTTAAGATGGCATGTCAAGTTATGATCTTATTGTCAAGCACCTACCAGTCCAGGTACTGAGGTTGTGAGATGAGCTGAGGCACAAAACATACAGGTTCAGATGCAGTAACAACAGCGGCCCCCTATAAAGCAAGTCATAAGGATTAAGGGTCAGCTGACATCACTGGGTTCAGACTGGATAAATTACAAATAAGATACATGAGACAATACAAAGTAGTAAGCCTCAATTGCAGTAATACTGTACTGTACCAGTTCACTGGGTTCATCTTCTGAGGTCTCTCTGTTTCCTTGGAAACATCTTAAGCCAACTGTCTTTCTTTCTGTCTTAGACTCGTTTTCCTCCTTTTCATCGGGACATTGTTCATTCTGTATTTACAACATCACATGAGATACAAGATGTACAGTATTTACAAGATAACTACTACTGAATCTCACTACCACTGTCTGTTGGGTTACATTGACTTCTGTTTCCTCCTACAGATCACTTACCTTAGCTTGCACAACTTCTTCATCCTTGTGAGCATGTCCATCTGTTCCCATCTAAACACAACACAGCACATGTAACAGTTTTGCTTAACAATACCAGATCTTGCAAATCTTGCTTCCTTTTACACACAGTGACAGCACTTATAGTGGGCAGTATATGAAACTACTGTAAGATGCTACAGACATCACATCTCATGGATGCAATCTAGTGCTTGTTCTCCACTGCAGTGCTTGCCTACCTGTGTGCTAAACTGTCAAAAAATTACGACCATTTGAAAACGATACACGGTCTCGTGCTGAATGTTTTTAATACCGTTAGCAGGCTTAGCACAGTCTAATGTTTAGCAACCTGTTTGCTCTTACTGCTATAATCTATTGCCTACAATTTCTCGTCCATAGATGTTAGCTGGCTGGCTAACTTAAACAAGCAATTATGATCGTTTACCTTCAAAGTGAAAAGATGAGCCGGATGGTAAATCCCAAAGCTGAAAACCCGCTAGAAGCCTTTGAGATGTTTTTGTTAACTTTGAAACAGCATCCAGAGAGATGAAACATTTTTCTTTTAGGAACACAATAAGAGGCCCATCCCATCCGATTCCGCCATTTTACTTTCCCTTCTGCGATTCTGCCGGCTTGGGCTTATGGGAAATGTGGTTTTTCATTGAAACGTCGTTTCACGAGCTGCAACCCTACACGGAGAGTTCGCCATAAAACTGACCTATTTAAAACATCTGTTTGACTCCTTAAATTAAGCATAGACATTTAGCATGATCCGCTTATTGATATTTATTTATTATTATTCAATAGGCTAATCTATATTGCATAGACAGAATATGTAATAATGTGTTTAGTATGGTTGTTTGAGCCAAGTGGTTACACCGTAAGCATACCACTTTATCACTTGCTGTCTAAAAATTTGAACCTATTTATTTATTAAATAAACATTTTTTTTTAATTTTGTAAATATTTACTTTTTAGTAGGCTATCTTGCTTAAATTTATTTGACAAATTTACATTAAATATTTTCATTTCAATCCCAAACTAAACCTCACAGAAACAATAAACAGTAAAAATCCCTCCTTAATATTACCAAAAATGTAATAAACAATAGTATACAACAAGCAAACGTATATGACAAATGCAAACCATAGTGAGCCCCCTGTATTACCAGAAAACAGGTTAAAGAAAATAATTACACCTATTTTTTATGATTGCAAACCTTATTTTAATACATCTTTGTATAACATGCAAAATATCAAAAATTTCAGGAAACCCTTCATTCAATCCCGTACACATGTAAGTGTAGTGTCAGTATCTTTTCTTCTTCGAATACCATAATCCCAACAACACAGCGGTACCTAAACAATGCAAAGGTTTCTATCTTTATTTCGATATTATTCAAGAACATATGTTAAAGACTCTCTATGTATTACAGTAATTCTCCAGGTCATAGTAATCACAGTACAGAAGACAGCACTGCTCTACAATGCCCCTTTTTCCTATGTCGCTTCTGGCATACGTGTCTCCTCTTTGCACAGCCATTGCAGCCTGTCGCCGGAAGAGGGCGCTGTTCTTCATCATGACGCCTGTTACAAAAAACAGTAACGAGAAATTGAAACTTTAAAAAATACATGTAGTTTGTCATTTCACATAAATAAAACATTGTTTCTTTTTACAAAGTTTCCCTTTCTTTAAGACCCAAATAGACCTACAAACATACTCATGCAACAAAGTTCACAACCCTCGTACACATAAAGGGATACATATGAAAAGTTCACTTACGATTATTATGTTCTCTGACACGCCCCCCAGGCTGGTAAAAAACACCCTTTTCACCACAGACGAGCAGCAGCGCTTCCACAAGCTGAATGCCACATAACCTTCGGTTCCCGAAAGCACCACTATGTGTCACCAGAGAGCCAGCACACAGTGACAAAAGCAGGAATTCCGATTTGTGCATTCTTCTCCTGCAGATACAAATCATCAGATCGTGAAACTTATCAGATCAACACTTGTCTGTCTGGTGCAGATTGTGTCCTGTAATGAATGAATGTGCCTCAACCAGTAGCCTACTGGGGTTATACTCTCTATTTTCCTGTCCGTTCTGTCCTTGTCCTATACAGTCAGGGTCCATCAGTGAGCTGGATCTGAACAACTAGCTCCAATTAATCACCTTCAATCAGAAGAAATAATTACCCCTATCAGCCACCAGTCATCTCTGCCTTTCTGGTTTTGAACCTCACTTTGTTTAATTACCCCTATTAAGTCTCATATAAACCTGTGGTGCTGCTTTCATCTGTCTGTCTGTCTGCTCCATCATTTCCTTACTGTTGTCTGAGTGTTCTGTTGTTTGTCCCTATTGGCTTTCTCACCCCTCTAGCATTAAGTTGTTTATCAAGAGAGCAGATTTTCCGGGCCATATTTGAATGCGACTCTAAAAGATATAACACAGTAAAGAAATCTTCCACAGACAGGCCCAATTGCACAATCAAAAGTATAGAAATGGTTTTCTCTATTTCTTACCTGTGCAGTGTTATGAATGAACCAGAGAGGTTGGGTGGGATTAGTTTAGAAAAACTCAGCAACATCTGAGGCCTGTCAGATTACAGATCGACCCATGAGGACATACACACACTAAAATTGTGTCTGGTTTTATTCTTCAAAAAGAAACTTCACAAGGTAAGTGCAAGAGGCTATTGTACTTATATTGTTTTTGTACTAAGGTATAAAAGTCTTTAATAGAGACTCTTTCTATTTGAAGATATTATATTATAATTTGTTATTAGATTAATATAGCATGCCTGTGGATGTGGAAAGGATCATTCAGTATATCAAACAGGGTGATCAGGACAATGTTCAGATACACTTGGATGATTACAACACAGAGGTAAATACAATGTATATTGATGTATTTCCCATAAATTCTGTACAGTTCATACAGTCATTGAATTACTGTACTGAGTTAGATTCCACTACTTCTACAACACTCCAATATTAGCAGTTTCCATGACAACAGAACTGGGGTAAACCTAAAGGGTGTTCCTTTTATTACTTATCCATTCATGTTAACATTTCTATGGTGCAGTGAAGTTTTCATATGTCTGGCATTTGCAAATGCCTTTCAGATTCTGCTGTGCTTTCCATCTTTCTCCTTTTAATTCTCAATCTTTTGTTCACAGAACTCACAATGTTTCTTTTTCGATGTGGAAGAAAGAGAAAGAAGAAAGGTACATTTCTATGTCTGCCCTAATACGTCTTTGTGCGTTTATCCCTCTGTCCTCAATCTGAGCACATATGTTGAGGATTAACACAGCTATTAAATCTCACTCATCCACCTTCACTTATCTCTGTACCGCACTTGTTATTAGCAGATTATTCTATCGATTTCTTTCACTTTCAGTGCAGTGGCGTATAAGCCTGATGTTAATGATCATTTTTATGTTTCCCTTTGCCCACTACATCTGATGATCTGAAAACAGCAACAAGAGCTGGATGAGGTAAGACTTTCATGTGGCACATGCCCATAACCAAAATAAAATAATAAACTTATTCTAGTAGTCACTAATAGAAGAAGCAGATAATAGCGGTACTAACCATGTTACACCCTACATTTATGTCATTCTAAACCTCTATCTTTTGATGAATGTTGTTAACCAAACAATATTGACTCTGTTGACTTAGACATTACTTAAAGAGATAGTTCACCTAAAAATTCTGTAATCGTTTAATCATCTTTGAGTTGTTCCAAATGTCTTTGTTTGGATGAACACAGAGAAAGATATTTGGAAGAATGCTTGTAACCAAATTTGTATTTTTGGGATCTCTTAAACTTAACATTAGATTTTCTTTCTCACAAATCATTCTGTGATAATCATTGAACTTTTATTATATTTGAGTGCATGTTGTGAAATGTACTGGTAAATGTTCAATTGCAATTTTCACTTACACCTTATTCTGATGCATTTGAAATTATTTGAAAAAAGCAGTAGTATTTGCTGTAAAGGGAGAGAGACATCTCTGAGTGAGAGAGGAATAATAGAGAAGTGGGTAATGTGAAGGTAATATACTCGGTCTCTCAGCTCGCGGCGGCACCTGTGTATGTTGTCATCCACCAGTGTCTGTGACTGATGGGGCTAGAAACTCTTGAGATTTAATTATTGAGTTGTTACTGAGCACCAATTATTTTACCATTTGTGCAAAAGATAATTAATTCTGCACTTGAACATCCACAAAGCCATTTACCTCTGTTCATCAAGCCCATCCTCACAAAATAAACCTTTCATTTTAAACTGCAAAGCTGAGTACATGTTCTTTATTTTCTCTTTCAGTTCCGGAGAAATAAAGTGAGAGAGTTTGTTCCAGACTCTGACTCGGATTTTGACTTTGATGAAAATGATGATGCAGATCTTGTTTTGCGGAGGGTGAGGGAAGCACAAATTCTTTGGTGTTGTCTCTTTTTTATACACTACATGGCCAAAGTTAGTGGCACAGAATTTTCTAGAAAGACTCCAAAAATGAAAATCAATGCTATCATTTATTAACCCTCATGTCATTTCATCTGTGGAATACAAAAGAAGATATTTTGAGAAATGTTTTGGTTTTGTGTCCATACAACCAATGTCAGATGAGATCAATGTTGTTTGGTTACCAACATTCTTGAAAATATCTTCTTTTGTGTTCTGCAAAAGAAAGAAACTCATACACGTTTGGAATGACACGAGGGTGAGTAAATGATGAACAAATGTTCATTTTTGTGTGAACTATCCCTTTAAGACGACTATTAGAAACTCTTTATTTAAAGGGAGTGTCACCAAACATTATTTGATCTGTCCACATAATCCCAAAGCTAAAATCATAACATCTACCACTTATATTTTGTCTCTTTCTGCACTAGAGACTCGCTGCAGCTCTGATCTGGTTTATTTGTATGCAGCTGCAGCCGTGTGTTCTAAGGGAGTGTCTGCGAACTCTGAGAATTATCTCAAGGGATCGTAAGGCCTTGGACCCCCTGATCACAGACTCTGCCATTCTAACTCTCGCTCGACTTGGAGGGATCTCTACCCTGCCTTTTTGTTCTGAAGAAGAGGAGATCGGGGCTCAGTCGGTCTCCTCCCACAGTGACATCATTCTTGGGGCACACCCACAAAGCGAAACTGAGCCGGGTCTAGATATAAATGGCAGCAATACCCAATACCAAATAACATACAGGGAGACAGATGAACAGGTTGCTTCAGCCAGTGTCAGTGAGAGAGGGTTGCAATACTCCAGAATTCCTAATTCACTTAACTGTGAAATCATTGCAATCGAAGCACAGAGTAAGTTCCATGAAGAAAACCCCAAAAATGATGTGGTCCATGGAGTGTTGACTAGAGGAAAGAGAGATGCCAGAGGAGAGCAGGATGAGGAGGGAGATGATGGAGAAGTGTGGAGAAAAGAGGCTTTAAAGGCCCTGTGCAATGTCATCTACAACAGTCCGAAAGCACAAGAGAGAGCCAGCAGTCTGAGGTGAGACTTTTCTTTCTGAGCCAAAATGTTACATTAAACATTTGCCATCCAATATTCCCGTATTTCACCGGAAATTCTTGATTCTGATAGACTTTCCCACTCACTCATTTTTCATTCTTTGATTTCATCCCCAGGTTACTCCAGGGCCTTTCAGAGAAACTTAAGGAGGATCTTATATGTCCTCCAAGTCATCAGTTTTTTGAACTGCGACTTCTCTTTCTGTTGACTGCACTACGGCCTGAGCTCAGGGTGCAGCTCCGGCAGGTAACGTTCAGATATGTAATAATATGAATGTTTTTACTAAGCTGGATCATATCTTGGATCACAACCTATTCGTTTTCAATATATTTTTGTCAGGAGCGTGGTGTTTCCTTGTTGACTGCAGCTCTTGAGCAGTGTTTAGAAGTACGCTGGGGTGAGGTGTATGAGGTGCTGACGGATGTGACGGCACCCCTTGTCACTAAGGAGGTGTCTCAACGTGTTTTTGAGGTTCTGAAGACCCTGTTTAACATTACCTATACTGTCCACAGACAGGAAGTAGATGAGGTAAAGGTTTTCGGCAATTTCTTTTAGTAAGAGCATCTGGGTTAATGTAACGATTTTGATATTATATCAAATATTCGAATATTTATTAATACACATTTATTCATCCACATGTCATTCCAAACCTGACATTCTTTCTTCTGCAGAACACAAGAGAAGATATTTTGAAGAACAAAAAAAATAGGCCCCCATTGACTTCCATTGTACGGACACAAAACCACTGAGACATCTCTCAAAATATCTTCTCTTGGGTTTTGCAGAAGAAAGAAAGTCATACAGGTTTTGAATGACGTGAGGGTGAATAAATGGTTACACAATTTTTATTTTTGGGTGAACTGTCCCTTTAAGATCTATATTTGATGGGTAGCTACATGAAATGCACTACATAGGAATGACACATCAGTTTTTCCATTCAACATTTTTGCTCTCCATCTCCTGCCACAGGAGGCTGGTGCTTTGTATCGTCACCTCGCTGCAGTCCTGCGTCACTGCCTGCTAGTGCCCTGTGAGGGAGAGGACAGAAAAGAGGAGCTGCAGGGGTGAGAATTCAGAAATACCAGAAGAAAACCATCATGATGTTAAGAGGCCTCAGATACTGATAACAGATGTGCTCTTGTGCCGCATTTCACAGACACACAGTGAATGTGCTCTCAGCTCTACCACTGCAGTGTCTTGATGTTGTGCTTGCTGTTCGTTTGTCTGAGGGTTCGAAGGAGTCCGGCGGAGTCAACATGGACTGTGTGCACACTTTACTGCTCTTCATGGAGAAGAGACTGGACAGAGTGAGAAAGAGAGAGATGAAGTGGAAGAGAGTCAGATTGTCTTTTCGAACACACCCGTTAAATAACCCAGTGGTTCTCACAAGGGGGCCCCAGACAACTTCCAGGGGGGCCTCAGGATGACTAATAACTTAAAATTAGACCAAATGAGCATTGAAATACATTTGAAAACAACTAAAAACCAAGATTTTTCTTATCATTTGTCTAATTTTATATTGAATAAACACTTTTCCAGTTAATCTAAAATATTTTATTGGGTAGAGTTTTTGTGAGCGGGAGGGGGGCCTCTGAATATTGTTGAATACAGTGGGGGGCCTTGGAGTCAAAAGGTTGAGAACTCCTGGTGTAGCCTGTAGTCTATTCAGGTCAGAAATAAAAGACTACAATTTTGAATTTATATTTCCTTTCTATTTATAAGAAGCAAAATGTTCTTATAATTAATTTAATCTAAAATGTTATTCCTTTAAAACGAAATGTTTCTGATTTGCATTGTATAAACCCTTTCATTGTACGCACACGCCTGGCCTGAAGTTAACTTCCGCTCTGTGTTTGTTGATGGTCTGGCTAGTGGCTAATAACATAACTATTTATATTTAATTTAATTTGTATTAATATTAGGGCTGTCAAACGATTAATCGCATCCAGAGTAAAAGTTTGTGTTTACATAATATATGTCTGTGTACTGGGCATATTAATTTGTATTTATAAAAACAAACCCATACATGTATGTATTTAAGAACAATATCAAAATGAATAAACATTCAAATATAATTTCAATTATTGATAAATGTAAATAAATACATCTAAATATTTCCTAAATATATATAGGCCTACATGTATGTGTTTGTGTTCATAAATACAAAATGAATATGCACAGTAAACAGACATCTATTATGTAAACACAAACTTTTATTCTGAATGCGATTAATCTGTTGACAGTCATAATTAATATGTTATTGTAAAATAATTGTAATAAACAATTATTAAATTTGATTGAATATTTATTTATTAAACGAATGGATCGTGTAACTTTGTTGCATTTTTAGTCAAGTGACGGTTCCTCTACAGGTAACCCAAAATAATACTGCCTAGCTAATGTCATTTACATTTCTTTTGTTTGTTATCAGAAATAATTTGCAGGATGAATGTGTACCGGAAGCTAAGTTTGGGCCACAAAAGCGTGCATGTGCAGTAACGTTTGTTTATGTTGTTGCTTTGAAATCGTCTATAGGGTCATAAGCTGAAGGAAAAATTGACTCCTGTATTGAACTTATTGACTGAGAGCAGCAGGGCACACAGAGAAACCAGACACTATCTCAGACACCAGGTAAAATAATCATCCCAAAATGCATGCGTTACATATTCATAAACACAGGTACATTACAAATGCACTTAAGTCTGTTTTCCCCCAGTAATGGCACTTTACACAAAAAACGAACTGATGCTTTTGAAAATGAGTCTATTTACACTATTTACCCATCATATGGCTTATGATATTTTATGATTAGTTAAATATTGCCTACTTTGGACAGTTTCACACAGAATATATGAACATTGGCTGACTTTGTATAGTATTTACAATGACATCAGTAACTCAATGCATTTGCATGATTTGCAGCAAGCACAACAAAAATCACTAAGTTCACCTTTACTAGGACCTGACGCTGTGTTATTTTAACCAGATCCTGCCTCCACTGAGGGACGTTGAACTGAGGCCTGAACAGGGGAACACACTGAGGAGTAAACTGGTGCGACTGATGACCCACGTGGACACTGATATCAAACACTGCGCAGCAGAGCTTCTCTTTGTACTCTGCAAAGAAAACGGTACATGAATCTGCTTCTGAACGTCTTCCCTAACAAGAAGTATTATGGCAGAGGTATCGACTGGTATGGAATAACTGTTGTCTCTATGCATCTCTCAGTGAGCAGATTTGTGAAGTACACAGGCTATGGTAACGCAGCAGGGCTGCTTGCTGCCCGAGGTTTGCTGAACGGCCGTGGCTCCTCTCCTCAGCCACAGTATTCCAGCGATTCGGATTCAGACACAGAGGAGTACAGACAGGTCAAGGACAGAATTAACCCTGTGACGGGGCGGGTGGAGGAGGAACAGCCTGATCCCATGGAAGGGATGACGGAGGATGAGAAAGAGGAAGAGGCGCTCAGACTCATAAATATGTTCAACAAGCTGTCACGGTATGTGTGTGAGATTGAAAGAGAGACTCATAGGGTATCTCAGGGTAACAAACCTGAAATAGTTTAGGTATAGTTTACCCAAATGAAAATTATGCAACACTTAAAAATGATGGAACACTATTGTGTTATAAACATTTATTTTTTTAATTTTGAGATAAAACAATTGTTTGAGCTGGCATTATGGCAGAAGAACACCAATTTTAATAGAAGTTTATTTATGCTACTAGTATCAGCATATACCATGCATCTCAGTACACAATCCATACTGGTTGTAAAAGCATCCTCAGAAGGCTGAAGTGTGTGTCTAGATAATATCCTGATACACAGCACCCTTAAAATTCACTGTTTTGGCTCATCTTTTTTCTATCCCCTCACCACACCCCACTTAGGAACAATATCATTCAGCCAGTGGGAGTGACCACAGATGGAAAACTGGCGCCGCTGTGTGACCAGATGAGGCACGGCACTGTTGAAGAGGAGGTGGAGGAAGAGGAGGGAGAAGACAGCGAGGCAGATCAGTAATGAAAGCAAAGGGAGGAAATGATGATTAATGAGACAGGTAGAAATTCGCTATAGCAATAAACATTAACAACAATAACAAGGCAAGAATAATAACGAAATCTTAAATAAAAGATATTTTCTTAGTTAATGATCTTTTGGGTTAGGAGAAGGAGATGATATAAAAAAATGATTATTCTGTACATGTGTATAAAAAGATGCAATAAGGAGCACTACAAAGAAAAGAAAAGCAGAAATGTGTTTTATGAGCACAAAACAGCAGAGGTTGTAATTTCTTATAATACATTTTGCGAAGCTGAAAATCCTTTTAATAATATGATTTAGTAGCAGTTACATTTAGAAGCTACAAAGAAACAAAGAGAGAGAGAGAGAGAGAGAGAGAGAGAGAGAGAGAGACAGACAACCATCACGCCAAAGACAGACAAACACTCCTGGAAAATGCTGCTGGTGTTTCCATGGTTATGTTACCATGGTAACAACAGGAAATGCAGTTCTTGCTCTGGCAGAAATGGAATGTTTACCTTGAAGACAAGAACTGCTGAGACCAACACGTAACGCTGTATTTGCTGGTATTCTGCAATAAGATAAATAAAAATGTCAATTCTCAAAGAAATGGTTTTATTTCCAGAACACTTAGGAAGCGAATGTCACCCCAATTACAATAGATAGGGGAACGTGAGAGCAGGTCGTTTTGCTGTACTCCTTTCATTAAATCTGTTCGTCCCCTCGTAGAAGATGATCGAAAAGAACCAAGGCAGTTTCATGTGAAAATGCATCATTTTCATAAATTCATTTTTCTTCTCTTTTATTTGCGCTTGTCAAATACAGGAGGATTCATGTACAGATGAGGGACAGGTAGAGACTGAAGCAACTGTACAATATTTACAGAAGAGAGAAATAAGCAAACCTCCAAAATAATAATAATAACAATAATTATCATAGTAAACAACCAACAGATAAAAAACAAACAGTAAACACAGACGTTGTACAATTTAAAAACTATTACATCCCTCTGCACCGTGTTTTCTTTGAGAAAACGAACAAACACGCCTCCTTTTCCGCATTTTCTTTTAAAGAACAAACAGAAAGAACACATTATTTTAGTTTAAATACATTTTCATTTGCTCTATTTTTTTTTTTTGACAAAAAGGAACTACACACTGCTTTGACCCCATTTTTGTGTATATATCCTGTCCGCTTGTCCTTCAGTTTTGGGGACAGGAAGAATCGGAGATTGTGGGCGGCCCATTTCATGTACACCCTCATAAAACATGAGCATTATTATTCAAAATAATAAAAGCAGACTGCCCCAGCTTTGGGAGGTAACCATGTATAAATGTCCATGTATAAATAATACAAATCATAATTGTTCATAATACATATTTATATATAAGAGTGTGCATGGAACATAGCATTCAAAACTCACCTCTGTCAAAACACTGACCCGTGAGGTTTCAACCCTGTTCCCTTTGGCACTATCTTTACTTGTCTCTGTGCAGACAAAAGTCTTTACACATTCTCACTTTTGTTTTCATGTCGTCTTCCTATGGCTCCCGGCGCGGGGAGCAATCGCATAATGAACAAGAGAGAAATGAAAAGCTTTACAAAAACATTTGTTATGTTAAAACGCAACAGCTTCATCCGCCACTGGCTCTTAAACATTCTGCAAGGAAAATCTCATTTTCCCGGAGCTCTGCACAGGTTTTGTTTAAAGTTCTCCTCTCTCCAAATGGGACACACTTGGAGCTCCGACAGCCGAATCTCAAGCCTTGGTGCTGAGCGTCAGCAGTTCGAGGAAGGAGTTGAATAGAGTCTCTAGCCAGCCCTGGTTGGCCATGCACTGCTGAACCACCTCCTCCTGACCTGGATCCTCTGCTGCCTGCTCTATACTGTCCGTCTGAGGATGAAGAAGACAAAAGAGTTTTATAAAAACACTGTTGAGAAATGAATGATCTCTGGAAAACACTCATATTTCTTTTGTTTGCTCGTACCTCCTTTTTACAGTGCAGAAAGGTATGATATTTGTAGTGATGGAGAGAGTGATAGAGGCTGTATATTCGAAGGTTTTCTTTCGACAGCTTCAGGTCCTGGCGGAAAGAAACAAATGAGGTGTTACAAGCAAAGCAAGAAAGTACGGAGATTCTTGCTGTAATATATCCATCCTAACGGATTGCTTTACAGTTTAACAGCTAATCTGGAAAGAACATGCCTGTTGTTTTGGAAGGCTCTTTTTGACTCGGTTGAGGGTTTTGCGGTTGTAACTCTCACCGCCCAGGTGCACCTTAACTACTCCAGAGTCTAGCGGGTCTGCTGTCATCTGAGGGAACATGTGCAGGGCCTCCTGCATGAGACAGAAGATGAGAGGATGAGAGATCCATAAAAATATGTACCTGAACAATTAGTTAATAATCCGACCTAACGCAAAATTGGCATGAAAACCATCTAGCAAGAAAAAATTATCAGAGCTTGAGCAAAATGACTGAAACAGGGCTACAACAGGGCCTAAAATTTGGGACAACTGTGCATTTGTCAAAAAACAAAGCTGTTGTGACATATTTTTTAAATATTGTCATCCGTGCCAATTACAGATTGCGAAGCCATACTCGGTCACCTTCCCTCACAAGCGTACGCGCTCGCAACTTCTTGTTACTATGGCAACGCTGACACTAAATGCTGCTCTTCACTTTTGGAAGGAATGTAAATAGATATTTACAGTGAATTGCAGAATTTAGGCTATATATAAACATTGTGGTTGGATTTCATTTATTGGGATTAAATCAATTTAAGCACCTGGTGTTGGACACTCATGTTGACCCTCCGCAGCAGTCTTCGCTTTTGTTCATTGAGGATACTGTCAATCTTCCTCATGGGTGGGAGATAAAGCTCATCTAAAAATAAAAGGGGAGTTATAATTGTTATTCATAGTAATTCCAATGTACATTGTTTAATTGCATATGTATCCAGATTACAACTTTAATTGTTAAAATATGTAAATATTGTGCCAACATTAATTTGTATGTTCCCGAAAGAATCAAACTCATGACTAGCGTTTCTAGCATCTTTCTCTGCTAGCTGAGCTAACAAATGGAGTTGTTGACCTGAAAATATAACACCAGCTGCCTAGACACATAAACTAAACTTAAATATACTCCAACCAATATGTAATAAAACTCGATTTAAATCCTTCATAACTCACTGCAGCGATCCATTGTTCTCCTCTCTCTCTCTCTCTCTCTCTCTCTCTCTCACTTCATCAGTTGTCTTGAATAACTCCTTTAATCCTTAAATCACCCACACAAATTCTTCATTTGTTCATTTGATCCATAACCAAATTTTCTTGACTGTTCCCCACTAGTCGAATGATCTGCCTCTCTCTACCAGGGCAGCTGAATCTTTGGCCATCTTCAAGAATCGGCCACAGATGCATCTTTTTCGTCATTAATACTTGCATACTTATTTCTGTTCCTTATTTTTTTTAGGATAAAGATATAAAATAAGAGTGTACAGTTTCACAGCTTACTGGAACCAGTTTAACCAGACATTGTTGCCCTTTTTGTCGATTTGATAGCTTCTATTGTTCGCCTCAAATGAATAAATATGAATCCAAAACCAAATGATGTCCTCTCACCATTGGTGTCCTCCAGAGCTTGGATCATGTCAGGGTCCAGAGCAGTGCTGACCAGCATCTCTACATAACTACGAAACATCTCTCTCATGGCCCGACTATTCATCCCACTGCGAATGGACACTGCGGATGACAGATATTATACCTTCAATGCTTCTGACAAATATTTTGGCAGCTTGACAGAATATTCACTGACAGTTTTCATGATTTTCCCAAAACAGAGATCAGCAGATATCTGTTTATAAACCCAGTTTTAAGCCGAATGTGTGTAGCCTTCATTTGAAGAATACTGTTATTGAATCTGCATTTACAATGAATAAAGCTGGAATGACAGCTTGATATACGTCTGCAAATGGACGCACACAATTAATGTACAAAAGTAAAGTCAAGCACACCTTCATCCTCACTGGGCGGGTCAGGAGAGGAGTCTGAATCAGAGGAGGAGGGCACATCTTTAAGCCACTTCTTCCTCTTTTTGGGTGGAGGTTCCGCCTTCACTTTCACAGGTTTGCTCCTCGTCCTATCAGCCCTCTTCTCTCCAACTCTCTTCTCCTCTTTGACCCTCCCACGTTCCACGACTGCAGCTCTCCTCTCTAACTTCTCCTGAGCCTGTCTCTCCTGAAGCTTCTTCTCCTTCTCCCGTTGCTTTTCCCTTTCCTTCTCTCTCTCTTTTTGTCTCTCTTTTTCCCTTTCCTTCTGTTTCTCCTTATCCCTCTCTCGTTGTTTCTCCCTTTCCTTCTCGCGTTCCCTTTCTCTTTGCTTCTCTTTCTCCCTTTCTTTTTGCTTGTCGATTTCTCTCTCCCTTTCTCTCCTGGATTTCTCCATCTGCTCTTTCTCCTTCTCCCGTTGTTCTTTCTCGCGGTGCCTCTCACGCTCCTTCTCTCTGTCTTCCCGTTCCACGCGGGGTGGGGTCAGGCTGCGCACGGGTTGTGGTTTAGGAAGAGACTGGCGCCTGATGGGAAGAAATACATTCATCTCAGCATTCCTGTACACAGTGATAATGCACTGATTGATGATGATAACTTCTCTATGATCTGTGATATATCACAGGAGCAGTGCTGAAGGTCATTTAGGGTGAAATTACCTCAGCGTGAGGCTGGGCCGGTGCCAGGGTTTCCGAGAGCACACTCTGACGTAATCTTTTTTATTCACGTTCTCCAAGAATTTAACATACAAGCGCTGGTAACGCATCTTTGCATCTCCAAAGTAGCCCAGATACTGCAAGAAAATAGGAGAGATTGAGTATATGGTGGTGTATTACATTTTCATGTGGCCAACTTTTTGTCGCATTTCCGTCCCATGATTTAGACTTTAGGGAAAATCTTTGAAATGAACTTAGATGAAATGTTTTGACATACTGGTAGGAGAAAAACTTGGAATGATGGTGCAGATTTTGTGTGGGCTTGCTTATCACATACTGTAAAAAGGCACTCACATTACTGGTAGCGCAAAACTGTCGTTGTCCGTCTTTGATTTCAGGAGCAAATTTTTGCAACAGAGCTTTCTGGACCCTCCAGATCGGCGGAGGTTCTCGCCCCGTCTGCAGAGCCAGCTGAGAAGACACAAGAACCAAAGCTTAAGCATCTCCCAAAACTACACACGATTTCTTACAAACTTAAAATAGAAATATGTAACTAAGCCAAACTGCACACCTTGAGGGTACCGATATCTTCGGTGCGCACCACAAATTCATCTCTCTCTCTGAAAATCCCCTCCCCTCCACTCTCACTATCTTCATCCTCACTCTCTCCCGTGATGGCCGCGTTGGACTGCTTCTTCGCTAGGTGCAACGAAGTGATCTGGGGGGTGGGCGCATCTTCGGGGGTGGGGGGAGAGGCTGGGGAGGGCTGGGGCAGCTCTTCCGAGGGAGGAGGAGAGGATGACGGTGGGGGTGTGGTGGAAGGGGGCAGTGTGGGCGGAGGCGGGGAGGGAGACGGGAGAGCGGGTGGAGAGGGACTTAGGGGGAGGGAATTGTGCAGCGGTGGCTGTTGTTGCTGCTGTAGACTCTCCTCATCTTCTTGAGACGGAAGAGGCGAGGGGAGGGAAAGAGGAGGAGGAGGCAGAGGGGATGGTGAGGAGGAGGTTGGGGGAGATGGAGAAAGGGATGGAGGAGATGGAGGTGCAGGAGGAGGCTCGTATGGGAATTCTAAAAGTGAGAAATGAAAGAATATTACATTTCTGAAGCATTAATGTTGCAGTGATTTTAATATTTGACTGAGTTAATGTACTCACCATCAACCTTGGGAGCATCCAGCATTTTATAATTTGACTCTTTCTTCATGTTCTCCTCCGAGTCTATCTGATCTGCTTCCTCTTTTCCTCTTGTCCTCTCGTCCTCCGACTCGTCATCTTCCTGCTCACGTTCCATCTCTGGCTCTTCCTTCTGCTGCATTTCTCCACGTACCTCCTGATCATCTTCATCAGGAACACACGTCACTTCACGCGAGCTGGGTCGTGAATGTGAATCCAGCTCCTGTGACGCGTGTACCTCCTTGTCAGATTCAGCGTGTACATGGACAGATTCTGGTTGAGGGGGCGGCGGGGGCGTGTTAAGAGTATCTTCCTGTGGAGTGGGTGGTGATGGTGTGGGCGGAGGTGGAACCGCAGCAAGGCTGTGGGGTGTGTCATAGAGGGCAGAAATGGCCGATGATATGCTCTTCTGCAGGTCTTGGTTTTTACTGACCGAGTCTTCCTCATCTGAGGAGAATGACGGCAGGGTTTCCAGGTTCCTCTTGAGCTCCTCATCGAGCCTTTTGCAGGGAGATGGACAGTTACTGAGACCCAGGCTTCCTTCACCTTCGTTCTCCCCGAAGGGTGGAGGCGGGGGTGGAGGAGGAGGCTGGGGAGATAACGGGCGAAGGCCTCCCTTGACTGAGGACGTATCTGTTGAGGTGCATCCCTCCACAGGGATCCGCCCTGGTGGAGCTTCAGGGTCTGGTTGCTTCTTCCCGGTTTTCAAGAAATCCAGAAAGGAAGATATAAAACCAGACTTTAGCTCTGAAGGTTTCTCTTCCGTCTGAGAGAAAAAAGGGAGGTGGAAGATGGTAAATGCAGAGGAAGAAGGAAATATGAGACAGACAATATGAAGAAATAGTAAAACAGAACACAGCTTTGAAATCAGCTACAATATGTTTTACAAGCTATATTTGTGTATTTATGTTACATAGTCATTATAGCCCCACTCTCTTATATGTGTGTCCAGGGGGAGGTAATACACCTTACTGAACAGCGGGATGGTTGATAACAGTTACTATGAATCAGTAACCTTAGCAACAGCCACCCTAGCAACAGCTCTCTCCCTTCTTTTACTGCATTTTTAAAGAACACAGTCATCATGGTGGCCTGCCAATCATTTCAGTCTATGTGTCATACTCCCCCTAGTGGCTAAGTGCATACATACACTAAGAACAATGAGCAGGGAGTCCGAATTCATTATTTTATGGTCTTTTAGCAGAATTAAATCTTGATAATGGAATATCTGAAGTCTTACTGGGCTAGAGAGTTTCTGCATGGTGGCCCATGCCTCTGGGGTCATTTGTTCATCCATCTCTCCTTCCCAGGACATCTGTAAAAAAGTCAAACATACACATTGTACATAGATATTCACATACACACACACACACACACACACACAAAAAACACCCTCGACTGACTTTTCCACCTATCTTTCCAGAGGCTACCTGTTGCTGAGGCAACAGAGGACATTTCATAAGTGCAATTTAAACATATGCAGGAGGGACGACGTTTGAGAAAGAGTTATTACATCTTTGGGCTTGGGCACATGGATTTGGTCTGTCAAAAATGTATGATTTTATTAATTCATGATTTTATAAAGAGGCATTTAAGAGAAAACAACATCTGCATTTTTGAAAATGTAAAGGTTAGGAAATCTACATGTTTCTAAGTATGTGCAATCCCTGGGATGGAAGGCATGACCTTGCGTTGCTAGCGCCATGCTCTAACCAGTAACCACTGAGCTACAGGAAATCTGTATTGTTCATATTGTTCATCTTATCATAGTGAGGTTGGTCACAGCTCAGTAAGCGACTTTCCATTTCATTTGCATAAATCATAATTGATTTCTTATTCTGTTCCCCCACATAAAATGGCTTGTGTTGAATACTACAGACTAACACTGCCGCACAGGTTTATCAATCACTATAAATATGTTAAAAAAAATTAAAAAGTAAATTTAAAAAAATGTGTTTCTTGTAATATTGACCCCTCAAAACAACAAAGTGCCTCCACTAAACTGTGCTCTAAATCTATAGGTCATTTAAGGACATCAGTACCAAACCAAACATGAACTAGTGAATAGTTTTTCTAATTGTTTTATTTATTACAACACTTATAAAAACTGAGGTTCTCACAATTCATAATCTCATGTAGCTTTTGTGTTTTTCGAAAGCTTTACTCAATTTAAAATGTAAAACATATTTCAAAATACATTTCAAACCGTTACAAAATAGCAGTGCTAATGCAACAATGTATGTTTTTAAATGCAAAACCATGGGATTGCCGTTTGCTCAAGATTGAGCAAAGCAGTACATTATTACACATGAACATCTGGTTTTATTTAAACATTTTCTTTTTGATTTCAACATTTGCAAACTGAGAAGTATCTTAGACTTACCTCTTGGGACTTTTGCTTCATCTTTTCCTGACCACAGTTCATGTCATTTCGAGTTATGTCAATTCTGTTCATATCCACACTAGTGGTGGGCCCTGGGCTCAAACCAATAGATGGTGCAGATCCTACTGAACCATCAGACAAAACTGGATCTGTACTAGACAGGGAGTCTGTCCTCAGGAGGGAGTCAGATGAGGGCATGGAAGGAATAGGAAGCTTGATCTAGGAGAACGAGAATAATTATATTAGCATTTAAAGTATTTACATAAATGCATCACATGAATGATACATACTTCATATTTGTTAAAATTATGATCTAACATTGCCAAAAAGTT
The DNA here is from genome assembly GCA_026939265.1 of Oreonectes daqikongensis. NCBI lineage: Eukaryota > Metazoa > Chordata > Actinopteri > Cypriniformes > Nemacheilidae > Oreonectes > Oreonectes daqikongensis. The sequence continues at coordinate 7,274,891 of JAOTQM010000013.1, forward strand.
AATTTACCTTAATAGGTTTAATTGGCTCTTGATATTGAGGCTGATGTTGTGTGAGCTGTTGATGATGTTGTTGCTGTTGATGGTGTTGCTGATGAAGTTGTTGAACGTGTAGGTGCTGCATATGTTGTGGCTGTGGTTGGTGCTGTTGTTGTTGTTGAAGATGATGGTGCATATGCTGTTGCATCTGTGGTTGATGATGGAGCTGAGGTGGTTGTTGATAATTCTGCCCCTTGTTCATGTCTCTGTGCATCTCAAGCATGGGATCATCTTTTCTTCCACGCCCTCTTCCTCGACCACGGCCCCTTTTATTCTCTCCTACAGGTCCCATCACGTTCCTGCAATATGGAGGCTCAGGCAGAGGCCGAATACGGGGTCTACCCCTGGGTCTTGGTGGACCCTCACGTTTAGGTTTTGTGGGCTTCCTCCCCCTTTTCTTCGGGCCATCATGAGGGAGAAGTTGTGGTGGAGGTCCAAGGGATTGGTACCCTGATGGGTTGCAGAAATCTAAATCACCCATTAATGGGCTCAAACCTCCAACTCCTGAACCACCTCCAGATTTCCTGCAGCTGGACACGAGATCAGGAAGCAAGTCGGGAAGACGTCTGCTGTTTAGACGGATGTCAGCTGGAACATCTGCTTTATCCTCATCATCCTCAAACTCGTACTCTTGGGCATAGTTCTTCTTAGCCTGTGACTGGGCATTAGGATCTTTACGCTGTTTAAGGAGATGAAATGAGCTTGTCTTTAAAAGCTTTTTAGGTCTAGAGGAGCAAAATATGGGTGAGGTGAGACCGCCTGCTCCAGGACCACTCCCTGCCCCCACAGATCCCATCATTTTGCTTCCAGTTCCATCCACACCATGCCCAGTGCTAGCCATTCCAAGGCCTGGACCCTGAGACTGTATTAAACCCAGCTGTTCTGTGTTTACAGTGGATGGGAGTTCGTGGGATTTTAAGGGGTCCAGATCTAAGTGCATAGTACCATTGCCAGATTCAGACAAATTGTGACAGTATTGCCCATAACCTTGATCACCATGGTGACCCATAATATCATATGCACCTCCTCCACCCCCTGTAGTTTTAACTGAATCCATTCCATCTTGAACTGTTCCACGTGTTTCTGACACACCATCCTGACCTCCTTGGGCTGAACTTCCACTTCCTCCTGCACAGCTTGTCTTATAATCTTCAGAACAGAACATATCCTCCATCCCTGGGAAAAAGGATCGATCTTCATCTTGGAGCAAAGAATCTGGGAAACAGATAGAGGTCAGTGGCACAAACCGCTGTTGCTGCTCTTGGCTCTGCCCTTGGTTCTGAGATGTTTTCCCCACAGGACTGCTTGTGTCAAACTGATGATCTTTAAGTTGATCCAGCTGTGGCTGGGAGAGCTGGGGCTCTTGTTCCCTAGGCTGGCCTTGGGGCTGTGGAGGTCCAGAAGATGGTTGCATGTGGTGGGAGTGCGGGTGAGGATGTTGGTGGTGAGGATGTGGCTGAGGCTGATGGTGGGCATGAGGGGGTGGGTGATGTGAGCCCATATGGTGCAAATGAGAGGGGGTTGACATGCTCATATCAGGCTCAGACAAGAAATCATGAAGCTCTGGTGCTGTTTGTTGAGGGTGGTGAGGCTGATGGTGTGAGGACATCCTATGTTGTTGCTGTTGTCTGTGATGGTCGTTGGTGCTCCCATCTCCGCCACCAACTCTCTCAGAAGGCCCTGCCCCTTCTCGGCTATTTGTCCTAGAAAGAGTTCTTTCTAACATGTCTAGTGGTGAAACAGAATTCTGACTTGACTGGCTTTGGTTTCGCTGAGACTCACGTCCGTAGTGGGCATCCATAGTTTGGGACTGGAGCTGGAGTTGAAGCTGAGAAGTCTGTGGTTGAGTGTCTACTGCCCCAGAGCCACCAGCACTTAATCCTCCAGATGGTCCAATCATTGCCTGTTGACTCATTGAGTGTTGTTGCTGTGAAGAAGTCTGTTGGTTGTCCATTTTGTTTCGAGTGGTATGAGAAAGGACAGATTGAAGCAGGTGAGCTTGAGAGCTTTGCTGAGATTGATCAGGTGGAGAATCCATTAAGCCAAGAGAAGACTGGCTCTGTCGCTGCTGCAAGTCTGGTGTCTTTCGCATGTAAGCTAATTCTGAAGCATCCTGAGCTTTCTTAAGATCCATATGCGAGTGAGACATTGAATGTTGATGAGGGTGTTGTGAATGTTGAGGATGTTGTGAGTGTGATGGGTGATGCTGATGTGTCTGATGAGTGTAATGATCTCCTCTGCCATAATGAACAACTGAACTAAGAGAGTCATGTTGGTTTGGGTGTTGACTGTGAGAGTGAGTGTGTGACAATGAATCAACTGCACTTCGACCACTACTTGCACCGGCTCCAGAGTGCACTCTGTCGGTCTTAGCCTGTTGCTGCTTTTTCAGAGACATCTCTAACTGGTTTTCCAAACCTGTGCCTGGACCACAAGAGGCAGCAGCAACTGAAGCCACGTTGGTAGTGGTATTATTGGTCCGAATTACACTCTGCAGATGGTATCGTTCTTCAGATGCCTTCAGTTCATAGGCGGATAGACCCTTTCCTCCATCTCTACTCTGGGGAATGGACTGGGACTGCTGTTGTTGTGTAGTTACCTGCTGAGGTTGTTGAGAATGGTGCTGGGAGGGGTTCGGGGCTGGACTCTGTGAGTGCAGTAAGTGCTGGATCAAAAAATCATCTTCATCTTCTTCATCTTCCTCTTGAGGTCTTTCTACCCCAAGCATGTCAGAATCAGACTTGGGTTTTGGTGGTGTTGTATGATAAGACTGTGACTGTTGGGGTGGTACCCTTGTGTCTGAGTATCCTTGTGGAGAAGCCAGAAAAGCTGGGGAGAGAACTGAAGATAGGTACTTGTTTCCACCATTTCCTCCAGGTGATTGTGCAGGACGAGTCGGGGCAGGGGAGTGCAGTCCTGGACGAATTATTCCAGAATTACTTGAGGGTGAAGGGCTAGAATCTGGGAGGTGGTATGATCCCGCACCACCACTTGGTACACTACTACTACCACCACCGCCACCACCACCTGAACCACCACCCACACTTCCTGAACTACCCGCTCCTGAACCAGTGGTACTGCTTGTTGTACCTGTAACACCTCCAGAAACCATCAGAGCGGGTGAATGTCCCGTCCCACCATAGCCCAGTGAAGGGCTTCCTGCCCCTCCAAGAGATGGTGGCAAAGAGCCATATCCTGAATCAGAGCCATAGACCACTTCGGCTGAAAACGAACGCCCTGTTGCTCCAAGACTTCCATACGCTTTTCCAGACCCCCCGAGGCTGGAACCAAGATCCTGGGCCTGTGGAGAACTGAATCCTCCGTATGGCTGGGGCAGGTGGGAAGGGGGTTGGCTTGGTGAATATGACTGTTGTTGAGGTGGGGTTTGACCAGGAAGTCCAGCTGTTGGTTTAACAGGAGCAACGGGAGAACCATATGCAGATAAGCAAGGTTTAGGTGGCTGCTGCTGTGTAGCAGAGGATGACACTGCAGGTGGTGGAGGTGGCGGGGGTGGAGGTGCTGACTGAGGTGGTGGCTGCTGCCTTGAGGGTGCTGAGGAGGTACTGGATGAGACATTAGCATTAGAAGCTGAGGATGAGGAAGAGGATGTAGAAGAAGCTGAAGGTGGAGTGTGAGGGGTTCGAGATGAGGAAGAGCTAGAAGAAGAGTAGCCGCTACTTGAGCTGGAACTCTTTCCAGTTTTCCCAATACCACCACCTGAAACAGCTGAGGAGGACACTGAGGATGAGGTGTACGGGGGTTGGATGATAGGTCTGTAAATTTGTTCTGATCGGGGAGAGGGTTTGGGGTCAGCCGATGGACTCTGCTCACCCAATGGGCTACAGTTTACTCCTCCATGCCGATGATGGGCTATCTGCTGGTATCCTGATGCACCACAACTGAGATAATGCTGTAGGGGATGAGGTGTGGAAGCAGAAAGTTGAGACTGTGCAGAAGGTCGCTGGTAATGCTTGATTACACTGTCTTGCCTGGGAATTGCTCTTTCCTGGGACTGCGGAGGTTGTGGGGGTGCAGAAGAAAATACAGAGGAATTGTAGAGCTGTGCAGATGGATCCTGAAGCTGTGAGGAAAGCAGGTTAAACTGAGGGGGTGGTAAATGGCGTGTCGAGGAGGATGCAGGCGCCTGTGGTGGGGGAGCACTAGGCTCTTGTGGCCCTCTATAAGAAGCAGCCCCACTCTGTGAGGACAAAAGACGGTCAAAGCCCAGACTTGACTGTGAGGGGGTCTTAATGTGCAGCAACGGATCATGGGGTGACAGGAGACCGTTAGAAGTAGGACTGAAGGTAGGTGTGTCCTGCAGAGATAATGATGGGGTCACCCCAGGGAAGGAGCGCCCCGAGAAGGATGCAGGGTGCTGATATGCCGACAGAGCAGAGGAAGAGGGAAATGAGCCAGAGCCAGGTAGTGCACCAGAAATGAACAGCTCTGCAGGGGCTGGAGTATGCATTGCTACAGGAAAAAAGAAATATATATTTTTTTAAATAATTCCGCAGTTAATAATATGGTTCTGACAATTCTCTATGCTTATTATTATGATATATTTCAGTGTTCAATATAACATTTTCCTACATTCAATAGCCCACAATAATTACCAGTTTGCCATGAGGGGGTGCGAAATTGGGAGAGAAGGGAGGAGGCAGAGGGGGGCGGCTGAGCACCTCGGGATTCCAAAGCAGAGATCAAGTTCATAACTGAAGCATCTGGTCCTGAGGGACTGGCATGATGTAGCCCAGTATCAAACAAGCCTGAGAGCCCTAAAAGAGATGACAAGTGTTACGACAAACTATATAACCTGCTTACAGGTTCTATTCTACAGTACATAGAGGTAAGAAGGGATTATTATTTTAGACATTTCTGTTTTTGCCATCTAATAGAAGATTAAGAGTTGCATATGCTTGATCAAACCAATTGCTGTTAAATTATTAAATCTGTTAAATTATTAAATCAGAGCTGGAGGTCAAAGTAGACCTCAAGGGCTCCAAAAGGTCAAGAGAAGTCACATTAATGTATTGTAGTTATTTAAGAGTCTATGTATGTATGTATTATGTTTGATGAATTATTGTATTGTATTGGTTTTGATTTTTATTGTGGTGTGTATATAAGACAAAGAGTATGTCATGGGAGGCAAGACATTTTTCAGGGAAAATCCTGACAATAAAAATGATCTGAAAACTGAAAGACCCTCTAACTAATAAATCATTTCCAAGAACATCTAATTATATATTTTATTACAATGTCACTATTAAACACACACACTAATTTGATAAAATAATTTTATAGATCTTACCTAAGCTCCTTCCTGCACCCCATGCCCCACCCTGTCCAGAACTTCCGGGATGATGATTCGTTGCATATCCCTGCAGGGGGTGTGGTGTGGCGTAAGGTTGGCGGTGGAGGAGTTCTGAGTCTGGATGGGAGGATCTGGAGCTCCCATAAACCAAACTAAAAAAAGACAAAATTGAGAAAGGAAATGATACAACCACACGACACGCAGAATAATAATTATTGTTTCTCTTGTAAAGCTGCTTTGAAACAATGCACATTGCAAAAAAAACACTATACAAATAAAGTAGAATTAAATTGTAATACACATTTTTTATAATATTAATTAAATCAGCCCATATTAAAAGAAATTCCTGAATTTTATTATTTTGCATCTAAATTTATGAATTTTAGTACATTAATAAGTGCTAAAACATTAAAACAATTATATGGTGCATGTGTTTGGGAAGATTCTTGGGAAGATTTCTTTGCAACGGATTAAAAATAAAACAAATTAAAACAAATTTCTAAGGTTAAAACTATAACATTTTCTCTTTGCACAATATATATAACAATACAACTAACCATTAATTGCTTCAAAACAATTAAGTATACACACTCAAATATTTCTTGTTTTTCTTATGAAAGAGGTAGCGCATTATGTAAGCAATGCACTGATCATGTGTTCAATGCCAGGGAACACACGGTGGCTTTAGATAATGCATTAATGTAAACATTCTTTTTCTTGTCTTTTCTCAAACTTTTCTTGCTTAGACATCAAATGCTCATTCAGGTACACTTGCACTTTAAATAAGGTGACAATAAAACCTGCAATGTGCCATTGGATTTCATGCACCACCCTCCTAGGACAGTGAGGTCTATTGGGCTCCAGACTTGTACTAAATCCCTGTATAGAGTATCAGTTGACCCAGCTTAGCATTATCCTTCTCACACCACAGCCACACACAAAGATTAGCTCTTTAATCAGCCTACTCACTTCCACATCCTCCCTCTTCCAAATCATTTCCTGGATCTACCTTCAACCATTCATATTCTCATATCCCATGCACAATAAAACACCAGAATGTAGAAGGAAATGCAAAAAATCATTGTGCTTTAGCTTCCTATATTACTGCTCTACATAAAAAATAAATGCATATTTAGCAGGTAATTTCCTATGAATTCTGATTTTTTTTTATACCATTGCTATGTTCTTTGATGTGCATTGGAACGGAGCGTCGCTCAAAATTTTGATTGGCTACCCTAGCTGTTGCCAGCCAATCAACTGTCTTTTGCAGTCTTCGCAGACAGTCTCTGTTGTTCTCTTTCATAGAGAGTGGCCAGTTCAGTTGACAATGGTGGTTAGGATGTTGCTGAGGTAAGACACAGAGCGCTCATTGATAAAAGCTCTCCACTGACTGAATTGCCTTGGTTACCCCCCTCCCCTGCATCCTCAACAGGCTCTTAGTGTGCGTACAGCTCAGATAGTCTAGATCCCTCTCACTCCGAGACTAGAGTGGGAAGCCACAGACACCACATACTGAGTGAACGCGTGGTGAGGGGGTGGGTGTCATTCAACAAAAGCATTGAAGTAGACCAGAAAACCTATTTTGAAATTATTAAATAAGGACATAATTCAAATTTATGTCTAGTAGTGTATGATTCAATGAAGAACCAAAATACACTTGATACTGTAACTCCATCTATGACGTGTTTTGGAATCAGAGGGATGTAGTACAAATTGAATGTTGGAGTCATCAAACAGACTCCTGGATTGAATATGCTCAACTGTTACAACATGTCCGCCGATAGACCTTAAAGGGATAGTCTAGATAAAAATGTAGTCATTTATTCACCCTCATATACCTGAGTCTTTGTCCGGTGAAACACAAAAGAAGATATTTTGAGAAATGAGAGAAGTGGTTAGTGTTCATACAGTGGAAGTCAAAGGGGTCTGTTTGGTTTTCAACATGCTTCAAAAAAAATCTTCATTTGTGTTCTGCAGAAGAAAGAAATTCATACAGGTTTTGAATAATATAAGGGTAAGTAAATAAATAAATAATTTTTGGATGAATGATCCCTTTAATAAGCATGACAAGAGCTGGTGTCCATCTTGGAGGGGTCCATTGGGAGTGTGTCCATTTCTTACTAAAACGCTGCATCTTAAAGGCAGCGGACGTGTAATTAACTGAAAAAAGGCTCTAATAAACTGGGCTAAACATTTAAATGCACGAGTGACAGCGCACTTCTCTGCTGCCAACTGCCTCACTGTCTGCACCTCTGGCATGATACTCATGAAACTCACTGTGCCATGACAAAAGTGTCCTCATGATGTTTTGATACATTGCTGAATCGGTTTAATATACAATTTGTGATCAGCCTGCATAGAATAAGGTAAGCAGAGCAGAGAAGCTGAGTCACTGCTTCAAAAACGTATTAGTCATGGTGCCATGCAAGGGAGAAGCATCAATAAAAAAGAAAGAAAAAGAGAAACGGCATCTGATTAAAGTTTTTGGTTGATAAACTGGCTATGAATCACCATTTTAATAAAAGCACAACAGACAATAAGATCAGCTTTTTGACAGGTAGATGTTTCTCATGTGAATGAATGGCTTCACTTAAATAATTAATGCATCATAATGTCAGTACACTCTCATCAAACGTAGGGTATCCATATTGAAACAACTACACACTGCAACCAAAGCAGGAGTTTCACTTTTAGGTGAGAAAAAGGGATTGTCATGTATTTAGAACAAGTTAGATTGAAGTGAGGTTTGATATGAATTAAACCATAATTGGTTCTTAATCCCAAAGAAGCAGTTCAGAGACAATCAGGGAATAGATGATGAACATCAGAACAAGGGAATTGAAAGCGGTTCTTACATATGTACTCTACATCCTATCTTTTATTGTTCTTATATTTGCAATTTCTTCTTTCACTCCCGTTCCTTGTTTGGCTTACACCTTCAAACCAATCAATCGAATCTGTTACACTTCTGCCATTGTAAGAGAATAAATGAGTAACAGCTAAAACAGAAAAAGTTAAAAATAATTGAATAGAGAACAGACGTGAAAGCGATACACACAAAAGGAAAGGTTAATTTAGGAAGCTCTATTGAATACACTATACAGAATTGCTCCTAATTATATAGGAAGTAATTCACCATAGTCCCTCCCAACAGGTGCAAAATGTTTACAGCCTGATGGGAAACTCAGTCATGATCATTAATCTCCATTAGAACCATGCAGAGGTGTTCGCGTGGTGTGGATGTACGGTGCCATAAGAACACAAGGTCCTGCCTTCAAAGAGTAGTACCTCATGGCTTCGTATCCAAGATGGCTTACCAGGCAACAGGGTTGTCATTTATCTATTCACATCAAATTTTAAGCACATGCACAACCAAATATTTTATTATTAGAATCAATATTGTTAAACATGGTGTCCTACACAGGCCGTTTTTGAATTTGCTTTATTTTATGCTAATTTAATACTCTGCGTTTCATCATTGCATAATGGGTTTGCTTCCAATATCCCAAAACGGCAGCCTTGCTATCTAATATTCATTCAAAAGCCCAAGCCATTTTTTTGGAAACTAAAAGAGACACGATTCAATACAAGGCATTTCATTTTATCCAGAGAATGCTTTCACGCTCTGCAGCAGCACTGAAGCTTGTCCATCATCATAAGCCTGAACTCCTCATTAAGATTCTGGATTCTATCAATCTGCCTAGGAGACTACAGAGATGTTCTCAAATATAACAAGAATAAAGAATCAAACAGCACGAGATACGTTTGTGACACGCTCAAATAATAAAACGCTACCCCAAACCACAACACTAGGGTTTACTATGAAATACAAATACTTATCAATCATAACCTTAAAAAGGTCTGCTTAATTTGAATGGAATTCCTGATACGTACACAAGGGACCTCTGCGTACATAAAAAGATGATAGCCCCTAAAGAATAGCCCTATTGTTGTCCTGTCACATTAAAAAGGACCCACTCCAAATGTAACATTGGTTACAATGCACAAACGAAAAGACTCTTTGACACATTATGGCATGCATGATGACTCCGGGTATTGTGAATGTGCATGTCTGAATAAAAAAATAAAAATACCAGATGCATATAGGGTTGGGAATCGAAATCAAAAGGCTAGGAATCGAATCGGAATCAAAAGAAATAGGAATCAGATACTTGTAATAAAAATATGAATTTCTCTTCTCAATTCCCATTGCGCATATTTTCAGAAATATGCATGTGTTAACTTGTGGTAAAGCACAGGAACCACAAACTGACCAAAGTTTCATTATATTAACTACAGTTTAACTATGATTTAGTTAAACTATGGTAATATAAATTGTAATAAATCAGACAAAACATGGTTGCTATGTGTATATACACACAAAACCAGTTAATAAGCAGGCTAAATGGTTAATACTGGTTAATATCTAAATGTTTTACTTCAAACTGGGAATCGATAAAAATCGTAACTGATCAAATTCAAACGATAAATGCATGATAAATTAATACAAAATACAACGTATGCAAAGCCAATGAATGTAATTGTATGGTATGTTTTCCATATTTCCCTGTAACACCAAAATTAAAATTTGAATCATCCAAAATGATTGCGTTTTCACTCGTGCACCCACAACAAAAGGTTATAAGGTATGCTGTAGGTATGCACCCAAGTGAACGGCTCACTCCCTACATGCAATGCGAGACACTAACGCCACCAAGAATGATTGCATGCGCTCGCTGTAAGCTGCTAAGATTGATTTGGTTGTCACGGCGACTGATAATGTACGTAGCCGAGCGCCTTTGAACTGTAAGTAGGCCGCGAAAATAGTGGAACACACGGGCACAGTTGAACGCGCTTGAACACAGCGACAGCACAACATTAGCATAGTTACGTTTACCGATCAAAATAGACCGTTTTACGATATCCATACATTATAAAGACGATTTTACCCAACCTATCTTTAACCTTCGATCCAGCCTTAATTTTGCTGCAGAGGTGTAACGTGCAGTCAGATGTGAAAGAAAAAAATACCAATCATTTTATTATGTAGCTCACCCCAATCCCTTTGTATAGTCTCTTTTCTATTGAAACACCAAAAATGATCATACATCATTCTGTATGGTAAGTGTTTGTAGCGAAAATACGTTCGCCCTGCGTATTACGTTTATGTTTACAGCGTGCACAGCTCAGTCACGCTGTAATTTCACTAAGGAACATTACACGCGATTTTGGTACGTTGCCAGGTGACCACTAAAACGATAGTATGTTCAACACACTAATGTTCAACCAACAGAGAAGGTTTTTCACTTAATCACCAGCATTTGCAAAGTTTCGCTTTATTTTAAAATATGCATGGCGCTAGTCACGCACTAAGAATACGAGCTTAGTGGTCAGTCGTGGTTGTTCACGTAGCGTTAAAATACAGCCAATGTTGTGACATTTGTGACGGACTAAAACACGTAGTCTAAAATGTAATTTTGCCATCTAGATAACTGTTAAAGATTTCCTTTTCTCCATCGTTTAGCCACAAAAGGTATCGCCACGCAAAACGTTCAGGAAAAGCCCATTCCATTCTGCAGACAAATAGCGTTAGCCACAGCGATGAGCTGCATACAGTAGCTAGCAACCATTTCATTCCTGAATATATGGGATTGCTTGTAATTGGTTGCCTCCAGAATAACGCTTTGCCAACGTGCATTTTGTGTCATACATTACTCACAATTTCGACTTAGCATCTATATAGCTATAGCATGCCATGTCCGATTTGGTGCGCTCTAAGGTACAAGGTTTGATTTTTCATTTTTGATAATACGCTAGCAAGCTAGCTAGCAACAGCATCCCATCCCCCTCTTTTCGCCCCTCTCCCCCTTTTTCTGTCTCGGTCTACCTTCCGTATCACGCATTAACTCTCAATCGCATTCCTTGCATTTTCAAGACACCCCCTCCTCCCTCAGAAATGACAATACTGATGGCTGTACGTGGAACCGCCGACGATATAATAAATGTAACTGAATGAACACGGCACAGGGAGCGAGAGTGGGAACATGCATTGCGTTGCGTCCGTCGGAACGGGCATTGTTACAGCCAGCAAAGCATATTTATGCATCCAGTCTATGGAAGTATACTTGCACGGGCGTCTTACCTTGCCTTCGCCGATCTCTCGTAACTCCATCCCGTTCCAGCGCCCAGATCACCGAATCCTGTGCCAGGATAATTTCTATCCATTAAAGAAGAGACAAGGGATGAAGATGGAGAGATAGACAGGGGAAAGGGGAGGGAGGTATTTTTTAAATTCTAACACACTATCTCTCCCCGTGTCCTTTCCTCTGCGTTCAATGTCTGTTTATCTCTCCCGTTTCACAAGCAAGTCCTCAAGAATAGGACCAGCACAGAGGGGGAGAGGAATGGAGGGAGGAGAAGGAGGAGGGGGAGATGGAGGATACAGAGGGGAGGCGGGGGTAGATATGGAGGGGGGGTGAAGTATTACACCAACCACCGCCACCACAAAAAATCCGGTTTCTTCCTCCCCTCCCCGCTTTTGCCCTCTTATATATCTCGATGCCTATTGTCCTTCGTAGGAGAAACAGCAACCAGGCTTATGCTCGTAGATACTGTGCACGTCGAATTCTGATGCCTTTCCCTATTACACCCATGAGACATACGACACGTGCTGATTGTACCCTGTTTCCTCTTAGCTGTTCACGTACTGCATTGCCACAAAAAGGTGAGATACTAGGATTCTATAAATAGCAGTCCGCGAAGCGCTTGTTTTTAGTCAGCTGTTGCGCCCAGAAAATCCATAAAAACATAGGGTGTAACATCCTCGCCAAAAACAAAAGTGGTTGTTGGCTGTTAAAATCGTAAAGTTCCCTGAAAAGAGATTTAACGGTCTAACTCGACGCTTCAAATATTTGCATAAATCCTTAAAAATCCTCGCGATAGAAAAAATATTTTCAGTTATTTAGTCAAGAAGACGCCATTTTCAAGAAAGGACTGAAAGGCTCGCTCATACACGCAAGCGCGCGCGCACACAAACACACACTCCCCCTCTGCCGACTCGCTTGTCACACTCTCACACATACGCAGTCTGTCTGGAAGTCTCGTGCGTACTGCCGCCTTGTTACAGCACAGAGGCACTACCGAGGATTGGACTGTGGCGGTGCGCATTGATATTAGAAAAGCTAGAAAGGCGATGATGAGTGACAACAGCGTATATAATGGCACATTTTGAGAACGTTTAAGTTTCAAGCACAATCTGGTTGCTTTGCGCAGGCGCCAAATGAGAAACAAATTCAAATTTGTCATGTTTTATTAATGAAACGTTGACAAAACAGCTCAACAATGACAAACTCTTAAAAAAGACTGATTTATAAAAATATTGACAGTTATGTTGATACAGGATTATACTCTATAATAGTGGCAAAATATTTAACAAATAATAAAAATCTAACACACGTGTATTGGCATTGACATAATAAATTATCTAATTAGTAAACTACATTTGCTGTTGACAGCCCTTTCTTTCTCTGTGACTGACACGTGACCATCACCAGCTTGCAGACCTACAAGTAGCTGTGCTACAATTCCTTATTCCCCAATTTCAAAAGCAACAGAATCTCATCACTATTCATCTTGAGTATTTGGTGGATCAGATGAATTCCCTCTGTAAAGGAAGAGAAATTAAAGGGGGAAAATCAAAGTAAATATCACAATGCAATAAAATCTGATGCTTTTACACATGGTTTCAAAGCAACAACATAAACGAACGCTTTTGTGACCCAAACTTAACTTCCGCTCCACATCCGCAAAAAATAGAGTCCCTGCAGATTATTTCTCATAACAAGCAAAAGAAATAGTAAACAAGTAAATGACATTAGCTAGCAAGTTAAAAGTGTCTAGCGAGTATTATTTTGGGTTACCTGTAGAAGAACCGCTACTTGGCTAAACTTAAATGTGACAAAGTTACATGACCCACTGAACAAAATGATTATTTATATTATATGATACAATTATTATTAAATTAATAGTAATATAAATTGTTATATTATTAGCCTCTAGCCAGACCGATCAACAAACACAGAGCGGAAGTTAACTTCGGGTCAGGCGCGTGTGTCTGATGAAACTGTCATCTCTGTAAAAAGAGGTGACAGTGTCCCCTGGAGTGGTTGATGTGCAACTATGCCATCAACAGCCATGCAAAAGCAAGAAACTGCTTTTTTAATAGTTGTGCACTGTAGGGATTTCTATGCAGAAAAGTTTTCAAGTAAATGACATCACATACAAACAAGCACTCACAATAGACAGCTTACCCAGAGTAAGGAGGCGGTGGTGCATCGTGCTGGCCACTGTGGTTCAAAGCCTCATTGTAAGAGGGGAGACCCGGGGCTGCGATATTTGTCAAGGGCACAGATTCAGGTGCTGAACGTCCATCCACTGGCATTCGTACAGGTACACTGCAAAAGTGTAGCACCCATAAGTGTGATACCACATACAAGATGTATTACAGTGAAAATGATACAATTACACACATACCTGCCCCCCCTTCTTGGAGATTTGCCTCTGTTTTTGTAGCAATAAACACCAAGCACAATGGCTATAATTGCTGTTACTACAACAGCCAAAATGCCAGCCACCAGACCAGACACATCCACTCGGGCAACAGACTCTGGAAATCAATCCGTACATCATTGTCAATAAATACAACTTGTTGACAGCATAGAAACACTTTTTTAATTGTTTTAAATGAAAAATAAAGAGTAAAGTTTATTGTCAGTTTAATTAGAACCTTAGGTACGTTCAGTAAGCACATCTACAAAATTGAATTATTAAACATCAAACCATTCCTTCAAAAATGACAGTCTTACCATGACTGTTGACATAGTCCTTCCAAAAAGCAGCCTGTTTGGGGAAAAAGAATAGCACTGACGATATGCAAAAAACATCTTTGTATTTTTCTACAAGCCTTTTTGGCAAGTTTTATCATGTTTTGTGTTACATCATGCTCATATTTGTAAACACAAACACTGTTTATTTCTTACCGTCTTTGTGTCATCTTCAAACACCTCGCTTGCCTCTTCATACGAGCACATTTCCTCCATGCATTCTCTCTCTAGATTGCCAGGCACCACTAGCTCGAAGTCCCAACTGTTATACAGCAGTGTACGAGAGAGAAATGAGCCTGCGGCCTTCTCTTCTAAGAACACTGAATAACACGAGAATATAAACCATATTAGCTATCAATTACAACAAACATTGATTTACTCAAGTCTTTTAGACAGATTTATTTCATAAGGACAATGATGACATCTAAATATAAAGACAACGTGCAATAATGTGCTGTAGATCCACTGTGGGGTGTAACTAACAGACCCTTTAAAGTACTGTATCTTTTGTGGTAGGCTTACATCCAAAGTCAGTAAAGTTGTCTTGCTGTTTAACTTTTTTTTTAAAGTGTCGCTTAAATGCCCTGGTCACTTTGGTTAAAGTCTGCCAAGTGCATGTAAATGTAGTGCAAATAAGATAAGAATTGCAAAAACAAAAACACACCATACTTCAAATGGCCACTAGTAGTATCAGTGGTAAACTATCAAAGATATGTCTTTCATTGGACTATTAAATAAGTGTTCAGGTTTGAATTATTACCATCATTTCCATTGTTGATTACTCTGCCCTGAACAACATACAGCAGGGATAGCAAGCTGAAGCATATCTCTGGAAAGCCTGGCATTGTACCTGATCAAAAGAAAATATCCAACGTTAAGGTTTTGTTTTTATAAAGCCATTACAAAACAAGACCCTGTGGGGACCTCTAGCTGACTGTACAGAATGAGTCACAAAGGCTATATGCTCAAGAATTAATAAAAAAATAATTTTACAATGTCGTCCTCTATCGGTCATCACATGTATTTATAAGGAAATGTTTCATTTCAAGCCTTAAAGTGAATCAAATCAGTATTCTACTTGTAATGATGCAGCAAAACACCGATCAAAAACCACAAAGGAGGAGTGGCAATAAAGGGAACATTTGTATTTACATTTTGTTTGACAAGGAACCATAACGTGCACATGAAAATAAGATGAAGGCTATAATAAAACGCTACAGAATGAAAGTAGAAAAGAAAGTAAAACCACTTGGATCGAAGAACAAAAAAGATAGACGCACGCTTACCTCCACGCGCTTTTGTGTGCCGTACAATGAAACTGTTTTACATGGAAAAACACTTTCAGGGTTTTCCGTGGATTTCCTCTCCTGCTGCTGTAAATGATAATGACTAAATTAACAACAGAGAAACAAACCAATTACATATTCGAAAACTTTATACTACTCTGAAAATGCAACCATAATCACCAGGTTTACAGCAAAAAGTACGTACGCTCGCTCAACATCACGGACGGGACATACCAGTTTGACAACATGCCTCACAGCCTCGAGCGCTTATGGGAGTGGCTAGAGTGACAGAGTTTCGAGGACTCACCTGAACGTAAACAAGGTGCCGAAGAATTTGTCAACTTAATTACAGAATAATATAATAAAACAGTAAAATAATGTCGTTTCAACAGTTTAATCCATCACCAGTCTTTAAAACAAACAGAACAAAAACGCCTATTTAAAGGTCCACTGTTACACAGCTTCCGGTTTCGACCGTTGATTGTACTGATTGGATCAAGCACCCTTTAAATTATGAATGGGCCCTTTTCTGCTTTACACATCACGTGTGGTATCAATTTAAACTAGATCCGTTTTTATCTATACTGTGACCAATAAATTTTTTTGAGTGAGATTGGATAAGGCGTAAACTCTTAAACAAGAGGCTTACACAAACTAATCCAAATAAGTAATGTAGAGATGGGACTATTTCAGTTAGACTGGGTCACCTTTGAACCTAAATTCACCCTGTATTTCAATACATAAATGTAGGGGTTAACAAAATATATAAAAGGATCGCATATTGCAATACAAAAACATTAAAATATGTATCATAGAGCTATTAAGATATGGATCGTAGAGCTATGGCAATACATTTGAAATGAAATGTATATTTTATGTTAAAATATGGTTTTATTTTTTAGTGAAAAATTGTTATTAGTTTACATAAATATGGTTGAATTAAACCTTGAATGTTGTCAATTCTTTAACAAAATAACATGTTACTAAAAATTGTTAATGGTTTGGGAAAAATCCAGTATCGTGTATCAAATCATGAGCGAAGCGTATAGTTACACCCCTACATTAGATCACTTGTGCATACCCCTAATGCAGTGGTTCTTAAACGTTTTTGTTAAAACCTCGTGTGGTTTGCATACATTAGGGCTTTGTGCCCCCCAAATAAAGACTTATGATCTTTACTTATGATAAACTTAAAATTAAACCAAAGACATGTTTAATTATTCAATGCTGGAACATAAATCCTTTTGGTTGGTGGTATTATTTTTCTGATGTTTGAGTGAACAAAATGTATGATAAATTTCTATATTTAATAAAATGCCACAAAAACTGTGTCCTCCTTGGACCCACGACCCCCAGTTTAAGAACCACTTCCCTAATGTATCTGTCCAAGCTATAGGCAAGTACTAAAGCACATTATATAAAAACTTAATAAGATGCTTCACAATACTGTAGTATAGAAGAACCGTTTTGGCTAAATGGTTCAATAAAGAACCTCTAACATCTGAAGAACCTTTCTGTTTCACAAAAGATTATTCAGATTATAAAAACAAAAATGTTTTAGTTTTAAGTAAATGGTTCTTTGGGTGAAGAAAAATCTATTCTTCTGTAGCACCTTTTTTTAAAAGAGTAGCATCTGAATGAAACACCCGAAACAATACAGCAACATATAAACCAAGAATCTTAAGTGACAGTTTAAGTAAACATTTTAATCGTGTACAAAAGAATGTTTGATGAATACAAATTGAAACTTTTCCATGGAAGATAAATGGTGTTTGACATCTCTTCAGATTCATTAAGACATCTTAAATTAATATGAATGAAAGATTTAAGACATCAAATGAATTAACATGGCACGAAGAATAATATTACAATATGTATTGTGTATTTTTTCCTTACATTCTAAAATAGTATAGTGCTTTGTTCTTTATCTGCAGCTAGTAAACCTGGGCTATTACAAAGTTTGCTATTTTTTTTTTTTTTTTTTTTTTTAAGTCTCTTGACTAAAGGCAATAAAGTGGGCGTAGCGCTCCCTTGTGTAAAACTTAAAAACTGCTTTAGCATGACAAGGAAAAGTACCCAGTTTCATTTTTCCTCATCCTCAAACCCACACGAAAGCCTTTCACATGTGACTTATTCCCTCTCAACACTGATTATTATCATATTTTGTTAGTTAATTCATTTTTGCACTTTCTGTATCCCTTTTCTTCGCTGTCTACTATTGAAGGTTAAAAAATCAAGTAAAGCACAACGTATACAATAGCATGTTAAACTGGAGACAGACCTTCTCTGCATATAACAAACAAAAAGTACCTTCAAGACATCAAAATGAAACCAAACATCCCCCAAATGAAACCATTTTAGTGTTAAACTACATAACTGTTCACAAAGTGTGCAAACATATACAGCATGGCCTTTGGTTCGTATGAATATAAGCATTACACAAATACTGGACCCACTGTTGTGATGGTATTGCTTCTCCACTGTCTTTTGTAAAGAAATAATACTCATTTTTAAAACAACATCATGTTATAAAACCAGTCATCTCTACATTCTCCCCAATTACTTTCATCAGGGGAGATATGGGAAAACAATACAGATGAATACTATTTCTGCCAGTGATGGCAAAAGAGGAAACAAGGCAGACACCAGAGCAGCCATTTCAGTGTGGCCACACTGTCTTAAATGAACACAGAGAGAATGCAGACTTGATAAAGGTCTGCGTCAATACAATGTTTTCTGCCTTTTTGACTAAATAACCCAATACTTTAACCCAACACAATAAAATGTTTAAACTATGAACACTTATGTGCTGGGTTAAACATTATTCATATTCCTCACTCCATCTTTCTTGGCACTCCATCTTTTGGCGACCTTATAAGAAGTGTGATATTAACAAATACTGTGCTTGAATCGAAAACCAAAAGAGAGCTTAATTGTACAAGGCACTAAAAATGTGTGGATTGAAATAAAACCCGAAGGTCTCCCTATCCAACAGATTCGCTCTAATATGATATAATTCCCCTTTGGAAACCCATTCATACACATATACTGTAAAAGCCACTAAACACTGATGCATACAGCCACGCACACACATCCACGACACAAAACACACACACTGTGTAGACATATAAGGCACCAGGAATGAGAGAGAGGGCTTTAGTCTCCTAGGCAACAGTGCAAAGGGGCAGTCAGAGTAGGATGCAGGGACAGCCACCACTTTTCTGCTTCCCAGCATGATTAGTGGGAAGCGGTGGACTCTCTGTCTCCTGAAACTTCCTGGGGAGAGATAATGCAAGGTCATGACAACACGTTACATCGTACATGTGATCAGCACGCATCTCTTTATTTGAAATACCTTATTGCTCGCACAACCTCCATGAAAGCTTCATCCACATTGTGCCGATTCTTTGCTGAAGACTCCATATAGTGGATTCTGTTTTCACGGGCAAATGCTGTGGTCTCCTCTTTTGAGACCTACAAAAATGTAACAGTCTCAACAACTGCCAGCTCATTTAGAAAAAAAATTCACTCATTAGTGTAACATGGTAACATTACCAATCTTTGCTCAAGATCAGATTTATTGCCAACAAGAACCATGGGGAAGTCATCTCGATCCTTTACCCGCAAAATCTGAGTGTGAAATTTCTGAATTTCATTATAACTGAAACAGAGAGATGACAAAAGTTCATTAGAAATGCTTGTAGCTTTTTAAAAAAACAATCTAGCTACTAAAATCCTTGGAAAATCATGAGCTCTTATTTTGTTAAAAATATCAATACAATTCTTTCAACTATCAAGAAAAATAAGTTGGTGCTTTGAACAATGTTGGCACATTGGAATGGTAAACAAGTCTACATGACATCTGTATTAAAGGCTCCAACAACATCTGTGAGGATTCTTTGGTGTATATGAAACAGCTACATTGAAACACAAAAATAAGCTCAAACTAAGCTGCACGGACACTCATAATCTTCCGTTTGGTTTCTTTCGTGTGGGTTTTTCTTTAACACACACACAAAAACACAAAAAGAAACGAGAGACTAGAAATGAGAATAGATCTATTCCATTTTTTTGTCATAGACAGACAAACACACTCCGGACAACACTTACCTGCCGCTGTCATTTAAAGAAAACACCAGTAAGAAACCCTCTCCAGAGCGCATGTACTGCTCTCTCATTGCTCCAAACTCTTCTTGTCCTGCTGTGTCGAGTACTAAAGAATAGGCAAGAACACAATTTTAAAAAATCATATATATATATATATATATATATATATATATATATATATATATATATATATATATTTATTTCAAATACATGTATGCTTGTAATTCAGGCACAAAGACACAGCTGGTATGATGTCGTACTGACATAGCCAGTCAAAACAAAATCTGGGCAGGAACCAGTGGTCAACAATGAATCATAATGATGCAATTTTTTTTTACAAAAATCTCCCTATTCAGGGAACCTATGATGGTCTTAAACACTTCCAACAAAGCAAGTTTATAGTATTATCAACCTACTGTCTAATCGTGTCTCCTTTCCATCCACTGTGCAGATTTTAGTGTATGAGTCTTCAATGGTTGGGTCATAGTCAGACACAAAGTATGACTGTTAAAGAAAACAAAGAGAGGACTGGTTACATTGAATGTTTTCTCACTCCTTAACAAGGCAACATTTGGGCTTTGACATGAAAGAACATGCAGAGAAAACCCGAACTGTACCCTAAACATCACACTACTGTTACAACACACCCATAGAAATAAAATAAAACAAACATTTAGGACAAACAATGTTCGCTTAAACTACTCGAAAATGCACTTACCTGAATGAACTGAATAGTGAGAGCGCTTTTCCCAACACCTCCACCGCCCACGACCACCAACTTATATCTTTCTTCCGTTGACATGGTCCTACAAATGCGAACCAAAAGGTTATAAAACAAAATAAAACCGCGTCCACTTCATGGTCGAAATCGTGTGTTTAAAAAGGTAAGGAATGTATTGAACCGTAGAAAAAAAAGATTTAAGACCGTACAAGCTCATTCGCCTCTCTAACGTTAAGGCCTGGCATATTTTATAAACCTCTACAACTCAGTGTTGCCGTTTCAGGGAAAGTATGTTTTATTAGCCGATCCCATTGTTTAGTATCTAAAACAACAACATTGCAGATGGATGAATCTTAAAAGGTAACAGAAATTCCGTTCTGATGTTAGCATTGGAGGTGGATTACCTTTCTTCCGCAGCCGCCTTTAGTAAATTAGCCTACTGGTGCCAAGTTTTCGCCTCGAAAGTCAGACAACTTAGTCCACCGCCAAAGCAACGAACACTTCAATTGATTACAGCCGCGAGATTAAACCCACAAATACTGCCGTCGTACAAACGACAAAATCATCTTGCTTGAGAAAATTAAAAAGCGAATTCCAGGCTTGAATGAATGCCCGCCCTGTGGTTTTCTTGGTGATTTCTAGACCCCAGCTTCCGATAGCTTTTTTCATGACCCGAGGCAACTTTTTTTTCGTCTCCCTATGTATCTTACGTATGTCAAAACAGGGCGTGTCCTCATCGTTGTTTTACTCACCGAACGCGTCTCCGAGTTCTGTCATTGGCTGACGCGAATGATTCGATGAACGATGTCTGCTGTTACTACGCCAGTGTTGCGCTTGTATTTCCGCAATAGAAGTCTACATGATAAATGTTTAAGAGGAGCGTCGCCTTTCCCATATTTGGCCAAAGGCCTGGTTTGTCTGCGTTACAGTACGTGTTTAGATCAGTGGTTCTCAAACTGTGGGCCCCAAGATGGATCCGGATTTTGTGGCATTTTATGAAATATAGAAATGTATCATACATTTTATGCAATCAAACATCAGAAAAATAAGCCACCAAAAGAATTGATGTTCCAGCACTGTATAACTGCATATGTTATATGCAGGCATTATAATAAAAAAGTTTGAGAAGCACTAGAAGACTGTTAGTTTGGTATTCTTTGTCCGTTTTTAATCCCGGAGCCAATTTGAACGACCAAAAAATTGTTAAATAGAAACACCATAAGTTGAAATGTTGGGGTTTATGTGTATATATGCAGTCTGCAGTGATGGTAAGCCCGACTCGCCTAGAGCGAACCTAAACGTAGTATATCAAATCAAAATTGAATACGTTTTATGTTGTTTCACCTTTTTAGAAATAACCAATAGGCCTACCGTTTTATAAAAAGAAATGAACAGGTCCCACATAAGCAAGATCACATCATGGTGGCTTTGTTGAATGTTGAATTTATCTCTTTGACAAAATACATTTTTTACTTGACTTAAAGAAACAATGAAATAAGAAACTCAAAGATGGGAAGACAGTAAAATAGCCTTTAATGAACACTGTTGTCAATACAAGCCATAGTGTTAAAATTCCATCCACAAAATACTTCTTTATAAATAGCAAGTATCGATGTACTTCAATAAATAAATTCACAGCAGGCTGTGCGTTGTAACAGAACAAACTGCATGTCTTTTTGCGAAACATTAAGTCATTTGGTAATTTATACACGTCACTGAAAGAGTCAAACTGACAGATTGGCCTGTCAAACAGTGTCTTGTCATGTAGTGAATGAACATGCAATTTCATCAAATAAATAAGTGAATTCGCACACTTATACATATGCTTTTGTCAGCCATAATGTCCACTTCTTCATTGAAGTTCCCTTCTGTTGAAAGGTACAGACTGCGCACAACCAGTCCTTCCTCAACATCTGTACGGCAACGCAGCCTGTCCCATTTTAATACGAGGGCCAAGTAGGACACCGAGCAGCATTCGTTCACCCCAGTCCAGTATTTTGTTGACTGTTAGGCTGACTGGAGACAGGGGACTCTGGATTGCATCCATACTCTCCACTGCTTCCACACCACCAGTAACTTCCCTCTCTAAAACCTCCTGTGGGGGAGTCGTGACACCCCCCTGGATCTGCCTTTGTGATGTGCTTGAAATGACCTCGGGTTTCAATAGGTTTGATTTTGCTTTTGGTAGCTCCTCCTTAGCTCTGCTGGCATTTAATTTACTCTTTTTCTTATGCGATCTTGAGCAGCTGTGTCTAGCTGAAGCCTCCCTGCGGCTCCTGTTTGCCTCCTTTGGTTCTGTTCTGGTTTCTGCTGCAGGCATTTTCTTGTTGACTCCGCCCAGTCCTCTTAACTCCCCCTTTTGATCGACAGGAGAACTGCATGTCGAGCTCTGCTTCAGATCACTACTCTCTGCTGTTGACACCTTGTGGTGAGCTTGAGGACCTGCACTTACTGGTGTTAGAGAAAGAGTGAGACATTTGCGTTTCTCTGCTAGAGAAATGCGACCGGACGGAATTTGTAGGCAGGTGGGTTTAGGTGGGATGGACTTTGGTGCTTCCTGCTGTGTGTGACATGGGTTGCTGACTGGTCTTTGTACTTCATCAGGATTCGTGTCGAGAGTGAGAGATCCAAGTTTGTCCGAAAGAGATAAGGTAAACTCTGGCTTTTCATATTGTTGGCCGTGAATATTTTCTATTTGGTTGTTCCTGTTCTCACAGTTCACATTCTCAGTCTGTCTATTAATGGTGCAGTTGTTGTCTATGTTGCTTTGGAGGTTCATGTTGGTTAACAGTGGCACAGCAGAACTGGCCTGTAGGCAGTTATGCAAAGGTTTTACAGACTGCTGAGTGAAGTTTGTGTTGTTCTTTAAAGAAAGTGTTCCCTGGAACAACTGCAGCTGCCCCAGGAAATTAAAGTTAGGTGAAATTGTAGGTCTGCGCTCTTTCACAAACCTATAAAGAGGAATCAAAGCAGTGATCATTAGAATTGATCATATAGAGATAATTCACTCATTTGTAGTGGAAGTAAATCATTGCATTTATGTTGCTAAGATTAGATCAATGAACTTCCATTCAACTCCCACATACATCCAAGTCAAATGTCATCATGACGGTACTTACTAGACGGAAAATAATATAGATGTGATGTGAGCTAAACAACATAAACGCATTACCTGTATGCATGATCCAGATCCATTTTCATGCTGTACATAACATATGCCACAGCAAGTGCTGGAGACCGAGAGATTCCTGCAGCACAGTGGACCAGGACTGAGCAGCCAAGTGACATCGCCTCATCTGAAACAGTTTATTTATTTAATGCAAATATAATGTATGGCTTATTTTGGAACTCATTTTATGTACTCTCATGCAACAGACCAAACAAAGATGTTCTAGGCAATGCTTGTATTCATGATGCAATGCATTTGAGATGCAAATGTAAGCTGATGTAAGCATTTGGGATTTCGTGTTCCTTACCAATGAAGTGCAATGCCTGAGGGATCCATGGAAGCAGGTCATCCCTGAGGGAGTCGTCTATTGGGATACGGAGGTACTGGGACTGGGGTAAAAATGAAGGCTGTGGACAACATCGGCTTACGCTTAACACGTATGATATGCCTCGGTCCGATAATCCATCCTGTTGTAAATAAACAAAAGATAAAAAGTGAGAAAATAACAATTGATAGAAAACATCGATTGTTGTCAAATTGGGCATATCGTTTTAAAAAGGGGTGAGAAGGAATGCCGATAAATAATGAGAGAAATAAAAATATACCTGCGTTACGTCAGTCTCTGCACCAAGGTAGAGATGCGGCAGAATACGCGACACCGGTGGCCGTTCGGACTCACTACTTCTGTAGTACACCATCTCCAAATTGTTTTTCTCTAACCAGTTTGAATAATCCGAAAACCTACAGAAAAAGAAAATAAATGTCTTAGTGTATGACGCATTTGACAGTCACACACGGGATCTTTAAAGTAGAGCATTAAAATGGCTTAAACATTGTTTTGATGCCAAAAACAAGTAAAGCTTCATTAAAGTAAAATAAAAGCACACACTTACCAGATACACTGATAGTATATTCAATCAGCAATGGATCAGCAGAGTCCGCAGAAATCCAGAAATGTTATAAAAGTCCCACGAAGCGCGTGAACAAATGTGTAAACAGCACAAAAGACAGAAGAAGCAACGCACGTAGTGAGAAATCTATGTAGAATCTACCTCATTATAAATAGTTAATTGATATCTCTCCTCGTCTAAGTTGTGCTCCAGTGTTCATCTCCGCTCTGTCTGCGCCTCTAACATTATTTGTTGTTGCATGTCTATACCTGCGCGAGGGAGGAAAAAGATGAGGTCATCCCGTTTCCACAAGCTAAGAATAGTACAATTCTGTGTGATGTCATTTTTAGCCAATCGGCGTGCAGGGTTGAGCTGTGACGCGCGCGCGGGCACGCTCTATTTGTTCGCCATCATCAATTTGTCTTGAAGACCTCGGCATTTTTATTGTGATGAATCGTGTTTTAATTTAGCGAGTCTACATCTCTGTTGCTCTTTAGACAGATAAACTGTCAATGTTTACAAATAGAATCAATGCAAATGAGACTTTGCTTTAATTCTAGACGTTTGTCATCAATTCTCTTGTAAACAAAATGCATTATTCAAAACGCGTGGTTTGTTTATTACCATTTAAATATTTCTAATAAAATTGCATGAATGTAGCAATATTACGTTGTATTTCTATTCTAAAATGCACTAGTTATTATGTATATTGTAATGTTGATAATAAGTGTGTTGAAAACATTGTTTGTATATCGATTCGCTGATCCAAATGCACTTTTTAGCTGCAAAACAGTGCACAATGCAGTGATACTACACTCTTTTACAGTGTTTAACCAATGCAGGTCATTTTAAACCTTGAATGATGTAATTTTGCATTTTTCATTTATAATTTGTGATTCATATAGCTGCCAGTCCACTTGATCTTAGTGCCCATATAACACACACAGAAAATGAAAACACCTGTTCGAGTATATGGCATAATTTTACTTTCACATTATTCAGTACATAGTAAATTGAATCTAACACAGGTATCTGACAGGTTGAACAGCGATACACTGGGGCTGCATTAGCTAGCGGATACTGCATAGACACACACACACACGCTCACACAGAAACACACACACCATGACTGTGACTCTACTCAACTACAGTGACAATGTCCCCCATACTGCATTGAAGGCAGCATAACCCCATAACTAATGACAATGTCCCATAAATTTCATTATATATTTTTTTACTTGGATCACACACTACACAGAATATACCACACATTCGCTCACCAAACAATGCTGACCAAAATCATTATGATCCCTGTATGTGATTGACAGTTGGCAGCTGCTTTGGTCCATTGAGCCCCCAAGCCCCCGTCCTCCAAGCATAAATATGTGTGGGTGTGTGTACAACTGTGTGCATGCGACACATTTCTCTCACAAACTAAGTGCTTTCCCGGGTTTCATTGCTGCGAAAAGAAAACATGGATCTCCAGTGGTGGCCAGTCACCACTTAACAAGTTAGTTGTGTGTATTGTGTAAGGATTAAGTGATGAGGTAACCACTATCTACTATTCAATTCAGTCAATAACTGTGTTGGAGGAAGTTTTTTTTTATACATTTTAAGATATTACAAAAAAAGACATGTAAATGTAGAGCCACTGACGTTGCACTCTTCATGTGCAGACCCACACACACCTGCGGACCTGATCCCCCCCCCCCGCTTCACTTTCTCTCTTATTCCACCCCACCTTGTTTAACACTGTATGACAAACCTGAAACGTTAAGCCCACTCACTCATAGCACAGACTGGAATGTCCAAAAAAATTAAGAGCACAGACCCTTTAAGAAAGCATAGAAACAACAATATACTACTATCAAAAACAAGAGACATACAAATGCAACCATGAAGGGTAATCATTTACATTGTTTATATATATATATTTATATAGAGATTTTTTGTTCAATAAACATTGTCTCAGGTACGGGGGTCAGGACGAGTACTGAATACATATGACAAGAACAAGAAAGGGGGATTGGGACTATAAAAGCCTTTCCTCTCAAAGCCTCTTAAAGTGCACTGGTCATTTCTACATCAGAAGAAACTTGGTGGAATTATTGGAAATGCTTGTTGGATACTTCTGAAATATATTCTTATTTTTTTTCTATGTACACCAATGGCTTTGGATTACTGGATCAGACTCATTTTAGTAAAGGAACATGACAGCTAAAGGAAAGGGATTAGTGATTCTGGCCTCTTAAGGAAGTGCCATTGCTTTAGTGTATTTCAGATTGTGGTGCTCTGTCCTGCTAAAAGACTTATGCAGTACACTCAATAACTGGCTAACAGGGAATGTTCCAAAGAAACAGCTAATGTGCAGACTAACACACTCACGAGTAAGAGTGCGAATATTTTTACGAATGCCTCGGGTTGAAATACATGGATAAAACAGGAGCGAGGGAAGACTTTCTCCACTTCCATCATCTTCTGTAACCCACAACACACACCAGCTGTCAACACAAGCACAGGAATTGATCGTTTAACAGGCAGGACGGAGAACAGAACTATCACCATGACTTTCACACACGTACGAAAAAACACATGCGCGCTTCCTTTCACTCCACTGCTCACACACAGGTAAACACCAATTAAAAACAAGAAGGGCAGCGCTGATGATAACAACAGTAATAATAATAATCATTATCAGAAGGACAGTAATATGGCTGCCAGAGGCTGACAGCTCATTTTCCCTTATGCATGAATGCGTTCGTCGAATCTATATTCTGGGGTCTTTTAAGTGAAACGCTGGTCTAGGTGTTAGTTCTAGATGGCGCCGATCTCATTTTCTAGAACTGCTCCGCCAGCAGCTCACAAAGACGCTGGGAGACGGTGTCCTTACTGCTGCGCAGGGTCAACCGGTACATCTGAGAAAGAGCACAGAGAGCGTTATAGAACGCAAACACGTGGGAGGACACAACTGAAGAAGACACATTAAAGGGATACTTCACCCAAAAATCATTACTTACTCACCCTCATGCCATTCCAAGCCTGTATGGACTTTCTTGTTTCCACAGAACACAAAAAAGCCATTTAAAAAATGTTGGTACCTAAACAGCAACGATTCCCATTCACTTCTATGGTTTAGACACAAAACCAATGCAAGTCAATAGGTACCATCGCTGTTTGGTTTCACAACATTCTTAAAAATATCTTGTTTGTGTGTTCTTCAGAAGAAAAGTCAAACAGGGTTGAAATGACAAGAGGGTGAGTAAATGATGACAGCATTTCCATTTTTGGGTGAACTATCACATTAACTCTGCAGATAGACGCTCATTCTGCTGTTCGAATGTGTGTCTGATCCTCACCGTTAATACACAGACTAAATGAAAACTTGCACAATGAACAAAGGAAACTCCATGAGAAAAAACAAGATAAATAGAGGACTGGGTTTGACTACCACACATCGAGTGAACCACAAAACAGGGAGGGAGGTATATTTGGGGTAATAGGGCTGTGGGTTCAGGATGAATGTGTTACCTGCTCCCCAGACTTGAGTCGCATCAGCAGGCAACAGAGACACATAGACAACAGTAAGATGCAACAAAAACGGTGGCTAGCGCACCATAGCAGCAGGGTGGGACTGTGAGATTTGACCGTGTTGATTTTTACTACAGATACCAATGCGCAACGCTTCTACAGAATTGCAGAGACTTTTGATGATTTGTGTCATTTCGCCGTTAACCTTTCCTTATCCTTTTGGTATGCAATATGGAAACATGTTGGGAAAGTGTTTGTTCATACCTGAGCTTGTGCATTGGGCTCGAGTCTTAGCAAACTACCAACTTGCTGGCCCTTGGTTTGGATCACTCCAGCACACACAAAGTTCTCCGGGTTTGGATCGACGTTCTCCAAGAGAGCCATGCCCAATCCCAGTAACTACCAAAGACAAAAAGGCAGATGAAAATGACAGCTATTCTGAAAATCTGTCGCTGAATATCACCCCAGGTTGAAATGCTGTGTTCAGAAGCACAACCATATTATACAAGTATACAACTATTCCTGCATATATATCTATATATATCTATATATATATATATATAGATATATGTGTGACCCTGGATCACAAAACCAGTAAGGATCTCTATAGTTTCTAGAATATGCTTGGAGTGAAAACACACCTTAGCTTTGAGCACTTCGATGTCCATGGCATGGTTGGCTTTGAAGATCTTCTGTGCTTCTTGCTGAGGCCTGTGAGGGAGAATAAAACCATTTTTGTCACTCAGAAAAAAGTCTGTGATAAATGTATACAGTAATTTATCAAATTGTCTGACTTACTGGCTGAGCTGTTTCCAGCGCTGAAAGAAATCATGTGATGCCATCTCTGTGGGCTGGAAGAACTTGTTTATGGTAACCGGCAACTTGAGTGTGAGATTCTGGAGAGCTCCACCATACCTGAGTAAGCACAGCAGCCAAGGTAACTTCAGAGGTAACACCAAAAATACTGCTTTTAAAGTGTATAACTGCATGTGTCTGTCACCTGAACTTGATGTTGAGCAGCGGTGCATCACAAAAGTCCGTCAGACACTCGATGTTGATGACTTGCTGCACCTGAGCACCTCCTTCTATGAGAGGCTCCACCGGTTTAGCCTGAACATTGATCTGTGGGATCAGTCAAGGAGCTAAAACAACAAATCAGCATGTACCACTTACAAGTATGACATTTCAAAACGGTTTATTTAATTCACTCTTATGTATAACATTATATACAAGTTGAAATTGTGCATGCATGTGGAAATGTGAAGGATATGAGACTGTAGCTCTCCTGGGCAGGTTACTGTGGTAGTGAATGTCACAAACTGCACTGATGTCTTATTGCCGTAAAACAGATACATCCGTCCTGCAAGAAGAGCCAACACACAAGAATAATAAATCCAATATCAACCCAACCACATCGCTCTCAAGTTTACACAAAAATAACTGCAAAATAAATTGCCACTGTTCAATATGCAGTCTCTTGTAAACATGGGTTAAACTACAATAAACCCCAAAGACACAGTCCAGAAGTCAGCTGACATACACTTCCATATGATGCAATTACCATTGTGCAAATGTTATGACTCACCCAGGTTCTGGCGATATTCAGACTTGATGCCAATCTGTAGCAGCTGATTCTCAAACAGAACTCCATTGTTCTTGCACACAAACCTGAGGGCAAGAGACAAGAAAATAAGAAACACGCAGGATCAACTGACTTTGATGATTTATTCACAGTGCTTTTGCGAGCCAGCTAACAGTGGAATTGTTTTTTATAAATGTGCATGTCGGAAAAATCCGAAAAATGGAGTTGCGCACCTGGAGGATTTATGCTTAAACTCACCCCATGCGTTAGTAAAATACAATTAGTTTTGTACATGCTAAGGGACCTGGATTAGTTTGAAAATGTAGCTTAGCATGCACATCCGGTTGGGATGCATCACGGTCTCCCATTGTAGTCCAAATATATTTATCTAGAATGTATCATTTGAACCAGTTTGTATTCTGCACAACATGAGTGAGGACCATGGGAACTGGTCGGGTGACCGATAAACAGAGTGCAGGGATCGAGTGAGCGCTTACTTGTTGAGCAGTTCGTTTGACTCAGGCAGAGGAGGAGCAGTTTCTTCAGACACCACAGAGGGAGGAGGAGGTGGTGCAGAGCTGAGAGACCGAAAGCGAAGGATGCAAAGAGAAGAGACCCCAAGATGAAGAGAGGGGTGTAAAGCGTTAAGATGGTTAAAATAGATTGTTAGATTAAGTGGTGAGCAAGTTAATAGAGAAGAAAGAGGTGTTTGAGTAAAGCCAAAGCAGGGAAGCAAGACATAGGAGAGAGAGGGAGAAAAAGCAGAGGTTAGTAACGCCATTACATCTGCTGGCAAATAAAACAGCACCTATATTATTCATTTACATTACCATGAGACAACACACCTCAGCTTATAAATATAAACTACACCAAACACAAACAGCAAAGAACACATTTACACAACAATAACAACATCTATAAACAATTAAAAAAGTGTTTGTGTGTGACAGTCAAAACGTTTTGTTAACACTGTAGTCTACCACTGGCCCCTTACTCAGAGTCACCAGGACCCTCAGCCAATAGGGAGTCAGAGCTTTCAGTGGGAGGTTCCAGATCTCTGCCATCGTCCAACGAAAAGCAAGGACGTGAGACGCACACGTTCACGCATACACACAAACAAGAGCACATACACACCCCAGATGAGGGAGATGAAAGGGCAGGGAAAGAGAAAAAGCAAGAAAAGAGAAAGACAGTCACATACGCAGCAAGATAAAGGACACGAGATTACACAAACACAAGAGGAAGACAAAAGAACGAGTGACAGAAGAGCAGAAAGCCTGACGGACAGATACGACCTCCATGTTAAAATATTAGTGATCTTCACTTTGGTAAATTGAAGCAATAATGCGAAGCAAGCTGAAAACACAATTTCTTACCTCAGGAAACCATCATCGTTGACACCAGCCTCTGAGAAAACATCGACCAATAAGCTGCCAGCACTGGAAGGAGCAGCGGTCACAGGGGGACCCGTGCGGAGACCCAGAAGATCGGCAGATGGGGACGGAGTGGACTGAGAGAAAGAAACATTCATTTCCCTTACTGGACTGGATTTATATAGGCCATTTTGCATTTTCAGCATTGTTAAATATGGTAAAATGAATAAAACAAGTGGAAGGGAATGTGAAGAACTTCTCATGTTTTCTGAGGTTGGTGCATGCTGTGGGTCTTATTGTGTGTAATATAACGTGGCTCACAGGAAACAGTATTTGAATAAGGATGTGTATATTGGGTGTGTGTGTCTTGCAGAGATTGTTCTATAATTGCTGACTCACTTCCCTGTACTATGCAAACATGCATGTGTGTGACTGCAACTGTGTGCATTAAGCCGCGGTCACACTTGACTTTTTGTTCTATTGACTTTCATTCACATGCATGCATCAGACCAAAAACGCAAACCGAGTTTGGCGAACTCTGACCTGCGAATTCACGTCATGAGACCAATAGCAGATCAGTACAGAAATGTAAAAGATTTTTGCAGCGCCATCCGAGTCTAGTGTGACTGCGGCATTACTCTAAGTTTCAGATGACACACCTATGGACCACCCACAGTTCATTCATCGACTACATGATGGATGTTGCAAAAAAGTGATCTGATTGGCTGTTGCTACACAACTTCTGGGAATTGGGGCAATAAAATAATCTAGAAATTAGAAACAATGTTGTGTTCACAATATACAGTGAGCACTTGAACAAAGCTCAAATAATTATGCTTTGCAGTAAGCAATCTGGATAGTCACACAGAGAAACTACAATGTGTAAAAATGTGCGCAGACTTTATTTTTAGTATTGCCAGTCTGATGCTGCTTTGCAATTATTTGAATAACTTGCTCATTATTCAAGTATTGTGGTATCAGCTACTTTAGATAAACTAAAAACAAGACGTATGTCTTATTAGTTATGTCTAGGTGGGGGAACGCTGAAATGTGAACTAGAACTTTTGCCTTGTAAAAGGTAAATATATATGCAGAATTGTTTATTTATATGTCAATGATCAGCATGTAATATTTTAAAATGTTTGTGTCTCTCACAGCATTCGATGCAGCAATAGCAGAGTTGTCTCCGCCTCTCTCTCCCCCTCCGTTGAGTTCGCCTCCCTCTCTTTTTCCCTCCTCGAGCTCATTCACAGACACGGCTCCTGGACCCTTCTTCTTTTTCAGCTTGGCCAGGATGGATGACTCTCTCTCTGGGAATGGAGGCATCTCCTCCAGCACTGTTGCCTAAGCACATGTTTACATGAGATTATACAAAATTACTGGCTATGAATGCAAAAGTGTGTGTCCTAATGCATGTGGTCTCACCAGTACGTCGGTGCTGGCGATAGAGGAAAGCTTGAGATACTCCACAGCTCTCTGCTGTAGCTCTACATCACTGTTCCTGATCTGGCTGTCAGAGCGCAGCACTTCCTGAATGGTGCTTTTGGTCTCCGGGAACAGATTAATGAACTTAATATAGGCCGAAAGCAGCAGGGCACGCGTGGGAACTGAACACAGGTGAAACTTGGAGTGGAGCAGGTTAAACTGAACTAGAGGACTAGAGAGAAGAAAGGAGAGAGGCGAGACGAGTGGGAGCAAAAGAGCAATAAAAAAGTTTAGATTATAGGCAAGATGAGAAAAATGGAATCAAGAGAGACAGGAAAAAACAGGACGACAACATTAGTACAGCAACATGATTCTAACAACTATAAATGTGAATGGCCAATGAACTCACCTGGAACGAGGATCTCCAGCAATCAGGTTTCCAAACTCTCCAAGGATGTAGCCTCCAACTTTTACCATATTTTCATGACATGCCGGAGCTTGCAAAGCCTATGGTAAAGAGTCAGTCAGCATTAAATAAACACAAGGAGGAGGTTCATTAGCAGGTTTGGAAAATAAAGTCCTTTAAATAAAAAGCGATTATTGGAATATATGACACCATGTACCTCAAAGACTGTCTTGGCAGCATAGCCCTGCACATCATCACGGTTGATGACGATCTGGATGACACGGTACCAAACTTCTTCACTGACGTAATCCCCAGCAATTCGGATTAGGTTCAGAATGGTGTCCACATACCATGAGTAGTCTACCGCATATTTCTCTGCCAGGATTGCCACCTTCAGCACCTACATGCACGGCGTTCAACACTTATCACCAAAACCTCTGACTTTAAAAGGTTACTTTGATTAGCTCTCAGAGAGATAAACACACACCATTTCCTCCCTGATGGAGTAGTCGGCTGTCTCCAGGTAGCTCAGCATCTCTGCAACGATCTGCTTGGCATTGCTGCGGTCGCACATGGCATAGAGGAGGTCAGCAGCTCTCTGGCGCACACTGACATCCCTCTCAGTCTGTCGAATGAATAAATAATAAATAAACCGACATTTGCAGTCATGACTAAACATAAATGAGCAGCTTTGTGTTGCTAAACACATGAAATAAACCAAAATAAACCAAATCTATGGATTCACCTTCAGAGCGTTGATGACCGTCTCAATGTGTGTTTTGACTGCCTCGTGGGAAAACTCAGAACTGGCAAGGGTGCACATGCTTTCCAAGGCCAGGTAACGCAGGTTAGTCTCTCTGTGCTGTAAGAACTGTCCCAGCTGATTACACGCCCGCACAAGAAGATTCGGCTCACTGTAGAGAAACGGGCAAATAAAAGAGTTCAAGAGACAACTACAGACAAAACCAATCAAGATAAATTAATCTTGATTATTTAAACAAATAAATTATAAACTATACACACCTGTCATAGTGAATGATGAGAGAGATGGCTTCAAACAAAATGGCATTCTTGGCATTGGAGTGCTGAACCTTCTTGGACTTGGGTGGCTCTTGGGCTTTGTTAAGGATGGTCTCCAAACACTCAACCAGTCGTCCCTTCACAGCACCATCCTCGGGTGGCGGGTAGCACTGCAGCAGCCGGAGCAGCTTGCAGGACAGCCACGGTGCAGGAACGAAGTAATAGGTGTAGTCCTGCAGGTCAGTGGAGGCTGAGGACACAATCTGAGACAGGAAAAGAGCCATGAGAAACCAAGTCCAAATATCTTAGATCTATCAAGAAACAGAGTTCTATATGAGCACATAAGGACACTCACCCTGCTAAGACGAGACACAGCAAGTGACACGCAGGTCTTGAACTCATCAGGGTTCTTCTGGCTGAGACAAGTGATCAAAGAGATCGCCGCAGTGACCACACCCTGAGAAAGAAAAAGCAAACTAAAGAAAATCCCTTGACTGCCATGTCATTCACGACATGGCACAATGTGATGATTCATGTGGTTGTCCGTATGTCACTCACCATGTGTTGGTCATTGAGCAGGTGCACCACTCTAGAGGTCCATTCTCCCATGAGCACAAGATCGGGGGAGGTCTTATACAGGCGAAGCAAACACAGAGCAGCCGACTGCTTCACGCTATCCATCGTGTCCCTGTCATTGGGCAATATCAGGCAATATAATTCACAAAAAATATTGTTCATTGTCAGTTGATGTTAGCTAATGCATTTACTTATAATAACAAATACAACCTTGTTGTAAAGTGTTACTGACAATATTGGATTAATGAACTTTTTATTTCACTTTTCTTACACCACAAACAAACTTTTGTTCCTTTTTCTCCCCCCAAACCAGTTAGTTCCTTCAATGTGGCATTTTCACTCTCTCTCTGCCTGAATGCCTCATTTTTGCCTTTCTCTTTTCTAACTCCACCCTTCAGGCTCCATGGCGCTCACCCAGCCACAAGGATGCGTGGGATCTCTCCGGCGAAGGCCTCAGCCATCTCTCTGCTGCCCACGTTGGCGATACAGTGCAGTGCCAGACACATGAAGGTGGGGTTTCTGCTGGACAGGTCATTCTTGATGGCATTGTTAATCAGCCGGATCAGTTCACTGTTGCTGTTCACCAGCACAGAGATGAACAAATAACCCTGGAGTAAAGACATAGAGGAAAGGATTGAAAAGGGAAGAAGCAAAAATATGCTGACGGCTGTATACACAAGTGCTTTCTCTCTTCTGCATGCACGCATAGAAAAAGACAGACATCTGTGAAACATCATTCAATCCGGGGGGTGAGCGAGTGTATAGTTGCAATGAAGACAACATTTCTGAGAGATCGTCATCTTCAAACAGGCTTTGAGCGTCAGTCCCGAAAGCTCTGCGGATAAGAACTAAACCACGGGAGAGAGATTTTCCTTCTCACTGAGCTAATGCGTCTCGCTCACTGCTGTGCGGGCTAAAGCGTGCTTGAATCGTGAGCTTTTACCTCCTTAAAACATTACATACATCTGTATATGTGGAAATGACTGTCAGGTGTAGAGAAATGTGTTTTGCAAGAAAACCAGGATTAGTTCATCTGAATCTCACAATTTACAGCTACCAAGATTCAATCATTTGCTCTACTGAGTATCTGCAAAAACAAAGCATTTGTCGCAAAAAGGTTGAATTGAATTTATCAAAATGTGCAACCAAGATGTACTGGCTGAATTAAAGATCATGTATCAGAAGAGAGGCAGATAGCAAATGGATGTGTTGAAACGGTTAGTTAGAGACTCTGACTCATTGCACGGTTTAGAACAAAAAATCTTACTACACAGCAGGCAGCTTGGCGACCTAAATCAGGTTTGGAATCCAATGTTTTAATATCCTTAAAACCTTTGAGGACCACAGTTGTAGTGAACTGGTTTGATTTCTACATGCTTAGCTAAAAACTAGCTGCATTTTTGGTCTGGCCTCTTGAGAAATGAGTATTGAATGTACTTGACCCACATGGGAGGAGTAGCTTTAAACATGATGACATCACATTCCTCAGCATTACAATATAATGTCTTGCATTGAAAAGACTCTACACAATACTACCAAGATATCTGACTGCTTGTTTCTAGTCAGGAGCTGTGAATTTGACCAAAACCAAAATGCTGTGTGTTCTGCAACCTTTCCATTTAAATAATGCCATGTAAATTTCCTCTATTTTTATGTATATGGTATCATCTAACAACAAATGCCTTATGAATCTACTTTGCATTGTAAATGTCATTTTAATTTCACTCCCTTTCAAGGAAATAGATAAGCTGACTCAGTCAGTTGTTCTTCTGTACAGAAACATTCTCTGCATTAGCCTGTGGAGAGGTGCTTGGCTGATGGGAATGTGGCTACAAATGTGGGTGTTGGATCAGCAGGAGATAATTAGACCTCACGGTGGGTCTACATGGCACAGAGTGTCGCTAAGCCTCTCTGACAAGCTAAAACACGTCGCCTGATAACTCTTACTAGATTTAAGCCTCGATCGTCAGAAAGTATGCACACTCACTCAAATCATATCACTCTCTCAAGCAGTACTATTCATTCTTAAAAACAACAATTAATCACAAAATGCAAAAACTGCAAGATTCAAACTTCCACACAAATTTTACAGTCCTCCACAAAATATTATATATATATATATATATATAGAGGAACATTTGATCTCAGTCTGACAAGATTAAAGAAAGGGATCACCAAGTAAGGGATAATGTACAGGCAGTCGGTTGTTATTGCAGAAATAAGCCTTGACATTGTGATCAGAACCCGACGCGAAGAGGAGGCTGCTTGCCTTGTACATTATCCCGCTTATTACACGGCTACTTGCCACATGAGGAAAAAAATGGACATGAAATGTGAATTTATTTTGAAATTTTTTATTAGCTGCATTACCGAATGCAGACCTTCCACAAGGAATGCCGTTTACTTGCGCTTTTAAGGTAAGAAACAATTACCGTTTAAATGTCATGAACAATAAATTTGGTTTAATTATTTGTAAATATAATGTCATATATGTTATTAAAAGACATATTTATATTTATTCTTGTGTAATATTAAACTGTATCTGTCAAAATGATTTGCAGCATTCGTGTTACCATGTGTTATTAGTTTTGAGCGGTTGTTACCTGGGAATAACAAACCTGCAAATCTCACCACTGGCCAATCAGAATCAAGCATTCCAACGAGCCGTGTAATAACATGCAAAACTGTTTATATACTATTTTCTTGTATTACTGTATACATGCATCATTGTACTGTCATGCATTACTTTTAAAATCAAAGCAAACAATTTATGCAATGCTTGACTATAAAAATAACGTGACAAAAGATATGTCCCACTATTTCCTGTACAGTTGTCCTATTTGACATGACTTCTTTGTACCTTTGACCGCTTAATTGGTCAATACACTGCAATTAGCCTGCTTACAAGGAGCAATAAAGTGTGCAGTAGCTTGCCACACGCACGCACACTGTCCAAACAGAAAAAAGTACTATCAAAGGTAAAGTTTCTAATCTCTAGAATCATCAAGGAATATTACAAATTGCAAATATTTGACATATATTAATATATAGAGTTTATATTACATTATCATATTATATTAGCTTTCCAAAAGCTCTTCTTGGTTTGACACACAAGTTCAGTTGTACCGCTCTCAACTCTCAAACAAGCAGATCAGAGTTTTAATAGAGCGTGTTAGTTGTACATGAGAAAAAAATCTACAAACAGTATAATAGTCATCGTTGTGCAACAGGACAAAAGAAAGTATTTTACCATAGAAAAACATATCACCCATATAAGAGTTCAATAAACATCAACACAGTAAGATCAAGAAATATTGAGACCGTTCTACTCACAATCTGTTTCTCTGTGTACTTGTTGGAGCTGAGCAGGTTGACAGCCTCCATGTGGCCAAAGTCAATGTCATGGCCAAGAAGGAAGATGAAGAGCAGCTTGCACACATATTTCTTTTTGCTGTATCCATCCAAAGCTTTGTCCCCTTTAAACTTTGAGCGGATGTTGGCTAACTCTTTATTGATGCGTTTGATCTCCGCTTCCTTACTCTTACCTGAGGAGAGAAACAGAGATTTCAGAAATGTCTTAATGTATTTAAAATACTACATTTAAAGAAAAAAAACATCATATTGTAAGTTTCTTCAATTACTAAGAATCCTTGCCACGTGTTACAAAAAAAAGTATAACTGTATGATCACCAACCATATGCTAGTTGATTATTGAAATACTGAAATAAGAAAAAACTCCAAAAAACCAAATGGACAGGAAACCAGGAAAGAAGACAGGAAACAGCTAGAAATGTGCGTGGGGGGTTCAACAGGATAATGTTTTTGAAAAGATTAGGTGAAAGTGAGACCTACAAAACAAATTGCAGCTTCCACATAACATCAGCCACACCTTTCATGTGATTTGCACCTTTAAGTCACATGCAGTTAAGAAGCTTATGTCCTCGTTCTTGATGAACAACACGACATGTTACCAAAAAGACTCTTCAAACAGCTTACAGTCTATTTATCATTAGACCACCTAAAATCTAGTCTACCTATACCAGGCAGGCAGGTTAAATGATTTTAATGCCTGTCCACCATCTACCCTTTGGCAAAGAACAACATATTGTAATTTGCATCCATGCTACTCGTATACAATGGATTGGATACATTAACTTTGCCTTGGGTATGAACAATTCAAGAAGAGATCTGGTGACATCCCAACCACAACTGCTAACAAATGCTAAAATGAAACAAGAAACATAAAACCTGGCTAAATATAAACTTTAAATCTTTGTATATTTGTACGAATACTTGTCTACTGGTGCAGTATGGTGTTTGTGACACTGCGCTCCTGGTATTCTTTTCTAGTAGTAGCATCATCCGGCACGATGAGTATCCTGATCCAATAACAGAGGCCTCATATGTCATGTACAAACAAAACAGCCTTTAATTTCCTATTCACAAGGTCACGCAATCGTATACTGAGTCTGACACAACGTTGTTTTAGTGATTGCG
Source organism: Oreonectes daqikongensis (assembly GCA_026939265.1). NCBI lineage: Eukaryota > Metazoa > Chordata > Actinopteri > Cypriniformes > Nemacheilidae > Oreonectes > Oreonectes daqikongensis. The sequence continues at coordinate 7,313,700 of JAOTQM010000013.1, forward strand.
GTGGCAAAAGAAAAATGATGAATTAACATTTTAATCAAAATTTTATTTGCAGCATTCTGGCTTGAATTCTGGCAATTGAAGAAACAGCTTTTTATCATCAGAGGAGAATCTCATTCCACAAAAGTAAAGCAACAAAGCTGCAAAGTGACATGGGTCAACCCACTATTTTATTTAACTGTGGATCAACATGCTGTGTAATGAAAACCAATACAAATCGCTAACTCATGGACAGAGAAATGCAATAAAAATAGTAACAGCCAGTACTGTAAGGGTCTACTGGACACAGCTACTACATGCAACATTTGTACATCAAAGACCACCAGAATAAAATGTGGATATGAGAATGTTCACTATGGGAGAAAAACAGCTTGTCATTACTTTTATTTATGTACCAAGTAGTTCCCAATGACAAGACAGACTACAATATTCAGATCAAGACATCAGATTCTCTAGCATGTGTAACAACTCACTGTCATCTAGGATAAGTACATTAGAAAATACCTGTACTTTTCGCATGGCAGTTTACGCTTACCCATTGACATTTCAAAGCATTTATTTTTAAGTTTCAAAGAATAACGTTAATGCATTAAAACAACTAAATGGGGGAAAAATGCTATTACTTATGTGTCCCTACTGTAACTTATAATATTACAATGTCCTTTTTAACGACAGAATTCAGGAGTAAAGATTTAGAGGCACTCTTCACAGACAGACACAAAACCACAGACACAAGATGACCCTCCTACAACGCTTAGCTCAAGGCGACAGCTTGATAACTGGATTATCGTGAAAAACACATCTGAATAGTAACCTTTTGGCTAGAAGCGATATCAACCGCTACCCAGCCATTAGAGGAGACGAGAGTTACAGAGACAACACATTCAAGATATATTGTCTGCACAGAAACACACTATCTTCAGTGGCGGCCTAGCGGGCATCACTCCATCAACAGCGCTAAAGCTAGCGGGGCCTGATCGGCTGCCACGGGGAGGGAACGGCGCGATCAGTCGAATGACCTCCCTCACTTACTCAGATCAACAGCCACTGATCTGACTTAAGTAGAAACTTGCGAGATTTCCCTCATATTGATCTTTGAACCCAGCACAGATGAATTCCGAATATACGTGTCGTTCAGTTCGTGGCGCATATAGGAAGAGTTGGTTATAGCTTATCGCGTAAAACAATTACTAATGTGATTCAGAGATGGGGAAAGGATACTTACAATTTCTAATGTCCGAAATGAACACCGCTAATCCTCGCATTCCGTCCCCCTTCGACACAGCCGGCATGTTTGCAGGGTTTTTTCTTCAAGCCGGCCTCAACACGAAACAAATTACTTGCAGATGGTCAGAGAGGTGCAGGTTTAATAGGCGGTGGGAGAGTTCAAACACACCGAGCTAGCGGGCTAACGTTAACTAACACGGACACTAGCAGGCAAAGCTATGAATTTAGTTTTGAATCTTTAAGCGCTGGTTTATCACACTAATAATGAACCAAATGTGTGTGGTTATAATATAAGAGGTTAATGCAACGGGGAAAAGTGAAGCTCGGTAGTAAGAGCGATTGGTGTTTCCGCTCGCTAATTCATTCAATCCCGTCAACTCTCTTCAATGGAAAAGAGACAGTCGTACGCTTCAGTTGCGGCAGTAAATAAAAAATATCGTATTTATGGTAATGTATAAATATACACCTAAATGTCGACTGCGTTAAAATAACAATTGATACCTCTCTGACTTCCGAGTCACGCACGGCAAGCTAGCCAAACAGCTAGCGAGCTGGCTAGCTCTATCAAATGTTAGAATACATCACCCAAATGGCCGCAATTGGACAACAGGAAATCCTGCTTGTTGACGAGCCAAACTGACAGATCTGTTTCTCGAGAAAATATAACTATATGTTATATAAAGTCGTCAATAGTGTACGAGACTTTACGTTCGGTCGGTGCACCCGTACGGAGCTCGTGACAGAACTGCACTGGGCTCGTTCTAGCGCTTCCTCCCAACATGACCCGCCTTTCGTCCATTTCTCCTTATCTGATTGGAAAGTTGCACGTCTGTCTTCGCCATTTATTATATCATTTGTTCGTTTATACATCAGTTACACTTCATAAACATTTTAATTGGCTTGAAAACAAGATCGACAATGTTGAAAGTACAAAAGTGTGAGTATGCGGGAATGGTTTAACATCATTAAAGTTGTTGTAAGTCAAATTAAATCTGACGATTCGTGTTTGCTATAAAGGGAACCAACAAGTAATTGTTGATATCTATCTATCTATCTATCTATCTATCTATATATCTATCTATCTATCTATCTATCTATCTATCTATCTATCCATTTATCTATCTATCTGTCTGTCTGTCTGTCTGTCCGTCCGTCCGTCCGAGTCCTGCCCTAGTTGGTAAACTAGTTGATGCTCCACAGAGTCAAAATCTCAGTCTGTTTAATCTACTCTAGCTTTCTCAAAATACTTATTAACGTGCAGATTTTGTTTGCATAAAATAGTAATTTTAGATACTTTCATACATTTCATATATGAAAATGATAATTATGTAGTAGAAAATTGAAAGGCAAAACAATTATTAAACGTTTAAATTGTAATATTTTTGGTCCAATGAAAGTCACGCTTCAAAAGAGCCGAAAAATGCAGTAAAGTTAAGCCTATAACGGAGAGTTTCAGGAGAAGGGCGGTGCTTTTAAAAACCACGTGATTGTAGCCCAATCAGATAATCTATCAGGACAAAAGAGGCGGGAACAAAACACGCGTGTTTTACATGATACGTGCTGCAGTCGTAGCGAAATCCAGTTTATCGTCGAAATGGCGGAGACCACGGACAGAATGGAGGTAAGCTGGCCCAATACAAGGCCATCTGGCCCATTATAGCTTAACCATTAAACGTCAAGTTATATTCGTAGAATCCTAAGTTGAATTTGTTTGTGATGTTCTGGTTACGAGACTTAAATGCGCTTTGAAAAGATTTGCTGCGCATGTAGTTATCGTCAGGTGGCTAAAATGTGCGCACCGTCGCAGACTCATCTTGAGCATCCATTTTAGCTAGCCGCTGATAATTCATTCATTCCTTCCCACGTGTATGCTAGTGCTAAATGGCTAAAAGGAAATTAGTTTGGAGTTAAAAGTGCTAGTTATAACCTTCAGTATAGTAATGTATTGTCTAGATCCTGTTAGCTAGCTCCCGGTTTAGTATCCACGAGGGTCATTAAGAAAGCACGTTGGCTGAGTGATAAGCTAATTGGGATTGAATGGCTTATTGTTAAAGACCGCATGGGACTGAACACCACATCGCAACCTCGGGAAAATTGAGTAGACTTTTCCTAGTTATTATTATAATTTAGTCGCCTGAACAAATTTAATGAATTATTTTCCTAAAACACATTTTCCCGAATTGGCTGTGTGGCCAAGATTTTTTTTTGCCACATGGATGAAAAGCAAAAGTTTGGTTCTTTGTGTTGGTTAAGGTGAACAAATGTTATTGTTACAATTAAACAAAAAATCTTGGACTTTATAACTAGTTTGAGGGCAATACTGATACTGATGAGGGACATCCCCAAACAGTATGAACTTTTTATTGTTGTGTGTTGACCAATGTAGTTTGATTTGGTGCCCAAATACTATAACGTTATAGTTTAAACTTGACATAAGTCAGAATAGGCATTTAATTAGGATGCTTATCGTTGGTTATCAAAAATGAATGAAAATTAAATGCAAATTGAGCATGAGAATGCCAGAAGTGTATATTTAGTTGGAGAGCAGGTTTGTATTCAACATAGTAAGATCACTTTACTTCATTGTTCATCATTTGATGTCTTTTCTCCTTTTCTGTCCCTCCAAAGGTGTCCCAGGGAGAAAGCTCAGTGAAGCCTGCAGCAGAAGACATGACATCCAAAGACTACTACTTTGATTCTTATGCACACTTTGGTATTCACGAGGTACAGCCTTTTGGATAGTTGTGCCCAATGAATATTGGCCGCCATACAATTTGTAAAGAAGCTTGAGTTAACTCGCTTGGTAATTCATGCATATGAAACACATTGTGTCTGCAGGAGATGCTGAAGGATGAGGTTCGCACTCTGACATACAGAAACTCCATGTTCCATAACAAGCATCTTTTCAAGGATAAGGTGGTACTGGATGTAGGCAGTGGGACTGGCATCCTTTGCATGTTTGCAGCCAAAGCTGGAGCAAAGAAAGTCATTGGTGTAAGTGTGGGCATTATGTGCATGTAAATGTCACCACTTTGCCTTAATCTGTCGTTGAGTTTATATGGATATTGGGTCGTTTGGTGTGAATGTGGTACTCTCCCATACCCATGCAATTTAAATTTATATTCTTTGTTTTGCAGATTGAGTGCAGCAGTATATCAGACTATGCTGTGAAGATCGTGAAGGCCAACAAGTTGGATCACAGTAAGAAACCTCTTTCATTTTGATGCAGGGGCTCATAAACACAAGCTATAGATGTGACATAGCCATGTGGTGAAACCGTCTATAGCATCTCGTCTGTATTTTATTAGTTGTCTTGACTTGGGTTTTATTTATTTATTGTTTTACTGCTCAAAATGAACCACAACCCTAATTTTCTGTCCAGTTGTTACCATCATTAAAGGAAAGGTGGAGGAGGTTGACCTCCCTGTGGAGAAAGTAGACATAATCATCTCGGAGTGGATGGGCTATTGTCTGTTCTACGAGTCCATGCTTAACACCGTCATTTATGCAAGGGACAAATGGCTGGTGGGTGTTTGCTAATGCTTTGAAATCTTTGGTGTTCAATCAATTTAATCTTAACATTATCACCTTAATTCAGTCGTGGTTCAGAATGTTCATGTTGCCTGGTGACTCTTTCAGAAACCCGATGGTCTGATTTTTCCTGACAGAGCTACGCTCTATGTCACTGCTATTGAGGACAGGCAGTACAAGGACTACAAAATTCACTGTACGTATCAACGATTCCTTCGTTGCATGCTCTTGAAGCCTCTGAAGTTGTTTCTGATGTGATTTTTATTTTTGTGTTTTTCCAGGGTGGGAGAACGTTTATGGTTTTGACATGTCCTGTATAAAGGAAGTGGCTATTAAGGAGCCCCTAGTGGATGTTGTTGACCCCAAACAACTTGTTAGTACTGCCTGCCTCATCAAGGTTTGTTTACTATGTTTCATATGTAGTTGTAGTCAATGTAATGTCGATTCAAGAATCAAATAATTTTGTTTTCTTTCATCCATTTTTTTTTTTTTTTTTGGTGCATTAGGAGGTGGACATCTACACAGTGAAGATTGAAGACCTGTCCTTTACGTCACCCTTTTGCCTCCAGGTGAAAAGGAATGACTACATTCATGCGCTGGTAACTTATTTCAACATTGAGTTCACTCGCTGCCACAAGAGGACTGGCTTCTCCACTAGTGAGTTTCTTTATTTTTAGTTCTGTTTATTTGCTTGCCTCACATGTTTCATTAGTATTAAAAAAAGTCCAGTTGAACAACAAAGTAAACATTTCGTGTAGGCCCAGAGTCTCCTTACACTCACTGGAAGCAGACCGTGTTCTACCTTGATGACTATCTGACGGTGAAGACCGGAGAGGAGATCTTTGGCACCATCAGCATGAAACCCAATGTCAAGAATAATGTAAGACATTTCATGTGTTTTGCTCCTAACTTTGTAAAAGCAGTGCACTTAAATGTTTTATTAAGTTGTGCAGTGTAAACCATGCTGACAATGTCATGTATTTAAAATAAGGTTTTGTAGGGGTTTACTGCTTTTAAATGGTCTGTATTCTTAACCATAACTCATGATTTGGTTTTGTTTTTCAGAGGGACCTTGACTTTACTGTCGACATTGACTTCAAGGGTCAGCTCTGTGAGGTGTCCAAGACATCGGAGTACAGAATGCGTTAGATTCCATTTGCATCCATTTGTGTTTAAGGCAACTCTGAGAGCAGCTTATGTTTGTGGGTGACCAGGACACTTTTCCACTACAGACTCTCAAATTCTGTTTTGTGGAATTGTCTGAGGTGGGGGATTTCTGAGTTCTTGACCATTTTTTAAATAAACCTCGACTTTGTATGCTCCGAATGTACCAGTGGTGACTTGCCATTGGCATTTTTTTTTATTTACACCATCTTGACCCCTTTTCCAAATTTTAGGTGTGCAATTTGTCTTGGATATGCTCCGTCAGGCACATGTGCACGCACATACAGCTGCTCTCTTTTGCCTGTCTGTCTGTCCCAGGTCAGTGTCTAAGTTGTAAGAAGTGTCTATGTCGACTTGCCATCCAAGTTCAGTGTGTTCAGGTTTTTTCTCTGTCACGTCATATGAACCACAAATGTCTGCTGTGTCAGTTTCCCTTGCTATGCTAACATGTTGTCTGTGTTGGCCACTGTAAGATATATGTAAAGGTGTTTGTTTTTTGTAATTCCATCTGGTAAAGCCAGCATCTTCTATGTAGGTAAAACCTATTGTCATGTTTTTTTCTGTGAATAGAAGCCCTTTGGTTTATTTGAATGGGCACATATCATTTTGTAGTTCTGGTGTGTACATTTGTGTCAGTTGTGGAGAATGTTGAAACTGTTCTTTTAGACCGTCAGTTGAGGACACCTCCATAAATCTCAGTTTTTGTCTTTTGTGGAGTAATGTTTTAATTCCACTAGTGCTCCTCTGCCCTCATCTGTCACCATTTATATACATGTATCTTTTTATACATGAGTGGCAGTGACATGATCATATCTTGTCATGGTCATAAAACTGTATTCTAGATGAGGCAGCCTAGTAGCCTCCTGTATAGGTGATGTTAATGAGCACTATTTTAAATCCATTGACCTTTTTAATGTCACAAAACTTCAATGAATGACTTGATGTTTGGTTTAAGCTTATCTGCTGCTCTTTTGCACTGTAAGCACTGAAGACTAAGTTGCTCAGATTCAGATCTACAATCTTCAGTAAAATTTCCCTTTCGGTGAAGGATGAAACTTGCTGTGTTTGAGTAACTTTACATTTGCCCATGTCATTCATTCTTTTTCATGTATCTTTGTACTATAGTGTCTTTTTTGTTGTTGCAAAGGGTGCGAGATCACACGTTGTTTAGCACGGGTTATTACCAGGCAGGCATTTGTCCACTAGGAAATGTAATTTTATTTTCTTTTTTGAAATAAAACAATAAATTGGATCATGTGTTTTATTTACTTGTATGCATTTGGCAGACGCTTTTATCCAAAGCGGCTTACATTGCATTATTTGTAGTATGTTATCCCTGGGAATGAACCCATGACCTTGGTGTTGCTTGCGCCATGCTTTAACCACTGAGCTAAAGTATTTAAAATGTGAGGATGTTGCAGATGATCATGGTGCTTAGGACAGTTTTGGGTTCAGTGGGAAATTGTGTCCACTAGTTGCCCAAGGCTGTCAGGTTTCCTAATTTTTTAATAAATGTGTCCTTTTTATTGTTCTCTGCATTTATCAGTGGCCTATAGTCACGAAGCGAGATAAACACACTGGGTAGCAGAGTAAGTTTCAAGTTGTCAACCATGATAAACTCGACCTGGTTTGAATCAGATTCAGCTGTAGCACAACGCTTGATCTAAATGTTCTGTCAACTCAGGTTTGATCCAGAAATGATAGAGCAAAGCCTGATACTTACAGAGAGTTGCTGTTTACAAATTTAGCCCAATGTTTACAGAGAGTATCAGACAACCAGGGACTGGAAGGAGTAGCACTGTGCTGACCGGAAAGAGGACAGATAGTGTGTAGGCATTGCAGGTCATTTATAGTAACATTTGTAAAAAATGTGGGGGGATTTGTTGAGAGGTCAACTGTAATTCCCACCCACAGAGACAACAAATTTGTTTTCTTGACACATAGACCAACCAGAAGATGCTCATTCAGTTCAAACTGAGTACAATGTTCTCAACTGGTGCTCTTTATTCTCGTTCTCTTTCTTGCCTTCACGGTTTCGGGATATTGAATCTAATTTGCGGGCATCAGGGAGCTACTATGAATATACGGGATACTCCCGGAAGAGGTGGGACGTCTGCATTGTTTATCTGGAACCAGTGTGCTGCTAGTATATACTTGTGTCGTATACTTCACTTATTTTATTCATTTGCATGATTATTTACCTGGTCTAAGCTATGATAAAGCATTTCATGTCTGCATTGTACAGCACGTTTGAGGGCAGAGCAATGCAGGAAGGGTCGTGTTCCTTGGGCGTAGTAGGGTTTTGTTGTCGATTTCAAACAACAACAACAACAGTTTTCAGAAGTCGCTTACTCTGAGTATAAAGCTTAGGCACCCTATTGTGAGGTGTTTGTCAATGCATATGCATGCATAATCGGTGACCTTTATATTATTTAATGTAGGCTATGCATTAATTATCTATTTTTTCAATGAATGCTGTATTTCAGGTTTAAGGAGATTCAAAATTAAAATTTTGACATTTTTTAGTCCTCCTGGTTGAGTAAAAAGGCAAAAAATGCCTATGCCATTATGTAACGACTGCCTGTAAAGCTCCCTACTGAGGCTTGTGGATTTACTAGTTGTTTTAATTTCCAAACAAATATCCCAATACAATAAAGCTGTCTGTAGTTTTGGAGGACTTCTCCATAACTGATGTTAAATAATAATATATATTAATAATAAAAATGTGTGTATGTGTGTCTTCACAGTGGTGCAATAACTGTCAAAACAAGAAAGCATATCAGCTGTTCAAAGGTGTTCATGTTTCAAATTAGGTATTCATAACACAACATAAATCTGCATGATAGAATTTTATTGATTTTGGCGCAAAAAATGAAAATAAATATTACATTGCAGAAGAGCATGTTAAAATAAACTTGTTAAAGATCCTACCTAATTTCCTCAATAAATACATTTTCATTACCCAATATACACATGTCCCATCAACATTTCAACATGCTTATCTGAGATGTTTTTCTGTACATTTATTCATTATACAGCATCCCTGGAGTCAGATGTTTGACCTGACCTTTCTATATTTCTTTAATCTTTAGTAACACAATAATCTTCCTCCCCATTGGACCAGTTATTTATTCAGGTATATAGGAAAGTTATTAAATATCTACAGCTTAGAAACAAACAACAGAGGCGTCGCTTTGGCATGTTATCATAACGAACGTTCACTCTTATAATGGAAAGAGATTCACGAAAACAGTGCAGCACCTGCCTCCTTAGCACATCTCGGGTCTCTTAGCTGCCCGGCAGCGAAGAACTTTAAGGAAACTGTCAATTTTGTGGGAGTCCCTGCGGAAACATGACAGCAAGAAATGGAAGTTCACAAGTTGAGAGGTTTTATCCTGACCGAGACTGTTTGTGTAAAAAGGGAGATTGGTTTGGTAATCTGAAGATGAGCCCATCTAAAGAGAAAGAAAAAATTAGATCTAGAAAGGAAATGTCAAGATCAGCCTTTTTTTCTAAAATAGCTCAGATTTGCTTCCAGTTGCACAAGTATTTGATTTTGAATGTATATGACTATGATATTGATACACACCTTATAAACGAGGTGCTCCAAACCTGCTCCCAGACTTTTGATGTTATCTTGCAGCTCTTGGGTCTTGCTGTTAATAGTGTTGCGTTCTGGGTGTGCCAGGCTGGACGCCTCAGAAGAGAGAAGAGCGAGGGGATCGGACCACGCCAGCAGTAAAGAGCGAGCCAGAGACAGCAACTCGTCCTCCTGCAGAAACAAAGCTTCTAAATAAAACCATATATGCCTTTATATTTATGATTATCCATTCAAACCATTAAACATTATTCCACATTGCTGCGTTCCTGCTTTCCTCAGTTGTCAGGAAATGCATGTATTAGTAAAATAAAAGGCCTAAATCAAATTGTTTGCCAAGATGTAAAGTTTCTAGACTAAAATATTACTTTCTGTCATTTTTGCGTACACTGTTGTGCCTGTAACCACAAAAGTGACCATAAGAGGGCGATAACAAACAAGAGAATATGTACTCAGTTTGTAGACAGGCAACCCCCCCAAAAAAATAGATAAAAGTAATAAAAATAAAGTGTGTTTATACTGGAATTCTCAGGGCTTGGTCTTTGTCATTGGGAATTTGGAGGGAGGATGTGTGACACATGGATGGACGCGGCATCATCATCCTCCCAACAGGAGGAAAATGAGAATCCTGTGACAAAACAGACATTCGTAGGTTTTAGTAACAATCCGTCAATATTCTTGCATTCAGACACCAATCTCATGTTAAGAAATACATGCATATTTAGATGAAACTGAAATGACACATTAAAGAGAACATTTGGTGCCGACCAGGTCATTGGTGAGAGATGTGCTGAGGGAGTGCAGCTTGTCTGAAAGCTGAGAGGCTCTCTCCAGTAAATCATTCAGACCAACAGCATTGATGGAGACGAAGAGACACATCAAAACAGTCACTGAAATAAAAACAAAGAGAAAAAATTGGATTAAGAATTAGTATCACATGAATAGAAAGACATTGTGACTAAGACGGTAAATAGATAAAGTAAAAGAATCTGAATATACACCACAAATACATAACACACACTTACCTGCAAAGTGCAGTTTAGCTCTTTGAAATTCCATTTTAAGTGTTTTCTCTAGCGTAAATCTTCGCTGTAAGCTTTCCTCTCTTGAACTCTCCTTCGTTTCCTTGTCATTATATAGTCTCCCTGCTTCATACGTTTGGATATGCAAGTCTTACACTCCAGGTGTGTTTTTTGCCTAAACTAGTTCAGTCCTGATTCTAATGAAAAACATTGTTTTGAGGGTTTGGTTAGTCAATAGTGATAAGCTGCTTGACCAGATACAGGGCACAGGGGCCATGTGAGAACACAATTCACTATCACTCAGAGGAAGTGCCATTTAAATAAACATCTTTCTTTTAATTGCCAACCACAGGTTGTGAGGGTCAAGCTCCAGCTGTTTTGAATATGGAGCTTGTGTAGTTGTGCTTGATGATGTGAGCACGTGCCTGATACAATTTGCTAGATTTTTATCCAAAGAAAAGTGGGATGTAAGATCAGAGTATAAATGTGTGTATCTAGTAAAAAGCTGTAGGTGTAACTTTTTTTAAGTTTGTGTGAGGAAATTCCTTTGTCAGTGTTTGGAAATTCCTTTGTCAATCCCTAGTTCTAAAAACCATTTGTTCAGAAAACACACACACACACACACACACACACACACACACACACACACACACACACACACACACACACACACACACACACACACACACACACACACAAAGAAACCCCTTGGATGTTTGCTGCAAGGCTCGTATTTCATTTCCCCTTGCTTGAAAAAAGTCTCACTAATAGCTCACCTCTAGATCTAAGTGCTGACTGACGATAAAAGTGATAGTTTACCCCAAAAATGAAAATTCTGTCATCATTTATTCACCCTCTTGTCATTTCAAACCTGTGTGGTTTTCTTTCTTCCGCAAAACACTAAAGAAGCTATTTTGAAGAATGTTGGTAACCAAACAGCGGGACCCATACATATTGTACACGAAACCAATGCAGAATGGGTGCCAGTTACTAACATTCTTCAAAATATCTTCTTTTGTGTTTTGCGGAAAAAAGAAAGTCATTACATACAGTCATTTTTGGGTGAACTATGACTTTAATGTTGTTCATTTATGATTTCATTCGTCTCAACCAAACAGAACTCAAAGACCTATTAATAATTTTATAGGCATAAATACTGCTCTTTTTTACAAACTAGAGCGGTGGTTCTCACAGGGGGGCCCCAGGATGATTAATAACTTAAAATTAGACCAAATGAGCATTGAAATACATTTTAAAACAACTACAAACCAAAATATTTTTTATAATTTGTCTAATTTTATATTGAATAAACACTTTTCCAGTTAATGTCAAGCTCTAAAATATGTTTCTATAAATCTATAAAATTTGGATACGGGGGTCAAAAAGGTTTAGAACCCCTGTAGGCTACTAGAGAAACATGTAGCCTAACACATGACAAAAACTGAAACAGTAAAAAATATATATCACTCAGTGTGTTTAAAAGCCTATTAAAGAGTAAATAATAATCTTAATTCAATATATTGTCCACTGCACATGTGTTCACTGCACAAGGACATTCGTCCCCACCCCCCGGTGAAAGAGGCGTGGAACCAATAAAATCTTGAATGAACCGTAGTTTAAAGACCCAGATCCTGCCAGATCGACCACGTCACGACTGCAGAACCAGGTAACAGTCATTTGTCGACATGACATGCTGATTTAATTAAAAGCACTTAAGCTCGTTGGCGGTGTAAATGCATATGAATGTAAATTGCTGCTTACTGGACACGATGTGCTCAAGTACTCAAAGAAAGGTCACACTTAAGTGGCGCCGTCAGTTTCAGATGCGCGCAATATTAAGTCTTTTGTTGCAACAAAGATGTTTTCGGCATAGTAGCCTCTTGATTTAGTCAGACACGTAAAGGCTACAACTACACAATGACCGAATTTGGACTTTAGGGTGAGTTGATCATAGACTCAAAAGTTCCAAACATTTACGTGTTAATTCATGACCAGATTAGATTGCTCATTATTTGATTCAATAAAACTATTTTAGTAGGCCTAGTTTTTTAAATTGATGCAAATGTTACTTTATTTAATTTATGTTAATTTATATTATATAGGGCCTATATTTATATATATATATATATATATTAGTTATATTTGGGAGCGATTAACAGAATATTAAGTGATCGGCATTAAAACGTTTATGAAAGGGAACCCACGTCTGTCTTTTGTAGGAATGACTCGCGGTTTATAAAAACTAGGCTAGTTGAACTATTTTAACGGAATGAGGGGACGGGGTGACCAAATAGATGACCTAATCTCAACCCAATTGGGAATTTACTTTTTTGTTAAATTAACTATTTTGTAATCTCGTTTTTGTTTTGCTTCAGTTTTCTTTCACGATCACAAAACGCCAGCTTTAGGAGTGAAACCTGAATTTTTTTTGGCTTGGAAGCATTTATTGAACATGTGTTTGCATAAATATTTTTTGAACATAGTGAAGGGGATTAATTAATAATGAAAAATGGAATAATGAAATTCATTTAAACAAACCAGGTCTACTGAGAAGCAAAATTCTGTATGGGCTAAATAAAACGTTTTATTTTTATCCTAATGACCCTTAATTGTTTTTGAGACACAAATCTTACAAATGTTGTTAGAGTTATGCTTAAAACGATAAAAAGGAAAAGCAATAGCAATATGTCTTAATATTTTTTTTATTTTTTGCAGCTCACTACTGAAATGCCTGTAAGGGTAATGAAAACACGCTGCCAGTAGGTGGCGCACGTTCACAGTCCATGATAAAACACGACGAAAAAGTGTCACTTTTTAAGTTTCTAATGTATGATCTCTTCTAGCGTGGTTTACTATTTAGCCTACTTAAATGTCAAATTACCCCAGTTATTTGATTCTGTGTTTTTTATTTATTTAAAGAAACACTTTTTTTATTTGAAACGATTACCATATAGGTAGTTAAGAATGATGAACCTGTGCACCTTATGATCTTCTGCTCATGTACACATGTGTGCCCTCTCACATTCCCCCCTCCCTCCCCTGTGTATGTACACTCCTCCTCCCACTTGCAAAGTGTAACTCTCCATTCTCTCTTTTTCCCTTGTACACTTGCACATGCACAGCAGCAGATACACAATCTGAGCTCACACATACACACCAACGCCATAGACGACATGTCGGACTCCGAGAACGCAGCTCCTGCCGAGACCCCCGTCCCAGCACCCTGTGTGGCCATCAAGGCAGATTTGGACAAATGGTAAGTGATTGGGGTATGAACCGTTAAAGCGGTGTATGGACCTGATGAAGATTTGTTAAAATTCAGAAAACCTCCACAAAGTATTCTGTGTAATCCCACTACATCTTTATTTGATAGTTTGAATTAGAGGAATGGATTATGTTTGCTAGAGTTAAAGTATGGGCACATTGTGATGGCGATCCAAAATGGAGGGAGTAGTGAGGATGACCGGCCGATGTCGTGCTGTCTTTTTCTAATACAATTACGTTTGGTATGTTTTTAAATGCTTTGATTGGTGCCAGTTTGATTCATGTTGGCAGCATTTAGGGGATTCTGGGGTTTCTTCAACTTCAATTCCTCCTCACGGCTGATTGGCTGTTGGGAATGTGCCTACGTCATGCGTCTCCCTGCTCTGTTCCCTCTTTCAGTCTTTGCCATGTCTGCCCCCCAACTCTGCTTAGTCACATTTCAGAGATGACTGCATACATGGGAGCGAACCATGAATGCACATTTCCTCCATTAATCCCTGTCCGAACACCAATCTCTCTAATTAAATTTCATGCAAATCATGTCAGGATTGCAATATTGCATGAACAATTCGATTTTTTTTTTTAATTGTACGCTTTTGACTATTGACAACCTCCATTACTCAACAAGTATTTTGAGCCTAAACCCCACACCCACCCATCCAAAAGGGCATTTTTGCAGCCTCTGGTGTTTGTAGTGTAGACAAGCCTGGGCCGCCAAGAAACCAGATAAGGTTGCACATACCCTGACCTTTGGTGTGCGAGGGCAAGATAGGAGGGGCGTGGGTTTAAGAATTTCCCCTGGACGGCATGTTTAAATAATGCATAATATCCCAATAGTATGAGAGCATAAAACTATTAGCAGTTTGGTTTGACCTCTCATTCTGAAGATTTGCATTCTCTGTGCTGCTGACTAGCTAGATGTTGACCACTGATATAGCATAGATGTGTAGAGACGCCTGCGTGTCATTGATCACTCAGCGTGACATGTTCTTTACACTGGATCAAATTCAGAAGTGTAAAGCACACTTTACACCTGGTCTAAACATGTCACCGTGGCCATCACATTTGATTTCACAAGGGTTTTGGTTACAACCCCAGAAGGTTGCAGTCATTCAATGAAGTCTGCGGTTTAAACATGCAACATGCATCCATGTTTCATGGAATATTTCACTTTATTTGATCTATTTAGTGTAAATATGCTGCATTGAATAGTGCTGATCTTATGACCTTGACGGGTTTCTATGCCACACCACAGCCTCACAATGTTGACGGCTTTGCGGTATAAAAGTCAATATGCAGAATGTCTGCTTGGCTGTGACTAAATATTAACACACAGAGAGTCAATGTATAGCCATTTTGTCCTAGGGGTGACCTTCCATGTATGATAATGAGATGCAAACTATCTTAATCTTTTACACTTTTTTCTCATATTTGTTAACAAACCTGTTTTTGTGGTGTTTGGAATGTGGTGTTGCTGTTTTTCAGAAGCTCACCCTCGGGGTTAATAGTGTTAACACTATAATAATATCTTTGAATAAACAATCACTGTATTATCTGCACAGGATAAGATGAGATAAAGCTTAAAATATCTACACAATTCTAATTATTGGATTCTAGGCTTATTGGTTTTTGTATGCATTTGTTTTTTCCTTCTCTATTTTATAAAATATTACTTCGGTTATATCTTTATTCTATTTTATATTATATTGATTTTATATTTATGTCTTTCAAAAAGGCGTTTAAAGAAATAGTTCACCTAAAAATGAAAGTTCTGTCATCATTTACTCACCCTCTTGTCATTTTAAACTTGTGTGATTTTAAACTAATGTTTTTTGAAGAATGTTGGTAAACAAAAACATGGGTCCCCATTGACTTGTATTGTAAGGACTCAAAACCAATGCAAGTCAATGGGGACCAACAGTTTTCTGTTACAAACATTTTTCAAAAGATCATCTTTTGTGTTCTGCAAAAGAAAGAAAGTCATACAGGTTTAAAATGATAAGAGGGTGAGTAAATGATGGCAGATTTTTCATTTTTGGGTGAACCAGCTCTGAGCACTCCTGGGCCGTGCCCTCTTTCCTTTTGCATTATGTATGTGAAGGACGGGCCACCATGTAAATTATTTAGTCTTAATTTGGGGACAATGATCATTGTTTGGCTGTTACCTTTTGTCGTCAATTTATTTTCGACTCTCAAATTCAAATGACCTCATATATATATGTCAGTGTCTTGTTTCATTCAATGCAATTGTATTTTTAAACCAATATATCCCTCCTAAAACTAACTTTTAAACTGAGCATTCTTCCAGATCAATGATGCGCTGGTGGGCTTGTCTTTCAGGTGATTAGTGTTGTGTTGACAAGAATGAATTTCGCAGTGGATCCCCCTCCACCGATGCATGTCTTCCCTCTAAACTATTAAAATGGCTGCCTGTAAAGAGGAAATGCCCTTGGCAAGTGCTGTGCCCCCACCTCACTCGCTACATCTTTCATCACGTGGTTCATTACAAACCTCTTTATATTTAAATTGACCAGCTGTGCGTTGCGTCACCGCTCGCCGAAGAGAAAGCGCGATTATGTCAGCGCTCGAGATGCAGCAGATGATATGTGGGGGAGGGAGAGACCGAGACTGCTTGCTAAATGTGGGAGGAGCTATTTTCATCTTAGGTCACGACATCATCCTCTTCCATCAGTGGTCACGCCTCTTATCCATTACCTGTCTGCCGCAGCTGCTTGGTTGCCTGATCATGTGATTCTGAGGCCCTGTTCACATGGATTATCTCTCTTTCTGTCTCTTTTTATCCCCCTTCTTGCTGTCGTTCCAACCCTCTCTTTCGCTCCATCACTCTAATGCAGTGTGTCAGTGTTTGCTTTTGTGTGGAGATTCACACAAACACATGCAGAATGTCTCATGCAGTGACGAGTACAATCATTAAATAGATCATTAAATGACACGCAACCAAGTGTCCTTATATGACTATGCAGATAGTCAAGAATCAAAATATTTAATCATGCTTTCTATCTAAAAATAGAAATATAAAAATAATTATTATTATTTTTTATTACTGATCAGAATACAAATCTGCATGTATACATTTGTGTGCTGGAGATGTACAGTAACCAGTAACTGTTCTGTGTGCTTCAGTGTAAAGGAGAACGGTGGGGAAGCGTGTAAGGAGCTGATGGAGGCGTTTGCTGCTTGTGTGAAGAGCAATGCTGAAGCGTCATGAGGAGCTCAACTTGCAGAAAATGGTAATGCACATCCACCTGCTGTTCAGTACCCTTTGTTTTGTTAGAGTTGTATTTTTATGTCATCTTGTACCATGTATGGTGTTAACGTAATGTAAAGTGATAGTTCACTCAAATATGTCATTTCAAACCTGCATGACTTTCTTCTGCAGAACACGAAAGATGTTTTGAAGAATGTTGGTTTGACTGACATTGGTTTTACAATTGAATTAAATGGGTGTCACTGTTTTTCAGTTACCAACATTCTTCAAAATATCCTCTTTTGTGTTCTGCAGAAGAAAGTAAGTCATACAAGTTTGAAATGACAAGAGGGGGTGTAAAACATGACAGAATTTTCATTTTTGGGTGAACTGTCTTTAAATGTGTAAATAACTGAAAGCTGACTACAGCATCACACAAAGTGGACCTTTGTATTTTGTCATATGTAATACTGTCAGTACTGTCAGTAATTTTGATCATGCTTATGCTAATATATGTTTTTTTTTAATCAGAGGTTTACCGCACTGAGTCCTCCACCTTCCCAGCATTCCCTGCGGCTCATGGCACTGGACTAAATGATTGAAATGGGGTTTGGCAGCAGGGACCATTCATGTGTCTCTTCCCTTTTCTACCCTCTGTGTGAAGCTTAAATGGATTCCTCCAACCACCAATCTACCCTCCCCTTTTATGGCTGATTGTATTGATCTGGTCTGTAGACAGTTTGAGAGATGTATATTGTGTCTCGGATGCTTAGAAAATGGAATAAAGATTTTAAAAGGGTTCGACATTTGTAACTGGCTTTCCTGCTTTTAAGCAAAGATAAAAAAAGACTTTAGGACACAAAGGTTATCTGTCATTGCAAGCTTGTACGCACTTATCAGCAGATCCTATATTACCAAAGAGCCTTTGCAGTTTTATCTGCAGATTAACTTGTAAACTTTCAGATGGCTGCATTGAAATTTAGGCAAGGATTATTTGGGCTTTAGTAATAGGTTTAGGTGAACTATAAGAGATTAGGCCTTAAAATGTCACTAATGCACTAAACTCCTCACCTTAACTCATTACGAGGCACACAAATACACTTACTCAATTCCCCAACTCATCTCATGAGCCAGTCAACCTGAAGTTAAGCTTCTGCATGAGCTCATCTATTAGCAAACTTGGAAGCTAGAAGTGTGAAGACTTGTTCTGTAATACAAAAACGTCCTTAGGGTTTGGATGATGTTCACACATGCAAACAGTACAAGGCTTGTTGGGTGTTTAGAAAATACCAGAAATGCACGCTTGTTAAAAAGGTAAGTGCCTTGTCATGCCAATCTGCACGTGGCTTGCATAAGCAGAGTTGGAAAATGGAAACATGACATGAACATCACTCTTGCTCTTTTTCCTAAACCTGTTGTGAACGCATTACCAAGTGCGCGTCAGCATGTTCCAAGGTGATGGTGTGCTACTGCTTGGAGATCTGCCAGGAAGAAGGGATAACTTTACCATAAGTTATTTGGTTATGGAATGTGGCCAATGAATGTGCTGCGTGTGACTTTAAAAGCAACCGCTTGACATTGAGAAGCACCACGTGAGGTTATGAATGTATATGTTTAAAGTGCAGGCAGAAATCAGCTCTGTCTCTTGATCTCAATGAGACACATAAGGACAATAATGTATAAAGTTACAGTCTCACTTAAAGAGACAGTTCACCCTAAAATAGAAATTCTTTCATCGTTTACTCTTGTCATTCTAAACCTGGATGAGTTTTTGTCTTCTGCTGAACACAAAAAAAAGATATTTTGAAGAATGTTGGTAACAACACAACATTGGCCTCCCATTGATTTTTATTATAGGCCTACGGACACAAAGCCACTAAAGCTTTTTTGTACAGGTTTTGAACAACATAAATATATTATGACTCTTTTATTTTTGGGTGAACTAGCCTTTTAATCAAAACAGCTTTATAAATATGAGCTTGGTGCTAGAAAAAGCTCAGCACAGACACCAGAGGTAAAAGATAGTTCAAATGTTAGCTAGAAGGGCTTAGATGCGCATTACAATAAACAGAGACTACACCTCTACTGCCATCTTGTGTTCAAGCACTATACTGCAGGAATAGAGCATGGGAGAAAATAAAATAATGGGAAATTAATTTTTTTGTAAAGTTGCTCTTTTACTGCTGTTGTATTTTTTTAAACAAAAAAATAGCAGTGGCAGAATATCGTGCCAACGGGGCTGTCAATTAATAATAGGAAAACAAATGATATGACAACCACAACCATCAATAATATTTAATTATACGATAAACGCAACACTTCTTGTCACTCAAACATTTGACCGGCATTGCTCAATATCAATAACGTACACTGAATGAGCTCAATAATGCGAGGAACGTGTTCTCGGGCGGAAATGGGGGTGGGGGTATGACGAGCATATTCGATGGGAATCGCGTAAGGGAGGGGACGCATGCACCGCAGAACCCGGATGCTGATGCTGCTCGTGTCGGATAGGGAGAAGGAATACAGAGAGAGCTAGAAAACAGAGAAAGGCCCTGCTGACAAATTCTGCAGAACCCAATCTCGGTCGTGAGGCAACCGACCCGAGTTGACCAACGCCGAGCGATCGCGACGACTGTTACCCGAAAGCGAGATTAAAAGGATGACTCCACGCGCGGTAGCCGAGGCGACGGGAGGAGAGAGAGAAGATGCTGTGATATGCACATAGCCAGCGCAAGAGGGAGGGAGAGAGCGAGGGAGGGAGGGGGAGAGGAGTCTCCTACGCTAGTTAAAGATGCTTGTTATTTTACCAGGAATGTCTTCTGTATAAATAAAGCGAGGGATTTTTGCACAAACACTATAGCTCACAATAGTGCAATGCACACTCGGGACGTGCACGGTGGATTAATTTGTGGATGTGACTGAAGACACCGGGGCTCTCCTTCGCGATAGGGTGGCTGTTTTCTCCCTGACAATTCTCCTGTATTTCCGGATGTGAGGCCTGGGATATATCGTAGTTTATCGCAGGCACGGGACGCTCGTTTTTCACGTCCACAATTTGACTCAAATCAATACGACACACTTAATGCAACGGATCTTTGAAGCCAAATGAGGGAAAAACTACATTCAGATCGGAGCAAGGATGCATAAATGTATCATAAACCAAATGTGTGGTTGTTTCGCAGGATGGATATGGCAAAGTTTTTAATAAAAAGGCCACTTCCAGTTTGACAGTACCGGTAGGCTGAATGAATATATTTTAACCGATAAGATATGGACTGATGACTTCACCATCTGTCTAATATAACGTTACTCGGTGTCTTTAACTGTCTTAAATAATATTGACAACAATAATTCGTTTGCTGTTGTCCGGCGCTAATAGAAAAACGCTTTCATGATATAGTATCGGCCCATATACTGACAGATCTAACCGTGTTTCCTCATCTTATACACATCCCAGGTCGTTTAAATCGCAATAACAGCTGTAGTTTTAGCATATAGCCTCGACTGAACACACATCCCAGTTATTTTATTTGTGTATTTTCAAACGGAAAATGTTACCGATGCATTTCGAGCAACTTTAGGGAGACGGCAGATGTTTGGGAGTAGGCCACGGCATTGACATCACGCCTCAGCATCCCTGTGTCATCGCTCACCGTCTGTGATGTCTGTACGGCGGAGCTGTTATGTGATCAGGACAGATTTGAAAACACGCTGATTTTTCCCA
Organism: Oreonectes daqikongensis; assembly: GCA_026939265.1. Lineage (NCBI taxonomy): Eukaryota > Metazoa > Chordata > Actinopteri > Cypriniformes > Nemacheilidae > Oreonectes > Oreonectes daqikongensis. Next base: position 7,334,438 of record JAOTQM010000013.1, read on the forward strand.
CTTATATTGTGACATCAAATCGCATTTGAACGAAATGTCCAGTAAGGAGTTGTCGGGGAGTCAGTCAGCTCAGTATGTCGGGCCCTATCGACTGGAGAAGACGCTGGGAAAGGGCCAAACAGGTAAGCGCATATCCTGTTTGGGATATTAGGAATCGCTTAGTGCATTGGAATAAATTCTGCTCTGTTTCACGCGTCCCGTACGAGAATTAATCTATTGAATGGCAATATTTTAATGTGAGTGCGGAATGATTAAATGAGTGACAATACAGTGGCAAAGTTTAACGTTTTTTTAGTGTGATTAATTTGTCCTGATTCAAAGTCTGAACTTTAGATGTGTTGTGTGTTCTGTAATAAAGAACAGAGAACCTGTTTGTCAATGCTAACTTGAATATGAATATGCACAAAAGTGATTCAGATCTATATGCATTAAGAAGTAGATTATTGTTTTGGCATATAAAAGAGAATGTGCATTAATGATTTATGTTATTCTCTATATGAGCAGTTTGTACGTGTTTTTCTATTTAATTTATTTTTGTGTACTTGCTAGGACAAGTATTGTGTACTGCTGTAAATTTCTTTTCTGGTGAAGTTGTAAATGTACTTTGATTTCAGTAAATGGTGCAGTCAAGTCAAACTTTTCACTTGGTGCAGACCCATCTGGACTTATATAGTCCTGTCTGGACATGTAAGATCTAGTGAAAGTATTTCGATCTGAGGAGCCTCAAACGCATTATTGCTGGAGTCAGTATGATAAGAAAAAAGGCCAATTGCGTGACTTTAAGTGATAGTTCACCCAAAATTGAAAATTCTGTATGACTTTCTTTATTCTGCAGAACACAAAAAGAGATATTTTGAGGAATGAGCAGCGGCACCAGTTGGGTGCCAGTTAACAACATTCTTCAAAATATCTTCTCATTTAGTCATATAGGTTTGAAATGAGAAAAGGGTAAATAATGACACAAGTTTGATATAAACATTGCCCAGTTTGTTACATGTCTAATAAAAATGGACTGTATGTGTTGTATTGCAGGTCTGGTGAAGTTAGGAGTTCACTGTATAACAGGACAGAAGGTGGCCATAAAAATAGTTAACAGAGAAAAGCTATCAGAGTCTGTTCTTATGAAAGTAAGTTACATACTCACTGACACAAAACTTCAAATTTACTACTGACTCTACTTAAAAAATTTCTCGTTTTACATCATTTACTGCTTTCACTGCTTTTTTACATACTGTAGCATTCCAAAAACACAGCTGCACATCCCAATCTGCTTTATTAACCAGTTTATTATGATCATATTGCCCTTATGATCTGTGCTTAAAAAAATGCACTTTCCTTTCTAAGTCATTTTTTTCTACTGTTGATTGTCAGTCTGTTGTTGTTAGTATATTCTTAATCTAAATTCAAGATGATCTTTGGTCTTCATCGTCTTTGCAAAAATCAAGTTATTCCTTTTCTCTATCAACTTTCCTTCAATGTTCCTCGCTCTCCCCATTTCTGCAGGTGGAGAGAGAGATAGCTATTCTTAAACTAATAGAACACCCTCATGTCCTTAAACTGTATGATGTGTACGAGAATAACAAATATCTGTAAGTACTGCTCTGTTTCTCCACACATCTGAAGCATGCCTGGCCTTGTCTTGTCTAGACTTACATCCTGCATTCTCTGGAGATGTGCCTGTGTGTGTGAGTTTGTGATCATCTATCTCTGCGCACGTTTTCATAAATACGCGTCACTATTCGTCTCTCAGGTATTTAGTACTGGAGCATGTATCGGGTGGGGAGCTATTCGACTACCTGGTAAAGAAAGGCAGATTGACCCCTAAAGAGGCTCGAAAATTCTTCAGACAAATCATATCTGCTCTGGACTTCTGTCACAGTCACTCTATATGGTAAAAGTCTCTTAAATTTTGTATTCGTTGTGCTGCATACAAAGATTTGTTTACATTCATTTTTTCCCCTAATATTTTGGCACGGTCAGCAGCTTTTTCAAAGTATAGCAACTCTTTTTCTATAAAATTTTTATGGATTTAATGTACTGTAACTGTCTGTTGGACGTAAAGATAAAGCGTCACTATCTCAAATGTTTTAATATATAGTGTTTTTAGGTCGATGCTTTTTTAGTTCTCTTTTTTATGCTCCTCGTCTATGAATGCACTTTATGTCTTTTTTCAGCCACAGAGATCTTAAACCTGAAAACCTCCTGCTGGATGAGAAGAATAACATCCGAATTGCTGACTTTGGTATGGCTTCCCTACAGGTTGGGGACAGTCTTCTGGAGACCAGTTGTGGGTCAGTAGTTTATGTGTTCATGTGTGTATAATACTGTGTTACTGAAGGTGAAGTATTAATGCTCTATGATGTTTATCTGCAGATCACCTCATTATGCATGTCCTGAGGTCATCAGGGTACGTATTAGGCTTTTAGAGGATAAACACTACATGCTTTAATGTAAAGTCTCATACAGGATAGCTCACAAAAACAACCAATGTTTCTGTATTTTCACAGGGTGAGAAATATGATGGGCGCAGGGCAGATGTGTGGAGCTGTGGGGTTATCCTCTTTGCTCTTCTGGTGGTAAGTGTGACATTGTCTTTTCATTTTGTCTTATTAAATAGCTTCTAATATATACCATTTTTATTTTATTAGTAGAAAATTAGTGTCTAAAAGAAAAGTGCATATATGTGTATTGTCTCAAAATTGCAATCGGAAATGTGTGTGAATGTGTGTAATGTCTTACCTAACAGGGAGCGCTTCCCTTTGACCACGATAACCTGCGTCAACTGCTGGAGAAGGTGAAGAGTGGAGTGTTTCATATGCCTCACTTCATTCCTCCAGACTGCCAGGCTCTCCTCCGTGGCATGATTGAGGTCAACCCTGAGAAACGCCTCACGGTATGCATATACATCTATAACCATACACCTTATGCACAGCCATATAAAACCCTTAAATTAAACACGCTATATAGACAAAAAGTGTTGGGGCGTTCTGAAATGACTGTACCCCTGTCTACATATCATTGATGGGTTTGGGAAATGAGAGTTTGACTCAAAGCCTGCAAGTAATAGCAAAGGTGTTTAGATGGGTTAATGCAGACCAGTCAAGTTCTTCAAGACTAGACTGAATCAATTATTCTTTTTAAATCTTGCTTTGTGCACAGGATCATTGGAATAGAAAAGGGCTCTCTGTTGCTATAAAATTAAAAGCACACATATATTTATAAAAAGGTATATTTAAAGATTACCTTTGAAGAACCTTTCTTCACCACAAAGAACCTTTTATTAGATAATATCATAGGTGCAGTTATACTCTATAATAATTATTGTTTATTTATTTTATTTCTCAGTTGGAAGAAATACAAAAGCACCCCTGGTATCAGTAAGTATTGTTTGATGTAACTTGTCATTAAATGATTCGTTATTGTTACAGACTAATGATTACCTAACATGAATAATAGTTGAATAAAAATGAGTGTTCTGTTATTTACTTACCCTCATGTTGGTTTTAACATGTATTCTGTATACACTACTTGCAGTGATTTATAGTGATATAGTTTACGCTGGTCACGTCTGCCAAAGCTAAAAAAAAAAAGAAATCACGATAAGTACCATTAAAATAAGTCCATACGACTTCTGCTGTGTCTTCTTAATCTACACAGGATCTTTGTGACGAACAGAGTGAAATTTGAGTCACTGTTTGTTGAATGTCCTGCCGTCTGCTATAGATTTCAAATTAAATGTTGCATCTATAGATTATGATCATTGACATTCAGCCTTTGGCTGTTTTACATTATCGATGTCTAAACAGTATTTTTTAATGAATCACTTTAATTATAGTCTCTTAATCACATATACCTACTGTATCGTAAAGCTTTTGAATGTAATAGTGAAACATGTACTTTTAATGGTGAAACAAAAAGGTCTGTTTTTGTTATCGTCCGTTTTTGTTGCGTTTAATGCTCACTAGTCTTCACATCGATTTGTGTCTTTCTGTCTCAGAGGGGGCAGGAATGAGCCGTGTCCAGAGCAGCCGCCCCCGAGACGCGTGTGCGTGAAGAGGATTCTGTCTCTTACCGATCTGGACCCTGATGTTCTGGAGAGCATGCATTCCCTGGGCTGCTTCAGAGACCGTGTTAAACTCACCAGAGACCTGCAGTGTGAAGAGTGAGTCAGAACTAGCGTGTGTATGGTCAGAGAATTTCAGCACAAAAACAACATTTCAAGGAATTGTATGAACATAAAACGGCTTATGACCTTAACTTTCTTAAGAACGTGTGCTGCATTGTTTTTATCTTTAAACTTCTTTTAATGTCTTTTGTCATTTCTGTCCTTTCAGAGAAAACCAGGAGAAGTTGATCTACTATCTTCTGTTGGACAGGAAGGAGCGTTACCCCAGCTATGAAGATGAACATCTTCCACCCAGAAATGATGTTGGTGAGTTTTTCTGTGGTTCAGGCCTGTTCGCGTTACCGTCACGTTCAACTGAATATCATGATAAGTACTGGTTACCTAGCAACCATCTAGCTCCTTTAGGCCTGAAAGTATGCCAGTTTCCATAAGGGTTTCAGTGTGCCTCTAAGGCAAACTTCAGTGATTTGTAAATGTAACATACTGAGGACTTGTTCCCTAAAATAAGCAGATTAGCACCAAACCCTGACTAAAAATGGATTTTAAGGTGGAGAATCATCATCATTAAGAGCTTGACAGGGTAGTTGATCTTCATTGTTAAGAGGACGGTGTAGAAGTGGAAGAACAGGTGGTACAGGTTCGATCAGAGTTGGACCTGTCAGTTTATTTAGAGGAAATAGATCAAAGGTTGTCAGCCTTGCATCGGTGCTGACATTTAAATTATTTTGTGCCAAATGTAGTCAGGCTTCTAGTGTGATTTGCTCATTACATTACATTTACATTTATTCACTTGGAGAGCATAAAACATTTTGTCAACACACTAAACCATACTCATAGTTTGCTCATAAACTACCCAAACACAGTAGAAACAATAGAACCCCTTTTAAATGGATTTAATGGTTATAATGGGAATTGTATTGGAAACTATAATGGTGTCTACTGTACTGGTATGTGGTGGATTCTATTGGTGGGGTGTTATCTGACAGATTTATCCTACTGGAATAATGCCCAAAAAGGAATTTTGTAATAGGTTTAATGGAAAAAGGTTGATTTTAATGAAAACTGATCTATTGGGTTTCTTTTGTTTTCAGCTGGGCAAATTAGATGTTTGTGTTACATTGGGTGATTATGTGTTGTGTGAACAGATCCTCCCCGTAAGCGGGTGGACTCGCCCATGTTGACCCGTCACGGGCGCTGTCGGCCGGAGAGAAAGAGTCTAGAGGTACTAAGTGTAACAGAGCAGGGCTCTCCGACACCTCCTCGCAGAGCACTGGATACCTCAGCACATAGCCAGAGGTACACGCACATTAACATAACTTCGGATTGACCTTCATGTAAAACAATTTGTTATAAAAGTGCACATGTTAATATATCATCTAAGTAGAATTAAACTGAAAATCACTATGCATCTATAATGTCCTGAAGCATAAAGACACTGTTGACTAACATGTCCTGGTGTTCTGCTAGATCTCGATCGGTTAGCGGAGCTTCAACCGGCCTCTCATCCAGTCCCCTCAGCAGCCCTAGAGTAAGTTTTTCCACAGCTTTTGTTCAGGTTTACTGTACTGCTGTCCAATATTTCACTATTATTATACTTAAGTAATATGCTTGTCTTTGTCACTGTGGTATGAACAGCAAAGCTGAAATCAATTTAGTTGCTTTTTTATGTTCATCTACCTCATACTGTCTTCATACTGGAGTCATTATTCACACCAAAGATCTCTCAGATCCACACACACACATTTAGTTTATATATTTAATGGCATTTGTTTAACCTGCATTTTGCACCTTTTTAACACAATTTACTAATACACTAGATTTCACACGGTTCTCTAAGAGCTGTGCATCACTTTCCTAACTCTTTCAGTTTAATACGACTGTTAATAATCATATACCATAGCTTTCATTAACTCTCATTACCATTGCTGTGTCCATCTCTCCATTCCTCTTTTCCCTCTCCATCCTTCTGTCCTCTTTCTTCCAACCTGTCAGAGCCCAGTTTTCACTTTCAGCCAAACTGAAGTCACCTCTGCTTCCGCCACCCAGTCCAAAGACCCCAAAGCAGGAAGTTCCACCACACCCCGGGCGTCCCAACGTGTGCCTGACCAAAAGACCCAGACCCTACCCTCCAAAACCCCCTCCGAGCGCCCCCACCTGCAGTCTATGAAGTCCCTTCCTCTGCAAACTCCTCCGTCTCCCTCCCCTTCCCCCTCTCCGCTCCTTTCCCCCATCCCTCGCTTCTTCTTCCCCACTCCTTCTGTCCTGAAGTCTGTCACTAAGACCATCTATCCTAACTCTGCCCATGTGTCGCAGGTTACCCCACAGGGCTCCCCACTCCCAACCCCTCTGGGGACCCCTGTGCACCATCCCCAGCACCCCCCTCCTACCCCGCCCTCCTCCTCCTCTTCTTCTTCCTCCTCACGAGCTGAAGGGGGTGGTGGTGTGGGTGGTGGTTCCCTCTCCCTAACTCCTCCCTCCAGCCCTGGGGGGAGTGGTGGAATGGCTGCAAGTAGTTCCGCCCACTGGAGATCACGCCTCAATTCCTTCAAAAACAACCTTCTGGGTTCACCGCGCTTCCACCGTCGAAGGCTACAGGGTGAGAGATGCATAAACCAATGCCAGGAGATGTTGTTATTGTTAAGTGAAATGTAATAACAAATATACTGGTTTTGTGTTTCAATAGTCCCTACATCAGAGGACATGTCCAGTTTAACACCAGAGTCCAGTCCTGAGTAAGTGATGAGAGAAACATACAAGCATGTGTAAAAGAAGCATGTGCCCTCACATAGTGACTTTAGTTTTTTAAATACTCAAATATTTATACGGCAACTGAAGGGTGCATTCATAAAAGTAAATGTAAATACCTTCTTGTTTAAATAGCAGAACATAAAATATAAAACGTATATATAAAGTCACGAAAATTATTAAGAGAACGTTTCAAAGCATCATCGCAGTTTTTCTGAATGTATTATTTATAGGTAGGTGTTTAGGTACAATTATCATTCTTGTTTCATTCTGTGCACTACTAACAATATTTTTATCAAATAAAAATACTGTTTCTATGTAAATGTATTGTAAATGTATTTATATGCAGACCTGGAGAAACAGGTCAAAATAACAGAAAAGATTCATATTCAAAAGTTCATATTCACTTTTAAGCAATACAACAGTAATATTTCTACATGTATTTAGGGAAAGTAAAAAACATTTTTTTCAGCGGCTGTATATATTTTTACACCAAACTTATTTGTATTCCTTTGGGACACTTGAAACAAACAGAATGAGTCGGTTGGAGTAAAGTTTTTGTTTCTTTTTTAAGGTTGAAAAGAGGATTCCCATTCACTTCCTTTGTCATTTTAAAACACTACTTTAAAAAAACTTGTGCTTTGTTTCTGAAGATTAAGGAAAGCCATAGAGGGTTTGAATGACATGAACATTAGTAAATAATGACAAAATTAAACTATCCCTTTAATGAGAGCCAAGAGAACAGAACAATGTATATTTATTTGCATACATAATCCTCTTTATTTATTGCTGTAGGCTGGCAAAGAAGTCCTGGTTTGGAAACTTCATCAGTCTAGAGAGGGAAGAGCAGATCTTTGTGGTGATCAGAGACAAACCCTTGAGCTCGATCAAAGCTGATATTGTCCACGCCTTTCTATCAGTTCGTATCTTTCCCTTCATTTCCTTTCGTCATGCTTTGTGTGATGTTCATTCTTTTAGAAGATCCAGATTCTGACCGTGTGCCTCTCTTCCTCGTAGATTCCCTCCCTGAGTCACAGTGTCATCTCTCAAACAAGTTTTCGGGCAGAGTATAAGTCCTCCGGAGGTCCGTCCGTCTTCCAGAAACCTGTCAAATTTCAGGTTGACATCGCCTTCTCTGAGGGAGAGAGAGAGCGAGAGAGGGAGAAAGAGAGAGACAGAGAGAGAGAAGGAAGGAGGGAGACTGGCATCTACAGTGTCACCTTCACTCTCTTATCAGGTATTCAAATAGAAAGCGAGAGAAAATAAATGTCATTCTGTTCGTTTTTGACAATGAAACACTAATATGTCTGTTTGCAGGCCCAAGTCGCAGGTTTAAGAGGGTGGTGGAGACCATTCAGGCTCAGCTTCTCAGTACGCACGACCAGCCCTCCGTGCAAGCGCTTGCAGGTAAGTGCTTTACACCTGCACTACTGCCAAAACATCTGTAGCATGGTTAGACCTCACTTTCTTTTTTCCTGTGCTCTCAGATGAGAAGAATGGGCTTTCGTCTCGCCCACCCAGCACACCAACCCGTCAAAACTCTCGACGTTCGGAGGGCGGGTGCGATCGTGGCGAGCGAGCGGAACGAGGAGAAGGGAGCAGTATTGGGGGTAGCGGAAGCGTTCTACAAAGGAAAGGGTCTGGCAAGGATAAAACCCGTCTCCTTTCCTCAAATGGAACCCAGTCTCAGCCCTAAGTAAACTATTTAGAAACGCTATGGAGTGGTTGGGGACGAACCCCGCCCCCTGATTTCCCCCAGACACGACTCCCTCATAGACCATCTGCACAACAAATAAAAACAGGTATACTCAGCCCCGGTTCTCAACATCACTAGTGGAATTCCTGAGGTTCAGCTGCAATAGTAGGAGAGTCAGGAGTCTATCCACATGGAAGTGTTCTTACCCCTCGTCTGTAACAAATGCAAATAATCACCCGAAGAACAAGAACACCACCGATGATACTTTCCATAGGATTTGACAAGATTTATCAATGTTAACCTCAACTATAAATCATTTACCCAGCAACACTACAAACAAGGAGTTTGACGTCCATTGTCCGGTGATCTAATAGCAACAAACGATACCTGCAGCCAAGCTCATGGTGCAACAAACAAGTGGGACAGGAAAGAATGTCTCCCAAACGTTATCATCATCATCATCATTTTTACTATCATTATCATAAGCAATGGTCCATGTGAAAACCTGAATATCAAAATATCACAATGAGAACAGAAAATATGTCAAGTTCTCAATTCTGAACACCACATGGAGCACAAAAAAATAATTTGCAAGCAAATGGATATAGGGATTTGTTCAATATGGGAAGTAGAGTAGAATATACAGTTGGTATCCCCAAAACACTACTTGAAGTTGTGACAGTCCTACGTGGCTAAAACTCTATGAGGTAAGCCAAGATTATGCCTCCTACCTAAAGAAAATAGTAAGATGTTAAGTGTTGAAGATGTGGGCTACAACACTATTCAATCAAACCTGTGAAATCCACTGCAGGCTACTGTTTGTCGCTCGCAACAAATTGGTCTGTTGTAAGTCATTGCAAATCTACCTCCTCGCTCACTAAGTAGAGTGCAGGGGGTGAGGAGGCATCTAAACTTCCTATGACATGTTCATACAGAGATTGAACAAGAGGAACAAAATTATAAGAGTCAAAGTCTCTTCTAGAGAGAGGCAAGGAGAGGAAAAAGAAACTTAAAAGCCCTCACCTCCCCTCATGTGATACTTGGTAGGACTTTCAAAATGTTGAGAACTGAGAAGATCATTTTGGTATTCTTTTTTATTTGTTTTATATTTTTGAGCTTTGAGCTGAGGTGTAAAATGTTTGCCATCAACAAAAAGTAAAGAAATGAATGTCAAAACCAATGACGAATTAGATTTTATTGATTTATCTATCTATCTATATATTTATTTTGTTTGTTTGTTATGTTTCAGAGTAGGTGGATAAAAAGAGTGTTCAGGTTGAAGTCAAACTGACAGGATTAATAAAGCCACAATTTAGATTTTTTTCCAAATAACAATGCTGCAAAATGTCCTTCTAATATCCTTTTCATTAGCCTTACATTTTCCGATCTCATTTTCATTTCATTTTGAAAAAAGAAGCAAATTTACCGAGGAGGAAACTGGAGAACAACTTTGAAAACTGGGAAGTCTCCCATCGAATGGAATACGTTTCAAAACCCTCCAGGATGTACAATGTAGACTAAAGTGAACCTTATGGAATCGGAGGAGCAGAACAGAGGCATGGCGGGAGTTTTCCAGCCTTCTGTGTTCGCTCTTCATCTTTGAGAATGTTACCCAGACAAGAGCCCAAAGTTTCGGACTCGTGTGTACCAGGCCAGTCCTTTGTACTAGACACGAGCAGTATTCTGTCTTTTTTCACACATGTACACACACAGAGACACAAATAACTGTTGATGAGAAGACTCTTTCTCAGAACTCATCATATAAAACAAAATGAATGATAACTGGACTTTGAACCTGGAATGCACTGTCCTAAAAGAGAATTGTATTGAGACAAATGGTTGTCCCTGTCCTCGCCCACCCTTGGGAATCGAGTTAAGAGTCTTAAGTGCAGACTCAGAGTCAGTGGGGCTTTTTAGCTCATTACGTTTAAGGATGTGAATGAGGGAAAACTGATCCTGAATATCCACTTAAAAGCTCTTTGTCCAATGAGCCTCTGCCCTGTAGCCCGGAATCTAACGCTCCTTTCTTCCGCCCCCTTGGTCCTCGCTTTTCCTGACATGAAGAGCACTAAATGCAAAGCAAGGTTCTGCTCTGGTCCTCCCTCTGCCACTCTCTCATAACCGTGACATGTAGTCCCCAAAAATAGACAGCCGATAAGAATAGCATAAGGATAGACATATGTAGTTCAGCTTCAGACTGTTTTGTCATCATGTCCTGTGCATCACCATGATGTTTTGTAATGATTTGGAATAGCACATTGAATATAGATGAAACGTCACAAAGAAAAATTGACTCGTTTCCACCCGTTGAATGTCTAGAAGCATCGTTCATTAGTTCTAGTAAGGGGTAGATCCTTATTTTAGTACACTCCAAATGCCTTAAATCCAAATATACAACATGGTTAGCATGTGCACTCTCAAACACGCTCAGGGTCACGGTCGGACCCCATCATTTGCGAATGCCCTTGAGGCAGAGGAAACGCCAGAGCAAAACCCCGAAGATGTTCTATGTTCAATGATGTTAATTCTCAGGCAGGGTACGTCTGGGAGTGTGCAAATACAGACTGTCTGGACACCAGCTTTGAGTGAATGTGAAATACACTCCACATACTTTCTCTGTGTTCATGACACTGTCCTGCTCTGTGTTCTTACCTGGATGTGTCTGACCCTTCTCCCGTTCACATTACGCACTGAATGATATTCTGTTTTTGTCACTCGCATTTCCCTCGAAGCGCATACACCACAAGTATCACATGTATCCTTCGTCTTTACTTATTTACCATACATTATATACCTCGTCCCAGTCATAGAGTTATACTTTAGTCCAAGCCCTTTCCCTCTTCTATCATTATATACATACGCCCTGCCTGCCCCCAATGTATGCTCATCTCCCCTAACCTCTGTTTGTGGTAAACAGAAAATATTACTCATATCTTCATTCTTTATCCATTCAATATTCACCTGATGATTATTGATTATCTTTGTCGTCATTACTGATTACTCCTCTTAAGATTGTAAAGCTGTACTCTTTCTTCCCCATCGCGCACAGTAGGAACTTTTTTCATGAGAAATGCAAGTCATTAAATTGGAGGGAAAAAATAATGGCGAGAAAATAAATGTCTGTGTTATAATAAAAAATGAAAGTGCACTATTATTATTGCCTGTGATAAAGAACAATAAACAATACAAAAATGTTTCTGTGCAATTCCCTCCTTCGGCGCATCCCAGTTCTCTTTTTCTTTGCTTTTTCAATTAAAATGTCAGGTTCGGTTCTTTTTGGACAGTGTTAGGAGTTCATAACATTTGTTTCTATTAATATTCAATACTAATCATTATATTTTGTTTCAGAAAATGATTACTTGTGTGACGTGTATTGCTCAGTGTGTTGTATGACGTCATCACGCTCATAAACGGAATGCAGTGTGTTTATGCAGGTCAAACAGGTATGTGCTGTCCGGAGGTGAGAACGTGAGGAGCGCCAAATTTACACCTGTGTCAGAAAACTTTTTTGCCAGACACAAAGCCCACACAGGTAGGATTTTTCTAGACATCATGTCTTAGTTTTGTGTGACAATAACGAAAAATGTTATTCTGTTGTTGGTTAAAGTCGTCGGTCAATTGATCGCGTGCGAGTATGATGTTCGGGAATATTCTCGGGTGTTTTTGGAAAGTGGTTAAATGTAGACAAAACAATTACAGTTAGTAGATCGAGACATTTTAATGTTCATTAATTCGTAGTTAGTTAGGTAACTGCGTAATTATAGCCTGTATCTGTATAATAAACTTTAAGAAAGTATGCGACAAGTCTATACTTTTTCTCGTCTTACTTAAATAATGTGCTACAAAACATGCTTTAGTTTAAGTTAGTCTTAAGAAATACAGTTCTCGTGGTCTGGTGAATTATAGAAAATCCAAAGTGACACCGACAACCAGACTCGCGCACTCTCACTACAGCGTTTACCAGTTTACCAACATTCTGTGATTTTTGCTTTTGTTTTACTGTCACCATATTTCACAGGAAGGTTTAGCCTCACTTCCAAACTACACATTCCGGATAAACTTGTCGTTTCATTTTTATTTGGCGTCTCTTGGTTCTGTTAAAATGCGTCTAAAGTATGCGTACTTATATTCTTTTTAATGGTGACTGAACATTTGAGAAGTGCATCACACAGTGTCAATATACACAAGCACGGAAACTCTGGAATGTAAACCATTAAAAGGTCTTGCTTGCGGAGAAAATGTTGACTCTATGTATCTCTAAAGCTAAGCAAGCCATTGTAAATGCATGCTTGATCACCGGGTAACACACATACTGACAAAAATGTATAAAGTAGATGCACTGTAAGATGCAGGATTGCAAATTATTTGGCATAATACTATATGAAGTGCATTGCTTTTTGTTCAGTTTTCTTGCAATAACTTAATGCGCCAGTGGGGGGCAACAGTGTCATTGTAGTTTGGCTTGACATTCTCAAAACAGGTGTTCTGCATGTCTACATATGTTTACCAGATGTGACTCAACACTTTCCAAAAGATATTGTTTGGCTCTGCAAACGAAACAAACCAGTGCACAACTCAGTACCTGACTATATGAAAGCTGTTAATACATTCTGCACAATTTCCATGTCAATTATGCAGTGTTGTGTTGTTTTCTGTGTCTACAGTACAGTGATGGCAGAAGCACACCAGGCTGTAGCGTTTCAGTTTACCATCAGTCCGGAGGGGATCAACCTGCACCTGTCCTACCAGGCCCTCAATCAAATCTACCTCTCTGGACTGAGATCCTGGAAGAAACGCATCAGTAGGATTAGGGTCAGTGGCCTCAATAGTGTCTGGTCTTTTCTGTGCCATCTACTAAAATCATTTTGTGTCATTTTAGCTCAAATATCTGTGTTTGTACATTAATACTTATCCTTTTGATTTTTTTCTTGGACAGAACAGACTTATAAAAGGTGTATACCCTGCTGGCCCCTCCTCTTGGCTTTTTGTTGTTATACCAATCTTGGCCATTATGTACACGCAGTGCGATCCATCTTTGGGCCTCATTGATAAGATTCGAGAGCACCTGCCCCTCAGGTAACACCCTTTACTTTTTAGCAGACCGATGATGACTCAGACCTCACATCTTCTCAGTACTTACTTTCTGTTTGCTTAGTTCTGGGCTAGTGAGTGATTTATGTGCGTATCAGCTGTAAATCTTGGGCCGGATTCACGGAAATGTTCTTAAGATAAATTATAGGAAGTTCGTAGAATATTCCTAAGTGTAATTCGCAAACATTACTTTAGATGTTCTCAAATGTTATTTTTTTCCCTTTTTTATTTTTATTTTACAAAGACTGAATTATATTGCTTGCTCATGAGGTAACTGTATTAATCTATTCAAAAAACTTTATTAGCATGTGATGTGTTAAACGGCATTGTTAGCAAGCGTTATAGTAACAATATTATTATTAATATTATTATAATACTATTTCTTACGACGCCATCATATTTGTGACGCTCTCTGTAAAAAGCACTGGGTTTTTAATAACGAAATCTAAAGTAATGGCATTTTTCCCCTCAATGGCACGTAAACGTCAAAATTATGATTCTGGCTCCATAAAATACACATCTCATGTAAAACAACCAAATACATGTATAAAACATCTTACCTTTTGAGATTTAAGACAAACATGAGGCTATTAAAATGATATTGGACTCTTCTTAAATTTTTCCTAAGATCTTGGGCAACATTTTAAGAACTGTTGTAGCCTATATGAAGTTTTTTCAGGAAAACATAACATTGCTTCTTAAAATAGAATGAAATGACAGTTAAAAATAAAAAGAATTTATCACTTAAAAATAATTTTCTTCTTAAGAAAGTTTTGTGAATCCGGCCCCTGGAATCTTATATTAACCTTAAGGACTGTGTGATATAACAGTGTTTAATTCACTACCTGTATCTGATATGGTGCTGATGGGTTTCTTTCTGTGTCTCATCTCAGTCTGTCTCTGAGTGCTCAGGGTCAGACTTTGCTGTCGGCTCTGGTGTTCAGTACTCTGCTGTGGTTGTCTCTCATTCTGGCCCTGAGATTCTGTCTAAAGCTACTCCTGTCGTACCATCGATGGATGTTTGAGCTACATGGTCACATTTCCACCAAGACCAAAGTCTGGGCGGTCAGTGCTTTAATATTACATTTAGCTTAAACTAGCATAGCTATGTATCTATTTAATTTCTGTAGGATGTATATAGGCACGTTTGATCATCTGCTTGATAGTGTTTATTTGACCCATTGTTTGTTTATAGGCAGGTTTCTTTTGTTTTTTGCTTAAAAATAATGTTAAGTTAAATTAATTACATGCATCAACAAGCCAACTTTGAGAGCGCTGTTTTTTTTGCTTTTGTTTGACTGTGTCTCTCTCCTGTCCTCCCACTCAGACCCTAGTTAAGTTGCTCTCTGGTAGGAAGCCATTACTTTACAGTTATCAGACGTCTTTACCACACCTACCTGTGCCTCCTATTAAAGACACACTGGAAAGAGTGAGTCAACATTACTATGCCTGTATTTGTGTGTAAGCATGTGAGTTGTTTCTGAGAAGTAGTGTATATAAATAGGAAACTTTCTCTCTTTGTATGTCTCTTTGTTTTAGTATCTTGAGTCAGTAAAGCCGTATGTGCGTGCGGCTGAATTTCAGCGAATGACGAGACTTGCTGCTGAGTTTGAGAACAGTCTGGGCAGTCGCCTGCAGAGATACCTCAAACTTAAGGCTCTGTGGGCCACAAACTATGTACGTGCTAAAATCTGAAAGAAAAAAAGTGATTTTATAAATGTTTATCATGTAAATGTAAATGTTCCTTTAAATGACAATTGCCACTTTTATCTAGGGTCAAAATGTCATTTCTTTTCATCTTATCTCTTACTTTTCTATGTTTTACCAGGTTAGTGACTGGTGGGAAGAGTATGTTTACCTCCGGGGGCGGGGTCCTATTATGGTTAACAGTAACTACTATGGAATGGTATGTGTGTCTATAATATTACTGATCAATAAATTTTCATTACTATCACATTATCACACCCATTGTTTTTCTTTTAAAAACAGTCCTTCCTTTAAAACAGTCCTGTGTTTGTGTAACATTTCTGGGCCGGCTGATCATGCTGTGACTCATCAGCTCTTTGTTTGTTACTGTTAACAGTAAACGTATCAGTTTTTTCATGTATTTGAATTAAATGTATTTGTTATAATAAAAGTTTAAATTAATTTATTGCAGCAACAGAGATATTGAGATATTTAGCAGTACTTTAATATACCAAATCTCGTATTCCCTGCTTTAAACACAATGTTAATTCTTCGAATTTCAAGTGTATTTGCTGATTTAGATAAACGTTACTTTCACACAAACAAGGTTCCCTGATGTTAATTTGTGTATTTTATGCAAAGGACTTCCTGTACGTGACGCCCACAGCTAACCAGGCAGCTCGAGCTGGAAACACCATCACAGCCCTGTTTCTCTATCGCCGCAAGGTCAATCGAGAAGAGCTCAAACCTGTATGTTACCCACCCCAAAATCTGATCCAAATCCCCACCCAAACTGCCTCCCTGTCTGAAATACGTCAGCAGTAAAAAGCACAACAGTATTCATTCATGTCTTTACCTGTTCTCTTTTGGGAAGCAAACATGTTTGTAATTCTTTTATAATTTCTTGTACATTCAGCTTTTTTTGCATCATATTTCTTATAGTTTATGGAATATATATGTGTACATCAACCACCCATATGTGTTTGTGAATTAAAAATGTATTATAAACACAATTATGCAACATAATATATCATAAAATAAGCATATGCTACTATACTCGAGTAACGGAGCAGAAATTCTAGTTTTTTTAAAGTTTCACAGGAAAAAGCGTTTTTTTTTTTTTTTAGAGTCGTATTCCTGGTACTGTTATCCCGCTATGCGCAGCTCAATGTGAACGCATATTCAACACGACCCGGACTCCTGGAGAGGAAACCGGTATGCACACACTTATACAGTTGCTACAGCTTATAATGCAAATATGTGTTAAAAAAAAAACGATTTCGTGTCCCTGACATGTCTTGATCTTTCAGATGTACTGCAGCACTGGCAGGACAGTGAGTTTGTTGCTGTGTACCACAGGGGCCGGTACTTCAGGTTATGGGTCTACCACGCAGGACGGCTGCTATCACCTAGAGAGATCCAATACCAGATTCAAAGGATTCTGGATGACCCATCGCCTGCTCTTCCAGGAGAGGACAAACTGGGAGCACTAACTGCAGGAAACAGGTCAGGCACATACAGCTGTGTCATTGTGCGCTATCCAGCAGGGGGCATTATGGGATATAATTTTAAGCAGCTGTAATACATACTGTGTACCAATTATTTGTCCTGTTGGGGGCAAAACTTACAGAGTATTCCAAAATGAAATGAGGGCGTTGACATTTTTAACACAATTGCGTAGTGTTATGCTTTTACAGGATGTTACATTTAATTATGTGGAAATCAGGTTAAGGTTCATGTTCTGGAACTTACAGCACAAAGTATGTCCATAACATTTGGATTGGTTAAACATGTAAGTTATGAAAATGATGTTGATAGAGCTTTTGATATGATCATTTACAAATCTTTAAGTGCATTGGTAAAGATTCTATAGTTGCACAAAAAGTTTAAAAGTTCAATTTTTCTGTGTTACCAAAAGCATATGGTGCTTTTTCTAAATGGACTCTCTTTCACAGCAGAGGTGCAATTACTATTGTAAGTGAAAACTGTAATAAGGCCCCAGATTTAATTTTCCATTACCTTTATAATATATATTCTAACAAAGGCAAGCATGTCAATTTTGGAAATTCAGTATTGTGTTGGTAGGAGTTGGGTTAGGGATAGACCCTTATACAAAACTGGCATTGTTTGTCAAAGCACCTCATCTAGGTTTTTTATTTTATTTTTATTTTTTACATAAGATGCTAATTAATCACAGATGTTGTCATTATATTGGACTAATAAAAAAGCTGGGACCCGCACAGAAGCGCGTTTTCTACTAACAAGCTAAAAAAGACAACTAGACGAGACCTCAGACTTGACAAGGAAGACAAACGTGCCAGCACAGAACAGCAAACACAAGGGCTTTAAATATGATAGAAACAAAAGAGATATAACGAGGACAACAGGTGAAGGGTGTGAACTGATAACGGGATAATTATATGGAAACAAGGGGGCGGGACTAAGACACAAAACAGGAGAGCACATGGCACCCAGAAACAATGGCCATGTGCTTCCAAACACAAACACAAGACATATGTCTGCCATGATTCTGTCATTCCAAACTAGAACAACCATAAGAATGGCAGGGTCATGACACAAATGCTACTGGTTTTCATTGTTACGCTGATGACATTCAGATTTATTTTAGCATACCTTCCACCATACTGATTTCTCCCACATTATCAGCTTGCATTAGGGAACTCAAGCTTTGGCTGGAGACAAACTACTTAAAATGTAACTCTAAAGCTGTAGCTTTTAGGTTTGGATGGTGATTTGATTATGCCCTCCACGACAGTTCGAAATCTTGGTGTTCTCATTGATTCCACTCTTTCATTTAATGATCAAAAAATTTAAAAGTGGTGACTGTAATGCTCTTCTTTATTTTCTTGCTGCTAAAAATATCAAATTATTACGATATGTTTAGAACTCCGCAGCCCGCCTGATCCGCCAATCCCACAGACCGGTGTATTGTTTCTGAAATGCAAACATTTGTGCAGGGTTTGGTGGAGTGCAACTTGCATATAAATTATTTCCTTTTTCCACATGCTGTAAAGTAGAGTCTGTTTCCAACTGAAACTTAAACTTGTTTAGGCAGGGCAGCTGACTTTTATATCCATTAATCCTGATCTGAACTTTCATTTTGAAAATGAAAGAATCAAGAATCAAGATGGCAAGAATCTGCTTGCACTGTTAAACAGCTTAGTTTTGTTTAAATATCTGTTGTTCAGCAACTGGATTTTTCATGGGAAATATGTAACCATAGCTGTCAATGATTGCTTTATTGGATTACTAATTCCTTGTTTAAATCCTGACCGAAGCGTAAAGTGTTCGGTCCATGTTTGATGAAAATCTGTGTAATTTCCGAAAAGTCAGATTAGCAGAGAAAAATGTCATTCTACTGTATAATTGTATTAAAAACAACACATTTTGTGTTTAGTTAAGGACAACACACACACACACACACACACACACACACACAAATGCGTTGTCCTTAACTGAACACATCTTTGTGTTATTTCTGGGACAACATATTTTGTGTTGTTCCTTTCATTTATTTAATACAAAATCAACACAAAATGTGTTCAAATTAACACATCCTTTTTAAAAGTGTATCAATCATACATTGAACTCATGGCCTTTCTTGTTCATGACACTACATCATTATTAAATAGAAGTATGTCATACTCAGTAATTGGATTTGAACCTATATGTCCATATGAGTAGACATCATAACTCATGACCACTGCACCAAATCATAATAAATGACACAATATCAAAGATTTTTATTCTGTCTTCTATTTCATGAACTTGTCCTCTGTCAGGTACCTGTTTGTTAATTAAACTTAAGACATATATTTTATATTTTTATCTGATCAATAATGGAAAAATGTAAAGAATGAGAAAACTCAAAATGCTTCCTGATTAAACCAGATATAATCTTATTAACATGTTTTCTCTTTTACTCTTACCTTTGTAAGAGGTAGATAATACAAGTATGTTGTAGCTTTTTACATGTTTTATTAGTTTTATGTTCATATATCTCATAGAGGTCAATCATGCTTTGGAGACCTTGTGAGATTTGTCTTTAACAACCTTTTCTATGTGTCCTTTAGGGTGCCCTGGGCTCGGGTCCGAAAGCAGTACTTTAGCTCGGGAGTTAATAAGCGATCGTTGGACTGTATTGAGAAAGCTGCTTTTTTTGTCACACTTGATGATCAGGAAGAATGCATGATGGGAGAAGAATCTTCTGGGAATTTGGGCCACTACGCCAAATCCCTCCTGCATGGCAAATGTTATGACAGGTGACTGAGCGGCATATTTCGATCATATCTGAGAACTTAATTGCACATGTTGCATGTGTAGGACATTTGTTTTTGTCTCCTCTCTCAGGTGGTTCGATAAGTCCTTTTCTATTGTGGTGTATAAGAATGGAAAGAATGGGCTGAATGCAGAACATTCTTGGGCTGATGCTCCAATTGTGGCCCACTTGTGGGAGGTGAGGGGGCAGTGATGAACTTTAAGGGTCTTGTCATGGTCGCTATGTGTGAAATCCGGTTTCTGTATTACAACCAAACGGTTTAAACGGTCAACCACATTCATTGCATTTTCATTTATACAGTATGTGGGTGGTCTTTATAGACAAAGTCAGTTTTGATCTCCCCCACAACCTCTTTTTGTGAAGGACATAAGCCCTTTATTTTCCACTCACACCTCCAGGGTAACAGTTACCAAGTAATAAACTTACAATGCAGTAAGAGTTTAGCGCTAAAAACCTACTGTAGAACCTACAGATGTAATTTGTTTTTCTTGTGGATCTTTCAGTACACTCTTGCCACTGACAAGTTTCAGTTGGGTTACACGGCAGATGGAAACTGCAGAGGAGAGGTCAAGCAATCCTTACCACATCCTCATCGCTTGAAATGGGACATACCGACAGAGGCAAGATTCCACACATTCTGCGATCATAGTTTCCGTGTTCCGAATCTTGACGTTAAGCTAGTTAAATACCACAACTTCCCTCACGGACACTGCAAAACATCACAAGTGTCTTGTATGCTTAGAAAAACATGCATATGCAAAACAAACAAACGCAAACAAACAAACTACTTCCTCCTTTCTCCGCAACTTTAATATACATTTTTGATATATTTTATGGTATGCCATGTTAACTCATGTTCAGATACAATAGTGGCCAAAACAAGTTTAGATTAAACCATCAAAATATGAGGCATTTAGTACAAAATGTAATAAACATTTTAGAATGTGATTTTCTGTTTTTCTAAATGTACTATTTATTGGTGCATGTTTAAGTAAATTTATTGTTTTTGTTTCATTCTTTGAACTGCTGAAAGCATTTCTCCAAAAATTTCAAATGAAAATATTGCTTTTTATTTGCATTTATTTACAGAAAATTGAAATGGGACAAAATAATGCAATTTGCATTTCTTTCAGATTTTGAATACGGCAAAGAAATCACGTTTATATTTATGTTTAAACAACGCAATAGTAATGTTTTACATGTATTGTAGGAATAGTTCTAAAATGATCATTTTATAAAATAAGCTTGTTTTTTTTTCACAGCTTTTATTGTGTCTCATTTTCTCAGTCAGATTGCTGTCTTGCAGAGTTTAATTCCAGTCCTGCCTGTTATGTTCAAGCAATATTGAAGATATTGATTTGCTGCAACTTTAATGAGAGTTGTTATTTTCTAGAGGCTAGCCAGCTGATAACATCTTGAAATTTGTTAGAAAGAGCATTCGGTTTGTTTTACAATGGGTGGGTACTGAAGCTGTAGAATTGTTTCGATTCTGTCTGTCTTGGTTGATGCAGACAGGGTGGGACCTGCAGGTGTTGAGATTATTAAGACAATCGTTAAGATTCCCCTATTTAATTTTCATTTTTTTATGTTTTTAAGCTTTAATGTGTTAGTGGTTTGCATTGAACCATGGTTTGTACGAAGGCAATGCAGGGTGTGTTCTGCTTATTAACTATTGCAGTATCTCTTTTAAAGTTCATCCCTCATGTTTATTGTTGTAAAGATTAGCCGTAGCTGTAATCAAGCAAGCTCTGCGTGGGACTTTCCGCATGCTGTGGTACGGGGTAGATTTGAAGATGGGTCGTCTGCTGGTTTGAGGGGATTTCCCATGGCCCTCTTTTAAGGACCGATAGATTGTTCAGATTAGCACTGGGGATTTTTACTTCCTTGAGCATTGTTGCATTATGGAGATTTCTGTCTCGCTATGTCTCTTAAACATTTAACTTCATAGTGGTGTCGTTTAAGGTATGTTGCAATATTGGGTACGTGCTAGATAGTAAGTACATCCGTACTGGAAGCTGAGGGTATGCAACACTTGCTAAACTCAAACATCGAGAAGAAGCCCCTTACAACTACAGATACCACAAACATCAATTTAATTAACATAATGTGTTTGACTTTACTAAGTTAAAATGTACTAAGAATAACTGTAATTTTGCTGATAAGAGCATGGTGCTAACATGGTTGTGAGTTCGATTTTGTTCAGGGAAACAAACTAAGTAATGTGCAGCTTGAATGCACTGTAAGTCACTTGGATAAAAGCATAATCCAAATGTGTAAATGCAATTGTACTGTATTTTGTTGGTTGCACGGCTGAGGCAATGTAGTTGGAGAGGTTGCTTGACCAAGAAAAGAGGAAACCTTATTGGAGCTGAGATTTACTGGTCGATAAATGTGACCCTGGACCACAAGACCAGTCATAAAGTCACAATTTTTGTAAATTGAGATGTATACGTACATCATCTGAAATTTGAATATATAAGCTTTCCATTGATGTATGGTTTCTTAGGATAGGAAAATGATTGGTCGCTGTAGCAGGCCGTTGCTAAGAAGAAACAGGTTTGTTTTAATGCTCTCTACATGTAGTTACCATGTCGTCAACATGGTAAGTTGAATGAGAGTGTTTAGCCACAGTCATACAGTAATGATCTCTTCTCTCCTTCATAGGTTCAGGCTCAAATATCTGAATCTCTTGCAGTTGCACAAGCTCTGGCTGATGATGTCGACTGCTACGTATTTCCTTTCAGAGAGTTTGGCAAGGGTCTTATTAAGAAAATGAAAATCAGCCCAGACTCCTTCGTGCAGATGGCCTTGCAGCTGGCCTATTACAGGGTACTTTTTTCACATCTTGGATTGAATGGTTCTGTGTATTGCAGCACACTGCTGAGTTAACTGAATGTCAACTTTCCTATAAAAGGTCGATTATAGCCCTTCGATCCATTTGTCATACAGTGAATCCATACACACATTTAAAATTGATCGGTGTTGTTATTTTTTAGGAAATGTGTTTCAGTTTGCTCATTCAAGTTCTCACCACATCATTACTTCATCTGTACTTTAGAACAAAGAAGCGTTCTGTCTCACATATGAAGCCTCAATGACACGACTGTTTCGCGAGGGTCGCACAGAGACTGTACGCTCCTGCTCGAATGAAAGCTGTGACTTTGTCCGTGCATTGGAAGCAGGAGAGGTGGGTCCAGTACTTACAATCTGTAAACGTGTATGTGATACAAAACATTTTGGGTTGAGTTAACTGCACCCTGGGTTTGTTTGGCAGAACTTATTTACCCTACTTTAGGTTATTGCATTAAAAGGGCATAAGAAAAGTTAAAATAGTGATGTTATTCGGTATCATTATTGTTATTTGCATTAGTGATGTTTTTGTATAAATCAGGAGTGAGTTACTTTAAAAGTTGTTTCAAGACATGCTTATTTCCAGTTAGTCCAGTTAATAGCAAAGAATGTATAAATATTTCTTATATCTCATATTTCTTATTGACACACTAGAGCAAATATATAAAAGCATTTTATAAACACTTTTTAGCGAAGCATCTAATGTACCAAATCCTTTTCACAGTACTGTATATGTAGTGGAAGTAAAAAATTGTGTGCCCTTCTTGTTATTTTGGTGTTGGTCACAAGCCCTACTGGCAATGAGCATCTCTCTTCATCTTTTCTGAGATTTCTTTATTTTGCATATTTTGTTAAACTTGACCAGACATTGGGATGTAAACACATATTTGCACTATATGGAAATATTCTCTGCCTGCTTTCATTTCATGTTTTCCTCTCATAGTTTTTCAGTTACTCTCATTTTATTCATAGGACAGGGAACTTTGTCTCAACTTGTTCCAAAAGGCTTCTGAGAAGCACCAGAACCTCTACCGCCTGGCCATGACGGGATCAGGCATTGATAGACACCTCTTCTGCCTTTATGTGGTCTCCAAATACTTGGGGGCTGAGTCGTCTTTTCTTAAAGAGGTCAGTTTGAATGTGTTTTGGGGTGGCTGATTCATAATATCCAAGCTATTATTGTACAAGATATATTTATTTTTGAAATAATAGTATGCTAGATATTGGTCATCAATGACATATTGAAAAATATAAGATCGTCTTTAAGTCACCAACATACAGGATGTGAAATAAAGTGGAGGTGGCAGTCGTGGCCCAGTGGTTAGAGAGTTGGACTCATGACCAGAAGAATGCTGGTTCGATTCTCAGTGCTGGTGGGTAACGGCTGAGGTGCCCTTGAGCAAGACACCTAACCCCCACCTGCTTACTATACAAAATGTACAAAATGTATAGTACAATGTATTGTAAGTCGCTTTGGATAAAAGCGTCTGCCAAATGCGTAAATGTAAATGTAAATGTAATGTGTATGGAGGCGAATGTTGAGAAGAGCGTTGCATCAGCAGTAGGCTGTTGTAATGGACAGTTTTCTGAGATTGGTGTGCATAAAGTATTTGTTTGCATAGAACACAACAATTTTTTGCATGTGTGTTATTTACATTTATTCATGTGGCAGATGCTTTTATCTACAGGAGATGAATGGATAGACAAATACAGTACATACTTAAATTAGGGGTGTCACAATAATACCTTTAGGGACACAAACTAAAGGACATCAGTTTACAGTTTACAGACATTTTACAGTTAAGACATTGTATACACTGACACAATACTCAGTTTGAGTGACGATACTCACAGACCTAAGTAATAATGGAAATCGGTAATAATAAAAAAAACAATACTAAAATTATGAAATAAGTATGTTGTCCTGTGGTAATGTAGGGACAATGTACATTAAAAAAATCAGGCCAACAATATAAAGTTAAAGTGTATAGAGAAGAACAGAGGAAGCACAAATAAGCAGAACTTTTAACATGGTAGTAGCAGTACACAAATGTGTTGATTATAACTGAGTGAAAAATACACTGACCTACAGGGTGTGAAATGTCCATGTAAAAATTCTAAAGGTATTCCATTTTGGCCAATAAACTATGCACCTGTTTGCCGCAGATAACCCGTTCCTTTATAAATAGCAAATTTGATGTAGATATCATGCAGGAAGGGGAAAGGAGGACTTTCCGGTCTGGATTAGACCATTTCCCTGCCACATGGAGAATTTCCTCACAACGTGTTTACACCTGACAAACCCATTAAGAACAAGCAGGTTGTCATGTCACGTTGTGCAGGTCACGCCGGTGTAGCTGCAATGGGAAGTTGGGGATTGTTGAGGACTAGTCAACTGTGTCATCGGTTAATCTTTAACTGTTGTGGTCTCAGCAGTATGTCGCTCTATGTGATTTGCAGGTCTTGTCAGAGCCCTGGCGTCTCTCCACCTCTCAGACACCTGTGCAGCAGATGGAGCTGTTTGATTTGGTCAACCATCCAGAGTTCATCTCACTGGGAGGAGGATTCGGTCCGGTGAGCTAGTTTCATAAACACAAAGTCAACTGAGACACAGACTGAATCTGTCCTGTGGTTCCCGTGTTTATTCAGTGTTTTTGTTAAAGGTGGCTGATGATGGTTATGGTGTATCCTACATTATCATGGGAGAGGAACTGATCAGCTTTCATGTGTCCAGCAAGCACTCTTGCACAGCGACTGTAAGAGCAGCTCATCTTACACCACTCAAACATCAACCTTTCAGAAATGCTCAAAATGATGCTTACAGTTTCATAAGTGAACAGTAGCTCCTCATTGCAGAATGTGAGATCCAGGGGGTGGGGTTGGATCCAAATCCAGTCCTCCGCCACTGCATTTTTTGATTGGTTGACACTGTATTTATTCTCCTCCCACTGCAGTTTAATTGGTCGACAGATTCCAGCAGAAGTTTTGCCACAACACACGTCATACTTGTGTTGTTGCTCTACCATTTCCACAATGTGTCGTGACTAAAGTTATTCTTTTGACGGAAAAACAAACTTGCTGAAGAGAAACTTTATTTATTAGCATATTTTCAATAACATATTTTATTCGGTTTAGGTTTAGGGTAAGAGCTAGGGTTAACATATATTTTACTGTGATCATTACTTACAGGCATAAACTAAATTATGAATAGCTCGACTACATTATTAATCAAATGTGCAACCACAGGTTGCAAATTACTCTCCAAATAAGGAACCTCAGAGATGACGCGTTTTTGTAGGCAAAACCCGGATGCGAGTTAGCATTTTAAGACTTCCAGTTCAATCGCCTCAAAGTCTATGGGTTTTTTGAATGGGTTTTTGGTAAATTGCCTGAAATAAAGTCTGTGGCTAACAAAACCTCTAAATATTTTCAGTTATAACTCGCTTGTGATTTGTTAAACCATTATTGTGTCTTTAAAACAACGGTTGTTAACAAGTTGCTAAAAGCGACTACTTCCTTTGGCGGGGACGTTAGACGTCATCACGCATATAAATCTAATAAATAATGCAACATGGGCACAAATCGCTAAATAATTGTTGGGAATTAATTTACGGAGAAATAACTTACCAGGGAACACGTTTTTATTAAAGTTTGAGAAAGTTGTCGGAGGCTTGGTGGTGGTGACGTTGCTATTGAGCAGCCATAGTGTAGTCTGTTTATAGCATTGTGTTAGCTTTTTATATCTGACAACTTTATTTAGATTTCAAAATGTATAAATGTTGTGTTAAGTGGTAAAGATTATCTTGATAGACAAAACATGTAAGTGTCATAACCCTTTGCTAAACACAGAGCTTATTTTTTGATTCTCCTAGTCAATAAAAATGCATAGGCTTTCGGTTGAGGGAACCCGTGCGCCACTAACTTCCGGGTTGGCCTACAAAAAGAAGTCCTCTTTGAGCCTCCCTATTATGGCTAACTTTATAAAGTGGGAGGAGTTGGATCTGGATCCAACCTCGCCTCGTGGATCTCATGTTCTGCAGTGAGGACCATCTCGTTTTTAAGGAACTTATTTGTGCAATACGCATTTACAGTTAAGTGTCCAGTCACGCTTGTTCACTGGCGTGTTTACATGAGCCATTTTAGGCAGGTCTGGATGAGCCTTCACTTTTTAATAGAGCATGTTTTTTGCTATGAGACTTTTGGCATGAGACTTTTGCAAATATACGTGTCTAATATATGCATGAACAACTTGTAACAAACCAAAGATAAAGAAAAACAAAAAAATAACATAAGTAAAAGTAGGCAACGTTCCATTCTCAGGTTTCTGACTGAATTTTTATTTGAAACGTAAATTCTGACATCCAGAACATACAAAGGACATTATCCACAGTCTCTTGAACTCTTGAACTGTTGTATTATTTCCTCTTGTTTGCAGGACTCGCATAAATTTGGCTGTCAGATAAGTCAAGCCATGATGGACCAAATGAGCCTCCTGAGCCCAGACTTTAGGACTCCCACACAAGGAAGCCCTGAGAAACGCTCATGATTTATGCACGTGTAGCTGTTAAAAGAACTGAGGATTTAAGGATTTTAAAGAAGGATTTTAAAGTGTCAAATTTAACAGTGTTTATGTATAATTTTTAACATATTTTCTTAAATTGGTGAGCTTCTTTAAGGTAATTTAAGGTATTTTTAAAAATGTTTTTATTGTCTGACAAATATCAAGGAAACACATGTTCTTTTGACAGCCTGAAACTAATAGATAGAAATAATGTTTGTCATTGTACACCCAGGTTTCAGAAAGAGTGTGTTATTGAAGTGATAGGGGCAGGCTTAATTTATTTGCTTAATCTGGCTGAAGTTAGCATAAAAGCTAGGATCATGTATGCCATGTATGTTTTGTTATTTTATTTTGCATGAAGGTAAATTGCATTAATAAATGAATAAATTAATAATTTTATATTTTTGTGTTTGTATGTTTTATTTTTGGTTTGCAGACTAGTAAATGCTTCATTTGTCTGGTGACAGTTGGCAGGAAACATAATATTGTCAATGTTTATTTTCGTACTGCCCAAAAATAACAGCCCACGTTTTCCATCGTTACATCATGCAGACAATTTATACTGCGAGAGGAGTGATTTGACAAAACTACCCTGTTCTTGTAAAAACATTTTAGCAAAGTCTAGACAATTATATTGTTTTGACTAACAATAATATTTAATTTCTTTAATTACAGAACTAAGACTTCCTTTATTTCTTTATAATATATAGATAAAAAAGATCCCAACATAGATGGGATCTCTGAAAAAAAGCATCCAAGAGTGAAATCTCAAGGTTAATAAAATGCCTGTGTTGCTACAGAGGGCATTTACAGTACAAACTGGACATGAACATTTTACATTCACTGTATCGGGAATAAATGTTCCATAAATGTCTAACAAGTTGGGAAATAGAGACTTGGTTTACATGAAGCAGTGGTTATAACTTAAATATGGACAGATCTGCTTCCTGACAGTTATTTGAAGAAGAGTAGTGCATTATGCTTCAATGCATTATTCAGTCTTCTGCGTTGTAATTGACTTACACCAGCCTTAGCTTGATTTAGCCAGCCTTTAAGAGGTTTAGTTTAGTTGGGCTTTCTCATTACATCCTGTCAATGGCATTATGTGCAAAGTGTGGTTAATGTAGGCTATGTGTGTTCACATTTTTTGCACTGTAAAGCGGACACGTTTCTTTACATGTTTACATGGACTTGTAAACCAAAGGTTCAGGTTCGATCCTCAGTACCAGCAGGGATTAGGTGGAGTGAATGACCAGCTCCCTCTTCCACCTTCAATACCAAGACTGAGGTAAAAACTTGAGCAAGGCACAAAAACTCCAACTGCTCCCCGGGCCCCCAGCATAAATGTCTGCCCA
Source organism: Oreonectes daqikongensis (assembly GCA_026939265.1). Classification (NCBI taxonomy): domain Eukaryota; kingdom Metazoa; phylum Chordata; class Actinopteri; order Cypriniformes; family Nemacheilidae; genus Oreonectes; species Oreonectes daqikongensis. The sequence goes on from JAOTQM010000013.1 coordinate 7,362,848, forward strand.
CTGCTCTGGGTGTTTAGGCTACTTGTGTGCGTGTGGCTTGGAGCACACATTCAGAGTATGGAACACCATATGGCACTGGTTAAACTTGTCATTTTGCATTTTTACTTTAATCTTCGTCAACATAGCTCGCATTTAATCTACATGTTTGTCTGAACCAATTCGAACTACGGGAACGTATTGTTAGGTAAAGAAAGCTAGTTTGTGGATGAGGTTGTGATTGATGATAGATCAGCAGGTAGAAAAAAGGAAGAATGACCATTTACAATGCTTTCTACCTTACGTGACTATTAATAATAGCAAAGATTTCCTGTCGATGTTGTTGGAAATGTTATTTTATCTGGCTTTCGAGCGTTGTGGTCAAAGTTGAAGTGGGCGGGGACTTAACTATTTGTTCATTTAGTAACACACGTGTTGCAAGTGGCATTACAACCCACAGGTTTAAACCTACGCTACATCGGAACAGTATGTTTATAAATGTCAGTTTATAATGGCGATATTCACGCGTTCATCCTCTCACGCTCCGTGGCCGGTATGTTAGGGGGATTTTAAAGTCCACTCCATGCATATCAAGGGGGGCTTGTAACTTGAAGCCGAAAACCGAAAGTAAAATGTTGCATTACAAGACAAGACGACTGAAAGGTAAGGCGTGTGCTTCACAGCGTGCTAACAGAGAATTAGGAATGGCATGCTTGAGCTTCTTAGTAAACCCTCAGTTTGTGATTTTATTATTCTGTTGGATTATCGGACTGCTTTTTAAACAAATAGGCCTACTGTAAATTATCTACACAAAACATATTTTTTTTTATCATTTAGGTGTCATTAATTTCTTTTTTATTACAGTTATTGCATATATATATATTGCAATAATGTTGTTTAACGGGATTTTGGGAATTGTGATCGTAGCATGTAGCCTAGCAGATTCTCATCTCATCCAGCAGTATGTGAGATGGGCTTTTCTAATGTAGACGGCGAGCTGCACTTTATCGACAGAAAATAGCCTATTACACTCTGCATGATATTTCAGATTTGTGTGTTTTATTGTTTATTTTATTAAGTCAGTGTTAAATCTCAACCATTTTCCATGAATAGGCTATTTGAATACTTACTTTAAAACTATTTTTGAAGACCTTCAAACCTGCTTGACATCTGATGATAAATTACAACTGGTCATACTGTTTAAATGTCCGTTTTACAGTCTTTACTCCACATCTCTTGAGTTTTATTAAACCTCACTGATACATTGTGTTTTCTCTGGATGTTAGTTTGGACATCTTTAGAGGTGTGGTGGTAGTGGATCAATAAACCCATTAGACAGTGCAGATTATTATTAGTTGAGGTGAAGACTACATGATGTAATCTTTCGAATGTTGTGAATAGATTTTAAACCAATGATCTCATCCTTTTCTGCTTTTTAAAAACATTTATGCTGATATGTCTCTTTTTTGTATCTGAATGAATACTTTGTCTCTCTCACTTCTCCCTTCTGTTTCTTGTAATATCCGCAAGTTAGATGAAAAATTGTGGCATATGGAGCTGAACTCTGATGGTTAATAAGACAACGTAATGAGTGGGAAAGTCTGGACATTCACATTAATAACAGTGAGTTATAATCTGTTGTTGATCCTTTGTGTGACATGTAGTGTTACTTGAGCTGTGTTGTTGACTTTTGTTTGTGTTGTTTCAAGTGGAACTGTTATAGTAACTGTATATAAAATCTGAATGAAAGCATGAGACATTAAAGTGGTAAATGAGGCTTAGCTGTAAACAATTGACGGTGAAACAGTAAATAAGAGACAAATTAGTTTAAATAACAGAAGCACAAACACTGTATTGTACACCGAATGAAAGTACAGTAACATGGCTGTTTCAGTTGTTGAAAACATTACATTGTTAAAACATCAATTCACATCATATAAGAACCCAAAATACTGCCGTGGGAAGAATTAGGTGACCACTTGACTCTTTTTTCTGAATTTACTATTTATAGGTACGTGTGTTGTTTCGTGACAACATTTCTCCCAAATTCCTTTTTATTTACATTTATTTTAGGATCAGTTATATATGAATAATAAATAAATAAATATATATGATGGGCCAGAACTGTTGGGTTAGAACTCAACAGACACTGGAATAAATTGGTCACAACACATGCAAAGACTATATTGTAATGTACTTTACCCAAATGTACCTGCACGACAAGAGCCTGGGCATCTCTTCTGGTTCTAGTGTATCAACACAATTTCAAGTGATGGTTGTTTTTTTTATCTTAAAACAAAAAACTTTCTTCACAGACGGTTTCATTCTTCACGATCTATGTTCATCATGCTCAATCTAATTGCATGCTTGAAGATCTCCAGTTACACTTTGTGAGTTTGTCCAAATTACTTATGTATATTATGTATATTACGTATATTACACTGCATTCAATACTTTTTGTATTAAATAATTGTACTTACTAATTTAACTCCAAGTATTTCTTGTAGGTAGCTATAATTAGAAAAATATAGCCTAACAGTCAGTAGATTGTAGAATCTATTGTAAAACATAATCCTGGTTTAATTTGGAATAATGATTGACTGACTTTAATTTTGTGAATCCTTGTAGTATGACTATTTGTTGGAAGATCATTTCTTTGAAATGAAGGTATTCCCTAACTTGGAGGTAAGAACTTACATACTGTAAAATGATGACGATATTATTATATTAAAGGCTCCTTCTTGTTGTTGTACAAATGCTGTAGAAAATAAATAGATGGTTTTCTAAATTTTTGGTAAAAAATTAATAGATGGATGGTTAAATAGATGAATAAATAGATGGTTTTCTAAACTAAATTTATCAGGCAATCTAGATTGTAAAAGAAGTTGTTCATATGCAAGAAATACTTGAATGTCACAACTGGCTAAATCAAGTATTTCGGAGTGCATGTAAGAATGTTATTTAATGTACAGCCAACAAACATAAACATTACATTAACTAACATTAACTAAAATGAACAAAAACAAACAAAAAATGTTCAAAAAAACATATTTCTCATTGTTTGTTTATGTTAACTAATACGTTTATTAATGTTAACAAATACATTCTTATTGTAAAGTGTTACAAAAAATGATGATGTTGTGTGCAAATGTACTGTTTGATAAACTTATCTTGTGTGATTTGACTTTTTTTGACAGCACAGTAAAGTTCTTTCAGTAATAAACACTTTGTGTTCAACTTGGAATAAAAATAAGGACAAAGACATGGAAACATTTAAAGTAATTGCAGCATTGAAAATAATGCTGGAACATGTAAGTATTCATGTAGTGTTTTCTATCTTAATAATTGGGGCTAAAATATCACTATTAACTAATGATTCTTATTTTTCTCTCTTTAGTTATTTGAAAAAAACAAAAACCTAACAAAAGATGAATTACTACAAGAGTGTGGAAAATACAACTGTACAGATGATTACAATACCACATTTATAAACATAACGGCATTTGGATCAATGTATTTACAATATTGCAATAATACAGGTATGGACTCTGTATTTAATTTTTTCTCTGTTTTGCATTTACATTGTAGTGTGGCCAAACCAAAAGCATACAGTTTTTTTCAAATCTGTGGAGTTTAATGCAAATCTTTGCAAAGCACAGATTCCAAGTTGGGATTTTCATAAACTCACATTTTCTCTCTCTCTTAATTCATTAGGTCTAAAATGGCCATGTAAAAAGAGTAAGTTATTTGACTTTTTCAATTTCATCAGAAATTTTCTCTTGTGAAGATTATTGTTTCATATTGATTAACAGCATAATGCAATGTACATTTTTTTGTATATTAGTTATTTTCAGTATTATCGTTGTACATTAGTTACCTAATTAAGATTTGTTGATAAACAAACGGTAATGAAATCACACAGACATGACATCTTCAATATCAACATCAACTTCCAGCCCAGCCTCCACTGTTTCTGAATGTAAGCATATTCAATATTCAATATATAATTTCACATTTTTTTATTTTCACATACTCAGAATGTAGCACAGGTTTTTTTTACTGATTTACTAACCAACATCATTTAATGGTTAAATAATCATTAGTGTATGCACATTCAATTATAAATGTTAATGATATTAATTATAATCAATGATTTATAAGATATCTATTTAAATGTACATAAACTAGACACGCCCTTGATTTTTTGGAACAAAGTTTCTATTCACTGCTTAGATTAACCCAATGAATTATAGGGACAACAAGTTCAACACCAGAAATCAGCCAAAACACCACAGCACATGACTGTAAGTTATTTTCCTAGCTCAATATTAATAACTGTGCAGCCTGTCAAAACCCATTGCTGTAATAAGTATTACTAAACAGTAGACTAAAGAAGATTATACTTAAGAGCATAAAGAAGGATCCTATGAGAAAGAGCTTTATTGTCATGTGTGCTTTCACACACAAGGAATTTCCTTTGGTACTTGGTACAAAATAATAAAAGTTAAGGTGTAAAATATAAGAAGATACATAATTATAGATAGAACACATTATTTACATTTTATATGAGCATTTATGTAGGCAAACCATTAAAAAAGGGGAAAAGAAAGCAGTTGGAGAACTCATGGGGAAAGCAATTATGTGGAATTAATAACTAGAATATTCAGCTTTACCGGAAATAAATTTTTGCAGCTTTACAGATGAACTTTTACAGATTATACTTGTGTATTAATGTAAGTATGCACTATTTTGTAGATTGGTCAAACGCTTCATCAACAACTACTGTTTCTCAATTGAGTAAGCATCAAGTTTACCAAAAGCAGCTTTATCAGTGATGATGAGTAGTATCATACTCAGTGGCCACTTCATTAGGTTTTTATATTTGTATAACACACTTATATTTGCAGAATAGCTGGAAATGTCTTAATTTTGATTCTCTGAATTCTGATTATCTAATAAAGTTGCCACTGAGTGTGTACTGTTATTAACTACAAATTTGATAGTTTAACTATTTACTAATACTATACTAACTAACTAACTAGTAATATAATATAATTATTAATTAATTATTAATAATATAATCTATCTATTTACATTAGCTTATTATGATTTGTTACCCAATAAAGATTTGTTGATTGTAACGAACTCATGTAGGCACAACATCTTCAACATCAACTGATAGCCCCACCCCCAATGCTCCTACATGTAAGCAATTTTAGTATGTAATCTTTATTTTCCAGTAATTTATTTTTTTATTTTCTTATACTTACACAGATAAATTATTGGATGGATTTGATTGTGTATGTAATGTTTTTGCTTTTACTTTTACTACAGTATCTCCTCAAAAAGGCCTGGCAGACACGCAGAGTAAGTTGTTGTTCTGTTTGTCAAACATTTTGGTTTCCACTTTCACCTTTGGTTTTACTCTACAAACCTCTTTGTAACCTAACATACTTACTTTTCCCCCATAAAGGTAAAGTGCTCCTTGCTGCATCATTACTACTAAATGTTGTACTTGTTTTGGTACTCTCTGTGATGTGGTGTCGCAGGAATAAAAGTGGTTCTCAACAGGTATTATGGTACCATCATGCATGTTCTAAGTTGCATTGACTTCTTGTTAATATACCAATTATATCCATTCTTTAAAATATATGTAAGTTTTATCCATTTTTTTCTAGGTAAATACAGAAACAGAGGTGAGGCTCATTGAGATCCGAGATTCTAATTTAGGTGGCATTGTTTTTTTCTAGAGTTTCTATACAGGGTAACCATGTACACATTCAGTGCTCTTCAAGTTATTACAACTGTATTGGATATTGTTCAGCAATGTACCTCAGTATATACAACTGAATCTCCTACATTTGAAAGTTTTTCTTTAGTTTTTTCTTAACTATTTATTTTTCTCTGTTCCCACTCTTTCAAGATGACTGGTACGTAAATTACAATTTTAGTGATTTTATACGCTGCTTTTTGTCATTGCATATCTGTTGTTTGATGTTTTTATTTTCAGACGTATAGGTTCTGAATAATGTATGTCTAATCTAATGTCTAAGCTGCCAGTGTTGTAAAACAAAGAATCAGGGTTGGTCAAATTGCTTTTTCTTCATTTTAATGCAGCCACAGCCTGTCATCTAAGACTCTAATGTAGACTCTCCTGTTCAACATTAGTCAACTGTAATAGCTACCACATAAGACCCTGTGCATAGCACTGTGATATTTCTGAATGTGTGATTTGTATAATCATGTACACATATTCAACATATTAACTTAAACAGGGTGGAATATTCTTTATTATGCTGTTATTGTGTTGTATGTTCCTCTACAGCAGTAGCGTTTCTTCTGAATTTTGAGAGACATGTCTGATGTATCTATTAATGTGTTGTTGATCCAGTACATGTTTGCATGTATCGTGATGAGCTTGCAGTTAAGAATATAGCTAGATTGAAACCGGAGCACTGAGGCGATAACTGTTGTCCCCGAGTTTCTTTCGAAAGGGAAATATTTCTCGATATTGTTGGAATAGATGTAATATATACTGCCTTTTTCAGCAGTTTTTATTTTATTTGACACATTATCTTGTAATATGTTTATATTCTGATCTATGTGTATGTTTTTGTATATAAGGGAACTGGAGAATATATATGCAAGTATTCTGGGTATCTCAGAATGTCATTTATTATATGTGCTTATATGTTTAAATACTTTGTGCATTGTAACTAAAATTACACTGTTGTGCTGCAAACTTAAATGAAAAACAAGCTGTATAATGTATACTCATAAAGGACCACATAAAATTACATTTAACAAGTTCTCATTAAACTAAGGTAAAAAAAAAAATTCTGTCTTTGTCTTCATTATCATGATATGATTTGTTGTTGGTTTTAACTCATAAATGAGTTTAAGGAATTTTTGGTATCCCTTTAAATGGGTGGCCATCGACAAAAGACAGTTGCCATAAGTTATCATGGGCTAGCTACACAATAAAAGTTCAATAGAAATACATGTTTGGACTCAACACAATATTTCCAAACCTTTTTTGAATGACTTTAGGTTGATTTACTGTAAACATTTGTTTTGAGGTAGTACTGCATTGCCTAATTTACCTCATATGACACTCTATAAATAGATATAGTATCCAGCAGCTTTGGAAATTATTGATAATTTCAGATATATCAATATGTATGCTGACTCTTCATTTATTTCGCTTTTGCAGAAACGTTTAAGCAGGGTACTTTTATTTTGACAGACGTGCGCCAGCATCATTGTGCCTACATTTAGAGCGCATCATTGAACTGATTTCAGACGTATTACTGTATTTTTATTTAGCTTTAACAGCAGAATACGCGTAGTGAGTATATAAAATGCCGTCTTGCCATGTATTACATTGATCTTTGGTTAAATTGGTCTTTGGTCGTGTGTGTTACACGAGCTTTTAGCTACATACGTTAGCGAGCTAACGTTAGCAATGATGTCATGTAAATGTTCATCGATTAACACAGTTCATAACTCCCTGTTTAGCGTTTAAATTCAGATTACATACTTAAAATCAGCGATGTAATGAGTTTGTTTGCAAATCAATGTGTGTTGTGTGTTCATATGTAGTCATGGAAACGGATACGTCTCTCCTCGTTGTTGAAATAGAGGAGAATAAACAGGAAGAGCTTTATCAGCAACTTCTGCTCCAGGTAACAGCCGTACATTTACCGCCAGAAATTTTTTATTGCAGACACAACCCTAACATGGTCTGTGCAGTCAAAGTAAAAAACAAGCTACATTTTGGTGGTGACTTACAATAACAAATAGTTTCAATAGCACATTCAAGTGTCTCGGTGTAATACCTGCAAAGACACAAAACATGTTTTTCCCAAACTTACAGACTGTGGGTAAAATGCAAGGCAACAGTCCATCTGGCAAAGTCATTCGGCCACAGCCAGGTTAGTCTAAAGTAAGCATATTTTTTAGGACTGGCGAAGATCAGTACGTTTTGAGAAATGAGTATTGAAGCACACTGAGCATTGACATTAAACTTGCTTGCTCTCTTTTTTTTCTTTTTATGCCAGGCATGTGTGTAAAGACATTGTCATTGTCAGACCAAAAGAAGGTCTTTCTGAATATCTGTCAGTCAGATGCTGTACCGCCCCCTCCTCATCTGTCCCAGGAAGCACTGGTGAACCTACTGGAGTCTGAGGATCCCACAAGTTACAGAGTGCCCATGAGCCTCGGCGAACCCCATACAGAAGTGGACAACAGTGAGCAGTTCATGTGACATTTTTAGCTTCCCCGCTTGCCATTTTGTTTTAAAGGAGAAAAAGCTAAAACCAATATTGTTTGTATTTAATGTAATGTAATGTGTTTATACGTTTTAAGGAGGAAAAAACGCACTAGTTTCCACATACCGTACATTTTTAATTCTCTATGCCCCGCCTTCTGAAACAAGTCGATCTGTTGTCGAGCGCAGTTGTGCTCTGATTGAACAGTGGAGCTGTGCGTTGTGATTGGCTGAATACCTTATGCACTATTCTTCACCATTTTGTAGTGTGTGTAGTGCGTTTACATTGAAAATTCTCAAAAAAGAAGTGCACTTCAAGTACCCGGATGATGCACTTTTTTAACTGAAAATTTAAAGTGTGGAACACTGGACACTTCACACACTCAGTGGTCGCAGTTTCGCTTACGTAGCGGAAGGGAGGTGGGGCCGAGGTCTTGGGGTCTTGGTCTTTAAAGCACGCAACTTTAGAAATGTAAAAAACAATAATGCACTAAAAATGTTAATGTAAACAACATATAATATTAAAACACTGACAGGGACCATTTCTGCAAATGACATACTTTTATTTAACCAAAGTTTTAAATTATTATTTAAAAAATTCCAGAAATTACAGGCGTGCAGTGAATCTTGGGATATCCGAGGCTAAGGATACATTTGTCGTAGCCTTAAAACCCGGGAAAATACGCCTTCTTATTTGCCTTCTTATTTGCCTGTACATTTTTTTTGTTTGTTTTGCGTGTACATTTGGGTGACGTCATGCAACGAACTGACATAGAAGTATATGGGCCGAGCCGTTTCAGGCAGGTCACGGTGCGCAATGGCTTTTAGAAAGAATATATATTTTGATACTTTGACTTTGGCAATTTTACGTGTCTAATGTATGCATGGGCAAACACAACATTTCACACTTTTTCTCCTTTAAAATGGCTCACAAACTAGCACAATACAATAATTATATTCATTCAAAGCACTTAAAAGCTCATTGAAGGAAATAGAAAACATTTTCTGCTGTTTATATATGCGTTTGCCTCACAGTGTATACTTTTGTTTGTACTGGTCTCTGCATATGAGAATGAAGCACATTTTAATTCTATATATTCATTCCCCTTTGTACCAGGCTCACAAGGCTGCACAGTGTATGATGTTGTGATTAATAATGAGTTCTTCCAGAAATGTCAGGTGAGGGTCTTGTGTGTGTTGCCACCCTGAAAACTGTAATGAAACTGTACCTTCATTTTTGGCTTTATTTCTGCCTCCATACTGTATGTGCTTGTACCCATCAGAAAGACACCCTGTTTCAGCAGTTTCTGGTCGCAGTTTCTTTGGAGGGACTGGAAAATAAATACAGCCTAGAGTTAAGCAAAGGTCAGTCCAAATGCATATAACACATTACAGGAATGCACAAAGGTTTTCATTTAAAAATTTCATTTTAAGAAAAGTTGATGAAAAGTTCATAAAAACTAAAAGGTTATGTATCCATTTAAAATCTAAGTTATACATATTTGCAGATATTTTGTTATTCAGAGCATTCCGGTCTGTTATACAAAAAGCAGGAATCTTAAGCCCTTTTTGTTGTTTCTTCTTAGATATAAAGATTTTGAAGAACAGAAAGTTCATGGGCTCTCTTGCAGAGCAAAACATTCGCACCAAGAACAAGCCAGTTATTCAAGAAATTGACTCAAAGTGAGTTCTCTCTTTCTTAAAACCTTTCTTCGTTCTAGTATAGTGTTAACTGTTTAAGAGCACGTGTGTAAGAGCACGTGTGTCATTGCCGTGGCTAGAAATGCCGGGAAATGAAATCAGCACTGTATGTTCTTTCCGCTTGACGGAAATGACTGCCAAACCTGATATTTTAATCCAGCAAGTTGCGTCATGAGACTGTATGACTGAAATACTTTAATCTGTAAGCTAAGGAAACGCCAGACATCGGGGGAATGGACAATTTTGTCAATTGTTTATAGAAATAGAACTGTCTAGAAATAGAACATTTCCAGTATCATTAGTTCTATGTGTCTTTCAATTTTAAGTCTTGAGTCTTAAGATCTTCTACAGTATATACTGTATAAAACACCAGTCTGACAAAGCTGAAAAGATGGCACATTAACAGATATTACTGTCTGTGATGTCAGAATATGCCGTTCATTCTGTTTTTGCATTTATGTGTTGCATTTATAAGCCATTACAAACCATTAATTCATATTAGTCATACAGATCATTCTTGTTTTCTGTAAACAGGGAACCTCACTCCTCAAATTCATCAGCCAAACGGTGAGTGCTTTTTGAAATAGCTTTTTGACACATGAGCAGAAATGTACAACTTCTCACTTTTGCAGGGATGAGTGGCTTTGTGACTTTGTTCAGTCCTCACTTATTTCCGTTGAGTTTGATATAATGATGTCTTTCTTTTCATCATCTCCAGCCCAGAGTTTTGTTTAATGATTGAACCCCCAACTGGTAATGCAGAGTATCTGATTGCTGAGATCCAGCTTCCTGGGGTGGTGAGTAATGAAGGCCTAGTCTTAATCACATTCAGTGACATGTGCAAAAAATGTCTGGGGTTATTTTGTTTCCTTTCTCATTACATTTACAGATGTCTGCTCGCTCTCTCGTTCTGGACTTGGGAGAAGACAGGCTATTACTGATTGTCCGACCTTCCCTTTTCCACTTGGATATTTTCTTTCCCCTGCTTATAGACCAAGAAAACAGTGTTGCGGAGTACAACACAAACACACAGGTAAATTCTCAGTTTTGATAATTTTATAATCAATAGAGGGTATGCCTGTGACTTCATCGCACACAAAAGTCAAGCGAGTCAAGGCCACCGAGTGGCAGAAGGACTGAATGCAGCAGCAACATTTCAGTTTCCAAGGACACCTGATTCTTATATAAGTCATAAGGATCACCGTCGAGTCCAACTGCGTTTTATTTGACCAAATAATTGCGTTCTTTAGTTCCGGTTTCGTTGCTTTTGCTCTTTGTAAAATGTGACGTCAGTGCATAAGAATTATTCCGTTTGCTTTTGATTTGACAGTTTCTTCTCTTTAACCAATTCTGTTGGAGCGTTTAAATCACAATCTGTTTCTTTTTCTTTTCAGATGCTCACAGTGACCATGCCAGTAGTGTCTTCATAAAAAACTATATCAAGATTAATAATTCACAATAAAATGTTATATTTTGTACATAAGGACTGTGTGTCATGTGGATGTATCATTCAGTCATGTCACGTCTGTTTTAACCAACATTCGGTATAAGGTAAATCAAAAAAATCAGTTTTTTAATGTGAATTTCATGTGATTCATTAATTATTCAGTAAGTAATACAATTCACAGATGTAGGAATATCTACATTTGCATTACATTTATTTATTTAGCAGACGCTTTTATTCGAAGCGACTTACAAATGAGGTAAACAATAGAAGCAATAAGAACAACACAACTAGTTTTAATCACAATATACGAAGCTAAGCGTTTTTTTTTTTTTTTTTTAAGGAAAAAGTAGAAAAAAGATATCTGTGTTATATTAAATTGAAATGTAAAGTTGGCAACCAGCATAATTTTAAAAAAAAAACATTCGCACCAAGAACAAGTCAGTTATTCAAGAAATGGACACAAAGTGAGTTCTCTCTTTCTTAAAACCTTTCTTAGTTCTAGCAGTGTGTTCACTTTATTTTTTAATGACAAAATATATTCCTGCAACTTTAAATGTGGGCATGCAACTAAAGATATCCATCCTACTGTCCAGAAAAGATGCACATGTGTAAAGATCAAATCAAAATCAAATCACCTTTATTGTCACATCACCACGAGTGGTGAGTGAAAGTCTTGGGTGCATGCTCAGTACAAAGCATAATGCAGTTGAACAGACAAACAACTGTATAACAAAACCTTGTAAAGTAAGTAGACAGTATGTAGTGCAGGCAAGCAGTGCAAATTATAACAGATGGGCTGAACAAAAAAGACAATATACATTTACACATATGCACATTATATACACAAGATATACACATTGGACGGTGTCTATAAACATTAAATATAAAAAATATAACAGAATATACAGATATGCACATGGAGTGTATGTGTGATGGTTCAGCACATAGTGCAGATTGTTAATTGATGGTTATTGCATTAGTCCATGATACTGTGGTGTATGGTATGGCGAAGAGTGAGTGTGTGGACTGTGTCAGTTTAAGTGTTGAGTTTTAAGTGTTGAGCAGTCTAATAGTCTGAGGGTAAAAGCTGTTCTTCAATCGGCTTGTGCGGGACCGGATGCTCCGGTATCGTCTGCCCGAGGGCAGCAAGGAGAGCAGCCCGTGATTCGGGTGGCTGGGATCACGGATGATCTTCCTGGCTTTCCTCATACACCGCCTGGTGTAGATGTCCTGAAGAGAGGGAAGCGCATCTCCCACCACATGACGGGCAGTTCGCACAACTCTCTGCAGTGCTTTGCGATTGCCGGCAGTGATGTTTCCATACCAGGCGGTGATGCAGCCAGTTAGAATGCTCTCTACTGTGCAGGTGTAAAAGGTTCTGAGGATTTTGGGACTCATCCCAAACTTCCTCAGGCGCCTGAGAAAAAAGAGGCGCTGGTGTGCCTTCTTCAGCACTGCATCAGTGTGAACAGTCCATGTGAGGTCCTCAGTGATGTTTACTCCAAGGAACTTGAAGCTGTTTACCCGCTCCACAGGTGTCCCGTCGATGGTGATGGGGCTGTGTTCCTTATCCTGTCTCCTGAAATCTATCACCAGTTCCTTGGTTTTATTAATGTTAAGTAGGAGATGATTCTCCTTACACCAGTGTGTCAGACTGCACACCTCCTCTCTGTAGGCCGACTCATCATTGTTGGTGATCAGGCCTATCACTGTTGTGTCATCAGCAAATTTCACGATGGTGTTGGAGCTGTGTGTGGCTATGCAGTCGTGTGTGTACAGGGAGTAAAGAAGTGGACTTAGAACGCAACCTTGGGGCGCTCCGGTGTTGAGAGTCAGCGGGGAGGAAGTATTGTTTCCCATTCTGACAACTTGACGTCTGTCTGACAGGAAGTCCAGAATCCAGTCACACAGGGACTGTAAGAGCCGTGGCTAGAAATGCCGGGAATTGAAATCGGCAATGTATTTTACCGTTTGACAGAAATTAATTATTTTTTAATCCAGCAAGTTGCGTCACAAGACTGTATGACTGAAATACTTTGATCTATAAGCTAAAGAAATGCCAGACATCGGGGGAATGTAAATACCTCATTTGTCAATCGTTTATAGAAACAGAACTGTCTGTCTTTCTAGGATCCCTTTATCGTAAACATAAAATGTCCCTATGTGTCTTTCAATCTTAAGTCTTGAGTCTTCTACAGTATATATTGTATAAAACACCAGCCTGACAAAGCTGAAAAGATGGCACATTAACAGATATTACTGTCTGTGATGTCAGAATATGCCTTTCATTCTGTTTTTGCATTTATGTGTTGCATTTATAAGCAATTACAAACCATTAATTCATATTAGTCATACAGATCATTCTTGTTTTCTGTGAAATGTAACCACAGTTGGCAACCAGCAATATTTTACGATAAGTTTTGCATTCTACATTCTCTTTTCAACAAATTGGCAGTGTCTGAAACTGGCAATTTTGCTGTAATATCGTGCAATGGTTTTCAATGGTTTGTTTGTTATTTCTGCCAGACATGATGCAAGCCAAATGCGACAAAGCTGAAAAAAAAGTGACAAAACTCAAGTGTTGTGCATTTGAACAACGAATGAATAATACATTGATTTTAGCAGTGGTACAGTATATTTTCTTATATTAAGAATCTGTAAGAGATTGAACTTTATCTTTTAATCCACACGTTGTCTTACCCATTACTTTAATGACACAAGACAGAAAATATGTATTCTGGGAAGAACTGCGACTAAATCCCCTGTGCTATTTTTGTCCCTGACTGTCCCTTTGTTTTTTCGATCTCTTTATATATATCCCTGTCTTTGTTGTGTGAGGTCATTCCCCCTGTCTCCCCTAATCCTTTGTGGTGGTCATCTTTCTGTCCCAGGGTTCATTTCTAATCCATCCATGGTCGTATGCCGTAGCTGCTAACACCCTCCATCTGTCCCTGTGCTCATATAAAAACACCCCATTGTCCCCCATCACAAAACTCTTAATTCACTGGGACTCTTCTCTCATTGAAAGCCTTTGTGTGCCTTTGTTCCATCTTTCCACAGAGAATCCATCCCAAGCTCACCAAAAGGTAAAAGTCTTAATTGTTACTGCTTAATAGCACGTACTGTTTAAACCTTTTGCAGAAAACAATTCTCACAAAAAGTTCTTTTGTTTAAGATATCTATTGTGATCAGATTGTGTGCAATAGTAATATATAAATAACTGAAAAACAACTAACATTTCTTAAAATCAAGCTATTTGTTAAGTTTGGGTAATTGTTTAATTGCCTATCAAAGTTTGCTGTAGTTTAATCATTATGTTTGCAAGTTTATTGTAGGATCCAGTAATATATGGAATGTTTTGACTTTATGCACACACAATCTATAAGATGTGTCATGACAATGACTTTCCCTGGCATACAGTAAGTGCCTGAATCAATTGCGTCTTGGACAAAGAGCTAACAACCCTCTGAACTATTAATAAAATTCACTCTCTTTGCAATAAAGACAGATTATGACACAAGTAATTTCCCCCTGCGTTCCTGTCTAAAATTATCCCCTAGAGTCCGATTGCTAATGCTTTCACGACTGTAATTTTACCCCCTGCCTCAATCCCCTCTTTGTCTCAAAATTACTTTTACATCTGCCCTTGAACACATGGGTCATCCGAGGAGAGGGCATTTCCATTTGTCATTTGATCTATTTGTCTATCACGTCATACAGAATTTAGACAGACTAATGCCCTTTAGATGCTGAGAATCTCATTAGCAGAGTGACAGCAAGATGAAGTGTTGAAAGGACTTTAGATGGACAGTTTTGCGCTGTATAAAGGGGGTGGTGACAGCATCATAAATTCTGTTGGGCATCGGCATAGCAACGGCATAATACATATGATGTGCCAGGATGAGAGACAAAATATCTTTGAAAATGTTAAAGACACAAAGTATTCTTTCAATTTGCAATTAACCATTGTATGATAGTTATTATTCATTCCTGTAATTAAATTCTAAAATTCCCATTTAGTAAAAAAGCAAAAGTACACCAGTGCTTTCTGACTGACTTCATTTTAAACCAGTTTGTTCCTAGCATTTCTAATCTATTTACTGTACAGTACCTACACTCTTAAAAATGAAGGACCTTTCCATAGAAGAACATTTTCAGTCTAAATGGTTCCATAAAGAACCTTTGACTGAATGGTTCTTTGTGGAACCAAAAATGGTTCTTTTATGACATTGCTGTGAAGATCCTTTTTAGCACCTTTATTTTTAATATATGTGTATCTGCTAAACTCACTGTAAAAATGTTGCTGTAGTTATGCAGCAGTTTGCCATTAACTTACTGTAGATTTATATTGATTGAATTTATTGGCAACAGTTTGTTCAAAGATAAATGAAGGTTTTTTTTATAGTTTTTTTCTGTAAAGATAAAGACTTGTTAATGTTTAATGTTCATTTATCTTTGAACAAACTGTTGCCAATAAATGCGATCAATATAAATCTACAGTAAGTTACTGGCAAACTGCTGCCAGTAATGCTGTAGTTTCTACAGAATCTTTTAACAGTGTACGTGCCTCTTGTCCATGGGCGCCAAAATATAATACAATAGAAAAACATGAGTTTAATAGTAGTATTAAACAGATAAAAAGTGTCAGAAATGGTATCTCATTCTGTCTTTGTTGTCTTTGCATTCCCACCTGTTGTCACCACATCAGTCTTGTTGTAAAGCATTCAGCCGGTTGTCAGCACTTTGACAGAATGGAACAATTAGATCTGGTGCTACTTTGGTCTTAACTTGTCACTTTCACCTGCTCTCTCATTCTTTTTCTCAATCTGTTAAGAAATGCGCTTTTGTTGTTTTCTTTTTGCTTTAGATAATCATGTCTGATGCCGAGGAGGAATATGAGTGAGTCATTTTTCTTGATTTTACTGTTACTGACCATTACTGTTTTTTAGCTTGAAATTGACTGTTTTTTCTCTCTCTTTGTGTTTAAGAGAACAAGCAGAGGGTGAGTAGAAGACTTTCATGCCTTTAAATTGTTCTTTGATTTTTGTCACGTACATTCTTGGCTTGTTTTTGAACCAGGCAAAAATTGATCTCTAGCGCTTATCAGTAAAGCCATGGCATAATGGCTTTACTGAACCTAGAGGCCAATTATAGTTACCTCATGACTCCACACTGGATTTTGATTGGTTCCCCAGAACCATTCAGGATCCTGTATCACCCTGACTTTTCCTGGGACGGTTATTATTGAATACTGATCTCAAGTTTCTATTACACCCTCAACAAATGGTGCATGTATACATAATCCTGTTCACACAGCACATGCACAATTGCATTCCCAATCCTAATCCTCCTCCATCTCTTGTGTGCACTGACTTAGTCATTTAACTTTTCAAATACAGGCACAGATTCAATAAGATACATGTCTATCATCACATGTATATTTGCTTTTCTCCGTCATCATGTCATTGTCTGTGTATTTGTGGAAACAGAGGAGGAGCACGACGCTACAGTGGAAGGTAGAACAGGTATAATATCCTCTCAATGAGGGATTCAAGATTATAATACAAACATTAGGATGATTACCCAAGACAGAACATGTGACCTAATAAAGTGTCAACACAAAAATCATTGAAACAAATATAAAAATGTCTGCAGAGAGATGCCATGGTTAGTGAGCTTAAAGGAACAGTTCACTCAAAAAGGAAAATTCTGACTGCCCTTGAGTTGTTCCAAATCTGTATCAATATCTTTGTTTTGATGAACAGAGAGAAAGATATTTGGAAGAATTCTTGTGACCAAACAGTTCTTGGCCACCATTGACTACCATAGTAGGAAAAAGGACTTTATACATTTCTTTGTTCTGTTGAACACAAAAGAAGATATTTTGAAGAATGTAGGAAAGCAAACTGTTCTGGAGCACATTTGACATTGTAATTTGTTTTTCTACTATGGTTGTCAATGGTGGCCAAGCATTCTTTCAAATATCTTTCTCTGTGTTCATCAGAAAAAGGAATTGTATACAGATTTGGAACAACTTGAGGGTGAGTAAATGAAGACAGAATTTTAATTTTTGGGTGAAGTTTTCTTTTAATTTGTTGTTTAAACTTTTTTCATCTTTCTCTTCTTCTCATTTTTCGTTACTGGACCTATATTACAGAGCAGCAAGAATATACAGAATTTCAAGGTACTTGAAAATCCTGCATCAAAAACATGCATCTTCAGTATTACATGTAAAAACAACAAGTTAAAGTATAGGTGATGCATTATGTTTCACTTACTGGCATTGATTTGCACTTTTGTAACATTTGCTTTAAAGGACAGTGCATTTGATAACTTTACCTATAGGATTTGGATAATATAACACATTTACTCATTAGGAATTTTTCATATGGCATTTAGCTATAAGTGCTTTAGGAAAAATACACATCTCATCAATATCTGCCAAATGTTTCTGCCAGATGTTTGACTTTCATCTTTACTTTTTCCAACTTCCCATCTGCATTCATTGTTAATGTGTTATTGAATTCTTTCACTGTTGTATACATCAGAGGAGACTCTGGAAGAAGGTGAGGGTAGGCGGAAATCTTTAAAAAATCTAAAGTATTTCCTTTTCCCCTGAGTTTTGTATAGCGTAACTGCAATATCCCGTCTCATTTGTAACATTATCATTGAGAGGCATGTCGTATAGAACTACTGCATTCATTACAGAATTTGTCTACAAGTGTGTAACAGAAATGGCATATCTTGTTTTAACTGGGATGTAATTTGTAGAAGCATGCTAATGCTTATTCTCTTAACTGATGTGTGTTTACTCAAATTAGTTAATGTTTGTCAATTTACACTGTTTCTGTATTCTGTACTTCAATAAGCCTCAAAATCTAAATATCTTATTGCATTGATCGGCTAGATAGGAATTCATTCTGCTTGTAGATCTGCATTTTACAAATGTTTAGCTTAAAAAAGCCATGTTATTTAAATACAGCACATTATTTAACCTGATTATAAAAAACCTGATATATAAAAGCTATATCACTGACTTAAAACAACATCTCCCCTGGAAATAAACTGAATGAACTCTGAAAATAACAGTGCCCATTGGTCCCAAGTGGCATCAGCGAGACGAGCTCTTAATGCCGGGTATTTTTTAAAATGTGGAAAATGGGGATATAGTTTCATCAAAGCAATGCAATTCAAAAGGCAGGAAGTCGGTTGCACGGGAACTGTTACATAATGACATTTTACAAGCATTTCCTTGTTTCTCTGTTCTCTCTGTATCTTTTATCTTTCAGAGGAGGAAAGACCACGTCCCAAGTAAGTGTTTAGATAAACCACAAGCACGCTCTGGATTTTGAATTTCCTTGTAGTTAATGCCAAACATTTTTTGCCCTTACGCAGACCCATGGTTCCACAACTTGCCCCCCCAAAAATCCCAGAGGGTGAGCGGGTGGATTTTGATGTAAGAACACAGTCAATCCAATCTTTTTGTTTTGAGCTATCCAACAACTGGTCTGATACAGGGGTTCTCAAAGACCATAATACTTTTTGTCTTGCATCTAACATGCCCGTTTCCGTTTATAAACCTGATAAAAGATAATAATAATAATGTTTACATGGAGGCATACAAAATATATCATTGTTTTTTTAAGAAGACTGTGTTTCTCTGTTGTTTTGACACTAAGACATTTTTCCCTCTCAGGACATCCACAGAAAAAGAATGGAGAAGGACTTTCTAGAATTACAGACTTTAATTGATGCCCACTTTGAGCAGAGGAAGAAGGAAGAAGAGGAACTGATTGGTCTAAAGGAGAGAATTGTAAGCATATACAGTCAACTCCATAAGTATTGGAACAGAGGCACATTATTTTTTATTTTAGCGGTTAACCAACATTTTTTCAAGTTACAGTTATATAATGAATATTGACTTAAAGGGCACACCCTTAGCTTTATTTAGAGTGTATTTGCATCCAAATTGGCTGAAGGGTTTAGGAATTACAGCTCTTTAATATGTAGCTCCCCCTTTTTCAAATGATCAAAAGTAATGGAACAGTTTAATCAAAAGCTGTTGATAGCCAAGGAGGCAGTGTGTTGTTTTTACCAAATTGTTGGTTTTGGCCACTTCATGTTCATGTATCTGTCTAATGGATTTGTTTTGTTTTTGAAACGTAACTATGGTCTGAATCACTTGCATGGAGATCTCTCTGAATTGCATGTGTGGGTTCACAGCATCAGCTTCCTCATGCCAACACCACACTTAAAATCAACTTCAGACCTTTAACATGTTTCATTTATGAAGAAATTATTCCATAAAAAGCCAAAACTTGTCCAAAAACAGCTTTTAATTCAACTGTTCCATTACTTTTGATCATTTGAAAAAGGGGGAGCTACATTTTAAAGAGCTGTAATTCCTAAACCCTTTAGCCAATTTGGATGTGAATACACTCCAAATAAAGCTGAGAGTTTGCCCTTTAAGCCAATATGTATTATATCACTGTAACTTGAATACATTTTGGTAAACAGCTAAAATATAAAATAATGTGCCTCTGTTCCAATACTTATGGAGCTGACTGTATTTTACACTTTTATATTTGTTTCTATTTACGCATTTAGCAGACGCTTGTATCCAAAGCGACCTACATTGCATTTTATTATACATTTGTTTCTGAGTATGTGCAATCCCTGGATCAAACCCTCATGCCATGTTCTAACCACTGAGCTACGGGAAAGCTATATTTGTATTTCTCTTCATCCCACTCATGTGTTTTTTTTTCTTTTCAGGAAAGGCGACGGTCAGAGAGAGCAGACCAACAGCGTGTTAGAGCAGAGAAAGAAAGAGACAGACAAATAAGGATTGCGGTAAATTAACTAACACTTAAAAATAAAGGTGGTATAAATTGTATTATTGCGCTCTTTCATTTTCGATATTCTGTCTTAGGAAGAGCGTCAGAGAAAAGAGGATGAGGAGGCTAAAAAGCGAGCAGATGATGAAGCCAAAAAGAAGAAGGTTCTGTCTAATATGGGGGCCAACTTTGGTGGCTTCTTAGCCAAGGTGAAATAAATAACTAATCTGCACGTGTGTTCATACCATATGCACACATTAAAACTTTTTCGTTCATATAATTGTTCGTGTTTTTTTGTGTTTGTATATGCTTGTGTTATAGGCAGAGCAGAAAAGAGGAAAACGTCTGACTGCACGGGAAATCAAAAGAAAGACTCTTGCAGAAAGGCGCAGCCCTCTTGGCATTGAAAACATGCGAGAAGATGGCTTGAGGTAGACAAACATAACCAGTATGTACAGACCACTATTGACTTTATTTATCCTGGCAAGAACACTTA
The DNA here is from genome assembly GCA_026939265.1 of Oreonectes daqikongensis. NCBI lineage: Eukaryota > Metazoa > Chordata > Actinopteri > Cypriniformes > Nemacheilidae > Oreonectes > Oreonectes daqikongensis. The sequence goes on from JAOTQM010000013.1 coordinate 7,383,574, forward strand.
CATATTCCTTTACCTTCATAAACAGACAGCGAGCTCAGGAAATGTGGAACTGGATTTACCAGCTAGAGTCAGAGAAATTTGATCTGCTGGATCAAATGAAGGGACAGAAGTATGAGGTTTGTAAATATCCGATGTGTTTATCTTGGCCAAGGCCGACAGAGTGTGAAAGTGTGAACCTCTGTAATTATAACATTAATAAACCCTTGTTCTATGTCAACAGATTGTTGTTCTGCTGAACAGGATTTCTCACGCTCAAAAGTTGTAAGTCCCACAAACTCTTAAAAAGATGAATATTACTTGTAATGCATGAAATGAAATGTCTCTCAAAGCCTTGGCTGAAGTCCAGTGACCGATTTGTGAGTTTCCATGCACTTAAATAGGTGAAATAAAAATTGCCAACAAATAGCACAAAGATTTAATATAAGGGCAATATTTTTCATAGCATACAGCAGTTATGTTTACAAATCTGTTTTTATATTTTGTTTGCTGGTCTTTAACTACATTTGAACTATATAAGTATAAAACTCCAACTTGGGTATCTCAAGCTTGTGCTTATAATGGTCTGGGCTTATTTTCAGTGAAAACTTCTATAAATATTTGCTAAGGTTTCACATCTCTCTTTCACAGCAAAAAAGGCCACGGTAAAGGAAAAGTTGGAGGCCGCTGGAAATAAGAAAAATGCAGAAATGTTGTAAACACAGGATCTATTTTTCTTCCCTAATTCCTTTAACACTTTCACAACGTCTGTTAAAACTTACAGTATAGCGATACAAACATTTCTGAATGTATTCATAATAAAAAACTCTTATCTGCAGCTGATTTTTTACTCATTCACAATAAGACTTGTGTAGCAAAGTATTGATAATGCAGCTGAAACACGCAAGGTGAAAGGTGAGGAAATAAAATTTCATTTTTCTACCCTGTACATTTTACTGAGTTTCCTGCAGTGAACTGTAATGTGATTTTAATCTTTGCTAATGAATCAAAGCATTTTAAACTATGTGCATCTAATGGAGCTGTTAAAGGCACTGTATGGAATTTTTTAGCGGCATCTAGTGGTGAGGTTATGAATTGCAACTAAGCGCTCACTCCACCCCAAAACATAACGCTTTATTATGTATGGTTTTTATAGACATCTGAACACACAGTTAAGATATTGCATTTCTGTCAATAGAGCCTCCAAAAAAACTACACACTGGACCTTTAAAGCATGCAGCGTGGCATGATGCCTTTGAAGTGAAAATACTTGAAGCATGTTTCAAACAGAAGTCCCCCAAATCTGACTTAAAAGTGAATGACTTGTTTATTGATTAATAATGATTATTTGTGAGATTTTTACCTTTTAGCGTGCACACAGGACATAAGGATGATAAATTAGTCAATGGCTAGAAGTCTGTATAGAGAATCTGTAATGTTATTCTGAATTGTCCCTGTTAAATAAACAATGAAATAAATGTCTGAATAGCACTCATCCATTTTGTCAATTTGTAGGCCAATCTGGAAGGTTAAATCTCTATGGGTTCCCCCGGGACTCACTAATGGGGTGCTTAAAAACATGACAGCTTGAGAATGTAATTCATGAAAGTCAACATAAAAACCCATTAAAAATTCCCCAAGGAGCTCCATAACACTTCTGGGTTGTTGGACTACCAAGACCATCTGTGGTGGAAATGGGAAAAGTAGAAACAGGTCATGTGACATTCAGTAATGCAGCCTAATGTAGCCGCTAAAAATATTTGTTTATAAAACAAGTGTAATTGTTAAACTACGTACTACATCACAAACACTCATAATCCCTCTTTCTTTTTATTTAGAAAAAAATTATTTTAAATAAAACCCAATAGTCATGTTTTTGTATAGTAATAATAATATAATGATCTTTTAGAAGGAGTGCAATCATATCACAGTCTTCTTTTAGCAAAACAACAAAGTTGTCTGTATTGATGCTATTCCTATAGCAGATTGTTTTTATTCTTTATCAACTTTCCTGCATGTGGCTTTATGGGGTTTACTAGTAGCTATGATCAGGTTCAGTTTGTATTTCACTCACCTTGGCAGGGATCCTAAAGTAGGGCTGCAACATTAATCATATTTTAATCGTAATAACGAGTTATGCTTCACACAAATAATCGTTGTGATATTAATGTTTTAAAAGCAAACATAAAACACCAGATAAGGTCAGAAAATCATCACTGTCGGACTGGAAGCTTGCATCTCTTAAAATGCCACTTTACAAGGATTTGTAACATTTTAATACTTTTTATTTGCACAGACAAACATGAAGGGTGACCAATAGTATTTTTTATATAAAAACGAGGAGTAGCAAAGATTCATTCTGATAAATTTTTGGGGCAGATCAAGTTCAGATGATTGCATGCTTTGAAATAAGTTGAAGAAGTTTCATGGCAGCAGATTTACATGTTGAAGTGAAATTAAAAACAAAAGTTATAAACTGACAGAATAATCGTGGTTACTAATCGTGATTAAAATTTTGAGCAAAATAATCGTGATTAACATGTTACCCATGATAGTGCAGCCCTAGAGTAAAGCGTAGAGGAATAAAGAGGGAACATCTCCCATTTATTTGTACATGCTAGTATGTTTTTGTGTATGTGTGTGCTTGTTAGGTAGAGAGTACGTCTGCTGTCAGATGTCCTATAGGGCCTAGAGATGTAGAAGATGTAAGATGTTTATGTTTAGAATGTACGTAAAATCTTTAACAGACATCTCACTGTACGTTCAGACCGCCGACGGCGAGCGCGTCAGATTTCGCTCAGGCCGCCATGCCAACAACGCTGGTAGAAAGATTCGTGGACGCTCTGACGTAGATCGAATGCTTCTATTGTACAGGGCTGCGTTCTCTGGAACCCTCTCAAGTGGTGGAATTGTACATTCCGATTGGTTGCCGCCGAACCGCGTCATAGCTCATTACCATAAAGTTGACCTGATTTCAACTTTCCTCGACGCCCTCAACGGCCAAGACGCGCCGCGACGCTGCTCGCCGCCGGCTCACACTGAAAATGAATGACCACTTTGACGCTCTCGCCGTCGGTGGTCTGAACGCACGGTTACAGACACAGCCTACCTGTGCTATGTGGGTATTGTTTTGCCTCCATAATCGTAGAAAAATAAACGTATAGTCTTTCGCAGAGATTTGTTTTGACATGAAGGGCTTGTCCATACACAGTCCATTTGCTCGGCGTGCGTGCAAGCCCTCGCCTTCTATGTACGTACACACCACCGACGTCGAGAGCGTCAGAAATCGCTCTGGCCGCTCTGCCAACAACGTTGTAGAAAGATTCGTGGACGCACACAGACACAGCACCAAACTCACCGAGGGGAGGACCATTTAAATGTGGTTACTTATAGAACAAAAAACGGTTTATTTACATCAGTGAAGCCTCAACCCTCCTATTAACTGCAACATTCATTTTTTCCGAGATTGAAGGCGTGTCTTTAAAGCGGCTTTGCTGACGTCCCGGACGTTTTCAGCGCCATCATGTGCACGGAGCCAATGGTTTGCATTCACAGTGCGCCTCCTACCGGTTAATACATTTATATTAAACATTACAACTGGCCCTTCAAAGGTCTTTTAAGTTGAAATAAATTAGGAAGCATGCTTGTTCCCTAAGAGTATATTCAAAAAAGTACATTAAACATACACAGTACATTTGAGCAAAATACAACAGCAAATTCACTAATAGATGTATGCAGAGTATGTTGTACAGCCAAATCTTATACAATTTACCTTAAGACAAATATTTTGTTAATGTCCTGGAAGAGCATTTTAGGCTTTTCGGTCTCTTGTGCTGTCATTTTAATGTCTGTTTTATACTCTGACCATGTTATCATAATTTCATACAGTAGTTGTAGTATACTGCAGTATTTTTCTTTGTGACTTTGGCTGTGTCCTTTCTAGTGTCCATCATCCCCACCGCATCCCCGCCCTTCCCAGACTCTAATACCCTGCTCACATGTATGGCTTACTAGCTCTGTACTTGGAACACGCTACAAGATTAATCCAGGCTTCTCCTACAACTGGACAACTCTGAATATTATTAAACCAAACCACGCAGTGTCTACGGGTGGATATCTTTATCTTGATTCACAGAGTAAGAACAAAGCACACAGGCATCATCCACATTTCAGTAAGAAACACAATCCATATGAACAAAATATACAGAATAACAGTTTTAAAATGATTCCTCCTTTGTGTGTTTCATAGTAAGGATAAAGAAAATAATAATTCAGTGTATAGGGAAAGATGTCAAGACAGCAGATTTAAAGATTCATTCAGTTGAAGTTCACATTTTTAATATGTACACAACTATTTAGAAAGGTGCAAATACAGTGAATATAATTCACTGTCAACAATGGAGAAATACGGATTTCAGGTGTGTTTTAATATATTTGCAAATCTGTATTTTCAAAACAGATAGATTTTGATTTACTGTAAAACAAATGTATGTTTAGCGGATAGGTGCCTTAAGGGCAGCATCTACTTCCTCTTCAGGCAGAAGTGTGTGCCACTGTGCCACAGGGCGTCTGGGATTGGCTAACATGTCCGACCAATGGCGGAGACCCACCCCACTTGCACCAAACCCGATCCAGCACTTCCCAATTGGATCGTTGCTTCCCAGCTTATCGTAGTCATAGACGGTGATCAGCACCTGGATCTTCTACAGAGACACCGAGAAAAATGTGTTAGTATGTTCTTGTCATTATACTTCCACATTGTAGACTTGTATTTTCATTACACTTAAATGTTGTACCTGTATTTGAGCAAAAGGGATTTCAAAGCTAAAGCTCTCATTGAAATAAGGATTCAATGTGTTCTGCTTAACTGTCGTCTTCTTCTTCTTAATACGCTTACCATTGTGTTGTAACACCACTTTTACAAAAGGATCTAGGAGAGGTACAGATTGGCATAAAGATAGTGTGCAAGGCAAAGGAAATACTCTTTTAACATAGAAAACAAAGCATTACACAAACGCAGATACCACACTAACCCGATAAACCTCCCACATCCATCTTTTTCAGGTTCTTGGCTTCCATGATACACACAGTGAGCTTACCCGAGGTGGGCACATAACGCAGGGAGATACAGATGTCACCCAGCTTTTCTTGCTGTTGGGTGGAAGAGAAGAATGTATAAAAATCAAATAGCAAAATGTAGGCAATAGACTTTATGGAACATATAAAGCAGTGTGGAATATTCATTACTTCCTCTTTCTCTCCTCCAACCAGGTCTTTCCATTCATGTATGGGCTGACCCAGATCAACACTGTTCATGGGGATCTTGATCTCTCCGATTACATCATGTTTACCAAATCGGTCAAAGTCAAACACCTGCAGGACCAGGGTCTGCCCAGCAAGATCATTAAAAGGGATCTGAAAACAGAGGTATGATGTTATGTCTCATGAAGGCCTGTGCCAACATTGATGATCTTACATTAAGTACCATTGATGCAAAGAAAATAAGACACTTTTCAGGCCAAGTTTTGAGCAAAATGTGACAATGTATCTGTTTCACATGATCTTTATGGAAAACACTGCAGATACATCACAAAGATACACAGGGTTACAGTATGTGACATCAATACCTTAAAAATAAATGTCTCGTTGAAAACAGGGCACAGGTTCTTGCGCTGGACTTTCGTCTCAAACTTTTTTTTCTTGTCTGGTAGCATATATACTTTGACATAGGGGTCAGATGTTCCACCCATATCCATAGCAGAAAGGTCTTGGGCTTGTAAGATACCAACAATGAGCTGCAGAAGAAATTGAAAGTCAAGAACTACATCAAGTGCAAATAGAGCAGATTCTTAAAAGCTAGGCAATCACAACATAGAACATCAAAGGATTATGCTGATTTGTGTAATAACCCCCCCCAAATTTACACAACACACTTTTATTCCCAGCTATAAAAACACACCTGATTTTCAGTGAAGTTGTAGTCCAATGTGTACTCCAACTTTCCATAAAACTCGGCTTCTTTATCACCCTCGCCCTCTCCTTCTTTAGGTTGTTCCTTAGAGAGTTAATATTAAAGATGATACAGTATCATTGATCTGTTTATGGAATAACACACACGCACACGCGCACGCGCACGCGCACACACACACACACACACACACACACACACACACAAATTCCAGATTCTCTAAATTATCTTTGTGACAGCCCCATATTCTTTAAGGTACTTTCTACTTGTTGCACATTCACAGGGTATATTGGAGTCAGAAAGCAGAGTGTGTTTGTTCTTGAATTTTTTATAAAAAAAATTTTAAATGATGAGAAATTTTAATGATCTTTTAGGTCTTTTTATGCAACAACCTGAACCGTTTTTGTCTAGTGCAGGTCTTGGCACATTTAAAGGGATGGTTTCACTTTCATAATTCCAAACCTTTGAAGAAGATCTTATTAAAAAATGTTGGTAACCAAACAAAATTCTCAATGACGTCCATTATGGACACAAAACCACTAAAAACATTTCTCAAAATATCTTCTTTTGTGTTCCACACATACAGGTTTTAATAAAAATAAACCGGTATAAAGTATTATATCTAAACATTTAGCCCATTACATGCTTTGAGCTCAATCTCTTACCTCGCCAGCTTCTCCGTCTCCCTCTTTTTTCATCCGTCTGCGTCCTCCCTTCCTCTCTCTCACTTTCTTTGTTTTCTTCTTTCCTCCCAAGCACTTTTTATAGATACAAAAAGCAAGGCAGCCAACCAGGGCAAGTACAACCACAACTATGGCTCCAATTGCCCACATGGGCACTGCACAATAAAGAGAGAAAGTAACAATAAAGGGATATGCGGGATATGTTTTCCGAAAAAATGAAAATTGTAAAAGTGAGTAGTGGATGGATGGATGACGTTTGAAACTTACTTTTGATCTTATGGTCTGAGATGATGAATGAAAAAGGTGAAAACGTGAAGGATTGACACATTAAAAGTGGTAATGGGACAAACATTAAAGAATTAATTGAGCAGTTTGATGAAGATGTGTGCAACTCTATTGATAACCTGAAGTTGCCGACAATTATATATCTCCAGTATACAACTACTACTTACTTGGTAGATGCCCAAGCTCATTAAAGAACTTGTTCTTCATATTTATAAAGTTATGAGAGTGATGAGAGGGTGGAGGCGGAGGGGGTGGGGCACGATTAGTCTCCTCCTCAGGCTCGGCTGCCCTCCGCCCACGATGTTGCATGCTGACCAATCGCATGGCTGATCAGCTAAGAACATAAAACAGAGTGTCTTCAGACTGTTCATACAGTGCTCAGGTAAATGCCCTTATTCACCATACCTCTAAAATCAGTCCTGTTTACAGTAAATCGTGTATTTACACCCTTTTTCCCACTCCTGTCTGGTGTGATATTTGAGGAGTAAACTTCATCATTTTTGAATCTCTCTGCATGCAGAATGCTCAGACCTTGACACACAAATTCATACTACTACTGTATGTGTCTAATGTTTCCCAATGGTGTCTCCGCCCCCTGCTCTGCTGAACTGACCTCGTGTCGCTGTCCAACAGATGCATAATGAGATTAATTGCCAAAGCTAATCCAGCAATCCTTTGGTTTAAGCAAATTAGGAACAGGCAATAATGCTCAGTCACCATTTACTGTATGCATTTGGAAGACACATCATTTTTTGTATCCAACATACATTCCCTGAGAATCTAACTCATGACACCAAGTGAAGTAATAACAAACTTCAGAATTCACTTTCAGAAGGCACTGTTCCCAGTGTCCTGGGTTTGGACAGGTGTCATCATTCTCTCCTGCAGTTTGTGTACTCATCACTTAAAGAACAGCATGATCTGACACTAACACAATTTGTATCACCTAATAACAAAACTGCTCTAATCTGGCTAAAGAAGGCCAGTACGTCACAAACACCAGACTGCGTCATTTGGCCTTGTTTTTTCTTAATTTCTACTTCGTCCCTTACTGGACAAAACTGCTGTATTTTCGGATTACCTAAATCTCATCCAGACACCCATTTTGATGAGGGGAAAAAGAAAGCGTGCCACATAGACAAACAGCAATTCAGTCAAGCAAAAATGAGACATTCTTAAGAATTGTGTCGAAAAGAAGTCAAGAAGAAAAAACAAAATATGAATCATGTTTTCAACATCAACTTTGCTAATTTTCAAAGATTTCACAGATAGTTTCCTTTGTTTCTTGACTTTGTAGTTGACAAATATGAGCTGTTCATTGTAACTTTCTTGCAATTCACTTAAAATTATGCCATTTGATAATAGAAAGCTGCTAATATTCTGTGTACTTTTTGTACACTATTACATGTATAATAATAATTATGCAAAAGTGATGAAGTGATGATGAAAATAGTACCGATTGACCTATCATGTCAACTACTCGAGATATCAGCTACAATTTCAAGATAAAATGTTTTTATCATGAATTCCACACGAACAACAAACTCTTAATTCAAGCACATCGGGAAAAATAACAATTAAAACAAATAATCACATTTACCTGATGACTGTCACTTTTACCAGCTCTTTGAACCTCAGCTTAAGTTGAAGAGGACAGTTACGCATCACACTGATCTACACTCATTCTCTCTCTCTCTCTCTCTCTCTATCTCTAAAGCGCATTTGAATCGCCAATCCCTCTTTCACTTGGATTAACAGTTCCCAGCCTTCTGCTGGTTGCTGTGTTTTCTCGTGTGACAATCTTATTTCATCCATCTCGTATGTCAATCAGTTTATCACTTTCCCATATCGCATATAATCTCTTGCATGTTTATCCGCTTTTAATTTGCAATATAATTTCTATTCAGTGACCTCTCTAAATCCGATTAGATTTAATTGTCCTTTGTTCACGGTTGATAATGCATAAAGATTCTGCATGTGTGACTGACATACCGGAAAACTGTCTTCTTTGGTTTATACCATATTTGGATCCTTCTGATGTGAACGTCGTAATATTGGTAAATCACACAAGGCCTTGACATTTGAGTGTTTATTATCGATTTACTATTATGTAAAGCAAACGACGCCCCCATGTGGCGAGATAACAGGTTCTAATCTAAGCGATACCCAGAAAATCTTTTACAAAAATTGTAACAGTCTAGTGAATAATATTACTGTTTCATGTTACAATACTTGTTCCTTGATATATGTTAGGTTTGTATAACTGTTTATCACTGTTCTTTCACTATACAGTTCCCTTTCTTTCACTCAGTAGTATTTTATAACTGTTTAATTTTAATAAGACAGACAAGTCAATTTAGCCCAAAATGTTTATTCATCAAATCCATCAGTTATTTTACAGGACAGTATCTGATCAGTTAAATAATATCATTTTATGTCAAACTTTATCTTAAACTTTGCTTATGTTATGTATTTATAGTATAGATGGGCTGTATGCAGCATGCAGATGATCTCAGGGCATGATTTATTTCTCTCCATCCAGGGTCTCCTTGTCAAACAGGTACTCGGCCATCCTTTTGTTTCCAGCATCCATCTTGGAAAGGTTGGTGATGTGGTCACCAAGCTTCTTGATGGTTTTAACCTGCTCATCCAGGTAGTCAGTCTCCAGAAAGTCACACAGCTGGTGGATAAGAAAACAGAAAAGAATTAAGGAATCTGTTTAAAAGAACACATAACATGATTCCTAAAATTCTAATACTAAAACTCACATGAGGATCTTTCTTCTCAGAGGCAACCTTATGGAGATCCAGCAGAGCCTGGTTGACGTTCTTCTCCAGCTGCAGAGCGCACTGCATAGCAATTAGTCCATTGCCCCATGCATCACGCTCAGGTTTCTGGAGAGGAAGATAAAAAGAGCAGTGAGCATTTCAATCAGGTAAAAGCAAGCTTTGTTTATAGTACTGTCATTGCACCTTAATGTCCTTAAGGATAATGCGTCCACCCCTCTTGTTCTGGAAGGACATTAGTTTCTCGGCATGCTCACGCTCCTCCTCACTGTTCTCCTTAAAGAACTTAGAGAAACCAGGAAGTGCGACATCGTCCCGTTTGAAGTAGTAAGCCTGTTTGGGACAAAATCAAAAGATGAAGATTTAACATTTTGTTTAGTCATTGCCAGATACAGAAGTATGCCCAAGTGTAAACAATTATTCTAACTAATAAGTAATAAGATGTTATGCCTGCATGGGTCACTATTAACTGGATTAAAGATTTAATGGTGACTGTCAGTTTCTAACATTCTGCCTAAGTAAAAACAAATGGTGGGGAACTATTTCTTTAATAAAAACAATCACCAAAAACAGTGTAGCACAGGAATCTTTGTACAAAGAGGTCATCTGTTTTTATTGTCTTTATATGGAACGCATGGGTGATTCTCACAAGATGTCAAACGTGATTTAAAACACTTGTATTAACAAATTTCCTTTATATTCATTTAAAACAATGTATGATATGTTTGAAGGCATTATTTTTAAAACTTTTACTGACAGTTTATTACAATAAAAAAAATTATTTACAAAAAAGGCCTTAAAAAATTCTTAGTAGGCCTACCCATTTAAAACTGTTATCTCATAGCATGTTTTGCTAAAAACAAGCGAAGCCATGATGCCTAAGCACCAATTTGTATTAATCATACATAATATGACATTAATGAATTATATTTGAATAGAATATTATACATGTAGAATTTCTAGTAATGAGGAGGGAAAAAGTCGTGTACACAGCGTGACAAGAGATTATTACGATTTTAACTGGAAAAATATAAAGTAATTTGTTAACTTGTTAGCTATTTATAAATTACTAGTAGGCTAGTCGTGTTTCTTTACATAAAATCAAACTTAATGTAAATATATTTGTGTGTGTTTAAACATTTTTCCTCTCTAAACATTTTAATTTTACTCTGTTTAAATTACAACATAGCTTACTTACACAAATCTGGACGCATATAATTTCAGCAGAAAAAGCAATCAAATACATTAATAATTTTTTTTGTCCAAGGTAGAGAACACAATTATTATGATCATTTTTTGTGTTATCAAACTGTAGCCTAGTTTTATATTTCAAATCTTTACTGCCATGATGTTTCAGGTTTCGTGAGAATCACCCGCATACTGATATATGCTTCCTTAAACTCACTGTAAGTCGCTTCTGAATTTAGGTTTTTGCCAAATGAATGAATGTAAAATCATGCTAGTAAATGTGAAAAATATATACTTGCCATTGAGGTGTAAGTGTATGAAGCGTAAAGCTCCAAGTTCATCATTTTGTTGATCAAATCCTCACAGTCGTGGTCGTAGTTCTGGCGAATCTGAGAATCCATTTCGGCTGATTTTTTTTTTATCAAAACGTTGATAGAAAATAAATAACTTAAATTAGGTTTATTAAGATCGAGGCTTGAAGTTCCGTTCAATCACTGTTGAAGCAAGAACCTCTTCAGGTTATCCCGATGCTGTGAAACAACAGGTGCGCGTTTGTCTTATATACGTCCAACATGAGGCGGCAGTGAACCGAAACCAACCAATCAGAAAAAATGAGCTAAATAATGAAATGACAAGACCGTTTCTAAGACAGTGAAGACAAGATCAAGTTCATGGATCCTTTTTCCATTATTAATGGTATGTTGTATCCAACAGAAAATGTAATAATCCTGAAAGCTCTTTCCATGAAAACCATTCTCCTCTCCTCTCATAATTCCCATAGGACGCAGCGAGCTCTCTAACTTTAAGGTTAATTTAGCTTGAAATGTAATAATGTTCCTGATGTTTTCAAACCTGTAATATTCAAACAGACACCCCCAGGAGGAGCTTTCGGATAGGCTACAGTATCTCAGTATTACAACATATATAGGCTAACAGAAAATATACAAATGTGTATCATTTTATATAAATAATTAAAATATATTAGGCTACTCAGATAGTAGGCTATGTATTTAAAGTTTGCTATAAAAATGATGGTTTATGACAGAAGTAAAGAACGTTTTGGGTATTATTTAAGTATGACCCTACACCTTAAAACTGATGGCATATACAAGTATACATTTCAAAAGGTTTAGAGGAAGCCTTTGAACAGCAAATATCATTTGCCAACTCTACAACAACATGTTTTTCAGGTACATGCTAGGTATAGTGAGCTCTGTTTTCCATTGGGTATGCCTTTGGATTCAAAGGTAAGCAGTCAGGTGACAATGACTAAGCATTTTTGTCATCGCGCATGAAACCTCATGTGTCAGGTACAACATGTGCTGCCGTAAGAGCTAACATTAAGCTGTGTCTCTGTGACTGAGCATTTTCTCTTTTGCCTCTCATCATGGAAAATGGACGTATGTTTGTAACATCATCAACTCAAAGAGTTACCAATATATTAAATCATCTCTTTATATTAGTCTGATTAGTCTGCATGCACAAGTTTTCTATTTTAAAAGACAGAAGAAAATCATGTGTTATGGATGTGACAAAAAAGGTTCACTGTAAAAAAAAGAAATGTAATAATACCAAAAGGAGACCACAAAATAATTATTTAAATTTTTATGTTCCCATTTATGTTAAATTAACCTTTTATGGACATGACAATTTAGTTACCCTAACTATGGAAAACTATGCTTGACATTTGCATGGAATTGCTCAGTTATTAAAACATATTCCATATTCATATAAATAATGTATACATTAGTTATATATATCTCCACTTTAGAGAAATTATACTTTCTAATGTGGGTCATTGAATGCTTGCTGAAGAAAAATCTCTCACTCTAGCTCAACAGTCCTCTTCATGTTGGATAAAATAGGGGAAAGAGTATATCAGTGAGTGTACAGTACATTAGTTGTACATTAGGGGTATAAACGAGTGACTAAATGTTCACTCAGAATGCAGACACCCCATATAGGCTAGAGCACTGTAGGAAATAGAGTTTAGACTCACTTTTTTATTTTAGAAAAAAGTCATGGTTTTAATCTATTACTTTTTTAATAAAGCAATATGTACTCCTGTAACCTGCTCAGTATCACAATTTATGTATACTAAATACACAAAAAGAAAAACGTATGCAACCTGTACTGAAGGCTTGACTCATGACTTTTGTTAAATTGTTATACTGTATTAAATATACTATATTGCTGTACACTTGAAAAGAAACTCCAATTCATGTCATCTTAGAGAGCACAACTGCCCTGCTCTGGTTAATATTAAGCATCATTCAAGCATCATTAGGTGCATATTTTTTTCATCCCTGCTTTGTATTTTTTCATGTTTCATTGTTAGCGACTGACTGCCTCAGTTCCTGTTTGCTTTCATTGTATGGCAAAAAAAGATGAATGAAAGTGAATGGGGCTGTGTACACCAAGGCGTTTATGCTTTATGTTTCCGTTAAAAACAACAACAAAAAAACACTCCGCACACCGGTTTTTAACATGTTCTTTCATTTTCCACAGACAAAACACATGGGAGATTGGGGTCATAAGAATGATGAATGAGAAGCAAGTTGTGTTCATCCCAAAAATAGCATATGCCAACAACCTTGTAGTTTTCCAGTATTCTGTGTAATGTCAAACCATTTTAGAAAAGTGGATTGGTAATATTTGTAATTTTTCAGAGAACAAGACTGTTTATATTACTTTAAAGCTGAAGCATATTTATACCATTTGATGTCCATTTTTGCCAAATAATTTCTCGCAATGCTGTAATCCAGGGTTGCATAAGAACAAATATCTTGTGTGTGTCATTGCAGTTACTCAGTACTGATATTTTGTGTTGAGGACTAGTATATTTTCAATCATAATTTTGTCAAATAATTTCGCAGGCCAGTCCAGTTCATACATTAAAAACTGATCATTGCTAATCAAAGTTTATAATCTTGTCACATTTCCTCTCTAATTTTTCTTCTGTTGGTTGAATAAAATGTAAATACAATCCCAAAGCGAAAATAAAAAGACAAGTTAAGCCAGCTTAAAATGTTTATTCATCAAATATGCTTACAGTAAATTCATCAGGAAATATTGGATGAGTTAGAGATGCATCATTTTATGAGTGACATGAAACTTGATGTTAACCTCTCAAACATTGCTTGATGATTTAAGAATATAGATAAAGCTTTGCAGCATTGAGAGCTCAGGGCATGATTTAGCTCTGTCCATCCAGGGTGTGCTTGTCAAACAGGTACTCGGCCATCCTGTTGTTTCCAGCATCCATCTTGGAAAGGTTGGTGATGTGGTCGCCAAGCTTCTTGATGGCCTCAACCTGCTCATTCAGATAGTGAGTCTCCAGGAAGTCACACAGCTGTTGGATGAGAAAAAAGCATTAAAAATAGAAGACAGACCCCTAAATACTAAACAAATCATGCTGAACACTGTATATTATCTTGCTTTTTCAGAGAGGAGTCTAAACATGTCTGGAAAAAATAAGCGAGAACTCACATGAGGGTCTTTCCTCTCAGAGGCGGCTTTATGGAGATCCAGCAGAGCCTGGTTGACGTTCTTCTCCAGCTGCAGAGCGCACTGCATAGCAACCAGACCATTATCCCATACATCACGCTCAGGTTTCTGGAGAGGAAGATAAACGTAACATCAGGTCAGAGATCATTTCATTACAACAAGCCAAAAGCTTTGCTTACAGCATAGTCCAACATTTAAGATCAAACAATATATAAGCACCCTGATGTCCTGAAGGAGAATGCGTCCACCCCTCTTGTTCTGAAACTCCAAGAATTTTTCGGCATGCTCGCGCTCCTCCTCACTGTTCTCCTTGAAGAACTTGGCAAAACCAGGAAGGGCGACATCATCTCGTTTGAAGTAATGAGCCTGTTGAAAACAAAATCAAAAGATGAATAAACATCTACTTTGATTCCAAACACACAGTGAAGTGAAGCAGTTTGCACATGCATTTATGAAAACTGAGAAAAATAATTATACAAAGAGAGACGGATGTCATAAATACATTAAAAGAAAGAGCTACTTACCATTGAGGTGTAAGTGTATGAAGCGTAAAGCTCCAAATTCACCATCTTGTTGATCAAAGCCTCGCAGTCGCGGTCATAGTTCTGGCGAATCTGAGAATCCATTTCAGCTGATTTTCTGTGTGTTTTATTAGCAAAACGGTAAACAATAAATATGAATTGCAGCGTTCTCAAAAGTTCCGTTCAATCACTGTTGAAGCAAGAACCTCTTCAGAAGATGTGAAATGACAGGTGTGTGTTTGTCTTATATACACTCACAGCTTCACTCATGACTGTTGAAAAGAGCTCAGCCAATGAAAAACATGAACCAAATGAGGAAGTGACAACACAGTCCACTGTATAAAACCAAAGCAAGATCAAGTTTCAAGGATGACTCTGTTTTCCTTGTTCATTATTAATAGTAAAGCGATTTCAGTGGGAACTGTTCTATCATCATGATTTATCTTTAGGATCCCAAAGTGTTTCACATTTTACACCAAAATCCAACCAAACTTTGTTAAGTATTGTTAATGTATCATCAAAACTCAAAATCCAACACTAATGTGCACTGAATATTACAACATTATAACTAATATAATACTGTAAACTCTCAAGTGTTTATAGTTAACATTGCACCAGTGATGAAGTGAAACTATTGTTTTGAGTTTTGTAGAATATCAGTTCTTCATAGATTCACTGTTGTCACCTTTCATGTCATGTCACAAAATCTGCCATTTCAGCAAAGACAAAAGATTTGGTAACATTATGTCAAATATCACAATAGGTTACATTTAAATAGATCACATGCATTCTGACTCGTCCTTTTAACTTTTTCTTTCTCATATTTATGACTTACAATATTACATTTGTGTCACTTCATGATCAAATTGATTGAATAATAATCATTAAGTTCACAATGACAAAGCATGTTTATACACACACTGTGGTTGTCAGCAGTAAATGTACATCACCTGATCTTGTACTGTGACTCAGCATTTTTTCGTTGTCCTATTACACAATGTGTGTACGTTTGTAACTCGATCAGCTCAATAAGGTCCAGGTGTGCAACTATCTTTTGAAACACATAAAACCTGCACTTATTTTGTTTACAAAACATTAGCGTAGACATTAACATAACAAGACTGACAATTTTACACATGTGCCCTTCATAATGTTAAAGACATTTTTGTAATTAATTTATGCATTTGGCCGACATTTTTATCCAAAGCGACTTACATTTTATTTTACATTATACATTTGTTTCTGAGTATGTGCAATCTCTGGGTTCAAACCCATGGCTTTGTCATTGTTAGCGCCATGCTCTAACCACTGAGCTACACGAAAGCCGCAATTCATTTGCATTCATCAAAGAAATGAAAAGCAAAGCAAATGCATTTGGAAGTGTAGAACATTTTAGCTTCTGAAACTTAAATGAGCTTGCCTGCTATAATGCTGTGTAAAAATAATGCTTTTTTTACAAGCCAAAGGAAATTATGTGTTTTTTTTTCATTTTATTAAATGATTTACATAATGCTAAATTGGTCATGTTGTAAAGCACTGGGAGACTACAGACAATTAACAGGTAAAAGCTTGTATAGCATTGCCACTTACTAGATCATCTCAGTCTAGTGTTTAATGTTGAGGAGAATTCTAGCCTAGAAGTCTTATAGAGGGACTGGTCTAGGAAGGATGCATCCTCCTCACAGAGAAACCCCAAATATTGTGGGTGATTGGAGGTCGCAAAGGCTGAATAAAGGATGCAAAATGAAGGGTGCTTCTGAATAATGCTTCCTTGTTTCCTCTGTCCTCCATCCTCCAGCCCATCACCCAGAAACGGATCAAGTTCAGCCATATGTTTCTTCTCTAACTGCACCAAGGAGGTATATCAAAATGTTTCTTCACGAAAAACTAAACACATTATTCTGTTATATTTGGGGCTAAATGAAAACATTTTGGCCAATTTATGTTTTTAAAAGTTTGTCAGGGAGCCTCAAAAATCTGTTTTTGTGGTTTGGATAATACTGTCCAAATTTGTCTTTGTACCATATGGGGCAAGGGGCTGGGGTTTGTGCAGTTAAACAGATCTGTTTTTGTTTGTTGATACCTTTAAGAGCTGATAAGAATCACCAGTTTCAATATTTGTAGTATCAAATCTTTGAAAATGTTTGAGGTTTTAGTGGAGTCAAATACACTTGCACAAAACGGTATATTCTTTTCAGAGTTATTATTGAAATAACTGGTTTACATTAATGTTGGACAAAAAGCAGTAGCCTACATTTTCATCCATTATTTGTAGCAGGCCAACCTGTTGTGTCAGGCACAAAGAACTTCAGGGGAAAACTCTTCAAAATAACATACAAAAATTTATTCTTAATTCCCCCTGTATCAGTCATGAAGGGTTAACAACATTCTTACATTTTCAGATTTAACATCCCAAATGTTTAAGTATATGAAAAGAATGCTTTTTGTTTCCAGTAATCAAAGACTGTAGTACTTTTAAATAAAGAGAAATGACAAACCAGTTCAGCCAAAATGTTTATTCAAATTCAATGTTTCAGGATGTGTGTACATTAAACAAGAATGCATTGCTTGACAAAGTAAGAGCAAAACTGCATCTTTCTGTGACATTGAGCTTTAAACCTTGCAATCGATCAAACTTTAAAATGCTGCATAAATCTAAATGATAAGTGCTTCTTGATGTTTGAATATAGTCTAGATGACAATTTGCAGCATGCAGATGATCTGAGGGCATGATTTAGCTCTGTCCATCCAGGGTGTGCTTGTCAAACAGGTACTCGGCCATCCTGTTGTTTCCAGCATCCATCTTGGAAAGGTTGGTGATGTGGTCGCCAAGCTTCTTGATGGCCTCAACCTGCTCATTCAGATAGTGAGTCTCCAGGAAGTCACACAGCTGTTGGATGAGAAAAAAACATTAAAAATAGAAGACAGACCCCTAAGTACTAAACAAATCATGCTGAACACTCTATATTATCTTGCTTTTTCAGAGAGGAGTCTAAACATGTCTGGAAAAAATAAGCGAGAACTCACATGAGGATCTTTCCTCTCAGAGGCGGCTTTATGGAGATCCAGCAGAGCCTGGTTGACGTTCTTCTCCAGCTGCAGAGCGCACTGCATAGCAACCAGACCATTATCCCATACATCACGCTCAGGTTTCTGGAGAGGAAGATAAACGTAACATCAGGTCAGAGATCATTTCATTACAACAAGCCAAAAGCTTTGCTTACAGCATAGTCCAACATTTAAGATCAAACACTATATAAGCACCCTGATGTCCTGAAGGAGAATGCGTCCACCCCTCTTGTTCTGAAACTCCAAGAATTTTTCGGCATGCTCGCGCTCCTCCTCACTGTTCTCCTTGAAGAACTTGGCAAAACCAGAAAGGGCGACATCATCTCGTTTGAAGTAATGAGCCTGTTGAAAACAAAATCAAAAGATGAATAAACATCTACTTTGATTCCAAACACACAGTGAAGTGAAGCAGTTTGCACATGCATTTATGAAGACTGAGAAAAAGAATTATACAAAGAGAGACGGATGTCATAAATACATTAAAAGAAAGAGCTACTTACCATTGAGGTGTAAGTGTATGAAGCGTAAAGCTCCAAATTCACCATCTTGTTGATCAAAGCCTCGCAGTCGCGGTCATAGTTCTGGCGAATCTGAGAATCCATTTCAGCTGATTTTTGTGTGTGTTTTATTATCAAAATGATAAAAAATAAATATGAATTGCAGCGTTCTCAAAAGTTCCGTTCAATCACTGTTGAAGCAAGAACCTCTTCAGAAGATGTGAAATGACAGGTGTGTGTTTGTCTTATATACGCTCACAGCATGACTCATGACTGTTGAAAAGAGCTCAGCCAATGAAAAACATGAACCAAACGAGGAAGTGACAACACAGTCCACTGTGTAAAGCCAAAGCAAGATCAAGTTTCATGGATGGCTCTGTTTTCCTTGTTCATTATTAATAGTAAAGCGATTCCAGGGGGAACTGTTCTATCATCATGATTTATCTTTGGGATCTCAAAGTGTTTCACATTTTACACCAAAATCCAACCAAACTTTGTTAAGTATTGTTAATGTATCATCAAAACTCAAAATCCAACACTAATGTGCACTGAATATTACAACATTATAACTAATATAATACTGCAAACTCTCAAGTGTTTATAGTTAACATTGCACCAGTGATGAAGTGAAACTATTGTTTTGAGTTTTGTAGAATATCAGTTCTTCATAGATTCACTGTTGTCACCTTTCATGTCATGTCACAAAATCTGCCATTTCAGCAAAGACAAAAGATTTGGTAACATTATGTCAAATATCACAATAGGTTACATTTAAATAGATCACATGCATTCTGACTGTCCTTTAACTTTTACTTTTTCATATTTATGACTTACAATATTACATTTGTGTCACTTCATGATCAAATTGATTGAATAATAATCATTAAGTTCACAATGACAAAGCATGTTTATACACACACTGTGGTTGTCAGCAGTAAATGTACATCACCTGATCTTGTACTGTGACTCAGCATTTTTTCGTCGTCCTATTACACAATGTGTGTACGTTTGTAACTCGATCAGCTCAATAAGGTCCAGGTGTGCAACCATCTTTTTCACTTAAATAACTTTCTCTTGAAACACATAAAACCTGCACTTATTTTGTTTACAAAACATTAGCGTAGACATTCACATAACAAGACTGACAATTTTACACATGTGCCCTTCATAATGTTAAAGACATTTTTGTAATTAATTTATGCATTTGGCCGACATTTTTATCCAAAGCGACTTACATTTGATTTTACATTATACATTTGTTTCTGAGTATGTGCAATCTCTGGGTTCAAACCCATGGCTTTGTCATTGTTAGCGCCATGCTCTAACCACTGAGCTACACGAAAGCCGCAATTCATTTGCATTCATCAAAGAAATGAAAAGCAAAGCAAATGCATTTGGAAGTGTAGAACATTTTAGCTTCTGAAACTTAAATGAGCTTGCCTGCTATAATGCTGTGTAAAAATAATGTTTTTTTTACAAGATGAAGGAATTTATGTGTGTTTTTTTGCCTGCTATTTCAGTTTAGGTTCTATTATAGACTATATATTACCTATATTATCCTCATACCTAGATTATTTATATTTGTATTTTGTTTAAATTGTTTAGTATTTTATATAGTTGAACTATCTTTGGAGCTGATCTGACCTGCATTTCACTACTGGTTGTATATCCTCTATATAACTGTGTATGTGACAAATAAAAATTCTTGAATCTTGAATCTTTTTTCATTTTATTAAATTATTTACATAATGCTAAATTGGTCATGTTGTAAAGCACTGGGAGACTACAGACAATTAACAGGTAAAAGCTTGTATAGCATTGCCACTTACTAGATCATCTCAGTCTAGTGTTTAATGTTGAGGAGATTTCTAGCCTAGAAGTCTTATAGAGGGACTGGTCTAGGAAGGATGCATCCTCCTCACAGAGAAACCCCAAATATTGTGGGTGACTGGAGGTCGCAAAGGCCGAATAAAGGATCAAATGAAGGGTGCTTCTGAATAATGCTTCCTTGTTTCCTCTCTCCTCCATCCTCCAGCCCATCACCCAGAAACAGATCAAGTTCAGCCATATGTTTCTTCTCTAATTGCACCAAGAAGGTATATCAAAATGTTTCTTCACGAAAAAGTAAACACATTAATCTGTTGTATTTGGGGATAAATGAAAATATTTTGACCATTTCATTGATTTATGTTTTTAAAAGTTTGTCAGGGAGCCTCAAAAATCTGTTTTTGTGGTTTGGGTAATACTGTCCAAATTTGTCTTTGTACCATATGGGGCATGGGGCTGGGGTTTGTGCAGTTAAACAGATCTGTTTTTGTTTGTTGATACCTTTAAGAGCTGATAAGAATCACCAGTTTCAATATTTGTAGTATCAAATCTTTGAAAATGTTTGAGGTTTTAGTGGAGTCAAATACACTTGCACAAAACGGTATAGTCTTTTCAGAGTTATTATTGAAATAACTGGTTTACATTAATGTTGGACAAAAAGCAGTAGCCTACATTTTCATCCATTATTTGTAGCAGGCCAACCTGTTGTGTCAGGCACAAAGAACTTCAGGGGAAAACTCTTCAAAATAACATACAAAAATGTATTCTTAATTCCCCCTGTATCAGTCATGAAGGGTTAACAACATTCTTACATTTTCAGATTTCAAATGTTTAAGTATATGAAAAGAATGCTTTTTGTTTCCAGTAATCAAAGACTGTAGTACTTTTAAATAAAGAGAAATGACAAACTAGTTCAGCCAAAATGTTTATTCAAATTCAATGTTTCAGGATGTGTGTACATTAAACAAGAATGCATTGCTTGACAAAGTAAAAGCAAAACTGCATCTTTCTGTGACATTGAGCTTTAAACCTTTCAATCTATCAAACTTTAAAATGCTGCATAAATCTAAATGATAAGTGCTTCTTGATGTTTGAATATAGTCTAGATGACAATTTGCAGCATGCAGATGATCTGAGGGCATGATTTAGCTCTGTCCATCCAGGGTGTGCTTGTCAAACAGGTACTCGGCCATCCTGTTGTTTCCAGCATCCATCTTGGAAAGGTTGGTGATGTGGTCGCCAAGCTTCTTGATGGCCTCAACCTGCTCATTCAGGTAGTGAGTCTCCAGGAAGTCACACAGCTGTTGGATGAGAAAAAAACATTAAAAATAGAAGACAGACCCCTAAGTACTAAACAAATCATGCTGAACACTGTATATTATCTTGCTTTTTCAGAGAGGAGTCTAAACATGTCTGGAAAAAATAAGCGAGAACTCACATGAGGATCTTTCCTCTCAGAGGCGGCTTTATGGAGATCCAGCAGAGCCTGGTTGACGTTCTTCTCCAGCTGCAGAGCGCACTGCATAGCAACCAGACCATTATCCCATACATCACGCTCAGGTTTCTGGAGAGGAAGATAAACGTAACATCAGGTCAGAGATCATTTCATTACAACAAGCCAAAAGCTTTGCTTACAGCATAGTCCAACATTTAAGATCAAACACTATATAAGCACCCTGATGTCCTGAAGGACAATGCGTCCACCCCTCTTGTTCTGAAACTCCAAGAATTTTTCGGCATGCTCGCGCTCCTCCTCACTGTTCTCCTTGAAGAACTTGGCAAAACCAGAAAGGGCGACATCATCTCGTTTGAAGTAATGAGCCTGTTGAAAACAAAATCAAAAGATGAATAAACATCTACTTTGATTCCAAACACACAGTGAAGTGAAGCAGTTTGCACATGCATTTATGAAGACTGAGAAAAAGAATTATACAAAGAGAGACGGATGTCATAAATACATTAAAAGAAAGAGCTACTTACCATTGAGGTGTAAGTGTATGAAGCGTAAAGCTCCAAATTCACCATCTTGTTGATCAAAGCCTCGCAGTCGCGGTCATAGTTCTGGCGAATCTGAGAATCCATTTCAGCTGATTTTTGTGTGTGTTTTATTATCAAAATGATAAAAAATAAATATGAATTGCAGCGTTCTCAAAAGTTCCGTTCAATCACTGTTGAAGCAAGAACCTCTTCAGAAGATGTGAAATGACAGGTGTGTGTTTGTCTTATATACGCTCACAGCATGACTCATGACTGTTGAAAAGAGCTCAGCCAATGAAAAACATGAACCAAACGAGGAAGTGACAACACAGTCCACTGTGTAAAGCCAAAGCAAGATCAAGTTTCATGGATGGCTCTGTTTTCCTTGTTCATTATTAATAGTAAAGTGATTCCAGGGGGAACTGTTCTATCATCATGATTTATCTTTGGGATCTCAAAGTGTTTCACATTTTACATCATAAGCAGAAATCAACACTAATGTGCACTGAATCTCACAACATTATCTAAATAGCTAATATAATACTGTGAACTGTTAAATGTTATAGTTATCATTGCACCAATGATGAAGTAAAATAATTGTTTTGCATTTGTATATCATTGGATCTTAATCCATTCACAATGTATTCTGACTTCTCCTGTGATTTTTACTTTTTCATTTTTAGGAATTTCCATGAATGGAAAACTGCTTATAAAAGGTAAATAGTTTCATGCAAGGTATATCAAAATATTAAATTTGTGTCACTTCACAATTGGATTGATTGAATAATAATAATTAAGTTCACAATGACTAAGCATGTTTATATCATTATACAACCATTGTGGTTGTCAGCAGGTAAATGTAAATGTACATCCTCTTATACTGTGACTCAGCATTTTCTCATTTTACTGTATGTCCCATAATGAAATATGTGTATGTTTTAACTCGATCAGAGCAAAAGGCTTTCCCTTATTTTCCTTTCTATTGAAACGTCTATATCTTGCACTTATTTAGTTTACAAAACATTGCACACACATATCAGCAAGACTGTAACAATTGTACATGTGCCCTCCATAATGTTTTAGACATTTCTTCATAATTAATTTTATCATCAAAAAAATGAACGCGCAAAGGAATTTAGAAGTGTATGGAAACATCTTAGCTTTAGACTCAAAGAAACAATTGTTGCAGCATCACAGAGCAAAACAACAGGTGCTTCTCAATAGGGAGGATAGGTTTCTAGACTACACTGCTCATCAAATGTTCTGATGAGCAGTATGCTTCTGTATGCTTCTGCATACTTACAATGAATACGTCCTCACTCCTTCATCCTCCAACTCATCATCCAGACACGGATCAAGTTCAATCATAACTGAATGCTCTAAAGGCACTGTGAGGTGGTGAAGAATGAGGATTGAGGACGCTTTCAAAGGAAACATGAGTAAGAATATACAGTAACATCATATCCTCTCATCCTGTGTGCACTTTAACTACTACAGTGAATTGTTTAAATAGCCATATAGTCAGCATATAAGTGTCAGAGCTGGGAGTGGAACATGGAAGAAGATAAAAAATGAGAGACAAAGGAACTGATGAAGCCAATATGAGAATATGAGAATTCAATTTGTTGTTAGGCAAAGAAGGACATGTACACACCAGAACCAATTGTACCACTTTAAACAAGAGTTTAAGAACACAATGAAGCTCTACAGACATTTTTGACAATGTGATACCTTCGAATAGAGCTAAAGACCTTTCAGATAAATATCATAATCCCCATCCCCACAAAAAATGAAACACTGACTTAAACATGTTTTATTTAGGGTTACTGTAAATGAAAGTATTCTGACCTTTAGCAGACCATTACATTGATTAATTGTTTTTAAGAGCTTATCAGGATGCCTCAAAAATCTGTTTCTGTGGTTTGGGTAATGCTGTCCACATTAGTCTTTGTATCATGTGGGGTGTGGGGGTAAACAGATCTATTTTTTGTTCTGACAAGTCAATAGTTTTAAGCAATTCACAGCGCACTGTTTTTACCTGTGCCAAAGGATGAGGTTAAAAGTTACCAGTCTGTTTCTGACCATTTAGATAGAAGATTTAACAATGTGTTAAGTTATATAATATTAATATAAACGTTTGAGGGTTTAGTGGAGTATACATTTGTGCACAACTGTATAATCTTTGTTTTCAGTTATGCTAAAAACTGCTTCATATTATGGACAAAGGCAGCATTGCTTCAAATCTAGACATTAACATACTTCGTTGTAATTCCCCCACATTAGTCATATGTAATATTTAACATAATTAAACGTTTTATGTATATGTAAAGAATGCTTTGTTTCCAGTAAACAAAAATTGTAATTATTTGAGAAAAAAGAGAAATGACAAGTTAATCCAGCTAAAAATGTTTATTCATACTCAGTGTGTTGAAATAAATGTACATTCAACAAGAATGTATGGCTTCACAATCACAAGAT
This sequence comes from Oreonectes daqikongensis, assembly GCA_026939265.1. NCBI lineage: Eukaryota > Metazoa > Chordata > Actinopteri > Cypriniformes > Nemacheilidae > Oreonectes > Oreonectes daqikongensis. Next base: position 7,408,336 of record JAOTQM010000013.1, read on the forward strand.
GACAAATTAAGAGCATTTATGTTATAAATATGAGCTTTTGTTAAGCTTGCTTTGAAATTCTGCATTTCTGTGTGAGAAGCACTTTTAGATTTTAGAGTATAGATGACAATTTGCAGCATGCAGATGATCTGAGGGCATGATTTAGCTCTGTCCATCCAGGGTGTGCTTGTCAAACAGGTACTCGGCCATCCTGTTGTTTCCAGCATCCATCTTGGAAAGGTTGGTGATGTGGTCACCAAGCTTCTTGATGGCCTCAACCTGCTCATTCAGATAGTGAGTCTCCAGGAAGTCACACAGCTGTTGGAAAAGAAAATATATTTGGTTTAAAATTCCATTAAATGACTGAAATGTCAATCAACTATCAACTGACATCCCCAGCATTGGGAGAGGTCATTAAAGATCTGAATAGAGATTGTGAGAACTCACATGAGGATCACCCTTCTCAGAGGCGACTTTATGGAGATCCAGCAGAGCCTGGTTGACGTTCTTCTCCAGCTGCAGAGCGCACTGCATAGCAACCAGACCATTATCCCACTCATCACGCTCAGGTTTCTGGAAAGAGAGACCAACGCATCAGTAAACACAGTACTTCATTTACAACAACAGGTACTCGATTTGCATTATTCTTAAGTTTATTATCAAAATGTTCGTTTAACATATGCTTACCTTCAAGTCTTGCAGGACAATGCGTCCACCCCTCTTGTTCTGAAACTCCAAGAATTTATCTGCATGCTCGCGCTCCTCCTCACTGTTCTCCTTGAAGAACTTGGCAAAACCAGGAAGGGCGACATCATCTCGTTTGAAGTAATGAGCCTGTTGAAAACAAAATCAAAAGATGAGAACACGACTTAACACGTTCAACACACACGGTCTTTTATGCCACATTCGTGACGTAGTGAAAAATCCAAGCGTAAACAATGACTCCGCCAGAAAAGGTTGGACCGGTTTGCAAACAATGAAGTAGATAAAAGATTCGTGCTCAAACAAAAAATGTCAAAGTATACAATTAGAATATAAAACAATAAGATACTTACCATTGAGGTGTAAGTGTATGAAGCGTAAAGCTCCAAATTCACCATCTTGTTGATCAAAGCCTCGCAGTCGCGGTCATAGTTCTGGCGAATCTGAGAATCCATTTCAGCTGATTTTTATCGTTTAATTATCAAAACTTTGGTAAAAAAATATAAATATGAAACGTGTCGTTCGCAAAAAGAAATTCGTCGAGATCTCGAAGTTCCGTTCAATCACTGTTGAAGCAAGAACCTCTTTCTGTCTTCCCGAAGATGTGAAATGGAGGGTGCGCGTCCGTGTTATATATGCGCACGGCGTGTCACGTTAGCGGAGAGATCAGCCAATCAAAAACCGAATGAGGAAATGACAAGTCAGCTAAGGGTTGCGTGTCAACAAAGAAGAGATCCATTTATTTCATACAATCAAACAATAAGATTTATCGTTAGCTTTTTCTAGAATGTTCAAATTATATAACATTATTATTATTTTCAGACATTTCAATTCCAAGTGAATATTTTTGCTCAGCATTTACCCGAGATTATAGTGCGTGTATAACAAAAATAGTAATTCATTGTCAAGACGAATATCATGGGGCAGTACTGTAAAACGTAGTTAATATACAGTATATGGAACTCCGCTTCGTACGGAGGACAAAAGTGATAAGTCAGATGACAATGAGTTAGCATTTTTGAACCGGAAAATGCATTCAAAACCTCACCCTGTCAGCAACGTGGAATCACATGACGTGATACTGTATTGCTGTGTCACTGTGACTCAGCAGCATTACCAAGTTAGTAAAGCAAGCAAGGAAGGGTGTGAAATCAATTTTGTATAGTAGACTATAGTATCTATCTATCTATCTATCTATCTATCTATCTATCTATCTATCACTATAATGTTGCAGTAATACAAAGAAAATACCATACGCATAACCTCCAGCTTTAAATGTCTGACAGGATGGTTATTACAGAAAATAAAATCACAATTATTTTAAATATATTATTTATATTTAATAATAGACCATTAAAATATCTGCTATGTGTAATAACAGTTATAAAACCCAATATATTTTTATATTAGAAAAAGTTAGACCTGTTTAATAACTTTTTTGTTGAGTCTGTCATGGTAACAAATAAAAGAATCCTTCTTACACTGTACATGTGTTCATGTCCTTTAATGTCCTTATTTATTGTCTACAGGGTTATTGGCCTTGGGCAAAACCTGGACAGAATCTACAAACCTTTCACTCTCCTTGAGTAATTAAATACTTTATCATAAGTGCTTTTATGCCGTGGGGACCCATACACTCGTCCAGACAACAGCCTTCCTCCAAAGCTCTTCTTGAAGAGAGGGATTTGAGCTGGTCCAGTCTCTGCGTCCTTTCTCTTCATCCTCACATTCACAGTGTAGCCACAGGCGTTTAAGAGGACAGGCACAGGAGTATTGGAGGAACTGACAGCCCTGACCAAGAGAAGTGAAAGAATCTGTGAAATCGTGTTCATATCAATGCTGACAGAGCGGAATTTCCTTGTCCATGTCAGCAAAATGACCTGTACGCTTATAAAGTTGCACAGGAAAGGAACATAATAATGTGTGTCTGTCTAACAAAGTACACTGTAACTCCATCCGCCTTTTCTAAAAGATTGATAACATCAACATCAGTGAAAATTCAAAGAACTAGTTTAAACTAGTAATTTGCATTAATGGAGCGCTCAATAACAATAACAAATGTCTAAATTATGTTGGTCAATATGGATGTTAGGTTACTGATATATGACTGAAGTCTTTATCCTGCATAAGTGGACATGATTTTAAGTTCCTTAAGTTCTTTACATTAAAAGAAAATGTACCTTTGTGGTGCAAGATCATTTTATTGCCATAATAACATCTACACTACTGCAGTTTTAAAAAAAAACAATCCCTCACCTCTTTACTTCCCCAATACCAAATGCTTTGAATGACACTGTGGTTGGCAAGTGCCTTGGTCAGCTGATCCCTGTCCCCGGGTATTATACTGACCAGACCTCCTGGGAGATCAGAGGCCTGCAGGACCTGTTAAAAACAATAAATTAAAATAGAAATCAATTGGTAAAAACAAAGAATCTTATGGAGGACATCATTTTAGAACATTCAAATACATAATGTACATGCAATATACAAGGATTTAAATTACCAAACCTGAATAAATTCAAGAGCTGGAAGAGGGTATTTTTCACTCGGCACCAAGACAACAGCATTGCCCATGGCAACAGCTGCCCCCAGCAAGGAAACCAAAGATAGGATCGGTTTGGAGCTGGGAAGAATCACACCCACCACTCCTAAGGCCTCAGGGGTTGACATGGCAGAACCAGACTGAGGCAGGAACTATAAAGAGATCATGTGAAATAAATTCTCAGGTCAGGTTAATCAATCATGCAAACACTGAAACACCATTTATTAAAATCAGTAAGGTCTTACTGGAATTCCACCCAGCTCCTTATCACAGCGTGCAGCCCAATCAGAAAGCCTGGAGATGCTAAGCTCCACCTCTTTATCCGCCTCTTCCAATGAGACGCCAGTTTGAGTCTGGATTGATGCAGCGATGTCACGTCTCTTCTTTTCCAGAATGTCAGCAAGTGAGTAAAGGGACTGAGAGCGTGTAGCAGGACTCTTCTTCATCCACCTGCATAACAGGTGAGAAGCAACAGTACACAACAGTCAGGAAGTGCACTGTGAATCAGGGTTATGGTAGGGTTGACCCGCCGGTATTTTCAGTCTTAAAGGAATTTTCCATAATAAGCTTACCCTGGCTGGACCTTAATGGCGGCCTCTACCGCATTACGGACATCTTTTCGGTTTCCATCTGGGCAGTGAGCCAGCACAGTGCCCTCAGGGCCCAACACCGCCCTGGTGCAGCCGGAGTCAGCTTTATGCAGTTGACCACCCACTAACTGCGAGTAAAACCGAGGTACACTGTAAAAGAGTAAACAAGTCACCCAATTAACCTCTAAAACACTGTCTGTACACAAGACATGGCTGATAAAACCCACCTGGAAGGATCAAATCCTTCAGGTATTAGGAATTTAGAAGCTGCACAGCCAAACTCATCATAGTTCATAGGGGTGGGAGTGGAGCGTGGGAAGGAGGGGAACAGAGATGGGCAGAGGAACTGATACAGGCCCTAAAGAGGAACAGAAATCAGTCAGACATGAGACACTTACCAAACCATTCAACCAATCAGAAAACAGTTTAGAAATCCAAAGGACAAAAACAAATGTGACCCTGGATCACAAAACAATTTCTGGTAATAGCCAAAAATACATTGTATGGGTGAAAATTATCAATTTTTCTTTTATGCCAAAAATCATTAGGATATTAAGTAACGATCATATTCCTACTGTAAATATATCAAAACCTAGATTTTTTTACCTCTCTGCCCCCATCAGTGCAGTTTCCACTCTCTCTCCGTCCACACAGAGACAGTGCAGGATCCATTACAGGATGGCAGTTCAACCATACAGAACCTACAGACAGACTGTGGATACAGAACAAGAGCGTGATAGCAATATAGCTGAAAAAGATCAAGATCAAAATGACACGTACAAGACATGTACCTTTTTGCAGACTCCAATGCCAAAGCCAAGTCTTCAGTCCAGATAGAGGCAGCAAGACCATGAATGCTGTGGTTTCCTTTGCACAATCATACATCACAATGGAAAATACATTTACAGAGGATTTTAAATGTCCACACTTAAATTTAAGTTTGTAAATATTGCACATTAGCTTAAATAAATGAGTTGTTTTCTATGTGTTTAGCCTTACCAAGAGTGACTCCTTCAGCAGAGCTCCTGAAGGATATGATGGGCAGCACAGGTCCTGGAGGAGGTGAAATCACAGAGTCACAGGAGGGAGCCAGACCACACAGTACAGTTGGGGGGTAGAGACCACCAGCAGCAGGAGGAGGGCATGACTGAATCACCTACAATATAAAAGCAAAAACAAAGTATTAGTGCTGGAATAGTCAATGCAGTAAGACCACAAACTTTCACAAATGAAAAATCTACTCACTGTTGCCCCCTGCTGCTGGGCTCCCTGAACTGCTGTATCTATAAGGTTTCTGTCCATGTCAGAGGCAAGGGGAACACACTTCATTGCAGTCATTCGTAACCTCAACCTGGTTACAACGCTGTCACACACTGATTCCTGTACATACAGCATCCACTGACACTGGAGAAAGGAAAAGAGAGAATTATTATCAAATGATCTGGTCTACAAAAACACAAATCTCGACTGCAGTTGTTTTCTGTGGACCACCACAGCACTCCAGTGGACTCTGGAAGTACTACAGGAGAATTTTAACATTTCTATACAAGAACATTTCCATTGTTATAGCAATTTAGAAACAGGTTGAGGTTGGAACCTCTGTTTTTCTATAACATTCCCTTACATCTTTCTTCATTTTGAAGGCCATCTCGATCACTCCATCCACAGCACTGTCCAAGTCTGCAGAATCAAAGATGATAAAAGGGCACACAGAGCTGGTTGAGAAAGAGAAAGTCATGGGAAGTCCGCAGCCAGCTGCTGCTTTAGCCAGATTCTCTCCGGTCTCTTTACATCCGCTGTAGCTCAAGTAGTTCACATGTGGATTCTGAGCCACTTTGACACTCAGTGATGCTTCACTGCCTGTCACCACATTCAACACTCCAGCAGGAATCCCTGCCTCCATAAACAGCTGAGCCAACAGGAGGGCAAGAAGAGAGGTTGACCTTCCAGGTACCACAATAACAGCATTGCCTAAATAAGAAACACTGACATGATTAAAAGTAAGTATTTTTAAGCAAAGTAATAATGCAGCTCTGAATTATGTTCGAACAATCATTTCTAATATTACAAACATGAACATGTGTCACTGTATGTTAAGATGGACTGAGAGACTCACCCATAGCTAGAGCTGGTAAAACCTTCAGCATAAGAGAGTAAACAGAGCAGTCATCTGAGACAACTATTGCCACAACACCTGGTGAGAGATATTACAGTATATCAAGACTTAAAACATACTTTCTTTCATTCACACTCTTCTCCATATGTAACACTTCTCTCCCTTTCCTTCAAAAGTTTTTCTTAATTTTAAATAAACAAGCCCGCAAATACCTCGAGGTGTCCAGTCAGGCATAACTGTGTCTCGAAGCTGAGCCCAGCTGGTGTAGTACTGGGCCAGTCTTATGAGCGCTGCAGGAGAAGTGGGAGACTGCGAGAGCTCACAAAGCTCAGATACACACTGACTGTGTCTTTGCAGAACACCCGCTGACCTGGAGCACATGCACAAAGCAATGTAAACCTGGCTTATTGTGATGTATTTGGTGAAAGGTAACATTTTGAATAAACGTGCTGATTTTGTACCGGCGTAAGACTTTGGCCCTTTGGTAACAGCTCAGTTCACTCCAGGTTTTATAGCCTGCAGATGCAAAAGAGGCAACCGATGCAACATCCTGGTCTTTAGCACAAACAATGCTGCAGATGAGCTCAGCTGTAAAAAGAGAGAAGGGCAGAAGTTGTTTTATCATTGCACGGAAGATTCGACCACAGATGAAAATTTCAGAAGGATATGCTTACCTTTGGAATCTGTTACGGTGTACATCTGCCTTTCCACAGGACAGGAAAATTTCCCATCAGCAAAGAAGCCAAGGGTGCGAGAATGCTTTTCTAGCCAGGACTGAGGAGAAAGGAGATAAGATATCAAAATTTGATATAATAAACTAGGAAGGAAACTGCACACAAATATTTGGTCAAAACAACCCTGGATTCCATATAAAAATGTTTGATTTAAGTAAACACAGGCTTTTCCACCTCTCAGAGAGGACCAATAGAATGCTTTGTATTGATGGGGTGAAGGTTACAGTAGATAATTCACAGAAATATAGAGTACATGGCCAGCTAACTGCTGATTGCTGAAGAACGTATGTACTTTGCTCAAAGAATTAAAGTCATGCATTAAGACAGACCATCATCACACACAAATTCACAGAAAGACCACCGACCACTTGTCACATGCTTTTTTCGTAAATAACAGTGTCACATGTATTCTAAAGTACTGTCACATGCAAAACACTTAAATGTGTAACATCACATTGGATGAAAAAATTAGCGCGTTAAACTACCAACGTTTGAGAATATAAATTGCATAAGATAAAATGTAGCGAGTGGAAAAAGTACCACACTGGAGAAAGTACTTTAACGTTACCTGTGCAGTTGCAAAACTCGTGCTGGATGCTCCATATTCCATATTCTGAAAGATGTCGTGCACAGTCTTAGAAGAAATACCAGCCATAACAATTAAAGCTGTTTATAATAGCCAAACGCAAATTCTATGTTAAAACACGAAAATATCAAACAAGTAATCTCTAGTTCAAGCACACATTTCTTCCTGTTGTAACTGACGTCACAACTAAACTCCTCCTCCAACGTTCTCTTTTACGATTGGACCGACGCAGCAGGGACGCTCGTCACTCACAAAATTAGTGTAGTTCTTTTTAAATTGTAAATAAAATACCTGAAAAAGTATCAATGTTTCGTTTTTGTAACATAGTCATAAAAAACAATTCAGCTATAGACTCGATAAACCGGGACTATGACCTTATAGTAAAGTGTACTCACTCTTATCAACACTGCGTTAAAAATGCGCAGGATTTACCAGTTCCTCTGTGTTTCACATGATATAGACATCTGATGGGTATTTACGCTGGGTGGATTTCAGGGAGGCCATATATGTTGCTCATCTTTCCAGGAAAAGTTGGTATGAAAGTAGAGTGGGCTTTTATCAGCACTCCCCGTCTGACATCGTAAAAATACTGTATAGCTAAGTTACATATATTATTTATTGTATATTTTTTGACTTCATTCCGTTCGGTTCATTCAGTTTGATATGGCTTGCGAAGTTTCGCAAGGTAAGTTACTGTATCGTTACCAGTTTTCTTTCTGTATGTTCGTGGTCTTTAAACATATGTATTTGTTACTAATGTTTTGATTCGCTCTGCAGATGATCAGATTGGAGAAGCCCTCTTAATAGGGTGAGTTTATCTACTTAAACTGGTTATTTCGTACCAGACCAACGTTTTAGTTTACTGTCTTTTACCTTGTGACATTTAAAATATTCTGTTCCTAAATATGTAGTTTTTTTAAACTTTAAAAAAGTTCAAGCACTACATACTGTAGGTGGTCCATACCGCATATAAATGTCTTCAATTGGACATTATATTCATCTTTATTTATTTGGAAGACACCTTAAAGGGACAGTCGACCAAAAAATGAAAATTCTGTCATCATTTACTCACCCTCAGATTGTTCCAAACCTGTATAAATCCCAAACAGATCTCATCCCCCTTCGACTCACATAGTATTTATTTTCCCTACTATGGCAGTAAATGGTGGATGAGATCTGTTTGGTTTCTGACATTCCTAAAAATATCTTCCTTTGTGTTTATCAGAACAAAGAAATTTATAGAGGTTTGGAACAATCTTAGGGTGAGTATATGATGACAGAATTTTAATTTTTGGGTGAACTGTCCCTTTAACTTTATTATACAGGTAAGCAAACATGCAAATCTGTCTGTCTTTTAGGGTGGTAAGACGACAGCTGATGAACGTGGCCACAGAAGGAAATGTGGCTTCACTTTCCATTCCCGAAGCTCAGACAATAAGTAACAGTCAGGACCAGAAGCTTGTTGAACAGTTGGCAGAAACCATCAAAGTGATCGGTGACAAACTTGATCAGGATACAGAATTTAATGAGTCAGTCAAAGATTTGGATCTTTGTTCATTTTTACAAAAATGTTCTGTGTATGTTTCACCACACCTGTTATCTCAATCTGCTTTTCTTATCTCACAGTATGATGGATGGCTTAGTTAAAGTTTGCGATAAAAGCAGTTTCTGGAAACTTGTGGAAAAAGTTTTTAAAGATGAACAGATCAACTGGGGAAGAATCGTAGTGCTGTTCTATTCAGTCGGAAAATTGGCTGCAAAGGTATTTACGCTCAGTTGTTTCCCAATTTTTGTCCATATATTATATATTATTTATACCATATGTTTGTATCTGTGCACTAAAATTACCTCCATCTTTTATCCTCCTAACAGATGGTCCTTGCACACGTACCCAGGGTTGTTTCTGATATTCTGACTTTGAGTCTGAATTACTTTAAGGGGCATCTGTTGGATTGGATTTGCAAAATGGGAGGATGGGTAAGAATAGTGAAGGCCTATTGCATGAAATAATGAAATATATTTCAATATTAAGATTTACTGAAATACATCTATATATCACATCAAAACAAACTAAAACGCCTTGTTTTATCTTCAAATACAGATAAACAGTATCCCTGCTCTGGCCCGTTTCTCCATAGAGAGATTTTCCAGTTCTTCACAGAGTTCTTCAATGTTTGGAGCTGTGCTGACCTTCACTAGTGGTGCTCTTCTTGGAGCTCTTATTGTCTGGAGACTTCACAAAGGCAGCTAAGATAGAAATATTGGAGTGATCATAACAGAAGAATCTTTAAGACCATGTTGTGAAATGTAATGAATGATTTGCAGTTTGATTTTGTAATATTGATCTTTTACTATTAATGTATAATAATGTTAAGTTAATATTAAATGTATTTGTTATTTTTGTAAAACATTAAGACTGGTTATGATATTTGATTGTTTTGGATCAGGACAGGGTTGTAGGGAATCTATATGCTTGATGACATTTCTACAGTATGTAAAAAACGGTGCTGATCATTTTAGTTTAGCCCCTTTTATAAAAATGTGTATGATCATTTTATAAAAAATATGAGATTTCTTTCTGTCTAGTCACCTTAAACTATTTGAGCTCTGCCCCTGTGCCTTTTGTTTGATTTTTTTTAGGCCTGTTGGTATACAGTTATGGACATTGTAGTATTTGCTTTTTTGTAATGTAAATGGAATATATGTGTATATTATTCACAGTGCTGTACTGCTTTATTGTTAGTATACAAGCCTACATAAATTAGAATCTGTACACTTTACAGAGATTTAAGATGTAGTAGTCGATTCATAGTCTTACCCAAATATGGTTTGCATCTGGGAGCTGTGCGCCAACCACGTTTTTGGGGGAAAAAACGTACTGCTCTGTGCTTGCGTTTTTAAGCTGTTGACGGAAGTGGTGAGGTTTGTTTTGGTAGCGGGAACCATACATTTAAAGGAAATAACAAATGCTATAGGTGCCTTTTCCACAAGGCAAAGAGTAGCGTAATGTTTCGCTTTCTATACCGCTTAGCACGGCGACGCTAGCAGTGAAGATATGTGCGGAACCGGAACTTTTATCTTTCAGCTAAAGTCTAGACTGTAAGACTTACTAACATCCTAAACAGGTTTTTTTGTAACGTTTTTTCAGCTTGTGATCTATTGAGATTTGTACAGGACCATATAGATATATTTTTGATTTTTAACGTTATCTGGAGAGGAGGGAAAACCGGGGCCATGACAGGTAACGTAACGTATTCGGCTCTTAAATACTGAAACGATTATTCATTATGTAAAGAATCGTCATAAACAGTATCGTTAGTGACATTTAACGTTACTTTTGTATTTTTCAGATGAGACATTTTCAAAGAATCTTGTACTTAGGTAAGTTTCACTTTCTATGCATCGCAATGGTATCACGTTGCTACAGTTTAGTTCCCCATCACTTCTACTGTTTTTTTCCAAAGTATGTATTACTTTAACGTCATTTTGTTTATTATTCCATTACAATAAATTATGTCGCTTTTTGTGTTTAGAGTAGTGCGGGATCAGGTCCAGTTGCAGGGCGCGCGCGTACAGTCTCTTCCAGAGCCGCAGCCGCTCAATGATGAGCAGGAGCAGCTACTTGGGCAGGTGGCGGAAGTCATCCGGTTCATCGGGGACAATCTCGATCAGGACCCACAATTCAATAAGTTAGGGCCAACATTTGTGTGTGTGTGTGTGTGTGTGTGTGTGTGTTATGATAATATTGTAAATACCTATTTGCTCATACATTTACATTTTATTCATTTATCATATGCGACTTACAAATGAGGTAGGCTAAACAAGAGAAGCAATTAGATCAACACAAGGGCAGCAATACATAAGTGCAATAAAACTGGTCTCAGCAAGCCTACCACGGTATATGTTTTTTAAAGAATAGAAAAAGTAGAAAAGATATAGAACTCTGTATTAGTGAGTCAGGTGTTGCCGGAAGAGGTGTGTTTTAGCCGGTTCTTAAAGATGACTATATATAATATATATAGAATATATATAAATATATTCTGCCAACACCTGACTCACTAATACAGAGTTCTATATATTTTTCTACTTTTTCTATTCTTAATTTTTTTAGCTTTGTATATTGTGGTAGGCTTGCTGAGACCAGTTTTATTGCACTTATGTATTGCTGTCCTTGTGTTCTAATTGCTTCTATTGTTTACCTTATTTGTAAGTCGTTTTGGATAAAAGCGTCTGCTAAATGTAAATGTAAATACTGGATTGTGGTTTTTCACATATTGTGTCTTAAGACCCAAAATGATTACAAACTTTGTCTCTCTCTGCCTCACACTTCTATTTTGTGGGATTCATAGGCCCTAATATATATATATATATATATATAAAATGACAATATTGTAAATTCTTTTGGCCAAGATAACCGTGTAAAAATCTGATATTGTGAGTGACAGCACCATATAAAGTATGTAATAATGAAAGGGCAGATTTTATTCATCATGTTATGTTTCATTTTAGCATGGTTGATGGATTTGCACGTGTGGCTGACAGAAAGAGTTTCCAGAAACTTGTAGATCAAGTTTTCATTGATGATATTACATGGGGAAGAATTGTTACTCTGATCTGTCTTGTTGCAAAATCTATTGTAAAGGTATGCAATGTATTTCTTATTTCAACTTATACTGTCAGTTGAGTTTAATGATTTTTAATGTCAAACTAAAATTTTGTGCATTTATACCATATGTGTGTTTGATTTTGGACAGATTCTTATGGATTTAGTCTCAGGAATTGTGTCTTGGACACTGGATTACTTCAATGACAGGCTACTGCACTGGATCTGCAATCATGGAGGATGGGTAAGATCTAATAAACACAATAATGCTTAACAGCGTTAGACACATAGGTAGCAGTCATAAAATAAATGATTTGTTTAATCTGCAGGTAAATAGTATCTCTTCCTTGGCTTGTTACTCTTTTGAGAGAGATGCTGCATCCTCAACCAACTTGATGTCACCTGCCTCTGGACTGTTCTTTATCTGTGGACTTCTACTAGGTGGCTACATCGTCTGGAGGATGAACAGATGTTCTTGAGGATGCTTAATAGAGGAGTGTATAATTATAAAAAGTGCTGCTAAAGGATGCAAGACATTACAGACCAAAACAAAGCAAAGTTAGTTTAAAGACCAAAAACAGACACAAAGACAATTTAGAGAAATTGCACACATTTACAAAACTACGTAGTAGTAGTAGTAGTAGTGTATATATAATAGGGCTGTCAAACAATTAATAGCGATTAATCGCATCCAGAATAAAAGTTTGTGTTTACATAATATATGTCTGTGTACTATGCATATAAATTTTGTATTTATAAATACAAACCTATACATGTATATATTTAAGAAAAATATAAAAATTAATAAACATTTAAATATAATTTCAATTATTGGTAAATATAAATAAAAACATCTAAGTATTTCCTAAATATATATAGGCCTACATGTATGTTTTTGTGTTCATAAATACAAAATGAATAGGCACAGTAAACAGACATCTATTATGTAAACACAAACTTTTATTCTGAATGCGATTAATCTTTTGACAGCCCTAATATATATATAGGAAATTATTTTTAATTGGAAAAGCTATATATTGCATCTGTAAAGGTGACACGTATATCTAACATATTGAGATTTTTTTACTGAGTAAAATCTTTGATCAGGCAAGAATTTCTGCAAGACATTGTTCTTTGTGTCTTTGAGTCAGTGTGAAAGAATAGTGAAATAATAAAATGATTATTTGTTTCTTACAAAAATGTAGTACGAAGACTCCTACCTCATGACATTGTATGAGATTTTTTAATTGAAAAAAATATAAATAAACAAAAGAAAACTGTTGTTTTGCTTCTGCTGTCTTCTTTTCATTTTACATGCAGAAGAAAAACTCACCTGTCTAGCTTTTTTATTTTTTCTCTTATAAATTCACAGATTAAAGAAAGTTGTCCACAATGAGAGACAGAATTCTCAGAATGTGAATGTATATACCTGAAATCTTTAAATGTAGTCATATGTCCATTAATAATAGACGGTATTGATTTTGTTTTCGTATGATAGAAGTGAATGGGTACCACTATTGTTCGCTTACCAACATTTTTCAAGATATCTTCTTTTGTATTCTGCAGAAGAAAGAAAGTTAAACAGGTTTGAAATGATAAGAGGGTGAGTAAATGCTGACAAAACTCTCTGCTTTTTTTACCTCAGTGGTTCAAGAACACAAGTAAAGCAAACACAACATTTAAGATACAATATAATTTCATCTGAGCTCCAGTTAAACAGGCTTGTGTTGTGGTTAAATGATCAAACAACCAAAACCAAAATGTGTGTTCACGACTTGCAGTGCGTGTGTTCACTACTCACTGGTTAGGTTAAATGCAGAGGTCACATTTCGAGTATGGGTCACCATATCTGACAAATAGGTCACTTTCAAATGTAAAGGCTAAAACAAAACAAAAAAAATAGCTAAAACCTATTTTTTTGCATTTACATCAACATTTGAAGAATGACACAGGACACGTATTGAAAATTTTGGCATGAGCTTTTAACATTTTTATTGAATTTTTGATAACTTTTTCTTTTTAAACTGGATTTTTTATTTTTCTAATGGTTTTTATTTTTTTCCTATCTGTAATGGAGAAGATTTGCTCAGGTAGGTTTGCATTCACGTTCAAACTTTCATACTTTTAGTAATATAACGATTTTTTAAGTCTCCGTTTTCACAAACTCTGTTAAATTATTACAGTTTATTAATTGTTTCTTTATACATTTCAAAAATATAAAAGGTAAATAATAAACATTCCATTGAAATATATTTTATACAGTTCTTGTTATTTTGATCTCCTTTTTTTGTTATGACAATAAAATTGTATCCAGCATCAATCTTGGTAGCATAGAACTCATCCATTGTTTTGGGAACCTTCTCTTTCTCCCTGGCCTCTCTTTCTAACTCTCTCCCTTTATCTTTGTCTCAGTTTATTACCTCGGGTTGGTTGGGTTGGGGGCGGTTGGGTGATGTGAGGTGGGGGGGTTTGTGTATGGTTAGGGTTGCGCTCAGCAGTAGACACAGCAGCTCCATATGCTGTGATTGATAGTGCAATGAATTCCCCCCTTAAACAAGCTCTACGACTCAAAACTTAAAGCATAACTAAAGTAAAAACAAGAAAAGATCATTTTTAACATCATGTGCTGGCCCAAAATATAATAGTGGGTTCACATATGGTTATAAATCAACTGCTGCATCTTTTTTCAGCTCTGAGTCTGTGGAAGCTCAAGTAACAGTAGCTAAGATGGCTACGAAGATACAACAGGCACAAAATTGACCAACATCACAAACGTAAAAAAATAAAAAAGATAAAATTGGTTTGGTATGGCTAGGTTAAAGCCATAACATGTTTTTGGTACGGCTACATTTGAAAGAAAAGAGACATTAAAGAAAACTGTAACAGGTGTTCTTTCTTTCTCTCTATAGGTGCCTAGGAGAGAGATACAGTAGAGAAGAGAGCCCAGGCGAAAGAGGCGGTTACCTCATTCTGTCCATTCACAAATTATTCACAAGTTAAGTCCTCATTTTATTCCATGCATGCATTATAATCTTCAAACAACTTCAAACAATAGGATAGAAAAACACAAGAACACGAGATGCAAAAAAGCTTCTTCCTCAAAAATAGAGAAGGAGAGGGAAGAGAGGAGAGAGGAATGGGATGCAAACAGGAAAAAGAGAAAGAGTGAAGATTGATTCTGGCTTTGTTCTGCTCCTCTCTGATATGTTTTGTATTTGGGTTTCAAGTAAAGGTATGCAAGTGTCTAGCTGTTCTCGAGGGGATGTGAGCTCACTCAGCAAGTGCATGTACGGCTGAAACACACGGGACAAATTCTCACACACACTAGAACCGTTCGAGAGAGAGAGAGAGCTGTCTTCAAAACAATGTGTCCGATTTACATACAGAACATTCAGGGAACAGTTTCAGGCACACTGGATTTATTATAAGGGATGAAATGAACATGTCCCCCAATTCCTAATGGTGACATTAAACAATGGGAAACAGGTGGCGTTCCATCATTATTGCTCCTGCTCGATAATATCTATTTGTGAAAGTGTCAATTCTACATTATGAATGACCAGAGAGGCACATCTCATCGTAAGCATTTACCAAATGCGTGAGATGCAAATTAACATTTTTAAAACCGAGTACTACATAATATAAAATAAATCGGTTTCAAGCCATGGAAGATTTGGTAACGTATTTTTCCTACATATCCGCTGACATGAATATATGCTTACATATAACTGTATCATTTAAGCTGAAAAGTGCATGAATGTCTTCCTGCGTTGCCTATATACTTTATACCCTCGAACCACACAGGAAAGGCGTTTCCAAAAGAAGACCTAAGAAAAGAAAATCAGTGCACCACTAAAAAGCGACCTGGCTACTAAAGCTACACACGTTCGTCGCACCTTCAAGCTACTTGGAGCAGTTGCTAACATTTGAAGTGGTTGAAGCTCTGTGCACTACACTACACAATGCTGGCCCTTGTCCTTACGGTAAAGAAGCTGCGTCTGTGTCATGATCCCCACTGTATGGACACACAGCACCAGTAAACAGACACCAGCCAGCTGGCCTGAGGACATGACGTGTGTGGAAGCTGCTAAGGTCTTGCTTAGCTGTTGCATAGGTAGTTGCTAAACTAAGTTTGCATCAAATTTTGAACATAATGGATGACATGGACAGATTAGGAGGTCTGGAGAAAAAACAAACTGAGATTAACAACAAAACATAAGAACTGAACATGTAAACACTTGATAACAATTTGACAAAATAACAAGTGATTCATCTCTTGTTTGTGAAACAAATAAAAGTTGTTGTTAACAGCTTTGATCACATGATCATGTTTACATCACTATGATGTAAAAGCAGCATTAATGAAATGATGACCTGCTACCTCCCAGAACAATGCTGCTTATTTCTAAATCGATTTTAGTATGAGATGGATGGTTTTAGTGGGTGCTCTGCTCTGTACATTCGTAACAAATTCCTGTGAATCAAGCAAAATAAAACAAGACTGTACCATCCAAAAAGAGATAAGAAAACGGCTGTTGAATGCTGATGGAATTCTTGTCATTGTGTTGAATGTGTATACTAGTGGCTTCCAACACCAAAGAAAATTCCTTTTGTGTGTAAGCACACTTGGCAATAAAGCTCTTCTGATTCTTCTTCTTCTTCTGAAACATTATAAACAAAACAGAACGACACAAGACCATCTTCTGGTTTCAACTTGTCCTTCTGAGCACCTTTGATCTTAAAAGATGGGGCTGCTCTCATGTTATGGATTGATAGGACAATAGTGCTTTGCAATGTAAGTGCTCAGAGTCTTAAAGTTTCTAAGATTAATATTTGGGTGGACTCACATTATTATATAAAGCTTACCTACAGAACAGATGTGTATTTGTTATATTGCAATAAGCACGAAATCATTTCATGTGGACCCTTCACGATCTCACCGATAAACGTAAAAAGAACTCCGAGCCATAACCATGAAAAGAAAAAGCCCTGTAGGTGCCGGAGCACTCCACGTGAGCTGTGGTGCTACCGCTGGAGGTCATGACAAGACACTGCAGGGGAGATGCAATGCTCAGACTGTGACGGGCAGAGCAGAGAGCCAGGAGTGTTCAAGTAAAGGATGAAAAATCAGAAAGGAGGAGATGTGTTTTGAAGCCATGGAGGGAGCGGTCGTTGAAGAAGTTCATCTCATCATTCAGTTAGACTTGGTGGGGTTTGTTATCCAACAAAACTGTATGAATCTTGCAATCCTATATATTTATACATTATTCTTTTTTTATTCAAAAACAAAATATAGCCTCTCTTTTTTTTTTAAATATAATCTTTTTTCTTCTAAATTTAGTAGCATTTAGCATAAACTTGTATTGTTTCCATTTGATTTTGTTGTTTAGTCATTTCAAGCCCTCTAATTTGGGGTTCAGGGCTTACAGAAGTCATGCAGTTTAGTCATGCTGGTAAACAAAGTGAGAAAAATGCATTTTTAATTTTCTCGTTCTTATTTTTTTGTCTTTCTTTTTGTTCAAAGTTCACCCAGTCCACTTAAAAACCCCTCTGTCCATCAACAGGTGTCATGCACGTATGTTGTATTTTCTGCTCCCCACACGAAGGTGCAAGACCAGCATTTTTTCATCCACGTTCTCGATCTGGTTTCATTCGCTCATCCATTTCACTGTGCAAACAGAGAAGTCCTGTCTATGATTTAAACGTCATATCAGGTTCCTCTCACTATGACCTTTCTCTCTTTTTTCCATTTCATTCATGCCATGCAGTTCGTCTACAGTGGAACAGAAATGCTGAGATGCAGAGCTGAACTAAGAGAGAGCGAAAGAGAGCGAGAGAGAGAGAGAGAGAGAGAGAGAGAGAGAGAGAGAGAAAAGAGAGGCTGACATTCTTTTCTTGATAGTGGACAAAGTCTCCTTTCTGTTAGCCCTGAGAAGGACACTCGAAATAAGATTTTCAGTTCGATGGATGGGAAACAGTTCGCACAGAAGGAATACTGATGATGCTGTTAAAGCACGTGCAAGATCTCCAAAAAGCCAAGGAGAGGAAAGAGTCTGGGTGATAAACTGTTCGGTTTAAGCAGTGGATGAACTGTGGTCTGTTGGTTTTAATGTGTGGTTGAATTGCATAGCGTTGAAAGAGCATTATGGGTATTTTTCCACACATTACTTGAATCTAAGACTGGATTAATCAGGGTGTGAAGGAACATGGTTGCAGGTGCATTCAACTGGTGGGACAGATTCACGCTCCACAAAAATAGTTCCTGTCCCTTTAAAATTGCATCCATATTCCACCTTGCTCTTCAGGTAGTTAGAGAAAGGTTTTGAAGGGTCACGCCAGAACATACTACAGTTTGTATGCTGAATTTCGCCCTTTTTGATCCCTGGAAGAAGTTCCACATCCTCCCAGGACATAGAATCATCATCGGGTTATTGCACCTACGTTAGGCTGAAATAGTCAGGGGTTAGTAATGGAGAGATGAGTGATACAACGTTTTCTTCAAGTGGGTTTAGTCGTCTCTCATTCTCTCTTTCGCCTTCTCTGAGTCGTCTCTAATCTTGTGGTGACCCTGGGGTTCGATTCTGGATCGGCATTGCAGTTGGGGAGCTCTTCCGAAGTGAAAAAGGGCAGTTCAGAAGCTCAGCACTGTAAGGAGGAAAAGAAAGAAAGGAAAGACAGACAAACAGAAAGAAAGATGGACAGACAGAAGGGAGAAATAGGAAAACGTGGGACAGAGAAATCAGTTTTGCATCGCAACATTGCATACAGCCTCAATTCTAACGCATTTAAAGCTCTACACATTGCTAGAGGCTATCGCAGATGATAGTCATCTTAGACTGTGCAACTGCGAGAGCCAAAGCTATAAGAAAGCCAAATACACAATTTGGTTTTGGAGTGATGACAATCCTTAAAACATTATTTTCTTAAAAGTCATGACTTTTACGAAGCAGAAACGAAACCCGCTATACTCGTAGCAAAGCCCATCTTGGCATGCGCTCAAAATCAAAACATGTAAATGCAAAACCAAGAGCTCTTGAAACCACGCTCACAAAAACAAACACACACAAAGCTGAATAAAAGTTCCAGTCACCGAGGGCCACAAAATCTGCTAAACATGAAGTTTTACATTCCCTGTCGGTTATCAATCCATGTGAATAAAATCATTTGAGTTGATTTTGTCAGCCCCCCAAGACTGACCAGAACAAAGCAAAAGCTCAGTGTACATCAGTGAATCCCCCTCATACTACAAACACAAAGGGTGCGTCCCAAAAAGACTCCATATTCCCCATGAAGCGCCTTTATTTTGATATCACCAAACAGAGCGGATTGCATACGGCATAGGGAATAGAGAGCAAGTGCACCAGAGCCAAACATGAGAAGAGCAAGAAAACAAAGGGTCACACAAAAACCACTGAAGCACACGGTCGAGCACATCACATGAGAACAGCAGTGACACATAGAACACCATACACACATTCTTACACTGAGAAGCGTTCAGCGCAACTCCTCCTCTTTAATTTTCTTTCTTCCCCAAACTGTCCTCCATTTCACGGCGCCTGTCTTCATTTGTTGAAAATCCTCTTAACACTCAAACACACAATCTGTCCCTCATGTTTTCATCTCCCGATTAGGTTGAGTCCCGATTCCACATACAGTTTTTGTGATCCACTTACGGCCAACCATGTTCGAAACGTTTTAACAAATGGCGGATTATTTTGTCCTCGATTTCATACGTCATCCGGGCTTTTTTGGTTGTTATTTGGAAGCAGTAGAGTTTGTTGATGACGGCAAATTAAAGTGACGTGAAATGACAGTGGTGAGAAAACGAAACGGGTGGACGCACAAAGCACAAGGACACCGTGATGAGGTTCACGTATGCACGTGTAGACGGGATGTTTACAGATCATCACTTTCTGTCTCTCTCTTTGTTTCGAATGACATCATTTTGGAAGCACTGGTTCAGACGAACAAAAAGAGATATACCTGAGTAGTGACAGGGGAGCAGAAGTCTGACAGAGACAGAGAGGATTCTGGGTAATGTAGTTTAACCGACCTGCTCTCCCTATAGCTTCTGTGCTGTTTACTCAACATGCAAATTATTTACATCGTCCTCCACGGTCACATGCGGCCTTGTTTTTGGGGCATTCACTAACTAGGATAACTAGGGGCAGCCCTATCTCTTCTACTGTACGTCATAAAGGGATATACTGTAAATGGAGCTGGCCCCTCGCAGACTCACCTCTACAAATAAGACTACACACGGAAAAACCACAAGATGCACTAGGATGCAGCACTTAGTTATTTTGAAGAATGTGTGGAAACATGCATTGCTGTAGTGAGTATTATCATTATCCTCCACACTCCCCCGAGCAGTGGTATTCTTTATAGTGACAGGCAGCAAAACATTTCACTCGCCACACTTGAGAACACAAAGTTCTTCTTTTCTGACCGTTCAAGTCAGAATACATTCCAGTGAACGCCTTAATATAATCTTTTAAATCATATATTTATATAACAGGTAAACATTAAGGGCTAAAATCTGTATTCTTAGCCTCTAAAGTGACCAAGGAGTGCTAGTGATCTACAACGCTGAATGCTACGTCAGTTCATTCCCCATAAATCCTGCAGAGGGGGTCAGAGCTGAAGGGGCTGAAATGCTCCTTAATAATGCATAACTATAAGATCCATGAGCTTGGGGAACGTGAGATGGCGATACAGAAGTGTATGGAGACTGAATGGAATGTACAGGAGCTGATACTGGTTTCGGGGGACAGGGGTCAGGTGTTCGCTCGGGAATGTATTCGTAAAAGGAAGAAGTGGATTTTCTGTTCTAGGGTTAGTTCACAGTTACTGCTTCTTTTTGCATATATCTGATAAGCACTGGGCTTTCAGAATAGTTCTCTGTGAAAAGATGAAAAAGAATAAATCATAAAATGACAATCTGCAATGCTTTTGATGCCTAACAACAGAGAAAAGAAAACTAAAGAAAACAGGTACATAGTTAAAGTTCAGACCCTCATTCTCATTCAAATAGCATAAAACAGTTGTAATGGTCTGTGCCACTCAATAGCATCACAGCATGCAAAACTAAGCCCCGCCCTTTATACCCCAACCATCCACCCCTGCACAGAGCAATCAAGTCAATGATAAAGATCGGTAACAAAAACAGCAATGAAAAATTTTACATTTGTATCATGCAAATCATTAATATGCATGTGCATATGAATATACACATCCATATGTACACACTTATATAACATACACATGTACATAAACGTCTTTATAAAATACATATTCTTATCAAAACACACTTCATTATTCTCATATAGACTTCCCTTAATCCCCTTATTGCTCACAATAAAAATCCATGCATGTGGAAATTACAAAGTCAACTTTCAAAACTGTACATTTCATTTTGACCTACAGATCCTCGTGACTAAAAAACAAAATGAAAGAAAAAACGTGAAGCAGAGGAGAGGGATATGACTGAAGATGGGAAATAAAGAGTGTTGGTCTGGACCTAAACCACACTGGGATTTTGGTGACTAACCTTCCTCTTCCTCTTCCTCTCCCTCTCTGTCAGTCATATTATGTATCGCTTGCAAAGATACACTGTATCAGCAGGACGTTTTATAAATACAACAACTCTCAATTCTGCTAAACATGTCTGAATCCATTCTGTTGAATTGTACAAATTCATCTTCAGATGCGCATTCTTTTAAACGGACGACTTAAAAAAAACCTGTTCAATTATTTGTCCCCAAACTAATCTAAACCCTTATTTTTTCTAAGAACAAACCTCAGCATCATGAACACTATATCTCAAATATATTCCTGTTTGTACAGCTCCCTTGATTTTAAAACAGTTATCGGTCTACCTGAACACTTCAGCTACACAGAGCACGCATACATTCAACACACGGCCCTCTGTGACTGAACTGAGCCCTGCACATAAAGCATTTCACATGCGGACAAATCATAACACACAGAGTTTGCTGCCTCCATGTAAATATCCCACGTATTCAATAATCACTCTAGCAGTAAACTACTTTAACAAAGAGGGAAGAAAGAGAGGAGGAAAAGTAGTGTACTAGCTACACTGTAAAAATGAAATGATCCTTGAGGCACCATCTGAGGTTCCTCAGATACCACACCGGCTGAACCCTCTGAAGAGCTCCTTTCAATTAATCTCATGTTTTCTATGAAGTACAATATATAAACATGAATGCTTTTAACTTGCTGGTGTTATTGAAGAAACCATTGATCTTTCGAGTTTTTGCAGAAATTAAGAAAATGTTTGAAAATATAAAGTGGTACCTCAAGACTCTTCTTCACGCTCCGCCTCTGTAGCATCTGTGGAACCTCAAATTGTGCCATAAGAATATTTCATTTTTTTACTGTAAACAAGTAAAACACTAAAAACACATGGAGAAAAAAATGTAGAATGCAAAAAGTAATTTCATTCCTTAATTCGAAGGATGAAATGTAATGTAAGTAGTTATGGGTATTTAAATATTTCAGTTTCAAGAAAATAACATTAAAAATATAATTTAAAAAAATACTGGTATTTGGATTTCTGTTCAACTAATATATAAAACTCAATACAGTTTTGTCATTTACACCTCAGGTTTTCTGTTGTTTCACATAAAGAGAAATAAAACAAGCTTTGTAAGCTGCCGTTGCTGAGAGATTTTCACCAGCGGTGTGCATGAAATCTGTGCACCCCCCACACACATACAGTGAAACATATGCCTCACATATCCGCATTTCAAAAAGTTCATTTTGCCATCTTTTGTTTTCTTCTCTTACTGACCGCTGTCAATCCAGCATCCATTCAATGTTCCCTCCTTTACATTGGAACGAAGGTCAGCATCCAAAAGACAGAGCAGATAAAAACAGCAAAGAAACAGAGAAAGAAAAGAAGGGGACCAGAGAAAAAAAAACTGAACTGATTTTCTACTGCATTCAAATAATAGGAATAACAGTAATCGCAAAATGGTTATGAAGAGGGAGGATAATGCCAGTCATGATGATGATGATGATGATGTTGATGATGATGATGAAAAGGTCCAGCTGATTCATGCCCTAAGTATGGGAACTTTGAGGCCACTGTCTGGTTCACCACAGCCCCAGTATATGCGGATATGCAGGAAGAGTGCAGCTTAGCTTGATATGTCTTCATATTTATGAGGAAATATCATATAGGAAAAGGAGATATTTTAAAGACAGTTCCTTCATGCGCTAGTATATAAATCAGAAAGGGTCCCGAAGAAGTGCAGCGGGTTATAGGCCCTTAATAAGATGGCTCTTCCGTTCTTTTCGTTTTGTGGTTCTTGTGACAAAAATGCGGAAATGTACGTCGAAATACAAAAACTAAAAAGTTCACACATCTTCATGCAACAGCACGATGTCCAGATCTCCCGAAGTGTCAACTCCAACCCCAATCCTAACTGTGATGCCCAAACACTTAGTACAAAAATAGCCTTTTGTAATGATCAGTTCTCATCTCACTGTTAATAGTTGCAAATAGTAAAGCTTCATCTCCGGCTTGTCTGAGGTCATCAAAATAGTCGATACAGTATTGCACAAAAACAGTTTTTTGATGACTAAAGTAGTGACAGATAATAACAAATTTAGTGTCAGCTAATGTTGCTGTTGGAAATATTTGGAAGGGATGTGATTAAATGATGTTTAGGTGTCCTAGTGTCATAATAACAATACTGATAATGGCCTGAATGAGCAAAAAACTCTTATCAGTCTAATCCATTTCTAGATTGGTTACAGTAGCAAACCAGCATCGATTCTGTGCTAAAGGGCTTTGTTGTATGTCAGTCCAGCGTTGAGTAGATGCTTATTTCATATTTTTGTAGCAGTTAAAGGGGATTGAGTTTTGTTGGGTTATGTCTACTTGCCTAACTTCAGTCTTTTCTTGCATGCACTTAAACTACTGGCATGTTGTCTGTGACCTTCAAGCTTTGATATGAAGTGACTTTTTCAAGGCCTATATGGTTCGTCAAAGAAGCAACTGCTACTCAGTAAATAAGCCCGCTGGATCACAGTCTTATTGTATTTATACAACCAGCCTTCAGACAGGAGAATGTGGGAAAGCCGACTACAGTCATTCAACTACGGGGGTGGATTTCCTACGGGGTGCTCACCGCTGCTTACGGGCCATAGAGGGATTTTATTATAATAGTTTTTTCTTTTATGATAAGGCATAACCTGCTGAAATCACAGCATACAATTGTTTTAGTTGCCTGTCTGAAATATAGCCTGAAGTATTCGCAATGAAATTACAGAAAATGCTCATTTTAAAGCTTTAAATCCCTACACAGACTCACCCACCCCCTTTGAGGCGTGATATTAAAAAAAGTTCTGCAGCCCCACCCTGTCCGGTCAATGGAGGAGCTGAGGTGCGAGTACTTAGCGTCATTATCGTGATTATTAATACTATTGCAGTATGATGTTGCGTTGAGCGTCCATGTTTCATGTTCTGTTTCATTTTAACGCTGTGCTACAGAATTGAGGGGATAGGGGATCTGCAGCGCCGTAGAGGGCCGGGGGACTCGTAAGGTTCATAGGGTGGGTTGTTGATGGGGGTGATGGGGGTCAGGCGCAAAGGGGCCCCCGTCATCCCCGAGATGTTATTGAGGCTGCGGGACTTCTCGTAGCCTGCAGCTACAGAGAGCGACCCCACGTTCAATATATACAAAAACAGTTTTGCAGCGTGAATGAATGTAAAAAAAGATCACAGAGATGAAGAAAGATGGCAAATTGAGTCATGGGTCAAGATTTTTGTTGAAAGGGTGTTATATAATGGTTGATGGAAATGGTAAATGTAAAGTTTATATATTGTTAGTGAAAGGCAATGACAGATGTTATTAGCAAAAATCAGGGGGGGGGAAGTGACCAAATGAAACGGATGTAAGCAGACAGACAGAAAGACAGAAAGACAGACAGGGACAAACAGAGACAGAGACAAAGGACAAAACAGGAAAATGAGAGTTATGAAATGTCATCAAGTTTTTTTGTCATTTTATGGCACAGCAGTATTTAAAAAAAATCTCCCTTCTAGTCGCAGCCACATACAGTTTTCAGGGAGAGATAGAGCAAATGTATAAGAGAGCAGGTGGATGAAGCACCTGATGGCTGACTCAGACCAATAGTGAGGTAAAGAGTTTAGCTTCCAGGTGTTTGACCCAGTCTCAGACGGTCTGATACTAGCACAGGAGTCCAACAGAAGGTAGCAGAGGAGTTCCTTCTAGTCAAAGCACTGAGGTTCACACAGCCTCAGTCAGCACAGTGGGCCAGGTGAAGCTCACACTCGATGTCTTTCCAATATTAGATGCAAATTTGTCTTTATCCGCATGACTAAATTAATTGTGTTTCTGTGGAGTATTACAAGAATTTTAAATAGCTTCACGTGACCCTACCGTGCCTGAAAGCTTACCTTCCACATCCATTTCTGCCTTTATCAAACATCTGATTCTTTGGCCAAACTTTCTTAAGGCGTTTGGATGATTCATTTTTAGGTCCAGTACTGTGCTAATTTGGTTAAAACTTAGTGGAAATTTACCCAAATGTTTCCTGAGGAATTCACACATGTTGTATTCTGTTGCTACAGCCTTATTATTCAAATCAGGTATCAAAGCAAAAACATCCATTAGCATTTTAAAAGGCCAGCGTTTAGTTTTTTGGAGGCTCTATTGACAATATAATATACGTAACTGTGTCTTCATAGGTGTATAAAGACCTTACATAATGAAGCGTTATTTTTTTATTACCTTAGAATTAGATATTTTAATCTACATACACCGCGGGTCACCTTACATAAAGTGTTGTTTTTACAGTAGCCCTAAACGGACAAACTGCTCTACAGAGCATGTTTCGTATAAATACGTTATTTTTTGGGGAAAGAAGCGAAAACATGACGACATCTTAATCCTCTCACAGAAGGGGTGGATTGAGCGGTTGATTGCAATTCGCAACCTCATCGCTAGATGCCGCTAAAAATTCCACACAGTGCCTTTAAAGTAAATGTAACCAAATTCAATAATGTACAACATTTGATCTAATCTCCATGTTGTCTAAAACTGTTACAACCCACCCCCACAGTAACACTAAATAAGTATATTTCATAACAACTATATTTCATTAAAAATGTATATGTAACTGATAAATATGAGAATATTTTCATTTAAAAAAGTTACACACGTTTGAAAGCAAAAAAATATTAGAAATACAAGAAGTCCCATCAGCAAGGTCTTATATAATTAATATGGATTCATATAGTTTCGCAATAGTTTGTACAGTAATAATAACAGGCAAACATGTGTGACAGCTTTTGTTGGTGGGAAAGCGGGAGAACTGGACTTGTTTTAGTTTTTGAGCAGGCTGAGGTGAATGGATATGGAAGGAAGAGCTGGCAAAATACACAGTAGACAACCCCCTCCTGACACAGGAGAACTTCCCACACAGACACAAACACAGTGAGAGAGAATTCTTAACAAAACAACAGAAGCTCACGAGGAAGGAAAAACACGGGGTGTTAAGAAGGTCCTACTGTCGTATAGTCGGCAATCCTATCTCCAGTCCCTGCCATGGTGTAGGTCAGTCAGGAAGTGTGTGTTTCTGTGAGCATGTGTGTGCTTCAGAGGGCTGTTGGGACACTTGTCATTTAACATCTACACCAAAGCATTGCATGTACAGTAGGAGCAGCAAAAAAGAGGCAATGCAAAGTGAAGAGATCTGATCGCCATGTTCCACACACCAGACCACTGGTGCAAATGTGACTGTATGCCACTGGGTTTCTGAGGGAATATACATGTTATCTGAGTTATTAATGTCAACAGAGTGTTCATTTGGAACAAATAATATGTGCTTATGTGTGTGCTGGGCTTTCACCTAAAATTCTATCTGTCTGTACACCTTTGCCATCTAGAATCTCTCTGACCATTTACAATATGGATGTTATTATATAGAATACATTACTAGCCCCTTAAACATAAAGTCATTGTTAGGCCTGTTTCACATTGCACACAAAGTTGTGTAAATCAGTCATAAAAGCAGGATTCCATTGTGCTTTCACCTGTGGCTTTCTAGAGAAAGTAAAGTGATTCTAAATGAGTGAAATGTTTTGGCTATAAAATAAAATACCGGCTATAGATTATAAAATGGTCATTGGGATTGGCTTTTGAGAATTATACTGTACATCTTTTATCGTTGAAATTGATATTATCAGGGGGACATTTACACCCAAATGGTAATTATTTATTTATAAATATTTATAAAACAGAAAAAATCTACATGTT
Organism: Oreonectes daqikongensis; assembly: GCA_026939265.1. Taxonomy (NCBI): domain Eukaryota; kingdom Metazoa; phylum Chordata; class Actinopteri; order Cypriniformes; family Nemacheilidae; genus Oreonectes; species Oreonectes daqikongensis. Next base: position 7,435,499 of record JAOTQM010000013.1, read on the forward strand.
TCTGTTGAGTGTGCTGCATTAATTGCAATAAGTCACTTTGGATGAAGCTTTAGGCCCGGTTTCACAGGCAAGACTAAGCTTAAGCCAGGTCTATGACGAATCAGACGAATCGCTTGCTGTTTTCCTCAATTGTAAGTCGCTTTGGATAAAAGCGTCTGCCAAATGAATAAATGTAAATGTAAATGTCTATGCCTTGGTTAAATTAAGGAAATTTAAGTCACTTTTATAAAAATGCCTTTGAAAAAACATTACTGGTGTGCATCTTGATACAAAACAATGGCAATAACATATGGTAAGATAACATAAGATATGTCAGGGCAAGTTTTTTTTTTGTTACGACAGCTCGAACATTGATTTTAGTCTGGGCCTTAAGCCTTGTCTGTAAAACCGGGCATGTTTCAAAAAAGCCAAACGTAAATACAGTAAACTATTAAAATGGACACCTAAAACATTACATATTACTTTCATGCGCAGAGTGAAAAAGGCCATTGGTATGCCTGTGCATTATGAATTTAACTCAAAAACAACATATTACCAACAGTTCCAATGTTACTTTACTGGAAAAATTACAAAACGTAAATAAATAAATATTAACAAGAAAGATAAAAGGAGAGAAGGATGGTGAGGCAAAAAAGAATGGCTACAAATCTCAAAACAAAGAATATCAAAGATTACTTGAGTAAAAGTCTAACTGACCTAAAACCCTGTCATTCAGTGTATTGATATCACACTCACAAGCCCCACACATGCAACACTAAAGGCCTTTGGTGAGAGGTTATGTATGAAGAATTACACCAGTGTTTTAAACTGATGTAATTCAAATCCTCAGCTAGACAGACTCTGTGCTTCTGCAATTCTTAAGCATCTGTGTTATAGACGTGTGGCCTAATAATGCCTCTGTGTTTAAGTTCAACATTCTGCTGTAGGCTTTGTCAACGCTGTCATATACAGTAACAATCAAACTCTCAGCAGGAAATGAATTACAGAGCAATGAGTCTGAACGTTATAGCTTCATAGCGTAGCATTGTTTATGGCTTCATCATGCTAACAAGCCCATAGAGATACTACTGCTCCATCTGTATGGGCTCTCTCCCTCTCTGCTGTGTGTACATACCTCATGTCAAACTTTAGTTACGCTACGAGGACTGTACGAGTGGCCTGGGGATGAAATGGAAGGTGGGCGTTAGTATGTGGCACAAATATTAACCACGGGATGGTGTTGTTATCGTGCAACAATAAAACAAGCTTTAATATACTGTGTTGAATACTTTTCAGTCTTGCTAAAGATTTAAACAGAACTGTTATCAATAATGATCTTCTACATAAAATCTAGAAAATAATTTGTTTCAGACATATGCATTATAAGTGTTTGCATTCCCACACAGTATATTTTATTTCCATGGTGCTATCCAGGTTAATATTTGTAATATCCACCAAAGGATATTATTACTCTTTTGAACACACAATACAATAGTGGGAGTCACATACATACAAGTTATATTGCATCTGCATGTATGATTGACACAATGTAACACAAAGACACAGCACAACACGACCACCACAATACACAAACATTACACACGAAAAGAAAGGCACCACTAAAACGGACCACAAAATAATACAGTAAACAGTGAGCAGGAATACGTGATGAAGCATTGGAGTTGCGTATGTTATGAATGCGGTGAGAATACAGGAAATATTATACATTCAGAAATCAGCGCCTGTATATGCAGTACAAGAACACAGAAGTAACATTCAACATGGTCAAAAGATGAACAATAAAATCTAATGTGCACATCGAACAGTACCCAGAGATGGCATTTTACATGTTCAAGTTGGTTGATTTTGACATTTCAGTAAACAACAAAAACAAAAGCTATAAAAGAATATTCCAAATAAATGTTAGATCATGTATGATATTGTCATGCATGCAGTACTTCACCAATGACAATGAAAAACAAATGACTTAAAAATATATATGCTGCTGTCTCATTTCAATAACCTCTTACCAAAATAAATCATTTCTAATTCACCTTAATATAATACAACTTGATTAACTGGAAATCCTTGTTTATACTTTACTGTGTAAATGTATTATTGATTCTCTAATAAAACCCCTCACGCCTCTTATTTACAGGTACAATGCCCATTGTACTGATGGCATCACGCTGGCCATTTTCCATCAGGTTCAGAGCTTCGAAGATATATTAGCAAAATGCTGTCGGTCTGCAGATCTCTGCCTTTTAAGTACATTACTTAATAATTTGCTGTGGTACAAATAATGAATTGTTCTTAATACAATTAATAATAAATACTGAGACGACGGTTTGATTCAGCAGTCTGGCAACAGTGCTGAAAACTACCCCTTGATTGTATAGTGACATTGATTGTATTGACCAAACAAGTATTTACAGTATTTAGGGAGACGTATATTTTTAAAGTGAATTCATTTACTGTAGGGTCCTTGTCAGGGGTGTGTTATAAAAGGGTCAGTGTTAGCATAAACTCCACAGTCTCCTTTCCCTGAGGGCCAGTGACCCCTCTGTAAGCATTATCGGTCATAGCAGTAACCTCTCAGCCATATTTCACCCCTCAATTTTTACTGCACTGCAGTCAAACTCTCACCCCGATGCAACCTGGAATTCTGACAGTTGGCTGTAACGTCTGCTGAACAACTAGAAAATAGTATTGAGATCAGCAATGCTGCATTTGGGATTGCAACTGGGAACTGCAACTGGGCCATTTTTTATCATTTTGGCTGTCTGAAAGACATTCAGCCATTTTTTATTGACTTATAATCCAAATCTAATCCAATTAAAGGTAGAAGTCAGGTAACATCTACTGTAATGTTTACGGCAAGCACATAAAATGAGCAAGGTTTTGCAACAATGTTCCACGAAACACTGATACATTACGTGCAGATATTGATAATGAATTGGTCTAGCTGTTCAAGACCCCTGGAGAGTGAACCCTCATGATCTCTTGTTACAGCAAAGATTCAGAAGTGAGGTTAAATGGGAGGAGAGGTAAAATCAATCAGTCTGCAGAGGGGTAGAGGGAGAGGGAGAGGGGGAGAGAGAGAGAGAGAGAGAGAGAGAGAGGGAGAGGGAGGGAGAGGGAGAGGGAGAGAGAGAGAGAGAGAGAGAGAGAGAGAGAGAGAGAGAGAGAGAGAGAGAGAGAGAGAGAGAGAGAGAGAGAGAGAGAGAGAGAGAGAGAGAGAGAGAGAGAGAGAGAGAGAGAGAGGGTGTGACTGCAGTCCTGCAGTGCAGCATTACTTCTATGCTTTAAGACAACAGTTAGAGAGGAAGATGACCACAATGCCCTCAGTCAATGTGCTTTGGCCAGCATCCAGACTGCAGTTGTGCACACATATAGCCAGAGTCAGTCAATGGCTCGGCCCAAGGGTATCTGTCGATGCTCTCAATGTGTCTTTTACATCAAATAAAAAGACATATTTTATATCAAACCACCAAAAAAAGACAATAGAAACATTATAAGAAAAAGGGAAAGAAAACAACCTACGTGTATCTTGGGAGCAACTGGATGTCTAAATGTTAAGGTTATAATGTAAATCAATTTTCTAAAATTTGGAAAGCTAATAGCCTGCGCATGGAATTACACAGCTGTGACAATTTTTTGTGACAATTCAGAATGCTCTTTTCCACAGTTTCCTTGGCAACAGTGAGCAGAGGGCAGAAGGTAGAGACACAAGAGCGGGGGTGAAGAGAGAGAGATACAGTATAATACATGCTGTGGTGGAGAGCGAAAGGAAGTGACGTAAACTTAAATGTTTCAATGCCAATATAAACACTGAAAAAGCAATAGCAAAACAACAAATAATAATAATAAATAAAACATTTCATACAGCACATACACTTCTAGATTGCCCTATATATAGGCTAAACACACATATTATGGAATTTAGAAATAAAAATTAGAAAACGTCAATGTATACGAACTTTAAAGTTTGGCTTTAGTTAAAAAGTCAGCAAAGCCAAAGTAAAACCCTTTCTATGAGAACATAAGAGACACAAAGAGAGAAATAGAGAGCGAAAAAGAAAAGGTGTGGAGAAGGCAGGTGATAATGGGAGAGAAATTCCCATTAAGAACTAAAGGCCTTGTGGGAAACAGGTTGTGGCCATTTTAACCTGATTCACTATTTGCTCTTAACAAATGGAGGAAACTTTGAAGTGTCCATTCATAACAATGCCTTGCATTGTGTCCTGTTACCATGGCAACAGCCCAAGGATGTCATTTCAGCCTTAGATGGACTTACCTGTGACTGAACAATGGTCATCAGTATGTGTGTTACATTTGGCATCTTTGTTATGTTCCTTTACCTTCCCTTTAAATTCCCTCTTTACTGTTTTTGTCTGTAGTTGTCTGTTTAGCTGTTTAGCTCTCCTGGTCAGTGTCTTGTCTTATGTCAGACAGGTGTTTGTGAGACAGAATTGTTTTCATGATCGGTTAAGACTACAGGACTGTAGCACACATCCTAACAGCGAGAGACCTCAATGTTTCAGCACAGCCCTACAGAGCAGTTTTATTACAGTATGCTTTTTGCACAGGTCAGATATTTGCCCTGGGGTCAGTGTTGAGCCCCATATCACATGACATGACAAGAATATTTCAGTGCACTGTTCCTGGTCAGTGGAGTGCAACAGTGTGATACTAATCCCTTTGATTTTCTCCATAGAGAAATGTATTTATTACTCAAAACGGCCTGCAGTAAGCTCTATGGTTAATAAAAGAAATAATATGCATCTGTAGAAGCCACAAGATTTAAATTCTTAATGAAAACTACCTGAAGAGAGCTCCTTCAACTAATAAAACTGATTCTGTCTCTTCACACTTATCTCTTAGATCTATTATTTCTATACATGTCAAAAATGTTATATTGGAGCATCATTCTGAATACTTAAGCTTTGCACTTCAGTGCCTCAAAATATGCCTTTTAACTTTTGTCTTATTCATTTATTTATACAGCCGCAGAAAAAATTAAGAGACTATCATTTCAAACCAGCATTTCTAGATGTATTGTGGTCATTCCAGTCCAGTGTCTATTGAATATCAACAAAATCAAACCTCAGGACTCGTGACACAAAATCATCCAACAGCGATGTGAAAGACTGACAGCATGACAAGACACATGAAAACTAATCGAGGTTATCACATAACATTTTTTTTTTACTTTCCTTAAATACATGAAGAAATATTACTGTTGTATTGTTTAAAAGTTAATATTTACTTGTTTTATTTGCAGTATTTGTTTTCATGTTTTCTATTATTTTGACTTGTTTCTCCAGTTTTCCTTTTTCAATATTTTTATTTTGTAAAATTGGTAAAACAAATGTTACTAGCAGTTCACAGAATGAAACAAGAACAATAATTTTACCTAAACACCTACCTATAAATAGTAAACAAACTTATGCTTTGAAACGGTCTATTAATTATTTCCACGGCTGTATACTTATTTTATACCCTTTGTTTCAAATCATTTTGAATCATCTCAGAGCAGTGGGTTTGGTTCAAACGTGCTTTAAAAGTCATTACCAAAGAATGAAATCTTTATGGAGAAAATGAATAGGAAAATACTTCTCAAACCTATGCCACAGAAAAGTGAGCGTTCTCCGTTGCGCTCTACAGACTGAAAGGTTTCAGAGGCTCATCTGCTGGCTGTGATGAAACACTGATCTGTGGACCCCAGAGTGGAGGGCAGTTCCAGGAGAAAGAAGAAACCGGCTTTATTCAAATAAACAAACAAGATAAAGCAAAGAAAGACAAGCCCTCTCAGTGACTGTTCACCAAAACCCCTAAACACGTCTGCATCTCTCTTTAGGCTGTAAATAATAAACAGAAGGTAACATTATTGAGGTTTTTGCAAATGAAGACCTGAGGGGGACTCTACTGAGGTGAAAGGTCACTGTTAGGGGGGAAAGGAGGAGGAAGAAGTCACAGCAACACCAAATGGAATACAGTGCACACACACGACAACACACAAACAAGGGAAGACAGTGTAACGGTGTAGCAACAAGAGCTGACATACAAACGCATGACACGACACAACCTGAGGAAGGAGATAACAACAACAACAGCACGTCAGACAAGCTGTGCACCTCAGAACACATCAGAAAATACAACACCCCCCAAAACACACATACACACACACACACACACACACACACAAAATCATCTTCTCTTACACACAGATTTAGCACAATTTCATTTATTCAAATGTGTGATGTTTGAACTATTAAAAACCCCATGTAATTCATTTAATGTGCACAGTTCACCAGATGTTTAAGCAATACACATCAAAATTCTTGAATCGGCCTACTGGTTTAAAAAAAGCTTTCATTGAAAGGAACATTATGACATAGTGAACGTGAATAATAAAAGTGAATTTTGTCAACATATGAGTGCATTAACATTTACCTGGTTTCAAAGTTGTACGAAGATAACAATAACTCATTTCAATTCCATGGGGTTTTTAACCTTGAGTGTGTTCAACTATACTGGCCTAAGAGTTAATGTTCTAAACATCAGTAGAGCATTAACACATGTAAAACCCTTTCTGTCTAGTGCTCAGTATAGTTAAGAAAAATGTTAAATGAGAAAGATGTAAAACAGGTTGGAATAAAGTAAAAAACAAGAAGAATCTGAAAGGAATCAGAGGCTTGAAATGCAAATTAGAATGACAGAAATTTGCTAGAAAGGGGAAAAGGGGATGAGAGAATAAAATGGAGAGGAAAAAGAGAACGAGAATGACAGACTTATGACTTTACTGAGAATGACGAGGGAGCGACTATGATGATATTATCCATAAAATTGAACACAGAGAGAATCAGACTCTAGTCTGCTGTAAAGGATTAGGCTATGCAGATGTTAGATCAGGTACACAATTCTCAAACACACAGAACACATCCAATGCATTATCCCACAACACTTAAAAGCATTGTGTTCTTGGTAATGCTCAGTCTTTCAATGTAAACTATAAATGACCAATCATGCATTTTTCATACAGGCATCAATCTCTATGAGAGCTTAAAGTGAGCGTCTGTGTCGAGTACAGTTTAGTATTGTGTTTTGTACATATATAAATGGTACATACTACTGTAGAAGTGTATGGTTGAAATAAGTGCATATATATAAGGTCTTCGTGTTTAAAGGGTTGTATGCATTTACAATTTGACCAGTGTGGATTCAACTAACACCTATACTACAGCACGAATGGCTTTTTATGGTTACCTCTGTCCCTATGGTTTGATCCAGGAAGTGGCAGAATTCGCATTGAGGTCCTGCTGTAGCAGTGGCCCTTCCGGCTTGAACCATTCCTCTCCTGGTGGGGAGACTGGGTTGTCGACTGCAGATTCTAGTGTTTTTGTGGGGGGGATTTAGGATTTGGTTGTGTAAGGGGGTGTATTTGGGATCGGTGGAAGTTGGTAGGCAGCAGTTGAAAAGTGTGGTACAGTGAAGAGGGTATTACAACAAGTAACGCATGCAGGCGCAAAAGAATACAAGATGTGGACGGATGTGAGAGGAGGTGACACAAGGTAAGTACACGTACGAGGTAAGGAACATTGGAGGAAAAGAAAGCCGGACGAAGGCATGGACGGGGGAAGAGACAGCATGCACAGTCAAGTCAGGGTGGGAGACCACAAGGGAAGAAAAGAGAATTAAATAAATCAATGAATGAGAGCAAGAAAGAGCAAGGGCTAGCTAGCTGCCTAGATAGATAGATAGATAGATAGATAGATAGATAGATAGATAGATAGATAGATAGATAGATAGATAGATAGATAGATAGATAGATAGATAGATAGATAGATAGATAGATAGATAGATAGATAGATAGATAGATAGATAGATAGATAGATAGATAGATAGATTATTCATGATTAAAACCTATTATAACAATATAATTGAATTGCACAGGTGGCAGAGCTTTGCTAAAGATGACTGCTATTAAGAATGACTGATGTGGTGAAGGATGAGAAGAAATGTGTAAGGAGCAGAAGGCAGTGAACTCTGTTGTTAGTTATATGTGGATAAGACGCTTTTTATGTGTATGATTTTCTATCGCCGTTGTGTTTTCTTGCGACTGAATGTGTGTTCGCCCTGATACCTGAGCACTTAAACGTAATAAACTTACCTTTCTTGTTCTCTGTATTGCATACTGAAAGTGTGAGTATAACCTGGGGTGTTTGTGTGTGGGTGCCGCATACCTTTCCTGACATTGCTGTCTGTGGTGCGGAACTCTCCGGTACTGAGCAGGAAGCAGGCCCGGTCGTGGGGGTAACGCTCGCGCCCCGAGCCTGTGCCGAACCCACCGGTGGCCGGACTCCTGTCATCTGGCCCCATCACCTGGTCGATGGTGGGACAGTCCTCATTAGCCAGAGCTGCATTTGCAGCATCTCCATTCTGCTTTGAGTCTGACAACATAGAAAGAAAGAGACAAGGAAGGAAAGGAGTAAAGAAAGAAGGAGAGAAGAAAAGGTAAATTAGAGGCGATGTATGGTTACATGAAAGGAGTAAAACATAAAAATTGCAACAAAAAAGGGAAAGGGAGGGAGAGAGGACAGGGGGAAAAGAGCATCAACGACACTTTACTAAAATTGTGCAGGAGAGCAGGCTCAGAACATCACACAGACACACACAACATCATACACAAAGCGGATGTGTGTGTGATCAAAAAAAAGTGAAACGCGCACACACTCAAACGAAAAAGCTGCAGGGGCACTTGTTCTTATAGTTTCCGACACAGCTGTCATATCTAATCTGACGTGAGTTACTGCTCAACAATTTACAGAAATAAGCCACGAGCAAAGCCTGCTAAAGACATGGAAGAGAGGAAGAAAAAGATAGAGGCAGAGAGACCCGTTATGCAATTGCACCTCACTGAAACACATCACAAGTCTTTATCTGAAAAGGCAGAAATATATAACCAGAACATCTATGACTTACATACACCGGACATGTGACAAAGTGTGATATTGTAAATAATTGTGTGCAGAGTACCTACATAGGGTTCACTACACTGGATAGTAAACAATTCACTGACAGTGAGGTAATAAACCTTTAACAGAGTTCCCGAAGCCTCCTAACTCAAATGTCAAACTAACTAAAAAAGTAGGGACACTATGTAGACTACATTACATTATTATATGCTGGATTTTTGTTAACAATGCTAACAAATAGTAGTTTTACATGAACTATTGCTGTTTTTAAAGCTGCAATCTGTTAAACAAACCAAAGTTATTAAGCATAAAAAATGGTGTTCAAAACCATCTTTCTCCGATTCACAATGATAAGCTTATAATAATGATTTATATGCTGATGTGTTGTACAATTTTGTGAGAAATGGGACATTTCTTTTACTTAAATTTAAATTGAATTTGTATGTTTTTAACAGGGATGGTGATATAGAGGTTTACAGATTGCAGCTTTTTCAATTCAACAATTTCGTTGATATTAATGTTTATGTAAAAAAAACTTGGTAGCGCTTTACAATAAGGTTGTATTTGTTGTAAATGCAAAAACTAATGTGCACCCTCTTGTCATTTCAAACCTGTCTGACTTTCTTTCTTCTGCAGAACACAAAAGAAAATATTTTGATGAATGTTGGTAACTGAACAATGGTGGTACAAATCGACTCAAAATTCTTCAAAATATCTTCTTTTGTGTTCTGCAGAAGAAAGAAAGTCATACAGGTATAAAATGACAAGAGGGTGAGTAAATGATGACAGATTTTTTATTTTGGGGTGAACTATCACTTACGTTAATGTTAGTTAATGTCAATATAATTGTTCATGCTAGTTCATGGTGCATTAACTAATGTTAACAGTTACAACTTTTGATATTAAACATGTACTAGTAAATGTTGAAATTAATCTGAACTAAGATTAATAAATGCTGTAGAAGTATTGTTGATTGTTAGTTCATTTTGACTAATGCATTAACTAATGTAAACAAATACAACCTCTGGACCATAAAATACAGCTCAGATCTTAAATTATATTACTATATTTACTTTTGTAAATAGCCAACAATAGCAAAACTCTCTTAACCACGTTACTGATGAGTAACTTGCAGCCTAGCAAAACGCAGTTCCAAAGCTTCCCCGACACATGGGGACAGCAGTCAAAACAAATGACTTCATTATAAGTTTTGTGCTTTTTAGTTTTGTACTACTTTGTAAAACTCTCTTAACTGTCCACATGACGAATATCATGACAGCAGTGTACTGTAGGTGTTAGGGCATGTGGGAAGTGAAGCTACAGGAGGGCACATGTGCTAAAGTAGTTCTTCACAGCGAGCATTTTAGGATGTTTATGTTGCCTTTTATTTCCTCTGGAACTTCCAGCTGTGAGGACTCCAAGAAAAAGCAAAACAAAGAAGAAGAGCGCTGAACTGCAGCTTTCATCCACTTCAGAGACAGCTTGTTCTAAAAATGTTACTTTTATGAAAAATGATCCAGTTATTTTATTTGCACGGATGCAGTGTCAGATCTATCACACATCTGTCGAAATCTGCATCGTTCGTGTCAAAATCACTTGAAAATCGGCAAAGAGGTTGAAGCAGCTAAAGCGTTTCTGCTGTTGATAAAGGGCAAATATAGCACAAGCTAATCTGAGAGGCTGTGACTAATCTGCCTCATGTTAATCTTAGCATGGGGTGTGTATATCTGTACTGTGCACAGTAATGACAGACTGAGTTTTCTTGGCTGCGTAAGCTCACCGGCTGATCTTGACTGGCACAAACATAAAACACACTCACAAACACACACAAACATAAACTTCATGTCCATCATCCAGTCAGTGTCAGAGCCCAAAACTGGTTGTGGATATTCATGATTATATTCCCTTCTCTTTGAAGGATTTGATGAAGGCAGGAGGAGGGGATGAGAGGTTTCTGGGATGTAATCTAAGATGCTGGCAGGGTATTTTTATGTATGAAACATAATGCTACTATAATTTAAATAACATTTCCGTTCTGTCAAGATGACATGGCAGTTTCGCATATTAATACACAAATATATCCCACTGATTCTTGAGATGAGGTAAATTTGCTTTTTCTAAATATAATTATTTTAAATGCGTGCTCTGTCCTTTACCATGTCCTCAGCTGCCAAACGAAGTGTTTCAAAATACAACAAAAAAAACATAGTACATCTTCAATTATATTTTTTATAAAAAAGCCTATTAAAGTTGTGTCCTCACTTGCATCAACTCTGTCTGATTTATTCTGGATTATAAAAATCCTGACAATGTCACAGGCGGCTATAAGTTTATTCACCCCCTTCCTCACTTTCTGCTCATTCTGGATGCCACAGTATGACATACTGTATAGTCTTTAACTAACAAACTATCTGCAGTCACAACGTTTCAACTCCGTCATCCCAATTTCCATCAGTAGTTGTGGGACAAATCTTGCCATTTTTGTTATGTTTAAAGCAGCTTCAACTAAGAAAAAACGAATTGCCTCCACTGTACAGCACATGCTTAAGATGGAAGAATATTACATTTTGTCCAACCAACATCAATTCCGTCAGATTTGATGACTATGGGGAACAATTGTTGTTTCCAGATTTTAATAACGTACACAAAAATTGGGTTTTCATTTTTATGGGGACTTTCCATAGGCATGATGATTTTTATATTTTACAAACTGTATACTCTATACCCTAACCCTAAATTAAACCCTTAATACTTACAAAAAGCCCTCTGCAAAACATTTTTAATAAACAGTAAGCTTTCAAGGTTTTCATAAGGGAATAAATGTCAATTTCTAGAAATAATTCATGAAAACTCATTCCCTTACATTACATCTATGCATTTGGCAGACGCCTTTATCCAAAGCGACTTACATTGCATTATACTATACATTTGTTTCTGAGTATGTGCAATCCCTGGGATCAAACCCATGACCTTGGCATTGCTAGTGCCATACTCTAAACACTGAGCTACAGGAAAGCTATAAAGATGAGACCTCCATTAGACGAGACCTTTGTCTACAACTACATTCATTTTTAATGAAAGGTTAAAAAAACTAAGATGTCAAATGTGTTTTGTCTCTTATCCCAAGAATCAATGTTTATGTGTGTAGCAAGTGTTCATGGCACATGTTTATTCTGTGTTATTTTTAATAGGAGGTCTATGCACACATTTACATTACAATAGTTTTTCAGTACATGCATTACCAGGGAATCGAACCCATGACCTCGGCATTGCATTCTTGGCATAGTGCATGCTCAGTCGAGACACGGTGTCTCTAGCAGTAATGGCCACATTAAAAAAAAAACAGCGTTTCATTTCTTAATAGAAATGTGTCCTGTGTGAACAGCTACTTACACAAGATCATATAAAAGATCCTGTTGATGTGATGAAAGTTACTCATCATAGGTGATGATCATGGGCCTATATTGTCATGACAGGTGACATGAGTGAGCTGGCAGCACAAGTGCATATAAACACACACAAAAACGCACTCATACTGTCTGTCAAATGCAACATTACGTTATTTTCAATTTAATGTGTTAAAGCATAAATGCCTCTGCTTCACACACACACACACACACACACACACACACACACACACATAAATATATACATATGCACAAACGCATACACACACACCTGCTCTGTTAATCTCTATGATTTCCTCCTGTGCCAGAGGACAGTCTCCTGCCATGCTTCCAGAGCCCACCATACTGCCTAACACATTACCCATGAGCCTGTGCGGCGAGGCAGTGGCCATGGCCAGGGCGTCTGGTTTACAGTAGTTGGGCGATCCAGGCTGTGGAGCCCGCGGGATGTGCTTGTTCTTTTTCTTGGGAAGCTTCTGCTTGGCCATGGCCAGAGAGTAGTACATGCCAAAGTTGTTTACAATGACGGGCACGGGCATGGCGATGGTCAGCACGCCCGCCAGGGCACACAAGGCGCCCACTAACATACCAGACCATGTCTCTGGATACATGTCGCCATAGCCCAGCGTCGTCATGGTTACCACCGCCCACCAAAAGCCGATGGGGATGTTTTTGAAGGTGGTGTGGGCGCTCGCCGTGGGGTCGGCCGGGTCCGCGCCGATGCGCTCGGCGTAGTAGATCATAGTGGCGAAGATGAGCACTCCGAGAGCGAGGAAGATGATGAGGAGCAAGAATTCGTTCGTGCTGGCGCGGAGAGTGTGACCCAGCACCCTCAGCCCGACAAAATGACGCGTGAGCTTGAAGATTCGCAGGATCCGGACGAATCGCACCACGCGTAAGAAGCCCAGCACGTCTTTAGCTGCTTTAGAGGAGAGGCCGCTCAGTGCCACCTCCAGGTAAAAGGGCAGAATGGCTACAAAGTCGATGATGTTCAGCGAGCTCTTGAAGAACTCCGCCTTGTCCGGGCAGAAGATCACGCGGGCGAACACCTCGATGGTGAACCAGATGACGCACACGCCCTCCACGTAGGTGAGCCAGCTGTCAGTCACTACCTCAAACACAATCTCCTCGCGCGTGACGTTCCCCACCGTCACGTTCTCTGTCTTATTGTAGATGGTGTTGAAGGCCTCGTGTGTCTCCAAGCAAAATGTTGAGATGGAGATGAGGATGAACAGAAGCGAGCCGAACGCCACATACTAAAAACAGAGATAGACAGAGAGAGAGACAGGAAGAGAGGAAGGAAGACACAAAGAGAGATGAGAAGATGAGCACATTAATATCATAAAGTGAAATCAGATCACTATTGCAGAAATATTGGATTATGTATTTCTACAAATGTTTAACATCTGCCTGTCTACATACTCAATGGATTTGAAAACAAATCTAATAAAGAGCCATTCTGTTAATCCTGTACACTGTTTCATGAATTTAGGCTCAGTTTAACCTCATACATGATCAGAATCATGTTTGGAAATTCTGCCTTCATTTACTTACCCCCAAGTTGTTCCAAATCTGTATAAATTTCTTTTCTTTTCTTTTTTTGATGAACCAAACAGTTGTGGACCTACCATAACTACCACAGCAGGAAAAACTACTTTATACATTTCTTTGTTCTGTTGAACACAAAATTAGATATAGCAAACATTTTTGGGGCACATTTTTCCTACTATGGTAGTCAATGGGGTCCAAAAATGGTTTGGTCACAAGAATTCTTCTCTGTGTTTATCAGAACAAAGAAATGTCTACAGATTTGGAGTACATGATGACAGAGTTTGTTATGTTGGGTGAACTATCCCTTTAATGGGGTCTTCAATAGGGAACCTCCAATTATTACATCATTTATTTGAAAACCAAAATAATCATGTTAAAAAATACAGCAATAAGCTAAAATTGACCAAAACAGAACATTATAATTGTCCCTATCATATGTAAATGTATTGTAGTATGTAGTGTACAAGTTTTAATAGGTTTGCAATGTAAGCATCATAACACAGCACATTCAACAAATACTTATATATGGTAGTACATACACAATCTTGCAACACTCAATATTATACAACATGAGGTATCTGCTCCAATTCTCGATCCATCAAAGGGTAATTGGCCTGAAAATGTTATGTTTTGTCATCAACACTTGTTTACTATAATACAACAATGCCCTTGTTGATAAGAGGCATCTGTAAAATTCTGAATAGCACTTTTACATTCAAGGTTGCCGTGATGTGGTTTGGACCTCTGCAGAGGTTCATCTCAAGCGCAGTGAGGTATAATACAGACAGAGGGCGCCACACACTACAACGACAAACAGAAACGGCACAAGAGCTCAAGGCACTGAAAATAATGGAAACCGTGTGAATGCAGCAGTCTCATTGACACAATGCAATGAAGGGTACACCACAAAAGGAGCAGAGGGGGTAAAAGCAGACTCTGTGAAATAAAAAAGGCAGAGAGGAGAGGAGATGGGTGTATTGTATACACAAAAAGCTGTGATGGAGGAGAGAGAACATCGGGAAATGGAAGAAGAAAAGGGGGGAAGGGAGGGGCCGGTGAATTAAAAGGCAGGGTGTGCTGTGCACGGTTACAATTCTCAAAACACAGATGTCATGTAACGTTGGATCCCATGCAGATAAGATGGAAATTGATTGGCTGTGTTCATGGTTGTTGTTAAGGCTCTCATCCTCTTCTCATATCAGATGGAATCAATATAATCCCTGTATCTCAAGACATCTCAGTGGCAGCATCTATACTGCGATTTTTGTTGAGGTAACCTGTTATTACCGGCATCTATGTGGAAGTCTGTATGTGTTCAATGCCGCTGCTGCAGTGCTCACGTTACGCGCTCCCCACTCCCTCCCCCCCTCATTTCTTGCTCCCCCTTCTCTGCCAGACCCCCCACCCTCGCCAATTGGGTTAAACCATTCCTTTTGCAGGAATAGTATCTCCACCACTCTTCTCATTCCCTTACACTGCCAAACCTCCTTCCCCATCTTCTTTTTCCCACTTTGTGGATTTCCTGTAAGCAGCCGCGCATTTTGCTATTTACAGCGTGGCTGACAGTGCGATCATTTCCTATATCGCGTAACATATGAAGACCACAGACACACCCTCACACAAAAAGAGCAACTGAACTATTTCATTTGAGACACCTAAAAAAACGTTTTAGGGACATATCTCAAATAACTGCAGTCAGGTCAATCCTCCCATGATAAACGAGAAGCAGTCAAATGAAGGACTGAAGCATCCTAGGAGAATAAACGAATTCCCCAACCCGATTAGCATGAACTAATTTAATGAGCCCATCTTGTCGTGCCCTCAAAATCCTGACGAGGGACCCGTTTGTGTGTCAAGCACACACGCCAGCTCTCGGGATGTCACCAGAACTCCACACGTTCTGCTCTAGATACAAGAGAGATCCAAACTCTGGATGTTTAGAAGCTACACGTGCGTAAAAAACCAACAAGGAAAACAGAGCTACAGTAACAAAAACTGGTTCTAAACATCAGAGAGACCGTAAAATATGGCCATTACATTTTTTTTAAATCTGAGAAATCAAAACTTGTAAATGTCATGCCAGTAAAAACGTAACATTATATAGTTTATAAACATGATCTATGGTTAAATAGCATAATTATATAGTTTAATGAACATTATTACACGGTTTGTTGGAATGCTTGATTCTGATTGGCCAGTCGTGATATTTTAAGGTTTGTTATTCCCAGATAACAACCGCTCATCACTGCAACGTTTTTCCAAACTTTTTTTTACCCGCATTACATTGTGGACATTCCCACCAACAATCACTAGAAGACTTCCTATTGTTTCGCTTCTGCGCTACCTGTGTTTGTGATTCACTCTTTATCTCTTGAAGGACAAAGTATGTACATCTTACGCAAGAAAAGCCTTGAGTTCCGGCTACACAGTTGTGGAATGGACTTTGAGAGCATCACTGTTTAAAGATTTAGAGGATGAAGAAGGACTCTAGCCGGAGAAACTCTCCTGGAATGAAGTATCTCTTCACCATAATGCCACTCTGGGGAGTGTGGACATGCTTCTAATGGCTGTTTGCTGCCCACATTTCTGCTTTCTTTCCTGTATTCCGTTACAAGGTATACCACCACTACAGGCATGTTCATAACCATAAAAACAAGCTTGTTTTGGAAGAAATGTTTTGCGAAATGTGGCTTTTGAGACCAAGGCAACCCCACGTGAAACAATCAAAACAAAAGCTGTCACTATTCCTTAAAAGATATAAAGTTGTGATATACAGCATCATAAGCTATAAAACCTAATGGTGAGGACTGAACTAGACATACTGATCTTGATGTGCCCCATTAAGCTGTGGTGCTTGTATGGGGGATGATGGTTTGAGTCCGGTTTCATCTGTATGCCATCCGCCCTCCTCCAATCATTACTTTACTTTTAACCTCATATTTACTATTAAAGTGACAAGCAACCAGCAAAACACAACATTTTTTGGACCTGTAACAGTCCTTCTGAACATGCTGAAGAGTCTGTTTTCTTTCCTTTGACATATTTTCTATTGAGGGAGAAAATTTGGGGTAGCACATGTTGAAACAATGAAAATGGTTTGCTAGTTGTACTGCTGGTTAGAAGTAGGTGGTGTTAAGAAGAGGTACAATCTTAAGAGCATTTTATTGGATAGAATGAGAGAGTGCGCCTAAAAGTTATCAATATTTAGACATTGTAATCCCAAAACAGAAAGACTGAAATGTAAGTATGTATTATCTGCTATTGACTGAATTTATTAGACTTGCATATTAAAATTCATATTACATAGCACACAGTAAAATTGCGATTACATTTCTAATATTGATTAGGATATCTATTCTCTTATAATTTATTCACAACAAGTGAGACCAGTATGTCCCAATATAATTTCTTTACAAAACATTTTAGCAAGTTCAGGAGAACGTTTGCTAGTACATGAGAAGTATAAAGTAAACCGAGTTATTCCAAGAGGAGCATTTAAGTGCATTTCCCAGAGTCACTGTGTCAGCTTCGTGGGACACGCCTGCTGGGTTTCTGTAGGAACTGCCTGCAGAGCAGGTCTGAAAAACACACTCAAGCAAATCCGGTGGCCTGATGAGATCAAAACCCAATGCAATGTCTTACAAAACAATATTTTGTCCAATTGTGCTGAACGCTGCGCAGAACACAAAACTGCACATTCTTTGAAACACGAAAGGTCAAACTTCTTAGAGCCCTCTGAACGCTGATCTCAGATCAGTAGTGTGTGTGTGTGTGTGTGTGCGTGCGTGTGCGTGCGTGCGTGTGTGTGTGCACAAATTCCCTGCACATCTTCAGAAACATTCATTCTGAACAGCACATTGCTTTCATTCTCCGAGTTCACTACACCTCTAAACACCTTTCTTGTAATCCACACGCAGCTTTTTTACACCCTGGCCTCTGCCAGGGCCAGTTTAAGACAGCATGAATTTACATGCAGGTCCGAGCTGGTCTTTGCTGATCTAGCAGGTTGGCCACTAAACCAAAACAGAGAACTTTGAACTGCATTACAGATCACAGACTGACTGAAATGAATGGGCACGCTACTTTCCATGGTATGCAAAGTCAAAACCACTGCTGAATAAATGATTCCATCATTAATAAATCATCTACAGTTGGTGTTTATGAATATACAAAGGCTGTGGGCTAAAAATAGAAGTATAGATTTGTCTGGAGTATTGAAAACAGAAGGCAGAGATTCTAGTAAAGTGAGCAATCTGGCCGCAGGCGGGCACGTTTAAAGAGCAGATGAGAGAGATGGGAAGTGGATACAATTGAGGATGCAGATGTCATGATTTAAACAGCCATATTTTACTTCCTTCTGCCACTCACTATATTACACCTCTATATACTGTTCCGTTCGGATCTTCTCTCTAGGGTAAATCCCTTCTTTACTACAGCAGAAAACTCATTCTTTCTGTTTTTCTTCTGTCCACGACTTTCATCAGACATCAGGTGACCTAATTTTCATTAGCACGGTGTGGTACAGCACAAATATTACAGAATTACACAAATCACAGGTCACAGGACTCTGTCTGCGCTGTACCTTTAATCCTGCGGTCATTTCTACCTTGTACTCTTGGCCTGCTTTATTATTTATCTCGTATGTCCGTGCTGCTGTTCCTGTTATTTTTCTGACATGAATAATGAATACAGGCCACATCTGACTAAACACACTTATCATTAGTCAAATACTGCACTTCTTAGACAAAAAACCACTCAGCAGATTTTGTTAAAACTGATTCTAAAAATAGGTACAATTCATTTCACATCGCATTTAATGCTGGGTTTACGTCTTTTTTTAACCTGGGTTAAAGGCACTTTTAAACTAAAGCAATGTTTCGCGAAGTGCTGGTATGAAAGGACGATTCGCATTTCCAACAGCAGATTAAAACAAACTAATAGCAGCAGTTAAGTGGATTGTATTAACCTCTGTATAAAATGTATTAAATATTCATAGTAATCAATCAAAGTCTGACAAAAAGAAAGTGATACAGACAAGAGATCATTTAATAGTTCTAATAGTGTATGAGTCTTACATTTTCTGTCTCGTTCTAAAGCACTGTCACAATTATTATTGTGTAGCAAATGTGACCCTGGATAACAAAACCTTGTCTTAACCAAAGTCTTAAGGGTAAATTTTTTGAAATTGAGATTTATACATTATATATAAGGTTTCTATTGATATGTTAGGATATGACAATATTTTGTTAAGATATAAAACAAAACAAAAACGCTTTCTTTTGGCTTATCGCTGTAATGACGTTGTGGAGAATAGATGAACCTGAAAGCTGAAATTCTGCGCTTTACATTGATGCCAAATTTAAGTGAGTAATTCCCAAAGAAATGTCAACCTTACCATGAAAAAAATGAATCTTTTTACCAAAGGTTTTTACTATACTGATAGCCCAGATGTCAACATTTGGTGGTTCAAATTCTCATGCGAGATCTCTCTTAAAGTTTTTAAAGCACTTTATTTATTTTTAGTCAGGTAAGGGCCATTTCAAGACTGTCACATCCATAACAGTCTATATACCTCATTAATGGAGAACTATTTTATGTTCTATGAAGAGTCATCCCTTCTCCATTTGTTGGATATTATTGCTGCTAGTATGTACCTTTGAAGTCACAGAAATAGTATGTTGTATCTCAAAAACGTGTCATTTTCCATAGCAAATGTTATTACCCTTTCTTTCTTTTTTTTCTGATGTTTAGACTATCAACAAGGGCTTAGTAAAATATAAACAGATGGTTCAGTATATTGGAAACACATTCTTTGAGCATTTATATGTCACACATCCATAACGCAAAATGTCACATCCATAATGCTGGAATTGCCCATTTCTAATATTTTAGGTTATTACTTGGAGAGTCCCTTGTGTGTGGTCAGAAACAAACAAACATTGTGTATGTAAAAACATTTGATAGGACACTTGGGGCTCACAGTTCAGTGATAATACATGACAATCCCATCACTCATGTTTCTTCATACAAGCATCTTGATAATAACTACACTGATAATACATTAAGTTGGACATCTAATACTGAGTTTCAACAAGAGAGAATTCATGTGCAGACTATGGTGTACTAAACCATATTAGGCTTTTTATTTCATCAGTCAGTCTTTGAAAGTCTGTATGGAATGGTATAAGAGCTTAACAGCTCAACAGCTCAGCGACAATCTAAGCTTGCTCGCCAAAGGCAGACTGCCATAAAAATCATACAGCAGGTAAAAAAACCCACAGAACTATGTAGGAAATTTACAGAGACAAAGCCAAATATGAATCCAACCCCTTCTATATTCCTAATGAGGAGTATAGTCTTGTAGGTGTTATGTTTTTATTATGCTGAAAATATTCTTACACTATCAGTACATTCTTCTAACACAAACCAGAGAAGCACATTTATAGGAATCATTTACTCGCAGTAGTGTAATAACTGGAAAAGCTGGTGATAAAAACCACATGAACATTCTGTAGAGTTGCGGCAAATGAGGCTTTTGTGATTTCTAACATCTGTTTGCTTCGGGTATTTAAGACAGAGATGATACTGCAAACACATGTACAGCATACATTAAAGAGCATATAAGTGTGAATGCAATCACAGTGTGTAATGGTGTGTGAGTTCCCTCAGGTCAGTACCGTCCCTTTAAGATCCGTTTTACACTGTGCACATAAGCGGCGCGTTCACAAGCAGCACTGCAGCACAATTTGCTGCTTGCAGGTTTTGACGGCTATTATATTCACGTGAATGGTGAATATGAGACAGCGCCCTCTTTCTGTGAGAGGTGGATATATGGCATGTGAAAACTGAGACGCTATCGTTCTCCCCAATCAGATCTCAGATTTCTGCCTGTTGTTGCTCTCAGTTCTATTCATATCCAGCAGTGCTATGTGTGTGTGTGTGTGTGTGTGTGTGTGTGTGTGTGTGTGTGTGTGTGTGTGTGTGTGTGTGTGTGTGTGTGTGTGTGTGTGTGTGTGTGTGTGTGTGTGTGTGAGAGAGAGACTGTGAACTGTTTCTTTAAAGCTGCAAAAGATGGACATGGAAGTCCAAAACATAGCGAATGGTATTGTATGGAGAGAGAGAGAAAGAGAAAGAGAGAGAGAAGGAGAAATTCTGCGCTAACCTAATCGGCCAAATTCCAGTGCATTGCAGCATTTGCCTGATGCAGGCAACTGTAAACATTGAAAAGACTGTTGTGAATCACTGTTAAGTGTATAACATGGTTAGAGAACACAGCGGTCACCTATGACACTACAACAACACCAGCAGTTGTGCAGCATTCCCATAGCAGAAGAGGACAAACTTTAAACCTCAATGACAGCACCATTTCCACAGCCAGCAAAGCACAAATGCACCTTAAAGAGCATCATAATATCCTTTAAATTACAGTTCATGCAGTGTGTAATGTTGCTGTGCGTGAACATTTTGGGAAAATCTGCAGAATTCCAAGGAACAGTTTTGAATGTGTTTACATTTGTACACAAATATAAATATGTGTAAATGTGTTCAGATAGTATTAAAATATTTAAAAAGAGGCAGAGAACCTTTGTTATTGATTGATGCTAAGACTCTGAATACACCAGACCAAATTACTCTCAATTATTTGAACTAATGGAAAATGTGCATGTCAAGGCTGCATATATACTGCATAAAAAAAGTATACATTTTATTGTTTATAGAGTTTAAAGCAAAACGAAAGGGCTTGTTACATTAACTTGATGATTTTAGTGTCTATTAAGGACACCTTTCCGCATGTTTACAACACAATGTGAAGACAACTTCAAATAAAACATTCAAGTCGTTCATTCTTGCTGTGAACAGATTTGAAATGATCCAGTGGTTTCTTATAACAGATACGCCCTGAACTTCTCTGCAGTTAGTTTCAGTTTTTTTTTAAAGTTATATTTTTAGGGGCTTTTTACCTTTATTTGATAGGACAGTAGCGAACTCGGGTCAGGCCGCAAATGCACTGGCACTACATGTCAGCACACTAACCACAGGTCGCCGATGGTTAGTTTCGTTTTAATCGTCTCAAATATCACATTGTTCAAAATCCACGGAATTCCGGGGAGATTTCTGCTGAGATCTGCTGGTGCTTATTCCGTGCTGCCTCATTGAGCATTGGAAAAAACGTAGAGGAGAGCAGAGAGCAAAAATATAACTGGCAAATTAATGTTTTCGTCGCAGATGCGACCATTTAAGGCGCAGTCTGGAGCCCTGATGGCGAAATCTTTGTTCTGTGTCAGCCACCGTAGTGCTTCGAAAGGGAGGGATGAGCGGTGCAATTCGCAACGTCACCGCTAGAAGCCACTGAAATCTACACACAGGACCTTTGACCCCAATGACTACCATAGTAGGAAAAATTACAATGGTAGTGCCACAGAACTTTTAGCTGTGTTACATTCTTCAAAATATCTCATTTTGTGTTCTACAGAACAAAAATAAATAAAATAGTTTTTCCTACTCTGGTAGTCAAAGAGGTCCAAGAACTGTTTGGTTACAAACTTTCTTTCAAATATCTTTCTCTGTGTTCATCATAACAAAGAAATACAGGTTTGGAACATATAATTTTAATTTTTGGGTAAACTATTCCTTCACGCAGACGTAACAAGTAAGCTGGTGAATGATAAAAAGCCTACGAAATAAGGTATTACTGTAGCACAACATGACAAGACACAAAAGTAAAAAAAATGTCCCCTACAACAGTAACAATTCTAATGCATTAAACTATTTATATTGTCTTAAAAAAAAATCACAAATAGCATATAAAATCCATTACAGCGCCATAATGGGAACTAAATTATGTTGTGTTCGGCTTAATTGACTTGATATCTATTCATATTAACATCCTTAACAGATAGAAATATTCACAAACAATGTTCTTTTACAATCCCCATCACATGCTGCATTTAGTAAAAAGCGCCGTTTCAGCCTATTTACTAAGAGGCCTTACTAAATATATAAACATACTAACATACTTGAACACTCAACTACGACAACAACAAAATGCAATACATTAAACACGTACACACATATCATAAACACACACGCATGCACCTCCCAAGGGGTAATTGGTACCACTCAGTGCTTGCGGCAGATTCGCTGCACTGAATCAGCACAAAAAAAATCAATAAGATAATTTAAATGAAAAACAAAGAGTGGTGGAGAGGATTTAATTATAAATCAATTGATAAAATCCATTGACTAAAAGCATCTAATTTAATATGTCAAAATTGTGCAGCCTTCCGCCGTATGCATACTGTAACACAGGCGAGCGGCTTCCTGGAGAAAAGATCATATTTGACCACTAATGTAATCCGCTATGCAAGCACGTCGGTGCGACAGCAAGGGAAAGGTAGAGCTAGGTGGGGAGAGGGGAGGGGAAGCATTCGCAAGCCTTACATTAATGTATTGCCTGGAGCTCTCTGCTTCTTTTGCCTTACTGCACCATAATGACATGAACCATCGCATACCCAAAGGTGGAAAACCCATGGAGGAGGGGCAGAGAAGAAAAACGGGTGGGAGAAACTAAAAAGAGAGCGGGTTGCTGTAACAGTCATTTTGTAAAGGGAATCCATCCATATGGTGCAGTGTGTGGAATTTAAAGAGACAGTTCACCTAAAAATGACAATCCGGTCGTTCTTCTATTGAACGCAGAACGTTAATGTCTGAAAGCCTCCCTTTACTCACTTACATAAGTAAAGAGAGAAACATCAATCATTTTTAAGATAACCTCCTATATGTAGACTAAGAGTATTGAACAGAATTGTAATTTTTACAGGGTAAATTTTTTTAGATTCAATCTTCCTATAACCAAGGAAAAAACCCACATGTAGTGCACATGATGATACACCAAAGGGGTTCGGGGGTGTGATGAAAACCACAAACAATAGAACAGCCAACAGAACGCTGATTAAAAGACATAAAATGAATGTGGAGAGGGTGGATCGAAGGATGGGAAAACGCAGAGGAGGGAACGGAGATACGGGAGGAGGGGGAGACGCCAGCTCTCGTGGCTCTTTCTGCTGCGTAAGGAAGCGCTCTGTGCTCTGAACACTGATTGGTTGAGCATTCTGTGCAGTGGCTGCTACAGGGCTTTGTGAAAATGACACGAACACATGCCAGATACGCCTCCTCTTTCCTGCAGCACACGGCCAAGGCCATAACGCTACGCTGCCAAACTGAGATCCCCCCGTATCATCAGCGAGATGCTCTGGTGCATTGAGAGCTGGAAGGTTAGGGAGCACCGTCTCTCACAACAACCACTTTATACACGCCTACACTGCAAAATGATACAACGGTTACAACCAGGGAGATGAGAAGAAGGGTTTAGGGAAATAACGGCAAAGCAAAAGGTTGTATGGCAGCATATGCGTGTAGTCGTATGTATTGCATCAGCAAAGCTGTAAAACCGTATCATGGTCTTGAGCCACGAGCAACGGAAAGCGTGATTGATACGCAGCCAGAATGATTTATCTGAGTGAATTGCGGAAGCTGAGGCTATTACTGCATTTCATACTGGTATGTGGGATTCTCTCTCTTTTTTGGAAACAATGCCTCTCGCTGTGAGGTGTGACGTCATCCCCTAGGGAGACCATTCTCATATTGATCTCTTGATGTCAGCTGAATTACTGACTACACATAAATTCAGTCGTGAACGTGGATGTGTAAGAGTGTTTGATTAGAAAAAGAAAAAAAGAAAAAAACGAAGATGAAAGAAACAAGAAAAAAGTAAACACAGAGAGAAAAATGCCGCAACAGCCATCTGTGAAGAGAGCAGGACAAGCTGTGCTCCACCCTCAACCTCATCTCCATGTCCCTCTCTCTCAAGATCTGGCAGAACACCAGGGTGGACGGGGCCAGAGCCCTGGAACCCCAAGGAATCAGCATCTGGTACCTCCACCAGCCAGAGAGAAAAAAAACAATAATATATTCAAAGAGAAAATGAAAAGTCAACAAATAAGTTTGGATGTTTGTTTAATATGTCTTAGGTAAAAAATGCCTTAAATAACAGAAACACCTACCATTTACTTAAAGGGACAGTTCACTTAAAAAGGAAATTCTTTCTCTCGTCATTCCAAATCTTTATGACTTTCATTCTTCTCCCAAAAACTTCAAAAAATATTTTTAAGAATGTTGGTAACCAACATTGACTTCCATTGTATGTACACAAAACCACTGAGACATTTCTCAAAATATCCTCTTTTGTGTTCCACAGAAAAAAAATGAGGGTGGCAAAATATACATTTTTGGGTGAACTGTCACTTTAAATCCATACACTTTTAAAAGAGAGTCATGCAGTCATTTATCATCTTCCACTGAGCTCCACTTACAATGTCATCATTTAGTTTTTGTTTTTCTTATTTATTCGATTTTTCTTTTATGACAAAAATAATTAGGGTAGTAAAGATCATGTTTCATGAAGATATTTTGTACATTTTCAACCGTAAATATATCAAAACTTTATTTTTGTGAGTGAGCAAAATCGCTAACAAAAATGGCTGGAAACACGTCTACAAACTTCACTCACTGCTGTCCGATCTTTGGGAATTACTCACTTAAATTTGTATCTATGTAAAGCGCAGAATTTCAGCTTTCAGGTTCATCTACTATAAATGTGCAAAACCTTCAGTGTCCTTACTACTGTTACTGTCAGAAAAAAGTGGCAAAATTCGTTCTGGATTCTGAAGTGCTTGTGCAAGGTTACTGTTCAAGAAAGGTCAGAGGAATCCAGTAACAAACACTGAACACAAAGGTCTCTGAGATCTGTGCCATGTGTACTCTGGATCCCTCTGATAAGCACCATGGGGACACAAATAATGATACAGAGCAGAAGCTAATGGAAATTTAGTAAGACGTTAATGGCAGTATAGAGTGACTTGGTAAGTATATATTATTTGGAATGAATGGCCAAAAAGGGGAGGCCATGGTCCAAGTAAACTTGAAAACAAACAAACTGTGGCCAGAATCCAGATCTTTTGGCCTAAAGCATGCTTCACTCTTAAGGCCATTACACACGGAGTCCAAAATTCGCGTCCGAAACTTTCGCACGTTAAAAAATAAATACGACCTCACACTGTGTCAATCACATTTACACACTGCAAACCGGGTTATATTTTTCGGACTCTATGTGCAAAGGCCTTTAAAAATAAAGGTGCTTCAGGATGCCATAGAAGAACCTTTATTGTCTGAATGGTTCAATAAAGAACCTTTAACATCTGAAGAACCTTTCTGTCTCACAAAAGTGTGTTACAGGAAACAATGGAAAAACATATTTTAAGAGGAATATTTTAACTTATGCCATACACCGCATGAGTATCATAACCAAATCCAGGCTATGGTTTTGACTAAAACCTATTCTATTGTATACCATTATTGTTCAATTTGTTTATTTTTTAACATTTCTTTCAATTTACATCAAGCTTAATTCTTGTAGCATGACAATGAAAAGCAAAAACTGAACTGATCCTCAAAGCATTAACTAATTTGCTATTCATTTGACACTGATCCCTATAATTTAACATAACAGAAAAACTCTCATATTACATCAATTTGTATCATAGCAAATATGTGTCATTCAGCAGACGCATGGAACAATATCCCACCCAGTCAGATGCTATTATGCTCTACACGCACACACACACACACACACACACACACACACACACACACACACACACACACACACACACACACACACACACACACACACACACACACACAGGCAGTGGTCAGTTCTGCCTCTGTGGCATGTCTCCTTCATTCTCTTTCACAGCACAGCACTTTAAGAGATTAATTACAGACACTGACTGACAGGGCAAAATGAACCCCTTTAAATCAGCACATAAGCAAAGCAGCAGACACAGCGCCTCTCGCAAACACACGCAGACGTCCCACCATTCATCTGATTACTTCTTCCATATAGAGATCACAAGTGAAAGTGCTTCAATTGTGCATTCTTTACACACAATTCTAAATGGAACACTATCCCACCTTTTGTACCCCATGAATATAAGCATTCATGCAGTAGAGTTTATGTGTGTAAGCAAACATCTCCACACATGTGCGGTGCGGATCACTGTGTTGTGATTGACAAGTCAGGGAGAGAAAAAAACTGAACCACTGAGACTGAAGATGAGCACACTGCATAACAGAAGTTGATATAGCGTGATGAAAGTAGCTCGAGGAGATAGACAAAGAGAGAGAAATTCCACTGCTCACAGTGTTCGGTATGAGAAAGACGCAAGTCATTGATAAAAACCATTGAGGGTCTTTGTCTACTGCAAACCAAGCTCAAGCTCATCTGTCTCTGACCATCTGGCTTTTCCACATCTAAAATATAATAATGACATGCAGGAAAGAGAATTTTTATTGGATGAACATGCCTGGCCCTAAGTTAACTTCCGGTTTGTTTGTTGTTGTTCAGTCTGGCTAGTGGCTAATAATATAACTATTTATATTTATTTGAATTTATAGTCATATTTTGTTGTATAGTCACTGTAATAAATAAACCGATTTGTTGAATTTTATTGCATATTAATTTTATTAAATAAACAATTTGTTGAATGGGTCGGGTAACTTTGTCGCTTTTAAGTTTGGTGAAGTAACGGTTCTTCTACTGGTAACCCAAAATAATACTGACTAGACATACTTTCAACTCGCTAGCTGATGTCATTTACTTGTTATTTCTTTTGCTTGTTATCAGTAATAATCTGCAGTGACTCTATTTTTTGCGGATGTGTTTCGGAGGTTAGGTTTGGGCCACAAAAGCATGCATTGCGTACTATACTATGGACATGTGTATTATAACAAAATCATGATCTAGCCCTGAATTTACGCACAGAAACCTGACACAAACAAAAACCCCATTCTGCTTCATTCTCTCTCGCACGCACACGCGCACGCACACACGCTCCAGCGAGGTGAAACAGAGGAAATAAGTAGCACAGCATATTTTTTCTGCTTAGTATTTGATCCTGATAACTGCAGCACACCATGTACATTTGTCCTTGCAAATTTTCTGTCTCCCTTCCTCTCTTCATCATTCTGCTCTGTGTAATCACTCCTTCCCGATCTCTTCCCATCTTTCTAAGTCTCTCTCTCCTTCTTACTTTCTCTCCCTGTCCGAGCCATAGCTTGGCAGTGTTCTCTTCCTCTATGTGCTCTATGCCATTAGCTTGGATGACAGAGTGCCTTTCCCCTTTGTCCTTAATCCAAGTGAGAGCTCCACTTGGATAAAATGCTGAAAGCTAGCTTGCAGTGGCTAGCGCCAAACACACACAGAGACACACTAACCTCTCTTTGATGCACACACACTGCAGCAGTAGTGAGTAGACATATATGTGACTATAGCAATCTATATGATAACAATAAATGTATCGTGTCTATGAAAAGTCATTTGTTGCATGCGCACATTATTTTCATAATGACTTGTTTTAACAAAAATTTATAATAAACAGAGATTAAAGCTTTTAAACTTAAAGAACCATAAAGTGCTCCATGTGACTTGTGCACTATATTCCAAGTTTTGTTACTCTGTTTCCCGAAAAAGGTCCATCATGAAATTGACATGTTTTTAATTCAAAGCTATTGTGTGACTTGTTGCGAAATCACCTCAGCATGGGCAAGACATGAGGATGAGTAAATGCATTTTTGAGTGAACTATTCTCTTTACTTTCATTCCAGATGTCGGCCATTTTTACTTTCTTTGTCCAGTGATACCGTTCCCCCTTTTTAGTCTTTTCCCCGTCACAGTTTCTTCCTCCCTGTATCTCATTTACCACCACCTTATCTGTGCTCTCATTCAGTCCCCCGTTAGCTTGTGTCTTTGCAGTCTTCCTCCCTCTTTTCTCATTTGCAATTCCCCTCTCCCTCTCCATCCAGCATGCTGCAGTATTACCTCCATCAGCATCTTAGAACGCTGCTCTTTCTCGCCTCTCCTCCAGCGCACGCACACAGACACACCAACATACAATCCAGTCACATCCATGGGGAAAAGCTTATCTAAATAGACAGCCAAAAAAAAACGTGTTTCATAGTAATAGTCTGGTGTGTGTGTGTGTGTGTGTGTGTGTGTGTGTGTGTGTGTGTGTGTGTGTGTGTGTGTGTGTAACGGAATGGAGTAGTCCAATCTGCATTAACATGATAGAACGAGGATACGCTATATGTATAAGCGACATGATACATTCCAGCACCGCAGTTGCTCTCTTCCCCGTTTCCTCTTTTAATTCCCTTTTCTCTCTCTTGCAGTGGCATAACTTTGTTTTGAAAAGTGGTGGGGACATGCACGCATTTTGCCAGCAACGGGAGATTGTGAGAAAGCGGCGCATCATGCGTTTTCCATGAGTTTTAGATGTTAATGGCCACAAAATAATACACATCTTCCGCAAGCATTTCTTAATTTCTTCCAAAAAGTGGTGGGGACATGTCACACCTATCCACCCGCAAATAACGCCTTTGCTCTCTTGTTCTCACTTTCTGTCACAGACCAGTTTCTCCTGCTCTGTGCAGAAATGAAGTCCTGTGGGAGTGTGCTTGAGAAAAGAAAAAAAGAGGGGTGGATCGAAAAGAGAGAATAAAAGTGTGTAGCCCACTGTTTCCCTCAGAGACAGAGTCCCACTTATGAATGTTATGAATAAACAGAAAGTCACACTTAAACAATGTATGAATAATATTAGATTAGATAACAAAATATCAGTTGCATTTTAAAAATAAACAAATGATACTGAACCTTTTTCTGATACCGATAGTCTGGTGGTTATATTAACCTGCACTAACTAAATATTGAAGATTAAATTAATATTTCGTATATTTCTGAATGTTATTCATTCATATAATGACTATTAATATTGAATATCAAACTGGTGATGTTTCTTAACAGTTTCTATACACAGAGCACAAATTCATTGCATTTTCCTGTCTGTCTTCTTTTGATTGACAGGATATATCGCCCCTGATCATCAGCTATCTGCATGTGAAATGTGTTGTTATCGACCGATATCAATTATTGGCCGATATATCAGTGCATCTTTACTTTTTAGAGCCATTTTTTCAACATGTCAGCCATTTAAGTGAATGACTACGTTTACATGCGCACCAATAATGCGATTATTTTCAATAATTAGAGTAAGGACTTAATGGCAGTAACATGTTTACAAGACATGAACATCTCTTTGCTCACGTTTACATGCAAGTTTTATTAGAATGATTTTTTGCTAGAATACCCAATACAAACAATGATCTCATATACAGTAGGTGTGTGTTACTGGCTATAGTTTTAATATACTCATGTCAAATGCAAGACACCGTTATGTGGATGTGTTTTATGGTTATTCGGCGCCGCGATGAATATAGAACTATGATGGAAAATGCCTCTGGAACGTGTTGTTTTTGTGTGAAGATATGGATCAGAGATTGCTGACAGCGAGTTGTGTTGATGGTAAAACTTCAGATGGTCATGTTTACCATCAATTTGCGGTTAGGATGCGTGACAGAAGCACATGCGCACCTTGGTCAGAGCAGCAAAAATGCGATTAAGGTGTTTAGATGCCTTCTTATTGCGTACAGCGTTACTTCGATTATGCTTACTGCGATCATGAGCTTAATCGCATTACTTAGATCGAATTATTGCGTTTACATGAAGTAAAGCGTAATTGCAATATTGCCAAAATATATTGTAATCACATTATGAGGGTGCATGTAAACATAGTCAGTGACATATCAAGTCACATAGGTGTAGTTTATTATTATTATGAAAATTATTATTGAAGTGTGCATCATATGTAGTCGACAAATACACCATGCATGTGTCCTATGGCGTGACATAGCAAAAACGTCGAAAACAATAATATAATATTTTATATGATTAATATTCATATTTATAATATAAAATAGCATTAAAAATATCTTTATTGTTCGTTTTAGGACACATTTACGGTCTACCCATATGCATCCAAATTCCTTTGGGGCCACTGTATCTTTAAGCAACGTGAGTACAGAACATATCAGCATTAGCATTTACATAAAAGTCTGACTCATTCACATTGCTTATTTTAAAGAGCCATAGAAACAATACTTTCCCCTCATGTGACCTCAAGACACAATGAAAGGCAAGATCGATCAAAGGAAAGCTACACTGTTAAAGGTGATGTCTGTAATTGTATCAATATTATCCTTGCTCCTATTTCAGCTTAATATGCAGAGACAAGTGTTTGACTCGACTAATGGTGTGAGATAGATAGATAGATAGATAGATAGATAGATAGATAGATAGATAGATAGATAGATAGATAGATAGATAGACAGGGGGAGTGTTCAGGAAACCTGGTTGAAACATTATTGTTGGCAAGTCCATTTGGTGATGCTAGTGGTGCTGAAACAACACATTTAACCTTTACGCTAAAGTGGTCTGACACAAATGATGTCCGTGGTCATGAGAAGTAAAAGTCCCATTGGCCACGCATGGACCACTGAGAGATGATGGGAGGGTGGGGGTGGGAAAACTGCCTATTGATGGAATGTGGATTGAAGGATGATCCTGCTTTGGGGCATCCAAACAGTGTTATTGTTTTGCTGTCTCACATCACTTGTTGGCTGTGTTATTGGCTGATCTTCTCTGGCCTATTAGAATCAACACCTATTTAAATTTCAAAGCAGGAGCGCAAGACTGCATGTGGAGCCGTACAACTAGCTGACTGCAGTTCAGGGTAGATGCCTACTGGGATCTCCATGTAGACTACTGGGGGGGTGGTCAGAAAAACCGAAGCAAACAAAACATCCTGAGCCAGAAAAATCGGCTTGTAATAGCAAATACTCTGCAATTCTCACAGACTCATTCACCGGCGAGCTGGACAGAGGCCAGCGAGGATAAAGCACACTGCGACTGTAGATTCAAGCGTATCCAGCGGCGTACCTCTCATTCACCGATTTATTGGTCTCAGCGTGACTGGTTCAATAACCTTTATTATCATCCTCTCTGCTGCTGCGGCAACGTGTGATCAGATGCGTGCCGCTGAAATACCGCACAACACCGAGTTGCCCTAGAGACTGCTCAGGTTTTGCTATCAGAATTGAGTGAATTAAACAAAACGGGTGCGTGATGCACCAGTTCAAAAGTATGGAGGCTGGGTAACCAGTGTGAAGGAGGAGAAGCGGAGGCTTGCTGGTTACTGAGAGATCTCGGCCCACATATCTCCTCATTTTCGTACTATATTTAGAGATGTAGTAAGCAGAAGGGAAACAAAGGAGGCAGATCGGAGGTGTGCGCATGGGTGCCAAAAGAGGTCTCTTAGCACAGACAGCCAGACAAACTCTGCTTACACATGAACATTATCATTATAGGGAACACAAAGGTAATTGATACCTTTGGTGAACTGATAAACACAGCCTCATTTTAGAAGAAAATGCTTGTGGTTAAAAAAAAACGAGTAATAGACTAGTCAACAGACCCTTTCTGGACATGCTTTTAGTTGCCAATGCAGGACAAACATTTGTCTCTATCGTCCCGTCCTTATTTTTGGAATGACCATCACAGTCAGTTTAGCTGACTTTAACCGTTTCCAAACAATTGAAGGGCATGAATACTGTATATTGGGGGTCTTTTAGGCTTTTAAGAAATTCAAATAAGGCTCTGTTTATCAAATTATTCATATTTTTCTTTCCTACAATATCAAAGGACGGTCTATGTTGCCTAAGAATAGATATAGCTTTTGTCTGTGGGATTTAAAAGTCAAAGTATTGTAAAGATGAACGCAGCATGTCACAAGGGCAGTTTTTGTTAGTCCACTTACTTTGATTAGAATGGAAATACAGTCAATGCAGAATGTCAGTCGACCTTTCCTTTTAGTTCCGGCAAAAACAATGTTAACTTCAGAGAAACCACAACAGCCACAACTCTGATGTCATGCTTGCTTGTTTTTGGCTTATGATCAAATATTAAAGTTGTGCGTGCTAATAAAATGACAAAAATGCTGTCTTTGTATAGGAAGCTTCGACACCAGAAGTTATTTACAACATAAAGACAGTTTCAAAGTAACAACATAAACCAATGTTACTGCGCATACACACTTTGTGGATCAAACCAGAGTTATTATAGTTTTGACTTTAGTTTTTATTAATAGTTTAAATTAGCTTTTATTTTTAGACTTTTATTTTTTATGTTAATTTTGGTGAAATGTTTAGCAACTTTGTTATATGCTTTTGTCATTTTATTATTTATTTGTTTATTTTTTATGTTGCTATATAGGATTAATTAATTTATGTTTTAGTTTTGTTTATTATTATTATTTATTTATTTTTTATTTCTGAGGCAACATTTAAATTTCAAAGTTTACATTTTAGTAAAACTTAAATAACCTTGGTCCAAAATTTCTTGTACACATCTGCAAAGAATATGTCTAGAATAGAATGTGTCCACAAAAAGTCTAGTCAGTATTATTTTGGGTTACCAGTAGAAGAACCGTTACTTGGCTAAACTTAAAAGCGACAAAGTTACCCGACTCATTCAACAAATTGTTTATTTAATTATAGTAATATACAATAAAATTTAACTAATTGTTTATTTAATACAATTATTATGCAATAAAATATTAATATAATTATTATTATTAGTCACTAGCCAGATCGATCAACAAACACAGACCAGAAGTTAACTTCGGGCCAGGTGCGTGCTTCCGATGAAACCGTCTATACAGCATTTATTTTATTACACCAAATAACAAATACAAACTTTGAAATATATTTCTCACTGTCTCTCTGAAATAAAGTAAATTGTGAGATTAATTTCAGGTTTTCTGCGCATATATATTTAAGCGTGGGAACAAAATACAGAGAGCGGTGCAAAGCGGGATTATTTTGACTACGGGCTGTTGCTAAGATACGCTGTTAGAGCTCTAGTTCATTTAATATTTCTTCATCCTTATCGAATGGGATTTTGCACGTGAATGACTATATGCACCCGCAGGTTGTTATCCATCCGCTCATACAACATGTGCTCAACCACAAATCCGAAACGTTTACCAGAAGTAAAGCAATTCTGCTCACCCTGCATATCATGCACTTCCTCTTCACGCGACTGTCCTTGAAGAGGTCTTATTTCACTGGCCTGCAACTCTGTTTGTTGTATCTGTTCGTCTTTAGGATGCATGAACTGCCATAATAAATCACAGACAAACACTGCAGGTTGTGATTTTCCTTTTTTATATTTAAATGTTTTTCTGGCAAATGGCAAGCTTGTGCACATCTGCATAGGTGACCACGCACACATGCACACTTCTTAGTGGCTGTGCCTCTGTTGCTGTGTTATTCGGTTGCTCTGCAGCAGAATCAGCGCGCAGTCAGCTAGTATGAGACGCCGCAGTGTTACGCTATAGCACAGCGAGAGAAAGGGACACGGAGGTTGTAAGCGATGATTAGCAATCCGGTGCGAGGCCCCGCACCCATACAGCAGCCCACTAATAAAACGCTACGCTTGTCACGGTTGATAAAAGACCTCCGTTCAATGACGACGCATCAAAACCATGACGGCATCTCTCCCTCCCCTTGAGAGCTGCGAGATAGCTTTGTAACTTATACTCGCCGACTTCAAACACATCATGAGCACTGCGAACGTAAACTGATCTGAATGCTGAGCTGTTTTTTTTAAAGAAACCAAGTAACCAGGATGGTCTATCTATGATCTATTGACCCAGATGTGCAAAGGGAGATAAATATCTTAACCAGCTAAGACTGATAAAGGAAATAAATGATCGCTGTTCACTAGGTCGTTCCCGGAGGCAAAAGGTGTATTAACTTTTATGTGCTAACATCAAGTACACACAAGGGTCAGAGAACGACTTTGTGGTTTTCTAAGCTGAGTATAGATTTTCCATAATGATAGAGGTTATTTCTAGCAAAAAAAGATACAAGTCCATAAGCTTCATAAAGAAAGGACAAAAAATGTGTGGTGCATTGCTAAATTTGTAGACTGACTAGGCTGCAGTCTATGTAAAGTCTATGGATTCATGCACCAGTATTATAGGCCCATTTCTTATCATAAAATAAAACATCCGGTAGGCTGTTTTTAATCTCAGACATGACAACCACAAAAAACTTTTCAATCGAGCATCAGGTCCGGATGTGGGAGAGGTAGGGTGTACTGATTATCAGGTGATTTTGGTGGTGGTGACATACGAAGTTTGTGCTGAGTAAGCAGGAATCTGATTCGGTTAAAACAAGACCCATGGGAAATTCGGAAGTTCCTGCACTTC
The DNA here is from genome assembly GCA_026939265.1 of Oreonectes daqikongensis. Taxonomy (NCBI): domain Eukaryota; kingdom Metazoa; phylum Chordata; class Actinopteri; order Cypriniformes; family Nemacheilidae; genus Oreonectes; species Oreonectes daqikongensis. The sequence goes on from JAOTQM010000013.1 coordinate 7,470,698, forward strand.
CTAACTCAAACAAAATCTGATACCTAATGGTTTGCTTTTCAACAGTCTTTTAATTTTGGAATAACGTGCCTGGTTCGATGTGTTATACCACTGCAAGGTCAATAACACTAGAATCACATCATTTAGGTATCTATAAAGTCCAAACTGAAAAAAACGTAATGAATTTTCATGACACAAAATGGCAACCACAAAAAACGTACATGACTTTCCTTAAATCCTAGTCGAAACCTAATGTACACCTCAGGGTAAATGTCCTGATGACGTTTGTAAGGGTCTGCCAGGAATCGTTCTGCAGTATGAACATACACACTATCCACCTATGACTATAAGAATTCCTGATTTATAATAAAAGTAGATAGCTAAACATCACAGTACGATAGCAACCTTTTGTGCTAAATAAAATGAATGTATTAGCAGTACAGAACCTATGTCCATTGTATTCTCTTTATGGTCATATGTAAAATAGCCAGAAGGTTTTCTTTGATAAAACAACATTTACAGCATGACGGTAAAACAGCATTATGTGCGTACTGTACGTGTGTGTGTGTGTGTGTGTGTGTGTGTGTGTGTGTGTGTGTGTGTGTGTGTGTGTGTGTGTGTGTGTGTGTGTGTGTGTGTGTGTGTGCCGGTAAAGGAGAGAAGAGGGAAGAATACATAGAGAAGGACAATGAACACAAATGAGAGGATAGAGTGCTAGGGTTCATTAAGCGAAGGTGAATGTGTGTTAGTGCTGAAAAAGGCAAAACCATACAAAAGAAGTCTTTATAGAATGACAAAGAAATGAGATGCTTTGCATGCTTTGAGCTTGGGACTACTGTTAACAGGCAAATAATGTGTGAGGCGATGATTTAGATGAGAGACGGCGAGACAATATACTGCCATTTATAAGAGGCGTGATGGAAATAAGAGAAAAAGTTGGTTTTTTAAAGATGTATGGTCACACAAACTTTGTTAGTTTATTTAACTCAAATAATTATGATCATATGTCATGCCACTATTATTATTATTACACAGATCACTATTATTACCATTAGCCTATTATTATTATTATTATACAGGCATTAAAATGCCAAGATGCCCCATTAACACTTGACGTCCCCCGAAATGGCCCTAGGGAAATAAACCATAGTTTTATTATAGTATTTCCATAGTTTTACTACACCATGGTTAAACTATGCTTTTGTCATCGCCATCATGGATTTACCTACTGGTTACTAGAGTCAAACCACGGTTAACTTTCGCTGTATGAAACACTATTACGTGGCAGATGAACAGTTATCACGGCGAAGTGACGTTTATTAAAATGGTTCAACAAGAAAAAGATGCCGACACTCACCCTGGCGTATTTCGAGGAGTAGGGATCCTCAAACAGATTCCAGATTCGGGGCTGCCATATACTCCACCAGCTGGGGTTCCGTCCATCCTCCTGTAGACACAACCTCTTCAAGTCCCCGTCCGCGCCACCCGTGAGCGCCGGGTCATCCTCTGGCGGGTCGGGTTCAGGCGTCTCGAAGCTGTCCAGCGCTTCCTCGGCATCCCTGTGCTGTCGGTAGTTCATCCAGCAGCAAGCCTCGACGTCCGTCTCATCGATACCCCAGAAAGCGAGCTCCTCCTCGAAGAGAGGACCGCAGACATCGTTGGGACAATGCAACTTTCCCGTGCGGTAATAATTGAGGATGAATGCAAACGTGTTGGGGTGACGGTCAAAGAAAAACTCATCGGTTTTGGGGTCATAGTCAAAGTTACTGAACGCGTCTGGCTCGGTGAGCCAGGACAAGCGGGTCCCGGGCAGCGTCTTCAGCGTGCTGCGGTACGTCTCGTGCCGAATCCCCCCGCAGTTTATCACTATTTTCTCGCTGTCTGACGGACAAGTCATGTCTGCGCTGTAACATGCTTTGCTGGACGACTTGTTCCCACCCTTGCGCCCTTTGAAAGAGGAGACACACACCGAACTGAGCATAGAGGAGCAGGGGGAGGGAGAGGAGGAGAGAGAACCGAGAGGGGAGGAGGGTGGGAGGAGCCTGAGGAGAAGAAAAAAGACGAGAATATAAAAAGGAGATATTTAGTGATGTTCATATTCTTAAAGTAACCTCTCACTTATCACATCAGTTTATATACAGCAATTGAGAAGAGCCATGATTCTGTGTTGGGGTTTAAAAAAGTTGAGCAATGTCCAAACAAGTTTAACTAAAACATTTCACAGCTACTCTCATGAATAGGTGAAAATCCACAAAATCAGTTGTTGATGCAGGAATGTGGTGCAAACGCTCATCCCCAAACTCATCTCTGTTCATCTCTCATAACGGAGTTTGATGTACATTCAGTGTTACATAATAAACGGGCTTCCCTTATAATGAAGGAGACCCCTCCTCCTCCTCCTCCGCAATGCCCACCCGTCTCTCTTTTCCCGTCTCATACCATCACTCGGCTCCCATGTCCCCTCAATTCACTAAAACACTCTCCTCAATTACAGCGATGGGAGATGAAAATGACTGAACGTTTCACAGCCCCCCCACACACATCATTCTCTCAGTGTGTCCAATAGAAAGAGGGAGAGGAAGGGTGGGAGGAAGAGCGAGAAAAGCTAAAGGCAGAACCATTATTTGCTGAGCTACACAAAATAGGGAGAAAAGACTGCAGAGCATTAACTCTTACACGTTCAGTCTCTGTGCAGAGAATGGGATGCAGAACAGGCTGCATAGTGTATGTACAGTATTAGCATGTGACATTAGTCATTAGTCAATACATCATAATTGTTTGAGCGTCTCTTTAAATCTTTAAAACAAGAGTGCTGTTCACTTAAAGAGAAGCACGTCTACATGCATACATAGCTGCATTATGACTGCATTAAAGAGCGCGCATTGTGAGCGGTGCTGGAAAACTGAATGTTTTACTATACTCAGTATATTGTCTATAGGCTCATCTATTTTCTCTTCAGGGTCATAACTACCAAAACATGAAGGTCTTTAAATAGAGAAAATAAAGGTAAATCCTTGCTTCATCTACTTTGTCCTTTCACCTTAACTCACTGTTTCTCTTATTTCTTTTACATGCTCGTGTTTTTGTGAATAACTCTTGAAACATCAAAGATCATAAGAGTGTGTGAGTGTGTGTGTAAAGGCTGACTCATATAACACAAGGTGTTGAATTCATAGCTCGTCTAAATAAAGCCTATTGAGCCGGTTTCTCCTTTCAGCACCATGGACAGCGTCTGGAGTTTTATCTCATCAATTTAATTCAAGCTAAGAACCGACATGTCACACCATAAGCATTGATACCATTCACACAGGAGCATTTTATTAAATGCAAAAGACAACACAGCATTAAAACATGTCAAACTTTAAACTGATATTTTTTTTAAATAGCTAAGAGAATACTAAGAGACCATTTCCAAGACCATTTTCAGTTTTTCTGAATTTACTATTTATAAGTATGCGTTTAGGTAAAATTACTTTTGTTTTCTTCTGTGAACTACTAACAATATTACTCCCAAATTTCAAAGAAAAAGATTGTTTGAAATCTGAAAATCTGCAGAAACAGGTCAAAATAACGAAACAGACCTCAACTTCATATTTACCTTGAAGTAATGCAACAATCATCTTTGTAGTTTGTACGTGTGTTTTTTATGTTATTCCCTATGTTATTCCCTTGTCAGTCTTTCACAGTGCTGTTGGATGACATTATGTCCCTCCTGAGGTTTTGTTGAAATTCAACAGACACTGGACTGGAATGACCACAAAACATCTAGAAATGCTGATTCAATGAAAATTTGGAATGGTCACTTATTTTTTTCCGTGGCTGTATTTGTAAACATTTAAATACAGAAATTACACATTCTGTTAATTTCCTGTAGAATCCTTTAGAATGATTTAAAACACATCAATCAAAAGTGTCTAATTGTTTTGTATATCCACATTTAGTAAAAAAATGAAGAGTTTGGCTTTGAAGGTTTTTAAAACAATAAACAAAAATAACCACGTGGGTCACAAAGGGGTAAAGAAATAAAATGATGAATAGGAAAAAACAGAAAAATGAATCACAAGGTGTGCTGACAAAGCAAAAAGGGCTCTCACTAAAAAGGGAAATCATTGTTAAGTGTGTGGATGGGGGAAGTACATTAAGTGTGTATGTCCGTTGGGATGGGGGTTGGTCGTAAGGACAGATACGCCTATAAAAGTCTACAGTACTATAGACGAGCGACTGAGCCGGCGGAGAGGAAAAACGAGAGAACAGGTTACGGCCACTGAGGGGATTATGACTGAGGATGCAGGAATGACTGCAGTAAAGGTAATAGATGCACTGCCTTCATTAATAAAATATTAAAAAGATAGAAAAAAATGTGAGATTTGATATACATGTAATTATTATTATAGAAAAGAAATGTTAAAATGTTTTTAGCTACCTTTCTGGTATGCTGCTTACAATACGCTGTAGTGTGTCTGCATTGTGCTTTCTCTCTCTCTCTCTCTCTCTCTCTCTCTCTCTCTCTCTCTCTCTCTCTCTCTCTCTCTCTGGTGCAGTGTGGGTTCTTTAGATTTCTCCCTGTCCCACTGCAGTTGAGACTCAGTGGTGCTCAAAGGCCACCTAGAGGATTTTTTGGAGAACTGCATACAACAAAATACTGCAGTACCCCCTCCTCCCTTGCCTTTTTTCCTGTTGAGGTATGGATGCCTTATGCAAACCATCTGTTCTTTAGCTCATGCATTGTGTGTGTGTGTGTGTGTCTCCTTCAGGTCGTACACCCTTTTAATTAACTGAAATCACTTCACAAGTTCAATTCAATCGCTGATTTTGATGAATTAAGAAGGTATTATCCCAGTCTCAACCAGACCGCTTGAGTCAGTGATTGGTTTTGGCTTTTTCAATCCCTCCCTCTTTTTTCCTCTCTCTCTCATTTGTGTGCACGAGGCGACTCTCAGCTGAGTTGCTCATATTGGCGTCTCTTGTGGAATAGCACCAAGGAGGGAGAAAACCAACGGCAGAACAAATTAACAGCACAAGGACGCTTGCGCACGCAAACACAGGCATGTTCACACAAAACGGCATGTCACATCACATTTTAACGGAATTCATTTTGGTAAAAATGCTGCGTTAGACTATCCATTTCACTACACTGCACAGCAGGACACATGCACTCGGAAGGTCACTAGTGAAGCTTTAACCTGTGCTTTGAAATGAATCACAGTTCTCACTGCGGAGACCAGAAAGTTATTTCGAAAGAGACAGAGAGAAAGAGATAGGGGGCTTACAAGACTCATTTTACAGCTGTGCACGACTATACTCTCATATCTCGCACTTAACAGTATTCTTAAGATAGTTATAACCCTACCCCCCCCCCCCCACCCACCCAACCCTCTCGTCTCAGCTCTCGTTAAAACCTAATTAATAAAAGTGCCCTCTCCGGTTAATTACCATCCCTTTATAGCCCCCATTAAGTACTCAGGGAATGAAGCCGGAGAGGGATGGGATATAACTGTGTTAAGCCAAACCACACATGAACTTGATGGAAACTATTCTTAGCAGTGGGAAAGAATGGAGTATAGTGACAAAAAGAGGGAAAGAGGGTGAAAAAGGGGTCATTTCAGGTGACACTTGGGGAATAAAGGTTGTGTTTTCTCATTGTGCGAGATCAGGGGAAGCATCAGCTTTGAGGAGCGAGCATCAGTGGTGTAAAATAAGCTACAGCAGTGCACATAGGATGTTGGCAGAAGAGGGAGGGAAAAAGGGAGGGACCAGAAAGGAAAAAAACATGAGAGAAACAAATAAAAAAAAGAAGTTGGTGTGTGATGCTCAGATAGTGTACACGATTACGCTCTTGTTTTTCAGGCTTATGCAAGTTAGACCCAAACTATTGTAACTCATCTACAAAAGATGCAGGAAATGGGACGTGGCCATAGTTCAATCTATTAAAAGAGTTGATATTTTATAGTTGAGTACCCAGCAATGATGCCACAAGAAAAAAAGCATATGCAGTAGATAACATGGGAACATTGACTCTACAAAGTAGTACAGACAGTCTGCTGGCTACCCTTACAAAAGCACAAGTCTGCTTCAGAGGTCAAGATTTAGTGGGCAGACAACAAGTATGCATGCTCAGTGAAGACATCCTTCACCTTTCAAGGTGACACGTGAATGTGAGAACAAAATAAGACACCAAACGTCCGTACATTTGTTGGACTGACAACACAAAATCATTTCAGCTTTTTATGCCCTTCTAAAATGAAACACTTTCAAAAAACGCATTGAAAAGTGTGAAAAACAAAGTAGGCTAGACTCGACTACTTGTTGAGTCCGTTGACTGACACATTTTTGTACAGGCCTGAATCAGCACAACCGAAACACAACATAGAAGTAACACAAGACCACGACACTGACAAACACCACGAACACCTATGTTAAATACTCACTCGTTCTGGGTCTGGCTCTGTTCGCGTGCGGGCTGTGTGTGTGTTATTGAACACACACACATGAACACAAATTGCACAAAAATGTTAGATGGAATTGAGAAGCCTATGTTTTCGGATGTCAAGGAATGATCCTCTCGGCGTGCGGTCCGACTGACTGTGCAGAATGCCTAACCCTAATATGTATGTTTGATGAAAATGGCTACAGGTTATGAATAATGTAATATTCCCTCGCTACAACACCTTGCGTTTCAAAACACCGCAACTTGCTATTGTGCGTGCGTACGTCCGTTCCTTTGGTAATATAAACAGTAGCTTTTAAAAAATATAAGCTATTCTATTTCCTCGTCTATGTGTCACCCTGGTTCCTCCAATACAAGATTCGCGTAATATACATGGGTGACACCGTATTTCTCGTTTTAACTACATTTATTTCCCCTGTATATTTGCATCTGTACCCAATAAAGCTTGTGTCAATCGATTACTTTTATTCCCTAAACGAAACAGTCTATCCAGCCGAGCGTCGGGGAAACACCTCTCTCTCTCTCCCTCTCTCTCTCACTCACTTGAATCTTCGTGCACTCACTCTATCCCTTTCTTCTCAATTTTAGCATCCTTTCTTCCATATCTTCACCTGTTCCCGTTGTCCAGTGTTACCTTTAACGTAACCACGTCTTTAGTTGCAGACTGAGATGCTTGTTTCAAATTAGTGATGTCGAACACGACTAGAAATGTTGTTCCTGAGACTCTCATCCGTTCGATTTCCCCTCCCTCTTTTCTCTCTCTCGATGTTTTTGTTTAGGTAAAGCAGTATTTCCAAACAATTTAGTCCTTAATCTAATGGTGACACAGGATCCCTCTGTGTTTTCCCTCCCTTTAGCTCTTTAAAGGGAAAGGTGGCAGCTGGTACCCCCTCCCCAAACCCCACCCTGTGTCATTTAACCATCTACATGCCAGGAGGAAACCTGTCGCTGTCTCCGGCATTCCTACGTGTAAGTGCCACCCATTAACTCAGCCCATTATGTAATGCACAATGATACAAATAGAAGGGATGTATTAGCTAACTAATGAACATTAAAACGAGTTTTAAATCGACCAAACGTGAAATTTTGTGCAGTCATTGGTTCAGATGAATCTGATGGATCAGTAGCATATATGCACCACAAATGCATAAAAACTACACTGTTATTAAGTTTATTTTTATTGTTTTAATATATTAAACAAGACAACTGGAAATAGAAACTCTTAATAATACCCCAAAATTAAAATATAACCTGTGGATCAATTTGAGTGTCCATACATAAAAAACCATTGACTCTAATATTCAAACACTAGTATGAAGTCTGTGAATACTTTTTAATAGGTATTTGTTTATATGTGCACAGGGCTGAATCTCTATTTTGTGCAGAATCAGATCTCTTAAAATGAATCTAGGAATCTTAACCCTGTTTTGTCATCAGGCTGTGACCAACGATTCTGCTTTTATCTCTAATAAATACATTTTGTCCCTTTCTATCACACACTGCCTTCACCTGTTCCTCATTTTCTATCCACCCAACTTCCATATATGGCCTTAAATCAGACATGATCTCTCTCTCTTTGGCATATAGCCGGAGGCAAAGCTGGGGGAGGAGAGCAAGATTTTGAGAGAGCAAGTGGGTGGAGGGACCGGACGAGGGAACAAATTTCAGACTAATTTGAAATATTCTGCCAAATCATCTTTATTTTTTCCCCACTATCACCCTCTTAGTTTTCCTTCAGGCTTTCTTCCAATCACGAGATTGTGGCGTAGGCTAGTGGTTGAGCAAACACTACTATGCAACCTTTGTGGGCTGTCTTGGTGAGCAGCCAACTACATCCTCAGCGATATTTCTGTCTCTGACTCTCTCTCTCCCTGGTCTTCCCTCTTCACTTGCATATTTTGTAGCATGCTTATTGTAATCATCCTGCAATTTTCTACAAAATGGCCTGACGCTCATTCATACAGATGAAGTCACGAGCATGTAGGCAAACAAACACCCAATAAAGAATGCACATATATATATACCCATATACATACACGCTAAAGATCAATAAATCAATAAAGTGTCAGTCAATCAGTTTTAACATGTTTTGCTCTCCATTTATTGATGTCCCGCTGAACAACAAATGGAAAAGATGACAATAAACAATAATTATGAAGTTGAAAATCATCAATTTATCAACAATGCAGCTCTTAAAAACCAACCATCACACCTTATTTTTGTTTTACATTTTGTTCTTCCCATATATCTGATTCTCTGTGCTATACATTTTGGGGACACCTAGAATGTCCAGTAACAGACCTCTACCACCATCTTGCTGTTTCAGCACATTTTGTGCAGTATCAGGTATAGGCAAAGGTGAATGCACAGGGACAGTAAAACTATCCATATACAGACTACTTTTTCCCCTGTGAGGTAGAGGCAGAGGTGGGCAAGGGAGTCGAGGTTGACATGATAAAGTGGATGGAGCTTTATGAGCAGGAAGTCGGCTGTGGGCTCCACTCTTGGTAAGGGTTCCATTAAAGGTAGCAGCCTCCATTACAGAGCGAGGAGTCAAATCTGACCTAAAATAAAGAAAATGATCAATGGCAAAAAGAAAAAAGTGATGAAATAATTATATTTCTGCCAAATAGGACACAATAATAATAAACCGCATTAACATTCTAGTCTTTTAGGGTCCATTATATCACTACGGTCACCATTCACTAAGCTCACATATTACTTTATCAACAGACACACTTAGAAGCTCTAAATTCCTTAACACAGGGAACCTTAAAACCAACATCTTCCTACCAGCTAAAAGGCAGGAAGCATGTGTGAGTGCTCTTTAGATTCATTTAAAAGGAACAGTTCACCCAAAAATGAACTCCCCCTCGAAATGTTCAAAATCTGTATACATTTCTTTGAACACAGAGTCAGGTATTTGGAAGAATGCTTGTAACCAAACAATTCTTGGTCACCGCGTTCTTCCAAACATCTTTCTCTGTGTTCATCGGAACAAAGATCTGTATACAGATCTGGACATTTTTGGGTAATCTGTCTCTTTAAGTGTTCATCTTAACTATGAAGTCAGCACAGATAGACATAACAATTAAAAAGGTGCACAAAGAAAGACATTTCTGCACTATCACACTATCACACTTGCAAAATATTGTGTGAATTAGTGTCAATGTGTTTGTGACCTTGCTGCCTTCAGTGCGGTCCACCAATCAACAGCTGACAAGGTTCAAGAGGCCAGAAGGTGAGATGAGCTATGCTTCACTAAATCATTTCAATACGTCTCCAGTAGGCAAACATAAAAAATGAAGCATGCAGGAGATCCAAAGTCAGATTAAAAAGATTTTGATATGAAATTACCTTGGTTTGTACAATCGAATAGTGCTCAGTACAGCAAAATAAATGACCAAAGCAAAGCAGGAAAAATAAAGGTACACATGCTGACGTATGCTGATCACCAGTCAGGACGTACTTACAGCTTTAACAAATGATTCACTAATAGTATAGATCACAGATTTACATCGCCCCTTAAGTTCTTCCAGCGGATGCTTGAGCAGATTACTCAAGTAGTGCATTACTCTCCACTTACATTTAAAGATTGGATCAGATCTGCAAACCCTTTGACCTCTGTCATTACATTTGAAAAGCCACCACTGACCTCAGATCAGCAGACTAAGCCAAAATTACACACTGCCCTCTGGTGGTGTACTGGGTTACCTGTCGAAGTGCTTAAAGTCGGCCTTGGCGGTGCTACAGACAGGCTCTTGCAAAAGGGACTGAGTCGTATTCAGCTGTCTGTGTAGTGCCTGATTAAAATCAAGAGATGAATGAGTCATTTCATCATCACAGAAGCTCTGGTGGAGATAACGCTGTGGTCTGCTGAGAGCTACTGGGTTCTGGTGACTACGATAGCCATAATAAGATACTTATCATCAATAAGCAATTTTTTACTAATGCACATTTAATGTAAACTTTAAATGATATCCCTAAGCTCCATTTTAAAACATGTTTCATGTTTATCTGGTTCTCACTTTTACTTTATTTTAAACCCACATCCACCCTTTTACGTGTGAGCTTAGTTTGAAGATATTTATTTCAACAGAACAATGTTGTATTTGGGACTAGAATGCCCAACCTTTTAATCTCACCTGCATCATGTTATAGTGCTCAACCAGAGGTTCGCGTGAAGCTGACTGACCTCTGTAGCTGTCCTGCATTTCACTGACAGGTTTAGAAACAACCCTCATTGCTACACGGTCTTTGAGCTGCAGAGCAACAAACACACACATTTGTTTTATTATCTTTGTGAGGACACCTGGATGGTCCCCACAATGTATCTGATCTCAAGTTCTAATACCCACGTGGACCTAAATCTCACCCTGTGAGCCAGTTCATTGAGGAAGTGTGTGGTCCAGTGCGGAGGGGCTTTGGAGTGGATCTCATTGTACAGTGGTCCAGTCAGTGGCTTTCTGTCATGCTCAGTGTGTGAGGTGAGAGGGAAGTGAGCCGAGGATGGCACTCTGTTCTGATGGTGGAGGACAGGCGGAAGAGGAGAATTCTGAAGCAGTGACAAGAAGTTGAAAATAGCGTCGAGATCATTTCTGTTACGGCAGTGGAAAATGTTTTGCAGCATAAACACCGGGCTACCTTTTTATGACTTGTAAAAGTTTGCTTATCTAAGATTAGTATCTAGCACTTAATATATGGACATTGAAGACCAAATATATTGCTCTCAAAATAAAGTATTTGATCACAGAGCTCGCTTTAATAGCAAGACTTAAATTGTTCAGCAATGGGGTTTATGCACACTAAAATGTATATTTTTCCACAACAAAAACAGTAGCCTACATAATTTTTGTGCATAGTATAAGTAGGCAAATTGGGTGAAACCTGGTGAAAAATTATCTTTTTATTAAGAGCAGAAGTGGCTTTGCTGGCTGACATTTTTGCGGAAATACGTCATGCATGCCATGCACAGATAGGTTTGCGCATGCGTAGTATTTAAATCAATATGAAAAATATTTTTAATTCGATCATAGGAAACAAACATTATGGTACGGTTTACGTCATTTTTAAATGTTAATTTTAAATGTCGTTTAATTAGGATTTTAACCGGCGACTGTAGAAATATCAATATTCCCATTCACTTCTTGTTTGAATTACGTAGTAACTGCCCGGTGGACCAATAGGAGCTCAGGTGGTGCGTTCCAAAGATGGCCACCGAGTGGCAAGACTATTGTAGTATGGTTACCACGGTACTATTTCCTAAGGCACTGTTAATTCCAAAAACTTATATTTACTTATAAAAATATATTCATTAAACGACACCTAGTAAATCAAACCTAAGTTTACACTTGCCTACCTTACATGTGTTCAAATAGAACGGAAGAGGTGGCATAAATACGTGTCCAATGTTTGTGCTGGTGGGTCCGAGCTTAACGTTACGTTCCTTGTTCATCTTTATTCGTTCAATCCCAAAAGTAACCAAATAGATGCAACGCTTTTATGCCCACAAATTAAACAGAATACATATTGCAGTAAGATGTTTTTAAACCGGTCTCTGAAGTAAAGGAGTCCTCTTGGTTTGTGATTATGCGTTGCTATGGAAACGCGTGCGCGTTCCTTCACCGAAGTTCATTGTCATTCGACGAGAAATCTGCACGAGACTGCACAACGGCAGAGGAAATAATTAAACAAATATATTAAATATGTTATAAACGCAGTCTTATTTCTAAGTTCTGTAAAGTAATAATATTAAATTGTTAAGCATTTAGGATTTTTTTGCTATTGTTCATCGCTTTTAAACGTACAATTTCCCTTGAACAACAGCGGTCATACATGAACTCAACCGACTGCTAAATTAAATAGTTGGTTTTAATGCATGAATAAATAAACCAAAATTAAAACATATAACAAGAGTACTGACTGGCAGAACACAAGCACTCATTGCACTTTTATGACAATATTCATACAACCTGTATGCGCATGGAGGTTTGTTTTGCTGTATCTGTGTTTGTGTACTCCTCATGTCGTCCACAGACTACACAACATGTGATTAAGAATGGGATGCATAGCTTCAACACAAACTAAATAAAACATGAACAACATTCTACTGTAAAAGACAATACCCCAAATGTACACATACATGGTGCTATTTGCACTATCCAGTAGATTTAAAGCTCTCTTCTGTGCTAACACACACACACACACACAAACACACACACACACACACACACACACACACACACACACACACACACACACACACACAATCTCCCTTCCCCAGCATATCACAGGGTACAGGTTCCACATAAGAAGAAAACAGAAAAATTTGACTCAGATGGACCAGATGCACTATGCAGGCTCTCCCGGCACATGGCCAGGGAAAACAGTATATTTGAGATCATTCCGCTAACATATAAATAAAATATCTAGGGGTAGTCTACACTGATCTCCTCTGGGTCTTCTGTCATCCTACGGGAGCAGAAAGGGTGGGAGAATGGATTAGCACGGCAGTCTGATGGTGAGATCGGTTAACCCCTGGACTCCAAAGACCTGTTTAGATGAAAAGAAAATGTCGAAACACAGGACCTCAAAGTGTAAATGTACTTGCCATCAGAATCGAGAGAAAGATGATACAAAAATAAAGGAAAATGTAGGGATTAATACACTCACGAATAGCTGGTATGCTGCTGGCGTCTCCTGGCACTTCTCATCTTCTCAAACCTGGCTTCCATCTCCTCAAGGACTTTAGGGGTATAACGCACCACTAGCTTTACCGAACCCTGTGCTGCCTTTAGCAGCTCTACGGCTTTCTCATGGTGCTCTCCCTCTACACTCTACACAAAGAAAAAAGAAATCCTTTTATGTCAAGCACGACAAACATTATATTAAAAGTGAAGACGTGAAGTGACATGTGGCCAAGTATGGTGTTCCATACTCGGAATTTGTGCTCTGCATTTAACCCAATGCACACACACAGTAGTGAACACACACCCGGATTGCCGGCAGCCATTTTTTGCTGCGGCGCCCAGGGAGCAGTTGGGAGCTCGGTGCCTTGCTCAAGGGTCTCACCTCAGGTATTGAAGGTGGAAGAGAGCGCTGGTCATTCACTCCCCCCACCTACAATCCCTGCTGGTACTGAGGGTCGAACCTGCAACCTTTGGGTTACAAGGCCACGACTGCCCCTTACAGCGCACATAACCAAAACTATTCATTTTAGACAGACTGCCTCAGCTTACCACTCCATTAACAGATAGTAGTTGATCTCCTCTCTTCAGACCCCCTTGCCGGTCAGCAACCCCACCTGGGATGACCCTGGAGATGTAGATGGGAGAGTTCTGTTCTTTTCCCCCCATGATATTGAAACCAAGCCCCTCATCTGTTTTAGGGAGTTCCACCACTCTTGGGTGAGCATGGCCTTCACTGGCTGCAAATGCTGCTACTGTAGCCTGGAATAAAAGCCAAAAATTACAATATGTAAAAAGTTAAAAAAAATAAGAAGTGTGTGCCAGGTTTTGTGGGTGTGAGTGTGTGGCAAAGTAGGTTGTTACCTTGGCAGTGGCTTGGGCTCGCACCTCTGGCCCACCTACAATGTCCAATGTGTCATAAAGTTGCTCATACACCTAAATAAGAGAAGATCCATGTAAAATCAGGTACTGTAAAACATTTGTAGTGTACAGTGAGTTTGAACACTTATGTACATTTAAATGTCAGGAATTTAGTTTAGTACATACATATTTGAACAAATTACTGAATTGATATAAGGTTTATTAAAGAATTTATATAGACGGTTTCATCGGATGCATGCGTCTAGCCCGAAGTTAACTTGCGGCCTGTGTTTGTTGATCGGTCTGGCTAGTGGCTAATAAAATAACTTTATGTTTTATTTTATTTATATTAATATTTTATTGTATAATTAACTTGTATATGTCATTTACTTGTTATTAACTTTGCTTGTTATCAGAAATAATCTGCAGGGACTCTTTGTTTGCGGATGTGTATCGGAACTTAAGTTTGGGCCACAAGACAAAGTAACATTTATGTTGTTGCTTTGAAACCATCTACATAAAGTACAAATATACGTGTGCGTTATTACACGTCTATTTACAAAATAAATAAAGGCCCATTATAAAGTTTAGAGGTCTTATATTTGATCACAGAAGAATTTCAGAAAGCTGTGTAATAATGAATGTTAAGTGTTTCCAGTAAAGAAGGATCAGGACTGTGAGGGAGAGAACAAAACCTTTTCTTGAAGAAATATAAAGAAAAGGACATTAGTGAAAACTGAGATCTGTGTAATTGTTTATATATATATATATATATATATATATATATATATGTGTGTGTGTGTGTTCATTCTTAAAAAGAGTTTGATATAAGGGCTAAAGTGAGATGTTTCTTAAGGATGCTTGGAAGTGAGTCATTCAGTGCAGCAATTTTGTTATTGAGCGGAGACCATAGATGTGTGAAGAGGTCATAGTGCTGTCTTTTACATAATGGTGACATCATATTTGCATTCCGACACATCTTTATACCTAGCTAATTATTTTCCATTTGTATTCTGTGAAATCAGCACAAGAAAAAAAATACATGAGTAAAATAATTGGCAGTACAAGAACAAAAAGTCACATAACATTTATAAGTTCAGCAGACACATTCAGTTAATTTAACATTATCCATTTTTTTCAGTTGTGTGTTCCCTAGGGATCGAACCATGACATCTGTGTTCCAAGCACCATAGAGCTAACAAATATAAACAAGCTGTGTTGTTTTCCTCAACTCTTTAATAAACAGTTATTTGATCATTTTTAGTTATTTACAGAAGCCAGAACAGTCTTTAAGTGGCCTTACTTCTCTGATGGCAGCACAGAATTTGCTCTGTAGTACTCTCTGTAAAGCCTGGAGTTTAGGAGGGGGAAGTTCACCACTTCTTTGTAGTCGATCCAACAATTCTATCACTCTGCATACATCTGAAGAAAAAGCAGGTATAAAAGAACCAATGAAAAAACAGCCGAAATCCTTTTTTTAGCATTTACAAAATGGGTCCACACGGTAAGGGTCACTAACTGACTGCAATTGTTATCAAAAATAATGTTTAAAACAAGAACGCTAAAGAACATTATATTTACCTGCTTACTACTACAATATAAATTGTGTGCCGAAATCAAATCTATTTTTTAATTCAATATCAATAAAAGCGCGAGCGCTCACTACAGGGGACATCCATTCATTCATATCATGGGCACACCTGACTAGCGGAACTAACCAACCAGTTTATCAGTTCACTTCATTAATAAACGCGGGATATTTGGCAAATTAAGCATTCCTTTATTGGGATGTAGCGAACAGACTCAGGTAAATGAATTACCTCTTTCCAAGCAGAGCGGTTCAGTCATCGCGGCCATGTCCACATCTTTACCCGTATGGTAATACGATGACATCATTAGGATGGTTTGCTGCAGCAGAGGAATAAACCGTTCTCAACGCCGTTTAACAATATGCGAGAACAACGATGCGAAGTTTCTTTTTAGAGAGAAAGAAATGTTTTTTTAAATGGTAAAATACGCCTTATCACGCACCTATACAGAAACGGCACATACGCTTTAGCTACGCAGCTGAGATGCGCGAGTCTGTCCACTAGCACTGGGCAGCCGTTCATTCAGTGACGCAACACTCCACGTCACAGGCCTTATCCAGTGTTTCTCAACCAGTGGGCCAGGATTTTTCTTTTATGAGGACAGTAAAATGGGCAGATTTTTTTTATTTTAAATCTTATTTTATTTGAAAAATTTCCCATACATGAATGCAAGTGGTCTGAAAGGAAACCAGATATTATCCAGTTTAACACGAAAATAAAAATTTACTTTACTAAAACTATGGACTTACAATGCTCTTAATTCCTCTTTTTAAATTTTTTATATTATGTCACTTACCCTCTATATCTTTTTTCTTTCTCTTTTGTCATGTCTTAAGATTTGGATATAACAAATGTGTTAGCATGTCATCTGTTATTGTTATAAGCATTGTATGTTTGGTATAGTTTGAGGAGAAACAAAACAGTGAGCCAGGGTTCACTAGAAAGTTTTTAATAAGAGAAAACAATTAAACAGACAAGACAAGAAAAACAATTTATTGATTTGTTCCTATAACAAATGTATTTCTCATGAAGATATTCCACACCCCTTTAAATATTGTTGTGGACAATGGTGGGAGAAACGAGATTCACATGTCTAATCTGTAGAGCAGTAAAAGTCCATAACATTAAAAAAAAATGAAGCAGTCATGTTTGGCAATAAAAAGTATTTATTAAAGAAAGAAATGCAGAACCAGTACAACCAAATATGGGCTTAAAAAAGGGGAAAAATTAAGAGCAATTTTCATGAACCCATGGCAAACATTCCTATTTAAAACCATATTTCTTTTCACTTTTTCTACATTTACGCCTTGAGTAAAGTTAGGGGATCACTGTTTAATTGACAAAAGTTAGAGTCTGGACCAAACAAAAAACAAATGTACAAAAAAAAAAAAAAGAACTAGGGAAACGAATACCAAAAAGAAACTTGTGCCGGTACTACTCTTGTAGTCAAACAACTATGAAAATGGACATAACAGTACTAAACAACGACAGTTACTTATCTCTTGACAGAAGCACACAGTATTTTATTACATAGTAGATTGTTCATTTAGGGATCGCCTCACAGCAATATTTACTTGATGCTGATGTAGGGCAGGACATTTTAATGTGCCATACAGCTAGTTTCAAAAATGATTAACTGGGCTCAAAATAAAAAAGCTCAGTTCATCTATGTAATCTTGTTTTAACAAAAGGATGCTTCTTACCAGGTAGACACTAAGTCTATGATCGCTGTTTGTAGTACAGTATATAATACTCACACACTGTGGACATAGTGCAAGCCAGGGTGGAGGCATTAAATAATGGTTGAGGGGGGAGAATATTGGTGATTTGAAAACACATTACAACTGGATCACATAATCTCTGTCAGTTTTAGTACTCATCCCCCTGGGCCTCCAGCCTGTAACCATTCTCATTGGAGGCATAGCCCTCTCCTGACTGCATTGAATCCTGATCCATCATCATCATTCTCATCCCGTCCTGTGAACCTTCCTCTGATTGTGGTGGCACTGGTTCTTCACCTTCTTCACCTCCATTACCCACACCCTCCTGATCACCTGAGGATGACACATGTCTATCTTCCCTACGGTCTCCACGTTCCCGATCGCCACGGTCACGCTTGTGTTCCCGATCTCTGTCCCTGTCTCGCCTTCTATCCCGGTCCCTATCTCTGTCTTTATCTCTGTGACTGCGTTTTCTGTCCCTATCCCGCTCCCTGTCTTTATCTCTGTCCCGCCCCCTCTCCTCCCCTTCTGGACCTGCTGGTTCACCACCCAAGGCGTCCTCCACACCCCTCTCTCCCCCTTCTGGATTCAAGCCGTCAGCTAGCCCGCCAATGCCTTCTTCCCCTCCATCTGCACCCTTCCCTCTCTCCCTGTCTCTCTTTCGGTCCCTGCTTCTGCTTCTCCTCTTACGGTCTCTCTCTCTATCCCGGTCTCTACTCCTTTCTCTACTCTCCCCAGGAACAACTCTTTCTCTTTCCCTGTCCCGACGCCGGCTGACCCCCCCAGTTTCCTCTACTGGGACCCCAACTACCCTCTCACGCTCCCGAGACCTGGTGCGCCTGCGTCTTTCTCGAGAACGAGAGCGTCTGCGTTCTCCGCGCTCCTTTTCTCGATCACGACTACGTTCTCTTCGATCGCCACGTTCTCGATCGCGGTCACTGCAGGACAAGACAACACTTGTCAGTTTCAATAAACCACAAAAAAACACATGCATAAAAACCACCATGTTTCAAACTTACCTTCCAATTGGTCTGTCATCATAACGTGAGGTATCATCTCTGCCTGAATGCTTGATGTTGACATCTGCTCCTCCTCTCCTTGTACCACCAAGACCTCCACCTGTACAGCAAAATAAATACATTTTTAAAACGCAACCTTTTCAAAGGCCACGATACTTATTACTTTATAAACTAGCTTTTTCATCTGTGTATTTTTCTAAAAAAATACACCTGGAACATCGACCTAAAAATCTAACATGTAACAGTGTAGAAAACAATATTCAAACAGAACAAAGAAAATAATTCTCACCAAGTCGACGTGGTTGCCATCCTTTGACTGTTCGTCCTCTTTCAACATCAACAAGTACTCTCCGTCCATCAATTTTCTTACCGTCTGCATGCTTGTAGGCAGCTATATACGTTGACAGATGAGCAAGAGCAAAGCAAAGATAGAGAGATGAAGGGAATAGAGAAAACAGAGAAAGAAAAGTTGGACAATGAAAAACAAGAACACACACAACAATATTGCCTGCTACATACCTTTAATTTAGGATGAACTCCATTCAAAACAAAGTCATTTTAAGCCATTTGAAGATACACGCTTACCTCAGAATGGATAACATACCAGGACTGAGATAAATCGAGAATCAGTTTAAACAAAAAAAGCTATTTACCAATTAAGTTTGGCTTGAGAATATATTTACATTTACAAATGAAACAACTGGATATTCTCTCCTACATTAATAACAGTGTCTGGATTTTTGGAGATTGTGTTTACAGTACAAATGCAAAAAGAAACCAAATCAAAACTTGTATAGGATTATAAAATTAAAGATTCCGTATTACTTCAGCCATTTTAAGGGCACCCACTTGGGATAAGACTGGGTGCCTTCATGCACTGAAATAAAAGACAGACACAAGTTGTTGAAACTACCTACGTTAATGCTTTTCCCAGTAAAGAGATTCCAACTCCAGAAACCATTTTGCCCAAGTATATTTAAGGTTGCTCTGGCAGGTTTAACTGGAGTCTACTGCACATAAAGAATTAACTAACTGCTTTAAAAATGTCTTAAATTGAAAATTGAGCATCACCTTGACATTCAGAAAGAAATTAAGAAAAATACTGCAAATTCCTTTTAACAGGGGAAGAGCATTTTTAAGGGGATCACAAAAACAAAAAAAGTGCAAAACTCATCTACAGTTAAAACTATAGATAGTACAGTTACAACCAGAGATAATGGGCCCATATAAACAGCCACTAATGTGGTACGTTTACATTTAGGAGACGGTAGGTAGGTATATAATAAAGAGAGAGAGAGAGAGAGAGAGAGAGAGAGAGAGAGAGAGAGAGAGAGAGAGAGAGAGAGAGAGAGACCACTTCTTAATTTTAAGTGAGATCCACAATTAAATATTAATAGCAGTGAAACCATGAAGATCTTTAAAAAAAATAAAGGCACTTAGTGAAGGCATTTAAGCAAAGAAACACCCTTTCCATTCTTTAAAGACCCACTCAGACAAACAAGCACATTCATACAAAATTTCTATAAGCAGTCAACCACTGAGGACCATTCACACACATTCCATACAAAAGGAAAAAACTTTGAACCAAAACTTTTTTTACTTCTTGCTTTAACTGTTGCTTATTACAGAAAAACTGTACTTCTAACATATAATTTAGGACAAGAGACAAATATCCTTGGGTCTTTCTCCAACACAAGTCTAAGCCCTGAATTGTTTTATCATTACCTCAGTCTTACCACGTTACCTGAAGATGCTATCTTACCATAAACACCTGGCCAAGGATGGATTTCCTTGATGAAAAAACCCCACGGAATCCGGCTGCCTCCAATTAAAATGCCTCTCAGTAAATTGGATTCTCGAGAAAAAAAACTTGACCCAAGGGATCAGGGATCCAAATCTTCAACAAGGAATTTGATGAAATCCACAAAGCTACTCTGGTCTGCATGTGGAAGTTCAGTTGAAACCTATCATGAGGGCCTTACCACCAAACCCTCAAGTTCTCTCATACACTGTTCTAACATCTCAAACAGAGGGCCTTACCAGCAACCCTCAGACCACTAGACCTCAACTAGAGGGCCTTACCAACCACCCTCAGATTACAGATCCAACAAGAGGGCCTTACCATCCACCCTCATTTTTCTCCAACTTCAGTAAGTTAACAGAGGGCCTTACCACAACCCTCACCAATATAATCTACAAGAGGGCCTTACCAACTACCCTCTCATCTATAAACCTCTCCAAAAAATTGCTTTTGTCATTAAGCTAAATGGTATGAAGCCTTAACATGTTAAAAGATGTTAATATTTCTCAATGGTAGTGTCCATTTTGTTGCTTTATTTCACAGGGTGCCTAACAAGCAAATATAACAGACACCTACGCAGGTTGTGAAAATTATAGCTCTCTGGGACTTGGATCCTTATAAAGCAAAGTACAGCGAAATGATAGAATGAAATTTCCCTCCGGTGGATTCAAGAGCCTGACAGAATCTTTAGGACTGGACGGAGATGTTGAGTAAAGGGGAAATCCTTAGCTAGAATTGAGCATTATGTATTTGTTCAATGCGGCGATTTTAATATCCAAAGCCTTGGTTAATCTATTCTATTAAAGCCAATTCCAATTATCCACATTTACAACCATAGTGTGTATTATATTTGTTACAATGTCGGATGGCTTGGTTTTATTCCACTGAAGTGTAGCATCATCACTAGCCGATTTAATACAAGCAAATCCGCATTCAAAACAAAGCAGTTTACAAATAAAGGCTTTGGGCTTTGTTTACAAATAAAGATTTCCCATCTATTGTGGCATAACTTGGTAATCGAGTGCTAGACTGACTTAAATACATCAACACGTTTTGCTTCCACACGTGTTTGCAAACATGAACTCAACTGTCAAAGTCTGAGTCTTGCAGTGCAACATCGCACTAGTTAGTACCATGGCTTTAATAGAACAGATTACAGGCTCAATCTTATGAAACTGGCCCAAGCCACGTTCGACGCCCTACAACTTGACCCCAAAATGGGGCAGATGGAAAGTGATTTGGTCGCCTATCAGCCTACAATTAGATGAGGGTGTAAAAAATCTTACCCATCATACAAACCCATCATACCAACCATATACTGAGCTGTGGTAGTAGGGTGTAGATGTATCAAAACCATCATCATGATCTGCAAGCCAGCTCTGGCCAATAGCCATCAGAGATAGGCGGCTGCAGTAGCAATGAGAACAACACAGAATTAATAAATAGCATTGACTCGCTCTGCAACACTTCAGTTATTAAAGCCCTTCTTGAACTTATGAAAAAAGATTTTATATCAAATGCTCTTTGGGCATCAAACATGAACAGGGGTGTAGTAAACGTGTCACCTTTTCACTACAGAGGGCCTTAGCCTTTAGCTTACCATCGCCGCTCCAGCCGGAAACACACTCTGCTATGTCACACTGCCTAAACATTACAGAGATGCCATAGAGTGGCAACATTCATCAGAATGTATGTTGGGCTAATGCACAGATGCACTCCGCTCCTCCCCCCACCTTCCTTACACAACATGTGCGGCACCAATCACACACACCAGATGCAACACACACAGGGGTAAGAAACAGGAATATACTACAAACACACAGACATGGATAGGACTGACAAACTGTCATCCACAAACACACACAAATGAAGTTTTTACATCACAATTATACTGCGTTCCACTTTATTGGACATCATGTTACATTTTGACCATCACTTTTAACAACTACTGCGAATAAAAGAAAATTCAAGTAGTTTGTATGTAAAAAACGCTATTTATGAGCTCTGGTATGCTATTCAAAGCCTTTTTTGCAATCATTTTTCTAAGGAAGCTTTAAAAAGAATTAAATGTCTTGGCTACTCACAGTGCATGTCTCTCTCGTGTTCGTATTCGATAAACGCGTAGCCTCTTGGTTTTCCAGTTTTCTTGTTGAATACAATGTAAATCTAATAAATGCAGACAACAACAAAGATGAGACTGTGATCACAATAAGGACAGGCTAAACATGCAGAATACATACTAAAAGCATACCCGTTTGATGGGACCATAGACTTCAAACTCACGCCGCAGCTTGGATTCTGTTGTGTCATAATTCTGCGAAAAGAAATGCCGTTTAGTGCTTAAACCTTAGGTATGGACCTCTAAATATTCAGGCTCCTGTTAGTTGACAAGGCGTTAACAAATACTCACAATTCGAGCCACAAACAAGGTCTTGAAGGCATCTCCCTGCGCATTAGGATCGTTGTGCGGATCCCCTGCAGAGATACACAAAACAGTCAACAAGGTTTTTTTTTAACAAGGAGTCTTAAAGTTCATCTGTGAGCATCATGGATACTTACATTGCTTCAGTTCGACTTCCATCACAACTTGCCTCCTTTCCATCTTTTCTCTTCTCTGGAATTCAAATCAAAGTGACCCATGTTACATTCACATGCATCGTACAAAAATGTAATAGTCTGTTTTTGCCATCTTTAACACAACAAATCCATCTGATGAAGATGATCTAATCACCATTTCACAAAAACTAATTTCTCCCACAAAAACTCAAAACATGAATATGACTCTCACCTTCCTCTCCAACCTTTCCTCGCGTGTTTCTGCTCTTGTAGGTGGTGGGGCATCTCTGGGATCCTGACCAACAATGAGTAACAAAAACTACATTATAACAACCCATTATAAACACTCACCACAATACAGTTCATTAAAAAGAAACACTTTAGACAAAACTATGACAAAAATATTAAAGCAAAGTCGAAGTACCTCAAACTGCCGAATGAAAGGGGCAATGCCGCAGTACGGCTGGTTGTGATGTTTCTCATGGGGAAGCTTCTCCAGCTGAGGCAGAAACGGTATCGGGTCCCGCGGGGCAAACAATGCCAGCAGGTTCGGGGGTAGAAACTGAGTCATTGTTCACCTATAAAAGAGACATTAAGTTTCTTAAAATAAGCATTTAACCAACACAAATATAATGATAAATACCGAGAGATTTCAGATTCTTCAAGATTTACAGTAAAATACCTGGTTAAACCCACATGCAAGTTTAAAAGCGTAACGTACAGTTTAATAACGTGGAATGTCACGCTTTACAGGACTGAATCACGTTTTGTAAATAAGTAAATAATAACGTGCACCCTTGGACGAGTTTCTGAAAAGTTGAATTAGCATTGCCAGCTAACGCTCTTAGCTAACGTTAACGTACGTGCAAACATTCACGATTCCACTATCCACATTTTCTGTTTTCGGCAATTTTACAAACTAACCGAAACAAATTACACAAAAACAACCCATGCTGTACTACACATATTTAAACTACTAAATCTAAATCCTGATTAGGGTCAACTCTGCTATTTAAACAAGGACTTAGCAGTTGGTCGGCAACATTTCCCTGCGCGGCCTCATGTTCCACTTTACCTCAGCTTTTCATTAAGTCCTGAAGAAAACTCCAACTTTAGCCCAAATCCCTCCGTGTGTATTTTCGTGCATGAAATTCTTACGACCTCGTAGTTTAGAATGTAAGTTGCGTCTATCCACACAATAACCAACGTGTGTTCTTATCACGACGAACGAGTTGTTTCTTTCTTAAAATGGCGCGAGGCCGTAAACCACACAGCGATGTTTCACGACACTTTGGTAGGGGCGTGGTTAGTTTACAAAATAAAAGTCTTTAATAACATACTCGTAAAAAAAAAACTTAGCAAGAGACAAATAAATCTTAGTTCCGGTATGATGAGTACAAATTTTAAAAATACATTTTATGTTAACAGTTGCCCCACATCATACAAACAACAGGATGGGCAAAGAATCCCAGTCATAAAACCATAAGTATGTTATTTATTGATGTGTTTTAGGTCCTTATATCTCGTTTTCTGTTAAAACCTTCTATCACTAACTTAAATATTAATAAATGTAATAGTAAGCACAAGTGTAAACGTACTTGTAACATCGACCATATAAACATCATATTTTAAAGAAATCTCTTTCCCTCGTGAAATGCATCTAAAATACGTTGTAAAAATGTATCATTTAGGCTTTACCGACACTCAACCGATTCTCCAAACAACAGGGGGCACTATGACTAAAGTTGCACTTCTATTTACTCAATGGTGTGTTTTCATGCAGTTAAAGATGGCGGAGTCCGAAGAACCTAAACCAACCTGCAAGTTTCTTTTTAAGAAATCAAATAAGAAATTTTCTGGACGCAAAAGAAATGCTAGTGATAGCGATAAAGGTATTACGCCATTGTTGTTAATGATCAGTAATGCATATAGACTGATCAACTGTGTTTAGTTTGTAGTGTGGTGATCTCTATAACTGTAGACACACTGCATAAACCATGACATACTAACCGATCATCATGATTATTGTCTATATCAGACAGAAGCAGCGACGAGGGCGGCTGTGCTGTGGTCAGAAAGAAGAAAGCTGCTATTGCGAATCCAATGATTCAAAAAGTGAGTCGGTATTTTAGTATTTATTCAGCCTTTCACAAGGATGTTGTTTGCCATGCAGCCACGAGTGTCAGTGTTATGGTAAACAAAGCGTGGATCTAAAATTTGGCATGTTTCACTTGACTGATTCTGGAAATCTCAATAAATTCTCGGTTGTTTGTATGCTGCATGTCTCGCCCTACAGACAAAGAAAGTTGAGAGGGAAGCAGTTACATCAAGTGAAAGTGAAGAAGAAAAACAGGAAAAGAGTGTGACTGTGGCTTACAAGTCTACTCGGTCAGCTGTGAGTATGTGATCAATCTCCCCTTCAGTGTTCTCACATTTTTATGATTTCCATATCACTGATAACTAAACACAAATAAAAAAACTTAAAGTTATGATTTAAATGGCTTTGATGTTGTGGTTTGTTGTATTATTTGTGTGTAGAAACCAGAAGGACCAGATGACATGGGGGCCACTGCTATTTATGAGCTGGACACAGAGAGGGACAAAGACGCTCAGGCCATCTTTGAGCGCAGCCAGAAGATTCAAGAGGTGAGGATGGATAATTCAATAGCTGGTACCACGTATATTATAAAGACTGACGTTTTTCACCATATATTTATTCACATTTCTGTTTGATGTGTAGGAACTATCTGGTAAAGATGATGACAAGATTTATCGTGGCATCAACAACTATCACAAATTCATTAAACCCAAAGATTCCACCATGGGCAACGCATCCTCTGGTATGGTTAGGTAAGTCAACACTTGTAAGTTATACGATATGTAATTATTATTATTTTTTACAAATCACAATTAAACATAGTTGGCCTGCTTTTTTTTTTACATACCAAAGCCCATTTTGTTTATACACAACGTTTATTTAATGTTTTATACATTCATTTATACATACATTATTGTGTATATGGCAGGAAAGGACCAATCAGAGCCCCTGAGCACCTCAGAGCCACAGTACGGTGGGATTACCAGCCTGACATTTGTAAAGATTATAAAGAGACTGGTTTCTGTGGGTTTGGAGGTGAGTTAGCAAACTGTGCTACTGGTTTTATTCATATGTTGAAGTATATGTTAACGCAATCTGTTGAAAGGCGACTATGCAGCCGTTATTGATATGTTAATCGTGCAATCGCCGGCCCTGTCTCTTAGCATAAACGTTTGGTATTAACATTTGTCTCTGGTGATCTGATCACAAGAGGTCAGCTTTAGAGTCAGAAGATTAAGGTACTCATAATTAAGAATTCAGCTTTTTTTACATTTGACATTATACTATCACAAGTGGTCAGTGGAGGGAGACTCATTTGAAATGCATGTTATTGCACTGAAGAAGCACTTACATCATCTTTTGAATCCGCAGACAGCTGTAAGTTTCTGCATGACCGCTCAGACTACAAGCATGGCTGGCAGATCGAACGAGAGCTTGAAGAGGGAAGATATGGTGCGAATGGTGAGTCACCTTTTAGGAACAATGCATTCATAACAGTTTTTTTTGTTCTACGTTCTATATCACAATGAATTATTCACTTCACAGATGATGAGAACTATGAAGTAAGCAGTGACGATGAAGATTTTCCCTTCAAGTGTTTCATCTGTAGAGACTCTTTTAAAAACCCCATTATTACAAAGTAAGTTCTGCATCAAACCACAAAAAGTTTGAATTACAAATGCTGTTACCCACTCTGTACCAAATAACAAAGCACTTTATAAATGTCTAAATTGTTGGACAGTACATTTGTATGTGGTACATATTTGACTGCAGTTCATGGATATCTGTTTTACAGGTGCCGGCACTACTTTTGTGAGGGCTGTGCTCTCCAGCATTACCGGAAGTCAAAGCGCTGCTACGTTTGTAACCAGCAGACCAATGGAGTCTTCAATCCTGCCAAAGGTACCTTGAATTTGGAAGCCATCAAATGTAACTTGAGTTTATGGTGTAAGCTATCTATTTATTGCTATTTCTTATATGTCTCTCTCAGAGCTCATGGCTAAGATTCAGAAACGCCAGGCAGCCACTGACCAGCCTCCATCAGATGAGGATGACTAGCACTGCATCGCATTCCCTATTGCATCCTGCTTTTGTAGTACATTTAAAACTTTTGAAATAAACATGTACATGTTTTTCCCTTTTGTAAAAACTTGTTAAGACTTTTTTTTTTTACCCCAAATCTAAGAAAACACTCTCTCTATGACAAAAACTATATACTTTGTGTAAAAGTCATAATTGCAAAAACATGTTTAGAAACAACCACAATGTAACAAGCAAACATGTTTTAAAAGAGTAACGGAGTAAATGCTGACATTTGTACAATTCCAATTTATTTCATATGACTAAATGAAAAATTCTTAAAATATACATACAAGTACTATTTGTAACACATGCCAAGAACAGAAAGAATCTCAGCAAAAATACAACAGAATCGATACTTGTAAATGGATGAATGCACCAAATGGTCAAAGCAGAACAAATTCTTCAATCATTGGTGGTTCCACTATACACTGTTGTTCCTCATGGAGTCACTGCACTGAGAGGAGATTTATTGAACACCCCTTTGTGAGAAGTACATAGTTTTAGACTTAACTGAATTGACTCTTTTCATTTTTGGTTAACATGGCATGTCTGAATGAATAACCACAATGTAGGCATGAGTGAGGAGTGCACGCCTCAGGCTTTCAACTTCATGCATCTTTTAGTCTGGATGCATTCGGTAGCTGCTGGCTTTTATTCCTTTGTAGGAAATAGTTTCTCCTTTTGGTTTCAGTGATATACACAAATCAAAAAGACGACGGCACAATCCAGAGTCCTTTGTGGCTTCTTTGAAAATAATCTAGGTATAACAAATTGACCACATTCACATTAGCATTAGCACAAGCCTTCCCTTTCTCTCCCTTCAAAATGAAACAAAATCCACATTTCTCAAATTCTTACTTCTATACTTCCGTTAAGAATACTAGAGCAAGTTAGCCCTTCCCATCAAGCCCTTTAATCCATTCAATGTCAGAAGTCCCAATCATCAATATCCAGCTGGCTGAGGTCAGACTCCATACTGGCCAATCCAGTGGGGGAATCCTGAGTTTGGATGCACTCCAGGCTGCTCATGGGAGAAATCGGACGCAAGAGATCAGGAAGAACCTCAGATGGTCTGCGCTTTATCTGAAACGGAACACAATAAATGCTACTTTCTATTTATGTGTGCAGTTATGTCAGACATTTGCCCAAAATGTGTTGAAAAAAATTCACCTGTTTGAAGAAGGAATGACCTATCAGAGTGCTGGCAGAAGGTCTGTGGTGAAACATAACAAGAAAGTTCTTAAAGGGGGGGGGGGGGGGGGGTGCAACAGTGTTTCATGCATTCTGACTTTCTGCCCACGCATCAACCCGCCAGAGCGAGAAGAAAGAGCACACCCACAAGGAGAGCGGGAGGAGCATGCGCACATGTTAACTAGCCGGAGCAAGAGATAGAGCACCGGGTTTTAGGAAGTTTAGCTGTGTTTGTTGTTAACTGCATTTCGGCAAGGAATGTTATATAAACAGTGGATATAACACTTGATTTGGAGATTGTTTGAAATTGATAGATGGAGCGGTCTCAGCTCTAAAAGATGCCTGCTGGACATGAACCGCACGCGGTAGGTCAGTCATATGTCTGTGTTTTGTTGGCAATCGGTGCGTATGTGCATAATGTTAACAACACAAACACAAAATGCGATGATGTATTGTGTGCTCGCGTGCTTCAGTTCCGCCCGCTGCACGCCTTCAGGAACTGTTCTCGAAAATAATCGTACAGCTGTATCTGTCTTTTATAAATGTGATGAAACTAAAGACTCTACAGATATTTGAAAGGTGCGATACTATTCTGTAGTTACGGCCACTTTAAGGTGTGAGATGGACAAATGTGTTTAAGCATTTCAAGTTGTCAGTACCTTTTCTCAGGGTCTCTCTGCAGACAGAGTTCCACAAAGGCATGAAAGTGTGAACTGAAGGTCCGGCTGTAGGGGTTTCCCCCAGAGGAGGATGAGGGCTCTCCGTTAGTGTGGCGAGCTCCACCAGCGCTGGGACCCTCGCAGATCCCAGAGTCGGCCCCTGAGCGAGACGGCTTCATGCTGAGCTCTTCAGGGGGGATGGTGGTGGTGTCCAGCAGACATGGGACTGTACCGTTTAATTTTTCTAATAACATCTGACACACACAGAAGGCTGATGAGCAAGTGTGTATGTACAGCGTAACATGAGCAAGAAATCAAAAATAAAGCATTTGCGTTACCTGAGTGGCAGGCATGTCTTTAAAGGGCACATGTCCGTTAGCCAACTCGCATGCGGTGATTCCCAAACTGTAAATATCTGAGCGGGAGTCATAACCTTGAAGATTCTGTTGTGTGTATGTGAATAAAAACATTATCAGAAATAGAACCTTGATCCACAGGTGTGATGATGTGTAAAGTATGAAACATACCTGCTGCAAAACCTCTGGACTGAGCCATGGTAATACTTTAACACTGTACTGAGGGAAATCATGGACAACGCGTGCTTTCTGACCATGACGGATCAAGCTGAAAATACTCCTAAGACCAGAGAGATACACCTGTCCATCTGCTGAAATCAGGATATGGCTTGCCTTCACACTCCTAAAAACACACAAAACCACAAACATTTTATTTTCTTATGTTGTAAAAACCATGTAACATATCGGTTTAATTTAACATCTATGTTCCTAATGAAGAGCATAATTAGGCACAATTAAAGGGGCACTTAATACTTAACATGTCTGCCTCTATGAGACCACCAGCTTCATGTAGAAAAGCAACTTTTATTTGGCTACTAATATAATTTGAGTCTGTCTTTAGTAAGCAATACCAAAATGTGAATTTCTCAAATATGCATATGAGTATTCCTCACCGGTGAACATAACCCATATGATGTATATACTCCAGTGCTCTCAGGACACCCAGCAGTATGTAGGCAATTGTCTGCTCACTCAAGCCATCAGCAAAATGTGTACTGATCAAGTCTCGTGCTGATCCTGACAAAAAAAATACAAATAAATGGTTTGTAAAAAAGACCCATTTGTTTTATTGGTCATTGTGGGTACTGAGACCAGTAGTTCTTAACAGGAGGCCATAGACCCAACTGACTTCCAAAGGAGCCTCAAGATGACAAACATTTTAAACTGAGAAAAAATGAGCATTGAAATGCATTAAATTACATTTATTATTTGGTCATTTTTAAAACTAATAAACATTTTTCCAGTCAATGTTAAGTTGTTGTGAGTGGGAGGGGGGCCTTTAAATATTGTTGAATACAATGGGGGCCTTGGAGTCAAAAAGGTTGAGAACCCCTGGTTTAGACTTTATAAATCTCTCAACTAACCGTAGGCCATGAAGGGTGTGATCACCCACAGTTCATTCTCAGCAATAAAAACGCTTTTGTACGGGAGGATGCAAAGGTGGTGGAACAGCTTTGAGATGTGAAGTTCGCCCTTAAATAAAATATGTTTTGCACAAATTATAATAGGATTTCAATTATGTTTTTAATTTGCATTTTAATAATTCATATTTAAAGAAATAAAAGAAACATTGGAGAACTGTAAAACTTCGCTACAGACCTGTAAGTAATTCACCATGTTATTGGTACAGGAGTCCAGGTCAATGCGTCGGATGACCACATGTCCCCCTGTAGGCTTGTACCTGGCCAGGTTAACTGTCATCAAGTCCTCCAAACCCCGACCTACACATGCAAACAAATGTATATTCATAGACATACATATTTATGAATGTCTGTTTTAGTGATTGGGTAGATCTAAACTCACCTATGACAGTAAGCAGCTCATAAGCACTGCTGTCTGGTAGAAAACTTTCCATTGTGTCCCTTTGTGGAAGAGGGTTCAAAGACTCCTGACTGTCCTCATGGGCCTGAGCCATAAAATAAAGTCATTAGTGAAGTGAGCCAACACATTGCGGACCACAGAAATGCTTACAGAGCGACCTTTCCTCACATCCTCTACTGTAGTGTCGAGGTAAAATAAATACACCTGAAAACTGACCAGATCCTAGAACATTTGCATTACTCATTCAGCACAATCAAATCCTTTTTAACACACTGAAGGAAAATATCTTTGAATTATGAGGTTGTGAACAGATGAACCCTGTCGGGTGCATTTGTGAGTCTGGTTTGTGGATACTCAATCATCCAGCGGCCCAAGAAAATATTTGGAAGCTTAAGTCACACTGAAAATGTATAAAGGCATCAGAAAATAAAAAAAGGTGTTGTTTAAAGAAAATAGATATACTCCTCCAAATTAAAAGAATCCATCAAACTTTAAACAAAAATAGCCAAGAAAGAAGTTATCGCTGAGAAATACTGAAGCTATATTTTTATGCAGAGATGCTACTTTGAAATTTTCTTTCTAATATAATGATATTTAATGTTCTTAAGTATGGCTTAAGTGTCAAAATACCTTTAGGGGCCACTGTACAAGTGTGCATACAACAGTGTGGTTGGAAAATTAAATGACACTACAGTCTGTTTCAATGTGACACAGCATTAACCTTTGACATTATAAGTGCCTGTTAGTCTTCCAAATGCATCACAGTAGTTAAGGACCTGATGTCAACCACATATAAATGTCAATGTGATCACAAACAGTTTCAGTGTATTAGAAAAAACATTTCAAGATTATCCACATATACAACCACAGACACTGTTGACGCACCAACAGCACAAACCAACAGCTGGTTTTCAAGAGGGAAAGGGATAATACTGTGCATACGATAAGAAATCCCAGCCATTGCAAAGCTTTTCTGACTGTCATACACATCAAATACTGAGAAACTGCAAATTATTAACTAGATTAACGTTCAAGTCCAATTAATACAAAATTCGGTACAAGACAGAAAAGATGAAAACTGCAGCATGGGTTGCATCACAAAACTCTGCTTACTTGCAAAAGCATGTTATAAGCAGCAAACTTCTGTGCAATTGCACTGCATTTAATCATAGATATACATGATCTCATGAAAAAATACAAGTGATCGTACGAGAGTTTCCTATGACTCCTAAACATATCTATCAATATCTGTCTTTGGAGATCACAAATCTATAGTAATTCATAAAACTAATTATTTTATGTCCTCTGGAGTATTTGCAGACTATTTAAGGGGACTGTTTGTCCAAAAATGAAGATTTGTGCATTATTTTTTCACCAACATGTCATTCCAAATCTGTATGACTTTCTTTCTTTTGCAGAACAGAAAAGAAGGTATTTTGAGAAAAGTCAAATGGGGTTCTAAGTTGTATGGTTACCAACGTTCTTTTGTGTTCTGCAGAAGAAAGTCATATTGGTTTGGAATGACATGAGGGTGAATATCTGATGAAAGAATTTTCATTTTTTGGTGACCTGTCCCCTTAAGCAAACAGTGCAGCAAGCCCAGACATTGATGGGATCAGCGTGTGTTTTGCCAGAACACAATCAAAATCAATCCCACTTTACATGCTCAGGTGACATCATCACTATTGTTCCTGGTGTAAAAATGTAGCAGTATAGAACACCAAAATAAAAATCCCTAAACAGCCCTAAAAACATATAGAATCGCACTGGTAACTTATAATTATGCAAAATAAACCAAGAAAAGTGCAGAGGACAAAGCCATTAAAAGGTATTGCGCTATCTTTGCTAAAAATCTTAAAGTTCACCCAAAAATGTAATTTGTATGAGTAATGTAATCTAGTACACACCGTCACATACATTTGAATTAGGGCAATAATGCCTAAATTATATAGTTTTAAAACTTGCATTATAGAGCAGAGGTCTTACAAACATTTTTGTTTTGCTTTTTTGTCCTTTTTGGACAGCTTGTTTGTAAATAAAGAGCAGTCTGGACATAAGTCTCTGTAGTCCATTGTATCCGTTTCAAACAACCCATAAGTAGATATTTTCATTGTTGGGTGAACTACATTTGTTATTAAA
The DNA here is from genome assembly GCA_026939265.1 of Oreonectes daqikongensis. Lineage (NCBI taxonomy): Eukaryota > Metazoa > Chordata > Actinopteri > Cypriniformes > Nemacheilidae > Oreonectes > Oreonectes daqikongensis. The sequence goes on from JAOTQM010000013.1 coordinate 7,503,425, forward strand.
TGTTACACTAAACTGAACCCCAGGCTTTTACTTCTTGGTTTTGCAAGCACTCCTGTATAATAAATAATAAACTACTTTCAACCTAGTTTTGTATGTTCTTCTAGTTCTTTTCCCTCTCTGGACCCACACTTGTGAGTATCTAGGTGAGGAAGAATGAGTGTCACAGCAGCACGATGAGTGCATGCACGCAAACACAGGAGCACAGGGGAATGTGTTTATGTGAGCACATGAGAAGTACACACGCACTATAAATCTGACATCTGTAACATTTACACGAGCACACACGCCATCTCACATGCTCAACTGTCGCACATCCACACAAACAGGCGGATGGAAAAGCTTTGAGATTTACCGCACTTACTTTCCTTAGTGGGCTTGCCTGAATTTGCTCTGGCGTAGAGAAACCGTGTAAATGACGCAAAAGACACACATACAAACAAACAGTCTGCCTTTAAAATAGTTTTGACAGTTTTGAAGACACCTCATTTGAACATCTTTCGTTTTCTGAGACATTCTTATTAACAGCAACAATTTGTAAATTTATTTTTTTATCTAATTTAATCACATTTCAAAGACATGTAGTATTAAAACAAAAACAATACAACAAAATGCAAGAAAGTTCCTAATCATATGATAGACACATTATCAGTTAAATGTATTATGTACACCACATAATATTATTTTAATCGGTGTCATATACATCTTAGTGATTATCACACTTTGTACTACTTTCTTATATTTATAATAAAAGGACAAAAACCAATAGAAATCAGTAATATTTACTTTCTTCTTTGTGCAACATTTCATAATAAAACATTGACTTGCTTATCAACCGCTTTTCAGCAATGCCATAGGAACACACTGAAGCCAAAAGCAAACAGAAGTGTGTCTCCACAGCAGACATGAAGTAACATGCACGAACAGGGCAGTGATGGACAACAGCAAAATGACTGAAAGCAGATGGCAATGGCAAAAACCCTACAGTACATCAGTGTGTAAGGAAAGGCAACTTTTAAAAGCTACTGATGTTAGGTAGAGCTAGTAACCTATAAACCACACAGAATTCAAATGAAGCAAACTATACTGGCAAGAACAGAACATTTACTCTTTTACTACTAAATATTTACATATATATTACATAGACAAGCAGTTAGTGCTGCCGTATACCTGTTAGCCTTGGTTATTTACTTAAATTTGCTCCTAAGGTTTAACATCCATTGGATATTTATTGCAGCTAATCACTGGAAATATTAAGGTATATGTGGGAAAATATAAACTGATGTCAGATCGAAACAAACCGTCACCAAAAAGTTAAATGCTATAAAAATAATTTATATCTATAATAAATAACATCTGTGTTTCACTCTAATCTAGTCTAGCATAAGTAAAAGCTCACACTCTACCTATATGTAATATTTCTATACAGATTGCACAAAATGCATGTGTGTTATAGCTCCTTTAAAGATCAGGCCACCTTGAAAAATAATCTGTTAAATTACAGTGACTCAGCTGTCTGTCGAACCATAGAAGCCACCTGTCAACACTAGCAATAACACTACATCACAGCCAGCTATACAGCACATACGTATTTATCACCACAAGGAGACTAAATAGTCAAGGACACACAAAATCTGATGTTAGCACAATCATTAATCATCATGACAAAAATGCTGCAAATTATGAAGATCTTTTGAGAGAAGCACACTTATAACAGAGATCCACAGTGCTTGACAATATTAAAGTCACATATTTTGAAAACGTTTGAAAAAAGCTTTAAAGCACAAGCAACATAAACAGTGAGCAGAATATTTGACCGCAAGCCATATTGTTGATTTGACAAATTTGACTGCAGAAGCCGATGATCTTTCTTTGCTATGGGCCTGCATACTTGACTATGAGGGGGATTTATGTCCATAAATTTGCCAACGGTCACTTAGATCTTAGCATCTTGAAATAATTGTATGAAAATGATTTTAGGACTCCCCTTCACATTCACTGGCTATAGTGAAATAAGCTCAGGCAGGTGGTGTTTGCTGAAAAAGATGCTAGAAGCAAAGCCACATGAGATGCTGGACTCACCTCCAAATAACTCCAGATCCCTCAGGCTTTCCACACTGAGTTTCTCTGACACCCAACGCTGAAAAAGAGAAATATTGTTCAGTGTATGTGCATATAAAATGTCCAACATCCTTTATGACACGATCATGGATTCAACACCACCATACAATACATTCGATTCTAATGGAATGATTCACATAATTCGATACAAAATAAACATTTTAGTTTAGTTTACGCACCAAAAAAGACATGGATCCTGAAGATGATGACGGGGTAGCAATACTTTTAAAAACACAGCAAGGGTGTAAACTGCAAGACAGTTATGATTCACAACATTATTTCTGAAAGACATTTTTGTCTTTTCATGATACGTTTAGTAACAGAAATAAGATTTATTTATAGACAAATGTGGCATCCCACATGAAAAAATACTGTAGTATACTTTAGTACTTACTATAGTAAACCGTAGTATATTGTAGAATATTAAGCAATTACTACACTTTGTTAACGTATACTATAGTATTCTGTAGTATCAACTAGTGTAGTAAATACTGCAGTGACTTAAATATTTACAACAAAGGGTAAAAAAAACAAAAACTTTTTTACAGTTTACTAATAAATACAATATATGTTTAATGTGGGATGTAGGCTTACAGACGAGTGCAGTATATTTCAGTTAGCCAAGTTAGCTACATGCATGTTTCTCAATAGTAAATGAAAAAATCTCAAAGGTCCGGTTCACTTGTTAGAAAAGTAGTATAAACGTTAAACTCACCCCTCTACTACTAACTTGCGTTAACGTAACTTAAATAAACCTCAAAATCTTTAGCATCTCAGTGGAATCTAACGCATTTCTTCTCGTCGCAGTGGGCTGGTTCGCAGTGTGTTTCCGTTCAGTGATTGGCCAACTCTTTGGCGTTCTCTTTTTCTATTGGATTAAATATTGGATTCGTGTCTTCCCATTGGTCAAATCGACATATACGTTCTACACATAACGCGTCGCCTACATATTAACGAGTGCAAAACAAGTCCGTTGTTAATGACGTAAAACGCAATAACTGAGAAGTGTACATGATAGCCTGAAGTGGTAAATACGCGGTGGATAAATAAGGTGTCCACTTCAGAAGATTGTTATTTTCACCGTATCAGTGACAGGTAAATACAAAGTAAGCAACTAATGCAGCCAATTTCGCGTTTAGAAGTAATGGAAGCATATTGTGTGCATACACACCTCTGGGCCTCTACAGAGCTATGAGCGCAACGTTACGCAAAGCTTAAGAACTATTTTCAAGCGAAAGCGCCCTTTTGTCACCTAAGTTAGCATGCGATGAGAAATATAACAAAACACGCTACTTTTTATGCCGCTGTGTCCAGATGAGGTATAATTTATTTGCAACCCCTTTGTTTTGCAGCTCACCAGCTATGAACTGGAACAAGGGAGGTCCGAGTGGCAAGCGAGGCTTTGGCTTCGGAGGATTCGCTCTTGCGAGTGGGAAGAAAGAGGAACCCCCTCTGCCCCAGACGGCCCACGCCGCATTTGGCTCGGTACCCCCGAGTGGATATGGCAAGAATCAACAGCTTTCGTCATTTTACAAAATAGGATCAAAACGAGCAAATTTCGACGAGGAGAATGCGTGAGTGCTTAAAACATATTGTTTGGCATTGGTTAGCGCAGCATTTTTAAAGTGTCAGTTGCATTTAATGCTTGAAATGTATTGCCATAGATATTTTGAGGATGATGAAGAGGAGTCAAGTAGTGCTGATCTCCCATATATACCTGCTGAGAACTCTCCAACAAGAAAGCAGTTTCAGTCTGGAGCAGCAGGAGGAGGAGGAGGAGGAGGTTCAGACAGTGAGGATGATCCTCTTGATGCCTTTATGGCTGAGGTGGAGGTGAGAGGTGAAATGATCTTCTTTAGAACCTACATTGTCTTTTGCTGTCATTTTACTGAATTCACTTTGTCTTATCACAGGATCAAGCAGCAAAAGACATGAAGAAACTTGAAGAGAAGGAAAAAGAGAAAAAGGCCAAGTAAGATTCTGGCACTGAGCACACAGCATATCATTTTGTTTTTTTCTGGATAGTATTTATAGAAGAAAGAATGGGAGTAGAAGAGGGTTTATGGGTTTTATATGGGTTTCCTTGGGTGATTGAGCGAGTCGCAGGGAAGTTTTGTTTCTCCGCTTGTTTTTTCCAGGGGTATACGGGATGACATCGAAGAGGAAGATGACCAAGTGAGTGACCCTCCCGAAGTTTCTACTTCATATCTCTGCCACAGAAATCCTACTCTTCTATTTTATTTTGTATAGTTCTGCATCAGTTTACAGGCTGAGCCATTCAGATTTTCTTTTGGGATGGAGACATGCACAGTTTTTATACAAGGAAATAACCTCATCAGATATGGTTTCTCAGCAGAATCAAAGTATCTTATTCATTTTCTATATTTTTAAATGGGTATAGTTACATAAACATGAGACCTGTGCCTATTTAAATGATGTCACTATCTGCCAAGTATGTTACTAGTTTCAAGGTGTCTATTTGAAGTTGTTTTCACTTTCCATTTTCTTATTGAGAGTTTGGACTTTCAATGTTCTTTGTAGAAGTCACTATGATTATCTTATTTTATGATCTAAAGCTAGGTTTTGTGTTGTTTGCAGGAAGCATATTTCCGTTATATGGCAGAGAACCCAACAGCTGGGCTCACCCAAGAAGAAGAGGAGGATGAAGTGGAGTATGACAGCGATGGAAACCCAGTTGCTCCTACTACTAAGAAGATTATTATGCCCCTGCCCCCAATAGACCATTCTGAGGTACTTTTACTGTTCCATTGATTCTTACATTGACTCGTCTAAATGAATGAGCACATTGTGTGTTATACATTGAAAAAATGATATGTTATGTTATGAAAACAGTTATGTTGTTTCCCTGTAGATTGATTATTCTCCCTTTGAGAAGAACTTCTATATTGAGCATGAGGAGCTCATCAGCCTGACTGGGGGTGGAGCGGTGGAACTGAGGCAGAAGCTGAACCTGAAGGTTGATGGTACCTCATAGAAATAAATGCACAAGTAATCATTGTCTTTCTTTTAGCTAACCCATATTCATGATTAACAGGTATCAGGTGCCGCCCCACCTAAACCATCCACTAGTTTTGCCCACTTCGGTTTTGATGAGCAGCTTATGAACCAGATCCGTAAATCAGAGTACACTCAACCCACACCCATCCAGTGCCAGGTAAGCCAGCAGCCTCTCCTTACACCTAACACAGAGGTTGTTTGTTTATGGCTTCAGAACATCAAAATAAAATGTAAACAAAAAGTATGATTCAAATTTCTGTGTTGTTTTTTAGGGCGTTCCAATAGCTTTGAGTGGCAGAGACATGATCGGCATCGCCAAAACTGGCAGTGGAAAGACTGCGGCTTTCATTTGGCCAATGCTGGTGCACATCATGGACCAGAAGGAGTTAGAACCGGGAGAGGGACCCATCGCAGTGATTGTTTGCCCCACCAGAGAGCTCTGTCAACAGGTCAGAGAGAAAAAAGGATTTTGTTAGTTCATGTGAAAAGATGAATAAGTGGAAGGAAATGAAGAATGATTATTTTACATTGTTCAAGGAAACACATTTCTTTTTTCTAGAGTAGTTTTGGGGTGGAATGGTGATATCAATTGTTATGCTTGTCTTTATGGTTCAGATCCATTCTGAATGCAAGCGCTTTGGGAAAGTCTATGGCCTCCGCTCAGTGGCAGTGTATGGAGGAGGCAGCATGTGGGAGCAAGCCAAAGCTCTACAGGATGGAGCTGAAATTGTTGTCTGCACCCCAGTAAGAACATCCTTGCTATCTTTCAATATATAACACATCAAACATCTTGCTTGTTGGGAATGTATCTATTTGTGAATATTGTTGTTTTTCTTGCATATTAAAGATTTTATTTGCGTGTTATTTTAGTAAACTTTTCTACTTCCCCTCACAGGGTCGTCTGATCGATCATGTAAAGAAGAAGGCTACATCTCTGCAGCGAGTGACCTACCTTGTATTTGATGAAGCTGATCGCATGTTCGACATGGGTTTTGGTATGACTTCAAACATTTTATGGATGTACATTTTGTATACCATTTCTATTTCTTAATTAAAGCTTGGTCAATTTACTAGTTCATTTTCAAATACATTTTTGGTTTATTGTGATGCCATCTTATGTCATTTACAAATGATCTGTGCTGTCATACAGAATATCAAGTTAGATCCATCGCCAGTCATGTCAGACCTGATAGACAGAGTAAGTGATGTTTATATACAGTTTGATCCTCAGCCTGTTATTCCTTCCAGTAAAATATTGTACTATTGATTTTCACAGCTCTGTTATTCAGTGCAACATTTCGGAAGAAAATTGAGAGGCTGGCACGAGATATTTTGGTCGACCCGATCCGTGTTGTGCAAGGAGACATTGGAGAGGTGCCGTCATTATTTATTTTACAAAAAGAGCTTGTGCGCATGATATTTGAAATCATCTGTTTAATCTTGTTTCTGTCGCCGTACCATCCCAGGCTAATGAAGACGTTACTCAGATAGTGGAGGTTCTACAGACTGGGCAGGAAAAATGGGGATGGCTGACACGCAGGGTGGTGGAGTTCACCTCAGCTGGGTCTGTGCTGATTTTTGTCACTAAAAAGGCCAACAGTGTTGAGCTGGCTACAAATTTGACTCAGGAAGGTTATAGTCTGGGTCTGCTCCATGGAGACATGGATCAGAGTGAGAGAAATAAGGTCATAGCTGACTTTAAGAAGAAGAGCCTTCCTGTCTTGGTTGCCACTGATGTAGCTGGTTAGTTTGATAACAATTTGTTCATTAGCATCTGTTTGATTTATTTATTCATAAACACATTGTAATTTAATACTTGTTATTCGAATGCAGTGTGCTTTAACACGCTTTTTTTGTTTTTCAGCTCGAGGTTTGGATATCCCATCTATCCGTACAGTTGTAAACTACGATGTGTCACGGGACATCGATACGCACACACACCGAATCGGTAGAACAGGTCGTGCTGGGGAGAAAGGTGTGGCTTACACTCTGCTCACCAACAAAGACACCTCATTTGCTGGTGACCTGGTTCGCAATCTGGAGGGAGCCAATCAGAGTGTTTCAAAGGATCTGCTGGATCTGGCAATGCAGGTATAACAAAAGCATCTGTGTGTAGTCCACACCTTCCCAACTACATGTTTCATTGATTTTCTTTACGCATACTTGATCAACTTTCATCATACTGTCTTCTAGAATCCCTGGTTCCGAAAATCACGATTTAAGGGAGGAAAAGGAAAGAAGTTAAACATTGGAGGTGGTGGCCTCGGGTACAGAGAGAGACCTGGCCTTGGGTCTGATACCAATGTTAGTCGACTTTTATTTAGATTTAAGATTTTTTTTTCTTCTTTTCCATTGAAGTACCTGTTACTTGATATCTGTGAGCAATTGCACACCCTGTCTAAATAACTAATTTCTAAAAATATTTCCTAAAATAGGAACGCAGTGGTAGTAGTAGTGCTCTCGGTAACTATGAAGCTTACAAGCCCTCCACTGGAGCAATGGGAGACCGCATGTCTGCCCTAAAGCAAGCATTTCAGGTACTTTCTTGACCAGTTTTTTAAAAATTGAAGCTAATAAAAAAACTTGATAATTGACTTTACCTATCTATGGTCTTTCTTAGGCTCAGTATAAAAACCATTTTGTGGCAGCATCTGGTGTTCCCCCTAAACTCACCACAAAGTCCAGCAGCTCCTCTGGGTGGACCAGTGCAGGAAGCCTGAGTTCGCTGCCTTCAGGAGCACCCGAGGGGCCTGACAGACCCCACCTGGCATCCTCTCCATCATCTTCCTCCTTTTCCGCTATGTTGCCGCCCCCTGCCCTCAGCTCAGGCACTAAGATGAGTGGATTCAGCAGTGCCGGCTCCTTGAGCTCTGTATCAGACTCTTACTCCAGCTCTTCTTCCAGAGAGGGGTCCCGTAGCGATAGGCATTCCGACGACAGGGGTCGTCATGGGGATAGTCAGTATCGTCATGGAGACAGGCACAGTGGAGACCGTGATCGCGACCGCGATCGTGATCGTTACGGGGAACGGGACCGCCATAGTGATAGCCACAGAGATCGCCATGGCGACAGTCGAAACGGTGAGGGAGGTCATAGGGACAGAGAGGGACGTTCAGATAGAGATGCAGCAGATAGGTCAGGGTCTCATAAAGACAGCTTTGCTGTTCCTGATCCCCCAAAGCGTAAGAAAAGTAGATGGGACAATTAAGGGCAAGTGTTTAGGAAAGAAGCAGTCAACTGTTCTCAGATTAGCCGAGTCAATCACCCTAGCATTTCTCTTGTTTGTCGGTGAGGTAAAGCTGTGTAAAGGATTCTAACAGCCACATGATCACTCGTCATGTAATATATCCATCAAAGGTTATTTTAGGCATTTAGATGTGTGAATTAAAATGTGTAATGGAATCTTGAAACAGGGCCCAACCATGCAAACATTGTGTTAAAAATGCTGATTTGTCACTCTTGTTGTTCTGGAAAAAAAAACAGTATAAGAAAATGTTGACTGGTTACATTTCATAAAGAACAAAATCACATTTTACTTTGAGAACTTTTTCTATTTTGCAAACATATTTGTGAACCATCTATTTTATGACTAATATTCTTCATTGTGTTTTAAAACTAAACATGATTCAATGACCCCGTTTTGTTTCTTTTTATCTTCATTTATGATCTTGTGTTATTCGTATTGTTCATTTGTGCTCAATAGTTTGAATTCAAACTTTTTAGTAGGTGATTGACGTTACATGGTGTAAGATTTCATAAACTGTCTCATGAGATGCAAACTGTCCCATTTTGTCTCTGTGCTGTCCAGCTTATAATATAGGTCATGCTGAATCAAATTTAACACACAATCACATTCTAGATTCATAAACAAGCTAATCACAAAACAATTGGAATGGGGAGAAAAATAAATTCCCAATAAACTGTTATGATCATGGTGTCAAAAACATTCTTGTTACAAAATTTGTGTTTGCCTTGATGGTATAAATCTGTATGTGTGGCCATGTTTTTGAATTCATAAAAAAACACAAGAAACACAAAAACACGTGCAGCTACTTGTTCCAAAAGACTTGAACTAGTTGATATGTTTAATTAAAGTAAGAATCTCCTAATACAAAATACAACCTAATTTCCATCTGTGTAATAAATGTCCAACAACATCCACCTGTTGCTATCTGGTTAAGTAAATGAACAAGTCCAAAGAATCATTACGCTCATCACTAGAGGGGCGGAGCCATCCTAATTTCTAGGTGTATAAATTTTGAAGCTGGGCTCCTAGTGCTTTATGGAAACTGAAGTCTAGCAACAATGGGGTTGTGGCAAGTTGTAGGTATCTTGGTGCTGGTTTTTGCATTTGGCTTGTCTGATGCACAATGGCGAGGAAGATCATCTCAGGCTCGGAGCCTTAATGCCTTTAGTCCTCGCTCACAGATGCAAGTTCCTCAGCAGAGTGATACCAGGGTGCCTCAGTTTCCCCAAACCAGCAACCCCATGCTTGGATCTCAGAGATTTCCTTCTCAGTTTTCTATGCAGAGTCTTGGTATGGCTGGTGAAAGGCTTAGTCAAGATCCTCTGGGTGTTCAGTCTAAACAGCTTTTGCAAGGTCCAATGGAGCCATTAACATGGACTTTTCCAAGACTGCCAGAAGAACCAGTACAGCCAGAGATTCCTTTTGAGCTGTGGCATCCTATTTCTCCCAATAGTGTAGCAGCTCGGTGTGGTGAGAGTTCCATATATGTGGAAGTGATGGAGGACTTCTTTGGGACTGGAAGACCACTAATGCCCTCTGGTTTCGCACTGGGAGGCTGTGCTGCAACAGGGGAGGACAATAATGCTCACGTGCTTATGTTTGAATCCGAACTCCATGGATGTGGCAGCATGTTAACGGTGAGAAGATTGGTCTACTTGCCAAAAGTTGTTTGTTTCAAGTTTTGACTGGTTCTTGTGAGTAATGATCCTATTTGTCTCTTAGGTGACTGAAGATGAGCTTGTTTATGTGTTCTCCCTTGTCTATACTCCCCAAGAGGTTTCATATGGTGTTCCTATTGTTAGAAGTAGTGGTGCCATGGTCACTATAGAGTGTCACTATCCAAGGTAAGTCTAGATGTGCTATACTACCTTGCATGGTAAAGTGTTGTAAGTTTGTGGTGACCAACTTTTTCAATCTACAGAGTGCTTAATGTGAGTAGTAATGTCTTGGTGCCCACGTGGATTCCATATGCGGCTACTAAGTTTGCAGAAGAGCGGTTGGTCTTCTCCCTGAAGCTTATGACTGGTTTGTATAATACAGCTTTAACTTCCAATTTGGTTTCAGTTTAGTGTATTGTACATTCTGGTTTCTTTAAACAGACAACTGGCAGTTTGAGAGACCTTCAAATCAGTACTACCTGGGTGACATTTTGAATATTGAGGCCTCTGTGAGGACCTACAACCATGTACCTGTCCGTGTGTTTGTGGACCGCTGTGTAGCCACTGCGTTTGCTGATGTGAATTCTGTGCCCAGATATTCATTTATTGAAAATAACGGGTAAGATGTGGCATTTACACACACCCTGCAATACTTCTCTAGGATGGGCTGTTTTAACTTGCTTTTCTTCACCAGGTGCTTTGTTGATGCAAAGTTCACAGGCTCAAGCTCTCATTTCCTTCCTCGTTCTCAAATTGATAAGCTGCAGTTTCAGCTGGAGGCTTTTAGGTTCCAGCAAATGGACAGTGGGCTGGTGTGTATCTTGCTTTGTTTGGAGTATTGTCAAGTGTGTTTGGAAATTTAAAGAAAAATTCTTTGCAGATCTACATCACATGCGTTTTGAAGGCGGCTTCTGCATCCACCCCAACAAATCAGGAGCAGAAGGCTTGTTCGTTCTCCCCTAATGGGTATGTTGCCCCAAATACCCTTCACTGGTTAAGTAGGATGTTTGTCATTGAGCTTTTTTATTTTTGTCTGGCAGGTGGGTGTCTGTAGATGAATCTGATCAGGTGTGTGGCTGCTGTGATTCGACCTGCAGCAGCAGCAGTGCAAGTGATCAGCTTCTTAAAGGTATGAATGAACGCATGGACCAACTAATGTTTCAGAGTCTGGTCTAAGTTTCTGAGTTTTTTTTTTTTTTCCTCCATAGATCTACAATGGGTGCAAGCATCTGTTGGGCCCCTTAATGTGAAGGAACTTGGCTACGGCCAACTGTAATATGAATGACTGGTCCATTGATAAATAAAAATTGTCTTGATTTATACATTGTCTAAGTGGTCTTCCTAAACATCTCATTTACATGCTTTGCCTTATGGTTTTGATTTGCCAAAACCCTCAAATGGTAATGGGAGCGTAGACTTATTTCAGGACTCTACCATCCCTAACCTTTTCCCTTAAATCAGAGTGACATGATGGGATGACTGCAATGGTGTAGGAGTGCCTAAACTTCAGGGCCCGTATTCACAAAACATCTTAAGGCTAAGTTGCTCCTAACTTGCCGATTTAGGTGAACCTTAACTAATTTTATGACTACATTTTTGCGCTAATAGTATTTCATAAAGCATTTTAGCCCTAAAGCTGTTAGATGTAGTGAAAAGGCTCCCTAAGACCAACTCCCAACAATTGTAAAATGGCTGTAACAACAGCAATCTGCCTTAATGTTAACATTTTAGATTTCATGACAATGAGCTTAAAGACTGCTTATATCTGCAAACTATGTATCTGCTGAACATATACTTTATGTAAACCATTTATTTGCAAAAATCATGTTTTGTGGTGTTAGCTGTGTTTTTCTTTAGTTATTAACTCAAGTTTATTTATATAGTGCTGCTTATTTTTGTTGTTACTAAGCAGCTGTAAATCTGACAAAATGACTAAGCAAAACATTACATTTCTAAAAACCAACATATTGAAAGCTTACACGTGCGCGCACACAAGAAAAAGAAACCCAGGCAACATACATACAATAAATTGCTATATGGAGAACTAAATTACTAGAATGATTATGATTTGAAATAGATATGAAGTTGTTTTTGCAAATACTCTTTACTTGTTTAATTAGTAACTTTATCATCTTAATTTGAATCTGGCAACAATTAAATGTAAAATTTTATTTGAATACATTTATTTTAACATCCTAATTTAAATATGTCAGCATTATACTTCATTCTATGATTAAATGACCTATTCTCTATCAGCCAATCACTGTGGTCATCATCCATAGCAACGAGGTCAACTCCGCTCTAAGCTTAAGATTTCTGTCTGCTCCTTAGTAAGATTTGCTCTCAGCAGCGTTGTGAATAGGTTTGAAAAGAAAACTCTTAACTAAAAACTTTTACTGCTGTTTAGGAGAACTCTTAGTGCAAAGATAAAATGTTTGGTGAATACAGGCCCAGATGAATTGTAGACTATACCTCAAATGTGATTAAGTGAAATGTTGTTCAAGGGTCAATGTAGAACAAAGGATTGGTTTACCCAAAAATGAAAATAGTCTTATTTACTCGCCCTAAAGTTATTTCAAGTCTTTATAAGTTTGTTCTAGAACATAAACAGTTCTAGCGCACTTGACTACCGTAGTAATTTTGCCTATAGTGGCCAAAAACTGTTAGGTTACAAGCATTCCAAATGTTTTCCTCTTTTTCAGAACAGATGTTTACAAATTTGAAACAACTCAAGGGTAATTAAATTTATTTTTGGGTAAACTATTCTTTTAACATCTCTTACGTTGCAAAATCAGGAAAGCATATTTCAGGCGTGGAGCTTGCAAGACTAATAGCTTGTGTGCCAAATGTGTAAACAATGGCATTCTAAGTAACTTTTCTAGCAGCTTACAATATTATGCAATGCATAGTTAATAAATGTTTGTGTGACAGAAGCCAGGTCAGGGTGTCTTGCCAAAATGGCTTAAAGGCTAAGTAGGCAATCCTGTCCAGAAATGTTTTTTGTCATGCTGGTTGGATAGCAATCAATAAGTAAAATTAAACATTGGCATTTTTATAATTATATATTGTCTGTGAAAGGTGTAGGAACAAAGAATGTTTTACCAATCATTGCCCTCGGTGCGACAACAATACTTCAACAGCACTTACTATACATGCTTTTTGTAACATTTACAAATTTTCCATTAAACATTTTATCTGTGCAAAATGAGTAACATAGACAAGCAATTGTTAATGTTAGTTTATACAAATACAAAGTAATAAATGCAGTAAGAATGACACAGGTTTACATTTTTAACTTGTCCATTTAAGAAAAAAATAATAATCAGGTTTTACAGTTTTTCTGTTTATATTTAAACCATGCCTTTGTCACTTTCCAACAGTCATTTCTACACATCCTTAGATATGTCTCCAGTATCAAATACAAGCCAGTCTCCCTGCAATTCATGATCATTGAAGGCCTATTGCAAAAACAATGCCCTTTCAAAAGTCTGGGCCCGTATTCCTGAAGATTCTAAGAATCCTCTAAGAAAGCTCTTAATTTAGCTGTAAAACTTCTATGTAGGAGTCTTAGCTTAAAAGCGATTCGGGACCAATCTGAGAGCAACTCTGAGCAAGGAAAAGCCAAAAACTTTTATCCTAGTGAGGAGGCGGGGCTGACCCCGTTGCTATGTATGACATAGTCTTCTGAAGACTATGATTGGTTGGTTGGCCAAAAAGGATAGAGAAGAGAGCTTTAAAGCATGGGGTCATTAGTTTGAAATTACACATGTAACTCGCGCACACACACGCACTATACATACATATTATTTCTTACATATTCATGCTTTTAATGTCAACTTATTTGATAGGACATAAACAGTGACACAATAAGTTTGTGTAAGTGCTGTAATTGTTTGTGTGATCACTATAGAAGGTTGTGGCAGACCCAAATCATCTCTGCTGCATTTCTCCAGTTGACAAATATGTTAATGTAGTGATTGCTTCAATTTCTGGCACTAATGCATGTTAGCGTGTTTCAATAGGATCAGTCACAAACATGAACCCTGCATGATCTAATGTGTTGTGTCTTATTAACTCGCTGTCAATCAAATCAATTTTATTTGATTTTTATAGCACTTTACAATTTGCATTGTATCAAAGCAGCTGTACAAGAAAATCAAAACCAAGAAAAAAAAAGTGGCACACACACAAAAACAATAAAAATTCTGATAAACCTTAAATGTAATATGGAAATTGTCATACATTACAACACATTTCTTCTCACTTTTCACATTTCATCCATTTTCTCTGCTGCTAAAGAAACTCATAAGCCTCTTAAAAGTCCTCCTCGCTGCTCCTAAAGTTTTGGACTTAAAATCTTTTAAGGGTTAAGATGCTTTTTGAATGACTTTTTGCTTCACTAGGATATTTTCTGTCATTTTAAGGGAAACGCCCACATTTCTCAGAATTTTCTCTTTGCGCTAAGATTTTTTTAAATGAATACAGGCCCTGATGGCTACACATTTCTGTACTGCCAGCATAACATTGGGTGTGTGACCACATTCAGGGTTTAGTAGAATAAAGATGGGAAAAGTAAAGATTTAGCGGAAACTGTGGTACTTGGTGATAAGCAATCTACAGGTGATGTCTGTTGCATCTCATGTAGTGTCAATACTCCCAACAACGTAGGTCTTACAAAATGAAAGATCTCTGCAAGAAATTGAACTTCACAACTAGTTTTCCCATGGAAATTGTTTGGAAATATGTTACCCTAAACAACAGATCCCAGTCTTAAGGGTCTGGCAAAATTGAGATTTTTACATTATCTGGAAGCGGAATAAACTATTGATATATGGTTCATTAGGATATAGACAATATTTGGCCAAGATATAACAATTTATAATTCTGGAAAGAGGGTGCAAAAAATCTAGAGAAAAGATCACCCTTAAAGTTTTTAGAGGCACTGTAACATGCCACCATTAAGAAACAGGGTTGTTTTAATGCGCTCTATTGACTGACCACTGTAATGACGTTTGTGGAGAATAGATGAACTTGAAAGTCTAAGCTTTACATAGATACCAAACTTGAGTGGGTAATTCCCAAAGAGCGACAGCAGCGAGTGAAGTTTGTATGTGTGTTGAGCATTTTTGTTAGCGATTTTGCTGCAGCCACACAAAAATAAAGTTGATATATTTATTAATGTCACAAAATATCTTAATGGAACATGGTTTACTTATGCTAAATTATTTTGGACATAAAAGAAAAGCGATCATTTTAATTTTAGGCGATTACCAGAAACGTTCCATTACCACTGAAGACTGGTTTTGTGATCCAGGGTCACATATAATCTACTTCAATTTGAGCACAAAGTAGCTGAAATGCAAATGATGATTTAGCTTCTAGCCATTAGCTTTCAAAGAAACACTCAAGTAGCATTTAAGAAAAATGTTTTATTCTCCAGTCAGTTACAGTTGACCAAAACTATATTCCTTTACTCTGATAGGCCCAACAGATGCCCTCTGCCACTGTAGATCTGCAAAACAGACAAAAAGTAAATACAGGGCATGACTACAAACCCTCACTCCCTCTGAAGAGGTCAAACATGCCTTTAATTTGTTGATCACTTGCAGTCCTCATGCCACAGTTTGTGTCACAGCAGCCACACACTTGGTTAGATTCGTCAGTAGACACCCACCTGCAGGAATACAATTAAAAAAAATCGTAATTGTTGTAGGGGAATATAATGCCCACATTCTCAACACAATTTAAAATGCTAACATACCCATTAGCAGAGAATGAGCAAGCCTTTTGCTCAGCATTAGTAGGGGTGGATGCTGCAGCAACCTTCAAAACACAAGTGATGTAGACCTACAAAGAGATTTTGGTTTGAACACCTCAATCACAGGCCATCAAAAACACTACACACATTCATACATACCAGCCCACTGTTCTCTTGTTGGAACCTGAAAGCTTCTAGCTGAAACTGCAATTTGTCATTTTGAGTTCGGGGCAGGAAGTGAGAGCTGGAGCCAGTGAGCTTGGCATCAACCAGGCACCTGAGAAAAAAAACCGTTAACTTGTAATGAATCTAAACCAATATGGCAGGATATATGAAAGTGTTCTCACCCATTATTTTCAATAAAGGAGTATCTTGGGACAGCATTGACATCAAGGACTGTGGTAGCCACACAACTATCTGCAAACACTCTGAAAGGTACATGGTTGTATGCCCTCACAGAAGCTTCAATATTTATGAAGTCACCAAGGTAGTACTGGTTTGAAGACCTCTCAAATTGCCAATCATCTGTTGGGAAAGAAATGTTAACCAAGGTGCACACAAAACATTGGTGAATGTTACATTATAGGCTACTAACCAGTCATGAGCTTGAGAGAGAAAATCAGAAGTTCCTCTGCAACCTTAGTAGCAGCATATGGTACCCAAGTGGGCATTAAGGCATTGCTGCTAACATCCTGGATTCTGTAGAGTATGGTAACAGCTTTTGTACACTTGATACATGAACACATCAGCCAATCTGAATATTAGTTATAATTTAGTGCTTACCTTGGATAATGACACTCAATGCCAACTACTGCACCACTACTTCTGACAATAGGGCTACCACTTAAAGCATCTTGTGGAGTGTAGGTGAGGACAAACGTATAGACAAGCTCATAGTCAGTCATCTAAATAAAAGGATTAAACAAGAACCACTTAGAAGACTTAAAAACACAAGTTACCACTTTGCAAAAGAGACTCACTGTTGGAACGCTGCCACAGTCATGCAGTTCTGATTCAAAGATGAGAACGTGGGCATCATTATCTTCCCCTACTGGTGAACAACCTCCCAGTGTAAAACCAGATGCCATTAGCAGCTGACCAGTACCAAAGAGATCCTCCATCACTTCCACATATACTGAATTCTCTCTACATTGAGCTGCTATGCTGTTGACTGGGACAGGGTGCTGCAACTCAAAAGGAACCACTGGTTGTGCTGGTTCTTCTGGCAGTTTAGGAAAGCTCCATGTAAGTTGTGCAATTGGAGCCTGAAAAAGCTGTTTGGACTGAACACCCAGAGGATCTTGAATAGCTTTCTGGGATGGAAAGCTCAGTGATGCAAGCGGGTTGTTGGAATCATATCTTTGGAAAGCCTGAGGCATCCAAGATTCACTCTGCTGAGAAGCTTGTCCTGATGCCCTAGGGCTAGGCATATATGTTGATCTTCCACGCCATTGGGCCTCCGACAAACAAACTAAACCAATAACTACCAAACCAACTGCAACTTGCCACAGTGCCATTGTGAGAGAATTAGATGCTTACTTCTGGGTCTTCACGTTTGCTTTAAATATAGTAGTTTGGTAGCTGAAGATGGCTCCGCCTCTCTAGCATTAGCAGAATGTTTCCCTGGACTTGTTAACAGAATGGCAAGCTTAGGTCACAGGTGAAAATCATGATCTGTTAATAAGCTTGTATAAAAAAATTGGGAAACCCTTTACCAACATGATTAAGAGTTAATGATTGCCACCTGTGACATGAGCCTGTGAGTGAGTTAACAATACGGTGTGATTGTCACTAGAGAGGCGGAGCCATCCTGAATTAACAACTATACGATGGAGAATCTCAAAGTGCCGGGGCTCAGGCAAGTTGGTGCTGGTGTAGTGGTGCTGCTTTTAGCTTACTTGTCTGAAGCACAATGGTGAGCAAGATTGATTCAAAGTCAAAACCCAAGTATATTTAGGCTTCTTATCAGAGAGAAACTAGGATGCCGATGTTTGTACCACATAGATTATATTCTCAGATGGCTCTGCAGACACCTGGTATGGCTGGTGGAAGGCCTGGACAAGATCCTTTGGGTGTTCAGTCTAAACAGCTTTTGCAAGGTCCAATGGAGACATTGGCTCTTCTGGCAGTCTTGGATGTCAATGTTAGAGATTCCTTTTGAGCTGTGCCACCTTATTTCACTCAATAGTGTAGCAGCTCAGTCTGGTGGGAATTCAGTTCATGTGGAAGTGATTGAGGATTTCTTTGGGACTGGGCAGCTGCTAATGCCCTCTGGTTTTGCACTGGGAGGCTGTGCTGCAACAGGGGAGGACCATAATGCTCAAGTGCTTATGTTTGAATCAGAATTGCACGGATGTGGCAGCATGTTAACGGTGAGGTTAAAAGTTTTAATCCTAGCTTCCTGAGCAGTTTATAAATGTAATCTCAATTTACCATTTGCTTTAGGTGACTGAAGATGAGTTTGTTTATACATTCTCCCTTGTCTATGTCACAAGATGCTTTAAGTGGTAGTCCTATTGTTAGGAGTAGTGCTGCAGCGGTTTGTGTTGAGTGTCATTACCCAAGGTGAGTTGTTTTTTTTTTTTTTTTTTTTTTCTTCTAATATAATGCACAGGTAAAGATGAGTTTGTGCTGACTGCCTTTTTGTCACCTTCATGCCCACTTGGGTACCATATGTTGCAACCAAGGTTGCAGAGGAACTTCTGATTTTCTCCCTCAAGTTTATGACTGGTTAGCCTATAATGTAACATTTACTAATGTTATGTGTGCACCTTGGTTAACATCACTTTATCCACAGATGACTGGAGATTTGAGTGGCCTTCTAACCAGTACTACCTTGGTGACTATAAATATTGAAGCCTCCGTGAGGTCAGATAGTTGTGTGGCTACCACAGTCCCTGACATAAATGCTGCCCCCTGATACTCCTTTATAGAAAATTATGGGTGAGAATATATTCATGTATCCTACCCACATACCTGTAGGATCCACAAGCTAATATTTTGCTTTTCTGGCAGGTGGGTGTCTGCTGTAAATCTGATATTTTTTCAATCAGGTTTGTACATACTTTGACTCAACCTGTGGTGTGAGGACTGAAAGTGATCAACAACCTAAAGGTATGTGCAGAATTTACAGTCATTTTTATGGTCCTGTGCTATTCTAATGCGGTCTAATTCACAGATCTACAGTGGCAGGGGGCATCTGTTGGTCCTATCAGAGTCAAGGAATATGGCTTTGGCCAACTGTAGCTTGTTGCACAATACCAAATAAAAACTTCTTATTTGTGCTTTGAGCTACTTGTTGTTTCTGATGAAAAACCGTGATGTTTAAGAACAGATTGTATGCTTATTTTATGCATTTTTTTTAAGCTGCAATGCTGGTATCTTCCCACCAGATGGTGGATGTTCAGATGTCTCCCATCATGTGTTGTCCTTGCTCCACTGCAATGGTTTACGGTACCACCACCTCCCTTTCCTTATGAAAGGTGACTCCAGAACATCTGTTTCCAATGAGAAAAATCCCTATTAGTGTAGTGGTCACCAGCTAACAAGCAGACCTAGAGCGTTTCCTATGGGTTTTGTAAGGCAGAATTGAGACTTTTATTTAGCCATGTCTTCAATTGGAAAGGAACGCTATTTATTCAATGCTTGAAGGAAAATTGACGAGTTACTAAATCCGTTTTCATGCAGCGTTCAGCATTCTTGAATGATGACGTATAGCCATGACAAATCAATTTTCATATATATTTGAAGGCAATATTTAAACATTTTTATCCATTATACATTTTTACGCACGTATCCGCATAGGCCTACATCTGTAGCCAGTGTGTTTATTGTGGTTCTACACAAATTACGCTGAAGTCAAGAATGAATCTGGAATAAGATGAAAAACAAAGGTAGCCTACGAGTAACATGAAGGCAATTTTTATACGAAAATACTGCATTTCTAAGGTGGGAGGAGAGCATAAAGAAGCTGCGCGAGCGGCATCCAATTGCGTGCGACATCCTGCTGAATAAAATAAGGCGTAATGAAGGAGGAAAAAAACGTCCGTTGAAAAGAGTGAGGTGGGGGAAACACGTCAAGCACTTCAGACGGCTCGGATGATCAGCTCACGCCGGTACGCTTTTGACTGAACAGAAGTTCATCATTCAGAGAAGCGGCATTTTAACCGACTCGAGCGCAGTGAGTGGACGGGACCGGCCAGTGGATCTCTCATCCTCTTTCTCGTCAGCAGGCTGATAAAGAGACACAGATGGTGAGTTTCTCCGCTTTGATTCAGCAGCAGCCAGTGAACCCAACGACCCCCCTCCGCCTCTATTGTGGTGAGGTGCAGTACGCTAGCATGGGCGCTAACTGTGGGGTATTAGTCTGAAACTTCACGTTGTTACATTAACCACACGTTCCCACACGCGTGCTTTCATACAGTAGAGATGCTTTAATAGGGATCACGTAGTGGATTCAAGTAAATGCAGTATTCTTTAGACGTTGTGTAGTGGGGGCTAGTTCTCAGGTTGTATGGCTGTCACGTATCTTCTGCGAGATGCATTATTTTCAGATAAAAAAAGGCTAAAATTGTTTAGTTTATTGTTAACGTTTGTAACATACACCTGCCTTTGCACGAGCACCGACACAGTTACGTTAAGTTGCCGGGGTTTATCTGTGTTAAAGCACGGCTTTAACTTACCACGTGTTTATTTTTATTTCAAAACCATACATTCACACGACGACGATTTCGTTCTTCCTGTCAGTGTTGCTGTGCATCATCCACTCAGTGGTTTGTCAGTCAGCCGGGTTGGTGTCGGGCAATGTTTGTGCTCCTGACGTTCATTTGTGTGGTAAAATGAAATTTTAGACCTGCTTCTCTTTCCCAATGCTTGCTTTCTCCTGTTTGCCTACATTTACATTCATTTCTTTGCCAGACATATTTATACAAAGTGAGTTTCAGTGCATTCAATATGTGGAAGTTTATGCAAATCTTTGGAAATGTACACGAATGATTCTCAGGCTTAGGTTGGCATGGCAACATGTTTGTTGAATATATTCGCATAATGATGTAAATCGATGTGTGTCTACCAAATATTTAGTCAAAAGACAAGCAAATTTGAGTAAATATGAATTTTTAGTGGTTCAATTCAACCTGTACAGACTCTATGTACCTTTTCAGCACCATCTCTTGCATTAATGAAAGGGGTGCTTTGTTGTGGTAGTTAGACACGGCCATCTGGCAACAGATTGTATGATCAAACATATGTACATTTTGAGTTAAATCGGCACCATTGAACAATCTTTCAAGCATGAGGAAACTCGCCTGTTTTTGCAGTTGATGCACATGGCTGCACACGTAGGGCAAAATAAATTGTACATGTACTGATAACATACCTTAATGTTGTCTTTCAGTCTCTTTTGTACTGAGAGGCTCGGAGCATACGACAATGACATGCCCTCAGGGTTTCGAGATAAAACGCAGCTCAGATGGTTGTGTGTGTGTACACAGATTATTTATGTGGAGATGACTGCCTGTGGCATCAACTGTCCAGTTGTCAGAAGTCAATGTGGAGGTGCATTGATCCAGGTGTTTCAACGGAATGTTGAAACTTGTCAGAACGTAAAATATGAAGGTCTTCAAGGATGCGTAGTCTACTAAAAGGTCTGTCTATGGCAACTCTCTTCATTGCTACACCGATAGGCCTCTCCGTTATGATTAATGGCCATTTTGTAACTCTTTCACTCATTTATGTTGAAGTTCCCATTCTTTCAGATCACATAAGAATAAGAATGTGTCTGTCGTTTGGACTCGTCTGTTCGTTCAAGTCTTTTCAAGTCTGTTCATAGCCGTAAGCACAACTTTTCTCTCTCTTGTACTGCGTTTGCGGCATGCATGTTTGAACTGTTAGCTGAATGACACACACAAAGGTTCTAGTGCCCGGTCTACTCCTTGTCTTTGACTATTCTTAGAGCTTCATGCTAATGAAATTATGCCAACAAGGACTCTGGGACAGCCTCTGCAGAGTGATAATAGAACCGTTTTTCTTTGCAAAAAGTTCTCCTTATATGGCAAAAGAGAAGAAATGAGGCTTGCTCCATAGGCCTAAATAAATAGAACCTTCCACTGAGCACATTGCTACAATGCACCTGATGTAGTTGTTTTAATGTGTTGGTGTGTGCGTTCATCCTGTAGTTTGTGTTGTGCCACTCAAAATGTGTTTGGCTTTGAGTTGAACCCAACCTATAGTGATTTCATGTAGGGGATCTTTAGAGTTTTGTTTTGTCTGAGGAAAAAATGTCTTTGTGTAAATTTATGTATACAAAGTCTTTTGTAAAAAGGCAGAGGAGAGGTCTCTTCAGTGTTTCAGATTCCATGTATTTTGGCTGTATCAAGTGGTGAAATTCTCTCGGGTATGGTTTATTCTGATTGTAAAATGCTCCCTCCCTTTGTTATGATAAGATCGCTGTATGGAAGATGCTGATGGCTATGTTTGTACCATGGTATGCCTAGATCTTGTTTCGAATTGTCTGAACATGTTATGAAAGACTTCAAAAATGGGATGTGTCCTGGTTTTTGCTGCCCTAAGTGAAGATTTACAGTGTTTCTTTCTCTTTAATGTACAAACACCAAAACATTGGTCTCTTTTGGAAAGTATTGATGATATACAATTTTGGATTTAAACATTAGTTTTACCCTCTCACTTTCTTTGTTGCATTGTTTTTTTGACCATCAGAATATTCCTTTAAGCTTAAAATGACTTTACAATCACTGTTCTATTATAACAGGCCTGGATAATGTTCTTATCTTAGGCTACATAACAGTTCACAGTGAAATTTTACACCATGCACTTTCTTTTGGTCAAAGACATACTTTGCAGTCGACTGAAACCTTATACTGTTCCTCTTAACCCCTGCCCACAACCCTTCTCTCTCACACTTACTGTACAGAAGCCTTCGTTTTCTCTGCCTTAACACTTTTAAAGTTTCACATCCGTGTATTAAACCCAGTGTCAGCGTCTGTCTGTCGACAGCATTTGCAAACACTTTTACATACTTTGTTAAACTTCAAACCTTTTCGAGTTTTCTGCATCCTCATGCTGACGCCACTAATTTTCCTTGGCTACAGGGTGCACACATCGAAAAATCCGCTCTGCCGTATGAAAATGAGCACTATAATTGCTAGATAGGCTTTTGCAAGCAAGATAGGTAGCCTTAACAATAGTTTAAGGCAAAACTTGAGAGCGAAATTTGAATGTCACTAGAGATCAGAGTTGGTTGCTAAGACGCAGATTTCATTGAAAAGGTAAATGTATGTAAATATCTTTAAATAAAAACAAATAACAATCAAAATCTTTGATAATTTCTTTAATTAAATTAAAGAACACAGCGTTGTAATGGTAATTGTAAGTCACAAAATAATAATTAATCATATGTGATGCAAGTGTTATTGATACAGTGGAGGCAGACCAGGTCTCCTGTGGCTCATTTTGTTTTTCCACTTACAGGGAGTCATCAATCATAACTTGACATTGGCAAAAAATGACCTTCCAGCAAACTTCTCATGAATTTAGTCCAGCCATATTTGGTCAGGGCATTTGTATAAACATCTAACCTGTGCTGTATTAGGAAATTCCGACAGAAATCTTCCTGATTTTACTAGATTTGAGGCACTCTTGCACTAATATGTATTGATGATCAGCTGTCACCGTTTTTTATGTATCTATTTTGTATATGTTTTTTGTGTTGTCCGTTGCTTTCTTTTAAAGCTGTATTAAAGTGGACCCCGTGTGGGTGGATGGTGACCTCAGGAGGGGCGTTACCTCACCGCAACTCCTCTCACTCCACTGAACTTCTGCCTATTGCTCTGGCTTTCTAGACCCATGGGAAGCAGCTGATGGGATTTTGTCCAGCTAATGAGAATAAAAGAGCGTCTACAGTTTACTACTAGAGAGAGACTAATGGGGAGTAAATGTGTGTGTGGCTGTGGGAGAGAGAAAAATTCTGACCTTTGGTAACAGCAGGGCGTAACAAATCATACTGATCTTGCAGTGTCTAAGGGGGAGAAAGGGGTCAAATATGTACACACGCTGCCCAGGGTCACAGTTTGGCCCAGAGTTTATCTGGTTGACTATGTTAAAATTTGTGTCATATATTTAGTTTGTTCTCACACACACTGAATCTGAAATGGACCTGTCATCTTCTCACAGATCAGAAAAGATCTAATGTCTAATCATTTTTGGTGTGTAGTGTAGTAAATTGGGTGTCTTTGCAAACCCAGAGAGCTGGTTATTTGATCTGTAATGCAGTGGTTTTTTATCAGATTATGTACAGCAGGGTCTTTTTCACCATATACACAGCTCCAAAGCTCTGTAGGTCAGTTAATGGTTGATTTTTAGGGTCTCTAGGGAGGAAGGATCTGTCCCCAGTATCATAAAGTGCATCAAAGCAGAGTACAGGAAGAGCATGTGTCATCACTCCTTCCTGCCACAGTGCAGACGGTTGGGCAGCAGTGCTATCTGCATGCGTGCAGTGAGAGAGCGTGTTTTTCTCAGTCGTACGTACAAAAAAGGCAAAAAAGGACAGATGGCACCAGCTGAGATCGAGCCCTTCTCAATTGCTTTGCATGCTTCACTCATATCTTTGTGTTAATACACACAACACATTCACACATTTCTAGTCGTGTTTTTGCCACCATTTAAACTGTGACTGATGGAGCATCTTGTTGTTTGGGGTTTAAGCCGTTTGTGTCATCATTTTATAGCACTTCTGTAAAACAGGCCACAGACAAATTTCTACTGTTGTTTTAAAAATTCTCTTGTGAGATTTTATAATGGGTTGCTTTTGTATTCATGTGTTTGTTCTTGTTTAGTCACCACAAACGCGGTTTTCCGTCTTGGAAAATGACATCCTTATGGAAATGATGTTTTGAGATATTTGTGTGTTTGGTGAGTATATGTAAATGCCTGCGAACGTGCTACAACCAGACTCTGAAACAGGAAGTGGGTTGAAAGTTGTCTTGCACTCGAGTGTGTTGTGCTTTTATCAGATGAAGTGTAATCGGGGTTGGGTTCTGCTTTTAGTTTGTAGATTAATGTATAGTAAAGTTAACTCTTATTCATAGTATAGGGAATGACCACAATTATATATATTATGCAAAACTTGCGAACTTAAAGGACTCAATGCTCTTCCAGAATAGAGAAAAATGTGTAACAAAAAGGGTATAATGGAAAGAAAAAAAAGGATCAAAGGAAATGTAATAGTGCTTGATACTGCTGGTCATCTCAAAAAATGTTCTTTGTTGTGTGTTTTGTTAATAGAATGTTGTCAAGGCTGAGTGGTTGTAATCTCATTTTAGGGTATTGATGGTGTTTGTGCGCAAAGTGTGCATCTCGATAATGGCTGTAATTGTGAAATGTGGTGTTGTCTGGTCTGATGGTCATCACTGATACATGTACTGTAACTTTCTGAGGTGAGCAAATAAACTGTAGAGATCAGGGGAAATGAAAGCATTGCAATTTTCAAATGTGAGCAATACCTTTAAGTGTAATCTCCTCAACCGCCAAATCTGTGAGATATTCAAATGAAAGATTTATACAAAGAAAAGATGATGCTAATGGAGGCGGAGAGTCACTCTTGGCAAACCCAAGTAGTGCTTACATAAAAATCTGTCTATTCAGCTTTCCGTCTGTGCTTTAAAAATAATTCTATTAACCAGATGATTCTTATACAGCATTGCTTTTTAACATTTTATGGATTTGCAATGGTTGTTTTCTGTGCCATATTCTTTGCTCAAATTTTTTGTGTCATCTTGCTAAAGTCATTTGAAGTCGGACCCTGTCCTTAGCCTTTTGTCTAAAGAACTTCTCAAATTCTTTGTTCTTAAGTTCATAACATGTAATTTCGTGGCCTGTGAGGGTTGCCAGCTGTTCACACAAACAGGTTTTTACATTTGGTGAAAAGCTGCGTGTGGGACATGTTATGCAATAAATGTCATTATAGCTTTAGACCTGCTGAAGCCGTGTATGTACACGGGCAAAATCCAGCCAGATGGATATGGGATATAGGAGGGAAAGTTTTGAAGAGAAAAGAGAAAAGCTTTTTGGAGTGACTTCAGAGCAGAAGGGCTGCTTTTGCTAAAGAACAGCATTGCTGGTAGACGAATGATGTGCTGGATTATGTGGTGGTATTCACAAGGCAGTGCTTGAAATAGTGTTGCCATGGGTAACCTGTTTTAAGACCATTGGCTTCATTTTCTTTTTTTTGTTACCAGGACAACAGGAACTCGTCTGATGACAAGCCCGTTCAACGCTCCAAGGTATTTCTTTCTATTCACATCCATATCTGGCTTTCTCCGTTTGTTCATTAGGATTTGACCATATTTATAACTTCTGATTGAAAATGAACTGGTGTCTTTGTTCTATCCCAGTCTTTCAGTTTCAAGATGCAGAAGGAGACGTGCGCATCATGTGAAAAGACAGTTTACCCAATGGAAAGACTGGTGGCCAACAATCTCATCTTTCACAACACGTGCTTCTGTTGCAAGCACTGCAACACCAAACTCAGGTTAGACTCCTCTCACATGCAAAGAGAAAGAACAAACAAGAAAAGAGCAGTGAAATGTGGGTGTTTCAAACTTACAATGAGGTTAATGCAATGCCAGTTTCAACATACCCAGCATAATGTACTGTACAGATTGTTCTGGCTAGACGGAAGTACCGCATTTGACTTAAAATGGTGTTTAGTTCTTATTTTTTTGCCACCTACTGCCTCAACCAAAAGTTGATATCTTTTAAACATTTGAACAAATGCTAGACATTTGGCAAAACCAGTGAAAAATATTTCTGCCCATACCACTGTGCATTGCTGACCGTAGTGCTCTTGCTTTTTTTACTCCGTAGTCTGGGATCTTACGCAGCCTTGCAGGGAGAGTTCTACTGCAAGCCACACTTCCAGCAGCTCTTCAAGAGTAAAGGAAATTATGACGAGGGCTTCGGTCGCAAGCAGCATAAGGAGCTCTGGGCCTCCAAGGATGCAGAGAGCATCACCAAGACATCATAATCTTCAGTGATTTCCAAAGCTCAGCTGTCCCCTCCTTTGACCAATGAATACAACCCTTTATATACTCTGCCCAACCACCTACACGCACACACACACACACACACACACACACACACACACACACACACACACACACACACACTTTCAGTTTGAGCACACAGCCTGTTGAGCCAGCACTCCTTACGATATAACAATCACAAATACCAAGTAGGGTTGTAACATTTTTCTTTTTTTTTTTATGTTTGCTCTTAGTTTTATTTTTTTATATAGCTTTTAGCAAATGTCATTTTATAGTATTTCTTTTACATGTAATTTATCCACAGTAAATGGTTAGTTGATTGCGACCAAACTCTTTATAGCCTTCATAGATGGGTTGTTACTCTTATTAGCTTCATACTCATCTGGTTTGGCAGTACTAGTATTGGTTTGTTTTTGTTTGTTTATTTGTCCTGAAAGTGGTCTAAAGATGAAATGCTCGCGTGGTTTAGATTATACACTCAGGTAATGATTCTGGGGTGTTCCATCAACAATTTTAGTTCAAGTAAAGTGTTTTTATCATTTATTTGTGTTGTAGCAATCAATACTGTTTTCAGACTAAATAGCTTAACAGCTTTTCTTCCAATGTGTTTTTAATCTTTTTGTTGGCGCTGGGTATTTTATCTGTGAATCTACAGGGTACACTGTACTGTAAATAACTTTCTCAATTTTGTTTCAGGCCATTCTTTTTTTATTTTGTCATCCCTCTACACTTTCATTTCACGCTTTTTTCAGCAACTGAATATTGTAAAGATTCTGTAAGACAAGTCTCAGTGTAGTTTTAACAAAATATCTTTAAAATATCATGAAGTTCCTTATGAAATAACATTTTATAGGATACAACATTTGCTCATTGTATTCGAGGCATTTATGCCTATGTGCCATTGCATATTGACCACTTTGGTTTGTTTAGTGGCTGAATCTGGGAACCAGGACAGTCTTTTATATTCCCCTTTTCTGATGCCCTCTAGTGTTGTGGATGATATTCTTTATTAGACCCAACTTTAGTCTCTTGGTATGTTTTGCTTTGATGCCATCTAGTGATCAGCATCACTGTTTATCGTCTTTTACTCTTTTAGTCTTCTTTTACTGTTAGATTGCAATTTTAATCAACTTTTTCTCATTGATTTCTTGCAAAGGCATTGTACATTGGTACCACTAAGCAGAGTGAATGTACTTTGATGCACTGTACTGTACTTCTGCCTTGCTGCATGGGACCAAGCTTGTACGACAAATTAAGATATTCACAGGGAACAAGGTCTCAGAGGAAACGACATTTACGATGCTTCGCGCCATTGCCTCCCCCCCCACCCTTCCACCACTTCCTGTCATCGCATAGTTTCAGCTATTTTCTGTGGGCATCTCTGTGACAGGGTTTCATTGGGACTTTGCGAGTACATACGTAACAGTGTGGCTCCTAAGCTTTGCTCAGGAATCTAGATGGGTCTCAATGATCCAACTGTGTAACCCTCAGTGTTCATTGTTAAAATCTGTTGGTGACTTGAACCTTTCTTCCCTAAATAGCAGATATTTTTTACACTCTAAAACAAACAGTGAGTGTTTGAGTGTTTGTCATACTCTGAGAGCAGAAAGTGGGTTCTTGTAAATGAACACTTCCGCATCAGAGGTTTTATATGCACATTTACATGTCAGCGTGAAACTGTGACTGCATCTCGTGATTTGTCACTGTGGCCATGCGATGTCATATCCTGTGACCTCTTTAGTGGTTCCTGTATTTGTGTAATAACAGCATTGACACCATGTTTCTTTTAATGAATGAATTGCCTCTGTGTTTGAATTCTGTTGCGCTTGTGTTTTGTAGTAAACCAATGGTAAAGACAGGTATTCTGATGTCTGTATATGTTAAATGCCATAAGGATGTGATCTGTTGATAGTTTAGGTTCATGAGAGTGGGTTGTGTATTTGTAGTATCCTGTCTGCCTTCAAGTGCAATGGCCTTTTGTCTGTTTGTTTAAAGAGATGCTACATTAGACTTACTAAGCCATTGAGAATCATCCAAATGTTTTCATCAACTTGAATGCCACAAAAGTCATCTGTGTATATATTTAAGATTACTGTGAAATTGAAATGCATTGTGAAGTTTAGAAGAATTATGAACAGCTCTTCAACAGGAATAATATTTTCGTATTAAGCTTTAGTATATTCGTTTTATTTTGGTTTCAAATTTCAACACTTTTGTTTATTCTATTTACAATGCTTTCTTTTTCTGTTTCATATATGCTTTTATTCTATACATCAAACTTTCCACAGATACAAATCACTGTGTTTTACACCAATTATAGACATGTTTGCGCCAAGGTACAATTACACAATACCCTGCAAACGCTCACTGTCTTTTATAAACTTCAGGTACAAATAAGAGAAAGGTACTCTCTTCTCATTTGTAGTTCTTGAAATGTGTGAGTGTCTTTATAAGTGTATGGATATTTAAGGTTGCAAAAGATTATTTTGAAATGCAGTTGACATTGTGCTCATGCATTGACTTAGCAGAGATCAATGTACTCAAAAGTGTATTACTATATCTAAAACTTGATCAGTGGAACAGGTGGCCTTAAAGCAGGAGGTCTTTTTCTTATCAGGTTTAATTTAGTTTTTAGTCAGCTCTCCAGTTCAACTGCTACAAGAGTTTATAATAAAATGCAATGTTTCATTCATTGTTTTGACTGCTCCCCTTTTATTATTTTCTGTTGCACATTTTTCATTTTTGTACATGCTTTTTTTGAGAAATGAAATAAATGGTATGCTGGTGTTTTTCTGTATTTTGGGTGTTCATTTTAAAGTGAAGCAGAGAGTATATGAACCAGAACTGTATTCCAAACGAAAGCGACTTATTGGTAACATTACTGACATAAAGGTTTGGAATCATTTTGAAATCCTTAGGTTAAAAAAAGTGTGGCATTCTGAAAACTTTCTTTATGACCTCACAATAATTTCTAACTTTGTAGACCTTACTCCGTATATCAATCAGCTCATTAAGATGTTCAGGTTTCTTTATACTACATGTTTCTATAGTATTTCTCATAGGTGTGATTGTTGTGTAGGGCATTACAGACCTTCTGATCAAACTGTCCTTACCACAGCTACACCTTTACAAACAATTCATCTCTCAATAATTTTCCAAATAGTTCCAACATACTTAATTTGACCCATTCTGTCATTTTTTTTGTTTTTACTTTATTGACTTCTAAAACGGGGTTTCCATCACAAATATATATAAATACATGTAGGCTACAACTGCACAGGAGTCAGTTTTTTTAACAATATAAATATTAACTTTTCAATAACATAACTATAATTTTTTCATATATAGTGTTTTTGTTGTGTTTATTATTACTTATTATTATTACTTAATCAAACCCAACCCAACTGTAGTTTGATTGATACTGGAATGCACAATAAAAAATATGATTTTTGAAAACTGAGTTATCGAATTCTTCACATGTAAAGTTGCTCAAATATAAATAAAATACATAATTAAAAACAATCAGTCAAAATCGGTGTTCTAATCTCACCTATAATTTAATTCTGATTCCTACGTCATAAATGTGTGCACTACATCTTGCGCGGCAGTGACGCTGTGCGCGTCATCGAGCATGAACTAAAGAGAGGAATAGCGCGCCCCCGAGCGTACGCAAAGTCTGAACCACAGTTGTCATCTTGAACACGTTATGGAAATTATTAAGGGAATGCGATACAGTTTTGTCACGGACGACGATAAAATGGTGAAAACAAGTTTATTTCTGCACGTGCATTAACGAGAATAACTTTTGGCTGGTTCTGAAGGAAGCGAGTTTATGGGTTCCGGTGACGAACTGCTTTTCACTGTCAGGAAACTCACTGCGCTAAAGATTCATTCTATCATCTGCAGTTCTTCATCTTCACGAGATTTATTTCGCCAAACGGTCTTTTCTGCCTCTTTATATCACCCATATAACTTCAACGGCCTTTGGAAAGCATATCTTTGTACTTTCACCGACTTTTAACTTTCATGCAAGTCGCAGACATCAACGGAAAGCGGAATTTGTTCAAGTAGCGCTGGCTGTAATGCGCACCATTTCTTTTGTCCACAACATCGGCAATGGGATTTGTGTGTGATTCTCCCAATATTTATACATCTTCGATTTCGCCTCTAAAAAGTGGATACGTGAATGTTTTTTTCATATTCACATGCCTTCTTTCAAAACTATATGAGATTGCGTATGCATCGAGCTGAGGGCTCGTCTTTTTTTTCATGTGGTTATACAAACGTATTACCCACAGGTGTTGGATTAATACACATGTACGGACAGTTATTGAGCTGATTTTTATTCAGAAAGTGAAAACTACACGTTCGTCCAGTGAACTGGCCAGACATACCAACGGAGGAAAAAAATATGCATACATAGCAGGAAAAGAAGCCATCAAAATTACGGAAATCGCTTCGTACTTTTCCTCGCTGCGTTTACAAATGGATTTCATTAAAGCAACTCGCTTACATATGCACGATTAGTGTTGTTATAAGACATCTGAAGCTTGCTCTTTATATTTATTTGATAGTTTCTCGTACGATAGTTATGTTGTCTACGCAAATCTATAATGATAGAGCCAATGACGTTTACCCTTCTTAAACTATTAGAAAAGGTTTTCTTTGTCTCTTCATGAAATATTGCTCTCTAGACTCTCAGAATAGACAGGTGATTTTATGTTTAAGAAGTATCTGAGGAATAAGCTTTTTCCCCTCTGGAGTATAACGTCACGGATGATATGGGAGATCCTCAGGTGTGCGCGCACCTGGAGGCGCTCCAGCGATGACAGCGGCCTGTCAACATCGCCCCACAGGTGGAAAGACTGGATACTGATCTTCACATTGTGTTAAGCGTGTTTATACCGTTAAAATTAAACGCATCGAAATTTCAAGAGAAGACTGAAAGTGGCTGAGGACACCTCACCTGCGTGCACGCGCGGAAGGTCACCTCTACTTCACCCAGAGCTCAGGTGAGTATTTTAACCAAGGGGTTCGGTGTTGATATCTCTGTGAAAATGCAGAAATGTTTTATTTCGTTAAATGACAAGCCTGCCAACATCTTGGCCTATTATAATCATTACATATATTTGCATCAACTGAATATATCTGGGAATCTGTGTGACTAATAGCAGGTGTTTGCTGCCAGCCATAACAATCAGGTGATTCACCATTACTGTAAATCTGTTCAGTATAAAACAATAAGCATTATTTGGCATGGACTTGTGTCGGGAGTCATGTTCTTTGCATGATCTAAAAGCTTTGCAGTGATTTGTGCTGTGTTTTGTTAAGAAATTAATTCCGTCTTCACGGTTGTCTAAACTAGAGTGTTCAAAGTGTACCATTTTGCCAGGGATAATACCAGCAGACTGTCAGCAAAACAAAGTAACATTTAAAGGGATAGTTCACCAAAAATAAAAATTTCGTCATCATGTCGCTTTATTCTTTTAAACACGAAAATACAATATTCTGAGGAATGTCTCGGTGGTTTTGTGTCTATACAGCTAAAATGTAACATTTTAGTTGTTCGAGTTGTTCCAAACCTGTATACATTTCTTTGGTTGGTTGAACACAGAGAAAGATATTTGGAAGAATGCTTGTAACCAAACAGTTCTTGGACCCCATAGTAGGAAAAATGACAATAGTAGTCAAACGTGCCCTCAGAACTTTTTGCTCTCATACATTCTTTGAAATATCTAATTTTGTGTTCAACAGACCATAAAAAAATAATAAAGTAATTAAAATAAGTAATTCAAGTATTTTTTCCTACTATGGTAGTCAATTGGGTCCAAGAACTGTTTGGTTATATGCATTCTCAAATATCTTCCTCTGTGTTTATTGTAACAAAGAAATGTATACCGATTTGGAACAATTCAAAGGGTAAGTAAAATGATGACGAAATAAAAAAATATATTATAATATATAAAATCCTTCATGCATCTTCAGTGACAACTTGCCAGCAGTGCCGGTCCGTGACTACTCTTCCGGGGAGGCAAAAATTCAAAATATGTGTTTGGCACGTCATGTGTGCGGCTTGTCATGTTAACATATGTGTTTGGCGCCTCATGTGAACGTATGTGCATTGCGCATCATGTCAAAATACGTGCCTGCTGTAGACGTGTCGAGAGGGTTTATGACAAAAGACGCTCGCATTTGCTAGATATTGGCTTAATCTCATGTGTAATTAGACTTAAATGTTAAGCGAGTGTCTTGCAAATATCTTGTGAATGCGAGCATCTCTTTTATGATAAACCCTCTCGACACGTCTACAGCACATACGTTCACGTGAGGCACCAAACACATATTTTGACATGACAGGCCTCACACATGACGGGCTAAATATCGAACTTCACATTCGTGCCTCCCTGGAAAAGAAGTCACGGACCGCCAATGCTTGCCAGTATGTCACAACATTAGCTAACTTGCAGATGGTGTCTGGTTGTTTGTACATGATGCAACAGTTCCTATGATAAAACCTTTTCACCATCTAGAACTTCTGTTGGTTTTTAAGCTCACCTTTCCTAACCCAGAGCTAATGGGAACTTTTTAGTCAAGCCAGATCATTGTGAACCTTAGAAGGGATTTGTGCTGTAAGCCTCTGAGTATGTTGTACCAGAAGCCCCGGCGTATGCAAAGGCAACAGCCTCAAAGCCAACACCGTAGCTGGGAAAACCAGCCACAGACTAAACAGCTGAAAATCAGATGAGAGTTTAGGGGTGGGAAGAGAAATTTGTTGAGGTTCTGTAAAAGGATACAAGTAAAACAAAGCAAGCCAGGCTGACAGGGCCCATAGATGGCCTCCTTTTGCCACATTCTTACCAGAAGGTAATTAAAAACAGCAGAATAGAAAACATATAGACATGAGGTTGTAGACTGAATGAGTTGGATCTTTGTCACAGAAAACAGATCTTTCACAGATCTTCACATCTGATTTGTTGTATTTTGGAAACGTGCATTTGTTTGGTTCTAACCCAATTGGAGTTTATGATATGTTAAGTTACCTTGCAAGATAGTTAAGGATTAAGAGGCAGTCTACTCAAGTAGATA
This sequence comes from Oreonectes daqikongensis, assembly GCA_026939265.1. NCBI lineage: Eukaryota > Metazoa > Chordata > Actinopteri > Cypriniformes > Nemacheilidae > Oreonectes > Oreonectes daqikongensis. Next base: position 7,537,370 of record JAOTQM010000013.1, read on the forward strand.
AAAGAATGTGTTTACAAGCACATGTGCTTATTAAGGTCATACATTACTCCCCTTTTGTCGCTTTGAATTAAAGCATTTGCTAAATGTTTAAATAAACTGCTAAACAGTTTAGTTAAAATTTGCAGCTTGTGAAACCTCCAGAGGTTTGGCATTACCCTGGTATACTACTGTTATACTGTATAATACTATAATTCTGAGACCTGTACACATGAACTGCAAAACATACACTACACTGTACTCCCTAAACAAACTGTGAATCTGTCTGTTATGTATAGCAAAACGTCATGCAAGGCCAGCGGCAGTCAGTAAGACCTGCATGCCACTCAGGACATTTGGCTGAATGAGTCTAAAAGAATGATGTCTGACCCTCGTAATTGCTCACGGTTCAGTAGGATCCGCAAGACCGCAGGCGCTGAAACAAACGTGTGCATGGGCGCACGTGGTACTTACCTCATCCCTTCGGTTAATCATTTCAACCCTGACCAGGAGTTGGGAAGGATGAGGATTTTCTGCAATGCCCAGTTTGTCCTTTCTCCTCTGGTCTGTTGTAATTGGATCTAAAAAAGAGTTTTGCAGGTCTGATGAAGCCCAGCAGTGAGAGACAGACAGGTAATGTTATTAGGAATGATGCTGTCCTGTCTCCGAGCTCTGCTTTAAAGGTCAGAATATGCTGAGGGAAGCAATCTGAGGACACTTAGCTGCTTTATTTCAGCATAGCACCCCTGATAGTGTGTTCACTACTCACTGGATGGGTTAAATGCAGAGGTCACATTTCAGGTATGGGTCACCATATCTGACAAATAGGTCACTTCACTTTCAGTTCACTAGACCTTTATATTTGACATTAGCACTTATAAGCATGTTTGATATGGCAATTTTAAAGAGTTAACATGTTTAACATGTTAATTCAGAAACTGAATTAACATGTATTGGTTTGGCTTTGAAATAATGCATTTTTAGATAATTTATTTGTTAACCTTGAATTCAACAGACACTGGACTGGAATGGCCACAATACATGACAATAGATAGTCTCTCTTAATTTTCTCCGCGGCTGTATATTTTATGCATGACTTGGCTACAATTACATATATTTCAGTGATGAAGTCTCCAAAATGTGAAACAATCATTTGGATTACCCTGTATGTTACAGCAGTTTATTTCTTCCAGAAAAAACCTAAAACATTGCTGAAGGACATTAGAAAGTCACTGTAGGTAGGGTTTGGATCTTGTTGTAGCAAACGTTGGTTAAAATACAAAACATCAAATGTGTGATACAGCCTTATGATTCATGAGTTTCTTGTATGCTTTAATAAAAGCTACCTTTCTGAATGAGCTTATATTTATGTAAATTTAAAGGAGTTAAAATAATGATAACATTTGTACAGGTATGGCATTGTTAAGATGGAATTTTATGACTGGATAAGGCCTGTAGAGCTCAAATCTGGCACGTTTTAAATGGTAAATATTTCTCTCTTTTTTCTCTTTGGGTGGAAGTTTTTTGCCAGGTTCCACAGTGCCAGCAGTGCTCAGGTTACAGGCTGTCTTCTGTGTCTCACATGCTCTCACATGCATGCACAGCAGACGTTCTCAGCATCCTGATGCACATGTAAAATATCCCATATACAGTTTACTTTATGCTTGCTTTTTTCATGTAGCAACTAGCAACAGTACATTTTATGGGATCAATTGAAACCTGAGGTTGTATACAACATGCAATGAAATATACTTGAATGAAAATGATTGTTAATGAAAATTCTCTTCAATGAATAATTGTCGTAATAATGGATTTTTCTCAGCACCTTCTAAATAACTGGAACATTTCTGTACTTTTAGGCCATTAATGGGTGACACAACAAGACTGTGTGTGTGAGGACCTCAGAACAAGAGCAGACACTTTTTACACCGCCAAAATGAGTAAGTCCACATATATAAACTGATAATTTGCCCAAAAAGAAATTCGTCATTTACTTGGCCTTAACACAAAATTATGCAAAAATGTTTTGTAACTGCATGTACAATAATATTTGAATTGTCATTTTTGTCTTTCACTCGGCTTTGTCCTGTTAAAGTATGAAGTCATATCCAAGATAAAATGCAAAGAAAAAAGTGTAAGAAACTGCATCCAGGTGGATTTTATGCTGAAAACCACTTTGATTATAAGATAATATAAAAGATAATTTGATACAGAGGAAAATATAGAGATGGACAGTGATGTTCTCCCATAAACGCACACCAGTACACAGACATCCAGCATTTTAAAGGTTGAGTGAAGTTCTTAGGTTGGTCTGTGGCAAGTTCTTCGACCAGTTACCAGTATTTGTGGGGAGACGGGGCTTCTCTGTTTTTTTCTCTCTTTGGAGGTGTGTGAAGTCCGTCCAAACAACACACTGCGAATATTTTCCCTGCGTGAGCGAGCTTAGCCAAGACACGGCTCGTTCTTGCATCAAACATGAGAACCGACATCTCAAAAACATGGTCGCCGTCTTCTCTCAGGGTTCACGTGTTGCCACAGGTCTAGCTGTTTGTGTTCGAGCGTGTTTGTATAGCAGAACATCTTCGCAGTTTATTTGCACCTTCAGTGTAACTGTACAGCGAGTTTATGCAGAATAACGTCTGTACAAAGCATGGAAAAGTGTAAGGTCAGACAGATCTGTTTTACCATAGCAAATTTGGTTTTCATGGTCATGGTTTTTGTCAAAGGCCAACAACAAAATCATGATGGAAGACAGAATGTTATATTATTGGTTTTGCTATAAACTATCTATAAACTCAAAATGTCTTTCTTTGTTAAGTGATTCAAGAAAAATGTTGTGTGTGGTTTTCTGGACTGTCATTGTCTCTCTCTCTCTCTAGATGAGAGACAGGCTCTCCATTCAATTATGAAGGATCTGGTGGCCCTGCAGATGACCAGGCGCCAGCCTTCGGCGACCTACGACACAGCAAAACCCAAACTTGTCAGCACTGCCGGCTCTTCCAACAGAATGGTAGCACACACACACAAATGAAATTGTGACCCCTTTATAACCCCATGCTGACCTCAGTGCTCTTTCTTTCTCTGCAGGATGATGTCAGAATTAAGTTTGAATTCTGTGGTGAAAGAAGGTGAATTATTTTATTTGCGTGCGTTTGTGTGTGTGTGTGTGTGTGTGTGTGTGCATGCAGGCGTGATTTTTTTGCATTTAATTTTTTTATTATTAAAAATAATAGTAATGTTTAAATAGCAATGCAAGTATACATCAACCAACATGAAAATAGGCATTTGCAGACAGAAAACCACTAGGAATCTCTCATACACTCTCTGACACACAGTCATCCTCTCTCTTTCTGCTCAGACTGCTATTGCAGTAGAAAGTATAAGACTGTGGTTAGTCTGGGGCTGCCAGGAGAGACCACAGCTATGCTAGGTGTGCACTCAGGAATCTGTGTGCACTGCAGATCCCACTGTGCTGTGTGTGTGACTACTTGGCTTGTCGGCTCAAATAGCACATCTAAAGAAATTTCGGCTTCCTGTTTAATGTCGGTGTGCGTGGCGTGTGTGTGTATTTATTTGTGTTTGTAGGATTCTGATGTTCGGGCGGCCTGTGCAGTTTGAGGAAATCCAGCAGAAAGTCAAAACATTCTTTGGTCAGCAATTAGACCTGCATTATATGAATAATGAGGTATTGATTTACATTCAGTTACACTCATGTCTGATTACAACTGTAACCCTACCAAAAATACCTTTCCTGGGGATTCTAATATGCACTATTTTATACTTTATAAGATTATTATAAAAATCATTACTTCAAACAACACATCAGCAATGTAGGGAACAGGTCACTCAAAAAGGAAAATTCTGTCTTCATTTACTCATCGTCAAGTTGTTCCAAATCCATTTCTTTCTTCTGATGAGCACAGAGAAAGATATTTGGAAGAATGCTTGTAACCAAACAGTTCTTGGCCACCATTGACTACCATAGTAGAAAAAAATGCTTTATAAATTTCTTTGTTCTGTTGAACACAAAAGAAGATATTTTGAAGAATGTAGGAAAGCAAACAGTTCTGGGGCACTTTGACTACCATTGTAAATTTTCCTACTATGGTAGTGGCCAAGAACTGTTTGGTTACAAGCACTCTTCCAAATATCTCTGTGTTCAACCAAGCAAAGACATTTATACAAACTGTCCCTTTAAGAGTGTTTGTTATGTGCGTTTCTGCATGTTGTTGCACACAGCTTTCAATCCCCCTGCGCAGTCAGGATGACTTGGATAAAGCCATTGATCTGTTGGACCGCAGCTCAAACATGAAGAGCATCAAGATCATGCTGCTGACGCAGGAACAAAGCAATGTGAGACTCAAATACAATGTCATACTGGATTTTATTATGAGATGAAGTCAATGAATGTCATAGCAGTGTTTACTGCTCTGACTGCAGCTCAGTCTGTTTATAAGACATACAGGTGTACTGTGAAATAATTACACATTTTTGTAGTATTATTTGGGATTGTTATATTAAAGTTGCAGTTTTGGATTTTTAGTGGCTGCTAGCGTTTCAGTATAGATTTGCAACGAATCTCTCAGTCATTTGCTCATCTTTCCCTTTGGAAGTACGACGGTGGCCGCAACAGTAAAAAAAGATGTCGCCGACTGAGACAGCGGCTGTAATTCTAGCCACACTGTCATGTTACTTCACGTGAAATGACAATGCAGTTACATTATTTCTACACTTGAAAAATGTAGGTTATATGCCCATTTGTATCAAATGCTAACGTTACCAAACAACTGGTTTCACTTCCACAAAAGTTAATTTATCTTACCAGCCTAGCAGAAAACAGGCAACTTCGGCGTCGCGTTGAAAACATTTGGCCTTCATCTGATAATAGCTACACTGATGTTTATCCTGGATTTCTGCCGTCGTTTGTCTCTAATTTGTCAGGCAGCATCACGTTTGTGCTCTTGTGCACAATACGCATGGTCCTCCATTGTATCAAAACTTCTAAAAACAGAATGATTTATGCTTCAGCTAGATGACGACGACGACTACTTTTCATACTACGACTAACTTACTTCTTCGTGCGTCTTCAACTCAGTGATGACACAAGCTGCCTCTACGAAATGCGCTCTGTCAGCTGTTTGTCCGTTTAGGGCTGCTGTAAACAAACATGGCCGCGCAACATGGAAAACTCCACATATATAGGCCTGCGCTGTATGTAGATAAAACTGGGTTATTCTAAGGTAATACAAACATAACTGTTCATTACGTATGGTCTTTATATACCTCTGAAGAAACAGTTTTGAATGTTATATTGCATTTCTTTCAATAGATCATACAAAAAAATCAAGAATTGTTCCTTTAATATTAAAACCATCAACTTAAAACTGTAAAATGTGTTATATACAGGACCAGTTATTTAGGGTTTGAACCTTACTGGCCTTGTGGGGTTGGATGAGGGACTCCCCAGCTGCAAAAACACAATTCTGTAGGAAACACTGATTTATAGATTTAATTTTGTACATCTGTGTGTGTTGCGTAGGCCTCGTCTCCATCTCATCACACAGCGTGTAAGCAGGTTCGCATTAAAACCTCACAGTCTACCGGGGATGTCAGTACAGCGTACCAGTCCTCAGAACCCAGAGGACGCCACCATTCAACCAGTGAGAGCACACACACACACACACACACACACACACACACACACACACACACACACACACACACACACACACACACACACACACACACACACACTAAATCCAAAATCACTCTGGCTTGCTTTTCTTATCAATCTTCTAGCCTTGGTCTGTTTCTCTTTCATTCTTTCTCTCCTGCCTGCTCTCTGTTGTTTCTCTGACTTCCTCTGTGAGAACTGGGTCCTCTTCCTTTTCCTGTCCACCATCACTGGCTGCTCTACAATGGCTTGCTGGCTCCCAGCCAATCAGATTGCGAGACATTATTAGCATGGTGGGCCAGTGGCCTATTGCAGAGATAGTGTGTTTTGGGGGGAGGGGAGGTTGTTACAGCTTGTAAGAGCGTCTGGTGAAAAGCCCAATTCCTAGAGACATTTGTTTATACTTGTCTTTAGTATCGGGATTCAGCTGCTTTTAGATTCTGCTATTATTACAAAATACTTTGCTGAAGCTATTGGCTAACTCTCTCATTTCTTATTGCAAACACAGATTTTCTTTTTTTTGAGCTCACACATGATAGAATTTTCAATTACATCATTGCAGCTTTTATTAGTATACTTGTCTGATATTCTTTCAATGTGACTAAAGCTGAAATGAATAGCTCGATGCTTTATACAAATGCTATGTATAATATCGGAACTTATTTTGCAAAATGTATTGCTCTGTATATTTTGCCTTGTTGATATATTTCTCCTGCACGTTGTCTTTCCCTTACATAGGCTCTCAGAACACCGGGCGAAGTTCTCCGCCCCCTGGTTACGTTCCTGAACGGCAACAGCGAATAGCACGTCAGGGATCATACACCAGTATCAATAGCGAGGGCGAGTTCATACCGGAGACCAGCGACCAGTGTGTGAGTTTTACAGCATGTGCACAAAAATATGCAAAGGCCACTTTTTTTGTGACGATCGAACATTTGGTTTGTGAATTTATACTGTGTATAGATGCAAATATGTGTTCAACAAGCGCTGAAGTTTACACAACGTGCATCAAACTCCAAACAGAAATTAATGATTTTTCTTTGGCAAAATGGAAACTTCCTGATAAATCTACATGTGTTAAATCTTCCAACCTGATTATTCTTACATTCAGGCAGATATGCAGCTTAGATTTTAAGTTTAGCATGCATGTCAGCATTTTCTTGGAACGGTGAGCTGTTTCCATAGAAACGCCACATCTTGCATATCATAGCAGTTCAGGCACTATAAGAGTATTTAAGTATAGACATTTTATATACAAATGCTAAAATGTCTACCTAACCACCAGAGTCAATTGTACTTGTAATTCACTTTTATTTCTAGGTGCTGGATCCCTGGAGCAGTGCAGAAAACTCTGTGTCTGGCAGCTGTCAATCTCTGGACAGCAGCTCTGACAGGTGAGAGCATCCTGACAGGTACAATATAGGACATTGTATAATGCTGCTGTAATCATCTGTGTCATACCTTATAGCCCATCAATAAGGAAACCTCGTACGCACAGGGTCAAGAGTTACCCTGACAACAGGCAAGACTGCGCAGGTGCATATTTCTGATTATGTCACTGTGATTAACAAAACAGTTGATGAAGTTCTACATATTTACAGATCCATCTTGATCTGTGGTTTTACTGACCTTTCATCTAATTTCTCCCTCCATCATTCTCCCCTTTTAGACCGGGAAAACCATGTTTATGATAAGATTGTTGGGAAGGGAGGGACGTACCCCCGGAGATATCATGTGTCCCTGCACCATAAAGATCACAGTGAAGGTACCATTAAGAGTCTGTATGTAGTATTGCATTTCTCTCTCTCGTATGGTTGCTTTGGATAAATATACTTTTGATGAAATTCATATAAGTGTTCAAAAAGACTGTTAGAACATGTATGTTTGGTTTGTTTCCTATCGCATCATAATTTAAACCACCAATGCTGATTATCAGGTCGGCGGACATTTCCTCGGATTCGCCGTCCTCAGGGTAACTTGTTCACGTTGGTGCCGTCCCGGCGATCGCTAAACGGCAGTGAGGAGAGTGTTGGAAGCTGGCAGTTGGTTGATGCTCAAGCCAGACTCCGCCCACAGGACCGCCCAGTCCCTCAAAAGTGTAAATACTATATATTATTCTGTTTATGGTATTAGCTTTCATACTGAATGTGGAATCTTGCAAATAGCATGTATCTATGTAAAATTATTGATTCTGTGTGTGTTTATAGCCCCAACAGCTCCAGTGACGTGGCGGAGAGGGAAACTGCTTGGTCAGGGGGCTTTTGGGAGGGTGTATTTATGCTATGATGTAGACACGGGCAGAGAATTAGCAGCAAAACAGGTGCATTTTGACCCTGCCAGTCCAGAGACAAGCAAGGTACCCCATGCATGCACACACAGACCATAGCAATATATGTATGTCCCTCTCTCTCATAGACACAAAAGTTTTAATGCTATGATAATTTGATCTACCCTCAAATCTAACCTCACAGAAACCTGTTGACGTTATTAGATTTTAATGAAAGACTTTCAAATTTCTGCAAACAATCTGCTAGCTTATTTTTTTTCCCCTCTTGATGTGTGTCTCTGTCTTTCTTTCTCAAAGCTTTCCCCCACTCTTTAAATCTTTTCCTGTCTGCAATTGCAAAAACATGCACTGTCACTTCCTGTATCTGTGTGTGATTGTGTGTCGGACAGGAGGGGGGTTTGTGAGGCAAGGGGAAGCTTATAGTCTAACAACACATTTCTCATTGCTCATGCCCTCACTTGACACACACAATTGCTCAAACACTCAAAAGCAAACAATCTTCATCTCCAGGATGTTCATGCTCTCTTAACCCCCCAAAAAAACAGAGACCCAGAGGGCCGCGTAGCTTTTGTGTGCCGTTGTCTCTTATGTTTTGAGAAGAACTTCCACCTATATACGCTCGGTCAGACCCCTGCGGTCACAGCCGCTCGGCTCAGCTATGGTCGTGTCGTGACTCTTGCCCCTCTTTCTTCAGGAGGTGAGCGCATTGGAGTGTGAGATACAGCTGTTGAAGAATCTGCACCATGAACGAATCGTCCAATACTACGGTTGCCTTCGAGACCACAATGAGAAAACTCTCACTATTTTTATGGAGTATATGCCAGGGGTGAGTGGGAATGAGAATTGGGCCCCCATATGAGAATTAGATGGTCAAGTAGCATCAGATGTAGATTTTGACTAATATGTGGCATAACTTATTCCTTAGGGCTCAGTCAAAGACCAGCTGAAGGCCTATGGGGCTTTGACAGAAAATGTCACGCGCAAATACACCAGACAGATCCTGGAGGGCATGTCCTACCTGCACAGCAACATGATAGTCCACAGGGACATCAAAGGTACAAAATTCAAGATTAGTAATATTTTGTATTATAAAGTGTCAGTTTTTTTTAGCAGATTCATGTAAAATAAGGAATGCATACAGGAGCAGATGTTGTAGCTTGTAAATCTTTCTGTACTCATACTGAAAGAGCGAAACCAAAGGCCTGCTAACTGTTCCCCTTCCTGTTGACGATGCGTTCAGGTGCCAACATCCTGCGAGATTCAGCAGGCAACGTGAAGCTGGGAGATTTTGGTGCCAGTAAGCGGCTTCAAACCATTTGCATGTCCAGCACTGGGGTCCGTTCTGTTACTGGGACGCCGTACTGGATGAGCCCGGAGGTCATTAGCGGGGAGGGGTACGGACGGAAGGCTGACGTCTGGTGAGAGCAATTTAAGCTGTTTGTGAATGCAAAATAAAGAGATCTTCATGAGTTTATGACTTTCTTTCCCGTTGAAGAAAATGTGCACGCTTCAAACTAAAAGCTGCAAATGTTCAGAATTGTATTTTACTGGAGTGGGAAAAACAGCTGGGGTTTGTAGCAGTGAACATGAAGATGGTGTGATGTTTGGCATCTAACAGTAATGTAAACCATACAACGTAAGGAATGATAACAACAGATCTGCACCGCTTAGATGCATGAACTCAACCATCCTAAGGTTCACATTGTAGGGTAAATTGTTTATTAAGCAGATTGCAGAAGTTAAAGGGATAGCTCACACAAAATTTCCTCACCCTCGTGTGTTTCCAAACCTGTATGACTTTCTTCTGCCGAACACAAAATAAGATATTTTAAAAGAACATTGCTAACCAAACATTTAATATCAAAGTACCTTATTTTGTGTTCCACAGAGTCATATACAGGTTTGGAATGACATGTGGTTGAATAATTGACAGAAATGTATTTTTGGCTAAACTATCTCTTTAAGAATGCTTTATTTTGACTCTTTTAACATTGAATAGCCCTGAATTCTTTAACTTATTAGGGGCTTGTGTTTAAGAAACCAAAAGAAAGGGAAAAAATGGATCTGCTTTTACTCTTGTCTTGTCAAGGAGCACACTTGCACATATCAGTGGGAGTGGCTTACTGCTGCTCAGGGATTCCCCCGCATAAACTGATTGGACAGACTCCCATCAGGTCAAAGAGTGTTATGATTGGCTAAAATTCAGCTCATAAGAGTGCGATGGAAAGTTTGTAGTCGACACACAGACTAACACACACACACACACACACATAAGCAGACCCCTCATTTCTTCTGTCAGTATTTAGTGGTAAAGACAGCAAAACCACATTTTAATTATCAACAGCAGTAAATGGGAAAGTTTCCACCAAAACATTCCTGTAAAGTTTCCATAGTTGCAGTCTGTGGTTTGATAGGCTACACCAATCATATGTCGAACACATTTATGGATGCCAAAACTTTTGGTTGAAAATCTCTCTTTTTTTTAATTTATTATGTGAAACAGTGAGTTATCTTTCCTAAACCAAGTGTTGTGTGAACAGGAGTCTCGGCTGCACCGTGGTGGAGATGTTGACGGAAAAGCCCCCATGGGCCGAATACGAGGCAATGGCAGCCATATTTAAGATCGCCACTCAGCCCACCAACCCCCAGCTTCCCTCTCACATCTCCGAGCACACGCGCGACTTCCTCCGCTGCATCTTTGTGGAGGCCAAGTACCGACCGAGCGCGGAAGAGTTGCTCAGACATCCCTTCTCTCAGATCTTGTGTTGAGGAGTTGCACCGTACATCCAGCTGCTTCCACGAGTTAAAGACTCTCAGAGGAACGACTTTCCCTCTTAAGGACTCAAACCATGATAAGCTGAGTATCAAAGGCAATCGACTTTTCCAAAACGTGTGGCCTGCTTGCACCCAATCAGCTGTTGCCATGCAGGATGAGGTCACAAAAGTTCTGTAATGATGTCTGCAACAGCAGGGGGTGCTACAGGATGCCTTAGTGTTGCATTTCTAGGAATGAACAGATTGATGGTGTCACTTAACAGTAGTTGGAACTTTAGAACAACAGCGCTTTTTTAAACTGCACTCTTTATTACAATCACAGCCAAATTTGCCTTTTGAAGCGAATACGGTTTATCCTAATGACCCTGGAGGGAGTGTTTAAAGCAGACATAGAGAATGTTTTACACCAGAACTATTCAGAATTGGTCCTGGAAGGCCTCTCCAGACTACTAAAACACACCTGCTTGTCATTTGTTGTAGTGATCCTAAAGGCCTTGTTGTATAAGGGTCTGGATCAAACCCTGCAGAGCAGTGACTCTCCAGGACCAGAGTTGAATAGCCCTGTTTGGCACAGTCTTTGTACATCCTATTTCCCCTTTATAGAGGAGCTGCAGCCATCATCCATGTGTTCCTATTGTTTAAGTTTCTATGATTCCAGCCATTTAGTGTTACAGGAAATGTAATAATTGTGTCTTGGTTTGTTCCTGCCTCAGATAAGTGAGCATGGAAGGGCATATGCGATGGAGTTTATAAATGTTTGGATTGCTTTAGGCTAAATTGCTTATCACAGAATTGCACTTTTTCGGTTTGTCCCTCGGTCTGTTACAGAATGCAGCTAACTTAACACGTCTTCACTATAACGCCATGATATCTCTATCTGACATGTTTAGACTTTGGTGTAATACAAGGAGGTTTATACCGTTAATGTGCCTTGTGTTGCAATGTGGCCTCCTCTCCTGTAGAGGGCAGTAGTAAAGTACATACGATGCAGCTATTCTCACTAATAATATTCTCTTGAAGAGATTCCCAAGGGGATGAAATGTTAAATCGGGAATCTTTTAAGGTATTTTGTAGTTGAACTGATTATTTTGGCTGTGGCGAGTTGTCGAGAGCACATTTTAGATGTATATTAGTTTTTTCTCCAACATAGCCAAAGGAAACGTTTATATTAAAAAAAGTGTTGTGCCTTAAGCGTTTTTATGGCAGTATATTAGACTCATTTGGATCAAATGCACTTTTGTTAAATTAATGTTGAATTTGCCAAACATTTTTTCATTTGTTACACAGAATGTGAAGCTTTTTTCACTTATTTATATTCCTATGTTCAGTCATTTTTATATATAAATGTATATGTATAAATCTATTTTTATATAGTGACTCCAGACCATTTGAAATCAAAATGTGCTTTAGGAACAGAAGATGAGTCACAGTATTGTAAAATGTAATGCAATGTAAAAGCAGCTGGTTTTGCAGAGACTACAACATGATTTTTTTACATGTGCTTATTTCTGGCTGGAAAAGGAGTTTTGGCGATTTGTTTTAGTGCCTGAGCTGTGCAAGTCGAAGTTCCTCTTACTTAAAGTGTTTATTGTGTATATGTGTCTATTTCTGTGTCTGCTTTTCACCAAAGAAAATAGAGAACTCTGAAGCAAACAGGACTTTTATTCAAGTTCTTGCATGCTTAAAATCCAACTTTACAAACAACGCATCATTCTCAAGTAGGCTACATACACACACACACAGATATTCACAATTGCTGCCGCTTAGGGAAGACTTGCACAGACTGTTGGCTTATGTGTGTGTTATTCAAAGTTTTAGCATGTTTTAAGAAGAGGTATAAAAGAAGGGTTTAGAATGAAATTAACAATGGTATTGTGTAAGTATTTCAGAATGTACTTGTATGGAATGTTTGTGAATTGAGATGTGTTAAAGGGTGGGTTGATGCCAGGGGTGAATTTCCACTCAGTTTTACGACTTTGTTTAGCTCAGGGTTTGACAGGTGCGCATCAAATGAACACTCCAACATTGGCCGTGGACAATTTTTCTGTTCTTTTTAGTCCTAAGTATTTAAAACAGGAATGATCAAAAAGACATCAAATAGCTGCTTGTTTTTAAGGCAGCTAGAAATCAGTATTGTACCAAACATCCAGTTCAGAACCCTGGGATAAGCAAAAGAACCAGTAGGTTAGATATACAGTACATGATATGTATCTTGACGTGAGACTTGCAGTGCAAAGTCCAGTGTATCGATTATTTTCAAATAAAATAATATGCACAGTAACCTTTGAAGTCTACTTGTTATTCTTCTTGAATATCTGTTTTTAAAAGTCAAACATTTCTTGTAAGTGAGGATGAAAAAACAAGCATGTGTGTTTATTCATGGTTCTGGCTAATAGTGTGTTTCTCAGCATCTGTCTCTGTCTATTTGGAGTCAGTCTAAACCAGCCACAATATTAACTGCTTTTCTCTGTGAATACACACCATTGTGCCATCAAGGAAAAGAGCAAGTGAATTGATGACTTTTCCTCCCCCTGTTCTTGCTCTCGGCAATAAAACAGTGCATAGTGAGACAGAGAAAACCTCTGTTCAGAAAGAAATGGACCTAAATAAAGAAGTTAGTGATGTAAACTTTAAAGGGAGTCTTGATTATTCATTTGTATGTTTAATTTTACTTTGTTTTATTACGAATTGTATTACAAATATAACATTTTTCTGCATTTAAGTGTTCCTGTAGCTCACATAGTACTGACAATACCAGGTCAGGTTATAGCTATAAAGGCATATGCTAAAAAGTTTTGTTTTAAAGGTACATGCAAAAGTGAAAATATTGATTTGTTGTTTGTCTCTCGTCAAGTGAGAGTCGCAGCATTGTCAAAGGCATGAGCTATAACTTATGTTGTTGGACGAGTTTTGCTCAAGTTGGAATGCCGTCTTGAAATCATGCTGTATGTTCTGAATCAGTTTCTCTTGCAAACGTGTTTCTTGCAATAGCATGACATTTATTTTGTTCTTGGCACACAACATTTCATAACTACATTTGCAGGAGATGGGAGGGAAAACTTTACAGAAGTGTAAGAAGCTACTGTAACGCCCCATGTCTCTGAATGGCCACAGATTTTAAATCTGTATTCCTTACAACATTCACAAACACGTATACACACACAAAAATCAACACAAATAGTCTGCCAGATGAGAGCAGTTTAAGCGTCTGGTTGTGGCTTTGTCTTGGCGACCGATCAGTCGGTTGAAAGCATTAGAATTCTGCTGTTTTCTCCTGCCTCATTACACTGGAGACATGAATCAGATGTTTGATTCTTCTCAACATGAGAGAGAGAGAGAGAGTCAGAGTGAATGGACCAATGAAAAGAGAGATTGAGGAACAGTAAAAATGAGGAAGGTTTTGAAAGAAAAACAACTACAGTAATTGACATTCCTCTTTGAACTTTTCACCTCCTCTGAATGTTCTGTTTAGGACAGACATTCCCTCAGTTACGGCGACTGAGCAACCGCAGTCCCCTCTTCAGACATTTATTAGGAGATTGTAGTGATGGCTCCTCCATGTGATCCCTGACACTAAACGCACCACATAACATCAATTACAGCCGGTCTTACAGTGAAACCACTCTTTCAGTACAAGGGATGAAAGTCTGTACAATTAAAGGCTCATTTGTATTCTAGTCGCACTTCGAGTTTCAGTCACCAACAAACCTGATTATTATTTTTTATGCATCTGGTTTGTTGAAATTCATTTTGTATTGTATTATTGTTCATAATCACTCTGCATAAATTTTTTTTATAATTCATCCAAACTGAGATAGCTTATTGTTGTGTGTATGGTCACTTATGTTTGGAAATAGTACCCAGACATTTTTTTAACAGAATGAGAAGTCTCAACCTTGATACTACAACCCAGTGTTACATTATATTCACATTGCAAATGTTGATGTCATTATGCTTATAGTCAGAAAATCACTGGTGTCCTTCTGAAACCTCGTATCTCCATATTTCGTGATTTGTTTTAATGTTTTCTCATAGATCATTATTATTTGTCACCCTTTTTGTTTGTGACTGGTTATTACAAAAATCGAACTATTAAAAAGTGTTTGTACTGTATCTGTACTTCATAAAAATTACTTCACTACATCATAAAGCATATATCATATATTTTACTCCACTACATTTCATAGATACAAAATACAGATATTTTAAAAGTACTTGAAAGTAAAAATACCTAAGTACTATTCAAAACTGGCCAGTTGAGTTCTTCTCTAATCTTGTTTAACTTCATTTTAACCCCCTGAAGTTCCTCCTCTTTATGTCGGTTATGAAGTTAGCTTGGAAATATTCTGTCGTTGTTTCGCTTGTTGTCTACTGTTGGCTTCACTGTCACAGCTTGGTACATGACAAAATATTATTTCCTAATCTAAAGTTTAAAATTAAACTTATAGCTCTAAAAAACCATCCAATTAACCCAACCCTGCCCCAAAACTGGATGACAAGAAATACAACCAATCATATTTCATGATATTTTTATTGGATTTTTAAAGTGTCCATGCTTACTGGTTGAACAATAAATGGTTACATTTGTAAATCTTTTGTGTTAATAATAAGTCTGTAGACTTATGAGATGTGTTTAACCACATAAGTCTTCACTGCAGCAGTGAACGTTGACCTCAGGTGTACAGAACTCCTCACATGTGCGGCCCAGAAAATCCGCTGCGAAGATAGATGTATTGAATTTATTAAATTGCCTTTCAGCACATACTTTTTCTATCTGATTTGATGGCAATTTCTGATGACAAAATAGCCCCTGTGGTCCACCTCTATTTTTCAGTTGTACCAAATGTCTCAGCACTTACCATTGGCTACTGTCTTGCAGTAGTTGGCAGACGCAGGGCACTCAGTTTCAACCTTACAGTTACCGTCCTGGCAAGTAAAGCACCTCAGAGAGTGTACTGCAGAGAGAAACAGAAACTTGAGATCTCATTCCTAATGAACAAAAACAACCACCACCACACATACTGAAACAAAACCTTTTAGTAACTTTCTGTTGATGTTTCTTTTGACGAAACACTCAAACAAGTAACATCTGTCCTGCTCTCCTGAGCTATTCTGAAACTAAACTTAGGTTCATACTTTACAGCTGAATTAAATCTAGAAACTAAAGATCATTTTAAAACACTCACCAGTCACACTGCACACAAGCATCATGACAAGAACGCAAGCGAGAGACTTCATGGTTTCAGCTTAAACAAGCGCTTCTGTAAAGCAACAGGTCACAAGTTTGAATGTTAGTAGTGCCTGGTTAAACTGCATGAGTGTCATGTTTTATACCCTGCTTTCTAAAGTAAAACCAGTTGAGCTTATGGTAGACATGAAGATATGCTGTCAAACAGGTCAGAAATAATGCAACACCTTCAGGAAAGAATACTTGTCTTAAGAAGATATTAATATAGCAAGGAGAACAAAATGATCTGCTTTTTTAACCTGTTTTTACTGTGTGTGTCTTACTAGCTTGCTGTTCAAAATTCTATTTAACAGTAAAAGTATCAACAATAGAACATTGATATATAAGATATGTTCTCCAATCCCCTACAATTAATAAAAATATATAATACAAATATGATTTTGCTGAATTGATGAAAATTCTATTTGCTGAATCTTTTTTAAATGGGTGTTTACACAATATACTGTGTTTCTTTTTCTAAATACTTTTCTAAAATAAAAATGAATGACCTAGAAACAGGGTTGCCAGGTCCACGGGTTTTAAGGTAAAGTCAAAGTATTTATAAAAACAGATTGTGTTTATGATATCTTCTATAAAGTGATTTTAAAGAAATTGTGTGTAATGCATAACAGGGTGTGTAAACTATGTGTTATAGGTATAGTTGTGGCTTTTTATTTTATTTTAGAGATTAGGTATTAGGGATGGGGTTGTTGGACTAGTTTTTGGCGGGTTTTGATTGGCCATTGGGCTAATCTTGTTGCACAGATCTGGCAACCCACAAGAAATTCACGATTCACAGTTACATTAGCTAGATTTTCAAGACAATCATAATGTACTTTTGCCATTGTTTGTGTGTAATTTATATTGTTCATAAAATATTTATGCATATAAATAATGAGACAGTTGTACACATCAAGAAATTAAGAGGCATTTCTAGGCCTACATTGCCAGAAATTGAATCAGTAAACTGAAATAGACATCTAAACTCATAACAAGATAGAATATGCCTCAATATGTATATCTAAAAAACATTAGAACTCTTGTCAACACCTTAGATTATAAATACATAACCCAGCCTGGGTAAGCAGAATGTGATAACAACTTCCTGGTATCGTTCTTGGAAGTCCTTTTGAGAATTATAATCTATAAAGGCTGGTTAGAGCGCATTCCACTGAGTCCAAACATGTGAAATGTTTTATTTAAGATATTTCACCTTATATTACTTCACCTTGTCTCTGAAACAGAATGTAAGAAAACTGATGTAAAAAGTAGGCTAATTATTCTCAAATGACACCTGTCACAGTGTTTCCTGCAGCAGAAGATCAATGTGTTCTGAACCCTGAAGTAAAAACTATTTTGTGAGTGAGTGACACTTTACCTGTCAGAAAATAAGTAGTGTTTGCCATTTGAATTAAATACTTCAATTCCTAATTATTGTTTTATTTATTTTAATATTGGGGGCAGTTGTGGCCCAGTGGGTAGAGAGTTGGACTCATGATCAGAAGGTTGCTGGTTCGATTCTCAGGTCTGACGGGTAACAGCTGAGGTGCCCTTGAGCAAGGCACCTAACCCCCACTTGCTTACTATACAAAATGTACAAATGTATAGTACAATGTAATGTAAGTCGCTTTGGATAAAAGCGTCTGCCAAATGCATAAATGTAAATGTAAATGTAAATTTATTTAAAAGTGTTGAACTCAAATGTCTAAGCATTGTTTCATGTTTATAGAACAGTAATATCATCATTTGTGTTATTTTTTTTACTTTATTTTATTTATATTATTGTCTTAGGCATATAAATTTGTGGTATATATGTATTATTTATAGAGCTTGGGAGATATGATGGTCTTCTCTGTTGAGTTTCATTTTGGTTTCGACTTGTTTCTCCTTAAATAGGATATATGTTAAATTAGCAATATCTATAGATTTTTAATGTAATCAGTTAACCTAGCTAGCTGTTTTCATTTTTAATAATCAAATGTCTGTGAGAATAAAAAAACATTTAGATATAAGTCTGTTTATGTGATGGGCATCAATTTTGATCATCTTTGGTTGCGTTTTGAGTAAAACGTCTGTTTTTGTAATGAAGCGCCTACAAAAGACTAAAACCGGATGCGATGAGACTTGTTTTCTGGTTTCTGTGCATGATGTTCGGCATAAACCCTTTTGCTTCGGGGAAATAAAAAAGGAACAAACAAGACAATTGTTAAAATACATTAAAAGTGTGGACCAGTAAAATGAATGTATTGAATGGGTAGAATAACGTGGATTTGGGTATTTCATCAAATATACTAGGCTTTATATTGAAATTTCTCAATTTGTGACATTATTGAGATCTCTAATGAAGGCATTTGTGAGAGTCTTTCCTCAGACTGTACGTGTAGTCCTGTGCGCTATGTGTCCTGACATCTCCTTTTGAAGAGAGATAATCATGTCTTAAAAACAACATGAGGGTGAGTAGATTTTCCCCCAAACAGGTTGCTTGATTTTTCTAGTAAACAGATATGAATGACTGATGCTGAAGGTGTTTAATGTTCCCATATCAGCACAAAAGAAACACTAGACTAGACTGTTTATAATTTAAGATGCCATTATGTAATGACTTCAGTGATCCGTGACACCATTAAATTCCTCCACAGATCGGCAGAAATTCTGTCAGAGGAGAGGGACTCCACATTGGCTCACAAGAGGTACAAAAACACCCCTTCATTATGAGGCGAGACAGATTTAAACCAATGCTCAAACATCAGAGCTACTACATCCATCTCTCTCTCTCTCTCTCTCTCTCTCTCTCTCTCTCTCTCTCTCTCTCTCTCTCTCTCTCTCTCTCTCTCTCTCTCTCTCTCTCTCTCTCTCTCTCTCTCTCTCTCTCTCTCTCTCTCTCTCTCTCTCTCTGAGTGTTTCTGTTCCAGCGGTGACGTGAATAGGATTTTCTCAAACTCTGCCCCCCCAAACCCATACACCACACAAGTGACAGAGAAAAGAATGAAAAGAGGCAGTGAGGAGACAAGTGTGTACAAGCACAAACAATTCTGGGCTCAACCCCCCCCCTGCCCTTTACCCTCCCATTGGACCTTCTCTCTCACTTTTCCTTTCTCTCTATCCCATTCTTTTCCCCTTTCCCCCCCACCTCCCCTATAAAAGCCTGACGTTCACCCACCCTCGATCCCACTCTCCCATTTTAGCCATGGAGACCCAACGTGTTTACTCGTCCTACCGAAAGCGTTTCGGGACTCCAGGAAGCTCCCCGTCCGTTGGAGTCACCAGCCGCCTCAGCACGAGCCGCCTGTCCCTCCACAGCAGCCCGCGGCACCTCACCTCCAGCCCCATGACCCTCTCCACCTCTCGCATGTCCCTTGGTGGAGAGCGGCTGGACTTCTCAGCGGACTCCCTGCTGAAGGCCCAGTACCGGGAGACTCGCACCAATGAGAAGGTGGAGTTGATGGGGCTGAATGACCGCTTCGCCAGCTACATCGAGAAAGTCCGCTTCCTGGAGCAGCAGAATAAGATGCTGGTGGCAGAACTGAACCAGCTGAGGGGCAAGGAGCCGAGTAGACTGGGCGATATCTACCAGGAGGAGCTGAGGGAGCTCCGCAGACAGGTGGACGGCCTCAACGCTGGGAAAGCAAGAATGGAGATAGAAAGAGACAACCTGGCATCAGACTTGGCCACTGTTAAACAGAGGTAAGAACACTCCTGAACAAAACATTGTTATATTATGTAAGTAAAATATTCAATTTTTTTTATTTATATAGCGCTTTTCACAATTTTTGTTGTTGCAAAGCAGCTTTACATGCATCATAATAAAAACTAATAATATAAGTTGTTAAAAGTAAGTTGTTTATATTTATGGATTAAGCAAAGTCAGAAGTCTCCCAGTGAGTTAGCCAGTGGCAAGGAACCAAAACCTTGGGAGAGCCAGTTCTCCTTTGGCATGTTAAAATCGCACTGCTGCAACCACATACTATAGGGAAATAATTAGCTGGGCTAATTGAAAAGATAACTCGTGGGCATAGAAAAAAGATATTCAGGTCTGTCCAATATTATCCTGGTTCTGGATGACTGAAATACTGCAGTAAGATTTTATAATTCACTCCCTTAAATTTATGGAATGGAATTGAGTAACACCATCTGTAGATCAAGTGCTTTAAACTAAAAATGTTCAAGATCATCTTTTCTCAAGATGCTCTTTTCCACACAGCAAATATTTTGGATTCTATCACATGCTAAACAAATACTATAACACTAGACCTTTTCGCACTTATATTAAAAACAATTAAATTGTTGAAATCGCTTTATTTATTTATTAGAACCAGGACCGTCTCTGCTGTCTTTTTAGCACCACATGCATGTGTAGATTCTGCATATGAATATATGTAATAGAAAATGGAGCATGTTTAATAAAATAAATGATTATGTCTAGTAACTTCCAACAATTTGACCAAGAAATTTGACTGATTTGATTACTTTTATTACTTTTGATTTGACTTTATTATAAAACTTTTGAAAGGATGGTTTGCTAGCTAACTTAAAGTTGTCGGATATGAAAGACACCTAAACCCCAGTTCAACATCTTTGGGATGATTTGGAACAAACAGACCTTATCACAAAATATCAGTGCCTGACCTCACTGATGCTTACAGGAGCAACAATTAGTAGAAAACCTTTCTAGAAGAGTGAAAGCTTTTGTAGCAGCAAAGGGAAGTTTCTATTAAGGAACAAAATTGAAAAGCACATGTGG
Source organism: Oreonectes daqikongensis (assembly GCA_026939265.1). Lineage (NCBI taxonomy): Eukaryota > Metazoa > Chordata > Actinopteri > Cypriniformes > Nemacheilidae > Oreonectes > Oreonectes daqikongensis. The sequence continues at coordinate 7,558,050 of JAOTQM010000013.1, forward strand.
GTGGAGTTGTCTATGAACTTTTAGTCATGTGGTGTGTCGTGCATTCCGAGTTGGATGCTGACGAATGCCAAGAGCAACAGGACAATAACGTCACAAAAAAGGTCAACAGCTATGTCATAGAACCTCATATATTTCAAGTGCACTCAAGGAAAGAACAGCTTTTAACAATCTTTTAGACATTACTGTTTCAGCATCTTAAGCTTTTTTAACACGAGCACTATACTGCAGTGTTACCATTGTAAAATGTGCAGGATTTATAACGCTCGAAAGCAATTCATTGAGGGGCTCCTCATTTCTTTTTCTCTCTCTCACATTCTATCTCACACTGCCTGAATGGTATGGGGGCAGGGAGGGGCACAATACCTCAGTACAGCTCCCACAAAAGCCACACACACCCCATGCAGATGTCTGTTGTTAGCCAGAATAAGAGAGAAGCACCACATTTATAACCAAATTCCAAACCTGCATATTTTAACTGATAGACATCTAAAGCATTCGGGTGCTATACCAGGAAGTTTGAAGATATTCAGTGAACTATCAGTTTAAGATCTGAATCTTAATATAAATGAAAACGTGTCTTAAAATAGCCCTGAAAGGAGAATGTAGCTTACACGTGAGTATACAAATATCAGCCAGATCACCAGTTAATATTAACCAAACGTCAATGCACAACACAGATGAAGGTCAATAGAGGCACATTACGTTTTAGTTATCAATGATAAAAGTAATAGAAACAACATCCAAACGCGAAGTGCTTATACTTTATTGGAAACTATACTAAGTATATTGTACAGACTCTGTCAGATGTACTTATTTTGGAATTCCAGCATCACATGAAAATGTGAAATGTATGTCAGCTCCACCCCGTGGGAAACACTGTATCTGCAGTGTGTGTGTGTGTGTGTGTGTGTGTGTGTGTGTGTGTGTGTGTGTGTGTGTGTGTGTGTGTGTGTGTGTGTGTGTGTGTGTGTGTGTGTGTGTGTGTGTGTGTGTGTGTAATGAAGCATGAGTGATCTATTGAACTATGTCCAGGCCCCCGTTGCAGGTCTCACCGCACCATGATAAATCACCTCCAACAAAATATTAACTTCACTGTGAGCCATTTATCACAACTCTCATAATTGATTTTTACTATTCATGATGCTCTCGGGCTGATGACCTTTATAACTTTAAAGAGAATTTACTATTTGCTATATTTGTTTTATTATGAGATTTATTTTTAGACAGTTCATCCAGTTTTCAGTTCCTTTTTCTTTTTTACCCCTTCCATACTTCTATTATTACATTAGGTTCACCCAATTATAAATATGTGCTTACGACTTTTTAAAAGTAGATAAGATTTGTAATTTTTTTGAAATGACAATTTCAGAAACGGTCACTGATTTCTCACCACTCTTTCAGACTGCAGGATGAAACTGGCCTGCGACAGGAGGCAGAACACAACCTCAACACCTACAGACAAGTAAGAAAGCCTTTATTCCCATCTCATTTGTGTGAATCATAAATAAATAAGTTATATTTACCTATACCTATCTTGTGATTCCTGACGCTAGGATGTGGATGAAGCCGCTATGAACCGCATACAGCTGGAGAGGAAGATTGATGCTCTGCAGGATGAGATCAATTTTCTGAAGAAGGTCCATGAGGAGGTTTGTAATCTGTCTTCTCACTACCTCTGTCTGTTTAGTGCATCCCTGTCATTTTACACTCAAGTTTTATTCAGACCTTTAGCTATATAGTATCGCAAACCTCTCTCGAATAAAATATATTTCACAATCCCAAACCAATCCACCATCTGATCTGATTCTATTCTGTGTGTAGGAGATGAGAGAGCTGCAGGAGCAGCTGATGGCCCAACAGGTTCATGTGGATCTGGATGTATCTAAGCCAGACTTAACTGCTGCACTGAAGGACATCAGAGCTCAGTTTGAGGCCATGGCCACCTCTAATATGCAGGAGACTGAAGAATGGTATCGATCAAAGGTACAAACACACACACATCCTTTTTCCTTAGTGGCTGTTTTAAATATAAAGGCAATCTAAACAGCTTTTGCCCCTCCTAGTTTGTTGATCTGACTGATGCAGCCAATCGGAATGCAGAAGCTCTGAGACAAGCCAAGCAGGAGGCCAATGATTATCGCCGACAGGTTCAGAGTCTGACCTGTGACCTGGAATCTCTCCGTGGGACTGTAAGTGTTTCGTTTCACTCTTATACCAGTTATGCATTATGAGGATTAAGAAAAATAAAATCTCCTTCAAATCTCGAAACTATTGAAGAACGAGTCCCTTGAGCGCCAGCTCCGAGAGACGGAGGAGCGCTCTGCCCTGGAGACGGCCGGTTATCAGGATACCATTGCCCGTCTGGAGGATGAGATCCAGATGCTGAAGGAAGAGATGGCCAGACACCTGCAGGAGTACCAGGACCTGCTTAATGTAAAACTGGCCCTGGATATAGAGATCGCCACCTACAGGAAGTTGCTGGAAGGGGAGGAGAGCAGGTCAGGAGGACGGCACACACCAAAAAATAAAAGACAAAATGATTTACTTATTATAAATTCATGTGTTTTCATTTCTTCCAGAATCACAGTTCCAGTGCAAAACTTCACTAATTTACAATTTAGAGGTGACTACTGATATTGTTTGGAGGGTTACAGCTTTAATGTCTCTTTATTTAGGCTACTAGGTCTTGTATTGTGTTTTGTTAGAGACCAGCATGGACACTAGGCTGACTCCAGAAGCACATGTGAAGAGAAGCATAGTTGTGCGAACTGTTGAGACTCGTGATGGGGAGGTAAACAATATTTATGTTATTTATAAACAACATAACGCAGATAACTGCACCTCTGGTGTATCACCAGCAGATGGCGGTCTTTCTGCTCTCGCAACACACGATTGTTCATTTCAATTGTTGCTATCTGTTTCATCTGGAACTAACCTATGCGATCTCTCTTTTAAAGATTATTAAAGAGTCCACTACTGAGAGAAAGGATCTGCCGTAATGATTCTCAGGCACTGGATCGGCTGCCTCCCTCAATAAGGCTTCTGGATGCTGCGATCAAGGCAACATCATCATCAATATTTTTGTCAACCTTTCCTGCTTATTGTAGAGTTGTGTCGTCGCCTTAAATAATGATACAAACATTTTGAGTTAGAGCAACTATAGTATAAGCAAAACACAGGGCTTCTTCTCTCTTTTGTTTATTTTCTCTCTTTATCTGTTATGAAGAAGAGTCGTGGCGTGAGATTAGACTAGTTTATCTTTGATTGTACCATAAAAAGTCATGGTTGGACAGATGAAGGTAGGAAGTAAAACAGGATGTTGAGGTGTAGTTAGTGGACAGCGTGCGGGATGGGTAGAATAGTTTGAGCAATATAGTTTTTGTTGTAAGGTTGTAAGATGTGTCTTAGATGAAATGGAAATTGGTGAATTGGAAGTGGTGGTTCAGTGTGAAAGTAAATGAGAAGAAAACAATTTGAGAGTTTGATTGTGTCAGCGGTGCTATATGAATATTTGATGAATACAAACTTCTCCCCTCGCTGTGTATACACATTGCACACAGTGTCTAACTCATCTCTTTTGACCCTGGTTAAAATGCATTAAATGCAATGACACTTGTTGACTATTAAAAAATGATTTAATATAGAAACTGTCCTATTTTAATCTACAACCATTACCATTCTTTACCCTTTATCATTAGGAGTCACATACTGTTACCCATCATGTAAACAGATTTCACTGATGTTTAAAATTCAGTTTTGCCCCTTTCTGTCATTGCTTATTGTTACTAATTCATTTGTATTGTCCTACTGTGAAAATTACTGCCACGTAACAAGTAAACCATGTTTTACTACATTTTTATACTCTTGTATTATTAACATAGAAGGTAACTTTTTTTGTGGCAGCGAATATTAATAGCAATAAATTTTGTTTACACATTTTTATTTGGTAGTGTGTGTTCATAAGGTGTACCTGTGGATTGCTCAACTTAAGCACAGCAAATTCTTTTTCAACGTGACTGAAGGCAATGGGAGTTGGCAGTGAATCTTCAGATGTGAATCTTTCTTTCTAATATCTGACAAGTGTCAAGAGGCAGAAGGCTTCAGTAACTGATAGAGTGTAAACATGTTTGTTATTAAATCATGTGTTAGACTGAGTCTAGATATTGATGTAACAAATTCATCTACAGGTTGAGTTGGTGCTCAAAAGAGCTTTCTCACCTTGAAATCACAGGCTTACAAAAGTAAAAATGTCTCACCTACACTTGCATAACTGCATCTACTTTAAGAAGCACACAATGTCACACGTACACATTCTTGCTCAATATTTATGGATATTATTAGTTTTAAAATGCACCACCTGTAATATTTGAAATATACCAGCTAGTGCTTTGGGGTTCATCGTTCTTACTGAAATTAAAATGAAAGCAAAGAGATTAAGATGCAAGAAGTCAGGGTGACAGTACATTTTGTACCATTCTGCACAAAATTATCTGAAATTATATTTGCTGGTCTAGACTCCATGTCAAGATCCCAAAATCTGAATTCATGAAATTAAAAGTCAATGAGGACTTTGTGGTCACAAAATTATTTTGCATCAGCGTTTGGACTTTATTTCACACTGAAGCTCTGGGACTCTTGGCCTGCTTTCATGGACCAAGACCCGCCCAAAAGGCCTCATGACTGACAGGTAAAGCAACCAATCACGTTTCGTTTAGAGGTGTGGAAATGTGACCACAGTAACAGACCAATGTACATTCACAAACGTGTCAAAATGTAACAATTTTTATGAGTTTATGCCGTTACTTTTAAGAATTTAGCGTTTAGACGATCATGACCATCTGAGGCTAAGACTAGGACTTTACCAAAGTACCAGAAACAGTTTTTGTTATGCTGGTTGAAAGTCTCTTCACTGAAGACAGGACCATAAAATGTTTATGCTCAAAACTAGCTTGCCTTTCTGAAATGGCCTACCCTACCTTTAAAGAGTCCTATATCTGAAGAAATTGGGGCATATTGAATGAGTCATCTGGAACACGGCATATGCAAGGGCAACGGAGAAGAATACTTACATGCTGTCCCCACTAATACATTACAAAGTAGTGTGAAAGACACATCTTAGACATCTAAAAGGGAATACTTAACACACAATGCATGCTCCTCTAATATCATCTGGACATTTAACTGGTTCCAAGTTAAACACGGTGTATAAGAGATAAATCATTAGGCAGCTTGATGGATTTCTGGATCAGAGGCTAACATGGGCATGAGAAACTCCAGTTCAGAAGACAGTCCCTCCAGTAGCAGATAAATCTTTCAGTATGCCACACCATGCGGATTCAGTAGGAAACATTGGCCGCAGGCCTAGAACTGCAGGTACAGGCACAATCGCTAGCTATTATGTCTATTTTTGCTCTGCTAACGACAATGATCCAAGGCTGGATCAACCATGTGTTGTGTGATATACATTTGGAGTGATGCAAAAAGTGAGTTTCAATTGCTGTTGTGCAAAATATCAAGTGCATAATTGTTATCAGACAACTGGCAGCAGCATTTTAAATGACATGATACTCTTAATACATGTCTGTGAGAGAGCAAGATAAAAACTCATTCCCAAGGATTTGTGAAGAACGTCAGAAGAAGAGTGACAGAAGACAATATCTCTGTAGTGCCCATCAGACACCAACAGCACCGCTGGGTTTTACACAGAAATGTGCTGAGAGAGATAGATGGATTAGGGTGGTTGTAAAGTGGTCTGACAGCAAATAACGGACTTGGCAGATTGTGACGTGCTTCGTGTGGATTCTCCGGGTGCCTGAGTAAGAGCCGGCGGCGCTGAGGGATCAGACTGAGGTTAAATAGAAGAGATCTCACTGATTCGACCGCATGTTGCCGGCGGAGGAAAGTTGATCTAATAATTCAGATGAGCTTAGAGTGGAAGATGAGACTGAGGGACCGGACTTATTTGGTCGTTACAAGATGTGGGCTTTCCTATTCTGAAAAGAAAGACGAGATTTCACCTTAGCGTAAATGTAATGATAAAATGTATCATTTGCATTAGACGATGCATGAACGTTAAAGTGTGTCAGATGTTTTTTCTCAGAGTCTCTCCTGTGGTTATCAGTTCAGCGACTAGAGCTCAGGCCTGTAAAACTAGAAGTATGCGGGCCAGATAAAACACTTCAGTCGTGATATTCTCATTTGGCCGAACACAGATGGGGGTGTGATGTTACCGAAACATACCACAGAGGTGATGGGGTGGGAGCTCACTTAAATTGTGCTATTCCTATACTACGAGGGTAATTTAATTCTGAGTGCCTGTCAACCATTGTGATAAAACAATACTGTTATACAGTAAATACTACAACACTAATATATCAACTGTTTTGTCACCCCAATGCAGGGAATGCTAAAACAAACCCTTGCGCTTGTGGTTATCATGGACTTGCTCTTGGTGTCTAAGTATAGCACCCGTTTCATCAAACCCACTCAAACAATGATACCGCCCTGAGCTCAAGACACAGACATACAGTACACTGAGATACTTGTGTAATATATATATATATATTAAAAACTATGTAAACAAGAACACAACAGTTACAGTATGTTGGAGAAATGACCAATCTCTCAAATGCTGTTGTATTTAACTTTATTTTTGAGTTGTGTACTTTCCAGAAAGGGGAGGTGTTGACCACACTTATTTTGAAACCTCTTGAATTTTCTTTTATCTAACTTTGGACTGTACCATGCACCGTTTTCCATTTACTTATCACCTGCTCTATTATCGTTTAATATCACAAGACTTGTACAAGTGCGTTTTTTTCTTTACGTTTATGTGAACGCGTCTTATTGAATTGCATGCTTGTCGTCTCTTTAACACATTCTCACTTTATTAGCGGATGTTGAAAGCTTTAATAGTATAAATTGTGAGAGGAATATTGTTTTGCTCGTTTTGTGGACTGGATCCCACTAGGACATAACCTAAACCTACCTGATAAACGCTCTCTGAGAGGGAGAGAGAGAGAGAGAGAGAGAGAGAGAGACTGGAGAGCGTGAGCGCGCATCTGCCTTGTGTCAAAAGTGACAGCTGCGTCTAGTGCCTCCCCAGTGAACGCAAGCACCATTACATACACATTGAGCTTCAGCATCCGACTCTAAAATATCGCGCTTCAGTTTTTCTTCCTGCCTGTCTGTTGTTTTTGCTATTTTTGTTTTATCATGTTTCGGCTGTTTTAAGGGAGCATCCTCGTGCGTTACCACTGCGTGCAACGACATTTTATCTAACTGCGCGGCATTTCTGTTACTGTTGATGTGAGTTGCGACATCCGAAACGGCACAATCTCACTTTGAATCAGATTTGTTCTTATACCTCTGGCAACCGTGCAGCGCTGCAACTCGGTGACTTCACTTTCGAGAGCATTCTCGCTTTTTATGTTTAACGCTGAGCTTACAGTTTCCCCAGCACCATGTGATCGAGTTCTAGCATATCTTCCTCTTTCTTTCTCAATCATCCTTCTTGAAAGACGAAGAGAGAAAAAACTAGGTTCCTGAGTGTCACGTCTCTGTCAACGCGTGAAAATGCCTGTGCGCCGGGGACACGTCGCTCTCCAGAACACCTATCTGGACACCATCATCAGGAAATTCGACGGACAAAGTAAGTTTTTCAACTTCAGCTTTGATCCATTTGTTATTTATATGATGTAACATGTTTGGATTTTTATATTGCAAATAGATACAACAATGTTTATGAATTGATTTGTCTGGGGTCGAAAGACGCAGTGGGAAACTGTAGGTTTGAAGCGTACAGGTCAGACACGTGTTCCTATTGTATGTATGGCTGTTTACTCATGTGACTGATTTCTAATGTATTGTGCGCATGCATAAAGAGGATGTGTCGCTTATAAACATTCAGTTGTTAGCAGTCTAACAACATATGTCATGTTCTTCCATTTTCTGGTTGTTTCTGTGCACCTGCGTTGTTCCTTTTCACATTATTTATTAAACATTTCCTTTTTTTACATTTCCATAAAGGCCTGTACATGTTACAGGTGACACCTGAAAGTCTTCAGGCAATACACTTTTTCAAGATTTATCAGGAAGAGTTATTTAGTATTACAGAAATCCTAACATGTAGCCTACTCACATTTTTACTGTAATCTATATCATTGCCACAAACATTATTTTTAAGCCCTGCTCTGTAAGCCCCATCAACAAAAGATTTCTTTTAATTATGATCATTGCATGTTCCAAATAATTTTAGGCCTCACATTTTACTTTTGGGTAAAGTAAATGTACCATTTGCCAATATGTATAACAAACAAAAATGTAATAGCTGTTTATTATTGGTTTAGTTTGTACTTTTACAATTTGCCCATATATTTAACACATTCAACAACAAATTCTTAATTCATTCTTCCTAATCTGTCAATTACAGCTTTCCTGTAGCTCAGTGGTTAGAGGATGGCGTTAGCAACGCCAAGGTCATGGGTTCGATCCCAGGGATTGCACATAGACAGAAATAAATGTATAGTATTCCAATGCTTTTGGAAAAAAGCGCCTGCCAAATGTAATTATGTGTATTATTATTTAAGTTTTCTTCATACATGCAAGTATACATGTATGCATATGTGTGCAAGTGCATATAGATGTGTGATCATGAGCCAGCTCCTCCCTTCTCTCCCTATCAGTTAAGGCTAAGTGTCATTTTGTGGCTGCTAGGCAACCATCTCAGTGCGTTGTGTTCTGTTCCTGAAGTAAAAAGGCGATAATGAGTTTGATGCTGAGGGGCATTAAAGTTCCTGTCACCTAACACAATTACTATTCAGAGATGGAGAAACAACATTGAGATTTAGAGATAAAAGCAGGCAGCATTAACAGTGTATATATATATATATAAAAAATTGCCAAAAAGAACAAAGAAACAAATATCTTCTGTTCAAAACAAAACTTTAAACCTTTCCACATCATTTAGATGAACTGTGTTGCTCTCTGGAATACATTATAGAGGCAACGCCAGTGTTTTTCACTTGTTAATGAAGCTGATGTGTATGCTGATAACACAGCTGTCAGCAGATTTCCTGCTTATGACACCAACCACCGGAAATACAGACATAATGCGTACAACTTGAGCGGCAGTGAATATGTGTGTGGTAGCTTTTTACTTCTGGTGATTGTATTTAGGCTACAAAAGTAATATTTTTTTTATCAAGATGATCTTGATCAAAACGTTAAAAACACCATAAACCTTTGTTAATCACAGATCTTATTTATTGTGATCGTCCAAAAGTCTATGGGAAAAATGCATTGGCTTTCCGTCAAGGAAACCAACTTCCGGGTACGTAATTCCTGATCCTATTGTGATGATGAAATTTGTGTCACATGCACTATGCAGATTCTCACCTATGCGTCAAAGGTATGCTTTGGTTTAGAAGATAAGATACAGTTACAGTATTAAAGGCATTATGTCTATGCAATGTTTCCATAAAATCGAAATACACAACCAGCGGTCCCAACAATAGAAACCGATTATTAAACATCCTAAATGATGCCTATTTTAAAATGTAAAAATAGTAGTTTGCTCTCCTTGCTGTACTGACTAAAGCAAAAGTGTGACACTGACCATTGCTTCCATTGAAGCACATAATGAATGCTCCACTGATGTTCTTTGGATCATTGTCAATTCATGATAACATTGTCTGGTTTTGCTCAAGTTGAGTTTTATGTCGTCGCCTCTCCACCACAAGTGTACGCTGCTATTAAAGCAAACGTGAACACTACAAAACTCATGTTGTCTTCGTGTTGTTTCAATAATAAGGACTAGCTCTCTTTTCCTAGTCCTTTTTCTCACCTAAACCTATTTTTCTTTCCGTCATCCCAAACAGATCGTAAATTCCTAATAGCCAATGCCCAGATGAAGAACTGCGGGATTATCTACTGCAATGAAGGCTTCTGTCAGATGTTTGGTTTCTCGCGGGCAGAGATCATGCAGCAGTCCTGCACCTGTCAGTTTTTGGTTGGGCCGGGCACTATGAAGAGTGCCCTGACACAGCTGGCACAGGCCCTTCTCGGGTCAGAGGAACGCAAGGTGGAGATCACCTACTACTCTAAAGAAGGTATGCTGGACTGGAGTTTTCATTTACAAGAAATGTGGCATGGATGCTGTTATATTTAATATTTCTGAAACCTGTTCAACAAATTTTTGTATAGGTTTATGCTACTAAGCATTGGCTGCACCAACGGCAACACAAAAGTCGTTCAAACAGCCAGAATCAAGAATCTATTTAATTCTTTTATATACCACAGACGGTCCAGCAAACTGTCTAAGCCGAATCAAAGGAGGAGTGTAGGAGATTATTTTTGACCCTGGATCACAAATCCAGTCTTTTGTAGAACAGGAACATTCTTAATAATAGCCAGAAACACATTGTATGGGTAAAAATTATCGATTTTTCTTTTGTCAAAAATCATTAGGATATTAAGTAAAGATCATGTTCCATGAAGATATTTTTAAAATTTCCTGCCATAATATATCAAACCATTATTTTTGTGAGTAATATGGACAACTTTAAAGGCGATTTTTTCAATATTTAGATTTTTTTGCACCCTCAGATTCCAGATTTTCGAATAGTTATGTCTTGGCCAAATACTGTCCTATCCTAACAAACCATATATCAATGGAAAGCTTCGGCTATATATTTCAGCTTTCAGATGATGTAAACAAATCGACCCTTAAAATTGAAAAGATTTGGACATCCAATTTCGGAAGTACAGCGACGATATGTAAAATGTACCAAGGTCTGCAGACCTTATCGCTAGTTACATCCATGACCAGAGCATCCACAGAGCCGCCTCCCCCTTCCTGTCTTTAGTGTCCTCCTCATACAGGAACAGATGAAAGGAGTAGCTGACACTCCACACATTGTTAAGCGTGTGTGTGTGCGCATTGTAGCTCAGCTAAAGTGGACAGGTGTTCTTTCAGTCAGGAAGTGGTGCACTGATAACATTTCCATGACAACAGGACTCCAGATCCCCTATTACTAAACTAGTTCAATGAGCGCAAGACAATATTTTTTTGTGAATTTAGCTTCTAGATGTGTGTCACAGTTAGGCTGGAGAATGAACAGCACCTGTGTGTGTGTGTGTGTGTGTGTGTGTGTGTGTGTGTGTGTGCAGATCTATATTTAGAGTGGTTGATGGCCTGCTTTAGTGAAGAGCTGAGGGGGGTCTGGCTGACTTTAATCATGCTGTTCTTTCTCTGTTTTTTCTGCCAAGACACTTTCTTCTCATTTCCTTTGGTTTGCAACACATCATTTATCTCCTTTATTGGCTTTCTGTTGCTAGTTGTCTATGGGTTAAAAGTGCAATGCATGAGGATTTGTTTTCCATAGAGCCGTATGTCATAAAGATGGTTTATCAGTTAGAGTCTGATAGCCAAAATATAAGCGCCCTTCAGCTGTTCTCATGCATCTGCCGGGGATGTTTTCTCCTGGGTTTTTATCTATTTCCTGGGGGAATGTGGGCCTCTCAAACGGCTGCACCTGTGTGTGGGTGTCTAGTTGTGTGTTTGTGTGACTGTCAGTGTGTTTGGACTAAATACAGCTCTTTGATACACTGGTATTTATTTATAACAATTTTTTATGAAAACATAATAAAGCATTGGTATTTACTCAAACATCTTTGTTTAATTTAATTCATAGATAATATAGAATATAGAATATTAAACTCTTAGATTGGCTGTACGGTATTGTGCAATTCATTATATTGCCACACATACAAATATGTAAAATGAATTTTAAGAACAATAATTTAAAGAACATGAATTTTAAACAAATAATGATCTGCATGGATGAATAATTTATGATGATATTAAAAAAAGAATAGTTAATGGTGTTGATTTTATGGTGAAAAAACATCCACAAATCTCTCATAACATACATACTGTGTGTACTCTGTATTGGGAAGAGTCATTATCCACACAAAATCATGTACTATGACAATACATACTGTAGTACTATACTGTATGTGTTGGTGCAGTACGTATACCTTCAAGGCTTACTACATCTGTGTTTTTATTATCATGTGATCTCTATGTTTGTCTACCTGTTAGTATGTTTTGACATACTAACAATAGTTGGAAAACATTTCTTTGTACTTACAGTCATGGCCAATAATATTGGCATTAATTATGAAAAATGTCATGATGTATGATACTAAATAATGCAGTTATGAATCATAAGAGGAAATTTCCCTTTGTCTTTCAGGAGTGTGTCGACCATGCTTGGTGGATGTTGTTCCAGTAAAGAATGAGGAAGGTGTTGTTATCATGTTTATCTTAAACTTCCAAGAGCTTTTAGACCCCTCCATGAAGAAAGGTGGCATCAAACAGCGCATGACACACAGTTGGATACGAGCAGGTGTGTGTGTGTGTGTGTGTGTGTGTGTGTGTGTGTGTGTGTGTGTGTGTGTGTGTGTGTGTGTGTGTGTGTGTTTTTGCCTCTCTGTTTAGAAGGAATTTTTGAAATATAAGAAAAATACAGACCAGTGGCGGATCTGGGATCCAGGGCCACATTGGTAACAAAATTTACATTTTTCATTTCCTGCTGACACTACGTGATTTTTTGTAATGACACACTGGAGAGAGAGAATGATCCCTGGGATTGAACCCATGGCATTGCTAGCACCATGCTATAACCTCTAAGCTACAGGAAAGCTTCTAGAAAGCAGTGAAATTAAGCACATGTAAAGTCTTAAAGTGTTCACCCATAAATGAAAATTCTGTCATCGTTTACTCATCCTCTTGTCTTTTTCGAACCTGTATGACTTTCTTTCTTCTGCAAAACACAAAAGAAGATATTTTCAAGAATTTTGGTTAACGAAAACCGTTGGTCCCCGTTGACTTGCACTGGTTTTGTGTCCATACATTATAAGCGAAAGGGGACCAATGGTGTTTGGGCTTCTTCAAAATATCTTCTTTGTGTTCTGCAGAAAAAGACAGTCATACAGGTTTGAAATGACAAGAGGGTGAGTAAATGATGACCGAATTTTTGTTTTTGGGGGAGCTATCACTTTAAATCTCCTGATATTCTCATGTCTCTATTATGGCGTTTCAGCTTAACAGCATCACACACTCATCCTTGCTCATTGTTGCCAAGATACTCAAACAAAATAGATATTAACTCAATTATTTCTCCCTAATTTCCCCTTATCTCCCAAATTACATCTTCCTAAGCAATGAGAGAGCAAGTTTTGTTTGAAATGATCTAATATTGTGTATCAGGTCAGAGACGCAAGATGAGGCTCAGAATGCCCTCACTTCGTGTCAAACGGCAGCCATCTCTCCCAACAGACCACTTTGAGGGTGTGGTGGTGGACTACCCACAGGTACATGCGTGTGAAATACGCATCTATGATCACTTTTCCACACACACACCTGATCTAAAGCTCTTCCCATGTATCCTGCAGCCCTCTACTGAGGAGGTCATGCTGAAGGACCTCCAGATGTCATCTCAGGAAAGCTGCTTGAAATCAGAGACCCAGGCCTTGATTCAGCAGACCCCCGCCATGTGTGGCTTCTCCTCGCCACTGTCACAGCCCACAGACCGGTTAGAGCCAAGTGTAGCCAACCTCAAACATAGCCACTCCAAAGAGAGCGTGCACAGCCTACGCCGGGCCTCTTCACTGCATGACATAGACGGCATTAGAGATCAATGGAGCGGTAAGAACTATAGAATAGATCCTTCTGTAAGATGTAAACAACACTGGTCCAGACCCTACTGAAAAAAACTGCTAAAACCAGGAAGACCAGTTTGACCAGCCAGGCTGGTGTTCAGCTGGTGGGTTCCTGTTGAAAGCATGGTAGCTGGTTTAATCTGGTCATGTGCTGGTCTTTAGCTGGTTCTAAGCAACTAGCTTCTGCTCAGAACCAGCTCAGGACCAACTAAAACCAGGCTGGAAGACATGCTTAAACAAGCCAACCAGCTTATATATACTGAAATGTAAACAACTGAACATTTACAACTAAATTTAAATGTTAAATTAACGTCTATAAAACGTAATTATATGTGTAAAGTTAAAAATAAACTTCAAAACTAAAACTGGAAGTGCTTCTGGCCATGTTTTGTAAATATCCTGCAAAATTGTCTTAGTTCTTGAAACTCAACTGGTGATACGTTGCTTTAGTGGCACAATGGGTTTGATTTCCATGCAATATAAAATGTATATCGGTCAAATTTATACCTTGTTTTTACTGTAAGTGGCTTTGGATACTGTATGTTAAATGTGTATTTTATGTTTATGTATATTCATCTGAAGCATTCATCTTTTCTAGTTTTCTTTAGTATTTAACAAGTATACCATGAGAAACTGTGGGATGTGCATTTAATGGAAACAAAGAGTTTTGTTTCACCCTTGAATACATGAAATCTAATTAGATTAAATAAATGCAATTTGATGAAATTAGTTCTAATGACGGTTATGGAACAACTCCAACAGGCAGCACAATGCTCGGTGTTCTGAGCGTAACAAAGCAGTCCACTTGTACATGTTAAATTCTGAAATCTCAGATGGTTTGCCCAGTGAGATGGGCACATGTGGCAGCCTGGCGGCCCTATTTCTGTAGCTGTAGTCCTAATCAATGCTTTTGTGTGACTGTGATTACCCCCGACCACCCCCGATGTGCCTGCCACTATGCGTGTGTGCTTTAAAGAGTTTATTTCTGTCGCTATACAGATGTCTGGATGACTCACACTGTAGATATTTATTAAAGCATTAGTTAACCCCCAAAAAATGGAAATTGTTTCTCACCCTTAAGATATTTTTTCTTACATGTGCATGTCATAACGGCTAACTAGATGGTGTGATGTTTCTTTCTCAGATCTAAAGCCCAATAACCTAAACTCCACCTCAGACTCAGATCTGATGCGACACCGGGCCATTGGACGCATCCCTCAGGTGACGATATCATTCGGCTCCGACCACCTCAGACCCCCGTCCCCCACAGAGATCGAGATCATCGCACCCAGCAAGATTAAAGATCGCACACAGAACGTCTCGGAAAAGGTCACGCAAGTCACCCAGGTAAGCTGAAAAGAATTTGACGGCCCTTCTTTCACATTTTCATTCAGACAGGAGCAACATATTGTTCTCCATATTCCTTAGTGGTACTTGAAGGTATTATCATCTCACATTATTGTGAAATGTACACAATGCATTGTGTTTCCTCTGAAATTTTATTTGGAAGAGTTGCATACGCAGTCTAGATTTCAGAACTGGCCCGCAGGAGTCAGCACACGCCTTTTTGGACGCGCTTTTGCGATTTACGGTTGTGCCTTATTTGCATTTTCTCAAGTAAATCAGATGCTGAAACAATACAGACATTGTTTTCCAGTCAATGTAAATAAACTTCTGGACTGAATGACTGACTGAAAAACGTTTACCAGTTAGCAGCCAATAAGGTTAAAGCTTGATGATCTACATGATTTACTATTTTGTAACATCTCCACACAAGCGGTTAGTGACCTAGATAGAGTCCTGTGCCGACGCAGGCTGTGCTTATTCAGATGTTTATGGAGCGAATGGAGTGTGTGTACAGACACAGACTGACACACTTGTGTTTTATGCGTGTTTATTCAGAGAAAGTATACAGAACAGCATATTTGTGTGTTTAAGTGTGTGAGTTCATTTCGATTATGTACATTATTAAAGTGTGTATATGTTTGCTCATAAGCTCAGAGGATGTTCTGTATATGATTGTATTCAGTGTGTTGTGCTAAGGAGTGAGGAGAGGAATAGATCAAACTAATGGTGTGCAATAGAGAGAAGAAGAAAGCGTGAATGAGATTGTATTGGTGACGTCACTCTTCATGAACACACATGGGAGACTGTGTGTTTTCCTACCAGTGGAAAAATCAATAATGCTGACAAATCTACTGCTAAGCTTCCACAGTCTGTGTGTGATATTGTTTTTAATTTACATTTATTCATTTAGAGGATGCTTTTATTTAAAGTGACTTACAAATGAGAGAGCATTTAAGATAGGATGGTAAAGATATAAATGATTCCTCTAGGTAATTTGTTGTTTACCTTCACTCTTCTGTCACAATTTCTTATGTTTTTCCCTCCTTTTTTTTCATTTATTACTTAATTAAAAATATCAGATTTATAGATTTAAATTCACAAAATTGTAATAAACAAAAATAAGTGTTGTCTTTACATTATTTTGGGCTTGTGGGCTGTGTATTCTGGTAAAAGTACAAGGTGTTGGCTACACATTCGTTCTGTTTTTTCACTAAGTACATTTTTAGTATATACTTTTCAAACTGAGTATTTTGCATGAGCATGCCTATTGTGGTGTGTGTGTGTGTGTGTGTGTGTGTGTGTCGGCTGGTGACCTTGGCCTCTGGGGCTAATGGATGTAGAGGTCAGTAACAACAGAGGTCACAGAAACTCCCTGTCTGTTTTTCTACAGACATACACATTAAACAAAAGTGTGCACTTTCTCTCTTTCTCTTTCTGTCTTCATCTCACTCCCTCTCTTTTGTTTTCATTCATTGATATTTGTATTAAATGCACACTTTATTCTATTGTTTTTTTTAAACTGCACATTTTAGTACTATTCAGTGTGCAGCTGGTTGACCAGAAAGGAAATTTGTGGTAACATTATGGTAATGTTGAACAGGAATGGAGAATCTTTTGAGTGTTGTGGCTCAAGCGTTCTGTTTTGTGGTAGAACTATTGCAGGCAATTCCTGGCTTGATAATTGAACTTCGATTTGACACTAAGCAAGAAGGGAAATAATCATCTGCATTGATCTTTTTAACCATTGATTTGTCTGCATAACATGACGTATCTAGTTATGTGACCAGCTGTAGCTATTTCGAAGACCAGTCAGACAACTGATTTGAAGAGCATTAGCTTATCGAAGAAGGCTAAAAGTAAAAAGGATTTCCACAATGGCGGACAGCTTGGAAAGTTAAATGGTTTTTAAAATGGGATTTGCAGATCTAAAAAGGGAATGGAAAGTAATACAATCTTTATGGAAAAAGTCAGTGTAAGTTATTCTGGCTTCACCCAGTGTAATGGCACTCCTTAATTTAAATATTTCATTGAATAGAAATAGCTTAAGTGCAATTGCTATAAAATATTTGTAAATTATTATTTGTGTGTGTGTGTCCTTTCATCCAGATTTATAAAAGATCTCAAACTGTGCTCAGATACCAAAATATGAAATCAAAATACTTCAATTTGAACTTTTTATCAACTTCCTCCAAGATCAAATTTCATGATCCATCCACATTAATTGTATCACTCTAATTTGATCAGGTATTTTTTATTTATTTAATTTTAATATATTATATTCCATTTTTTATATATTTTTTATTTTTACATTTTGTTCTGTATCTAACAAACATAAAAACCGAGTCTACTTTTGTTAGTGAGCCAGCTGTTTAAGTTGTAGCAAATGTTACTAAGGAAGTGACTTAAAAAGGTTCAACTCAAGCAGGAAGAGCAACATCCCAGAATATGCCTGTCTGTTAAGTTTAGCTTGCATCTGCTTTAGAAGTGTCTAAAGTTTATGCACTACAAATAATGAGATAAAACAGTTCAGCACATATGATGCCGTAGTATTATCTCATGTGCACAGCGATTACAACCTTGTGCATCTAGTTTTGTCCGTATACAGTAGACGAATCATTATGCAAATGTGATGGCCTCTATTTAGTACCTTTATCAGTACTGTGTGTGTGTGTGTGTGTGTGTGTGTGTGTGTGTACAGTATGAGGGAAAGGGCGTGTTTCCCTCTGCCAGTGCTCTGTATTTCTCTGTCTCAGCTCCACTAACAGAGTGCCACCATGAGCATGAAACAGAAACTTAAGCCGGTAAGTGCTACTCATTTCATCTTGACCTTTATTTATCTCATCATTATTTATCGCCTTATACAGCCTCTCTTCTCATAGCTCCGCTGCTTTGTGCCACTCTCTCTCACTCTTTCATTTTTCACTTCCCACACCTGACTGAGAAATAAATGGGTCAGGACCTTGATGGATTTGAGTGACAGCTGATGCCACACTTATAGATCATTGTTCATGTTGTTTCAGTGTTGATCTGCTGTGACACATGCTGACTGAAACAACTCGGGTTTCCTTCTTCTGTAGTTAAAATCAAATCCGTTTCTCTTTGTCTGTTATAGTGGTTTTTCTTTTGTGTTGCTTTACTTGAAAAAAAATACTATCACCAATCACCGTGTTTTTCTTTTTTCGTTTGTTGTAGCATGCGAACCCATCCCTTCTCTGTTACACTTTGTTTTTTTCTCCCTTTTTGTTTTGGTTTTGCATGTTGAGGTGCAGTGTCACATGTGCTCTCCCAAAGCACACAGGTTTTTTTTTTTGTTTAATTTTTTCAGTACAAAAGAACACGCAGTACCATAGAACACATGTCATTGAAATGTTACAATGACCTTAGCTGTAGAAGATAAAGTTGCCGGTAAAGTTTTGTGCTCTGCATATTTTACATTTTTTTCCCATTATGTTTGTGTGACTTTGTGTTCTGCTATTCTGCGAGTTTGTGGCTGTGGTCAGCGTGCAGACAGTGAGAATAGATTTGCCTATAGTTCCGTCATTATGAAACACAGTGTTAGATTATATCAATAAGCAGAGGTATCCCGCTCCAGTGATTTCGTGCATGTGTGTGTGTGTGCGTGCGTGCGTGCGTGCGTGCGTGCATGTGCTGTGGTCATTAGGACTTCACCAGCACATGGATTTAAATGTCATTCACACAGTATATTTATGGGAAAGTGTATGTGCGTATACAAAGGTTTTGCCTATTTTTATACGTTCACAAAATATATCACAGCTTAAATTAAAAATGTATACTTAATATACTTAATGCCTGCTTATGAGGTCACATAGTAAAATTGAGCAGTTTGTGTTCTGTTTGTGATATCAGGAAAGACAACTTTCTTTTAAAGAATTGTCACTTTTTTAACAAAACTTTGAAGTTCTGCATACAGACGATAACAGTAGTCACAATGATGAAAACATTGTGGAAGACATCTGGACGTAGATTTTAGTCATTTTTTAATGCAAATAAATATGAAAACGTCTCACATTTGCACATCAGGTGTTTGCGTGCAATTCATGTGGGAGTAGTACATTTTGACGGAATTTCTTTGCATGTGGTAGAGAACTTGACTGAACATCTTTTGACCAAACTTCTTTGCATGTGGTAGAGAATTGAAAGAGAGAGGAATATACATTATGGAGGAATGACAATAAGTTCTGGGGTTCACCTTGCGTAGGAAAATTTCACTATAGTAGTTTTGCGCTAATACGTTTTACTTCTAGCTTCAAATTCTAACATACTATAGATTTGTATACTATGTCAACTCTTAAGGCAAAATGTTAAACGCTCCCTCATTTGTAAGTCGCTTTGAATAAAAGCATCTGTTTAACCATTAAATACTATTGTAAATGTACTAGTTTTCACACACAAGAATCTACTTCACTCACTTCAGGATGCCATAGAAAAACCTTTTTTATCTCAATGGTTCTAAAGAGAACATTTAACATCCAAACAACCTTTCTGTCTCACAAAAGGTAAAAAAGAGATGTTTTTTTAAGGAACCTTTAACTGAATGATGGTTCTTCAATGGCATCGCTATGGGAACCTTTTAAGTACCTTTATTTTTAAGAGTGTATAGTGGTTGTTTTACCCTTTAAATGGGTTTAAGATTATTTTTCTCATATAAATGCCTTAATTTGCTCAAGTCATGGCAATGAGGAGAAGAGTTCTGCTACTGGAACCACTTTAAGATCAGGATCAGTAAATGAATAAATGAATTGTCAGATGTATTCTGTAATGTTGTACTTTGACAGCTAATCTGTGTGGGAGACAGTGTTATATGGTGTTTTTCCGGTGGCTTTTAGCTCTCGATTGGTTTGACCTGCTGAAAATGTTCCAGAGTCTCCCTCACCCCTGTCAACCCCTGTCACTTTTTTCTGTAAATGAGTGCAATTAGCCTGTTTGGGTCAGCAGTCCAGCACTGCCATTCAGAAAGCTGACTTCATACAGTACTGTCCTGTCTCTTTCTTTCTTTCTTTCTTTCTTACATTAATGGTTAGTACAGGTGGTTTTGTGAAGTGGAAAAGATGGCTGAGATGAGGAGGCGTCTGTTTCAGGGTAGAGATTGGGGAGTTTCTTGGCTTTGTGAAGACGATAGTGGATGTTATGTGCATGATGCCTTGGAGATTCTGGATACGGAAGCTCTCATTGTCGTACCGGTTAGTGCAGATTAAAACAGCTTAAAGATGCTGATACAGTGAATGTTGTATTTATAAATGTATGCTATGATTTTATAAATGTGTAAACCCAGTTTTTATTATGCCAGTTGCTTCCTGCATTATACTGGATTGTTTTGTTGGCAGAAGCTATAATCTAATATACAACAGAGATAATAAAATAATTTTAAATAATTAGATATAACTAACCGCTGAAAATGAACCAATGCTGGGTTGTTAACAGCCATGGGTTAAAACAACTAAGCATATGTCCATTTAAAACCCAATGCTTGCTTCTGACCACATTTTACTCATTTTGACCGATATATCACATAAAGAACAGCACAATTCATTTGACAATTAACTAAATAAGGTGGAGATTGCTTGTGAGAGATTTCTTGATATTTTAAAATGATTATAAAAGGAAAGCACATGTAAGTAATGCCATATGAACATTAGTTGACATGCAGTGCTGGATTACTTAGAATCACTGAAATCCTAATATTCATGTACTTTGCTGTTGTGTCTCCAAAAATGACTTTGAATCTAACAACCTTTCTTAATGGTTACAACTTATAGTTTCCATGGCAGCCAGTGGTGGTCATATGTGCCAGCAGTACATCACTAATGATGCAGAAACAGGGGCTGGATTCACAAAACATTCCTTAGAAGACAATTCTACATAACTGCCATATGTTTTCTTAAATTCGAATTCAAGAAAAAAGTTAGGAATGTTTTGTAATCCCGAAAAAACTTCGTAGGAGAGTTCTTACATTTATTTCTCAAGATTGATTTACAATGCATATGTCATTTTATTCTTGTGAAAAAAAATGAAGATGTTCTTAAAAAAATCTGAAAACTTTTTAAGAAGGAACATTCTTACAAACTTCCTATAATTTATGTTAAGAACAATATTAGATTTTGTCTTAAGAACAGTTTTGTGAATTCAGCCCCAGGTCTCAGTTTAAAATATCAGCAACATACAGTATTGACCTGAGCTTTAAAGCTTCTGTTGTTGCTCAGTGTTGTTAAGGAAAACGAGTATATTTTATCTATTTGTTATTCTATTTTCAGCTGTTTTTGTCATTTTATTGGATAGTACATTTCTTTCTTTATTTCTTTCCTCCTATATCTTCTCTCTCTAGTTAAGGCTGGAATACACTACGAGACTTTTGCTCTGATTTTTGCCCAGAGTCTGGAGTTGTTGCATAAAGTCTGTGCCTGTCTGCAGATTTGATCATGTATTGTTTTCTCTGCAAACGTTCAAAAAGTCTGCAAGTGGGTGATGTCTAGTTTTTTAAAAATTGGTTCAGATTTTAAAAGTCTTGTAGTGTATTCCAGCCTTTAGCTGTATGTTGTCTGGACCTTTGTCCAGTGATTGATCAGTGACAGGGCAAAGAGAGATAATGGGATGCTTGAGTCTATGTTCTTTGTGACAGACAAAGAATTGAAACATTGAATTGAATTGAAAGCAACACAGTGTAAAATTGGGTGGGAATCACAGGGTACCTCACGATAAGATTCGATATGTGATACATGTCTCATGATACCAATAATATTACGATGCAGCAATTCTACGATAATCAATATATCGCTTGACAATCCTATAACGATACATCATGATATCTATATGACACTATGAAAACAAAATGCCCATGAAAGTCGAATGTCTCTTTATTTAAGTCTGCAAAACGTTTTTCAGTAGGTAGATTAATAACATATTACCAACATGAATAACATTTCAAGTAAATTAAAGATTTTATGCTTAAATTAAAAGCTTATCTTTGTAAACTGACACATTTAACTCCTTAAAAAAATTGTATGAACCTAGTACATTTCTAACAGCCTCTTATTTAAACCTAGGAACATCTCAGTGTTTACCAGCTTAAATAAAATTAGTGCAGCAAATTGCATTAAACCTAAACACATTTATGTTCATTCTCATATATGCATGGAGCATCTATTACTTAAACAAAAATCTGTAGAAGCTGTAGAAGAAACAAGAAGTGTTTGTTTTTACACTCTCTATTGGCTTACCGCTGTAATGATGTTGTGGAGAATAGATGAACCTGAAAACCTGAAAGCTGAAATTCTAAGCTTTACATTGATGCCAAACTTGAGTGTGTAATTCCCAAACAGCGAAAGCAGCGAACGAAGTTTGCAGGCGTGAAAATTTGAAAATTATTTAATTTGACAATAATTAAATTAATTAATCGTGTTAAAAACAAAGGTAGGACTGATATTGTATTTTACTGTAAAATGCAATGAGCTATATCACAGATTAAGTGTTTATTGTTCATTAGATGTGGTATCGTCTGACATTTTCTGCCATCACCCAAATGTTCCACTTTCAAGTGGGTGTTTTTGTTCGTGTACATATGCGTTTGCATTTGATTTTGGGACTGAATGATTCTGCTGCTCAGTTACAAAGCAAGATGTCACGTAGACTAATAAGGTATTCCTGTGATGTGTGGTTAAAACATTGTCAATGTTTTCTTTACTCACAATTTTCTTTATTTGAAATCATCTCAAACTTATAACTTTCAATCTACACAAAACAAATGATAGAAACTGCCAAAACATCTTTGATATAATATAATACAATATTTGTGAGTCATATGTGTTAACATAAGCTGCCTTTGATTGTCTGTAAATAAGGGGAATTGCTTTTTGCTGCCAGTCATTCATCATGAGGGACCAACTGGATCTGCTAAACCTTGTATCCATTGCATTTCAGTTAAAAGTCATGTGATTTCTCATCCTGTCTCTCCCAGGTTCTTTCACTCGGAGCAGATGTGCTCCCCGAATACAAGCTCCAGGCTCCACGCATCCACAAGTGGACCATCCTCCACTACAGCCCGTTCAAGGCAGTATGGGACTGGATCATCTTGCTCCTGGTGCTCTACACAGCCGTCTTTACACCCTACTCCGCCGCCTTCCTCCTCAACGAGCAGGAGGACGAGAGGAGACGCACCTGCGGCTACACCTGTAACCCCCTGAATGTAGTGGACCTGGTGGTGGATGTCATGTTCATTATTGACATCCTTATCAATTTCAGAACCACATACGTGAATCACAACGACGAGGTGGTCAGCAATCCAGCTCATATAGCGCAGCACTATTTCAAGGGCTGGTTCCTCATAGACATTGTTGCTGCCATTCCATTCGACCTGCTCATTTTCAGATCGGGTTCAGATGAGGTGAGAGAGAGTGAATGTGAATCCAAATCACAAAATAGTAAATGTTTTAAAGGGACAGTATAATAAAAGTTATGTCATCATTTACTCACGCACGAGTTGTTCCAAATCTAAACTGCTTTTCTACATTCTACTTTTTTAGGCTAATCATTTTAATGCATTTTATATACGTTTATAAGATATTTGCACAGTAAAAATTAGGGAAAGTTAACATACTTTAAGCATTTATACATCATATGTAGCATTTTTAACATCTAAATGTTTACATGGTTACATTCAAAATAGTGTAAAATTGTAAAATAAGGGTTCACCCAAAAACATTCTTTCATTTATTCACCCTCATGTCATTCCGAACCTGCAGAACACAAAAGAAGATATTTTGAAGAATGTTGCTAACCAAACATTGACTTCCATTATGTGGGCAAAACCACTGAGACATTTCTCAAAATATCTTCTTTTGTGTTCCACATTAAAAGAAAGAATATCCAGCTTTTGAACAACATGGGGGTGAATAAATAGTCACAGAATTTTCATTTTTGGGTGAACTGTGCCTTTGTGGCGTGATATGCTTAGTGCACATTTTAAATACTTTAGTTTCAATTAAAGTGGTCATGCTCAT
Organism: Oreonectes daqikongensis; assembly: GCA_026939265.1. Classification (NCBI taxonomy): domain Eukaryota; kingdom Metazoa; phylum Chordata; class Actinopteri; order Cypriniformes; family Nemacheilidae; genus Oreonectes; species Oreonectes daqikongensis. The sequence continues at coordinate 7,582,136 of JAOTQM010000013.1, forward strand.
CCAATTAAACTACAAATGATGATGTAATAAGTCACTTTCCTCTTAAACTCCCTCCAGCCTCAAACCACCACTCTGATTGGCCTTCTGAAGACGGCACGGCTGCTGCGATTGGTGCGGGTGGCGAGGAAACTGGACCGTTACTCTGAATACGGTGCGGCAGTGCTCTTCCTCCTCATGTGCACCTTCGCGCTCATCGCTCACTGGCTGGCGTGCATCTGGTACGCCATCGGCAACGTGGAGCGCACCAGCTCCGCGCGCATCGGAGGTATGAAGATCGGCTGGCTGGACAACCTGGCCGACCAGATCGGCAAGCAGTACAACGACAGCGATCTCTCCTCTGGCCCCTCCATCAAGGATAAATATGTAACCGCACTGTATTTTACCTTCAGTAGCTTGACCAGTGTGGGATTCGGAAACGTGTCTCCGAACACCAACCCTGAGAAGATCTTCTCCATTTGCGTCATGCTCATTGGCTGTGAGTGCACTGAACTCATTGTTCCTCACAAAGAACATCATGAAAAACATCCTTAAATTTAATTGATACTTTTGGTTGCTTGTGAAAGCGTTTTACCTGACACATTATGAATCTTTTGTCTTCCAGCTCTGATGTATGCCAGTATCTTTGGCAATGTGTCAGCTATAATTCAGAGGTTGTATTCAGGCACGGCACGCTATCATACTCAGATGCTACGAGTGAAGGAGTTCATCAGGTTTCATCAGATCCCAGGAGGTCTTAGGCAACGTCTTGAGGAGTATTTTCAGCATGCCTGGTCCTACACTAATGGCATCGACATGAATGCGGTGAGGCACGCACGCACGCACACACACACACACACACACACACACACTGTTCAAACATGCTTGCTAGACCATATAAAAGAAACTGTGTACAAATTCCCCAACAGGTAAAGATGACGAAAGCCTAACTTGCTGGTATTAACTTGTAGACATCTTTATACAGTCTGTTGGTTTTACAGTTGTTTTAGGCACCAGCACAATGACAAAATCAACCAAACATGCTAGAGTAAACCAGCTAAAACCAGCAAACCAGTCCTGACCACTAAGGGGTCTTTGTAATGATCTAGTAAAGGCCATTAAGTTAAAACAGCTGTGTTATTTTGTTTTATGTCCACTCCAGGTGTTGAAAGGCTTTCCAGAGTGTCTGCAGGCTGACATCTGTCTGCATCTGAACCGCAGTCTGCTGCAGAACTGCAAGGCCTTCCGGGGGGCGAGTAAGGGCTGCCTGCGAGCTCTGGCCATGCGTTTCAGGACCACTCACGCGCCACCCGGAGACACTCTAGTGCACAGCGGAGACATTCTGACTGCTCTATACTTCATCTCCAGAGGTTCTATAGAGATCCTCAGAGACGATGTGGTGGTGGCCATTTTAGGTTTGAGAAACATATTTAACATTTTTGTCTACCTCATTTTTATAAAATGAATGCCTACAGTGCCAGATTAATCATGAAGATGTTCGCTTACATCAGAGGCAACTTGGAGGCAGTTGCCTAGCACTGTGTACTGCATATTCATGGGACTTTAACCGAACGCCGCCGCCTCTCTGTTCCACTCGCCCTGTCATTGAACATTAACTGCATCCTAACATCAAAATTTTCCAAGCATGTCCCTATGCATTTTATTCGCTTTGCCCTTTTACTTATCGGTCATTTGTCTGCACCATAGAAATAGGAAAAACAATCTGCCCATAAAAAAGGCTTTACTTGGTAAGAGTCAAAAATAGGGAGGGATGATAATAACACCATACAGTCATACTGCACAGATAAGCACAGAATAAAATACGCTTTATCTGCATTTCCACTTTATTTTTAAATGTGAGATTTTTATCACATTCATTTAACTTTACAAGCAAGCAGTCGTGTGGTTTTAGTGACAATCTTCCTTTTTTAGTTTAATTTACAATGTAAATTATTAATTTATTCATTTTGTTTAAAATAATACACATGTCCCATCTGAAATTCTTAAGTGATTCCTCTTGCTGCTCACTCTGCACCACTTATTGCAATTTTTTTCTTTAGTGTGCATGACATTCATGTGTTCATTGATTCTTTCTCATTGATTATCAAGAGGCCAAATAATCTGTCCCTGAAGCTCTTAGTATTTTAATGCACAGATCAATACATAACAATGCTCTTGCCATGTTTCTCTATAGAAATAAAAGCTCAACACCACCTTTTCTTAGCAAAGCTGCTTTCTGTCATTCCAAACATCTCAAAGTGCAGCTTTTTAGCACCCCTCTATGGTTAAACTCCCTTGAGATTCATGAGAGCTGATGTTTTCTGTCTCTGTGTCTCTTCTCCTGTAATTATTAATACGCACTGTCTCCCTTTATTTTATCTCTGCAGGTAAGAATGATATTTTTGGGGAACCCATCAGTCTGTACACCCGTCCAGGGAAATCGAGTGCAGACGTGAGGGCTTTGACCTACTGTGATCTGCATAAGATCCTGAGAGACGACCTGCTGGAAGTGTTGGACATGTACCCTGACTTCTCAAACAGCTTCTGGAGCAACCTGGAGATCACATTCAACTTAAGAGATGTAAGCCACACCTTCACACACCTGAGAATATAGTTGGTTTAAATGTGACATTCTCTATTGAAAAACAGATAAACCAATTGGATTTATTTAAAGGATTTTACGCTTATGTAAATCACCCGTTATGTTGCTACAAGCAACTAAATACCAGTCTGGCCTTGCTAGAAGACCCACTAAACCATCATAAACTAGCTAAGACCAGCAACCCACCTTGGACTGGTTTATGCAGTTCTCAGTGTTATGTGAGTTACTGAAGCTTGTGTGTATCAGGCAGACAGAACCACGCATCCAACCCCAAGCGAGGACTCACAGTGTGGGTACCGTCGACCCAGACACCGAAGGAAACCCCTGCAGCGCAATCGACCCGGTAAAAATGTTGATCGAGTAATTTCTCTAATTCAGCTTCACAACAACAGGACAGAAGCTTCATGCCAGTTCTGATCTCCCCTTTCAGACGGTATGGACCGAGATGGAATGGACACATACCCAGTCCAGACGTGTTCTCCTGTAGGGAACCATCGGGGGGCGGTGCCACTCTCAAACTGGGATGAGTTATGTAGCAATACCAGTGCTGCATCCCTGTCCAGTGAGGAGGACATGAAGCCCCTGGTATCTGGCAGAGGAGAGACGTACTCTCCGGGATCAGAGATGCAAGATTTCTCCCCTTCTGCTGTCAGCCTTCTGCCCCCAAGCAACAGCACAACTTCTGGCATGACAGGACCATTGGGAGGGGCACATCCATACACAGGTAGCAACATAAGGATTAGTGTTTCCCAAATCATAGCACATTGAAAATAGTATGCAGTAGAGACAGCCTAGTGTGCCTATGTGCAATATAATTTTTTGTTATTTGGTTGTACTGCATCTTTAAAAGGGCAAGATCACCCAAAAATAAACATTCATCATCTATTTACGCTCATGTCATTCAAAACTTATATGACTCTTTCTTCTATCGAACACAAAAGAAGATATTTTAAGAAAAATGTTGTGTCTATACAATGGAAGTCAAAGGGGCCAGTGTCTGGTTACAAACATTCTTCAAAATATCTTCTTTTGTGTTATGCAGTCATAGAGGTTTGGAATGACATAAGGGTGAATAAATAATAAAAGAATTCTAATTGACAAACTATCCCTTTAACTTAATACATTTATGATCATTTTAAACAGATTATCTCATTTATTTCTTGTATAAATCTTTTATGTTAAGTATCAATGGAGAGTTATTATTGGTTACCTCCCAATAATCAAAACGTATCATTTTTATACAATAGTTATTTGAGTTAATTTTTCTTTACACATTCTTCATCCATACAGCAGCGCCTCTCAATATGTCGGGGTTATACAGCTATTTGGCCGACCGCAGGGCCAGTCAGTACTCAGAGAGTCAAAGACGTCCGTCTGCAGCACAAGCCTGTTATCACCATCACAGCGCCGGTGCTGATCCTGACAGATCGAGCCAACTGCAGGCCCGCCTGGAACTATTACAGTCACAGCTCAACAGGTCAGAACTCAAACCAGATATAAACGCAAAATAGGAATAATAAAGCTCTCATGTAGACATCTACATGTAAATGAAACAAATGTATTGAAAAATACGTATACAAAATATTTAGTGTATAATAAAATGGATGATGCTTAAAAAAGCATTTCATGTATTTAGTGCATTCTGTCAGAAAGTGGACATGAGCTCTCTCTCTTTCTGTCTCTAAAGATTGGAGACCAGGATGACAGCTGATATAAATGTGATCCTGCAGTTACTGCAGAGACAGATGGCACCTGTGCCCCCTGCTTACAGTGCTGTAACCCCTGAACCGCTGGCACACCCAGCTCACCCCACCAGCTTATACACCACAACACCTCCCTCTGTACAGATCACTGACAGCCCATCATCACCTGATAAGGTAGGTTGTGATGTCAGCATTAGGACAGGGAGAAATGGGACAGGCACAATTTTAATTTCATTTTCATGTTTATATTCATTTCGTCATGTTTGCCACGTTTCACAGAGCCCTGGCCAGGATAGCTTCAAAAACAAATCGCGGGACTCTTTGTCCAGTGGGATCCATCTGACAATAGCCTCAAACGACACCATGTCCATGTCTCCAGAGACGGAGATGGCTGTTTCCACAGGACTGAGTCTCCCCCACGAGCCTCACCTACAGCCCGCCGGACACCTGTGCAGAAGCCTGCGCTTCCCCTCGCTCCCAGAAAATCTGGAGAGTCCAAACACGCAGGAGGGCTCGCCAGAAATCCTGAGGCACGTGTCCGATCCAGTCTTAACTGGCAGCTAGAGACCCAAAACAGACTTCTGTGTTCTGCTGTGTTTTATTTGTGCCCGAATGAGCGCAACCTTCCTGGGATTCACATATATACACCACATTGTCATTGTTTTTAGACAGCTTCATATTGCGCTGCACATCCGAAACAAATTATTCATGTTACTTGTCCTAGCAACATTAGGTGGAAATGCATCCAATAGAGAAAATGAACCCAACATGGTACATTTCTCAGTTTTCTGAGGTTTTTTCTTTCATATCCCTTCTCATTGAGAGCAGGAAGTTTTCCTCTGATGCAATGAGAATTTGGTAATAAATCTCAGCTTTCGTTATGGAATATGAAAAGAAGCACAGTGGGCAATAAAGACAAGACTGCGGTTAAAGAGAGATCACCGCCTCAACAATTAGAATCAACATCCATTACCTGGAAATCAGGTTTAGCTTTATCTTTATGTAGGACATGCTGGCTGAGATTCTGAGAACATTTCACTGACACAGTAAAGTCTGGACTGTTTTTAAAGTATAAAGCTTGTGTGGGTTGATATTACAGAAGTGCAGGAATTTTTCGATGTACTTTTTTATTATATACTTTTGTAACACGTTAGGTGTTTGACCCAAATCTAATGTATTAATACATCAAATAACTGTATGACTGGTACAAAAGAATCCTTGTTTAATAAGATACTATTGTTTGATAGTAACCAAATGGCAGTGAAATCAGGGATATGAAGTTATTTTAAAAGTGTGTTTGTGTATATGTGAGGAGATCAATGTGTTACAGCTGGTCAAAGGATGTGTGATCATTGCATTTGAAGGACAAAGTCAAGATACTCGAGGACTGTTTTTGTAAGTCACCCGTTAAGATGAAGTGTGAAGTTTCTTTTACCTCTGCAGCGTAAGCAGATGAATGTACTGTACGTCGTTCTTGAACACCTTTATTAGACTGTAAAGGTTTCCAAAAGCACACAACTTTTTTTTTTTAGAATAAATTTTATTTATAATGGAGTGAACTGGGTTTAGGATATGGTTCTTGGTTTCTCTTCTTATAAGGGAAATAGTTCACCCAAATATGAAAAGTCTGTCATCATTTACTCACCCTTTTGTCATTTCAAATCTGTATGACTTTCTTCCACAGAACACAAAAGCAGTACATATTCTCTTCTATTGTATGGACACCAAACCAGTGCAAGTGAATAGGTACCGCCATTGGTTACAATCTCAAGTGTTTTGCAGAAGAAATAAAGTCATACAGGTTTGAAATGACAAGAGAAAAAGTAAATGATGACTTTGGGTGAACTTTTAACATGATACTTCAAAAATGAATCACTGAAAGCTTTATGAAACAACAGGAGCTTAAGTTTATTAATAGAAAAGCAATATGGCAGGACACACAGAACTACTTACATATAATCACTCCATTGAAGAGCGTGAGATGAGGAACATGTTTTCTACACAGCCGCGCAAATTCACTTTCGATTTCAGTTGTGACTAAAAATAGTGGCATCACTACTACATCATATTTTCAAAACGGAACAATTTATGGACAAACCAAATGGCTTGCAATGCAAAATTATTCTGAAAAAGTGACACCTTTGTCCTACCTTGTACATAATATTTATATATGTATACAGTACACATTTCACTTCAAGCACAAGCATGCTGAAAGGGGATCTGACATTTTTTGAAAAATAACATGAGAAAAAAGACAAGAGGCTCTTCTCACAATCGCTGAGCAGTAATATATCTTCAAATATAGTGTCCAGTCAAACACTGACATCAACACTTCAACTAAACTCTGAGTCTGCATCTGAAGGAACAGTTATGAAGGTTTTGCAGAGTATGCTGTCAATTCACCCGCATAATATCTATTATCGGTTCACCCTAAAACAGCCACTTTAAACAGTTTCGTTGGATATAAAAATGGCACCTTCCCAACATTACAAATAATTAAAGAAAAATGTTTTTCTTTAAAGATTGGATGATTTGAAGCTCAGTGAACCTTTAATCTATTACATTCTGAAACCTAGTAAAAAGGTTGTTTTGCATTACATCTCTCTTGGCAATTTATACATCTCAATCCTGATTGTTTGTTTTAAGAATAGCTCAAACACAATAAACGACTAACATTCCCTACACAAATGGCCATAGAATAATCGTGAATTACACGTGTATTTAGAATCCCATTATGAGGACTTTTCATGGGACATCATCAAGTAGGAAAACAGACCAAAATGATATATTGTGCAGAAATACAGATCATTCACACCGCCTCGTTCTTCACACAAAAGAGTCACGCACACTGTTCAGACCGTCGTTCTCACAGGCCCGATAAGATCCTCTCCCACTTGAAACTCCCGGACCTAAGGAACTTTACAAAACAAGTCTCTTCTCCGTTCCCCTCCTCCTCAAGACTCCAGCAAAGGCCCCTGAACCCGGCACACGGGAAGCACGGGGCTGCTTTACACCCGCAGGATCTCCAGACAGTTGTTGTAGCAGATGGCGATCCAGTCGGGCTGAGTGGAGGCCCACTGCACGTTGTTGATCTCGCCCTCAGCTGTGTAGGCCAGGATGGGGTCTTCGATGGCCCGAGGCATCTGTTGAATGTCCCAGATCAGAGCCTGGTGATCGTCCGCTACAGTGGGAGTTAAAGAGAGGGGGCCAGGTAAAGAAGACTTATATGAAACAGTAGACAAAGAACAAGTGGGAGTGAGTGTGTGTGTGCGTGCGAGTGTGTATGTGGCTGGGTTGATTTCTAACCTGCTGTACATATGTGGCAGGAGGAGTGAGGAGCCCATGCAATGCCGTTTACACAGGCACGGTGATTATTGAGCCGAGCCACCGGCGTGCATGGCACACGCACATCCAGAATCACAACCTGACAATGATTCACCAACATTACACAGCAAATCCATATTTGCATTTTCATTAATATAATTATACACCTGATTGCTAATCACTGTGCTGTACATTTGAAATTAATGAATAAAAGCTAACAAAGTGAATAAAAGAGAGACCTCCATGCCATCCATAGCCATGGTGGCCAGGTAGTTGGGGTCCTGTTTGTTCCAGCAAAGGCGCAGAAGCGGGTGATGCTGAGGGTCCTCATAGATGATGGTGCTGTGCTCCAGATGCCGCAGATCAAACATGCGCACGGAACCGTCCGCTCCCACAGACGCAAACATATCCCGTCCACCGCCTGCACGGCTGAATGCAATGTCATACACCTAAAAGCAAACACAAATGTTTTTACTGAGGGTTAACTGTAACACCACACAAATCCATGGAGTGTTTTGAACAGTCCGATATAAAACATTCACTATATTCAAGTTTACTCTTACCTCTTTGTCATGAGCGATTAGCTGCGTTTTAACGTGGCCCGACACCAGGTTGACCCTTCCCAAAACCTGTCCCGTCTCTAGACCCCAGATGGTGCAGGTGGTATCAATACTGGAGGTGCCTGTAAAAACAAAACATGCATTATTATAACAAAATGCATTTATACGTACCAAACAGAACTATTTAAGACAAACAAATATGTAAGCATACATATGTTTTTCATCAAACAGAAGTATGCACAGAGTGTGGTCTCTTACCCAAAAGATTAGGGTCCACTTCATTCCAGTCAAAAGAGGTCAGAGGTGCGCAAAAATCTGAATTCTTGTTGTTATTTAGAAGGCATTCCAGCCTGGTCTCTGTGTCATTCACCTGAACACAGCATTTGTACGGTCACAATAGTAAACCTAGCCGAACATATACATAGTTTTACTGTGAATGATTTATCAGCATGCACAATATCCTGAAGAAAAGATGCTTATCAAATGGCTTTCCTCCAACCATACAGAGACTCCTAATCATCACCCAACTTCCTATAAACGAAATTAAATCCCACTGTTTTGTTTTTCCCAAACTGAGCATCCTGTTTCCCTTATCCTTCTAACAGATCTTTAGATTGTATGGAGATTCAAGCATTAAATACTGGGTTTTCTCCTGCATACCCTCCATATGCGCAGGTAGTCTCCACTGGTAGCCAGAAGGTCTGGATAGACACCCTTGGTGTCGGGAATCCACATGATCTTGGTAGTGGGATACGGATGATCGAATGTGTTCCTGCATACAAACTCTGAGCTCTCCTCCTCAAGACCCACCAGCTGGACCTGGAACATCACAAAACAAACAAATAATGTAATACCGTCCCTCTAACACAATTGACGTTGAAGACAGACAGACTCATCTAAGATCCTGACACCTGTCAGTCTTAAAGCGAGTTTTTATGGATGGATAAAATCCATAATAGATCATGTGTGGGTTTTTAAAAGTGGTCAAAAAACACATTTAAGCCTATTAATGACAAAAATATTTCTTATCTGTCACACGACTGCACATATTCCTTCATGACCTGTTGTCTTTTACAACAATATATTCCCCTATAATAATCATTGTGTGCATTTGTGCACATTTTGAGCCATACTTCACTATCATAAATAATCACACATACCGCATTTTAATACAAACTGCAACCGCTTATATCACGTTCTTGTGTATCTGACATGATATTACTGTATAGTGTCAACTACAAATGTCAAGCGGACTATTAAAACCATAAATCAAAGTAAAGACATAATACATGACGATTAGGACTGATGACTGTTTACCTTGTTGTTATATTCCTCGACGAAGCTACCGAGCGCCAGGCGAAAGCGCTTGTCGGGTCTGACGCTCCAATTCATGGCATAAACCGTCCATGGCGCCTCGTATTTGTAGATCTCTTTTCGTTTACCGTGCAACGACATTTTCTAGTGCTTTTGTCAGGTCGGTAAGAACGGGAAAGAATCAGGGCGTTGAAAAAATAGCTCGTTTTGCACGGATCGCTCTCTTTCAGCACGAAATGCGGTCTCGGGTTTGTGCAGCGCGAGACAAAGAGAATGTCATAACAATCTCCCTCCGCAACGGCCGCGAATCCGTCGAGCTGCGGTCCGATGTAGCACAAAGCCACCACAAAGAAAACCTTCGATCACTGTAAAACATGCGATATTAGATGTAACTAAAGGCCCATGATTCGCTTCGTCCCAACGGTTTTAATTCTAACTTTAGAAAGCCCTAAATAGGCCCGACCGCTCGTCTGCACATCTGAGGATGTGTGCATTTCAAAATAAAAGTCTGTATTAAAAAACGGATGGAGTGTTATGGTTATTTATTATTATTTATTTATTATGTTTCGACATAGTTTGTACACATTTAGATGTTTAGTAGTAAAATGGGTTTGCCCATATTGGTCAGTGTTTAAAAAACAATAAAGTAAAATATGTATGAAAAGATCAGTTGCAGGTCCAATGACAGAAAAGAAATTACTGACAGCACAAGATTAAAAGGCCAAAAAACCTAGTTTCAAATATGTTAAACCATAAAATATACAAACAACTTCTATAAAAATCTATATATTACAAATAAAAATAATGTATTAATATTAATATTATAACACAAATAATTTTATTCATATTATAATACAAATAAGTAATATTAGGATATTTTCCACTTTATTTTACTAATAAGTACAGGTATTATATAGTTAAATCCCCTAGTATCATAAATATTTCAGCAACAGCATTTAAATTACACCCGGAATATTAACAATAGGTAAATCATTTATCAGAGCACCATAAACTCTCCGTTCTTTTCTTATCCTTGTTGTCAGGCTTTGGCAAAGCATTGTGGGTAGACTCGATCAGATGACCCTCGCCTCTCCAGTGAGGGCTGCAGCGTCTCTTCATTGACTGTTAGCTGCTGAAGAAATCACAAGTATTTTAAGGTATGTGATTTTTTATGTTATTGTTTTTATTTTATTTTACACATGTGAGATTAAATGATCAACGCGGACGCAGCGCGACAGAATTGTTGCGCTTGTATGTTTTAAGATAAATCGTATAGGGCCCGCTGTTAGCGTGCTAATATGCTATCATCAGTATGAATGTAGCAAGAGTCATGGGGGAAGGGGTGGTTAGCTGGAAAGCTTCATAGCTTCTTCTCCATCAAATGTAAGATTTCGTTCTTTCCTGACATAATACACGTGAAGAATATGTCAGATCTGTCGACCAGTTGTTACTCGATGCTATAAATGTAGTATAGAGAGCGATTGGCGAGTTGAGAGACAACCGCTCTACCAACGTTTCATCAATCTTTGCCAAGTTTAGAGGTTGAAGTCGGTTAAAATGTAATAACAGCCCTAACTCCTCTGAATCTACGTTTTGCTCTTTCGAGTAACTTACTTTCTCTATTACCGTCCCGTGACAGGTGGAGTATAGGCTTGACAACCGTTTATAGCTCTGTGAACACTACAAGTTGCATGTAACTGGTTGTCTTGGCAAAAGCCATTACTGGGACATCTGTTCAGCTTTATCTCTGTCGTCTCACCATTTACACTTAGTGGATCACACATCTAGTATCATACAGTGTTTGCAATATATTTGGACTCTATGTATTTCTGTAAAGATTCTTAAGGAGTAGCTGCTTAAAAATGGTCATTTGTTAAGGTATTTATTATTTGTATGGACACCTGTTTTATCTGTTTTTACCCAACTTTATTATTATTTGCGTTGAGAAACCATCATTGCTGTCACTTGAGTTATATCTATTATCTCTACTGAGGTTTTTAGTGTCTATAGTTGTCACCACAGTTGAATAAATAAAGAAATAAGTTTCATTTTTAGGTGTATTATTCCTTTAATGTATAACCAGACTATGTCGTGTGATTTAATAAAGTCTTTTAGCCAATTAAATACTAATTTCAGTGAACATCTGAGGCTTAGACTTTCACAATAAATCTCTGGAAAGATTATCAGCCCCCCTCCCACTACTGTAACACTATAAATCCTTGTCTGTTTATCCTATTCTTTACTATCAAACAAAACATTTTTGAATACATTTTGATGATACATAACCTGAAGCATTATAAATAAAACTATGTTTGCTGTAGTATTCTGTTTTTTTTACAGTTTATCCAAAAGAAATATATGAGGAACGCTTGTTGCACTCACTTGTTTGCACTATAAATATTAGTTTGATCTTGTTTGTCTGTGCTACTGTTGGCCTAAACGTACTGAAAGGACTACTTGCTTCTGCTGTAGGGTGAAGAGTTTATAGTATACACCCTTCAATGTACAGAGGTCATCAGGCTATTGTCATACATTTATGTTGTTTGTTTACCAACATTCTTGTTGGATAAAACTGCAGTTGACAATGTTATCTAACTAAATCACAAGTGTTCACTTTGGCTGTTTTTGCAGGTTAAATCATGAGGCACCTGCTCTTTTTCCTCCCAGCCCTGCTGGTGCTCCTGGCCCTGCCGGACACTAGGGGGCGCTACAATGATGACTTTGATGATGGTGAGGACATCGCCGAGTTTGATGACAATGACTTTGCTGAATTTGAGGATGTCAGTGAGGATGCAGTTGAAGATGTCGAGAAAGAACCGCCCCCACGAGCAGCACCCTCATCCACACCTGTAGAGGACGATGAAGACGAAGCCACGGTGGAGAATGAGGACGGTCAAGATGAGTTTGAGGATGCCGATGGGCAGGTGAATATGTTATGCTTATTAATTTGTTCAACTTAGTCTAAAAAGATTGTTTATTAAATGAAACTTGGTGTTACAGGATCAAGACATGTACAGCAAGTATGACACTGAGGAGTTTGAGGGCTATGAGAAGACCAACCCATCTTTTAAAGACACACTAATATACAGAGAGGTAAAAAAAAAACGTTTAAATACGCGACCATTATGTGTAGGCATTTTATACATTGCGATCTGTTCTGAGCTGACCAAATATGTCTCGTCCGCAGGTCCCAGCGCACCTGCAAAACAGCTGGGAGAGTTACTACATGGAGATCTTAATGGTCACGGGTCTCCTCGCCTACATTATGAACTACATCATCGGAAAAAACAAGAACAGCAGGCTTGCCCAGGCCTGGTTTAATTCCCACAGAGAACTTCTCGAGAGCAACTTTGCCCTTGTGGGTAAGCAGACTTCCTCGCATGCTCTAGTTTGTGTCTTGTAGTCTTCTGTCATGTTTCTCTGATCCTTTGATGTCTTTACTATTAGGGGATGATGGCACCAGTAAGGAGGCCACCAGTACAGGGAAGTTAAATCAGGAGAATGAGCACATCTATAACTTGTGGTGCTCAGGGCGTGTGTGTTGTGAAGGGATGCTGATTCAGCTTAAGGTAACACGGACGTGTGAATGTAAGAGAGTCTGTGTTTGGTAGTTATCTGGGGATTTACTAAGGTACGTTTTGTTCTGCAGTTTCTGAAAAGACAGGACCTGCTGAATGTGCTGGCGAGAATGATGAGACCGGCCTGTGATCAAGTGGTAAGGACTCATGAACCTTCACATACATATAACACAGCAGGGCTGCTAAAATGCATTCCTTTTGAATTAAAGTGTCCCTTCATTCTCCACAGCAAGTTAAAGTGACTCTGAATGAGGAGGACATGGACACTTTTGTGTTTGCAATCGGGAATCGGAAGGCCATGGCACGAATGCAGAAAGAGATGCAGGACCTGGTGAGTCATTCGATTCTTATCTGGCACAGCCGTAGTGTATGTGTGCGTGTACTGACTTGCTGTCTCTGTCTTTTTACAGAGTGAGTTCTGTGGGGATAAGCCCAAGTCGGGGGCAAAATATGGCCTCTCGGACTCTCTGACCATCGTGTCAGAGATGGGAGAGGTCACGGATGGAGTGATGGACAGCAAGGTAAGAACTAAACTTTACAACTGAGGTATAGAACAGACAGGATCAACATTTTATGTGAAAGCTCTAAATTATGTACATTTTCCCTCCCTTTCAATGTCCTGCAGCAGTGTTTAAGTTACATTTCTTTTCTTTTCAGATGGTAAATTACCTCACCAGTCATGCTGACAAGATTGAGTCCATCCATTTTTCAGACCAATTTTCTGGTCCAAAAGTTATGCAAGAGTAAGGATGCTTGAATAAGTTGGGGATAGAAACATTTCAACGTTAAACACACTTATGAACACGCCATCATGCTAATGGTTTATTCATGATTTTTAGGGAGGGTCAGCCCTTAAAGCTGCCTGAGACCAAGAAAACACTGCTGTTTACATTTAATGGTAAGACAAGTTGAAAATCTTGAAAAATACATGACATTGTAAATTTGTGACAATGTATGAAGTCAGTGTGTAAATCACTGATTTCTTATGATTCCTGACTGTTCTCTGTAGTGCCTGGGATGGGTAACACATCTCCCAAAGATATGGAGAGTCTGCTTCCTCTGATGAACATGGTGATCTACAGCATTGATAAAGTCAAGAAGCTTCGTCTTAATAGAGAGGTAAGTGCATATGTAGACGGTTTCATCGGACACGTGCGCCTGGCCTGAAATTAACTGTGTTTGTTTATCAGTCTGGCTAATGGCTAATAAAATAGCTATATTATATTTCACTTTTATTAATATTAATATTTTATTGTATATTCATTTTATTAAATAAACAGTTTGTTGAATGGGTCGTGTAACCTTGTCACATTTAAGTTTAGCCATGTAACGCTGCTTCTACTGGTAACCCAAAATAATACTGACTAGACATACTTTTAACTTTCAGCTAATGTCATTTACTTGTTTTTTTTTTTGCTTGTTATCAGAAATAATCTGCAGGGACTCTGTTCTTTGCATATATGTACCAGGAGTTAAGTTTGGGCCACAAAGGTGTGCATGCCCAGTAACATTTGTTTATGTCATTGCTTGAAACCGTCTATACAGGAAATTATGTGATTTAATAACAATGTTAATGTGTAGTGGGAATTGGTCATGATGGTTGTCCACTACTAAACAAGTCTGTGAATGTGCATGCAGCTCCATTTGCACAGTTTTGCACGCCTCTAAACGCCTCATGTGTAGCTGTACCTGTGTGTTTAGGGCAAGCAGAAAGCCGACAGGAACCGTGCTCGAGTGGAGGAGAACTTCCTGAAGCAGACTCACGCTCAACGTCAGGAGGCTGCTCAGACACGCCGGGAGGAGAAGAAGAGAGCGGAGAAAGAAAGGATAATGAGTGAGGAGGATCCTGATAGACAGCGCCGCCTAGAGGTGTGTATGGACGGGATAGAGATACTGCGATCACTTGTTTTTAATGCAGCATTATGCTTTACATGGATGTTATTATGCTTAAAGCATGCTTTATTCTGCTTCCTTTGTCATCTAGGAAGCCTCCCAACGTCGTGAGCAGAAGAAGATTGAGAAGAAGCAGATGAAAATGAAGCAGATCAAAGTGAAAGCCATGTGAAAGAGACACACGCACACACTCGTAGTCATTAGAGAGAATGTACTACTTTTTTCGTAGCTCTTGCTTGCCCCTGCCAACGTACACTCTCATACAAAGTCTTATATGAATGTGCATGCCATTCTATTGGCTGCTACTTTATCCACAGAAATGCTCTGTCCAATCAGGAGAAGGCAGCTGGTTGTTAATGTTTGGAGTAAATCTGATCTTTAAAAGGCAACTGGATTGGAGATTTGTTCAAAAGTATATTTTACAGCATGGGTGTTGGCTTAAAAATTGCATGGCAGACTTTAATTGCATAAATCTTGAGCATGTTGGCAAAGTATTACATTGCTTTTCTTTTTGGTCTTCATCAACCCAGCGTTTCCAATCAGTTGTCTTTAAGAGTTCAGTATGAACCCTCCACAACAGGTTTGAAGAGGACGTGTGTTCTCATTTGATTCGAATCAGGTTTAATCAATTTCAGCTATTCTTCTTTTAAGGGTGAAATCAGGGAGTGTTTTTAAAAGGAACCGGGTGGGTTAGAAACCTTTTTGTAATATAGTGCTTCCTTATCCTTCTTTCTAACAATTCATATTTGCAGCTGTTTTATAGATCAGCAATAGACACAATTATTGTCTTTTCTCAATTTTTGTCTTCTTTTTTTAATAAGCAAAGACCCACGTAAAATGTCACTGTTGAGGCAGCACAAACTCCACCTTTATATCTATTTAATAGAAGTGAATTTTTAATTTATCTTTAAGTTAATGGTTGATCAGACCTGATCCATGAGTTTGTATTGTTAATGTAACCCTTTTTTCTGTAACATTTGTTCATGAGATGGAGCAAAACTGAATAAAACTGAAAATGTTTAATAAATGCTTTAGTTTTCCTCACTGACTCATTTAGGTGGCATGCACAAATCATCGTTATATCATCGTTCAAGGAGACAAAACATGTTTATTTTTTTTGGAAGCACTGTAACATTTAACAGGTATTAAACACAGACTGTGCAATATTTATATTGAAATATACATCAGTTATACACATACTGATAAAAAAAGTATTACTTAGTCATAAATGTAAATGTATACATCAGTTAAAAGAACATTTGGAAGTATAACACTTGTTTTTTAATGTAACGTTAGGTGAGAATTTGCACATGTAGGATGGATGTTATCAGGTCTGTTCAGTGACTATAAATGATATTTACACACAAAATTATTCCTGTACACATTTGTGCATCTAAATGCTTTTTTTAATCACAGTAACAAGAAAAAATCATTTTATTTATAGAAAGCTCAAACATTCATTGTCGCTATCTTTTACAATCCTGCTAATATTATTTATATGCAGGGGATTACTAATGCAAAATTGAAATAGGACAATCTGCATTCTTTAAACCGTATATATGACACAATATTAACAGAGTCCAATACTATTTCGAAATGCAACTGAACAATGTGTAGCTATTGCTTTCAGTTTTCCTGTGTTATAAAAAAATATTAGGGGTGCTAAAAACTCAGCAACCTGGATTACCATCAAAACAGGTAAAATGTGACATGGTAAACTTTCCCAGTCTATCTTCTTTGCTGTTGTGTAAATTAATAAATAGCAATTAGGAATGTAGAAGAATATTAGTATGATCATGCTGTTCAGAATAAACCGGATGGCGCTCTGTTTGGTTTTATCTGGTTTTGAGCTTTTTCCAGGCCGAGCAGTTCGTAAAACTATGAGTGCGAGTATGCAGCAAATGACAATAACAGGCAATGGGATGTAAAAAGAAGTCATGGGTAACGGATGAAACATACTAATATCAAAGATGACTGTTACTATCCCCATGGTGATGGAATAAACCCAAATAAATGTGCTGCATGTGTGTGCCATCTTTAGTTTTGTGGAAGTCTTCAGGCCCACATACATTATAGGATGAGCCACAGCCATGTACAAGTCTACCGTCATGGCAGCAAAGAAGAAGGAGCCTCCTATCAGACTGCTGCTATGTAATGCCATGATGTATTCCTGTTTGATTCCTGTTACGCCTCCGAGATTCCGAATGATGATAAGCAGAACTCCAGCGTCAAAGAAGAAATGTATGCAGCACAGATGGAGAAAAAAGATCACGCTCAAGGAAAATGGAGATGGACTTCCTGGATTTGAAGATGTTCCACATTGTCCCAGAAGTTCCACAATCACGGAGAGGTTTATTGGGAGGTTAAGAACAACCGTTAAGATGTCAAAAACAGCCATGACTGGATGGTAAAATCCGGTGCAAAGCTGGTTATGGGATGAATGGTTTGACAAATTCCCATTTACACTCAGAAGAGAGTTAGTGGAAGAGGTGTTTGTTGTCCACATCTCCATTCCTTCACCTTCAGAGTCTGCAGGCATGGTCCATGAGGGTGGAGTTGAGGGAGATTTTTATAGTGGCATTTGTCTGTGATGAATGTCACAGATTTGCATTAAATAGATCAAGGGACCATTTGCAAAACCAACAAATTTACAACCGTCTGCTTCACAAAATACACCTGTTTTGCTCAAAATAATTTGAGATAAAGAAACAGCCGCACGGAGAACAGCATGACGAATTTTCATGCTGGTTAATATGGTGTTCCAGAATATTTATAATGTTCACCAGCGTGGAAATACGAAGGGATGAATAAAACATATTGAATTCAGCCCAGCTCTAATGGAAAATACACATGATACATCTCTTGTGTCTTGCTTTTGACTATGCTTTTTTGGATATGTGGAAAACAGGGTGAGGTTTGGTATCGTTTTGGATGGCCAAGCAAATAAATATCACTAGAATCTGTCAGTGGTTATGTTCATGTATCCTCACACTGACACTATGAGGTTGTCATGACAATGAGAAGTACATACATATGAGGATAGA
Organism: Oreonectes daqikongensis; assembly: GCA_026939265.1. Classification (NCBI taxonomy): domain Eukaryota; kingdom Metazoa; phylum Chordata; class Actinopteri; order Cypriniformes; family Nemacheilidae; genus Oreonectes; species Oreonectes daqikongensis. Next base: position 7,600,130 of record JAOTQM010000013.1, read on the forward strand.
CCTTTAAACTGATTTCCTGTACATTGCAGATGCAAATCATGGGAGAGTGTACATGAGACATCAGATACATTACATTACATTTACATTTACATTTATTCATTTGGCAGACGCTTTTATCCAAAGCGACTTACAATTGAGGAAAACAGCAAGCGATTCGTCTAAGTAAGCAATATTCACGAGAGGTGCTAGTAATACAAGGTTTCAAATACAACGTCAAGATAGTATAAGCAAGTATATAGAGAACATTAGAAAAGAAAAAATAGAGGTAGAATTTTTTTTTGTTTAAGATAAGGGGTTTATTAATTCATTGGGAATGTGTTTAGGTCATGCGATTGTGAGAAACAAATGATGTTATATTATAGTATTTACTATTCTGACATGTTGACTTTTTAAGTAAATCCTTTTTCTTTTGCATAAATTCAGCTCAGTGACATCCAACATATGAAAATATATGGTTTCATTTGATTATTGTTTGGGTATAATAACATGTCAGAAAACATGGCTTTTGAAAGGATGTGTGCCACCAGTGAAAGCAAATATGCTGGCCACAAAACAATGCAACATTTAAGAGTTACTGATGTACATATGACTTTATGTGCAAATACTGGTTGGTAAGAGACCACAATATGGCCTCATATTGTCAAAGTGGCATGTATAACATGAAGATTATATTGCATTTTCCATTCTCCTGAATGTTGAAAATAATACATCCACTTCTCTATTTTATGAACATGAAAATTTGATTTTCCATAACCTACAGCTCAGCCAGTTTTTTATGATTCACATCGTAATTCATATTAGATTTTGTTAGTATGTGGTTCCCAAATATGTCGTCATATTTTGGGCTACTAACTCTGTCTAGCTGTTTAGTCTGTGTGTAGAAGTCTGCGTAAAAATCTTTTTACTGTAAATGTACAGAAAGCATTTCATAAATGCATACATAATCATGACACATAATGCAATAAATCACAATATTTGCTTTGAAATAGGTTAAATACATGCTTGAAATTTATATTCATCCCAATGTTGCTGACAATGTTTTACTTCAGTATCTGACGACATTAGTCATAGGATGGTCTTCTGAAGGACAGAATTCATAAAAAATATTCACTTAATACATTTGTGCTAGCTTTTCAAATCCAGCAAAACCATATCCCTACTGACAGTTCCCAGAATTAATTTCCTCCTTAAATCTTCAGAGGACTGAATGATTACATTGTATTTTGGCAAAGCAATGAAATCACAGACAAAACTTTTTGACATCTTAAAAATAAAAATTTTCAAGTGCAACTTTCCCTGGTGTCCCACTATATACTCACTATGCATTCTTACACACATACCCCTTAAATTAGTTTTCTTACAATTTATGATCACATGGTCAGTTTTTCGTACATTTTATTGGGAATGACAACAATTATAACATTCATGAAAAAGGAGAAATAATTTCATAACAGCGATTTGATTACAAGCCTTTATCTGGCCTTACAGTTTGTAATGTAAAATTATACAGTAACTTATCATGATAATACCTATGAACCTTTTTAAACTGTTTTTGTGAAGCTGCTTTAAAACAATTCACATCGTGAAAAGCGCAACAGAAAAACATCTGAACTAAATATTGATCCATGTCATATTGAAATTGTATGATGGCACAGCATGAGCAAAATAAGAACATATGCCTACTTCTGATGATAATAATAGAGTACAGTAGAGAGCGCTCTTCATCTACTTTTAAATTCCCAAAAATGTCTGATTTTAATTTATATGTACATTCATATCTATGTTTAGTACTCTCACCTAGAATCTATAGAAGGTTTCAGCTGCAACACATAAACAAACATGCAAAATGGCACATTAAAACAAGCCACCCTTCAGTATGGAGCAGGAGAATATGAGCACTATTTTGAGTTGTTACAATATCAACTACTCAATACAATTCCGCAAAACAATGAACCAATGTGTAGCTATTGCTTTAAATCTTTCTGTATTATACATAAAGATCAGTGATGCTGCAAACTCAACAATCTGCATTACTAACAAAAGAGGTAAAGCATGACATGGCAAACTTTCCCATTCAATCTTATTTACCGCTGTGTAAATTAACAAACAGCTGTAAGGAAGACTGTAAAATGATATTATGATTATGCTGTTCAGAATGAACCGGATGGCACTCTGTTTGGTTTTATTTGGCTTTGAGCTTTGGCTGTTTTTCCCAGTGTGTAAAGCTACCAGTGCAAGTATGCAGGAAAAGATAATAACAAGCGATGGGACATAAAAAGAAGTCATGAGCAACGGATGATACATACTAATATCAAAGATGATTATTACTATCCCCAGGGTGACGGAATAAACCCAAATAAATGTGCAGCATGTGCGTGCCACCGTTTGCTTGGTGGAAGTCTTCAGACCCACATACATTATAGGATGAGCCACAGCCATGTACAAGTCTACCGATATGGCAGCAGAGATCATTGAAGCTCCAACCCGACTGACACTGTGAAATGCAATGATGTATTTCAGTTTGATTCCTGTTACGCCTCCGAGATACCGAGCGACGACAAACAGAACTCCAATAAAATACAAGAACCGTATGCAGCACAAATGAAGAAAGAAAACCTCACTTATGGAGATTTGGGATGAATTTCCCGGATTTGAAGATGGTCTACATTGTTTCAGAAGATCCACAATCATACAGAGGGTTATTGGGAGGTTAAGAACAACCGTTAAGATGTCAAAAACAGCCATGACTGGATTGTAAAATCCGGTGCAAAGCTGGTTATGGGATGAATGGTTTGACAAATTTCCATTTACATCCAGAAGAGAGTTAGTGGAAGAGGTGTCCATTCCTTCACCTTCAGAGTGCAGGTGTGATGCATGAAGGTGGAGTTGAAGAGAAAGATTTTTATAGGGAGCCATTTGCCCATGATGTATGTCACAATGTCAGATTTGCATTATACTTTAAAGGACCATTTGCAAAACCAGTTCATTTATCAAACCTCACATTTCACTGTAAATAATTTGATTTAAAGAGACAAATGGATATGATGAAAATCAGTTATATAATGATATAAATCTTTATATCTGCTTTTTTTCAGTGGTTATGGAAGTATTGTTGTTATTCTCACACTAATACTATGAGTTTGCAATGGCACTAAGTAGAATACATGAGGATAGATCATGCAGTTCCTTCCTTCCTTTACACTGTACATGCAAATTGAGGAAGAATGTACACGAGACATCAGATGAGGGGTCATGGACTTTATTAATTCATTGTAAATGTGTTTCGATCATGGTAATCTGATTACACCAAAACCATTTTATATTGTATCGTTTACTATTCTGTTGACTTCTGAAATAAATCTTTTTTTTCCATAAATATAGCTCCATCACATCCAACATATGAAAATATATATGGTTTCATTTGATTATTGTATGGCCATTTTGACAAGTATGGCCATTGTCTGGCTTTTGAAAGGATGTGTGCTGCCATTTCAAGCAAATATTGGCCACAACACAATGCAACATTTAGGAATTGATGATATAGATGTAGCTTTACGTGCAAATACTGGTTGGTAAATGACCACAACATGGCCCGTACTGTCAAAAGTGGCACGCACACATTCTCATCCTCTCTTTTTTTAGGACAGAATTCATAAAAAAGATCAATTGAATACAAGAACAGTGTTTTCGAAACCAGCATCCTGAGAGAAAACTCATTTTGATATAATCCCAGTCTTAGCCCCATGGAGCCACACTGACTCTGAATAAATTTCCTACAATACTCACATCTGAGATCTGAATGACTAGGCTGTGTTCACATAAGTCTGTGAGTGAGATAATATTAATCCAAAGTACAAGTTAAACATACTGAATTTTAAGACAGACTCTTAAACAATAACATATGGATCCAGTTTTAACACTGAACCCACAATAATATCAGCATTGACTGCATTCATTTCAATATATCTGCTGTGTAGTTATATATATGTATGCATAAATCTGATAATCATTTGTGTCATTATGAATCCACAGGTCCATGTTTCTCCACTACAGTAAGCGTCGAGGAGCACAGCGCCTCCCCGTGTTCATTGGTGGCTCTGCATGCATACAGGCCACTGTGGTGTAATGAAACATGCTCGAGGGTGAGAGTACAGGTGCCGTTCTCCTCATAATCCACTGTTACACACCCCTCCTGCAAATCCAACAGCTCACCATCCCTCAACCACACCACATCAGGATCAGGGTAACCTGAAAGATAAATACACTGCGGTTCAGTGCATGGATTAAGATCTCCATCAATGAGCTCACCAAGAAATTTTCATGACCCTCCCATTCGGTTGCGATTACTGGACAAAGAACGGTTTCGATTTAAAATGATAAACCAAAATGATTCACCACAAGACATTTTCAGCTTAAAAAGATGTAAGGTGGAAGGTAAAGGATGTCCACTGGTGTGGCCAACCTGTGATGAGACAGGAGAGTTTGGCACTGGAACCCTGCGGGACAGTCAGGTCACATGGAGACTGGCTGAACTCGGGTTTACATTGAAGCTTCAGTTCCAGAGACTGCAATGCTTGCTCTGTCTCTAAAAAACACAAGAGAGAACAAACACATTAATTACTACTGCAAAAATATCCGTCAGGAAATGAAATCATCTTCAGACAGACAAGCTAAATTTCTCAAAACAGTGCCAAATGTCAAACCATAACCCATATTTGTAATATTAAAATTCTTATGAATATTTCTTTCATGTTTGTTCTCTCACCATCTACAGGGCTCAGGCATGCAGAACCCTCTGGTTTGGAAAGTATAGCCATCCTCTTAAGAGCCAGCAAAGCTTTGCCTGTTTTCTAAAAGAAAAATAAATATTTAAATAATAAAGCAAACACAAAAATGCTTAAACAAAAAAGCCAATCACTGGAAATAAAGTAGTGTGACCATATGTGCCATTTTTCCAGAACACATTGTGCTCAGGATTTCGGTTGCGTCCTCCAGAGGTTGCATTTGTTGATTGCATACGTTATCAAGGTTTATTATTTCAGGTTTTTTCAGGAAAGCAACTGTTACCTTTCAAGGAAACTACAAAGATTATGTCCTAAGAGAAATACATGTTAATTTTATAATGTTTTTTAAAAGAAATAAAACAACCTCGATGACAGTCGACAAATGCGAAAATGGCACGTATGGTCACCCTAAAATAAAGACAAATAGGCCTATGCATTTTTGTTTTATTTAAAAAATGAACTCAGTAGTTTAAATATTATACCACCTTCCACTTCTGCCTGGTCAAGAATTTCTTCATTTTATCTTTGGAGAGGTTTTTGGTGGTGCTGTTGGTGTTGTCTACACACACATATGCCATCCAGCCATGGGCCAAAGCATCTTCACATGACATCCTACGTCTGTGTGACAGTTCAATACAGAATAACAGATAGTTAGACAATATGTAGACAATAAATAGAGACAATGCGCTGCATGTCTTTGGTGGATGAGGGAAGGGATTGATATTGATGGACCTGACATCTCTGCTGAGGAGAGAGCTAATAAAATCCTTTGCCAGGTCAGTGATCTCTGCAAAGCTCTCCTCATCAAACTCCCATTGTGTTGCTGTCACAAGAGCCAGAGTCTCTGTGTCACTTTCACCCTGGAATGGGGATTCACCGCTCAGCCTGCATGGGAATGAAATCACAGAGATCTATAGTGCTTGACCACAAGGGGGCAGCAAGCGCTGCCTTTAAACACTTCTCACAGAACTTACAGGATGTAGCAGATGACCCCAATGCTCCACATGTCAGTGGCAAAACTGACAGGCTCAAAGCTGATGACCTCTGGAGCAACAAATTCTGGAGTGCCCTGCATCACCTTTAGAGGTGTGGAGGGATCTGAGAAAGACATCAAATACACACAGAAACACGCACATTTATGATAAATCTTCAGTAATGTGATATAGACGGTCAAAGCAACAACAAAAGTTACTGCGGATGCACGCTTTTGTGGCCCAAACTTAACTTCCGGTACACATGCGCAAAGAATAGAGCCCTGCAGATTATTACTGATAACAAGCAAAAGAAATAACAAGTAAATGACATTAACTAGCAAGTTAAAAGTATGTCTAGCTAGTATTACTTTGGGTTACCAGTAGAAGAACTGTTACTTGGCTAAACTTAAATGCGGCAAAGTTACCCGACCCATTCAACAAATTGATTATTTAATACAATTATTATACAATCAAATATTAATACTACTGGCCACTAGCCAGTCCCAATCAACAAACACAGACCAGAAGTTAACTTCGGGCCAGACGTGTGTGTCCGATGAAACCGTCTATATTTATATATATTAGTATAGTATACTACAAAGAACTGCTATTTTTTGTTATTGATATTATAGATTATTGATGCTTAACATATATTATTGTGTTTACCCAATTTGCTGGCTAATCCAAAGTCAATGATTTTGATCTCAATCCCAGTTCTGTCCACACAGACAATGTTCTCAGGTTTAAGGTCCAGATGGATGATATTTTGCTGGTGCATGTACTGAACTCCCTCCAGAATCTGACGCATGTAACCCACACTGGAAACCTCTGTGTGTTCAAAATTGTCATCCACAATACGCTCAAACAGCTCACCCCCAGCAACACTACACAAACAAACACATACATATAGATTAAGATGTGGCACAATACTAATGACCAAAATATTGATCATATAAATGCAAATCCCTGCACATTTTACATCTAAAGCAGATTGTGTCAACATGAAAGATACTCACTACTCCATCAGCATGACCATCTCAGCCTTGTTGTCATATGCAGCCAGACATTGGACCAGTTTAGGATGGTGTAAGAAATTCATGAGCTCGATTTCTTTCCTTGCAGCCTCTCTCTCCTTTGCTCGACGTCCCTTATAGAACTTTCCAGCACATACACGACCCGTCTCTTTATGGGTCATCCGAAACACCTGGCCAAACTTCCCTCTAGAAGAACATATTGACCATAACAACATGCTGACAAATCTAACTAGATTATTGAACACTTTGGAATTTGACATGAATGAGAAGCGTGTTTACTAGTTCTCCGTGTCTTATCTTTCCATCTATCTAGTTCTTGAGAAGTAAACCTGATAATTTGCATCAAAGAAGTATTTCTTGGAATCAATTCAGGAAAGCCCCATTTCAGTCATCAAATATAAAAGGATTTTGTAAACATGTATGCATTTTTCAGGGAATTTTCTTTTTGGCACATGTAGGAACATGTATACACTCAATTCTCAATAACATGCCCATCTAAGTGATGAAGTTGCAAACAAGCGCATCAGAGCCTGGTAAAGTGTGTGTGTGTGTGTGTGTGTGTGTGTGTGTGTGTGTGTGTGAGGGTACTTACACTCCCAGTTTTTCCTGAACAATGTAGTGATCAGTAACTTTATGTTCAGTATTGATGATCACATTCACATACTCCACTGGTGGTGTATCTTCAGTCGACTCTCCTTTAAAGAAAACACAGACACCCTCATTCACTGTGGGAGCCAAAGCTCAAAGAATCACAAATGGCCTTCATGTCTGCAATAATGACTTTAAATGCTTCTTTCCTGTTTACAGTCTGGTTACTGCCCCCTTGTGTGAGCAAAGTTCTAACTAATAGCAGCAAACAAACAGAACTATTGAAGCAGAATAAGAGATACAGAATAAGATATTTAAGCCACATACAAAATATCCAACAAAGTGGTGTTTATTAAAATGTAAGAAATAAGCACAAACACACTTTGAAGGAAATCATTAGATAGGTTTCTGAATTATGAAACAATACATACATTGCATAAAATTAAGATTAAAAAAATGTGGACACCATTCTGGTTGTAAACTTTACAGTCCATAATTACTGTAATGTTTGTTTAAAGATGATTAGTTTGATATTTGGTTTCAAATGTAGCATTTTATGCACTCTCAAAAAGGAATTATTTAATATCACATTTTGTGCTATGGAATTTCAACACATTCTGAGTCACATTATGTTGACTTTTTTGTTAAATAAATAAAAGGCACAACACAAGGTTAAGTTAAAAAAAACACAAAATGGGTTTTCCTTAAATTGTGTTGATTTAAGGACAGATTGTGTTGTTATTAACACAAATGTATTTGGAGTTTACACAATAATATTATCAATATTGTAATTTACAGGTCATTCAAATTAATTCTATTAATTATTAAAAGTATTGCCTAAATGTATTAACAACGTTTGAAACAGCTTTGCCGCTTCTTTTGTACAAGGAAGAAACATTATATTATGTTACTTTATTACTCCTTACTCTAGTCGCTATGGATCAAAACGTCTGCTAAATGCTCAAGGGTAGTTGACAAATATACCATACAAACTGTTAATAATATACTATTTTGGATCATTAACATTTATATTTCTAATATAAAATAGCATAAGAACAGCATCTTCATTGTTAGTTTTGATATATTTGTCAACTACCCTGTATTGTAATGTAAATGCAAACATTAGGTTTAAAAGAAAGTCTCCTCACCTTGATTCTCCATCTTGATTGGCTGGGACTCTTGACTTGGTTCACTGACCCCCACAGTGTTACAGGCCCTGACCCGGAAGCTGTAGTCTCTCTGCGGCTGCAGGCCTGAGCTCACCCTGAACGACGTGCTCTTGCACTGGGTGGCGAGCTCTCTCCAGAGGCCGTTCTCAGCAGGGCTTTCACAAACCTCCACCACGTATCCTGTCACAGCACTGCCACCGTCGTAAGAGGGACCAGACCAGGACAACACCAGAGAGAGAGCGGAGAGAACACAAGGCACGGGACAGGAAGCGGGAGGCTGGGGCCGATCTGCAGAAAACACATGCAAACACATACATAATGCACATGCAAAAGAGTGTAGCAGTCGCGTGGTCAATGTGCAGGCTGTCAGACCTTACCAATGACACACAGCGTCACTGTATGTTGAGCAGAGCTCTTGCGATCCCGTGCAAAGATTGTATAACGCCCAGAGTCCTCAGGTAAAACTTCAGAGATCACCAGAGAACTACTTTCATCGCAGTTCTCTATACGAAACCTGGAGCCTTCTACCACCTTCAGAAAGAGAGATCATTACACATCACTCTAGACGTGTAGATGTTTTCTATCAAAGGAGCATAACAGAATGGAAAATGACATTGTGTAGGGATGTTCTACGTACTTCCTGTTTGTTTCGAATCCAGCAAGACACTACAGGAGAACTGCCTTTGAACACACAGGTCAATCGGGCCGTCTCTCCAACATGGACCTCCAAACTATCTGATGGAGCTACCAACTGTAGGGGTGGAGCTGTAAAGATCAGAAAAAACACAAATAGGATCTTTTTAAATAGAGAGCTATTTTCCTGCTTCTCAGACTTTTAATGTGCATTTAAACAAGAATTGCCTTTTTAAATTGCTCTAAATAAAGAGCAGCTTTGGAGGTACAGAGGTGAGAGCGAATTGTCCCTTATACATGATAAAGACATTAACAGACCTTATAATGTGTACTGACACATAAAACATGTACAGACATTTTTAATAAATTATGTATATCAATCACAAAATGATGGTTATTTACAAATAAACCTTAAAACCATTTTTGCAAAGTGCTTTTACACAATGTATTATTCTGAAGTGGATAATGCACAGTTCTACAGAGAAACCAGTGACACATCCTTTCCCTTTACACAGTACATCCAGTAAGCAAATGAGCATTTAACAGATGTCTCGAGGTGTTTAGCTTTGCACAGATAAAACACAAACACAACGCTACCATATGAAGCTTAATGAACCATAAAACTGATAGGCTACTTGAAAAAAAGTGGACTGACACTGGCATTATTCAAATCAGCAGATTAAAACCTGTTTATACTGCTGATGAGCTCATGTCTTTAAACAGACCTTTTATTGTACAGATCATCAGAGAATAAATACAGATACAGGCGTGGGTTTTACATGAAAGATCAAACAACTGCAAGCAAACACCCATCATTCCGACATCAGTGTTACTGCCCAGCCCACGGACGCAAACAGATCTAACAAATACTCAAGTCTGGACCGAGAGTGTATATAAAAATATTTGGACATGTGAAACGTATGTCATTGCAAGTGGCATTCCAAAGTTCTACTTTTTTATGGCCTAATTTGTTCAGTATGCGAGGTAAAAATACAAATTCGGTTCTTTTGTTGTGTATATTTGTTTTCACACAAAGCCTAAAAATGTAGTGTATTTCAGTATTTGAAGTCTTGTCTGCTATATGACAAATACCACTTGCTATGACAAACAAAAGACTAGTTCCTTGTATGAAAAAATCCCAAAAGCCCCTGAAGCACCAGACAATCTGGAAATTAAAGGTTCAGCGGCGTAACACAAACTGCTGCTAAAAGCGATCCAGAGTGGTTATACTTTAACTGCAATTCTAGACAAAACGGTCTGACTGCAGCATTTAGAAAGTGTGTGTGAGGCTATATATCAGGTCTCTTTGAGAACAGCGCATGACAAGAACAAGGAAAAGAGACATTAATTATAGTTTTTAGATCTAGAAGATTTACTAAAAAGACCTTCATTTGTTTCACATTGACAAAATGTTGTGATTCTTTTGTTAGAGTACAGAAAAGTATCAAATGAAAGACAAAAACAAGTGCTTTTAGTCAAAGAGCTAAACAGGTATCAGTGGAATAATGGTCTTACCTGTTCCTGAGCTGCTTCTTCTTGTCACTAGCACCCCTGAAAACGAGAGCACAAATATGTACAGACTCACGTGTGTGGGGGGGGGGAGAGAGAGTTGCATTTTAATATGCAACTGATAAGCTTTGCTTATCATACACGGGAGGAGTCTGGCGGACAGGCGTGTGTGTGTGTCTAAGAAAAATGTGTCATAGATAAAAGAAAATATAATTATGTGAAAATACCATTATCATTATTAGCAGGAAATATCCAGTTTAATGGGTAATTCTTTTTTGGAAAGTATGACACTACGTGGTAGTTTAAAACATTTAACAATACTGATTAAAAATACTACAAGTTAAACATACAAAAATAAAAAGACTGTAGATATGTATTAAGGTTTCAAAGTAAAGTATTTAGTATGCACACTACTGTCACTGCTGTACTGCCATGTAAATTGTATTAATTATGATGCTTTAGAGGAACAAAAGTGTTCCTTGTATCAACTGTGGGTTCATTACCTTAAATGTATCTGATAAATTCATGGGTGGAGCTGTTCTTGGTGTCATACCTTTATTGTTTGTGGGAGAGCTTGTCATCGGACTTCCTGTCTGGGGCGTCTGGGGAGACTGTGGCCCTTTAAAAACGCTGATATCATCTGGAATAATCTGAGGTGAGTTTAAGACCCCGTTCACCACTTCAGGAGTGTGAGGATGAGATGACTGAGAGTCAGACATGTGTGTAACATTGTCATGGACCCCAAGAATTGTTTCATAGTCTTTAAAATCCATTCATGTTTGAAGACAGAGGGGGTGTTTGCACATGAGGAAGAAATGCGTATGTAAATGAATGAACGAGTGAAAGAGAGAGAGAGAGAGAGAGAGAGAGAGAGAGAGAGAGAGAGAGAGAGAGAGAGAGAGAGAGAGAGAGAGAGAGAGAGAGAGAGAGAGAGAGAGAGAGAGAGAGAGAGAGAGAGAGAGAGAGAGAGAGAGAGAGAGAGAGAGAGAGAGAGAGAGAGAGAGAGAGAGAGAGAACAATTTTAGAGAAGTGAATTAACATTGATCAGCCTGTCACATGCATTATTATGGTAGGGACTTTCTATTAACTTCTATTTATTTCCTAAACTAATGATCACGCACACACACATGCTGGCTAAACACTTTTATTTTATGTCAACAGAAACACCTTCATATTTCAAACTCTTATATAAGTCACCCAGTGGCTTTTACCTAACAAATCAATGCAGATTACTTTTACATACACATGCATTGCTTTTATTAGGCTACATGTAGACTACAATTGGGTTAGCATGCGTACTATACAAATAATAAGTGAATAATATGTGATAATTCAGTTTTTTACCTATCACACACACCGCTGCGCTGCTAGATGTTTTCCCCGCTGTGTTTTCAGCTACACAGGTGTAAGCCCCAGCATCCTCCGGCAGACACTCTTTAACAACCAGACTCACATCTCCTCCCTTTAAAGAGCATTCACCAAACCGCACAGCCTCACCTGAGACAGGTGTACAAGCATTGGGAGGAAAGAGAGAGACAAAGGCAGCAGTGAGGTCATTGTAACATGATGTGAAAATAGGGATAGGATCAGCCTATATAGCGCATTGCATTCTCCAATGCATCAATGCTTTAGCAAGTGTTCATGGAGCTCAATATTTAAGAAGTTTCTATGAAACGTTATTTGAAAAGCCAGTGCTATAGGTCCCAAAAAGTAGTTCCGTATTTATAATGCTATTTTTGCAGTTGATGTGAGGACATCAAAGATCAAATAACAGGTCAGGGGCAAAGCCAATATGGCGTATGTTGCATGTCTATGAATGTGTTTATCCACACTACAGTACATCAAGGGCAGAGAAGTACATACTTAGTACTGGATTCTGGATATGGCCCCTAACTCACCATTATGAAGCCAGGAAACACTGATTGGCTGACTTCCCATGATAACCCCCTTCAATATGATGTCATTTCCTTCATCCACCATGCAGTCTTGGAGGGGCTGGGTGAAAAGGGGTGGATCCAAACCCTTCGTATGGCTGTTTTCTGCACTCAGATGTAAGTAAATGTCAGCTCAAGTTTATTTACATTATGTTTGGATTGAACTTACATAGCAGAAACTTGCTTACTATGTGAGTTACAGTAAACCGGCTAAATTAATGTCAAAATAATAATATACATGCAACCTGAATGAATCTGTAAATGCTTTTATGATGCGTATGCCCAATAATGTGCATGGTCGTGACTACTAATCTACATATATGTTTGATATATATGTACTAAACTCTCATCATACTGCAAAACCACACAGGAAGAAACAAGGCTTATGAAAACGGGTTGTGCTTTCTCGTTCATACTCATCTACATCCTTTGTCATCACACCCTTCTCTAACTGGCCAGTCTTACACACCGCAACAGAATGACAAAAGGAGATATCAAGCAGTACAATAAAACCACCGACAAAAAACACAACAAAAATAACCTATATATACTGTATGTGTTTGATTAAAAGGACATCAAAAGCTTAAGCGAAACAATAACCTGATGCTTCTCCAACAAATGTTTTTTATTAAAAAAATATCCTGCCACCTACAATTGTATAGGCCTTGTAAGGAGCCATTTTCTCTCATATCTCAACAATATATTCAAAATAATTCAAATGAACCTTCAATAATACGTTTGAAAAGTGACATTACTATATAAAGGCCATCCTTTCAATCTCACTTTAATCTCATTCTTGCTTTTCTTACATTTAGGCAAGCGCTTTTATTCTCAACAGCCTATTAGATCTCATGATCCACTGTCCTTTGACCTGGCAGTTCCTGGCCTAAGGGAACTTTTGCTAACGTAATCCTTGTTTGCTCATGCAAACCATTTTTTTCTTGTTGTCAGGACAAATCACTACGTGAAAAAGGAAGGGTTTAACTCCACAGTAAGTGTACCTTACTGAGAAGAACCACTTCCAAATAATTTTGAGTCTCATTTTTGGTACCATGACTGTCTTGTTTTAGATGATATGATAGTAAATGCAAGGAAGGAACTGAAGTGTTGTAATCTCTGTTGAATTATGTTGCTTGTTGAGCAGCTCTACCATCACCACATGTTTTTCTCACACAAACAGGAGCATTGCAGACAAAACACAAGCTTTTGTTTGAAGTAGTGAGGAAGGAATTTCCTTCCAGTAGTGACTTCTCGCCTGGTTAGCAATTTGCATCCTGAGGAAGCTGAGATACAGTGGAAAAAATAGGACATGATGACGATTTATTTAGGATTTCCAAGTCTCTAGTTAAATGTAAGCAAATGTGTGACACAAAGGGACAGATTTCCATGTTGGTTCAATTAAAAACATGCAAAGTGATATCAGACTTGTGGAGCACAGTGCAGAAGGATGGGATTGAACAAAATCAGCATTGTGACTAGTAAACAAATGTTGAAAAAGATGGCTATTGTATGAACATAAGAACCTCTCCTCTCACCCGAGCATGCAATTCAAATAAAGAGAAAACAAGTGTGATGAACAAGCACTAGTTGGCAAGACATTGCTTATCTGAAAGCAAAAATGTGCTCGAAAAATCATACATTTAACCCAATCAAAGCCCATCTTGTCCACATGCATGCATCAAGATAAGCCTACAAACAAACTTGTCCAAACCCATACACAAACACACAAATATGCAAACACTGAGAGACACACGTGTCTATGCACAATGAGACTTGCCTGCACTAGATGTCTCTTCACAATTCCTCACAGCTGCAGGTAGGGGTCCTTGTCTACCGGCCCCCTTTGCATGGGGGCCCGACAGCTGCATTCTGAATGTGGACACATAACGTGTATTCCCATCAGTAATGCTCATTTCTCCTGTCACTGCTCACTTTATCCCTGCTAGAATGTCATAATATCCAACTCATTTCCCAGTGTTCTTATCAGACAGCTCCCTTTTCCTGTGTCACATAGTCTCTCCATACACACACGTCTTCTGACTTCTCTTGTTCTGCTTTCTCTGCATCTCTTTAGTTTGTGTTAATCTGACTCCACCCCTTTGCTAGTTTTTACTAACGTCACTTAGCTCCTTGTTCCTTAGGTTCAGTCCTATTGCTGGGATTGCCTCCAAAGACACCACCCACAACAATCACAACATTTCACCTACTAGCTTTGCCACTGTTTCTTTTACACACCGTTCTGTTGTGGTAAAGAGAGAGAGAGAGAGAGAGAGAGAGAGAGAGAGAGAGAGAGAGAGAGAGAGAGAGAGAGAATAGGCAATACATAAATAGTGTATACAGTTTCCAGCAAAAGAAAGACACTAAACTAACAGATTATAAACTAAGTCAAAGGTCATGCATTTTTTTCTCTTCTCCGTGGCAGGTCTCAAGTTATCAGTTGAACTTTGGTTATGTGTTGTGATGCATGTGTTGTGTTTGATTCTTTAACCATTATAAGGGGAATGATTTCATAGTTTGTAGTAACTTTAAAGATGCATAGTATTTGTATTTCAGCTTTGAATGTATTTTGGGTTATTTGGACATTTCTAGGACAGCTAATAAATAAAGCACACTTGGAAAATGTGTCAATGATCTATTGCATACTCAGCTGATTCTGAAGCACTAAACATATAGGACTAAACGTGTGTGTGTGTGTGTGTGTGTGTGTGATGAGTGTGTGAGCTGTTTGCTTTGGACATGCCAGTGCTATGAGAAACCCAAACATTACACTAAAGACCTCGAACATGGTAACATTGTCAATAATGCACAACAGCAGCTTTACTGTGTGTGGAAGAGAAACCAGAGAACTTTAAATAACTGAGAAGTGAGTAAAACATGCTTCTCATTAGCTAGAGGTTATTGCCCAGCTGTGTTTTGGGGAGTGGGTAAATGGTTCACTAACTACAGTATGTAATTGTAGTGTACAGTCAACCTCATTATCACAAGATCTGTTCATGTAGTTATGAGTGGAATGTGGACAGGAAGATCCTGTAAAACACTTTAAGAATGACTGGAAACAAAAAACAAAGCATTAGTTCCCACAACTTCTGAATAACACATGGTAAGAGTAAACTTGAAATGATTAAAAATGATTTGTACTTCAAAAAAAGTAAACATATTTCAACATGCTACTAATATAATAATACGATCAAAAACAAACCCTGTATAATCAATGTAATAAAATGTACACACATCAAATTTTATTGTATTAAAATAAACTGTAAAGTGTGTAAAAAACGATATTAAACATTGTATTGCCATCAACACAAACCTGTAAATGTTGAATGTAAAAAAACTGATACGTTTGCGGTCTCTAGTGGGGAAAATGAGGAATGACACAAATAAACGTCATCACTGTTTACAAAACATTGCACTTGTGATAGATCAAGGTGACTTTCAGACGGAAGCGTACATATAAATTCATCATATCTACAGAATAACACAACTGTATGGGAATTTATCAACCAATTTCTTTAGGACTTACTCTGATATGCTTTTTAACCCGTGTTGAAGAATTTTCAGCATTTTGGATTCTTATTTCCTCATTGTGCAGTTCACGTCATCCATTTTGGAAAACACTAAAATAGTTTTGAAAGAAATGAATATGTTGACACAATTATATCCTTGCCTTTAGTATGAAATACTATACACAATTGCAATACACAATATTTCAGCTTGAGAGAGATCCTAGGAGGACATATAACAAACATATAGAAATGTCACACACAAGATGCCCTAAACCTTCGTGAGCACCTTGTTAATCTATCATCAAACTAAATGGTCAACACACCAAATCTCAAGTTAATGAACGAATATGGTATGTAAGTTACATGTTTGTTTGTCAGTTTGAGGATGCACTTACCAAAGACTTTTAAACCTATACTTTCTCATGCAAATACTGCATTATATTGACACGCATGCCCCATGAATAACCTTTTCCAGGAAACACAATCTGAAAACCTCTTTTAACCAAACAGTAATAATAACTAAGTGGAGCAGATGTGAACTTCCTAAGATATAATAATAGGTTTCTGGCGCCTCTGGCGACTCACTGACTCCTTTAATTAGACTGTAAGAGATACAGATAAATAACGACAGTGGCCAGTAGATGGCGCTCTGTCTGCGTGAACTCTAAGTACAGTAAGAAGAGTAGTGCATATTGTTTTACATGCTCAAGGAAGGCTTTACTGTTTTTTGTTACATAAACTGGCTTCATCTTTCTTTCTCTTGTCTTTCAGTTCATGGTTTTCCTACAGAGCTGCATTGAATCAAGCAGTCAAAAGAAATGAGGTTTGCATTTCAGAGATCTGAGAGTACAGCAGGGAGTCAAACTGTAAGGCAATGTGTGTGTGTGTGTGTGTGTGTTCCTGGTAAACCCTACAGTATGTCCCCACAAAGATGGCAAAATCGTTGTTCTCATGGGGACATTTTTTTGTCCCCATGAGGAAACAAGCCTATAAATCATACAAAATGATGTTTTTTGAGAATCTCGAAGAGCAGAAAGTTTTATGTGATTCTTAGGTTTAGGTGTAGGGTTAGGGGTAGGGGATAGAATATACAGTTTGTACAGTATAAAAACCATTACGAAATGTCCCCATAAAACAATTTTTTCCTTTGTAGTGTGTGTGTGTGTGTGTGTGTGTGTGTGTGTGTGTCTGTGTGTTTTGTAAAAAGCTCTTACCTCCAATCTGGGGCCCCTCTCTGGGCAGGTCCCAGATGGAAGCAATTACACACTGGAAGGGAAAAATTAGAGCAAATGTACAGCCCATCAACTTTACACACGCGCACACACACACACACACACACACACACACACACACACACACACACACACACACACACACACACACACACACACACACACACACACACACACACACACACACTACAAAGGAAAAAATAAAGAAATCTTGTTTACTCATTCCTTCTTTGGGTTAAACTCTCTCTCTCTCTCTCACTCACTCACTCACACTTATGCTCTCACTGCCTTTATTTTGCCTCCAGCAGTACATTTCTGTCGGGACAGTACGACTGTACGCTAGCCACCTTGTCTCTCCTCCTCTCCTCTTAGTGAGTGTGTGTGGGTGGGAGTTGCATTGTAAATTCCTAAAGATGAGCCATTTTAAAGGCCTCTATTAAAGCCCTTACGCTCAGCGACTCGCCTGTCGGGAGCCAAAACTGTTACTTATTACCTGAAGACTGCAAACCCGAAGACTAAAGACTTGCATTACAGCTCCACCCTAAAGCCCGAGCCTCCGCCCCAGGTCAGCCCATGCCAGTCTATAGGGCGCCTGAGGGTGCGCATCCAGAATGCACTACAGTCACGTCACTGAGAGACTCTCACGAGAGATCCGCAACCTCTTGATCCAGATACACCCATCTCAGACATTTAATACCAAACCACCTTCTGGCTTTTAACAGTTTGGTCACACAAACAACTGCATTTGTATGTGTAAGCTTAGCAAAGAAGAAAAGATCAAATTTCCCTGTTAAAAAGTTTGTCTTTCTGGTCATGTTGGTAAATCTTGCTGGGTAAGTTAATAAAGAAGACCAGCATAGCAACATCCTGTGCTAAGGGCAAGGAACTAAAACATAAAAATGCTTTTATTTTATTTTATTTGTTTATTTTATAATTATATATATATTATATTTATATAATTATATTTTAATAATCAATATGACAGTCCGATTAGTCATAAGCTATGTGTGAGTGCAACATTACATTACAGCATCAAAGTCACTGATATGAATGGTCACTTCATTTTAACCATTTTTAGTACTATTCACTTCCTTAAAGTTTGAACTTGAAGTGGAAAAAAATCGTTCATATTTGTCTAGTTCAAAATCATTAATAGCTTGTATATACTTGCATGGTTCTTCAGCATATGAATAGTTGACAAATATAACGTACTGCAGAATTTAGAAAACAAACTGTTAATGATATATTTTTAATATTTATAATATGAAATAGCATGAGAGAGATTTATCATTTATCATGAGAGAGAGAGATATAATTTTCGGGGGGGTTTTCCATCACACCATATATAGGACACATTTGCATATTTATCTGTCAACTAACCATATATAGAGGAGAAAACTGATTTTAGATGCATACAGTTTTGTCTTACAAAAAAATACAAAAAATTACTGACAATGCTAAAATTAATATTTTGACAAAATCTAAATAAAACTGAGATAGGACACAATTATAACAAACCAAAAGTCTATTATTTTTTATTTAAATTTATAATGTCAAAAGTTTGTTTAACCAATTTTTTTTTGCACAGTTGGTACCCAGAATCATCCACCATAATCTGTCCATCTCCCCCAAATCTCTGTTTCGGTCCATCTCAGTCTGTTGTCAGTCTCAATCTTCAGCTCACAGACACTCTTGCTCGCACAGAAGGCCATCATTATCCTCGCTGGGTGTCCTGCTCTGTAAATAGTCATCACACACACAAGCACACAGTCATAACACAGCTGTCGTCACTTTTCTGAACGGCAGCTGGTAGCAGAATCTGTTGTTGCCACACACACACACACACACACACACACACACACACACACAAACATCAAAACTTGAAGATTTCCCTTTGCCAAATCCACCCACAGTCTTAGGCCAAGACAACGATAAACGCACATTTATGCAAGCACAGGCATGCACAAAAACACACAAAGATGTTGATCATTGATAAAAGCATTGTCAGACAGGCCGCAACAATTAAACACAGGAAGTAATTGGCGCAGGGGAAGGTGGGAGCAGGAACACAACCCACTTCCTGTTTGCATATAATAAAAGTGACCAATGGAAACACACACACAGATAGAAAGTGTGTCGTCTGGTGCAGAGCCTTCTGACACACCTGCTAGTAAAAACAAAATCACACCATGACTTTCCATGCTGGTTCAAGTTAGTAACGCTGGTTTGGTGGCGGTCAAGCATGAGAGCACAGTATGTATATGTGTGCTTGTGAGAGTGTTTTAATCGCTATGTGATCTGATGGTTAACATTCCTCTGCCCATTTAGCTTGTCCATTCATGTCTCAGAGGAGGAGATAAAGCCTTTTTAATTCCACATACATGAAAAAGTGAAAACATGCACAAATCTGATCTAAACCCAACATAACTTTTGAGTTGATGAATGTCGGTTTTGTCTAGTTTACCTTGCTATGTCTGCTCTCTCTAGCTTACGTTTACCGTGCAGCACAGCATAGCACGTTTTAAAACATCGTCATTCAAAAAAACTACACAATAAGCACCGAGAAATGCTTTGATCTGCATGATCTACAAAGGCTAGGAAAGTCTGCGAAAAGAGAGGTCGTATTGACACTAAAGCTAAAACTTCTACACTGGCAAACCATCAACATTTTTAATGCATGCCAAGAGGGGAGAGCCAATCCTCTCAGCATGCCTTCACTTCTCTTAAAGCAGGAAAAACTAAACCAAGACAGATGCTGGACGAGTATTGTCACGGCAAAGAGATTTCACCGTGTAAAGACTGAATGAATAATAAATGTGGAGTTCTGGGGATTTTGAAATATGTCTGTTAGGATTTGAGTGCTGGTGAAAGCTTTAGTGATAAGAAATCATACAACGTACAGGTTATTTACTGTAAATAGTATTTCATAAGAAAATATGGAATGCATATTTGTCAACTGACGTTCCTGTTCAAGAACAGTCCTGAAAGAGATAAGGTGCTGGTAAGACTTGTTTAGTGAAAGAAGTTTATTGGCTGCTGTATTCACTTTTGTGTTAAAAATGTTGTTGTTCAGTGGACATACAATTGTGAACAAAATCTCTCAATTCAGCATAATGTGCTATTTATTTCTTGGTGCTTGTTTGTTTCGGGACAAAATGCAAGAATAGAATGAAAACCGTTTTTTACATGATAATGTGGAAATTGAATGTTGCATTGCTACTATTTTTGACTTTACCCAAAAGAAATCACTCTCCACTCCAGCACCCAGATTTTATTACTCCATTGTTTGATCGATTTTTTTCCTTCCTCCATTTTTTTTGGTAGAAAAGCCAAACATGGATTGTCATCAGCATGCAACCTCCAGACAGGTCAGCTATCTCCCCCCCACACACACAGACGCACGCACGCGCGCACACAGGATATAAGCTGTCACTGAGCCAGACGAAATTTATAGAGTGCAGTTTCATCTCTATACTTGGCCATTGACTCACTGCATTCCCTACTTTTATCCATGGATAACAGGGTGTTGTGCATTGCAAGAGTAACAAAGAAAGCCCGATAATAATCATACTACTTGACATTATTTTCTGTTCACACCTAAACACCTGACTGTGTCCACAAGATTATCATCTACATCTAATCATCAAATCTGTTCTGTTATAAAACACATTGATTTCACCAGTAACGAATCTGGGACATCCGCACGATCTAACATCTCTGAAGACTCCCCTGAGGGATCAAGTCATGTACCACAAGAAGAATAAAAGTGATGACAGACTCTGCAGTATCTCTGGAGATATGAATACCTTCTTATCTGAAAGTTCTGTTAAGCTGTCAACAGTATAACCACTATCTCTGAGATCTTATGGTTTTTGCTTGGTTTAGAGTAGGTGAGTTCAGTACGATTTCAAGCTTTTGCTCACATAGTTGTTTTTCTTAAAGCGTTACCCTCCTTGACCCGTGTGGATTGAGAGAAGGGTGAAAAATGTCTGAGGAATATTATTTGAGATTTAGGGTAGATCTCCTTCATCTCTGCCATGACATCATTATCTCCAGAGGGTGTTGAATTACTGCACTATATCTTTCAGGGGGATTCCAACAATGAGTGTGTGTGTGTGTGTGTGTAGACATTATTTTAAGAGGGAACGGTGCATATTATTTTACTGTAACGCTCATGAACACACACCTACACACAAATGTTTCCATTAACACAGTCATTGCTGGGCCTTGTTCTGCATTTGTTTTTGCAATGGGTTTGTATTCACGACATTTCTGTGTACATTACTCCGAATACATTAACTCTCATTAAATAAAAATGTTTTCTGTTTATGTAAACCAGAGGGGTCATATTGCAGACAGATACATTTTACATTTCATAATTTTATCAAGATGCAAACTCATAAAATAAGAGATATAAAGAATATATACAGATGTTTATTTGTGCACATTCTCTTTTTTCAACCTTCTTGAAGTTTCACCCTGGCATGCTTTTTAAGCTGTATTGAAAGAGTCTTTTCCCACCTATTCCGGTGTCATACTGGCTGATTTTTTTTTATCATTCATTTCAAAAGCAACTTTTAAAATAAAATGTGAGTTTTTAATTTTGGTTTGTCTATAAAGCTGTAAAACATTTAAGCAACACAAGTCAAAACATAAGAAATACACACACGCACACAAAGTGTTGTATGTTAAATCACTGAGATAATGAATGTGTTCAGCGGTACGAGTGAATGAGTGTAAAGGAAGAAGGCACACATTGCAGGGCTGAGCATGAAATTGGCTGCCCAAGGGCATGCATTAGATTAGAAACCCGAGCTCATAAACATACAAGCCAAACCAAGGAGAACCAAAAAAGGGAGACATGGAAAGTTGGTGGAACAAAAACCTGCGGCATTTCAGATTTAATACGTAACAGACCTAACTTTGGGACTGCTCTAGACCAACCTTGCCTATTCAGTTGCATATATAAAAAGGTGGCATTCACAGTAACATTCTTTGGAACTAAACACCAATCATTGTCTGTAAATGTAATAGTTTGTATTCTCATTCCTTTGTTCAAGATTCATATATACAACCGAATGTCTAGAGCGTAATGCAGGCAAGACATAGACACAGAATCACTTAATCGTGTGCTTTTCTTGTCCCCCCCACATG
Source organism: Oreonectes daqikongensis (assembly GCA_026939265.1). Taxonomy (NCBI): domain Eukaryota; kingdom Metazoa; phylum Chordata; class Actinopteri; order Cypriniformes; family Nemacheilidae; genus Oreonectes; species Oreonectes daqikongensis. Next base: position 7,622,647 of record JAOTQM010000013.1, read on the forward strand.
CCTCAGCTTGGAGGACCATGGGAGAATCATTTGCTCTGCAGCGACTGTCTGCTTCACACCGCAATCAAACAAAATATGGTGTTTAATCAGCACTCTCTCTCTCTCTCTCTCTCTCTCTCTCTGACTCACACACGCAACCATTCCAAACTCTCAACTGTGTTTAAGATGGTGGTTCCAAATGGTCAATTACATACAGATGGATTACAGATTTGAAAAACATTATTACAGTCACTTATATGAACTTAAATCTACAAAACAGGAAGCGTTTCTCTTTTACTGATACGGTAAGATACATGGCAGACAAAAGTATTATGTACAGCGCCTTTAATTTGAAACAGAGGGACAAACATGAGTATGCTATCCGATGTGAGATTAAAAAAGAAGAGAGAAAGAGCAAGAGAGACAAGAAACACTGTCGGGTTTTAAGGCTAAATAAGAGTATCAACTCTGAACCACAAAAATGCAGAATTGCTTAAATACAAATATATAATCATGTTCAAATAAAGATTTGTACAAAAACTATATACAATGTTTTTTAATTACATTTAACCGCCTGCCGTATTACATGACAAGTGGTCCCCTTTCAGGCTTTTATCCCCCCACATCTCTATGCTCTGCTGTTTGTTGAATTCCCAGCTGGTATCTCACTTTCCAAGTAGAGTTTTTATGGCCAGCAGCTTATGAGAAAAAACAGAGGGGCAGCAGAATGGGGGAGGAAAACATTTCTGCACTTGGTATCGAACTAGCCGTGTTTGTTTGGGGAAACCAAAGTGGTTTACGTTTCACTTCTCTTTCCACTTGAGAGTCCAAGAACCCAAAATGCTCCAACAGACATCTGAAGAACAGTACTTGCAGAACAAAGGCAAGTATAATCGCCTTGAAAATACTGGAACTGAAGGCACTTTAATTCAGTTTGTATTTCTAAAACTACAATTTCAGTTTTTGCATAAAAAACGGGCACCCAAATCTGCTTTCACACTGTGGTCTCCCCTTGCCCGCCGCCGGTCAAACGTGTGTAAAACTTCCTCCAAGAGTGCAGCGTCTTACCAGACCAAATCCAAAATCCTGAAGTGATCCCTACAATAAGTGTCATGAGGTACTTGATCATAAAAACCGTGAAGTCAGGCGTCATATGCGGAGCGGGCTGCATCGGGCAGGGAATGGCCAGACTCTTACAGTTTGTACCGATCCAGCTCCGCTCCCAGTGCTCTCTAAAGGCCTGCTCGTAGAAAAAGCAAGCAATGACAATGGTGGCCGGGACGGTGTAGAGGACTGAGAAGACACCTATGCGGACCATCAGCCGTTCCAGTTTTTCAGTCTTGGTGCCGTCGTGCTTCATAATGGTGCGAATGCGGAAGAGTGACACAAATCCAGCGAGCAGGAAGGAGGTGCCGATGAACAGGTAGATGAAGAGGGGAGCTAGCACGAAGCCCCTCAGCGGATCCAGGTTATTCAGGCCCACAAAACAGACCCCACTTAGCACATCTCCATCAATCTGTCCCATGGCCAGTATACTAATGGTCTTTACGGCTGGAACGGCCCAGGCAGCCAGATGAAAGTACTGTGAATTGGCTTCAATTGCTTCATGACCCCATTTCATACCAGCAGCCAGGAACCAGGTGAGAGACAGGATGACCCACCATATTGAAGAAGCCATGCTAAAGAAATAAAGCATCATGAATAGAATTGTGCATCCTTCCTTTTTCGTACCCTGAACAATGGTTTTATAGCCATCGGGAAGAAAGCGGTCATTACATACAACTTTATCTCCAAGAAAATAGCCGGTGATATATGCAATGGAGACCATGGTATAGCAACCTGACAGGAAGATAATAGGACGTTCTGGGTATTTAAAGCGTTGCATGTCCACTAAGTATGTGGTTACAGTAAAAAATGTGGATGCACAGCAGAGGGAGGACCAAATGAGAATCCAAATGCGGGCAAATTCAATCTCCTGGTCAGTGAAAAACATATAGGATCCGTGCGTTTTGGAGGACTCGCACGGAGCACCACAATCCAGCTCGCCCAAAAACTTATAGCTGAGGTAGGACGGGACTTTGAGCATCGACGGACAGCGGAACGGCTTGTCCGGCGTCGAGTACAGATGAACTCCCGGTGTTCCCGGGATAGGCATATGAACGGGCGACACCGTGGCCGTGGAGTCGTTCTGGCCCACGCATATGTGTCCGTCTCCCAGCACGGGAAAATGTTCACATCTCAGCCGCTCCGGCCACTGAAAGCCGAACTTGTTCATAAGGGCCTCGCAGCCGTGCTTTGCCCTCTCACAAATAGAGCGACAGGGAGGAATAGCTTTCTCTAAAACCGTGCACACCGGCGCGTACATGGAGCACAGGAAGAATTTGAGTTCAGGAGAGCACTGTACCTTTACCAACGGGTAAAACTGATGAACTTCCAAACCCGCATCCTCTTGATTGTAGTGTCCGACCAAGTTTGGCATTATGGTTTGGTTATAAGCGATGTCCGTGCACAACGGGATCGTTATGGGCTGACAGAATCCATGGTCAGGGACAGCTATTCCATTCTCTCCGTGATATTGTCCAGACGCCAAGAAACCGCACGACAACGTCAGTGCCAAAAACACACAGATGCGTCTATTCGTCTTCATTGTACCTTAAAGTTCCGTGAGCAACTGCCGGTTAACTTTCACTTTACAAACAATCGCTACTTGAACTATGCTTGTGGTGGCATAGTTGTGATTGATCTAAAATAAAAAGACTCGATAAGCCCACGAGCTAACGTAAACTTTGCGACGAGTATCTGTTGCGCGCAGAGGTGGCTGCATGACTTTTCCCCCTTTGTCCGTCAGACTGTTTCAAGTTCCCCCTGGGCTGCACGTTACTAACTTTGAAGGGAGTATGAGAAGGAGGGATTTTGGGGGTCTTGAAACAGATTCCCACCCCAAACCTCAATCGCAAGGTCCTCTGACCAATAGAATCACTGAATCCCCATATAAACACCATATGCAAATAGTTTTCTAAAACTGTGTAAAGCATTTAAACGTTTGTCAGTTTGGGAACAAAATAATGAATTTGAGAGTCTTAAATCACAAGGTTCTCTGACCAATAGAATCACACCATATGCCATCAGTTATCTAAAACGTTAAAGCATTACAAAAGTTTTTATCAGTTTGGAACGTAAAGAAAATAATGCGAGAACAAAGTACATTTGAAACGCTCTTTGTGTTTAAAAAATCTATCTATCTATCTATCTATCTATCTATCTATCTATCTATCTATCTATCTATCTATCTATCTATCTATCTATCTATCTATCTATCTATCCTTTAAAGTTATGAGAGCAGTGACACCTTGTGGCTGTTTCGTCAACAACAGTCCAGTCACCCCACCTCACGTTTTTCCTTCTTTAAATTTATAAATTATTGCAACGTGAAAATTATAACAATTAATTAAAATATAACACTTATAATCACATTAAATCACATTTATTTTATGTTTTAAGAAAGTTAGTACGCGTTGCTAAGCAGGGACGAACTCCGCAGGCGACCATTTGATAGGTTTTGATTGGCTAATTAAAACCGGTTTAGCCAATAGAAATATAGCAAACAGCTGTACTCTCGAGACGCTTTGCTTCGCGGTTAGAATAGTGAGAAAACGGACAGGATCTTGAGCACCTCTGACAGAATCCTGTGAAGTTTGGCCTGTTGATGGGGTTACGGCTTTAAATATTTGCGCAATAAATCAGCTGTAAAATTAATTCGAGCAATCGTGGACACTTATTTTCATAACTTACATTAAAAGCTATTTAAAGAGAGAAGCAATTGGCCGCTGCCAGCAAAATTCAGTATCAATGGAGGTAAGACAATTCTGAGGGAAAAGTTCTGCTTAACATTTTGTCAACTTACAAAATAATTTATTACGTTTAATTGGGTACAATTCGAATATTGATTTCAAACTGCCCACGTAGACTATTATACGTAGACTATAAGTATTTACTGTAAAATATAAATAAAAAGGGCACCACCAAACCCTATCGCCATATCAAGCGAAAGTAGACCACTAACGTTAGGCCTCATTTGACTAGATTTGATGTACAATTAAGTCACAAACAAATTTATAGAGAAATGCGAGGGATTTTTAGCACGTTTTATTGCCCAAAATGTCCAATTTCAGTTTAACAGTTCTTTAATCCGTGAATTCTCGTCAATTTCGTCTATTTCATAGGCATGGCCTTTACGTTTGTATGACTTATGAAGTAACGTTACCTATATACACCACTTCATGTGATTATTGTGCTAGCGTTAGACTTTTTAATAATGTTTAATGAGGGTTTAAGTTTAACGGTTTAACTAGTTACAAATTGTCATATTTATCAGTAACATTTGAAGCTGTAAGCTTTGATTAGCAGAGCTTTTTACCAGTGAATATGCTAACACAGTTGTCATGGCATTAAATATAGGTAGATATGAAAAATTTAGTTATGTCTGCTTTCTTTTCTTTGTTTAAGGTTAATAATGCAAGGAAAAGTAAAGTCAATGGAGATACAAGTGGAGGAAGAAATACCTTTGTTCAATTTCAAAATTCAGGACAAGACTCATACTTTTCCCAATACAAGTTACAGGTGAAAACCCCTTTTCATAATGGCTTAGAAGTTATGTATAGTTAAGTCCCCTATACGTATTAGAATAATTAATTCAGTCTATTGATTAACCACTCATGTGAGTGTAATTTGGGTGGGTAGGTAAAGGTGAATGTAATGTTTTTTAGATGTCATGTAGCAATCTCTTTATATATATACACTATGATTTTGAATACCTTTTAAAGCTAAAACAACTTTTACCTGCTAATTAATGACATCTAAGCATCTTATAGTTAAATGTGTTTGTTAATTCAATATCTTTTCAATAAATGGCATCCCCAAAAAGTTAACAAATATACCTACAGCGGCTGTTATTATTTAAAAGATTAACATTTAACAAACTAACATGCAGTAAAGTCTTAGTTTGCCTCTGTGTATCAAACTAAACTCAAATAAGAAAGTTGTTTCTTCTGTCAGCTCGTTGTGTTTTTCTTTGATTGCAGAAAAGTTTTAAGGATGGCAGAGGCCTGTCTCCATCTTTCAACTCATTGTCAGACTATACTCCACTACCTGATACAGTTTGGCCAGCTTTGGAGGACAACTGTAAATCAATGGATTGCCCTCGAGGCATGCTTACTAACAGGTTATTTGTTATTAGTATACTAATTAATTCATATTGTGCATATTATAAGGTCAATATTTTGCACATTAATGTTAAGAGCCAAAAGGTTTTGTTGTAAATGACTCAAATATTGTTGTGTTTCATAGACTGCCTATAGATGCCAGTAATTGTGGAAGTGAAGCTGATCTTTATGGATTGGTGTCAAACATTTTGGATGAACCGGATTCTATGGACCCATACTCCTCATACTTCTCTGATAAGTAAGATTCTCGGCCTTGGTAGCACAAATGAACCCATGAAGCTAAATTGTACTAATATGACAATAAATGTATGTCCAGATAATTATAGCATAGCATAGACTTTTTAAAAATGGAATTTGATTAATGTTGTTTGTATGTCTATGGGGTGTTTTAATATACTTCAAGACAAAACAATGTGGAAAATCATCAGTCATCACCATTACTGAGTATTTTTTTATTTACGGAGTCTGCAGTTTACCTGGCTAGGACAGTCTCAAAAACATCGACTCGTTTTTTACGTCACAAACATGTTGTAATCGATCATGTCACACAGCTGTCCAATCTGGTGTGATTGAGAGGAGACGGGGGCTTATTTGCATATTCATGTATTTGTGTATACTATATGAAGTGAGCGTGTATAGTACTATAGTTACATTAAAGTTGTTTTATGAAGAAATTATTTACACTGGACAAAATGTTTTAATATGTGATTGTGATGATCAAACATGAATTTTGAAGGATTAGATTGTTGATTACAGGGGGACTTTCACAATTGTGAAAAAAAATTAGAGACCACTCCAAACGTATTTGCATTTATTAGCAAAATATTGAAAAGGTACAAATAGTTTAGAATAAAAAAAGGATGCTATGTTTGCAGATTTAACAAGTTCATATTCATGTTTAAACAACACAATATTAAAGTTTTAGGGTCAGTCTTTGCATTTTCCTGAGTCTTTCACATTGCTGTTGGGTAATGTCATTCCTGAGGTTTGTTTCTGTTGAAATTCAACAGACACTGGCCTGGAATTGCCACAAAACGTGCAGGAATGCAAAACTTTATGTTCATATATGTGTATATATATATATATATATATATATATATATATATATATATATATATAGATTATTTATATATTTTTTTTTAGCAGGGTGTCTAGTCTGAAAGGTGTGTGGTCTCCTAAGTTATTGAGAGAGAACAGCTTGCAGTACTTCAATAATGATGAGGTGCAGATGACATCCAGCTCTGGCTTCCTTACAAACCAGAGTTATCCTAAACCAATCGCCAGAGAATCTCGTGAATGGGCCGAACCTCAGAATATCAATGGATTTGATTCTTCCACACCCTACCATTTCTCCTCCTGTAATGGTGAAACTGATGCCTGTTTTTCCCCACCTCAAAATCTCCCTCATCCTCCAGGTTTAAGCCCACCCTCAGTATTAAGTTCTTACATTACTAAACCTGAGTATATTACACCTGAGAAGGATGAGGGATACTGCAGCAGCACTAACTGCCTGTCTGATTACATATGTGCAGTCAACAACTCCTGCCACCCTCCAGACAAAATAGATGGCTCCTTTTTCAGGTCCCCCCATGACTTTTTAGCTGTGAGCAAAGAAAAACTGAGAAAAGATGAATCTTTCTCTCTGCAGGATGTCAGTAAGCAGGCCTTTCTTTTTACAGTGCAGGATGATGACTTCAGAGATTCAACCCAGAATGGTCTTCTGGTCCAGAGGAATCATGAAGAAATCATAGCAGAGCAGACAAGTCATCCATACCAAAGGGTATCAGGCTATATTACTCAGATGCCAGATTTTAAGAAAGAGATTACCCGCAGCCATGTGGACCAAAGGAAAGCTGATGTAGGAGGCAAAAATACTTTTTCACAGAGTTATTTTCCTACAAATGAATTTTTGGGGTTCGGACAACAGCCACCTAAAGCTTTTTCACCAACCTCCCTCCAATCAACCCTGAACCCAAACAAAGAAGCCAGCCAGATGGGAAGCGGTGGAGCACAAACTAGTCTAAATCAGTTCCAGCATGCTCTGTCACATCACTATCAAAGCCAAGCCAGGATCCCAAGTAAGACCAGCAATAACCTTGAATCACAGGGGTTAGCAAAGCTCATGTCTTTGTCTGGGGTTGTTCCATTACTTCCTTCCCAGCAGTTGTTCCAGTCAACAGCAAGAGTCCCAAATAATTTTAATCAAGGGAATGGAGGGAATCTACCAATAAGCCAGGTCAGTCTGGACGGTTTAAGGAACGGGGTAGGAAATATGGATATTTCAGACTATGACCTCTTCCTTGAGAAAAAGTCACAGACAGGCTCCATGGTTGATGGCCGTTTTACTCAGCGATTATTCAACGGTTTTCGTAAAGAAGCTGACAAGAAACCAGGACTCGTGCTGAATCCATATCAAGGGCTGGGCAATGTGTACAGAGGACGTGTCGGACATATTGGAGCTGGATCAAACGCAGCCAAACCCACACCATCACAACTTTTCCCATTCCTGTATCAGATGGGGGATCCTAGAAAAAATGCATGCCACCCGATTCACTCGCAACTTCCGCTGCCCTACGGCCCTGTGCCCCACATCGACATGAATGAACATCTTGCAGATGGAGAGATTTCACCCCTCAGACCCTACCTGCAAGAAGTAAGTGTGCCGAGCCAAGTGTCGGGGGATGGGTCTTTCCCCGGGTTTCTGTCTGCTGCGAGTTTACCTAAATTTGGCAAAGAATTTGGAAGCCCTAACAGTCAGCTACACTATTATCTGGAGGAATGTTGTGAGCAGTGGAGGGTGCTGGAAAAAGAAAGAAAGAAAGTAAGTGTAATTTTTATGAGACATTAGAAACATTGTGAAGTTTTGTTCTTTATACAATGAAATACATTTTTTATGCTTTGAAGTAGAAGAAAACTATTTTTATTTTATTTTTTTAAAATATATTTTAAGTTTTGAACTTGTGAATCATACTACTACTAAATGAGTATGTAGTTTGCAAGTCAACCGGTTTTCGTTTCACAACAATGATCAGTAACTGGTGTGTTATTTTTTTTCTAACTCCTGACAGGGAGAAGCTGTTCTTATAAAGAATTATCCAGGAAAACGTGTATCTGTTATGACCAGTAGCGCTTTACCCAAAATGCCTCCAAACCCCACCAGAGTGGACAGACTCATTGTAGACCAGCTGCGAGAACATGCCAAGGTACTTTTTAAGCTACTTTTTCCATAACAAGCATTTTAGATGTAATGTAATATTACAATATAAAATCAAGTGATGTTTACGTAAGGGGTGTCCTCAACTAAGGATTTACATAGTCGAATCTGAATCGTCACGTCTTGCCTATAGTCGACTGATAGTCGAATCGCACGGTGATTCCCTTTCACCTTTTTTCCTTTGCACTCTTTCTCCGTCCTCCTGATGCGCATGCTGGCTTTCAATGAAGAGAATGACAAGTTCCAAAAGTCTGCTGCGTGTTTGCTATATGCGATGATTTTGGTTATATTACTTGATTTTTTTGTTTCATGCAGTGCAAAGTTCAGTCTAAGTAACGAACTGCGTGCATTTACAGACAAAGTGTTTATTCATATTTATATGCCCAAACATTCAGTAATCGACAAATGTTTAGAAACTGTGTAGCCTACACAGTCATCTGCGGGTGGGTGCGGAACGCGCTGCTTTCTCTTTATAGGCTCACAGCACAGATGACACAGAGGGATGTGATCCTGCGCCAGTTCATAGCCAGACCTCACGCTCATATGCGCCGGGGGTTTCATTACCCAACCTTAAAAACTGTCCCATTTCTTTACATCATAAATTATATTTTGGCGGTTTTTAGGGTTGGGTACCAAAACCCCCAGCGCATATGAGCGCGAGGTCTGCTATGAACCGACACAGGATCACATCCCTCCGCGTCTTCGACTAGTCGGGGTCACATACAGTTCCTATGGATGATAGATATACTCTAGTTTACAACATGGATTTTTTTTTGTAGGTGGCAGCTTTGCTAGGGAAGATGGAACAGTTGCGCAGTTTTCCACTTCATGCCAATATCAGCTCAGCGCTGGACCGGCATCTTGAGTTCATTTACACCACTCAGGCACGCCGCAAGGATGAATTCATCAGTGCTAGCAGCAGACAGAGGCAGCCAGCAGCCTTCTTTAAAGAGGAGAGGGGTTAGTAAATCGTACAGTTTTTCTCAATTACTTTTTTTGTCATTTTTCTTTTATTGTTTTTTTTGCTGCTCTATTCCTCCACACAGAGATACTTCTGTTGGCATCTGCAGTGAAAGACCTGTGCGGCAGCACCCGGAAGGCCCGCACTGCTCTCTGGTGTGCTTTGCAAATGACTTTGCCCAAAATGAGCCGTTACCAAGAAGAGAAACATGAGAAAGGTTCCCGCTCCCCTGTTGGGCAAGACAGTCCTGAGCAGAGCAGCTTGGAGAGAGCACTAATTTCCCTGTGATCACGGTTTGTATGTGGGTGTCTTTTGGTTTGACACAGAATAACATCTGTTATTGTTGTGATGGATTGTGTTTTAAGAGGAATAGATGAGTTATTTAAGTTATTCTACTATAGTGATATATTAGGCTCAGTTGTGGGCAGCCAATAGAATTCTAAGTTCTTTAATATTTATTAGACTTCTGTGGAAATCATTCGTCACAATCAAATTCTCCTAAAGACAGTTTATAGAATTATGGCAACAACATCAGTATGGAGCAACTGTATTTGTCCGTGGGCTCCAGAAATTCTCCCACTAAAGAATGTTTTGAAAGAGAAACATGTAAAACAGATGAGTGGGAGTGGCTTAAGAGTGACAGTAAAAGATAAAAGAGGGATGAAATCAGAAAAGAGGGACCTTTTAACTGGCTAATGGTGATAATGGTTAAGATTTTGCAGCAAGTGTATCATCTGTGACTTGGAGGATACAGGGGTTTTGTTGCCTAATTAACCCCGAAATTGTATAAATAGTTATTACTTAGGAAAACAATTTTAAGTATGTGTTAAAACAAGTATTTGTGTTAAGAGTTTTTTTGGACAGTGTCTTCTTCAAAATAACCAACATCCTCTGCTAATTTTAGGTCCACTGATACACACATTCACAAAAGCTAAAATTGTATTTATAACCACAAGAAATTGTTCCTGTTGTCCTGTTATTTTACATATTTATTTAAGCATGATTTTCTTTGAATGAGCACTTGTTTTTAGTGATCTCACTGGATAAACAATGATAATAGCAACTCTTCTAAATTTTCAAAATATCTGAAGGTGATTTTATTTATTTGCCAATTGTTGATCTCAAATCTTTTCCAGCCCAACATTTCAATCACTATTTCTCAAAGCATATCATCAGTCTGTATGTGTAATTTAACTCATTTGGGGATTTACTGAGCATGTATACCCATTTAAAGAGCTCAGAACAACATGATTTATGGACTAAAATAAAGGGAATGTTACCGACCGTCATCATTCATGTGTACTCATACTTGTCTCATTGCTCATCCTTTTGTTGGTTAAACTTAAGTAAACACAACAGCGAAGTCTCAAAACTCAAACTGGTGTGTCAAACTAGTTTATTTCATTAACATGTATTCAAAATACAATGTAAATCAATACACAAAGACTATTAAACTAAAACTATTGTAAAAATCATTCATTATAGCTGCAGTCAACATTTTGCTAATCTGAACATTTTTATTTTATTTACCCAACAAGTTAAATATATGCCATAGAACTCCGGTGATATCGTACAATACCCCTTAAAAGAAACATTGCGGCCTGTTTTAAATTCATACTATAAAAATATTTGAAATGAACTCAAATTTGACCCCTAGTATAAATTATTTGATTTAACAAAGTTTATGAAGTAAAAATTTAATTCAGAGCTCCAGTTAAAGCTTTTTATGCATATATAAAAGATTCTCTAATACATTTGACCATTTCTCTGTAACAATGTTATGTTAATGGTCACATGGAGTGAACACAAATATTCATTCACACAGCTCTTTATTTATTATACCAATTTTGGGACATTTTAGCATACAAAACATATGTAATAAAATGAGGGACTTCTTTTAGTAGTTTAAGAACTAGCAATTGATGATATTTGCCTGACACAATACATGACAAGGCAATCTGCAAGGTATTGGCACAATATGTAGCAGCATCGAAAAAATGTTAAAAGACAGCCACATACACTTCTCTCTTTCCAGAAATAACATCACAAAAACTCACTATTCTACACTGCAAATATCAATGAGCCAAAAAAGACAGAAACATTCACCAAAAGGGTTTGTGTTTATAATAGTTCAGTCCCCCCACTAACAAGCGATTTTCTCTATTTTTGGTTTGACTGAGGCCTCTCCATATATTGCTACAGGAGTCAGTACAAGAAGGCTTCCAATGGTTTCAGGTTTTAACTAGTGTGGTGAACAAATACAGATATTTTTACACATATTGTATATCAAAAATTACTTAAGTGTTACTTATTAGCAGCCTGTGAAGAACAAAAACAGGTTCCTTCAAGGCAGGAAGAAGAGAATTACTGTTTCTTCAGCATGTTGTTTACCAGCTAGGAAGTATTAAATGGATAGTTTTCCCAAAAATAAAAATTCTGTCATTTACTCTTCCTTGTCATTTCAAACCTGTATGACATTCTTTCTTTCGCAGATATATTTTAAAAAACTGTTGTTAACTGGCACCCATCCACTTGCATTGGAAGTGAATGGTTGCCGCTGCTGTTTGGTTACCAACGTCCTTCAAAATATCTTCTTTTGTGTTTTGCAGAAGAAAGACAAATTAAGTCATACAGATTTGAAATGACAGGGACAGAATTTTCGAGTGAACTACACCTTTAAAGGGTGAATCATGAAAACACATCCAGGTCACATTTTACCCCAAAATCTAAATAAAATATTTTGCATTTGTTTTTAGGCTTTTTGCAGTATTATTTACAATTATATTTATAATAAATCTATATGGTCCTAAAATAGTCTTTAACTTTAATTTTCAACAAAATATAAATTTTTATTATGGAGTGAAATATGGTCTTGACAGGTTTTGTGATATTCCCTTAATAAGCACCTGTAATAAATAAATGGTTCTTGACATCTTCACCCAGTTGCTGGTTTGTGGTTGGTTTTGTACAAGCTTAAAAAAAGTATCCGGCCCCACATTATCATTCAATAGATAATATCAGACCAAAAAGAGAATGCATACATTGTTAGTCGGGACATTGTCTGCTGAGGTTTCATTGTTTTCCCCATCCTTGTACTTTTTGTATAGAACCCTGTTGTATAATCTATAAGTTTTCCACATGCATCTTTATCTCCTGCGCTCTCCCTTCTGTGTACGTTTCTTTTCTTTGTCCTTTCGATCCTGCTTGGCCAGTTTGTCTTTCTCACGTTGCATTTTATCTTGTTCTTTCTTTTTCTGTGCGTCATCTTTGGCCTGATCACGCTGATGTTTGCGGCGGTTCAAAACTTCTTCTACGTTGGTGTTTTTGAACAGGGCTGAGGCTGGCAGTAAAGGGAACAGCAAACCTTCTGACAGGTATTCACTTTAAGTACTGGACACTAAACGAACGTACTTAAATAGTATAATCGATCTTATTAGAAATGTGTACATTACGACATTTACAATTATATATTAGAGTAATGATTTGAAAAGGATACATTTATCGCTGGGTATTCCTACTGCTGCTTGTTCTTCCTCCTCATCTTCAGTACAAATGTTAAAGAAATGGTGGCACACTGAATCTAAAAACAATATTTAAAAAACAACAACTACACAATGCAGAGTATATACATCATAAGGATATTCCTCTTCATCTGTGACATTAGCATACTGGGCCAGCAAAGCCTCTTTCCTCTTCTTGGCCTCCTCGGACACCTCTTTCTGTTTGACCACAATCTGTGCTTGCTTCTCTATTAAACTGGCAATGGCCTGAACCTCATCTGCAAAGAGAGAACCAAGTGAATTTTCCTGTCAACTAAAACATTCCTATGTAACAAATATTGTATTGAAAAGTAACATTCATCTTTTTACAGTTCTCAGAACAATATAACTAGTGCATGCTATATCTTATAAATTGTATTATTTACAAATGACCCAACTTATCCTAACATGTAATATTGATGTGTGTGTGCTTTACCTTTTCCACATCCAGCCCTGTCACTTACCCTCTGTTTGATTACTCTTCTTTCTAGATATGCTGTACTCAGTCCACTGTTGTAAGATTTGCTGGCAAACCTCATCTAACGTGTCTTCTTCCTGTGACGACAAAATAACCTCAAAATTACCAACTCAATTCTAATGTTCCTGCAGAAAAGACTATATTTGAACAGTCACAACGACTTATCCAGAAATACTGATAACCCATGTTAGATCTCTCCTTGCACACATATTTTGAGTTAACCCCAATGTAAAGATCCCAACATAAGGTGCTAGGTCTAAAGTAGTTTTTTAATGAGTGTGTTTTGAAATCAACGTGAAATGGCAACAGGAGATTAGTTTCTGTAAAACTTACATTAAAGGGATTTAACCTAGTATAACATTTCAATCATGTGCGCAATTCGTTCATTTGTTTTAACGAACTCGCAACAACAATGCGTGAAGTTAACAGTAACTTCAAATTCAAAAAGCAGAACTGCTCGTGAACATCCTGACAGCTGAGTTGAGCGACTGAGTGTCATCCATAAACATGCGGCATGCACTGACCAGGAAAGCGGAGAGAATGCCCTGTAAGGCGTCCTTTTTCTCGTCATCATTCTCCTCTTCCTGTAGGACACCGAGTATATATACACCATAAACTTCTCGGTCTACTTCAAGAGAGTCCAACCGATCGTTCAGCCAGTTTTCAAACTCCCCAGCGATTTGCTCGGGCGCAGCCATCTTGCCTGGCTGAGGTCCTGTTAGTGAGGCGGGAATGTCCGCGGAGGACGCCGGACAGAAAAGTGCGACAATACACTCCTACTCGAACGAAACGTTTTTGCAAAACAATTTAAGGTGCGAATAGGATCTACTTATTCGTTGTTTATTTGCAACATTTGTCTTAACTGTATTACATTTTGCGTGCTATTTGCTTGTAACTACTGTAAACATGCATTCAGTGAGTCGTTTTAAATAGCTAAAATAATGTAAACGTGGTTATTAATAGAGTAAAAAAAAGTAATATTCAGTAGTATTTATTAACATTATAATTATAATGTAATTATGGAGATTTAAAGCCCATTTTGGAGCCTTATTTTAACCGAATCACACCACTAGAGAGCACTATCTACTAACTTAATGATTAGTCATTTTGGCGTCGCAGGTGGTACGATCGGAAATTGACAAACGTTATGCATATTCAGCTACTGAGCTTTTTTTTTTTTTTTTAGAAATTAATGTTTTTAGTTATGAAGAACGGTAATTTAGCAACATTAAATATTAACCACAACACCACACCACACCATACAAAGACTGTAAAATGCTTTTCTGCATAAAACAATTATTCTAGGAGATTCTGTGTGTGTAACCAGAGAAAGAATCACATCAGACAGTATCATTAAGATTTAACCAAACAACCAGCTTTTAATAAACATAGCCTCTGTATTTTGACACATTTTGGTTTAGCATGAAACCATTTACGCTTTACATTTACGCTTTTCACTTTTAATTTTGTGGTTTATGTAGCTTAGACATTAGAAACAACTTTTTAGCTGAGTCTGAGATTCACAGATAGTTTGAGTGCAGCACAGTTTAAAGCATGAGATGAATATAGAAAAACTGTAGGTGTAAAAAAAGAAGTCTGCTTTAAGGCTATTACCAGGCATAAGGGTCCAGGGTTGCTGGTTATGATGTTGCTTGTTGCTGTGGGCCTCTATTTTAAGCACAATTTTTTATCAAGGGGATGTAGATTGATACAAAGCGACAGGAGCCGGGGGCTGCGGCGCAGCGTGCGGGTGGGCATCTACATGCTCGGGTCCAAAGGCAAACGTTCTCTCTGTCTCTCTTTCAAAGATCTCTATCTCCTGCCGCCCATCACCAAAGAGCCTCTGGGACCAATACTGTGTCCTCTCTGTCAGTATCCCCCGCCTACCCTCATCTGCATGTGACACACACCTCCGGCCCACTGCGTGATCAGGCAAGTGTGTGTGTGTTCTTGTACATGGTTGTGGCTGTGTGTGTGTGAACTTAGCGTTAGTTTGAAGCACCAACAGAACCAGAAGTCAAGTTAAAGTATCATTGAAGTATAAATGAATATATTTAGAATGAAACATTATCGTGAGTGTATGCGTGTGTGTCTGTGTCCTGGCTGGTATTTTAAGTAAAATATAAAGGATCGTCAACAGTACAATAGGGTTGCAGAAGGTCACAGCTGTAGCCATTTTTCTGGCATATGGAGTGGACGGTGGACCGGAGGTTATCGCTCCTCTTCCTCTGTCTTTCTCAGTGTGACAGCTCTGGCCTACACTATCTCTTTCCTCTTCAGATGCAAGCGTCTTATCTTTAGTTTCACTCCATTCTCCAGAGCTGTCCTCCCTCAGTCTGCGCAGCAAGGCAAGCGGCTCCTATTGTTTGGCCATCTTGTCTTATCGCTGTAACGACGACCCCTCCTTTGACTGTTTTTGGGTTGTTTTTTGCTCCTCGGTTGGTCTCTGCAGAATAGCAAACTGAGACACTGACGGCGAGTCTAAATGAGATTTTTTTCCCCTGGAAGTAGAAGTGCACTAATATGATTGAAGAGTGGAAAACCTGCCTGGAATCTGATTTTATATACTATTCTTCATAAATGTGACCCTGGACAATAAAAGTCTTAAGAGTCAATCATCTGAAAGCTGAATAAATAAACTTTCCATTGATGTTTGATTTGTTAGGATAGGATATTTGGCCGAGATATAACTATTTAAATCTCTGGAATCTGAGGGTGCAAAAAATCTAAACATTGAGAAAGTCGCCTTTAAATTTGTCCAAATGAAGACCTTAACACATTACTCACAAAAGTTTTTATGTATTTACGGTATAGGAAATTTACAAAATATCTTCATGCAACATGATCTTTACTTAACATCCTAATGATTTTTGGCATAAATTAAAAATCGATTTGATCCATATAATGTATTTTTTGCTTTTACTACAAAAGGTTTTGTGGTCCAGGGTCAAAAATAATATTTGAGAAATTGAGCTTTTGATTAATTGGCATGCAGTTGCAGACTATGTTCTTAAACAAAACCCCGCTATAATCAATAAAGCTGTCACTTGGCATACTTACAGCGTAGACAGCTTTGCTCTTGCTGTGTAGATGCAGTAGAGTTTCGTAGACATGAAAAGCTTTGCACAGAGGAAAGATAAGGACGTCGGAAGTAATGAGAAGCTAATTAGCTTAGATTACAGAAACAGTGATGACAAGTGCCCGTGACAGACTCGCACACGTGCCCGCATACAGATATGTTTGCTGGGGTCAAGTGACTGGGAGGTTTGGTTTGAGTGTGTGGCTGGCAAATCTCAACTGGCCCTCAGAGGGGAAAAAGAAGTTCACCACAACTTTGGCTGGGATTGTGCGTGTAAACACACACGTTCCTCCCCGTAGGCATGTGCTCCTTTAAAGTGTTTAAATAGAATTAAGGCAATGAAAATGCCATATGAATAAGAGACAAGAAAGAAAAGAAGAGAGGTTAATGAATTTGATGAATATTCAAATGGCGGCACAGGCGTCTGGTCCAGAGAGAGACTGCTCTCAGCTCTGATCCCTCTCTGTGTTTCCTCTCCTTCTCTACAGTAATGCCAAAACACAAAGGCTGCTTGACAGGTTGTTTGTTTCTAGGGTTGTCAACGTATGTATGAATTTGGTAATAATATATAAAAAGAAAACAAAATACGTTTAGTCATGCCGTATGTAAGTAAATTCATTAATGAAGTTTTTTCATTGCTCATGTTTTTGTGAGCCAAATCCAGCCCAACTACTACAACAGCCAACTCACGTGGCCAAATTCACTGGCTTTATGAGCATTACGGTGATAGTTCACCCAGTTTACTCACCCTCTTGTCATTTCAAACCTGTATGACTTTCTTTCTAATGCAGAACACAAAAAAGATATTTTGAAGAATGTAACTGGCACACATTTACTGCTTTTGTGTCCATACAATAGAAGTGAATGGGTGCTGCTGCAGTTGGGTTACCAACTTAAAAAAAAGGCTTTTTTGTGTTTTGTGGAGGAAAAAATGACAAGAGGGTGAGTAAATAATTACACAATTTTCCTTTTTGGGTGAACTATACCTTTAACATTTTATCCAGAGAATTGTCACGACTAAAATGTGATTTTTTTTGTAATTAATTCATATTGTAAAATAAATTCATTTTTAATGTACCAACATCCTTCAATTTTTTTTAGAAATAGCATGGTTTGAGAGAGAGAGAGAGAGAGAGAGAGAGAGAGAGAGAGAGAGAGAGAGAGAGAGAGAGAGACACGGACCAGCGGGTTGCTTGGAATGCATGAACAGCCTCTTTCCGGGTCAGTGAACTTTTCTGACCTCTATCGAGCTGCGTGCTAAAACTTTTCGTAGTCTCTACGCTGGCTGGCTGTCTCTGTCGCCGTGCCAACTCTTACGGTTGATGCAGAGACAGAGGGAGATGGTGTCGGCTGGAGGAGGTGGGAGGTGATGACGCTGGTCACTTAGCAAGAGAGGACATGTCCAGACGGTGTTTGAGGCAGAGGGCAAATATTTAGCCCAGCCACTGCAGGAGGGGATCCAGGAAGGTGGGGAGGCAGAGACGTCTTTGCCAAGCCCAGATACGTGACTTCTGCCTGGGACCGAGACCCCAGCAGCCCTGCCCCCTCCTCATTGAATCTTCTACCCCTGTATTCAGGGTCACGGATCTCATCTCTGGACTAATATCTCAAGCAGTCCACAGATGGGGAATTAAATTGGAGAGCTGGCTTGGAATCAGGCAGAGGATGAATGGATGGATGGATGGAGCATGGGGTGGTGAAGGGAGGGAAGGTTGGGGAGAGGAAAAGGAGAAGATAGATATGAGTGGCTTTTGGTGGTGATAGATAAGGAAAGGATGCAGAAAAGGGAACAGTGGAGGAGAAAGTATAGGCAGAGGCAGGTAAGGAGCAAAGACAGGCTCACACACTTTAAGTAGACCGGGGTTAGTTGTCACACTTTTTCTCCAGTAAATATTTCTCAGTGTAGGTTTTGTATATGCACACCTTAATATGTTGTCACAATGAGGTTTCTGCCTATTCAGTAAAATGTAAACAGTAAAGCAATTCATGAAACAGTGTAAATGTAATAGGCAATGTGCAGTAATATCAAATTTCATATGCCATTCCTATGTGACAACTAGCCCCAGTCTTTATTCCTATGTGACAACTAGCCCCAACCTACCCAAAGTTTTTTTTCCTGCTCATTCATGTTGCCTGACTGCAAGAAGCACCCTGTATCCATTCACAAGAACATGTTGGTCATAGCATATACAATTGTGTTATACTTATTGCATAACCGTACTGTAGAGGAACATGATGTCACTGTGTGATGATTCACATCTATATTTTATAACTTGAGCCAATGAAAAACAAATAACTTGCCCTAAATAATATTTTCTGTGTCTATGAAAACTATTTTTAGTTGCATTGCAGAGAAGTGAAGATGAATTGTGAACTCAGCAAAAGATAATATATAAACTCTATAAAGTGACTCTATAAACTCTATACTGCATATACTGCAAATGAACATCACAACAAAACTAAAAAGCTCCTGTCTTGTTATAATTGATGGTAGCTCACATGGAGTGTTGACAGCTTGGATTATAATGGAAGCGTTCTAATTTTGTGACTGGGGTGTGATGTTGCTTTTGTGTAATGGCGGTGATGTTAAAATCCTGCTGTCCTAGCTTAATGTGCCAAAGCAACTGCAAATAAGACATTCAGAGGTTGAATTCCCTGATAAATTGTCAACACTGTGGTGCTTTTAAGACAATACTCTGTTTGAGCGGTCTGAGATGTCTGCCAAAGGTGTTAGATTTTTTCAAGAATGGTAACCAGAAAGACTCCATGTACCCTCCAAACCCATCAAGGTTCAATCAATGCAATTTACTTGTTAGAAAATGAAGCATATTTATGATATATATGCATTTTACATTTACATCCATAATTTGTAGACATTTTCAAAAGGTTTTTGTAATGACTTGCATGTTAGGTGAGGTTACAGCAGGTTTAAAATGGCAGATCTCTTGTGTTCACTGTGCGTTCTCTTTCTCTATTCCTGTGTAACTCTCCATTTCTCGGCCCCCATGACAAACAGATACCCGTGCATTGCCAGCTGTTTGCATTCTGTGCCTCAAATATTTGCACAGCCTGTTGTCTTTGTCTGCACCCCACACTTCAGCCGCACATTGCCATTTCTTCCTTTTCTTGCATAATCCGTCCCCAGTCTCTCTCTTTCCATTGCTCATCTGTATCACTCGTATTTACTCGGTCTCATTAAATGTGTGGGGTTAGAATGGTTTACAGGAAGATATGTAATATATTTGGAGCTCAATCACCTGTGGAATATGGATAAAGTCTCAACGCATTTCACCAGCCGCCTTCCAAAAACATTGGATGTCCAGATTCACTGTTTTTCAGGAAGTGGTTTTATATTGTGTTGTCAAAGTTGACACACACTTTTTAATACTTTTTTTGATGGTTAGAGATTTACAAACCCAGTGACAAACATAAAGGGTGACTAATAATAATGATATATTGCAAAAGATAAAAATCACGAAATAGGGAGATACAAGGTTTCAGAAGGACAGTGGCTGTATGTGCCTTCTAGGATTTTAGCTTTACCTCAATACTGTGTTGTGTTATGTTGTAGCTGTATCTGACCGTTATTTAAATAAACTAAAGTGCATTTGTGCTGTGTGTAGTGTTATTAGGAATGGTGTCTTATTTTCTGTGACTTCTTTGCCGTAGTGAGCATTCACGTGATAGTTCTGCAGGCTCTGTTTTCAGAGAGCTGTCAGCACCCCTAAAAATGTGTGATTTATAGTGAGGCAGAGATGAAAGATGAGGGACCGAGGCCCCTTAAATAGAGTCTAGCAACACCTATTGTGCTTGTAGTGTGATTCTTGATGCTGTCTTTGCAGTCAAGTCACAAGGAAACTGACGTAAAATGCAAAAGAATGAATGAGAAATTTAGAGGAAATTAAAACAAGTTTAGAACTTTGTGAAAAGAACAACTTGTGAGTGTCATGTTTGTTTGACCCCCACACCTGTCCCTTCTAAGAACACACCTGTTCATTGGGGCATCTGTCATTCGCCGCTGCGGGCAGCCAGTCCCGCAATACCTGTGTGCCAACCTGCCAGTTTAACTTGCCCAATAGGAGGCAGGTGCTCTGTCAAAGGGCGGGTGTTACCTCCCTTGTTATTCTGTGATTGGGCCAATGACAGTCACCCTGAACTAGTGGCTAAGAGCATACAGCATACAAATGACAGCATTAGCCTATTAACAAGACCTGCTTTGATGGCAGATGATTCACTTTGAAAGCACAAGTGTAAAAGATTAAAATAAAAAGGTCTTCATAATGGTTTTATATAAGAGGTATACGTGTTGGCATGTTTTTGTCTAATAAGCTTTAAAGGTTTGCTAACGTGCGTAGGAAATTGCCATCTGGCTGACAATTAGTTGTCAATTGTGTCATATTTCTATACTTTGTCAACTTTTGTTTTCTTTGCTGATTTGCACCCCTGGGCCATCATACCTAACAGGTGTGATCATTTGCAGCATCCGCTTATGCAGTAATTGCACACCTGCGTGCTAGCGCTCTTGCTCTTGTGCTCTGCCTCGGGCTGATGTCAGAGGGCATCTGCTTTGACAT
Organism: Oreonectes daqikongensis; assembly: GCA_026939265.1. Taxonomy (NCBI): domain Eukaryota; kingdom Metazoa; phylum Chordata; class Actinopteri; order Cypriniformes; family Nemacheilidae; genus Oreonectes; species Oreonectes daqikongensis. The sequence goes on from JAOTQM010000013.1 coordinate 7,643,693, forward strand.
CTAAATCACAGGCACTTAGTTCTACACTAACACTGCCAGGAACCAGAACCAAAGAGACGTGGAGAAATCTGGGAAGTTTTTCGCTCCTCAGGTTCTAATTGTTCCCCGGAGGGAAGGCTTGCGGCGTTCATCTGCTGAAGATATCGATGTTCCGACACTCATTAGAACCTCACACTTCGGCGCTCAGCCGTCAGGCCAAGGGAACATGTCCGATTGGGATCGCTTAATTTGATCTGAAATGCGAGACGTGGCAGAGGGGGAAGCCGTATTAATAGATTTCGCAGAACGGTCTTGCAGGCTGGAAGGGAAGTTTGGGAGTTGAGAAGATCAAGAGGGTGATATGCAGACATGTTCTGATGATACAGCCAGCAGTTAGACAAGACAAGTTGAGTGGTGATTTCAGACTGTGTGTGTGTGCAAAACTCTTCTTCTACCCTCGTCTGTTTGCCACACTTCAAAGTTTCTTGTTCAGTTTGTGAAATGATATTTGATCAACTCAATTTGTGAAGAATTACAGGATATTACAGGTCAACATGAATAGCCACAATACACGTGATCAAGTGATCTTATCGAGCTCAGCCCTTTTCATTTTCAGCGAATAAGAAATCTAAGTGCATTCTACATATTTAGAGCATGCTTTTGTTGAAAATGCCTGAATGAATGTGAAAGGCTTTTCTTAGTTTAATTAAAGATAATTTCTTAGTTTATTTGAAAATGACTGACTTTCTTGTATTTCATTGCTGTCCTTCTGAAACCTTGTATGTCCAAAAAACACTGTACTTTTTAAATGATTTATTAATGTGTTGTCAAAGTTGACAGGCACTTTTTAACACTTTTTATTTGTTAGATATTTGCAAAACCCAGTGACAAACATAAAGGGTAACTAATAACAACTAATCAAATTTTTAAATGGTTGCTATGTTAAAGCGATAGTGCAGTCCCAAAAGAAAATTACACAGTGTTTTACTCACCCTCAAGGCATCCTAACTGAATATGGTTTTCTTCTTGAAGCATAATGCAGTCGGAGTTATAATACCACGTATCATTTTACTTCCAAGCAGTAGAATGGGAGTGTAGGTTTTAAAGCTCCAAAAAGCGCATCAATTAATCAAAGAACTTCTCAACACTGCTCCGTGGTCTTAACAAAGGTCTCTTAGTGCTTGGGCCGCTCCATCTATAAGTTTCAAACGATCTACCGTTTATGTAACATTCATCCCCGCAATGCCGTGAACAAACAAACACAGCTAAACGTCCGTTATGAATGAAGCACATTGATGGCCTTGCTCTTTCTCTCGCTCTCGATGGTTGACGTGTGGGTGTGCTTGTCCGGGAGAATTGTCCAAAAAGGGATTAAGAACCCTTGTTACGAAACGGAAATTCATGTTTGAAAAAACTATGTGAAATCTGTACGAACCCTGGCGCAGTGTATCGAGCACAGAAATACTACGTCATACGTCCAACTCATTTTTTTACAAGTTGATCATGTTGAAGGTTTAACAGTGTAAATAAGTCAGAAAGCATAAAATAGCCTGTGACCCCTTCTTTAAGTTTGGGCCACATATGTTTGTTTATGTTGAAATATTGATGATTCCTCCGTCATCAATATTTCGGGTACGTTTTTCCAGAGGAAAAGACCAATTTATTTGTGCTTCCGTACACTATCATACAGAAGTTCACTGAACACCTTTATTTGTTTCTCAAAAAATTGAGTGTGTCTGTGTTTTCATAGCTCTGTGATATTTCAGCTGTTGCTTGTGTGAGTATGTGGTGGTCAATAACTCAATGTGTGTCTGAGTGGAGTGAGATTGAATCTAATGACACGTGGGTTATTGCTACCCTGCCATCTCGATGTCACTTGCTCTGAAAGCCTGGAGACATCGAAAGAGACCGATAGAGATCTGACACAATCACACACACAGAGGGGGCTATAAAGGTCTTTTCAGACAGCACACGTCTCCGCTGTTCTTGCGTGACTTGTTGTGGCGTGGCTGGTCCCATCCACACAAACTTCTTTCATACTTTATTCTCTCCACTTTTCTCTGGGCTTAGCCAGTACCTTGTGCTTTTGTCATTTCGGCAATAGTGGTCTGCACATCCCAGCTTCTCATCCAACCAATTATTCCTCATGATAGATGCATGAGACTGCCCTTTTCTTCACCTCCTGTGTTTTCTGTACCTGCAGTCTTATTCTGTAAGACTGTTTCAATTGTCTGGCTCATAGAGAGAGACAAAGGTTATAGAGAAAAAATGCTTTTACTTTAAATTAATTACCATGCAAGTTTTTTTACCTTGTAAAATAGCATATATGACCCTGGACAACAAAAGTCAATTTTTTAAAATTGAGATTTTATCATCTGAAAGCTGAATAAATACATTTCTATAAATGTTATAACAATATTTGGCCGAGATACAACTATTTCAAAATCTGGAATCTGAGGGTGCAAAAAAATCTAAATATTAAGAAAATTGCCTTTAAAGTTGTCCAAATGAAGTCTTTAACATAGCATATTACTCACAAAAATAAAAGTTTTGATATATATACGGTAGGAAATTTACAAAATATCTTCATGGAACATGATTTTTACTTCATATCCGAAAGATTTTGGCATAAATGAAAAATGTATAATTTTGACCAATACAATGTATTTTTGGCTATTACTGTTGCTACTTGAGACTGGTTTTGTGATCCAGGGTCACATATCATCTAAGTTTAAATAAATTGACAAAAGCTTTACAATTATAGAAAATGTGCCCCATATTTTATCAAATGTTTCTTTTTCATACTGCCATTTGCCACCTTACTTTGATCGCTTTTGGTTCTTGTAAATGAGAAATTGTCATTGTATACACACCTTATATAGGTTTGACATATTTTTCATATATGTGTAAATGGTCACAAATCGAAGCCTGACTTTCTAATGATAGACTAAGATATACAATTGTTGGACAAATAAATGTTTTCTTGATATAGTCAGCCCTGTTTACACCTGATAATAAAATATGTCTCACTCTCAGGTGGTGAGATGACAAGTGGCCAGACAAGACAGATCCCTGTTTACACCTGGTAGTAACATCCATTTCAAATGCATCTCCTGGGTGCACATTAGATAGGATATTGAGGAGAGTGTCTTTGATTTCATGGTTGAATATATCACCAGTGCATTATTAAATGTTGTTGAGCAAATAAAAAACATCAGCGCAACTTTCCTTATTGTTGATAGATATTGTTCATATTGTTCATTTCTTAAAAGCAACCTGTGCATGTGTATTATCACTTTTGATTATTTTGTTAAGTCATAGTCATAGTTAGATTTATCACAGTTAAGTCGAGTAACCAAATGAACTGAATTTACACTCCGAATGTGAAATGGTCCCATGCTACACACTACCTTCTTATGTATTAAGTTAATGTATCGCAAAACATGATGTTTTTACCACTCACTTCTTGCCATCGGATCACCTTTTTCGCACAACCCTTCGCATTCAAAATGCTTTTAATTCAAAACAACCCACACAGATTGATAGCCCCTCTTGGATGAACCTGAGGCTAAACATCCTGCTCAAGGGCAAAACAAAATGACAGTTAAATGAATGACCGTCCAGTCTTTGTCAACCAGCAATCAAATACGCTTCATTTGTGTTACCAAACCCGGTCTTTAAACACTGCGCCAGCAGCCTCTATGTAAACAAGGACTTTATTTTTATCATCCTTTTACCTTCACAACACACACACACGCATTCGTTGCCTTTGAGCTTCTGTCCTAATTAGTCTGAATTAAGATGAATGTCTGGCCTTCCCACCATTGATTGCCATTGATCGAACTCTCATCCCAGTATCCCCCGCCCAGGGCTCTAGCGCACCCCACACATCATTTATATCAATCCTTACCGCTTTCCCTTTCCCTTTGCGAACGCAGGGCCGTGTTGTAGACTGTATTTGCTCAGTATGCGCAGTGGTGGGTTGGAGGGGTGGATAGGAGGATTGCTACCGGCAGTTCAATTTGTTTCTCAAATTGTATAGAGGGAAACAGGCTGCATGTGTGCGTCTTTGGGGGATTTATAAATGTGTGTCTGTGTGTTTTTGGAGCAGTTTACCTCCAGAAAGACAAGGTGAGCCCTCAAATCATTTTGTCGCCGTGTAGTTTATGTTATTCTGTGAATGTCTGGAAGGAAGGAGGGTGGGGATGATGAAATATTAAAGCTCATCTCCTCCTGTTGACATTCAGAGTTAGTGGACTGGGGCTCCCTAAAGTAGCAAAGCAGACACCAAAGGCCAGCTCTGGATATACTTAGTGTGTGTGGGGGTGTGTAGGGGTGGTGGATAAATGCCGGATGACTAAGTGTAACATGAAAAGAGAGGTCACTCTGTGGAGGAAGTGATAGCATAACACGTGAATTGGACACATGAATGAAGAGTAAAAGGGATAAGGGATAGTGTAAAAACTACAAACTCATTGTTAATTTATTTGGTTTAACTGGTTTAAATTAATTTGGTTTAGCAATCAGTGTTGTTCACTTCACCTGTCAGTGGTCATAATGTTATGTCTGATCGGTGTATAACATTGTTTGCTGGTAAAAGTTATTTACCAGAGGGAGAAATACAAGTAGAAAATGGAGAAAGGTGCTTTTTGCATCCAGATGGAATAGCTCCCACCAGCAGGTGTTTACTGGATCATGCTAACCAGCCAAACCTTGACCCTTGGCTAAAATACCATTTGGATCATGATGGAAACGAAACAATGAACGTTCTTTCATGCTTCATTTCACCCTCAGTCCTCACTAACCTTTGATACGCCATTGGCATATCCTTAGGCTAACGCAGCCTCTCCAGTGTAAGGTCATGCTGAGCTTGGTCTTGAACATGTAACAGGAGGATGTTATTCTACGCTACATTATGTGGGCCTTTGTTCATCAGTCACAGAGAGTTCAATAATTCTTGCTGTATGCGATCTGCCTCAGTCACTTTATGCTAAGTTACGCTTTGGCTTTGTTTTGCCTTGTTTCACCGGAAGCCTGGTGGCCTGACATGAACTGGGGATAAACTTTTTTGTAGGCCTCGGAGCTCCTGTCAAATCTCAGACCGCTTGAGTGTGTCTTTGCGTGTGTGTCTTGCCCAAAGGATCAAGAAGTTGGGGTTAGGTTACACACTGTCTCTCTCTCTCTTTTACCTTACTTTCTGAATTCCTTTCTGTCTTTGCCACCTGCTCTCTGGTCCCCAGATCCTGTTGGCAACATATTTGTCTTCAGCTGGCCTAGTGCAACCTCCTGTAAGAAACAGAGGCAGAAAAAGATAACTTAAACAGAGTGGGAGGAGAGGCAGAGATAGACAGATAGAGACAGATAGACCAGAGGGAGAAATACAAGGAGAAAATGTTACAAAAATACACTATAGAAATTGTATTTATAAATATGGTTATACATATTTTTTATGTTAAGGCTCTCTCATTTGTAAGTCACTTTGGATGAATGAATAAATGTAACTGTATGTACATATTCAACATTTTTCATCTTTGTATCTCACAGAAAAATAATTCATACGGGTTGGGAACACCACAAATAAACCATTCCCCTCTTTTCATGTTATCTATCACTTCAAAGTATTTTTAAAGCAGTTGATGGCTGTAAATTTTAAATTAGCCTGTAATTATTATCCTCCCCTTTCCCCCTGATGATTCTTCCGTCTTTATCCGGTGTTGCGGAGGATGACTCCAGGTGCCTTGTTAATATTACCCAGGGTGCCGTGCTGTGATTGAGCCAGATCGCCGCTATTTTTCTGCTGATGACTCTTTCTCTAATGAGTCTCAAGAGACGTGCGGTGATCCGAACCGCCCCGCTGATAACACGGACGGAGAGGAAGAATAGTGCTTAAGACGGCTCTTTGTTCACTCTATACGCATGAGCACCTGTGTATGTGTGTATGTGGTGGTTCAGACTTGTTGCAGGTGTGATCGGTTCAAATGTTAATTAGACCTTACAAACCTTGACAGGAAACAATCTGCCACATTAACTTTTTAAATCGTTCATTATGTAAGTCTGTATATAAAACATAAGCCGCATAGTCAATTTAGAAGAAAAGTTATGCACCTACATTTTTAGAAATCATGAGCTTATTTGGTTGTTAGTCCATGTTTAAGATATTAGATATTAAGATTATATTTCTTAATATCAGGCCAAGACGAGCAAAATGAACTTTTTGACACTGTCAGGATAAAACAGTGTTTTACACCGAGCATACTGTAAGATCTTGCTTTAAAGTACTTTACAAATGAAATGCCTCTTCCCAAAACCTTTGATGCGATATGTGTTTCCCTCTTCAAACGTTTACGCCCGAATGTTCTGCTTCCATATTCAAAGTTCTGATGGTCCCAGCTGAAAATCCTGTGAATTCTGTATAATCATTTGTTGTCGTCTGGCAGTCGTGGCTTTGTAGAAACAAAGTTGGAGATGTGTCCCCTCAGGGGGGTCAGGAGGGGCGCTCTTTTGTGATCTGCCTGTAAGAATTCCTGTAAGCACTGTCAGGAAAATCATGCTTACACTGAAAGGTTTGTGTGTGAGGATTCGGGGGAAAAGGGGTCAGGACAGTACCCTTGACAGTGATGTGATGTGGGCGACAGCCCCACTTACTGTACACACACACACACACACACACACACACACACACACACACACACACACACACACACACACACACACACACACACACACACACACACACACACACACACACACACAGAGAGAAATGAGGGCATTTTCTCAGAGAGGCTGCAGAGGCAGTGTATAAAAATGTATAAAACAAAAATAAATAAATACATGCATAAATAAATTAACATATTATTAAGGTCTCTAACTAACAGCCGTAATACAGCCACAGAAAAATAGGAGACCATTACAAATGTTCATTTCATCAGCATTTCTAGATGTATTGTGGTCATTCCAGTTCAGTGTCTGTTGAATTTCAATAAAATCAAACCTCAGGAGTGACATAAAGTCATCCAACAGCAATTTGTAAGACTGACATCATGACACATGAAAACCAAGGTAATCACATAATTTTTTCCTTAATACATGTACAAATATTACTGTTGTTTTGCTTTAAAGTGATTGCATACTTGTTTTCTTAAGTATTTAAGATCTAAAAATATACACAACATGAAAATGGTCTTTGAAATGGTCTCTTAATTTTTTTTCTGCGGCTGAATATTAGATGAAATTATAGGTAAAGAACTCATTTTTCTAGCCAGCATAACCTTCCTGACCTTCCAGCATAACCTCCCAGCCAGCATATCTTTCCTGACACCTGTGGAGTTTCCTGAGAATTTGAGGAGTTAAGTATCTAATTACAGTTGAAGACAAAAATAGCCACCTTGGTAAATATGAGGAAAGAATGCTGTGAAAATAAATTTGCATTGTTTCTCCTTTTGATCTTTTATTAAAGAAATTCACAAAAATTAAATGTTTCATTGAAGTTAAACAATTGAAAGTGGGGGCAATCATATTATGAAATAAATGTTTTTTTTGTGAATTTTTTAATATAAGATCAAAAGGAGAAACAATGCAGATTTTTTTACAGCATTCTTTGCTTATATTTACCAAGGGGGCTAATATTTTTATCCCCAATTGTAGGTTACTGATAATAGCTGATAATGTTAAAAAATGATAAAAGAAGGAACTGATTTCTGAAGTAGATAAAATCCCTTCTAGCACATTTCTCAAAAGTTCTCTCTCTTTCTCTCTCTTTGTGTGATGGGATGGGTCTCGATGGGAAGTGACTGTAGTTGAGACTGATTAAAATAGACGATGCTTATCATACTTTGGTATTGCCTTGTAATTTATGCCTGATTGCCTGCAGTCTCCACCCATCTATCTTTTTCATCATCACTGTCTCTGTGTTTTTAATCTTTGCTGTTCACCTTTTGCTCTAGACATTAATAAATGTCTGTGTGTGTGTAAAGTTGGTGCGGATATGTTAATGCAAGTGCATTATAACAAGGCTGGAGCTGCTAGTATGATTTTAAGGGCCACACAATAAAGATAAATATAAATAAATGAATTTAACCTATTTCTTCAAATATACCAAATATAAAATATATAAATTAATGTTCTATTAAAATTATGCAGACAGTAGAGTCAGGTCCCCAGCATGTGAAAAAAATGTATTGGAACAGCCACTGGAAATGCCCTCATGACTCAAAAGACTTCCTGCTGTATGTGTGCACATGTTTGTGTCCTGTGTACTGCACTATGAGAACATAGCTTTAGGGTTTAAAGAAACTGCGGAGTGCCACGCTCTGCTACCATCGGCTTGCAGAGTGTCGGGATAAAGTGTTTGAGACATTGGGTGAATGAGTTTGATCCTGGTCCCTCGCTGTTTTGATCTCTCTCTATCTGTAGCGGCAGGTTTGGCTAATGGAAGCCGACCTTTGAACATGTCACCTATCTACTTCCATTCACGCTGGCGTGGTCAGGGAACGGATCTCAATTTACCCTTGTGTCCCTTCCTGTGTCTTCTCTGTTCCAGTGCCGGCACAAACCTGGCCATGTTCTTTTCAGGATCACAATCTATTGAGAGTTGAGAAAACCTTATTTTTAACAGAAAAAAAGACATAATTTAGTTTCAGTGGATAAGTTCAAGAGGTTAACTGATGTCTGTTTTATTGTTTTGAAAGGTTTTGCTCGAATGAAGTGTTTATGGTAAAGGCAATTTGGTTAACCTGCATATTTACGATTTATTAAATGATTGTGTAAAAAACATTTTGAGTCATGTTAATGTTGTTGCATGTTTGCTAAAAGAAACATGTCTATGTTTTACTGTCCAAGCTGTTCTTTTTCAGCTATTACCATGGTATCGCTGATCCTAATTTGCTTTCATGTACAAAATTGTTTCAACTCATGGTTGGGTCAAATATAGGCAAACCTAATCAATGGTTTAAATAAATAACATAATATTTGACCCAACTATAGGTTGAAATAACCCAGCATAGTTAACGGCATAGTTTCAAAAATGAAAATTCTGTCATCATTTACTCACCCTCTTGTCATTTCAACTCTGTATGACTTTCTTTCTTCTGCAGAACACAAAAGACGACATTTTAAAAAATGTTGGTAACCGAACAATGGCGTTACTCATTCACTTCTGGATACAAAAGCAATGCAAGTGAATGGGTGCCAGTTACCAACTTTCTTCAAAGTATTTTTTTTGTGTTCTGCGGAAGAAAGAAAGTCATACAGGTTTGAGAGGGTAAGTAAATGATGACAGAATTTTTATTTATCTTATCAACATTTTAAAGCTAAAATCATTCCACCTGTAATGTCTGCATTGAATCTTGCCGATGGGAAGGCAAAGTCTCCTGCCAACCATGCACACACTGCTCAGACATTAAAGGATGTGATAAATTGGCCCATGACTGCAGAATGGACGGTTTCTCAGCTGTGAACTTGCATTTGCCAGAACAACTGTTGGCCACCCAGCGCTGTTTTGCAACTATGTCTGCAGGCATGACATGATCTCTCTGGCCATTAACATGTAGCGCTTGTGTGTGTTTCAGCTGAATGATCCAGATGCAGTGGTATCTTTTTGAACATTGGAAGCTGATAAAGTTGTTTTTCTTATTTGGAACCTTCCTGACCTGTCTACTGATGTATTAATGAAGATATCACTGCTTTCACTCCACTTCATAAACTGACAATCCGCTTTTGTTCACGGAGGCCTTAACCGACAATACCAATACCCCACACCTATCAAATCAGCTGGAACCGCCACTCTCCACTCTTTCTAAACTCGGCTGGGTTTCATTGGATTTGTCTCAGTCAGTTTTTTATTGTAAATGGTTTCAGTGGAACGGTGGAGCACCGTTGTCCGTTGGGATGTGAAATTGGCGAGCAAACAATGAAGCAATCTCGCTCAAATTCAGTGCAGGTGCCACGTCCCCAGTCACTTACCGGTTTGTTTGTGTTTGAGCAAAGGATTTGCATGCAGCACTTGGTAGAGAGTGAAATGGCGAGAGAGAGAAAGCATAACTGTTGAAGGAATAATAAGGATATATATATATATATATATATAAATGATGAGAAGTAGGGGTAAATAAATTATAGAGGTTCCAGTCAAGAAATGTGTGCAATGTGGAGATCATGGATATAAAGTGTATATCCTATCTATGCCAATTCAGGTGTGTGTGTCTGTGCACGCATTTATGTTTCCCCTTACATTGTCAACTACTGTATTGGTGAGCCCAGCACAAAGCATTGATTTCCTATCGGTCGATTGGTCTGAAGTTAAATAGCAATAGGGGGAAGTTGAGAATAAACACACTCTTTTTCCTCCTTGTTTGTTTTTCCTCTCTTTCTTCCCTCAGTAATAGGTGGTTTCATAAGCACGCACGGTGACCTTTTGGAGTCCATGAACCAACCAGCTGAAATTATAGTGAGCGGCTCAAGATATGGACCGGCCTCTGGCCAATGAATAACTCAAAGTATGGAGAAAGAGAGAGAGAGAGAGAGAGAGAGAGAGAGAGAGAGAGAGAGAGAGAGAGAGAGAGAGAGAGAGTGTGTGGAAGGAACAGTGTTTGATTATTCATGATGATAACTTGCCAAGACTGAGAGAAAGATAGAGAGAGATTGGGAGTGAGGGCATGCAGGAGACCAGTGGTTGCTGAGTGCTGCGGTGGCTTGTGGGATAGCTTCACATCTGCCTCGTAGGCCATTTTTCTGTTTTGTCACATTCTCAGATGTGACAACAGCCTCCTGGCCATCATGTCCCACCAATCCTCTCCTGAAAGTTAACAAGGCACACATTTGCGGCATGCACACATATATATTTTGCGGTCCCAGCTGTCTCCGCCTTTTCATTTATTTCCTATTTTTTTCAAGGACAGATTACACCAGTGGGGCCAGTTCCCTGTGGTCCCTGACTCTCAGGGGTCTTCGTCTGGAAGACCAGTGGATACCTGGATATAAGCTGTAGATAGATTGAATGTTGGCACAATGAGCTGAGAAATGTTATTCATATCTGTTTATTTAAAAAAAATTTTTTTGCAGCTTTGTTGTACACTAACTGTAGGACGTTGTCTATTTTGAAGCGTGTTACGCACCTGGTGTTTTTATTTCTGTGACTGCAACTATATTATGTGTGGAGACATGGCCCTGTGGGCAGCACTCATATCATGTGATAGAGTAATAGGTGACCCGAATTCTAGTCCTGACTTGAGATCATTTTCTGTCTTACTACTGTTTCTGAATTTAGGCTGTATGTCCTTAAAATGTCATGCTCTTGTTATTTGGACTTCAAAAAGTCTTTTGCCCAGAGGCCTCACAGGACCATAATCCATCCGTGACTTTATCTCTGTACAGATAATGTTAATCGATTTCCATCCTAATCCATTGTATTTTCTCCCTCATATCCTTTTCTTCCTCTTTCATTTCCCCTTCATCACCTCCCTTCATTTTACTCCCATGGCCCCTCTTTCCATTTTTACATCCTGCTCACTATTTGACCACTTGGGGGCCTCCTGCTTATATCATATCAATGCGTGAGAGAGAAATAAAGCCAACAGCACGTGTGTGTGTGTGTGTGTGTGTGTGTGTGTGTGTGTATGTGTGTGTCTGTGTGTGTGTGAGAGAGAGAGAGAGAGAGAGAGAGAGAGAGAGAGAGAGAGGAAACTGAAGTGCGTTTTAGTTTAATAAGATGTAAATTGTGTTTTAAGGAGGGAATGCTGAAATAAGAACATTCAGTTATTCAGTGCATTTCATTGTAATTTTACTCCGTGATCAATACAAATGAGAGCTGAGACTGCATCTGTGTGCCGACCGTCATCACTTCAGGGTATGAAATCATCTCTCATCCATCTGAAAACGATGGATGGATAGATGGATGTTAGGAGAGGTGTGTGCGTGTGTGTGTGTGTTATCGTTCTATAAAAGCCGCTCAAGAGGTGTCTTTTGTCTTTGTCAGATCAGAGTGATTAATTTGCCTCTCTTTCTCTCCTCTCGTCTCCTGTTCTCAGTTTAAAGCTTCTGTCACTCTCCACTTGACCCTACCATCAGTCATTCAGCTCAATCCCCACTTCTGTTGACTTTTGACCTCGCCCTCACTGCTCTTCTTCACACCTGATGGCCGGGCTAGACGCCCACTGAAATAAACCTTTCAATAAATATTTTTGTCTTTTTCCCTTAAATATTACTAATACTCTGAATGATAAAGTAACCATTGTCATTTGCACACGTTTCCAGTGTTAGGAGGCCAGAGAGGCTGCAGTCTGCCATGCTTCTCAGGGTCTTGAGAGTGTGAAGGAAAGGACTTGTTGGGTTTCACACTAATAAGGTTAAATACACTTGGTGAGTTAGAATATATTTTAATAAAAGCACTGCATCTGTCAATCATAAAAAACGATCATAAGTCTTACGCCCACAGCATATTTGTTTGTTTTTTCTTATTAATGCTTGCATATGAATATTGCTCTTAGGGACCAGTGAACTAATAATGACAAAAATAAAAACATTGTTTTAGCAATGTGGTAAAGTGTACAGCTGTCATCAGATGATTAACCAATGAATTATAGACTTACAACCATACATAAGTCGGAGGACTAATTTTAATTCTGGATTCTTAGATTCTCTCTGTCTCTGTTCATTTTTTCATTTTGATTTTGATTTCTGAGTTCTCTCTGGTTAACATGAAGAGACTTTCAGATTTTGTCTTTTCAGAAGTTGCTGCATAAGAATTACAACAACCTATAGGATGTGACATTATGTAGTTGATAAATTGGACAATCATTGAAGTTTTCCTTTGAGAAAACTCCAGAGGGCAACCTGTGTGCTTTAAGGCTGTTTTTTTACCTTGTAAATTAAGAAAAGCAATAGAAAAATGATCTAGTTTTGATCCGGTAATAAATCCATAAAGAATATATCAACTGAAGGTTGAAGGCTGTCTGAAGCTGATTTGTGGTTGGTGTTTACTTTTGGCAGAGTTACGGCGGCAGACAGATGATGACATGTCTGACAGACTATCCCTGCTGGAATCAAGACAATTTTGTTACTGTAAGAAACCAAGAAAAGAGGAGTTGACCTGCTAGAACTTGCCTTCTCATGTCTCTTTATTAAAGGATGCATTCTTGATTTGAATGGTGATTTGTAAGAGCACCCGAAGGCCTTTGTCTTAAGATTCTCTTTCCCATAACTCTCTCTTATTCCAAACGCACTTACTTTTGAGTTTTTTCCACTTTCACAGCTGTTTTCCCATAGCTTGACTCTTTCCCTCTTCCTCAGTTTTATTCGTATTGCTCTTCCGTTTTTGGTTCCTGTCATGCATCAAAAGAGCTTGACGTTTGTGACGAGAATGGTCCCAGAGACCCCTCCCTCAAGAAGACCCCGCTGGAACATCAGTTTTCTCATTCAACTCTTATCTGCCCCATTTCGGTTCCTTTCCATGGCAACGGTTGCCGAGTGAGTGAGCGGGCGCCAGGTCTCCAGCGAAGCCCAACCTTGTCTTAGACAGATGTCTCTTCCAAAACGAAAGACAGAAGGGAAAAAGAAAAAACAACACTTGAAAGGGAAGCAATGATCATTCTCAGGCTTAATTTTGTGTTCATTGTTGGCGGTTTCTTTACATCTGTGTTGTGGTGATTATAAGGATGTCCATTACAATGACCTTGTGCATGTTTCTGGTGTTTTTAATTGTGTTGCATGGCACACTGGTGTTTTATGTTTGTGATGTCTGTGAAAGAGTGGAAGATGCGAGGAAATGCGCTGCTAGCTGTTCTACCCTGCAGAAATGTGAACTTCAGAGCAAAGAGAAACAGACTGACAGCTCAGAGCTTGTCCATCTCGGCTGAGAGAAGGACCCCTCCCAGGACATAACCCACATTTACTGCTATTTTTACATAAATACCTCACGTTAACACACACACACACACAAGTGCGTGCAGAAGCACACACTGTTCTCAGTCTACCTAAACAAACAGGTCTAAGTAAATGAAAAGATAAAAACGGCAACTGCTTCCCAATGTGCATATTAACTACTCTAAAAGTATGAAATGTTAGAATAAGTGCGGTGTAAATTATAATGGGCTGTTAATAGTGTATCCCAATGTCTTACTGCTGATCTGGTCTAAACCTGCATTACTTTTTTTCTGTGGAAAATTGTGGCATTTTGTATAATCTTCATAAAGTGATACTTTACGGTGGCTACAACCTCCCTGCTATCATATGGCTTCACAAGGCTTCTTGCATGAGTCATATGGATTTACCGATAAAAGGATGACATGAAAATCACTATAAAAGTGTATATATAGGAAATTATATGACTCATGCTGAAAACTTTCTGAAGATACAGCCGCAGAAAAATTAAGAGACCTTTTTCACAGACCATTTTCAATGTACTATTTATAGGTATGTGTTTTGGTAAAATGATTATTTTTGTTTTATTCCTGTACTAACAATATATCTCCCAAACTACCAATAAAAATATTGCTTCTGTTTGCATTTATTTGCAGAAAATGAAATCTGTAGAAACAAGTCAAAATAAGAGAAAATATGCTCTGTATTTTTTCAGGCCTCAAATACTGCAAATTAAACAAGTTCATATTCACTATTAAGCAATACAACAGTAATATTTGTATGTATTTAGGAAAAGTTCACAGTTGTGTCTTGTCATGCTGTCAGTCTTTCACGTTGCTGCTGGATGACTTTGGACTGTTGGACACTTGACTGGAATGACCACAATACATCTAAGAAATGATGATTAAATACAAATTTGGAATGGTCTCTTAAAGTTTTATGGAAAACATTTATGGTTAAATTTGGTGTGTGTGTTTTGAATGATGAAATGAAAGAAGATTCTTTAAAAAAATCAGCTTTTGGTGTTTCACAGAAAAAACTAGATGCATATAGGCTATAGGAGAGAGAAGGGGGTGGGATCGGGAAAAGACCACGAGACAGGAATCGAACCCGGGTCGTCTGATGCGCAACCCCGTCACGTGTTGGAGCACTGCTCTGACATGAATTTTCAGTTTTGGTTGAACCATCACTTTAAAAGCATTTTTAGCATGGCATTCGCAAAAATATTTCTCATCTCAATAAGATGTTTTAGTGCTGCACTTCTTTGCCATTCTGCATCTCTTCATCTAGACATTGGCTCTTTCCCTCCATCTCCTCTCCTTCCATCTCTCTGTCTCTCTCTATAGGGAATGTTTGGGAGTGCATGTAGGATTACATGTGTTAATCTCAGTCACAGTCTGCCAGACTGAATGAAACGCCTCTGCAACTGTTGCCTTTATTAAAGCTGCTCTGGAGACCAAGTGCTCACCACAATATAAGAGTGAGAGATAGACAGAGAAAAAAAGAGAAGAAACAGTTTGGTTTGATTCCACTCCTCTTAGAACTCTCTTTCTCTCTTTGCTCTGACTTGTCACTCGCTTTTAGAGAGGTTGAGTGAGAGCTGTTTTTAAGAGGCCCAGGGACGGAGGGAAGCACAGGAGAGACAGATCAAAAGAGAGAGAGAAAACAGAGAGAGGGATCCAGGAAAAAACAATGTTCCATTTTGATAAAAGAACCGTTTAGTTGTGATGAGTCCAGGATAGTCCCTAAAATCCGGGCGTCTCATCAATTAAACACATGAGCGAAAGAAAGGAAAACTTTTCCCCTGGTGAGCCTGACAGTTTCAAACCCTGCTGTGCTGCCAGGGACTTCAGAGTTCCAAATCCTATCCTTTTCAGCTTTGTAACGTTTTTTCTCCACCCTGTTACTCTGAATGTGCTTTCCTCTCGTTCCCATTTGCTGGTGCTGCTATTCCGGTTATCATGCATGTTTGAAGAGTTCTGCCAGGTGCCTGAGGGGGAGAGAAATGGGAGCCCTGGGTGAGACAGAGCGGAGAGACGGAGGGAAACACAGGAGCAGACAGGGTGCTGGATCCACCTCTGAGAGCTGCCCTAACTGGGGCAGATTCACTTAATTTCTTCCTTACATTTCCACAGTCGAATCCTCCACCCTCTGTCCCGCTCTCCTTTCTGGACTGGGCTTGTTGAGGTTGGAAGTGTTGGACGTAGCTCGTGTTGCCGTGGGATGTGGCTGCTAAGCTCTTGGTTGGCTTGGTGACTATAGCATGAATAGTATGCCCGTGACTGAGCTGTCATTTGGCCACCGTCCCTCATGCCTTAGGAGTTTCAAAAACATTTCTGAAGCCAGTTCACATACAAACTTCTCACTTTCAGCTTCAGACATGATGATGGCCTGAAAGTCTCACTGTCCAACTTTTCCTTGTGTTGTACATCTGGTGTGTTGGAACAGTTTTTAACTAAATTACATCTCTCGCAACAAACTTCAAGTACTCATGGTACCTCTTCGGCAAAAGTTATGCTCTGTCCGTCCGTTTTCATTTCTGTTGTGTTTATTCCTAAGAGAATTCCCTGTTCTCTTGTTCTTTTCTTTTGCCTGTATCTTTTTATGCAGCTTGGTCTGTTCCAAACTATACATAGAGGATTCTGTGTTTTGTGTATTATATTGGACAATGTTAATTTGCATTCATCTATTCAATTAATTCATTCAATTATTAACGCAATAAAAAATGGACTATTAATCATGCCCCCTGACCCATTCCTACCATGGAGCAATTCAAGCTTGAAATATCACCTTCATGTTTTGAGTTCACAGTCAGTACAGCTCAGCTTCCACTGCAAGCAATAATGTCTTTGAATTATTATGCTTTTTTTTCCAGAAAATATTGATATACTATCAGCTTTAATTAATTGGATTAATTTATCGGCATATGTGTAACATGTCATGATAACATTTCTTGTTTTGAATCAACAAACCTCATTACAACATTATGTTCATTATTAAACATTATATAGTTTATAGACGGTTTCATTGGACTCACACGCCTGGCTCGAAGTTAACTTGCGAGTTAACTGAGTTTGTTGTTCAGTCTGGCTAGTGGCTGCACCATTTATTAAAGACTGAGTATGAGTACCGTTTTTTTTCTGGTACTTGCCGATACCGATGCTACATATTACAAACAACTCAAATGCATTAATCAAACACATACAGAAATTATTTTTATTTGTCACAATCTTTCAAAGCAAAAATGTCAATGCCCAATGAACACCAAAGGGCATAATAATCAAGAGCAAAATGAAAAATAAAACAAAAACTATACTGTGTTCCTCACAGCATTTGTACAGGATGATTTTATCCATCACATACTGTTGAACTTAACAAGTTCATATTCGTCATTTATATAACAGATATTTGGGTTTGATAGACAGCTCACATAAAGGGATAGAGAGAGGACATGAGAATGTGCTGTGAGAATGATCACACAGAAGTCAGTGGCTCGTTGTTTAGGTGTAATAAGATTTAGTATGTGCTATAACAGTGTTGAGGACACCACACGCTCTCTAAATAAATTCTCACACAGCTCAGCAAGGATCATGTACTGATATACAAAGGATGACAGTGCTAATACAGCACTTGTTCAACACTTCTCAACATACAGCCTGGGTCAATCTCTGTCTTCCTCACTCATTCACTCACCTACATACGCACACTTTCTCTTCTTTCACTAGTTCGGCAAACAGAAACAGCCCACCAGCGGTCAGGTTTTGACAGGTATTGAACCCCTAGTTTTCTTTAATCATTTAATCACAAAAGTGTCCCATTGCCTGGGGCACTTTTGACTATACCATTGTAATTTTTCCTGCTATGGTAGTCAAGAACAAGGGTCCAAGAACTGTTTGGTTACAAGCATTCTTCCAAATATCTTTTTCTGTGTTCAGCAAAACAAAGAAATGTATACAAATTTGAAACAACTAGAGATTTGAGTAATTCATGACAGAATTTTTATTTTTGGCTGAACTATTCCTTTAAATATGCATACGCTGTAACACAGTTCAACTAAAGGTCTTCATTAGGTCATCTTACCCTGCTGGTTGTTTGTTTGTTATTAGTACTCTCTTACCTAGCATGTTCACCTCATTTGCTTTGACCTCCTACTGTACTGTATACTAAAGCAGTGATGTATCTGTTTGTATGTGTCTGAATATAAGTTAATTTCTGGTTAAATGAAATCTTAATTTGTCCAATAACACACACACATGCTTTCTTGAAGCAGAGTTGGTTTTCTTTGAGCTGTGTGTTATCTCTTTTAATGTACTGTAGACATAAATCTGCCACCCACGTTCATTACATTTAATTATGTAAAGGGAATGGCAAGAAAAATATTGCACAAACACGTGCAAATGAGTTGTTTTTCTGAGCATAAGCTTTCTTTAGTGTGGTTTGAGCATGAAAAAGGTTTGCAGACACAGAGGAAAGGTTGACTGGGATGTATTTTTTTTACTTTATGTATTATGTTCTCTTTAGTTGTTTTCTCTGTTTCAGTGTCATTAGTTTAATTAATTCCCATTTGTTTCCTTGGTTACCCAATAGTCTCACCTGTACCCCGTTTAGTTCTCTGTGTATTTATACCCCTATTTCTGTGCAATTCTTTGTCAGTTCTTGTTTGATGTCATGCTGTTACTTAAATTGTCTGTTGTCACCCTCATGCTTGTTGGTGGGTTTTGCAAATATTAAACCAACGAAGAGTCAATTTCCTAAAAGTGGCAGTTTTGGAGATTAATAATAATTGAGATTTTTTAGATTTTATAAAGAAGATTTTATAAAGAACAGGTCAAAATTACAAGCAACATTCACTTACACACCATATGAATTGGCATTATAAGAATTTAGAGATGCACTTGCATATGTAAATTTTGGCCAATAATGATAACTGATAATTCTTTAACAATGAAAGCTTATAAGCAATGTATTGGCTGATATACAGTATCTTAATATTAATATACATTTTTCTGAGCCTTAAACAAAAGGCAAAAAGTGGACAACTGCTTTTATTTCAAAAGCTGACTACAAAAACAAAGGTAACATTTTCCTGAAAAAATCATGTTCCATGCCTACTTTATACCAGTCAAGGACTCTTTAACTTTTAAGCTTTATTAGTATAATGTTCATTTAATAAACAAGTTATCGATGTGTAACCCAGAAAAGTGTTTGCAATAGCCACAATCATTCAACCAAAGCAAATTATTGATCATTTATCTGTTTTAACATATCGGCATGATTTTATTATAGTACGATAACATTGAAAATGACTATTTATCGATATCGATTTGGCCGATAAAATATTGTGCATCCCTATGAATTAATCAAAAGTTTGTCAAAAATTATACAGCCTATTGTCATTTGTACCACAGTAAAATCACTGTAACGTCTCCAATGGCATTGTTTTTCTGTTTTATAGTACAGTTCTGTACTTTATTATATATACATTAGTAATTATACTTAAGCAGCAGCAGCAGCAAGTAGCTAAAGAACTGAGCGATCCAATAAAAGTCATTCAGCAGTTTCATGCTATGAAATAGTGTGTATGTGCGACACAGGCGAGATTTTTGTGGTTATCTTGAGAGCAGAAATATGCATTTAGAAAGCAAAAGGTAGACAGAACAGAGCCAGTGAGACAGATAGTGTGAAAGAAAGCACAGTTGACTGTTTTAATATTACAGGACCACTGATGCACATTTCAGCTCAGTGTCTGGCCTGGCCCGTCTGTATGTTAGCTTGATAACACAGTCGAAATACCACTCTGTTCTCAAGGAGCTGTGAATTAAACATACGTCTCCCCTGAGTGCCAGCCTATTCTTTTCTTATCTCCCTGCTCTTTTACTCTTTCTTTTAATTTTTTTCCATGTTTTCTATTATATTTTTACCCTACGCATTGCATTGGTACAAAAGTATGTTCCAGAAAAAACAACCCATAAATCTACGACTAGTGCTTTCTTGGCAGTCATGCGTCGTGTAGTTATTGTCATATGGTTTTCATCTCTCTGATGTTTCTGGTTCTGCGGTTGGGATTTGCTGTATTGTTGGATTTCTATGTTCATGTGCTCGTGGCTTTTTTTGTGACACTTAAATGATTCAAAATGTATGTGTGTCACAATGTTTCAGTGGAATAAGTGTCTGGCAGTTTTCGGTATAGATCGAGCATGTAATATAACACTAGTGTTTGAACAGGTTGACCGTGTGTTTCTTTATGTGTATATACATTTATCTATGTTAATGCTTCAGTTTGTATGGTGGTCTTGGCCTCTCCTGCTGTAAATTCTCTTCATGTGATCTGTAGGTAAAGGGGAGGCAGGAGAAGGAGAGGGGGGATATTTTATTAATGTGGCTTGTTAATATTCCAGCACTGAGGGATGACTCCTGTGTCTCTTCTCCTGAAGAATGATGAATAACTCAACACCTTCATGGCAACCTCCACAGCACCCGACTCCTAATCATGAATATTCACTACCTGCCTGGCTGGGACGGCCCTCCCTGGACTGCAGTGATGAGAGAGAGAAAAGGAGAGCGAAGTAAGTACAGTATATGTGTGTGTGCGGTGGGGGGGGGGTTGTATACGAAAAGGGGTGTTCACAATTTGTAACTAAACTATAATAAATTATAGTCCTCTCAGCTGTATGCTTAGAAAATGTATGATTTAATTTTAAGTTATGAAAGTTTGTTTTTATGTCAAACAGTTATTTTTATGGAATGGGATGGGGGGATTTTGGTCATATCAGGCTCTGTGATAAAGGGGTCTTACTAAGGTTCTCTATAGTCTTATATTAAAGCCCAACTATTAAAATGTTCTCTTATGCCCTATAAATTAAACAGACCAAAACGTATATATTTCAATGTTATTGAAAACTTTAATAGAATATACAACCAAAGCCAGAGTACCAGTTATTGCACAGTGTATTGGTGCTACGGAAGCCCCTTAAGTCTTAAAACGATAGTATTGTAGTACCGTAAGTAATGTTGAATATTCACATTAACGTTCATTTGAACACTTGTGTTTTTGCTGTGTTTCTCTGCTAAATGAATTCGGTTTTGGACAACAAGATAATGATTCAGTGAGTCATTCATCAATACACTTGCTTCGTTCTTGAATAAATCGGCCGTTTTGAACGAATCGTTTGAATGATTCACTGCCTCAGTAAAAATGGCCTCCACCTACTGGCCATTTTAGTTTAACATTTAAAAAGAAAAGTCTAACATTTCCCTTTATAAACATTGCTATGTAAATGATATATGTCTCACATTTGAATTTGTTCCTGTGTGAAAATGTTCTTTAGTAAACTGTAAGTGTATTACAGTATTTGCTACAGTTTATCCAATTACTATAGTTAATTCTACAAAATATTGTAGTGTACATAAAATAAGTGTGGTAATACTGTAATATATTACAGTAAAATACAGTTTACTATAGTATATACAAAATGTTTTCATCTAGATCTGTGTGTTTAGGAAATGTTGGTTTAATTTGTAGATTTGAATTATGTACAAGGCACAACATTGTGATGCTACTTGGTATCGTAATACTTCGGCTGCTATAGTATGATAAGGTATGTTTATGGTATCGTGACCACCCTAGTGCCAGTTTATCTTCTATTCCTTTGTAGCATTTTTACTGTTACTGTAGCCTCCTTAATAGCACACATACATCTAGGAGACGTCTATTTGATGTCTACATTTACATCTGTAAGACATGTATTTTTTATTATTATTTGCTCATCTGCAATACGTCTCTGAGATGTCGCCTGTCAGATGTCATATACATTTACATTTAACATTTGGCAGACGCTTTTTTCCAAAGCAACTTACATTGCATTATACATTTTTGTTTCTGAGTATGTGCAATCCCTGGGATTGAACCCATGATCTTGCCGTTGCTAGCGCCATGCTCTAACCACTGAGCTGCAGGAAAGCTAAAGGAAATCAGCAAAAAGATGATTGAGAATGTATGTAAAACTGACATTTTCTAAAACGTTGTGGGTTTTACAGTATGTTTGTAAAGTTGCACCAAGCTTGAATGAGTAGTGGCTCTTCCACTAACTGTCCTGGTGGCATTTGTGAAAGATCACAAGAACTTACCACATTAACGTTTTACAGCCGTCTGACTGTAGGGAGAGAAGAGAGCGTTTAGACAGATATGGAATATACGATAACTGGCCAGGAGTCAGTGGATAACAGGCTCAGCTGTAATTTAAAGCTGTGTCTTTAGAGAACGTGATGAACAGAGAGAGCGAGAAAGTAAATATAATCAACTCTTTATAGACTTTGTCTACGAACGCTCAATATTTCCTTATTTGATTTATGTACCTATATAAGTTAGAACTGCACTCAAAAATTGAATTTTTAAATGAACCTGAAACGGTGACCTAAGCCGGGGGATTTCAGGCTGAAAGTACAGTCAATTAAATCTCAGTCTAAAGGATAAAATGCCTGCTGTTTACACTGGCCTATATATAAAATTATTAATATATAAGGGCATATACATAGCAACGTTTGCTGTTGCACTCAAACAAAAGGCACTTTAAAAATAAGAAAATGTATCTCTTATCTTTAAAGTGTTTAAAGAAACTAGCAGTCTGGTTGATGGAGCAACGGTCATGCAGCAGACAGTGTCCTGAGTATCAGAAAGTTTGGTTGGACTCATAGGTTGACTAGCTGACCTTGCAGTACAGCTTCAGATGAATGCTGCTGGAATTATAGATGTTTTTAACATCAACAGCTCAAAGAACACAGTGTGAAGAACAGAAAGAAAACTTTAAGATTCTCCAAAGTTCAGAAAGGACAAACATTGGCTAATTTTGGATCATTTATGGAGTAGCAGTTTGTGTTCTTAAGGAACATTATGTATGCATTTTGTAAACATTTCTAATGTTTTGTGTTGACGTTCTTTTCTCAAGCCCGCTGTACATATCCGTTTCATCAGCTGTATCAAATGAGCTTGAGTTTCTCTGTGGCGGATCTAGAACCCTGATCCCCACTGCAGCAACCCGGCAGCAGCTGCCTTCTGACTTTCTGCAACGATCTGTCCTATTACGGCCCAAGTATGGCGGATTACTGCCAGGAAACCAGGATAATGGTCGTCACGGCAGCGGAAATCCGCTTTCCTAAAGAATGGCACTGAGAGGCGTGAAGGCCAAATCCTCCATTTAAAACCACAAGAGACAGGTCCCTATTATATGAACTTAGTCCTCTGTATCCAACACTCTGTCTTGTTTTTCACTCTCTTTAAAATTTGTCTGTCTTTTATTCTTTCTAGGCCTCCTTCGGTACGTCAGGATGGTCTCCCTTACTTAACATGGTGGGTAAGTTAGAATAACCCAACAAAAACGTACTGTCCATAACCGATCATTAAACCTTTTGACGGCTTTGTAAATACTGTAATCTGTTTATATAATCACACAGGTTTGTTGAGGTTACAGGTGCTGTGGCAGCTGGCGGTGTTTATGTTGTGAAAGTAATGAGCCGCTCTTCACTGTCATCCTCGGGATCGGCTAACGCTTTAACCTGAGAGCGGATCAGGTAGGAAATGAGTGCAGGAGAAAATGATGGAGCGAGAGGAAGATGGATGGATGAATAGTAGAAGAGGTAAGTAGTGCAGAAATGACTAATGACGTGCCAGTCGGTAGTTGATGAGATAAACTGTCTGAGGCGGCGTTGCCGTTGTAAATTGGTGACAGCAGATCGAAGTTGTTCTCTGCACAGAACAAGTGAGAAACCTGACGTTTTAGAGAAAGGAGGTAACGCAGTAGGAGAGGGAAATGGTTAACAGAAAGTGAAAGATAAAAGGCCACTTAACCTGATATATCAGATACACTGATCGAAGAGACACTTAAGACGATATGAGACCGAGAGGCTCTTAAGACACACAGAAAGCTGGTGGCGGATACTGAGCACATGTCCAATGATTCTGGCATTTAGTTTACTTTTTAATCATCGTAAAGTAAAAATTGCACTAAGTTGCATGGTGTGTTTTCCAATCATTCAAATGTTCTAATGTTGTACATGTGTCACAACTTAAAAAGTGGAAGATGCTGACACAAACATACTGTAGTTGGAACATGGTTAGAATAAAACAATAAAAAAACTATAATGGAGATCCATCTAATCTCATTCTAGCCACCTTCCACTAAATCTAGTTAGATTTTGCGCATTCATATTTTACAATTTGACATTTAGGCTTAGCACTTTCTGAGCTGCTTACCCATAATTCCCAGCGCTACAGAATACTCAGGGTTGTATCTAACATTTTTATTTGGTGATGGAATGAGTGCTGCGAGTACTGAATGAAAGATAAAAAGACCCTTTGTTGCCCAGCAAGGTGCCTCCGACTGACAGAGTCAGATTGAGACAGTGGGAGAGAGAAATGGGGGTGGAGATCTCTCTATACGCCTCTGGCTAGCGTGGAAGACATTTCTCAAACTGGTGACATTTAGGGAAAATCAGATCTGAAGAATTTCTTATCTCTTTCTGCCACTTTTGCACCCTCTTTCTTTATCCGTGCAACTAGTTTCTTTCCCTCACCTGCTTTATATCAGCCACCTATATAACCACACACACATACACAGGGACATTGATTGCATGTGTCCGAGCTGCTCCAGGGAAAAGCAGAGTCCTCATGGATTAGTTTGTGCAATTGATCTTAAAGGAGACAAAAGCAAGACATTTCTCCTGCTCCTGCTCCATCTGTGTTTCTCTTTCTCTGAATCGGCATCTTTGGGATTAGTGAAAAGAATGGAGGGATGAGGACTGGATGAGAGCAAAAGAGAGAGAGGGATAGAAGACATGCTCTTTTCCATTGAGCCCTGGTGGATGGCATCTCAACTGAGGAATAAGAGACAGAGAAACAAAAGCTTTTTCATCTCGAAAGAAAGCTCTGTGTGTGTGTGTGTGTGTGTGTGCGTGTGTGTGTGTGTGTATAAAAACTGCCTGCTACTCTTGGCCCTGGACTTTAAGATGTTACCCTAAATGTGCTGGCTTGTGGATTTGAGCAATCTCACCTCCCGATGGGGAATTCTAGATGTTGTGACACTTGAGTCTTCAACATTGAGGAAAAGTTACTATCTGTAACTTATTTCCTTATTTTTCTTTCACTATGACAGTTAGAGGCATATGAGGGTTATGAGCCCTGTTGCCAGTGATGTCGGGAAAAACGTTGAAGCTGTAGCATCCTGAGGTAGAAGCAGAAGTTAAAAACTGATACATTTACACCAAATGTAACTAGATAAAATAGACAGGTACAATTTATTAAGGTGTATATAATCATAGAAGCAACAATTAACTAAATTGTTTATTAATCAAAATCTAACATGAAATGCAACAGATTTGCTTCAACTAGACTTCAACAGACTTCTTAACACCACAATACATATGAGAGTGAGAGATTTTGTTTTTGTTTATTGGCTGTGAAGTTACCTGTACATGAAAATATGAACTAACAGAAAAAACAGCAGTGTAGTGTTTTGTCACATACATGATTATTAAATGCCCAAAGTAGCTTGTTAGTGTAAAAGCTTGTCATGCTTCTGAAATGCAGTTAGTAGCATTTCTTCTTTTCAGTGTTGGGGATGTTTGTGGAGTCTCAGAATCCTATACAATGTCTGTTTTAGTCAATTAACCCTCAGTTTTGTGGGTCTTTATTAGACTCTTCCACCAACATCCTTCAAAGGTAGCTTGTGATTTCTTAAAGATAAAGAGTACTTTAAAAAAAAAATTAAAATCACTTGTTATTTACACCCAACTGCATTTTAAAAATACGCAAACATTTTGTAAAATGTTCTAGTAAAATTGAATTTTTTTATAGCGTAAGCAAGTATGTGGGGATTAAATTATCTTTGAAGTTCAAATGTGTTTTGGAAACATGTTAGATACATTTCAGCCACCTTGTTCTGTCCATATAGAACTAGGATTTATTCCTTAAACTTCTGACATTTGCATGAAAAGCAAGTCATAAAATCATAGACTGCAAATTTCAAATGAAAGGGCTTTTAAAACTCAAAGGACTGAAGCGCTGTGTTGGTTTCTGTCTATAGGATATGTGATATACAGTACGTCAACCAAGTCTCACAACAGTACGGGACATAGTTTTGAATAACTTTTAAATATATTGATTCATGTTCATGGACACGAATTTCCCACTTTTTCGTGTCAGTCAGCACAACTTTCTATATACAGCCAACCCTTACCCCACCCCAAAGCCTAAAATCACTGGTGCAAATGCTAATTTTGCTAAAGCGAACACATTTTATAAGGTGGTAAAGCAACGATGCCACCCAAAGTCAAATAATAATAAAACTCACAAATGCGATCGAACGAATTTCATAAAAAAGGTACGAATTGACGTCAGATTGCATTGATATAGATTTATACATATTCAAAAGATAATTTGTATTAAAATCTGTTACATTATCATTTGGTTCTGTAAGTCAGTAAAAACACTTTCACCATAATATACTCTCATCTTCACAACTAAATACGTGTTTTCCCTAACAACGTTCCTGACAATACAAGTACATTAACCAGTTTGTCTCAGCTGCCCATCAAATCGGGCTACATTTATTGCAGCATCTTTCATTTGGATTGAAAAGGTGAGACAAGCTGTAGTGAAGGATTATGGGTAATTGTCAAGCTGTTGAGGTGACTCTCTCTTGACACAGCAAACGAAGAAAAGAGAGCGAGCGAGAGAGCGGGGGGAAGGTACAAAACAGGAAGGAGACTGCAAATGAGGCTTGTTTAAACAACAGGATCGATGGGGTGCAGGAAAAGATGTTGTGCACGTCAATGATAAGCATCCCCAGGCAAACACTGGAAGGTGTGGGAGAGAGGAAGGGGGCGAGGGACAAAGAGGAAGAATTAAGACAAAGTGAGAGTTGGAGAGACGAAGATGTCAGAGAGGAGAAAATGGGAATTGAAGAGAGCCCAACATTAGGGAGTGGTTGACTGAGACTGTGTTTGAGTTTGGAAGGTGTTCGACAATCAATAGCGACGGTCAGAAAGATGCGGTGCTTCATCACCATCACAGCTTTCATTTCAGTGTTATTTGATTAACTTGTCAGAAGCGCAGTCATGTGGGCGGAGTTTTCATCTGCTGTTCTCTGGAGAAGTGGAGTTTAGTGAAAAGAGAGAATGTTTGTATCAACGGTTGTACGCATTGACTTGCATTGGTTTTGTGTCCATACAATAGAAGTAAACTATCCCTTTAACATATTTAATCAATCACAAGCATTAATGCATTTGATAAATCTTGATTATTTTCTTCTTATACAGTCTAAAACAACAAAACAAATCTATGTAACACTTCTGCATGTTTTGTAAGCAAGAACAATGAAGTTTAAGTTTTTTCCTCCTATTTGGCCCTCTGTGGACTTAGATGTGCCATGCAACATAAATAAAGAAATTCAAAATGTAAACTCTATAAATGATGCAGATGCTGTGTTGCATCACGTGTCTTGCAATGCCAGAAAATCAGTAATGTTCTAATATTTTCATCATTCAGCGGTTTCACATTTGTGAGGACTGGCAAATTGTTTGTTGCTGAAAACTTGTTGCATTATACCTGGTCATTTTCAATTGGTTGACAAGATGAACAGAATTAATTACTTTTTTGTGATGTGTTTGTGGACTAAATAAAACACGGGCAATGAATCACTAACCTAAACAAACAAATGAAGGGTCAAAGATGAAGGCAGGTCATCTGCAGCATTATTTTTCAGCTGTAAGCATTAAGCAGATGATGACTGCTCTCTTCTCCTTCAGGTCGCGGCTGCATTATCTTTTAATGCCAGATCACTCTTTACCCCTCAGCCTGTCGTACAGTCTACACTCCCAAATGCCACAAGCATTACCATCAAACGATTCCTGTCACCTCTCCCAATGCGGGGGGATTTGCAACAAGCCCGGGCTTATGAATCAAACAAACAATGAGAGCGAGCGGCCTGGCGTGCCTGTGTAATTGAGCCGAGGTGTGGGGATGCAGAGCAGGCAGACAGGTAGCTGGTGATAGCTGTCACGCTGGATGTTTTAGCCCTGACAGGTGGCTGATTAGCAGGCGATGAAACGGGAAGCAGAAGAAATGAGGGCCAGCGAGAGAGAGAGAGAGAGAGAGAGAGAGAGAGAGAGAGAGAGAGAGAGAGAGAGAGAGAGAGAGAGAGAGAGAGAGAGAGAGCTAAAGGAAGGAACAGCCGAATGCGCTGGTTGTGCACCAGCCGCGCATCTGTCTCTTTACAAAAAAAAAAACACACGCACGGTCTGAGCAGCAAGCTGGCTTTATCTGTGAGGTCTGCCTTTTAGTATCTTAGTATAGAAAATGACTACATGCAAGATGTTTCTCGTCTCTCTCGTTCTCTCTCTCTGTGTGTCCATCAAGTTAAGTTTATTTAAGGAAGTCAAGCACACTCAGCGTCGGAGTCTGACTGACCTCTCTCCATGCTATAAGTGAGAGCAGTTGTTGATTATTTTAGGTCTCTGATGGGATGTGCGTTAGAATTGTTGTGTGTTGACACCCTGTCATGCAGAAATGATGTCCAGCATAATGACTGTGTGTTCAGATGACACTGCGCGTCAGGAAGGTTTTGATTATTCCAGAAATGTCACTCAGTGATTTCACGGCTAGACTTGTCTAGTGGAAAGAGAAAAGTTGAGAAAGCAAACTTGTTTTGTGTGTTTGGGGGAAAGATGTCTGTATACAGTGGGGCACAAAAGTCTGGACTTTTAGTGGAAATGGCTTCCATTGTGTGTCTTTTTATTACAATTTATATTATCAGCACAAAGTTGAATTCAGAATTACAGTATGTATGTCACAATTTCATAGCATTTGGCTTTTTTTCTGTATATGTCATGAAATCATAAGAGTTTGTGTCAAGCTTTAAACCTTTTTTACAAAAGCTTTACAAAAGGATTTTCCTAAAAATTAGTTTTCTTATGGATAAATTTTGACACATTTTCTTCTCAATGTTATCTTCTGGAAAAACAGACCGAAAATGTACCTTGCATTATAAAGGCTTAAATATTTTCATTTCACATCAGTTTGCTTTTAATCCTTAAATTTTCTGTTTATTTTATTTTTGTTTAATTAATTTTGTATTTATTTATTATATATATATATATATATATATATATATATAATATTTAATGTATTTTTTATTTAAATTAGGTTTTAATCCCAAATTTTCTGTGATCTGGATGTTTGTATGTATGGAAGCATATAAAGATATAAAATATGGTTATATATATATGGCTCTTCTAGACAGTTTTGCAAAATGTGAAGTTTTTTTAACACTACACACACTAGTAAAATATAAAAATACAAATTTAATCAACATATTTATATTTTAAATATAAATGTACATTTTCTAAAAAAAAAAAAATTAATAAAAAAAAAATCTAATGTTAAACATCTTAAAAAAATGTTTGAAACAGAAAGTGCTTCTAGACTTGTGTTGTTTACATCTTTCAAAATGGTCTATAAAGTTAAGAATCTGAGATTGAGAACAAAGATCTGCTCATCCCCATCAAGGTGCCCTTTGAGAATCTAAATATGGGGTGTGACAGTGAACGTGAGGAGGAGAAAATAGAGCGAGAAAGAAACGAAAAGATGTTGATTCTTAGTGAACGTAACAGTGAAGTCACAATACTTTACCATCTCTGACTCTTCCAACCGCCACATTCATTTGTATCTTAAGATATGTGTTAACTGTTTCATGAACATTTTTCCCTCTTCCTTTCTCTCTCTCTCTTCTCACTTTAGATGTCCAGTGCAAAGTCCTGTTCATAATTCATCTCTCTTTCTTTCTTCCGCTTGACCTGTTTGGTTACAATGAGCGCGACAGGCATTTGTCTTACTCTCCCTCACTGAATCTCTACTAGCCAATGCTCACAGCCACTAATGGAGGATACAGATGCCACATAGTCAATAATGAAGAGAAATGCCAAGTCGTGTGTGTTGTGGTCAGACAAGTTGCTTTTTGCATATATTCACAGAAATAGTTGCACACACACATTTGTTTTCTTGTTATGGTGCTGACCTCCAGTTGACTTATTTTTTTTTTTTTTAAATCATGCTAACTGTAATTGGCAATTTAAATTTGGAAAGAGTTTCTTTGAGATGTTTTCCCTCAAAGTTGAGCTCACATAGTGTTGGTTTTTTCTTAAACTGACACTAATATTAGACATAGATTTGTCTTTTGCTAGTTTTTCTGCCCAGCAATTTACAGTCTGTACTCAGTTTATAAGCATATCTACAAAATGGCAGCAACAGTTGCAGTGTAAATGTATAGTCACAAATATATAATGAATTTGCTATATTTTGCATTAACTACCAGTAGCAGTTTGGTTAATATTTTGCCATCTGATTTTGGGTTTCATGTAGAGCTGTCTCAATATACCACAATTGTTGATCTGTGATATTAATAACCATGATTATTGATATAATATTGTAAATAATTCAGAGCCACTATATGGTTGACACATTGAGCTTGTAGGTGGTGTAGGTGATTTTTTTTTCCTGCAGAACACAAAAGAAGATATTTTGAAGAATGTTGATAACTAAACAATGGCAGTAATCCATTCACTTCTATTGTATATGGACACAAAACCAATGCAAGTAAATGGGTTAGCAACATTTTGTGTTTTGCAGAAGAAGGAAAGTCATACAGGTACAAGAGGGTAAGTAAATGATGACAGAATCATGATAGGAAGCATGAATTTGATAGCATCAGTATGTATTTAATTTGTATTTGTTAAACTTGATAAAAAGATATTGCGATAATATTGTTATTGTAAATACTTATACACAATAATCGTGTAGATCAGCCCTAGTCTAATAATAAAGCTCTATACAAGAAACAATCTCAGAGGTTCAGGTTCGAGTTGAAGTGAGCTTTATTGTCATTCTGCAATATGTGGAGACATGCAAAGGATCTAAATGTTGTCTCACAGGGCTATGATGCTACATATATAAACATACACACAGCTAATCTCATTATAAATATACTTTAAATAAGTGCTTTGAATAAATGCATATGCATTGGGTCAATGCCAAGAGAAAGGTTTAGGGTAAACATAGCAGATGTGAGATGACAATAAAGGCATGAGGACATTTATCATTTCTCACATTCTCATATTGCAGCTGTTGTCATCCCATCTCATCTCATTTTTTGTCTCTTTCTCTCATTTTTTCTCTCCTTTCCTCCTTGTGTGTGTTTGCTTTTTTCTTCAAATGTGCTTTCTTACGAGAAGGCATTGTAAGCTTACCTCAAACTAGTGTTCCTCATCCACACACACACACACACACACACACACAGTGTTGCTGTCAGCGTTAAGGCCTGGTCTGTCACTACTAAAGGTAATGCCTCATTAGGACTGAGGTGAAGCCGGTGCTACGGCCCGTCCTGTCTGCCTGCCCCTAATTGGATCATCTCTACATCCTCCCGCTGGCACAAGCTGAAAGAAGGTGTGTGAGGGGCTGAGGTGGGGTAAAGGCTCTGGAATTCTCCAGAGAGACGATCAGCTCTGGAGACTGGCTTTATGTCAGAGTATTGTAGGGAAACGACATCCTTTACCCTTTAGAGAGAGACAGGATCAAACTGCAGGCGACCAGGAAGGTCCCGGAAAATGATCTGTCAGCATGTGCCGGATCTGGTGTGAATTTGCTGATATGTGTTAGGTGTGTGTTTGTATTTGTGTCGATTAGCTATCCACACGCTTTGCCCTTGATGCTGCTGTGCAGAGGGCATGCAGGGATTGGAAAGATGGCTGCCCTGCTTGAAGGATTTGGGGCACCAGGAAAAAAGCAACATAAAGATGCAGAGAGGATCAGACTTTTCATACGATTCACAAGTCAAAGGGGGATTTACTGTACACTTGGTCACTTCATGCGATTTTACTGAGCGGATAGCAGAGGAAGTAGTTGAGACTCATACAACATGACGTGGTGTAAATGCATCTAGTTTACGCATGTAAACTCGAACCGTTTTGCAGAAGCTAGGTTACATCCCAGGTTACATTTAAAGAAGTACACTAAAATACACTGCTCTATTTTCACACATTAAGCACAGATGAGTGCACTTAGATCATCTTAAGTTTATCTTAAAAAGCACTAAAGACTACTGTGTGAAAAAAGAGCACTTTAAATACATTTAGGTGTATTTTAGTGTACTTTTTCTCACCTGGGATTGCCCAGCATCATTGCATGACAGAATACTGATGCTCACTTGCTAGTTTGAGTACAGTTTCAAAGCAACAACATAAACAAATGTTACTGTGTATGCGCAAACTTCCGGTACACATTCACAAAGAATAGAGTCCCTGCAGATTATTTCTAATAACAAGCCAAAAAAATAACAAGTAAATGACATTAGCTCACACTCAAACATAGTCACTTAGAAAGCAGGAGGCTCTCCATTGAAGTTCAGCAAAAAAAATCAAGATATTAAGAGACTTCACTTCTTAGTTATCACGCAGCTTGTAAAATTGTAATGATAATCTAAATCCGAGAGTAGATCTCCACGTCCAATGTAATGTGATCCTCTTAAATGTGTCTGCAATTCAGATCAGTAATATCAAGGTTGAAAGTGATGTGTGGAATTCGTGCAAGTGCGTGCCTTTTCTCTCTCTCTCTCCCTCTCTCTCTGTATCTCTCTAAACCTCTCATCTTTAGATACTGGTCTTTTAATCAGAAAGTGATTGAAGAGGAGCGCCTCGGCCACTTTGAATATCCATTTTAGTCAATTAATGGCGTTTGTGACATTTGTGTGAAGTTGATAGGTGCTCAGAGGGGCTTCAAATGCCGGAGGGAGGAACCGCGAGCACGAGGCGACGCAGGAGAAGTAACACGGCAGCGAGAGACACCATTGATTCTGGTTATTGATTACTATTAGGATGGCTCTTTTGAAGGCTGTGCAGGTCATGCTTAATTGAGATGCCGGAACGAATGAGAGATCAGATCAGGAGTGATGGAGAGAGAGACGGGTAGAGCGAGCTTCTCAAACACACTCACACTTTTATCTGTTTTTCTGAGCTTGAAGCTCGGACGACGAGTCAGGCAGTTCTCTGCTTGAGTGGCGACATAAACCCAGCAACACCTTACGCTGAAAATGTCACTTCGCCCTAATTAACCGGTCGGATGCTGATGCTGTCTGCACCCGGAGCAAGATTCCGCCTTGCGTTCATCCGTCTTACACGTGATTGTTTATTTCCTTGTTCATTTGTTTGATTATAGCCATTTGTTGGGAATTGAAGACAGCGGGTGGAAAGGAAACTGTTAAGGAGGCGAGATGCTCTGAGTTGCAGACTGTTAGGGCTGTTCTAAAGTCAGTTCCTTCAGGCTGTTTTTACACCTTCCCTACACCCACACAACCAATGGATATGTTCTCCTGTCAGTCTGCTAGTCCTCAATGCACTCAAGTTGTTCTATGTTTGGGTCCCACAGCTAGTAGCCCTCTTTGGTCGTACTGTACGACCCGACCCGTAGTGTAGTCCTAATAAACTGTCACTTTAAGGCAGGTAAACTCTATAACTCAGTCCATCAATTTGTGACATCCTGCAGTCAACCTCCTTATACGACATTACTCTTCTCACAGGTCCTGGCTGTCTCAATTCACTCTCTAGTTAGAGTATGTCATGAAATGGTGTTATATGTTGTGGACACATTTTTTTGGTACCCATAGATAAAAAGAGAGAAAGGTTGTCTAAAAATCACCCCTGAGGAGGTTGCTTTGATTCAGATCAATATGTGAGTAACATTGGTTTCGCTGTTTGGCAGAACCAAGATATGATGTTGTTGTAATATTAGCTGTGTAACGTTACGGAGCATTTTTGAGCATCATTTTTTTTGTGTCACCTTTGCTTATTTTATTCATTTGCATGATTATTTGCGTGGTCTAACCTATGATAAAGCTAAGCATTTCATGCCTGCTCCATTACACAGAGGGTGGAGTAATGCAGGAAGGGCCGTGTTCCTTTTGCATAGGAGTGTGTTTTGTTGTTCTGATTAGAAAATTACACACGGTAACCCAGATGCTGCGTATCATTTTAATAACAGGTACAGTTTAATATTACACTAAATTAAATATATGTCATTTAATAACACATATGACATTATATTTACAAATTATTAAACCAAATTGCGTGTTCCTGGCATTTGAATGTCGTGTCTTACCTTCAAATCGAACATAAGCGCGTTTCTTACAGAACGTCCACATTCGTTAAAAATATGATTAATTAAATGTTGAACATGAAATATTGATTTAAAATAACTTACATATGAGGTAAGTAGCCGTGTTATAAGCAGGATAATGTACAGACAGTCGTCTGTTATCGTGCATTTCAGCGCCCTTGAAATTATTTTCACAATCATACAGCCTTAAAAATAGCTTCATTTTTAGGCAGTTCACTTATATTAAATTGGGGAATGATTTTAAATACTCCCTTAACTTTCTCGTTCGGTCCTTTGTTTCGTCCTTCTCTAGGGTTTTGGTTCCATCAACTCAGATTGCTGTCAGGGAGGGCTAGTGGGTGGATGGGAGGGGGTTGCTGACACCATCAGCCCTCCCCCTGAACGAAACATGTTAATTAAGGCGAATCTGTAGCTGTTGCTGAAATAAATAGCACCATTCTGTGATGCTCTACTGTGAATGCAAAACCAACACCAAAAAAGACAACATGAACCGGTGAGGGAGGACGGAAGGCAGGCAGCAGCCGGCATTTTACTCTTTGACAGTCCCGTCCTTTAATTGGTGATTCTACAGATAATTACATGAGGTGTTGCTTGTAGCCGGAGGCGACCAGCACCTCCTGGTCTTTAGAAGATTCTATAAATTCCCTTGCCCTTTGTTCGCCTGGAGTCTCTGAGCAGCTGCTCACTCAAGTGATTCCTCATATGTTGTGTTGCTCTTGAACTGTTTACTTAATGTCTTATTTACTTAATGTTCAATTTTTATTTTTAAGTTTGTTTCTTGAGATTAGGGTTAGTTATCATATGGGCTGTATCTCAGCAGCTTTTAATCAAGTAAACTACAAGTTTTGTTAAACGTATGCTTATTTCTTTGAAACAGTGTGTGATTTTGAAAAACCTTCCTAAATGAGGCTTTCCTGTAGCTCAGTGGTTAGAGGATGGCACTAGCAACGCCAAGGTCATGGGTTCGATCCCATGGATTGCACATACTCAGAAACTGATGTATAATGCCATGTAAGTCGCATTTGATATTAGTGTCTGCCAAATGCGTAAATGTGAATGCGAATAAGAATATTATTTGACTATCTGGTAACAATTAACAGGTAGACTTTAATATATTCAGACAGCTATACAATAAGAAAAGAAGACTTGAAATGCATACTGGTATTTTCAACTAAAACAAATTAAATAAATATTCACTCAAAAATAATCCTACCTTGAAAAATACTCACTAGGATCTAAAGTGTGACAACTAGCCCCAGTCTCACTTTGTGCAGTATATTTATGTCAGCATTTACTTTATTTATGTTTGCTGGTGTTTTTTCCCTTAAAACAGCAGTCTGTACTGTACCACCCAACTCTTCTGACGATTAGATGCACAAGGGACCAGCATGGCAATATATATAAACTAAAAGGCAATTCTTGTTTATTTTTGGAGGACACTGGCCTGCTCTTTGCTGTCCTCCCCTGTGGTGCATGGCAGTAGTCGGTTATTACTGTCAGTTCTCTCATGAGGCGAAGATATTTGTGAAGGGTCAGAAAAAAGAACTACCCGAGCTCTCCGGTTTACCCGTTTGCGGCGAGACCTCGATCCAAATGTACACCCCACATCTCAATATAATAATACACTCGTTACACACATTCAGACAGAAATGAAAAAAGTGTAACACAGACAGACAAAAGACTGCTAATTAAAAGTGTTTGTTTTGGTTTGATAGGTCATAGAATAGCTTTTCTGCACTTACATGTACACTTGTTGTTTACATCACTTTTCACATTTCCAGTTGCTTTTTTTATAGTTATGTAGTAGACAAAGTCTTTCAAAAAAAAAAATCATTTCCAACACTCTCAAGTTTAAGGCTATTATTCATCTTTACCATCTTAGTTAAGCCATAAAATAAATATTTCAATCATTTATTTGTGGTTGTTATCCGTGTCTGAACAGACTTTGTTGGCACATCATGCAAAGGTCACACAGTCTTCATCATGAACCCTCTTCAAACACACTGGGTTGCTCATTCCAGTCTAATTTCACAAAAAATGTGTGTTTGCCAATCCAAAGCTTATAGTGCTGCCCTACAGTAAAAATCAGCATGCAAGAGCAAGATTATAATCATCATCTAATACAGTTATACATCTGCACTGCCTGGGCGACCAACCGTTAAAGTTACAGTCGTCCAGGATTCCTTTTTGTAATTCCACAATGCGGCAAACAATCACATAGTTTGGTGGTTATTGTGATTTTTGGGATGTTTTGTTAGATTAGGTTATCTGTTATCACACGTGTCGTCTTCCCTGCTAGATAAGGTTGGTCTAAAGCTCACGTTGATGTTTGCTGCAGTGCTTCTCTTTCCTATGATCCATCATCAACGGCATTGTAAAGGTTGACATTTTCATTTAGCAGATTTGTGTGGAGAAAGTAGAGATGGGATTCGTGATTAGGCCGGTGATACCGTTACAAATGAGCTGGAGGTGGTCGGTGGAGCTCACACTTTGTTTATTTGTCCCCAGATTTTGGAGGAAATAAATTAAAGGATGAAGGAATTGAAATCGTAATGAGAACAGCGAGTTTTGCACCGCCGTGTTTTCGGCGATAATTGGGAAATAACAAAGACAACCTTGTCAAACCAACGTAATTATAAAGAACAATACAGTGTTTCGCAGTGTGAACCTTTAATTGGACTAACCTTTTCTTTTAGCCCTAAATCTGCATCTTGGTGATATCTGAACTTAAACAACTGAATTTATCCTATTTCCCGTGTATAGTTCTGCAAGGCCAAAGCAAAGTCAGCCAACAGAGACGTTTCTAGAAAATATTTGCCCAGAAGCATCGAAAACTCGATAAATAAATCGAAACGCGATAAAGATATTTAAATTGTTTATTAAGAATGAAATGCGCTCAATTGATTTGAAATGGTAAGACTGTTTCTTGCTTTCAAGATGGATGTAACTTATGAAAAAGCCCTGAGGGCAAAAGATATTGCAGACTCTTTGAAACATCCAGTCATTCACTACCTTAAATGAGATGTCAGTTCTAATGTTCTTCTGAGGAGTAAACGGCTCTTCATGCAGTTTATGCATGCCATACCTCTCCCATCCTAATGGGCAACATAAAGGACAGATAAGAAGAGGTTTATGAGAAAAAGAGGACCGAGTAAAAAGCCGCTGTCAGTGGACAGAACAGCAGGGAGAACTGTAAACACTGAGATGGAGCGTCCATCGAACAGCAGATACCTTGGAGCGAGCGCATTTATGAATTGAGACAGAGAGAGAATGACAGATGCACCGAGGTGGAAAAAGGAAGTAATATAAGTAGAGAAGTCAAATTTAAAGGCCAAGACAAAACGAGAAAGAGAACGGAGCTAGATCTTTACAAGTGGGAGACAGTGATCAGGCTAAGCCATCAGTCAGCTTTAGGCAATGTTTCTTGACGTGCTTTTACCAAATCCGGCGCAGGTGAGGCTCCGGGACTTCAGCTAATTGGGGTTACACGCATCAAAGAGTAAACAGGGCTTGTACGTACAGATTACAGTGGCGGGGACCGGTGCGCTGATCTCCTCCGGCTGGCAGTAATGTGCACCCTGACTGAGAGAGACCAGGGGTGGCTGATAAGAGCAGGAAGGATGAGAAGTGATGTGTCGTGTTCGGCAGATGATTTTTATCATTAATTAGCTGTGTTTATTTTTGTCTACTTGTTTGTTTTTGCTTGCGATAATATACAGATGTGAAAAACTGTACAGCCAAAATGGAAAATTCGGAGGATTTTGATGTCCGGTCTGCACTGTAGATGTTTCATCGGACAGACGTGCAGTAACGTTTGTTTATGTTGTTGCTTTGAAACCGTCTATATTTGAACTAAAGTTGAAATGTTGAGTAACTGGGGAGACACAGTTTGGAAATGCAGAGTAAATTACGGTAAAAACCATCAAATATAAATTATGCAATGTACAGGCAATAAGATTATAACACAATAGAGAACAAACAATAAAAGATACAAAACACGTTAAATAAATGATCCTGACATGTGCAATACAGCACACCGTACAAGAATAAACCATGCAAACGCAGCAAAGTCCTTTTTAAAGAATATCTTTTCTTTCATTTAGAAATATTGATTTTCAACACCCAGAGTGTCAGCATTCAAACAGCACTTTTATTAAGAATATCACTTTTTCCCTTTCCTGTCATTTTCTCTCTCTAATTCTCTGCCTGTTGTACTTTCCTTCTCATTTCTCTTCTTTTTGTCTCTTGGCAAAGTTGTCCATCTGGATTTGTTTGCATGAGGCTGAGGGGCAACTGAACCAACAACCTGTCTGATGAGCATCATGAACGCCTGCATGCTCTGGCCCGCTCATCTGTTTACTCACGCACAGCCAGACAGGAAGGGAGAGATGTGCTTTCTTCAGATGCAGAGCTTGTGCAGCTGCCTTGAGAAGCATTATAATTGGTATCCACCAAACTGTCAAAAGTCTGTGACTTTTACTCCGTTGGATTTGAATGTAAGAGATACAATGATCGACGATCAGGACTGATCAAGATGTGCTGACATGATGTCAGAAAAAACATGCGATTATCAATTTCATCATTTACTCACCCTTTCGTCACGGTAAACCTGTATGGCCTGTATGATGCTATGGACAATAACTTGGCCAACAAGTCACATACATTTTAAAAGACATGCATTTTAGTAAATGATGGCAGAATTTTCATTTCGGCGTGAACTATCCCTTTAACGCGAACCAAGATACAGTGTGATAGTGTGAAGGAGTGAAGAGTTTGAGAGATGGAAGAACCAATGAGGAGTGACAGACATATAGACAGAAAGAGACCATCACAGACTGAGACCGAGAGCAGGGTGCAGATACCCAGATTTATAACTGAAGTTTTCAGGA
Source organism: Oreonectes daqikongensis (assembly GCA_026939265.1). Taxonomy (NCBI): domain Eukaryota; kingdom Metazoa; phylum Chordata; class Actinopteri; order Cypriniformes; family Nemacheilidae; genus Oreonectes; species Oreonectes daqikongensis. Next base: position 7,682,630 of record JAOTQM010000013.1, read on the forward strand.
AGCAGTAAATATTGAGAAAAAATTAAGGTGCAGCGAAGTTCTTACAGATAAAGAGAGAGCAAAGCAGAAGAGGTATAGGGGGCAAGCAGCGTGGTGTTAAGATTCAGGAGGAAGGGTTGAAAGGTGCAGAGGTGAGGGATGTGTAGATGCCTAATGAGCTCACAGTCTGAAGAAACACACACACACACACACACACACACACACACACACACACACACACACACACACACACACACACACACACACACACACACACACACACATCTCTGCACATCTACTGCATGGCTCACCTCTCCCATATTTCCAAGAAGTGACATTCTTCTCTGCCTGCTGTCAGCTTCTGTCTTTAAGTGATTTTCTTCTGGAGTTTTGTCCCTGTAGGCGTATGAGTGAATGGATAAGGCAACATAAGTGATGTGTTTGTTTTTTATTTAACAATAAGAGCGAATTATATTACGTTTCTCTGATTTATCCATTTATTGATTTATTGATAGGATGTTTTGAACTCATTCTCTTGAATGTTTGTTTGTGACATTTGAAAAAAGTCTGAGATAATTTATGTTTTCATAAATGTAATGACATTTTAAAATGACAAATTATGTTATCCGCATAACAATGTATGTAAAAGAAAATTTGAGAATTTCAGGTTTGTATGCCGATGATAACATAAAAAAAGAACATCTGTAGCATTTCTTTCACAAAATATTTTCAGTATAATTATAAATAGAATAAAGGTTCAGATTCATAACTGTAGTTCTTTGTTTGTTGTACTGTATATACTCAATATATACTTTATTTTATGGTTCTGTTATTGTCCTGGGTCTTCTGCTTATAGTCTCTCTGTGGCCTGTGCTTTTCTTTATCTGTACCTTTCATTTACACATACAGACATCCTTCTCTTTTTATCTGAATCTCAATCGTCATCTCTCTATTATGGTGGCTTTTACGTTGTGGTGCCCTCCGAAGACCCTGTTCGGCTTGCTCATTCTTCATTTTCTCCCTTGTCCTGTGTCTCATTCTCTCTCTTTCCTTCACATATCTGTGTTGTTGAAGTACACTTTTGATGGGAGCAAACACTCTTTGGGACATTTAGTCATGGGAAAATAATCAGTGTACAAATGCATACTTTACATAGTATGCAAAAAGCAGATGAAATGGCCATATACTCATTGGATGCACGCGCCTGGCTTGAAGATAACTTCTGGTCTGTGTTTGATGTTTGGTCTGTCGCTCATAATATAACTATTCAGATTTTTTTATATTCATATTTTATTGTATCATCATTGTATTTAATAAATGATTGATTGAATTCTATTGTATATGAATTGTATTAAATAATCAATTTGTTGAATGGGTCTAAGTCACGGTTCTTCTACTGGTAACCCAAAATAATACTGGCTATACATACTTTTAACTTTCTAGCTAATGTCATTTATTTGTTATTTCTTTTGCTTTTTATCAGAAATAATCTGTAGGTACTCTATTCTTTGTAAATGTGTACCGGAAGTTAAGTTTGGGCCACAAAAGCGTGCATGCCCTGTAACATTTGTTTGTTGCTTTGAAACCGTCTATAATGCATTAAGTGACCCTGCTAAACAAAAATGACATCAGCTGTAATTTAAATGTAGTGGTCATATGGTACTGGTCTAGCTGGTTGAACTGTTTAAATTCAACTGGTTAACCAGCATTTTCTTGTTACTTTTTGACTGAAAATACCTTTCTGGTTAACCTAGTTGAGGAGACAGCTGGGAACACAAAGCACATAAACATCCTATTCTAGAAACCAGCATCCAATACATAACATATTTATAGCAGGGGACACTGCCAACATAGAGAATGCAGAATTGCTTAAAATATATTTCAGACTACAGTAAACCGCTGTATACCAGAACAGAGCGTACCTCATCAACATACAAGAAGTTAGAAACAATAAACATAAAATAATCTTTATGGCTGCCAGCTAAGGTCAACTCATGTGTGCTCTCATGTATTTAAATGAGAGGGCAAAAGCGAAATGGAAATACTGGAGGCTGGAGAAACTAAATATGCCATCAAATCATGATTTGGAAGTAAATGTCCCAATATAATGTCCCAATAAAACCAAAATAGATTTAAGAGTTATGGAACCCATCTTAGAATCAATCAAATAGAACAACTGGGGGTTAGTCCCATCTACAATAAAAATAGAATGGGAATTTGACAAATACCCTTCAGGGACGGCACCAATACTTCCAGCCATGCCTAAAGGCCAAAGTTCAGATAACTCTATTATATTCAAAGCACTTCTTGCCAACTCCCTTCTGCAGAGTTTTATCCACAGTACCTGAAATTCTGGCCCGCGCTCAGGCTGAACTGACTTACAGTCATACAGACATGATGCTGCTGAAAGCCTAAAATAATGTGTTTGACTTCTGAAGTCTTCGAGTTACATGATAACAGGTTTGTAATTAAAAAAGATAACATGGTTGCCATGGGAGCACCTACAGTGCTGGCATTGCCAGTTAATAGAAAAGGTGACTTTCCCTTCTGTTATTTAAGACATCAGCCAGATATTTTTCTATATTTTAACTTCACATGTTTAGCCAAATCAATTTACCGACCATACACTTCCTTCACTTTTCAATCAAAACATGCACAACAGTATGCTGACATCAGCAGAAAAACCCGTAGAAATACTCACCGCTACTAACATATATTTGTATCTTTACGTATTTAATATAAGTACCTTGCTTTAAATGAACTAAACTCCTCGCTCTGCGCTACACCCGCTGGAATATTTTCTAACTAGGCTGAGAGGACCTCAGAGGTGAGAAGTGATAATGAAGATGTGTTATTTTAATGCGCTCATTAATTTATCATATGCGACTCCGTTCCTAGTTGCTGTCTTATTTAAGTTCTGTATCTCACACATTCACCTGTGTATGCTTTACTTCAACACATGCAATTAGAAAGTGTGTTTTACCATAAAGAATAATTAAACCTGTTAATAAGATACAGTTTAGTGTTTAGTAAAAGCTGAAAAACAATGTTTTATGAAGTGGGTTGCAGGTGTACATACATGGTGTAATACAAGACCTCATTGCATGAATTGCACTATGGAATTAATATACTCAGCAGGCATGTTTCAGTTTTCAGTTTAATGTGCAGAAACAATTTTATTTATTTATTATTTTGGGTTACCAGTAGAAGAAGCGTTACTTGGCTAGACTTAAATGCAACAAAGTTACATTCAAAAATTGTTTATTTAATAAAATGCATATTCAATAAAATATTAATATCAATTAATTATGATCTCAATTAAATAAAATATGAATAGTTATATTATTAGCCACTAGCATTATTTATATTCTATTAACAAACACAGAGCAGAAGTTAACTTTGGGTCAGACATGTGCATCCGATGAAACCATCTATACAGTAGGTTAATTCTTCCCAAAAGTAAACACTGTTAATGCTCTGGAATAATTGGCTCAACCAATAGGCTGTTTGATTGACTTCCAGCAAACGGGAGTATTTGGAAAACCTGTCATTGTTTTAGTCATTGTCCTAAATGACACACTTCACCTTTAATGTTTTATGTAAATGTCTGTTTGTGTGTACCTTGCTCCATCTGTATATGTTTTTCCGCAGTCATCTATGGGACAAATGAGAGCCTCTCTTTTAATTAGTGCAAACATAAGGAGGCAGTCACCTTGTCACTGCTGGGCCTGATTCCAAACTGTGCAGCCAACAACAGAGGAGGGGGAGGAGGGTTAGGGGCTGAAGAACGCTGCAGGGGCCACTGGGTTATAATAATAGGTGCTCCTTAGGATAAAGGGGTTGCAGCACCCAGGCATGTATAGGTTATGTCAGTACTGTAATATGTTAGTGAAAAAATCAAGAAGCATTTTTCAGGGCATTCAGGGATGTAAAAAGGATGTTTGAAAGGTGTTTAGAGGTTGAAACGCCCTCGTCGCAGGGGATGAGATCCTTTGGGACTCAAAGTGTTAATTTGTACAGAAGCATTTTTTTGTGGAAGTTAGCAGATTTTATGAATCACCCACACTGAGGCTGTTCTCGTAGTGGTGCAGGGAGACGCAGCCCTAGTTTGTTTCGGAAAATGGCCTGGGGAGAGAAAAGAGCTAACGTGGTATTCCGAGGTGCAGTTAAAAGGTTGCTTAGCCTCTCAGATAAATCATTTATCTGTAGCCGAGTCCCTCTGTTGCTTACACTTGGATTTCCACACAACGCATACCCGTTTGTCTTTAGCCGGACTTTCTAACAAACACACGCATGCACGTACAGTAGCAGATCTAGTCTCCCAGAGGGGTTTTAGACTTGAACAGCTGATAGATTGGATCCTCCAGACTGGTGCAGTTCCATTGAGACTTTGGGAATATGTCTGTCTGCGTGTGTGCGATTTCACATTGTTTCTTTATGTGCCCCGCAGAGCAAACCAAACATGCACGTGCACTACATCACTTTCCTCTGCTCTGTATCTTCTGTCTCCTGCATGCAAGCATGCACACGTGCATGTACACACACAGCATGCGTGAACAGAAATACAACACATGTTGTTTGTGACGCTTTTTCTCTTTTGGGGTATTTGTGACATTTCATTTAGCATGTATGATATTGATAACAAATACATATGATTTTATAAAGTATAGATTTTTTATACAAATAGATTTATAAAGAAATGCAGTCTTACTGCAGAGATCATACTGTAGTACAAAAGGTCACGGATTGCCGCACTGCAGTCCAGAGAGCTGAATGTTTATAAAATAAAATAATACGTGTTTTTAACTATTTTTTATATGATTGGTTATATTCCTTTTTTACCTTATTTAAAATGTCTTTGTTCTGCAAAACACAAAGGAATATATTTGTATTGTAGAATGTCAGTATTCCCCCATTGACTCTAATAGTATTTTCCCCTACTATGGCAGTAAATTGGGATGAGATATGTTTGGTTACTGACATTCTTACAAATATCTTCCTTTGTGTTCAGCAGAACAAAGACATTTATACAGGTTGGAAATGACAAAATGGTGAGTAAATGATGACATTTTTGGGTGAACTATCCCTTTAATGAATAGCTGCTGCCAATTAATAGAAAGTGTACACAAAATTCAGTTTTTAGCTTTTTTCTATGCAGTTTTAACGCACCATATATTGCATTAGAAGTTAAATCCGCAATAAATAGATGACAGTTATAAATACTCTGAATACTGAATTGTGGGTGGTTAGTGAACGAGCCACGTGTTTGCTCTAAAGTTTAGCATGCAAAAGTGTCACAACTGTTTAGAGAATTCATCCTCTCCCTGTCTCTCAAGACATTATCACAATAAAAAATGCATTAAATCACTGGAAATTTGTGACCTGCTACTCGGCGCCATTGCAGCCGCATATCTTCTGCGCCACTGTCAGTTTTAACAGCAGTTCATTGAAACCAGAATTAACAGTCCCATTAATAACACAATCTAGTGTTAAAAATCTTCCAAAGAGAAACACTGAGATAAAGAGGAAATGGAAGAGAGGATAGTTCACGGTCAGTTTGATTTATTATGGATGTGATGATAAATCACATTGAAAATATTCATTCTCGCACATCGGTCTGGATAAATCACAGCATCACTATCACAGAGGAGATAAAATACCCCTGGAGCCCACCACTCGCCAGCATTCCTCAGGAGCTCTATAATGTTACTAGAGTAGTGTTAACTGTAGTCTCAGTGGCTGTGATGGTGACTAAAATAGAGGAGCAGAGATGTAAGGGAAGGAAGTTTGTCAGAGGAATGACAAGGTTATGAGAAGGTGATGAATATGAGGCAAGTATAATGTGACGGGTGATTTAAATTAACAGCCAGCCAAAGTGTCTGTGAGCTAATGCCTGAGCAGTTAATTGAACTGTTGGTGACAAGGGAGGGGTGGGGGGTGAGGGGTGGGCTTTGCAGCAGAAAGCAGAGAGTGTATGAGACCAACAGAGAGTTTAAAAGGATAAAGAGATGTTTAAAAAGAAAACAAACAAATGGATGTAGTCATACATGCAGAGATTCATAAATGGATTAATGGCATAATGGTCTTTCTCAACCTTTTCTCAGTCTCAAGTACTTCACAGCACCACCCGAAAGTACTCCTTTAACATCAAAGCCTAATCCTAGCAAATCCTAATATACTGGATATAATTTAACATTCGTTATAATATTATGTGAGTCATATTGGGTGTATCTCAAACTGTAGCTGAGAATTAAATAATCTTTTTTCATTTTAGAACTGCATTTATTTGCAGTTTAATATTGTTTTTTTGCATGAAAGTGAAAGTGACCTATTTGTCAGATATGGTGACCCATACCTGAAATGTGACCTCTGCATTTAACCCAACCAGTGAATAGTGAACACACACACTTTAAGTCGTGAACACACATACACCGGGAGCAGTGGGCAGCTAACACTGCAGCGCCCGGGGAGCAAACGGGGGTAAGGTGCCTTGCTCAAGGACACGTCAGTTGTTACCTGCCGGTACTGAGAATCGAACCGGTGACCTTCTGGTTACGAGTCCGACTCTCTAACCATCAGGCCACAACTGACCAGATGAGACTGATGAGATGAAAATCAGAAAGAATGTCGAGTTGCCAGAACGTCTTTTGAGTCTCAATTTATATATTGATACTTTTCATAATGTAAGGAAAGAAGGTGGGATTTGCTATCGACAGAAGCCGAGGTTGAGGTCAGTTTTAACTGTAAAAGAGCGCCATTCTCCCTCTTTCTGGTGCTTGGGAGTCTTCCTCTGTCTAGATTTGTGTTTCTAAAATGTATACATGCTATATAGGCCTATAGTAGAATGTAGTCATATGCAAAAAAACAGTACACATATTGTACCTCCTTTCTTTTTTTAGAAATGTTAATGTGTAATCTGTCTTTAACCATCTTAATATTTTAGTCTTCATTTCTGTTATTTATTTAGACAAAATCTAAATCTTTCCTTCAAAACTTAAAAAATTACTAACAGGGAGTGTATCTCTGTTTCGTCGCCAACAGCTGACTGCAGAGAAGAGCTTGACATTCTCTGCCGTCTCAGATATATGCGAAGCCTGTTGGTGTCACTGTGCGTGAATGCTAAAATCTCAGAGAGTGGATATATGAGCAGAAAGAGAGAGAGAGAAAGTAAAAAGGACGTGCAAGAAGATGAGAAATGATTCCTTACGTGACCTTTACTCCGGTTTTCTACTTATCATCCTGAATCACATACAACATGAGAGGGATGCAGACAGCTGTGAATGCTCACATCAATCTGAGTGTGTGTGCCAGGGAGATTTTAGCAGTGGCAAGTTTTTGGCTAGTGCCGTGTGATAAAATCACATGAAAGCTGACGCTTGAAAGCGTGTCAGTGGAGATGACAAACAAACACAGATGGGGAGATGACGTTTAGAGAGGTGAGAGGAATAGAAAACAGAAAAGAAAAAGTGAGGAGATGAATTTGCTGACCGCGACAATTACAGGTCGGTGGATGTACAGTATCGAAGGGGTACAGTACAATATTTTCGCCACGAAACATGTGTGCACACTGAAGTCATCCAATAGGGCGCTTTAACATAACGGTAACAGAAGTCAGACTAGTGCATGACTAAATTGAAGTAGAGCTGCGTTTTTTACCACCTGGTTTACTTCAAAGAGGAAGTAAGAGGGAAGTAACTTATTTTTTTTGTTCTTCATTAATCCAGTGTAAATCAGATGTTTTAAATACCAATAACGGTTAATGTTTTATTTGTTTGGGAGTCATTTTTCACAAGTATCTGCACAATTAGCACACAAGGCAGAGTGCAGCAAATAGCAACTTATTCCAATTGGTCCCTGGGAGGGTTTAGCTTGCTAATGTACACAGCTGCGCCGAGGACTTCATATGCAGGTCCATTCGTTACTTCCGAGCACCACATGGCTCTATTGACACTGTTTATGCTAAGAGAGCACAACAGATTTGTCTACTGTCGAAATTACTGTAAGAGTCTTAGATTACAGCAGAGCAGATAAAAGCTGCATGATCAGGAAAACTAGCAAACACCTACAGCATGAAATGAATGCACGAATACTGCTGGAGTAACTCGATTGATGAACACATATCTCTTCATTTCTCAAACACACACCGTAGCGGGGTCCAGGAAACAAGCTGGCAGCAGTTAGGCTAATGATTAAACAGCCAATCGTTGTTGCTTAATTTGAGCAAACTTGTTCTAATTCTAAGCAATTAGAGTAGAAAATAGATCCCTGATATGACCACACACAAGTCTGCTCTCCCTTGAGGCATTTAGGAGTTTGGCTGACTCCAGTTCATCCACAGGAAAGAACTGCTTACATGGTATGTGCATATGTGCCTGTGCATATGCTTTCTGTG